>CM054377.1:69845530-71095530 GCA_028858755.1 Ara ararauna | reverse complement strand
CCACACATACATATACAAAATATGACACATATTGCCAATTTAGGTTACAGCATCCAAAGAAGAAAGAAACAGCCAGGAGATTTTAGGAAACCCATGTCACCATGTTATATTGAAATATACAAATCAGCTCAGATGCTAGAATATTAATCAGAAACTGCAAAGGCAGCTGGTACAGTGCTGGAAGAAGAAAAGCAATCAATGGAAAAGTTGCCAGGTTTCATAAAAAAGGAGAGAAGACTATTGATTCTTCAAATTGTTACCAAAAGAAGCTATTGTGACAGCACAGTTGACAAACAGCTCAGAAAGTGAAGCAGTCAATGGTAGAAATTATCATTCCCAACTTGTTTAGGATATGAAATATTTTTATTTTACTACCAGCAGTGAAAATAAGAGACATGATAGCAAATTACCTTTGTATTTTGGGGCTGGGATAAAATTGTTCTGAAACTTCATGCTTCTTTCAAGAAAAAAAATAAGACTTCCATATTTTTTCAGTATACAAATCAAGAGTCTGGTTTGTCCACTTAGGAGGTATATTTAAAAATTGTTCCTTGAAATACCCAGAATTCATCCTTTTGGCCTGAACCTTGGTAATTCTGTTGATTGATAGTTTATTAATTGATTTAGCTTATATTTTCCTGTCTAGAATAAATTCTGAGCTAACAGTTTACCAATCCATTTATCAGTTAATCAATCAACCTCTGAAAATATCAAGACAGACACTGCCCTCCACTGCGATGGCAGGTACTGTCATGCTCAATGCCCTGGGTAAACCATGAGCATCAAGAAGACAAGGCTTAATAAGAATCAATGGCAGTATTATTCATAATTTAAGGTTGTGGCAGTGACTAATTCGTATTACCTGAACACCTACTCAAAAAAAGTATACCAAAATAGTAAAGAGCATGATTCAGTTTACGGAATTTTAGCCACAACACAACCTAAGGAGTTATTCTTCAAAATCCATATATATAGAGAATGTAACAAAAAAGCTTGTTTCAGAGAATGCTTTATTTCTTAGCTTAAGGTTATCATCATTGTCTGCAGAGGTCATTTAGTCTTCTTTAATTACAGAAAAATCATAGATGACTAAGTGGCTACAGAATTAACTTGGCAGGTAAGATGTCCACCATGTTCTTGGAGTGCTGTGTGAATGTTTCTTACTCTAGAAGTCAGAAGTGGCTTTTCCATATGCTTCTGAACAACAAAATGCCTGAAAAAATTGTCACGGTAAACAGTAATTTCAATGAAATCTATAAGTAGAGTTAAACCTCAGAAAACAAAGGAGAAACAACAAAACATTTCTGCTTTCAGATAGATATTTCAAGCAAATCATCCTTGTATAGAAGTAAGTTGAGAAACATATAAAAAAATTAATATGGCTACTAAGGAGTTCTGCATTGACCTCAAATGTAAGAAGAAAACATACATGAAACAGAAAAAGTCAGATTCATAAAGACACAAAAGCAGAGCATAACCATGCAGACACATTTTAGGAAAAGACAAAGCAAGCAGCTCTTCCATCAAAATAACATTAAAAGTCATTGTAAAAATGTCTTCTTGTCAGCTCATGAATTATCAGCATCAAAGGCTGACCTTGAGGAAACAGAAACATCTAACTGGGCTTCTTGCATCAACGGAAAGAGCTGTTGTGATAAATTGTCTATTCCAATTAGGAGAATGGGAATGGTGTAGGAAAGAATAATACAGCTGAATGAGTTCCTCCGTTAGCTTAGCTTGTGAGATCACTTAAATGTACCTGAGTGATTTCACTTGCTGATGAAAGTTATGGGGAAAGGGCCATAAGACCTAGAAGAGTCTTATACTCAGCTGGAATCTGATCCAGATTGAGGTGCTGAACTGCGATAAAAATGCACACTAACTGGAGAATTCAAGAAGAGGAGCAAATGAATAACCAGTTCTACAAAAACTTAGCTAACTGAAAATATTGAATGAATCATTTACCTTAAAGCAAGAAAGGACAATACAAACATGGTTTAAATAAATAAATGACTTCTGCAAAGGAGGGAGTAATCTGGTTTTTTTACCTGAAATGGATAGCACAAGTAATGGACTTACATTACCACATAAAAGATTAAAGATAAAAATAAAGAAAAACTTCTGGGTAAAGAGAGTAAAGCAGTAGAATAGATTGCCTGGAGAGGTCATGCAATCTGTCTATTTAAATGTCTTTAATAAAAGGCTAGATAAATATTGATCAGGATGACATAGGGAAAGGTATTTGTGCTTGGAGGAAGAGGTATAGGTTAGATAAATTTAAGTTGCTCTGGTTTAAAACTTTTCAAGTCTATGTCAAACAGAACTAGTAAAATAAGCATAAGGCACTGGAAATTTTCATTACTGAGAAGAAATGCATTATAATCAGCATTCAAGTATCCTAAAACCAGAACTGACTGAGGACACTTTGCTGATGCTTTGTGTGGTTGGTTGGTTGTTTTTTTTTTTTTTTTTGATAAATCTAGTAACTCTGGGACATTTCAAAAGCAAAAGGTTCAGAGAGCTTAGCAAGCCAAACTCGTTTCCATCAAAGAATTAGACTTAATTCATTGGAAGTATACAAAATACGAGCCAACTTGAAAATTTACCAAGTAGAAAAATATTTTGCATTATAAGTCTTCATTAAATAAGTCTGTATTGATATGCCATAACCCAGGCTCATACCTAGGTAACCAAATACAGCTTTCTCTTCAAAACATATACATAGGCTTAGTATATGATGACTTATTACCATAAAATAATCTGAGTTTTTAAAAATGCACTATACAATATCAAAGCATGCTTACTGATGAAAATTTCAGAGGATTGTCTCAAAAAACAGTAAAAAACACCATCAAATCAAGGAATCTGCTTTTATTCATTATTTTCATTGTTCACTAATATTACTATGTAATTATAAATTAATCATGTTATATGACAGGAAAAAGGGAAATATAGCCCCCATGTTCAAGAAGGGCAAAATGGATGACCTGGGGAATTACAGACCAGTCAGTCTCAGCTCTGTGCTTGCCAAAATCTTGGAGCATATTCTCATGGAAGGCATGCTAAGGCACATGAAAAGCAACAAGGTGGTTGGTGATAGCCAACATGGCTTCACTAAGGGGGAACCCTGCCTGACCAAGCTGGTGGCCTTCAGTGATGGGGCTACGGTACTGATGGACAGGGGTAGGAGTAAAGCAGTTGATGTCATCTACCTGGACTTTGTGCAGAGCGTTCGACCCTGTCCCAAAAGACATCCTTGTCTCTATGTTGGAGAGACATCAATTTGATAGGTGGACCACTCAGTGGATAAAGAACTGGCTGGACGGCTGCACGCAAAGAGTTGTGGTCAATGGCTCAATATCCAGCTGGAGACCAGTAACGAGTGGTGTCCCTCAGGGATCGGTGTTGGGACAGGTCTTGTTCAACATCTTTGTCGGTGACATGGACAGTGGGATTGAGTGCTCCCGCAGAAAGATTGCCAAGGGCACCAAGCTGCGTGGTTCGATTGATATGCTGGAGGGAAGGAATGCCATCCAGAGGGACCTTGACACGCTTGTGAGGTGGGCTGATGCCAACCTGATGAAGTTTAACCACGTCAAGTGCAAGGTCCTACACCTGGGTCAGAGGAATCCCTGGCACAGCTACAGGTTGGGCAGGGAAGAGATTCAGAGCAGCCCTGTGGAGAAGGACTTGGGGGTGTTGGTTGATGAGAAAATGAACATGAGCCAGCTTCAGTGTGCGCTTGCAGTCCAGAAAGCCAACTGTATCCTGGGCTGCATCAAAAGGAGTGTGACCAGCAGGTCAAGGGAGGTGATCCTGCCCCTCCTCTCTGCTCTCATGAGACCTCACTTGGAGTATTGTGTGCAGTTCTGGTGTCCACAACATTAAAAGGACATGGAAATGTTGGAACAAGTCCAGGGGAGGGCCATGAGGATGACCAGGGGACTGGAGCCCCTCCTGTATGAAGATAGGCTGAGAAAGTTGGGGCTGTTCGGCCTGGAGAAGAGAAGGCTACGTGGAGACCTCAACAGCAGCCTTCCAGTATCTGAAAGGGGCCTATAGGGATGCTGGGGAGGGACTCTTCATGAGGGACTGTAGTGAGAGGACAGGGGTAATGGGTTCAAACAGGGTAAGTTTAGATTGGATATGAGGAAGAAAACATTTACTGTTAGTGTTGTGAGGGAGTGGAATGGGTTGCCCAGGGAAATTGTGAATGCTCCATCGCTGGCGGTGTTCAAGGCTGGGTTGGACAGAGCCTTGGGTGACATGGTTTAGTGGGAGGTGTCCCTGACCATGGCAGGGAGGCTGGAACTAGATGATGTTAAGGTCCTTTCCAACCCTAACTATTCTATGATTCTCTTCTATGATTCTATAAACATTGTGTATAAATTGAACAGAATGCAGAGTATCAGACACAGAAATCAGATAGAAGGTTTACATAACAACAAAAAGATCACTCTGAGAGGGACCTATTGAATACATTGATTTTATAAAGCAGACAATTTTAACTACGTACACATAGAACCAAATCAAGCAAAGCTATGAGAAAAAAGAGTATGTCTGTCCTTTGAAAAACAGTCACTGAGGAATAAACCTCTGGGTCACAGTGAACACAGCCTCGTGTGCTGCATGTGAGAAAACAAAACCAGACACAAAGCAAGGGACAAAAAGTGTCTTGGCAAAATAGAAATTAAGTCCAAAGAGATTAAGGTATTTGGTTCTACATTAACAACATCCTCTGTCAGTCAGCCTTTTGCTGATACAATACTGAGATTTTGTCCCTCTTTTTAAAACAGTGTTTTAAATCTTGTTTCATAAACGAAGCCAGAGAGCTTGTAAAACAGTATGTGAATACCAACCCAATAGCAGTTCAGCAAGAGTTTGTTTCTCTAGACTGAGCTGCTACCTGGGAACAAGCAGAAGGGGAAAAAAAATGCTAGTTCTTATTCTCAAGATCATGTATCTTCTTTGACAGCTTCTGCAGCAGCTTTTGAACTTCTAATGAAATATTGCACTGGGACTCAGATGGTGGGTGGCAGATAACAGATTTGCTATCAATGATTATGCACATTTTCAGTATGAGATATTTTGAGACTTTCACACAATGATGATTCTGTTAAGGTTCTGAGGCATAAAGAGGAACCATCCAAAATTAAGATAACTAATACAGTAAATGAAAAACATGAAGAGAAAGAAATGGTGGTCATCCAAACCAGTGTGGAAACAAATCAATGGATACAGCAGATTCATTTCTGTAATCAGTTTACTGTCTTGAAAACTGCATTTTCAAAATTAACTAGGTCACAAGAAGAATCAGAATGATCATTTAATTTGAGATAGCATTTACACAGATGAATAAGCATGAGCTGAATAGAGAACTTTCATGGGCGGTGACATTTTCTGTTCTGGGCCTGAAGACTCAACACAAGCCAAAAGTAAAGCTGTCATAACACTTATCACCAAGAATGACCTCAGACAAATACCTGTATAACACACAATAATTCTAATTTCTCACAATGAAGCACTTAATCTTATTCATGTAAATGTCTGAAGGCTCCCTTGAGATTTTCATATTTACCTTCTTCAGTTTCTTCCCTTTTGACATTTAAAAAATATCTGTATGTTAACCATGAGGATAGCAGCAACATACACTCCTCGTTTGGCATCCAAACACTTTTATATACTAATATGTAAGCAGTAGTCAATTCTGAAAAGAAACACCCCTGTCACTTCAAAAACAATTTGTATGTCTTGACCCATTCTTCTATTTCAAATACTAGTTTCAGCCTCTAGTCTTGTATCCACCAACTACACACTGGTACAAGCTTCTGGTTTTGTCTATGCCTTGTTTCCTGTTGTTCAGTGGTATCATCTGTACAAGGGCACGCAAACTGCAACAGACACTCTGCTCATAATTGCTGTTGCACTTTACTTAATCTAGTCACATTGCTTTCGAGCTACATCATGAAAGAAATAGTAAGTGCTGACAAGGAATAGAGTGAAATTACCTATATGGAAACGATAAATTAAGTTTTCATTAGTAATGTATTTAAAAACATTGTATTCAGTGTAAACTGAAAGAACATGAAGCTAGTGCTAAGGAAATACTAAAAAAACTGATTTTTTGGGGTTTTGTTTGTTTGTTTGTTTGTTTTCTTTAGGCAGCTGTTAGAAACTTTTTAGACACTTCCCTTTTTTAATGCAGCGTTGGAATACTGCTACAGGGATTTTTATTTATAAATATTTGACATTTTGTGTACCCTAGCAATGATCCCACCATTTTGTCTCCAGACCCAAGGATAATTCCCATTCTTTTAACGGCTGCAAACCAGAGAGTGTCTCCAGCTTTCAAAGCTTGACCTTACTCGGACTCAGTGGCTTCCCACTATGCTGCATTTTTATTTTAATGGATCAGCAGCCAGGGTAAGGCATCCAACATGTATGCTACAAAGCCAACAAAGACAAAAGGATATTTCTTCAAGACAAGAGGAAAGCCAGAAAAGTTAGATTGTTAAAGAAAAATCCATTCTGGAAGGACAAGTAAGAGTTGAGAAGTAGGAGAAACAGGAAAAGAGGAGTACTGCCTTTAATTGGAAGCAAAAAGAGAAAGAGGGACAGGACTCAGAACTCCTTTACCTATGGGTTTGAAAGATGGAGGGTTTTGTTTCAAATGCATTACTCAGACTTTAAATGGAAAATGTTATCAGAAAGAAAATGCCATTAACACAATGGAAAACATTAGGCAAATGAAGCTGCATGTTGCCAGGAAAAACTGGACTACGTAAAGTTAAAAGAGAAGACTAAGATAATTATTCATTTAATTTCCTGCACCAAGAATAGCATTATGGAAATATGTAACATTAAAAACAATATTAGATTTTTTCCTTTTTTTAAAATGAATATTTCAACTTCTAAATCTTAAACAATTACTTTCAAAGTTGTTCCTTCAGAACAACTGACCTCGACTGAAGTATTTCTGGTGTTAGTGCTGTATCCTGCCTGCAGCTTCCTTGGTTGTTGTTTTCGCAGTGTCTGTGTGGAATCCTTTCTACCCTGTTCTTCGCACCATCTAAAGTATTTCTACTCTGCAGATTTTAACCTGTTCTCCTTTAAAATACTAGAAAAAAACATACTTAAACCTCACAACTTGCACATGAATATACTCTTTTATTTTGAAGACAACCTGTTTGGATACTACAATATGCATCCAGCCGCCAAAGGACCATTTTTCAAGGTCTTTTTTCATATGAAAAGATTTATCTGCTGTTAAGAGGTCTCATTTCTGCCTCATTGACTTGTCCTGACTCTTATACATGCTGTACATATAACAAAAGCTGTGCCCTTTGAGTTTCACAGGTCATTACCACTGCAAGTTTTCTAATTGCAACTATTGCTTGAACTGAGAAACATTATTTGCCTAGATATCTGAAGCTTTAAATCTTCATTTTTCTGGCTGAAATATATATATAATGAAAATAAATTTATAAATATATATAAATAAATTAAAATCAAACCATTAATTCAACTTCCTTTCATTTCCATACCCAAAGAATTGTATTCCCTTTCCTCTCTGTTTTGTTTTAAAACAGTCAGAAGCTGAGATTCTTTCAATCTGACACTTTTGATGATATAACTGGACACTTCATTAGTCTGGTTTCATCAAACTTTTACTCTTATTTTACATGTAATTTTCAAATTTACTTTTCCCTTCTGCATGTAGTACTAGTGTACCTGAGATCGTGCCATTAGCGATGATGGGGTTTATTGTAGCATATATAAACCAAATAGTTCTCAATTGCAGCAGCCTCCCTTGAATCCTGAACTAAGGATTCTCTTGATTCACTTACCTATATTTGAATTGTCTTTACATGACTCCTTACAGAAATCCCAGGTATAAACCTGTATTGAGTAAGTTCTTACAGAGTGAGTTCTGTAAAGAAGCCTTCAGAAAGTTTTTTCTTAGCATAATACTGGAAAAGTTAAACTGCCATTTGCAGGTGTAACTTGATTTTACTTTGTTTTTCAGTTGTTAACTGCAGTGGAGTGGTTGCTTAGGTGTCCTTTATGGGATGTTTAATGCTACTGCCTCTGTGATTGCTCCTTTCCAGCAGGTGCAGCCCAGCCCAGGGCCCCTGACCCAGGGATCTGTTTTTTCATCCCAGGCCAATGGGTACAGCCGCTGCTTCCCCATCTGCAAGTTTAGCCAGCAGTGATGCTCAGGATACAATCAACTGCAGACTGGGCACTGTAACACTACCAGGACTCACATAAACACAGCACAGATAGACAGCCAACTTCCCTTCCTCCTTTCCAGCTGGTCAGCAATGAAGTTCAACTAGTGAAAGTACACACCCCCACAATCTCTAAATCCACAAGCACATTCTCAGATCCCGTGAACATCAGCAGGATCACTCTTCCTGTTCCATACCCCTGCCTGCACACTGACCTCCATGGGTCTCCACTCACTAGGTAGCTCAGCTTGATGCTTGCTAACAGACATAGGTACTCCACAGGCACAGGTCACTCAAGTTACAATACAGATCCTCTGCCCATGTGATAGACCTACTCCAACCGAGGGCCTCCTATTCATCAGCTAGTCCAACCTGGCTTCTACTACCAAATGACAAACACAATGCACACAGCTGGTTATCATTCTTCAGCTTCTTCCTTCCTCCATCAGAAGTCATTTGTCCACTTTACGCTAAAGACAACAGCATTCCCTAAATGACACAAGCCAGAGAACTTACTTAGCTGCATCAGACATATGGTACCTACAGACAACTGAAACTCCAGAATTCTGAGGACTTTGATAAATACTTAATCCAGAAAGTGGTGTTGCGTTAAAGGGGGAAAAATAAACCCCTTGCCTTATTAGAGGGGCCAGGAATGGCTCCAATATGCAACTACCAGTCCGGGCTCATCTGATCTGGATTCACTGATAGTGCACCACACTGCCCAATACAATCAGAGGCAACTATCAGTCTGGCCACGTTCGCAATTTCGAGCCTCACTGATCCGGATTCACTGATGGTGCACCACACTGCCAGTCGAATCGTGCCCATGAACCCTCACAGCCACACTGAGAGATGGGTTCGCTTTCAGTGAGAAAATTACAATCAGTTACAGAAACAATGCACTTTATTGCGATTGGCTACCGAAACAGTGCAGTTTATTGATGCAGCAGATACAGGTTCTTATGGATTGCCAGTGATAAATACTGTCTGCAAAGCACGTGCGAATAATAGTTGCATGAATACAAGCGCTTGATAAAGTTAACACAGCCTGGCTCTAAAATATAAAGATAAAAGTAAGAAGTAACTCTATAGAGATTCTAAGTTTTCCCAGGGAAGCACTGGATACAGTGCAAGTCTTACCCAGAGGCGTCCCTGTGGGGGGGAAGGAAGGCCCAGTCCATCCACCAGTCCCAGGAGTCTATTGATGTTGTCTTTCTCAACTTGTCCATGATGGTATCTTCCCTAATATTCCCCCTTCTCCTGGGTCATTTTATACTATTTTTCACCTTCAAGGTGGAGCTTGAGTGACTCTAGTCATACATACCTTTATTATTATTGGTGCAAATCTCTCTTGCTTCGCTTTTAAAGGTATATGACATCAAAAATTCAGAGCGCATGCTCAGTGGGGGGTGGTCTCCTTTTAGGGAGGGGGTTGCATTGGAGGTGGGAGTGTATTTTAGCATGTAAATGCATTATAATGACATTATAATGAAGCAAAGTTCACATAGAGGATGGCATTCTGTCAAAAGACGACAGGTCGCCGATTCAGGGTAGCGTTCATGCAGCTTATCAGTTTCTTGCGGCACATGGTTCCTGTTTCTTGTCGATGTTAAGACAAATTATGGCCGTGAGGTCTTCACCCCGCTCCATCATTTGTCTGTGTATGCATGGGAACCGCTGTGGAGTGCACACATTCCAGGGGTGGCTGCATCCTGCTTTGAGAGGCCCTGAAAGTCCGTTTTTCCCTTATGTGTGGACAATGCTGCATTTCAAATATAACTTTAATTCCTAATTATTCCACAAGTGGGTTTGGTTTATTTTTAAAGAAGGCTTTATTAATAGAATCTGATTTCTCAAGCTTTCGTTGGGTTAGTAGTCACAACCAAGAAAGTGCAATAAACATTATTTTGTGGAAGAACTCAGGGTATTACAGGCAGGGACACAAAAAGTTGATGCTATGGAAAGTCTAGCTATGAAATGCCATCTGTATCCTAACACTTACACTTTAGGAAAGTGAGGTAAGTAGAACAAATGTCAGAATACAGTTGACTGGTTTTATGTGGGGGTTCCCCCCCTCCTCCCCAGTCAAGGAATTTAGTTTTCCTATATAACAATTTTTTGGGCTAAAATTCACGGACATTGGGCACCAAAATAAGCTTATTTATTATTCAAAAACATACACTTTCAAAACTAAGCCTGCATTACTCACCAATGTTGGTTTTTTAAGAGTTCATTTTGTAATACTTCACTATCCTGATGTCCTGATGTCGCAGTGAAAAATCACCTTTCCTAAAGAGATAATATAATTGTTATGGCATTTCAGACTTTCTTGAAGGTTGCCGGTAAGAACTGGCAAATAAATCTAAGCCTTTGTAAATGTTAGTCAATAGCCCAAATGTTATGCTTCTGTTCTACCTTTTTTAGAAAAGGATTTTTCAGAGAACATGTTGAGCCTTGTCACTTATCACAGATGATCACAATGATGATCCCTTAACAGTACAATTTTACTGCACTGTTATTTTATTGATTTAATGAAACCTAATTTTACAAAGGTGTAAAAGCAGTATCACATCTGTGGCATTCCAGCAGAAGGGGACCTACCAGGATCTTTTCATACTGGCTACATGTGAATCATGAGAAGCCACAACTAAGAGGAAAACAAGCACTCATCTTTCAGCAGGGAAAAAGGACTGAAGTAAGTTCTTTCAGCTCTGTTACAGTTTTTAATGCATTAGCACACAGTATGGTTAGTGTCAGAAGGTCCACAAAGCAGACATTCTTGTTCCATAAGGTAAGAAAACATTGAAGCACACTGGCTGAAAAAAACAAAAAAAAATCCAAACAAACAAAAAAACCAAACAAAACCAAACAGCAATGATGGTAATTGGACGCTTAATAAAATTTGATTTGATGCTGATTTGCTGAATAGGTGCCATATTTTAAATATATTCAATTTGTCATTGAGGGAGTTTAAAGAGTATCAATTTTCATGTAATTCAAGAAGTTTAGAAAGGAAAAGTGTTTAAACAGCTTTTTTTTTTTTTTTTTTCTTCTTAATTTCAAGTGTGGAATGAAGTATTTAGCTGTGCAGGATGGACATTAACGGTTAAAGAGGCCTCAATCAGCCAAGCTTTTTCCCCAAATGGCATCATACAGTTTTCATTGATTACAACGCAAGTTGTTTCCTTTGAAACAATTTTCAAAAAGGGGATAAGAGGAGACAATACGAGGAGGTTAAGATGTGAAATACTAAACTGGATCCTTTGTTGTTTGCTTTTCTGCTTCTTCTCATTATGCACCTATCTTTTGGTTCATCTCTCTGTGGGCATAAGCATCTGTTCATACAGGATTCCTTACAAGATCAAGACTGTATGTTGCAAGAAAGACTCCCTTAGTACTAAATAGGTTTTTTTAGGTAAGAAAATCACATTCAAACCTTCAATAGGCAGTTTCAGGATTTTGATATTGAAAATTAAATTTCCAGGGTTACAGTTAGTAGTAAAAAATCTATATTGATTCATTAAATCTTGGCCATGTTAGAGGAAAAGCAGAGCGTAAGTCCAGTATCTAAACATTCAGAGTAAAGGAGTAAAAGAATCAGAGCTTGAATTTCAGACTAAAATAAGTTTTAGATTGCATAAATCATATTCAAACTATGCTTTATGACAGAACAGGATACATAGCTAGGTTATTATATTGTTAGCCTCATCTTTGTGTCATTTTTCCTTACATTTTCTTACCTATTCTACTAGAGAAGAGAATAAAGCAGCATTATATTCCTTAGGTTTGCGGTATTCAGCTTTTGCCACTCCCCTTAGTATTGACTGTTCAAAAGAAAAGAATTAAATTTAGCAAATCCAAAATGAATGCTTTCTATTACAGGCAACATTCTGAGTAATAGAATACAGGAAATCACTAGAAATTTATTGATTGTCTTTTATCATATACGGGAGTCAGAACAAGAAATTGAGCTTGTCTCAACCACCACCTGCATTCAACCATGGAATGCTTAGAAAGAATGACCACAAATGAATCAAAGAACAAGGATGCTAGCTTTTGATATCACATAGGCAGGACCATTCTGACCTCCTTGTTTGAGGTTGATAAGCTTTCACAAGACTGTGAAATACGCCTACCTGACTTGTTACATAACTTGAGCCAACTGAGTATGCGCAAAAGGTAGAGTCAAATAGTGGACACCACAACGTGAGGGACAACGACCACCCAGAAGACCCTTGTGGGACCCCAACTTTGGGACTGTGCTTGTGTTCACTAAACAGCATCTATTATTATCATAGTAATGCCTGTCTATGCTCTGTACGCAAATTATGGATAACACCCCAAAGGACATGAGCACAAAAGGACAGGGCAGCCGGGTCAGAGCTGAGCTCCCACAATTGGCAATATCCTGGGTGAAGACGACCAATGAGATAGTCACCACCTATGGATGCAGTGACATCTGTTTGCAATTCCTGTTCTCTCTCTTGCCTCTGCTTTTTGACACTGGACAATTTGCACTTAGATCAACTAAATATTTCCTGATAGTTTAGTCTGATGATATTCACCCAATAAAACTGCAACTCTAGAGCACTTTTTCCTCAGATATAAGCACAGCTAGATGGATCTGTCCTGGTAACTGTATCTGGAAGACAGCAGCGTAATAGTGAATGAACACAGCTGCTCCTCCACCAATGATTCTGACTTCTGGTAACATGCGCATGTGGTCAGAGTTTCTTTCCCAGTCTAAAAACACCACATCCCCATTTCAGTCCTCTTAAGTTCTACATCTGTGAACACAAAGAAAGTTAATCAAGGGATCTGTGCCAGTTGTTTGACTCAGAAGGAACAGAGCCCACCTGAGTGGGGCAGGAGAGATTAGACAAGTAAGTATCACCTCAAGACCCTATTACTGAATTAGTAGGGAATTCACCTCAAGACAAGAAAAGTTAGAAGGCACTGAGTGAGGTATTGAGCACTGTTATCCTGTTTATGGGGAATATAAACACAGTGCTCTTTCCCTGAACAAAAGGGGCAGTTCATGTTTGTTCAGTTTCCAAACTTACCTCTTCAGCTAATGTCTAACTCAACTCCAATGGAACTTCTCCCTTTACTTCTCTTAGTAATTGCATGCCTTTAGCGATTGATTTTGCCACATTTGCAACAGTCAAGAGCACAGCCCTTGCATTTGCAGTATACCTTAAAGGAAATTTCTCCTCTAATGAACAAAATTCTAGCAGTGTAACTTATCAGTGCTTTAAGCAATAACTTTTATTCTTTTAACAATTACTAAGAAGCAGGGCCTTTAATTGCTCTCTCATTTAAATATTAATGGCGACAATTAGTATTATTCAGTAAGATCTGCAATAACCCACGGATTTAAAAAGCATCCACGAGCAGATCCCAGTGCTTAACAACACACAAACAAAAGTAAAAAAACCACAAGCTAACTCTCATTTCAACTACAATTTTTTGTAATTTTAATGGTATTAATTTAAAAGAAAGGAGATTGGTAACAAAAGATTGATAAACATCTATTGTTGAATTAAAAGATTCTTTTACATGCGTGAGAGTTTGCACGAACAAAATTTTCTTAGATAAATCAACATTGCAGATCTAAGCTGTATTCAGCTGTAGAATATCAGTAAAATAGGAGAAGCTAAAAGAGCAACACATCACCACCACACAACAGAAGACACCTAGCTAACAACGCCCTATATAAATCCCTCTTTCCTTTAGTTTTAATTCAATTTCTTGGAGGAGAGATTACCTTTCTTCTGAAGTTATCCCTAGACCTTCTCACTGAGTATTATGCCTTGCATTTGTTCATTCACTGCTCTGATACCACCCTTCAAAGTAAAAAAGCATCCATATAAAACAACAGTTCTTCTAATCCATTATTTTGCCTGTCCATGCTTTAAAGAAAATTTCAGAGGAAAAAAAATAATTAAAAAAAAAAATCAAGTACCTCATAAGGGAAAATTACAAGCATAGCACCAAAATTTTGGAAACTTGCACTAGCACCCAATTATTTCAAAGTCAAGCAGTTTCTGCAGATAACAATCCTGACATATGGTTCATAAAAGTCTTTAAGATTGCAAACAAGAGCCTCAGGTCTGTTTCCAACTTAACTATAAGTTGTAAAGTGGCTAAGACTACTGAATTTCTACAGGCCTCAGATAAACCAAGAGTACTAATAGTATCAACTCTGCAACAGGCAGTTCTAAGGCCTAAGATCAGCTGTTTTACTTTCCCCCTATATTGGGTTTGTGTGGCAAGGTTTCGGTACCAGCAGGGCTACAGCAGTGGCTTCTGTGAAAAGATACTAGAAGCTTCTTCTGTTTCTGATATAGCCCATGCCAGCCAGCTCCAAGATGGACCCATCACTGGCCGAGGCTGAGCCCATCAATGATGGTGGTAGCACCTATGGGATAACATAGTTAACAAAGGAAAAAAGTTACTGTGCAACAGCAACTTCTGACGGAGAAAGAAGTGAGAATATGTGAGAGAAACAGCTCTGCAGACACCAAGATTAATGCAGAAGGAGGGGAGGAGGTGCTCTAGGTAGCAGAACAGAGATTTCCCTGCAGCTCATGGTGCAGCCCAGGGTGAAGCAGGCTGTGCCCCTGCAGCCCATGGTAATCCATGGTGGAGCAGATACCCATCTGCAGCCCGTGGAGGACCCCATGCTGGAGCAGGGGGATGCCTGAAAGAGGCTGTGACCTCATAGGAAGCCCTCACTGGAGCAGGGTCCTGGCAGGAGCTGTGGCCCAGTGAAGAGAGGAGCCCACGCTGGAGCAGTTTTTTCCTGAAGTGCTGCACCCCATGGAATGGACCCATGCTGGAGTAGTCTGTTCCTGAAAGGCTGCACCCATGGAATGGACCCATGCTGGAGCAGTCTGTTCCTGAAAGGCTGCACCCATGGAGGGACCCACCCTGGAGCAGTCTGTTCCTGAAAGGCTGCACCCATGGAAGGGACCCACCCTGGAGCAGGCTGTTCCTGAAGAACTGCAACCATGGAGGGGACCCACCCTGGAGCAGTTCATGAAGAACTGCAGCCCATGGGAAAGACTCACACCAGAGAAGTTGGTGAAAGACTGTCTCCTGTGGGAGGGAGCCCAGGTCAGAGCAGAGGAAGAGTGTGAGGAGTCCACGGCCTGAAGAGAAAGGAGCAGCAGAGACAGCATGGAATGAGCTGACCACAACCACCATTTCTTGTCACTCTGTGCCATTGAGCAGGGTGAGAAAAGGCAGAGAGGTAGAGAATCTGAGAGTCAAGTTGAGCATAGGAAGAAGAAAGGGGTCAAGGAAAGTGTTTTAAAGGTTTAGTTTTATTTCTCATTATCTGACTCTGATTTGATTGGTAATAAATTAATTTCCCAAAATTAAGTCTGTTTTGCCAGTGATGGTAACTGGTGAGTGATATCTCTGTGTCCTTCTCTCAACCCATAAGCCTTTTGTTATATTTTCCTCTTCCCTCTTCAGCTGAGGAGCGGAGTAATAGAATTGCTTTGGTGGGCACCTGGCATCCAGCCACCATCAACCCATCACAGCCCTTTTTGGTATCCAACATGGGGCATGAGGAATTTGCGATAAGGCTAGTAAGTGGGATCCCTTGAAAGGCTAAAATTCAACTACCACAGTTAGTAACCTCTTCTTTCCTCCCTCCTGCAACTGTTTTCACAGAATTTTAGTGTTCTCATCCAGTCTTACATGCATATAGGCACATATTTCTGTATTGCACTTGCAGCTCTAAAAACATGTATCCCTGTCATAGCCATATGATTCCATATACACTCTATATGTATTCTATGTGTATTCTTACAGAAATTACCTTTAAGACCTACTGTTTTCATCTGTAGCCAATTCAATAGAGCTTGACTATAAAACCTGGCTTTCTTCTTTTCCATTTCAGATATCACCTTAAAAATAATAAAAAAAAACCTATCTAGTATTTGCATACAAGAAGTCCAAAAAATGGCTGAAAGATATCTTATTTCTGCTGTGTCTTACTGAAAATCAAATTTGTCAGCCTAGAAAGAAGAATTACAGGTCTTTTGCAATATGTAATGCTTATCAAAATTGCACAATACCCAGGGTTTTAAAAAGGGCAGGATTATCTTATTACATGAACAGCTTTCAGCAGGAATTTCATTTTAGTTAAATATTACTATCTAGCTCATGCTCATCTCAATATGAGCAGAACTACTGTAAATTAAGTATTTTACCATCAATAATAAGAAACCATTTACATTGTACAAAAAAGGAGCCTTTACAGGTAAAGAAAGGAACATTTCCAGCCAAATCTTTTTTGTGCCACATTCACAGAACATATCTAAAAGGCACGTATCCTGTGTCAAGTAAACTTCATCTTACAAAGTATAACAATTTCAACCCAGCAGCACTAGCTGCTATGGAAAACCACAGCACAGCCATAGCTTTCAACTGCAATGCCCTATCCCAAAGCTCCAGAAAAAACACATTCAGCTGTACAGTTGAGCTGATAATTGAGGGGTATAAGATAAGCAAAGTGAACAGATATTCAAACTTGAAGGCAGTCTGTATCCAACACATTTTTGCTGCATTCACTGGAATACAAGGAGCCATCAGAATCTGGTCCTTCAGTCTAATAGCTTAAAAAAGAGCCAAGTGCTGAGTTCATTAAAAATACAACCATGAAGTATAGCCACCTGCACTGCAATATATATGATCTTATACTGATTAACTACGTGACTATTGAAATCCATATTCTTTTCTTGTTTCTTTGTAATCTTTTGTTTGTTGGACTTCCATTTTTTTTTAAAAATTCAATACAAGCCACCAATAAAACTAAGTAAAAACATACATACTAAAAATTACTCTCAAAAATTAGCAGCTGTACTACAAGGTTTGGGAAGAATGGGCTGAATCAGAGATCTGTCTGCTGAAGTCCATCCCATGTGTATGAAGCCTAAAGAGACTAGTGCTATTTCCTTACATGTAAATGAAGGAACTATGGCAACATTGTATTTCTGTAAAAACAAAATTGTAATGTTTTGTAACGTAATAGAAGGGTGCCCCTCCGAAGTTTAACTACAAATCAATGTATTTTTTTTAAGTTCCTGACGTATATTTTTATTTATTTTTAACTTCATAGGATCAAGCAGCAAGTTTGATTATGCGTCACTGATGTCTATAGGTTTTCAACTGAACTGCAATTATGTAGGATCCTAAAGTGCTAGGAAATTACTTATGCTAGAGTAATCCATTATAAAAATACCTCAAAAATAAGCATAGATGATCCAATGAAGAGCAGAACAAAAGGTCAGAAGGCTTTTGTATTGGGACTGGTATGGAAATTCAAATATTCTTCTGCCTGACTGGTCTGCCGCTGCTCTTACTCTACAAACAAGAACACTTACCAAAAAACTTCTCCCTGAGACAAATCAGAAGGTACCACAGATATCAGCATGACTGTCAAGGATTGGTAGAATATTCTATTTAATACTGTTCACAGTGTTAAATAATCTTTCTATTTGTTTTGTGCTAAATTAATGTATTTATAAGTGCACTAAAAAATTAACTGAATAAAACCATAAGTGAAAAAAAAATCAACTCAAATTTACAGAAACATTTTTATTCATATAGGCACTAAGTCTTATTAAGTTAACCAAATTTACGAGATTTCTTTATGAGGACCTTTAATGCCTTAGAATCCTATATATATCCAGATAACACTACCCAGTTCAGAAGTAGCTCTAATGTAGTGCTATTAAAAGGGAACGCTACCTGTGGTAGGTTTTTTATTATTTCCACTATTCATTGAGGATGATTGAGCTCTGAACCTCCTTTATATTTAAATTAAAGAAGGACAAAAAAAAAAAAAAATCTTAAAATCTTGTGTTAGCATTTCTTTGACAGAGGGAGCAAGGTATTGAAAAGAGGTCCTGTTAGAAGAGGAAACACTTTCCAAAAACAGAGAGAAATGAAAGAACTTCAAAAATTCTAGTCATCTGTTGTTATTATTAGGAAAAAAAAAAAAAACAGATTACAGTTCCCCTTGAAAAGATTCATTGCTTCCTGACATGGTACTTCCAGGTTAACTTTTGATAAACAGCAAATTATGGCAACAAAGTTCCTAACAGTAATGTTCCTGTGAAGAAACTCCGCTCCATTTATTCTTCAGAAATTTTAGAAGTCAACATCATGGTGCAGTGAAATGAATGGGTGAGGTCAGTGAAAACTAATACTCAAAGCTGAACATGTAAGCAACTACTGTTTTACTGCTTTCACAACAGATAAAGAATAATGTAGTTGTAAGCAACCATGCCCTTGAAGAAACAAGGTCCCAAGTTAGTCACACTGGAGCTGCACATCTATCACAATAAATAGCAACTGCTGCATAATTTGCATTAGATAAAGGTCTTAACATTATTCCTGTGAAGTGAAAATTCATTAAGCAAGTGATGATCATAAACTCTCTTCCCGAGAGATGTTGCTTGCCTTTTTTTTTTTTTCTTTCTTTAAGTAATGGAGCACAAGGTGAGCAGGAGTTGAAGGGAGGGGTAAACAGAAGCTTACCTTGTCCCAGCACAGAGCTCTTAGCATAAGAGGTTAAAGAGTCAGTAAACAAGCCAAGATAAATCCTCTCCTTCTGATCATTTTGTATCTTACAGGAAAATCCCAGCTACTACATAATATTCCCAAGTAATTCTTTCCTTTACAACAAGCCTCAGAACCCTCTTGCAGCAAGGACCAGAGCTCAGCGCTGCCTTTTGAAGGTGCAACCTAATGCTGTAAAACGTTTCCTGTCTTTCTCAGGAGTGATACATTCAGAGTAATTTGCTGAACAGTAGAACATAAAGGATGAGAAGAGCAAAGACCTTCCTGTCTCAGGTGACAGCACAGTAGTGGGACATGCTTTGGAAAAAGAGATTTGCATTTCAGCCTTTTCAGTAAGAGGAAGGAAATTAAACCAGCTTCTCAGCTCTCATGTAAAAAAAGGCAGCATCAGCTCCTCCTCTCTTTCTTTTAAAGTGAAATAATAATGCTTGATGCATATTGTACAAAGCTTGGTCCAGCCAGAATCTGGTAGGTATGCTCAGAGAAGGGTTATAATCCAATTTCCAGGTCATGGTTAGATCTGGATGCAAGACACATACCAAGCAACAACATTTGGCTAAGACTAGAAGTGCCATGGACTTACACAGAAGCATAATATTACAGTATTTAGAATCTCTAAGGCAAATTGCTTATGTAAATGGACATGAGATTTTTAGAGTTAGGCAGATCCTACAGAGACTTTTTGGAAGCGTAAATTTGGAGGCAAAATCCACTTATTTCCTGCTTCTATGTTTATACTCTTTCTCAGATCAGGGTCTTTTTCTAATCATTAATGATCTCTATCTGAATAGAGAAAATACTATTTTCAGATACAGTCTCTTGGTTTCACTGTAGAGCTTCTGTGAAAGCTTTGTAAGCTACTTACCATGGAGCTTCTTGTGCCAATATGAAGAAATGCATAAAATTCTTGTCTCTTGAGCCATTACACATTCTTTTCTTTTCAGAACAAGCAATATGCAGCAAGAATTAATTCTTAATGCAACATTAAAGTGGCCAAATGGCTCATCTTCCACTTCTAGGATAGTTTCATTCAGTCCTTTTTGTTGGGTCATCAAATTAGTTTAATACTGTTCAGTAGCTTGAGGCACACTTTTCAATACATACCATTCTCTTCATCAGACCATGGCCAGGGTATGACTGCTAAAACATTTATCTGATAATCGTGCTGTGGGTGGAATTTACCCAAAGATACTTTTTTCCTGGAATTAATATTTTCATTTATGACAGATGTTTCTGCATGCAACAATTACAGCAATAGGTATAGTCAAACTCCAATTTCTCTGAACATTGGGTGCATTTCCACTGCTAAAGCAAAATTTTTGGTCCCTCTGATTTGAAGCATCTTAGATTCAAGACCTTCAAACAATGCATGGAGAATAAGATATGCATGTGGTGCTACAATGTCCTAACTCATAGATGCACAAGCAGCCATTTCAAATTGCTTATAGGGGCTCTCCTTGGACAAGTTTCTCTGTCATGTGCATGTTATTTACGCTAAACTTCCCCTATGTGGATTGACTGCTCTGCTCCTGAAAACTTCTAACCTGGAAAACCTTTGGTCACTCTTCTGAAAGCAAGAAATAAGAGATAACATTGTAAGTTTAAGCTGTTGTTCAAACCAAGTACATGTAAGTTTAAGCTGTTGTTCAAACCAAGTACATGTTTGCATAATACTTTATGAGCACAGAAAGGGTCTTAAACCTATTTAAATTCTGTTAGAATAGCTAAATCTGTTTCAGATCACACTCTGTCAGGCAACAGAGATTTCAAGGTTTATGGCTAAACCTGGCTCTACTGAAAAGTGAAAAATTAACATGAAGTGACTTGTAGGTAACATGACACTACTACATCAGGGGGGCTCACATGCCCCTTCCCACTTGTTATCTTTAGAAATGCTACATACAGGTTTTGTGCTATTAAGTAGCTCAAAAGAACCAATGATGTACATGAAAGGAACGTGATACAGACCCAGCCATTTAAAAAGCACAGTATGGTCAAGTTCCACCTTAAAATAAATAAATAAATAGATAAATAAATAAATAAGTAAATCACCAGTTACCTTCGCAGACAAAACAGACCCAACTTGAGGAAAATATAATTTACTGACAATTAAAATAGAGATGGCAGTGACTCTAGAGGCCTTCTAGCCTCAGTCAACATGGAGACAGACTTCTAGCATCCTTTGGGGCTGTTGAACATTCAAGGCTCGTAATGCTATTGTCCTACTAGCCAGTGTCTGCTAGAAGGTGTGCAGACCACTGTGCTCTGACTAAG
This sequence comes from Ara ararauna, assembly GCA_028858755.1. Taxonomy (NCBI): domain Eukaryota; kingdom Metazoa; phylum Chordata; class Aves; order Psittaciformes; family Psittacidae; genus Ara; species Ara ararauna. The sequence goes on along the minus strand of CM054377.1, from coordinate 71,074,423 downwards.
TGAGGAATAGCATTTCCTATATCTTGCCGACCAATTTTCAAACCAGATATAAAACCCCCAAAACTGAAAAGCATAAGCCTTAACAACTCTGAATTCCATACACAAATATATTAATAAGGATATCAAGTGTAACTATTACAAATATAAAAACAAGTATGTCTGCATACACAGTGGAACCACTAAAATCAGTCATTCATTATTCATGTCCCAAAGAAAACACACAAACTGTGTGTTCAGACATGGTTATCCAAAGGCTATTTAGGAAAGACTAAACTAGATTAGTACTCGAGAGGTGTTTCTTCTTTGCAGGCAGTCTTTTTAATGCACTGTCCATTCCTGAGCAGTGTACATTCTTGAACAGGCTTCAAATGCTCTCTCAACACCTGTAGGTTGAGGGAAAAGATGGGACAAAGATAACAAGGCTTTGTCCAAATTTATACTATCCCTTATCAGAGAGACCACGCAAAAACAGATAACACAAAACAAATGCAAAGTGAAAGAGAAGATGCAGGGATACACCTATAAGTAGAAAAGGCAACTTTAAGGGAAAAAAAATGTAAAAAAAGTTAAATACATGAATTTTAAATACAGTGACATTTGAGCAGATACAGAGAAAGAAATCCACTGCTTGAACACCTGGGCCAAATCCAAGCGAATTACATCCACTTAACACAAGAAGTGATTTGACCCATGAACTTTAATTAGCCTGGCAGAAGTAATTTGACTTATGCAACTGCCGCATGCTTTTATTCAACCCGACCTTTAAAGTCACAGACTAAACGTAACTGCTATTTAACATCCAAAGCTGCTTGGAAGAAGTGGCATATAGCCAAGCAAAAAGGAACAAGTGGAAGTGACAGGCAGAAGAAAAAAGTCACCAGAATTTCCCATCATAGGTTTATATGTGTCACTTCATGCTGGCTGAAGGAACAGACCTTACTAAGAAAGGGAGGAGGAAAGAAATGGAGGATATGCAGCATTCACATGTACAACGTGCCCTGGAGATGGAGGTACTCTTAAGTCAAGGACAGGTCATGGCCATGACTTTACAACAGTGCAGAAGACACTGTCAAATTATATCTGCTATAACATGCATACTCTGCAGCCTATTCAAAAACATTCTTTTCCTGTCAGACCCTCTGTGATTTTCTTTGCGTTTCACAAGGTCAAACAAACTGCCAGCTTCCCTTCTGGGCATAAATCTGACTCTACTTTCATACGCAGTATCTCTTATCACTTTATACGTCACTCACCCTGATGTAAGCAAGTTCTTCAAAAACAGAAGGACATTATTCTAACCACTCTAACCAAATGCTTTATTGTTATCATTTCAAAAGTGTTGGCTCACATATTGCTAGCAACAAAAATCAGTAATAATGATATTAAGGAAAGTATTGAGTATCTGCATAATACCTAAGAGTTACATAGTGGTATTCCATCAATTAATATGAATAATCTATTGATTACTAGGTGAAAATAGAATACAATAAAAAAATCAATAACAATTTAGAAATGGTGCTTAGACAACCTTACTTACTCCAAGAAGAATGCAGACTGTTTTTTTGTTGGAAAAAGGTCTGAAAACAAAACAGGATATCATTTGAAAGTAAAAGTTAGTACAAACAAGAAAATAGTAAATATATTTTAGGCCAATCTTCAAAAAATATTTTTAAAGGCATATGTGCTGGATTATCATTAAATATATAAGCAGTGGTATGAAACCTCTAAGAAGCAGAGGACTTGGACAGCTTAAATTACTTTTCATTTCCTATTCACAAACTTTGTTTTGTGAGCATTTTAAGACTTTGGAAAACAAAGTATGGCATGAAACCCTTTTTCAAACAACAGAGGAAAAAATATCTTGTCTCATTAAAGAGTATTTTGAAGGACCAGTCCTTGGAATTCACTGAAAACTCACAAGGTTACAATCCACTTGACAGAACCTGGAAATGTCATAAGCTAGCAGAGAGCAGCTCAAGCAGCTTATGAATGACAAAAAAGCCAAGGGAGATGATTATAACCTTTCACTCATTCAGTAATCAAGCATCATAATTATCAAATACAGAGAAGCCTAAAATACTTACACATTTTAAGGTTGCTCAGATCTGTTAACTCATTCAGCAAAATGCCATATGGAAGTAAAGCAGGAATGGGGGATTGGCCTGGGGACTCTGGATTTTTGTATTGCTCCAGTTAATCACATCATAGGTAATAGCATTAAAGAGAATATTTTTATGAAGACTGAGTCTTATGTGAAAGACAGTTTAACTTCTAACCACTTCAAAACATACTTTGTTTCGAAAATGAAACATACCTGTAAGTTTTTAGGACTTCTTTTAATAGTTATTGATGGACTTAATTTAGCCAGCTAAATAGGTCAAAGTAACTTTTATGCACTGAGTATTACACTTGTGTGTACCATGTGTACACATACCAAACTGAATTACCTCTGCATGATGAGCATATACTTCAGCACTAAAATAAAACCCTCATGTCTACAGAAACATCATAAATTTCTTCTTCATGTCTATATCTCTAAAAGAGAAAAGTAACCAAAAGAAAAATAAAAAAGAAAGCCACCTTTAAGAATATTGAGCTGCTAATTTAAATAACTGCTTTAATTTTACATGTGCTGTAAAGTCATTTTAGTCAGAGATGATCACTGAAACTTGGAAATCAACTGCACACTTTCTTTCCTGTAAACAAATACGCTTAGAACTTCAACAACCTTGTAGCAGCAGGTTATAATTACACTATTAAATTTTCATTGTTCTATGTTGTCCTTCTCAGGAGTGCCCCAGTCCTCTAACAGCAGAATTACCTGAACTGTAAGTGATGTTGCACTCTAACCATAGCATCATAGAATCATAGAATCGTAGAATAGTCAGGGTTTGAATGGACCTTAAGATCATGTAGTTCCAACCCCCCTGCCAGGGGCAGGGACACCTCCACTAAACCATGCCACCCAAGGCTCTGTCCAACCCAGCCTTGGACACCACCAGCAATGGAGCATTCACAACTTCCCTGGGCAACCTATTCCAGTGCCTCACCACCCTTACAGTAAAGAATTTCTTCCTCATATCCAATCTAAACTTCCCCTGTTTAAGTTTGAGCCCTTTACCCCTTGTCCTGTCACTACAGTTCCTCATGAAGAGTCCTTCCCCAGCATCCCTATAGGCCCTCTTCAGATATTGGAAGGCTGCTATGAGGTCTCCACGCAGCCTTCTCTTCTCCAGGCTGAACAGACCCAACTTTCTCAGCCTATCTTCATATGGGAGGCGCTCCAGTCTCCTGATCATCTTCATGGCCCTCCTTTGGACTTGTTCCAACAATTCCATGTCCTTTTTATGTTGAAGACACCAGAACTGCACACAATTCTCCAAGTGAGGTCTCATGAGAGCAGAGTAGAGGGGCAGGGTCACCTCCCTCGACCTGCTGGTCATGCTCCTTTTGATGCAGCCCAGGATACCGTTGGCCTTCTGGGCTGGGAGCACACACTGAAGCCGGCTCATGTTCATTTTCTCATCAACCAACACCTCCAAGTCCTTCTCCGCAGGGCTGCCCTTGATCTCTTCTCTGCCCAACCTGTATGTGTGCCTGGGATTGCTCAGTCCCAGGTGTAGGACCTTGCACTTGGCATGGTTAAACTTCATCAGGTTGGCATCAACCCACCTCACAAGCATGTCAAGGTCCCTCTGGATGGCATTCCTTCCCTCCAGTGTATCAAATGAACCACACAGCTTGGTGTCATCGGTAAACTTACTGAGAGTGCACTCAGTCCCACTGTCCATGTCACCGACAAAGATGTTGAACAAGACCTGTCCCAACACCGATCACTGAGTGACACCGCTGGTTGCTAACCATGATAGTTTTCAGCTTGGTGAAGCTTAGATATGCCAGCTTTCATTTCAGAAAAAGTGCTTTTGTTCTGGATTTGAGTAAATATTTTGTAGACCAAAACCACTTGTTCTGAAATTTTATTTTATTAAATTAATAGAACAGTGGCAAAACAAACTCCTCTGCATGAAGGTCTGACGTCTTCTAGGGATAGGCCCATGTAGAAGGGACAATCCATGTGCTTCAAGTTTTCAAGGAATTCTTAGACCAGTTACGGCTTCTTAAAAGCCCTCATTTCACTATTTCCGTCTTAAAGATGATGGAAGAGGGATTAAACTACTTATTTACAAAGCATACAGTAAATAATAAAAAAAAAGAAACTTAGCTACACCTTTAGAAGAATATCTTCACCTTGGACTGTTAACAAGATTTCCATAACCTTGAAGCATACTGATTTCATAAATTGCTTCTTGCTGTCAAACAGTAAGTATTTCCAAATCTTAATTTTGAAAACCTGTATCTCAATCTACAAAAAATAACACTTCTGAAACACACAATAGTGAGCTTTGAGGCCTGAATTTTAAGTGCAGTGGTTAACTAAACTGAGAAGCTTTAGGGAAAATACTTAAAGAATGGTATTTATGACTTCATATAAAGGCTGAGTACTTCCCACAGTCTGAAAAATATTGGTGTATTGTCTCTTAGCATTGAAAAGAGATCGAAGTACAGATTCTATATGAAATACACACAAAGCGAAACATATAGAAAGCTCATTTATAAAATTTATTTCCATTTTCGATAGATTTTCCTGGGATAAACACACTCCCATTACACTGTGTAAACCAAGTACAGCTTCATATTTTCTCTGCAATCAGATATATAACTATAGCTACAACACAGGTATAAAGCTAAAATAATGGAATACTGGTTTTATAAGATGAATAAGTGATTTATTTTCTTAAGGATGGTTATCTATCCTCAGACTGAAAGACTAGTTGCTGCTGCATTAGTGTAGAACCGTGGGTTAAAAATAAATCAGTAAGTAAAATGGAGCAATAGAGAATGGAAACAGTTCTCCACAGCTTTCTAGGCAGATAATGCTTCTAACCTGGTCAGCCTAACTGTAACTACCCCAAGTTTGCATCTTTCCCTCCTCAGGCCCCAAGCTTATACACCAACTCAGTGTCAGACTTGTGGAAAAGGCCTGCTCAAAGCAGGATGAGTGCCAGCACCAGATCCACAGCACTCCCTAACCAAGACCTAGAAAATCCTATGAGATGGGTGGATCCTTCCAGTAGTTTATCCTAACATCTCCTCCAAACTTTGAGCCAGTTTGACCCTGGAACACACTCATGGTTTCACCTCCTAATTTTTTTTTTTTTTTTTTTTTAACTACAAAGGCCAGTAGCAGCTTGGTTTCTCTATATCTCTAGATGAGATAAATGCTTGTGAGGGAAAATTCTCAGATCATCTAAGTAAAACAGACTGCACAATAATCATCACCTGTGCCCTCTGTTCTTGCAGGATGAGTCGCCTGCTGCAGTCTCCTGCTTAAGCTGATTATATTAACAAGAATGTGATGCAATGGCAGCAGATGCAGAGTGAAATAGTTGCTGCTGAAGAGCCAGGAGCTGCACTGCATGCATTTCAGGAGGTTTACACTTCTTACTGGCTCAAACCTGATAGCATGATTGAATATCCACTAGAAGGGGAAGAATATCAAGTTGGTTTTGGAGTAAATCTTCCATGTTCAAGTCCTCCAGGGAATTTGGTTCATAAACTCTGAGAGAACTCTGTAACCTGGGTCAAATTTCAGTAAGTGGGGACCACCAGGAGGTTAACTTCAAAAGCACACTTCTAATCTGAGCTAAAACACATCAGCCAGACTCTCCCATTCAAACCAGTCACAGACAGTAGCTCTTAGGTTGAATATATTCTCTGCTTTCTCCTCTGGGACCCCAGAAATGACTGCTTGCTATTACATCCACAGTGGCAGTGTCATAAAGGATTTCAATTAATACCAACCGCCGAAAAAACCTGTCCTGACCCCTATGTCCTGTCCACTCACTCTAATGAGTAAGAAAATTGGCATGTTTTAACCCATCACCTGAGGTACATTTAGTTCATATTAAGTACTTGTGCTGTGATGATGGAGGGCACAGACATCCTGACATCTTGGAGAATTTCTATTGCCCAGCTGAAAACTGTAGCATGGTTAATTAACTGTTCAGCACCAGGCTGGTTAAATAGGAACCTAAACCCAAGAGAAGTTTACTGTTATGTTCCTACCTGAAGCTGTAAAAACTAGGCAGTAAAACCTAGCTGGGCTGAGACTTGTTCCTCTAAGAGGACAGATCCAGGAGGCATCCTCAGATTGTGTCTGACACTAGGAAACAATTAACTCACTGCAGAGAATAACAGCTTTGCTCCCAGAGACATTCTTCACAGAAATGAGTCACAGTTTCAATGATTTCAGGAATCATCCAAGCCCATTGTTTTCAGGGTGAAACAATTAACTAGTAGTCTGGAAAGTACATTACCAACAGCATTGCAGAAAGGCAAACACTGCTGTTTCAGAGGGGCTGCTCACACACTAGATGGGATTGGTGACTTTTCAGAAAACATGTCAGCCTTGCCATTTCAAGCACAGTAGAAGCACCATGAGAGTTTGGCTTTCAGAGAACAACAGCCTCCTCACACCATACTGTACCGAGATTAATTCTCTGTAATGTCAGGGAAGTATGCATAGGGAGTAGAGATGCTACAATTCCTTTTATACTGTTTTCAAAAGGCAAGACACAACTATCAGACTGCTTATACACTATATGCTCTGACAACATATTTCTGTGTACACACGTAAAAATGGATGCAATAATTAGAAAGGGTAAAGCCCATTAAAAAAGGTATAAATATAAATACAGAGCAAGCACTTAAAATGTAATCATACTCAGGTTTTCTCTTCATGTCTTCATCTTGGTTTGATTTAGCTTAGGATAAGCTTTTCTGGCTTTTATTTATTCCCCAAGTTCTTTTTTAAGTGAAAGAAAGTGAGACAAGTATCATTTGTCAAGGGCTTTTTTCTCATCATGTATCTATTCTTACAGTGTTAGTAACACCTTACATATTCTCAAAAATAAAGCTTTATGACATTATTTAACAATTATTCCATGAAAGATCCCCTTGCTAATTACTAAATAAAACAGAAAAACAGATCCCCTCAATAATTTTCATCAATTTTCAGAACAACCGTCTTCTTTCTACCCACATAAATAATACAATAACAGGGAGAGCAAAAAATAATGGCCTCATTTAAATCCAAACCAGTGAAAATCAAAAATCCATGTAATTCATTGACTCTGCTGACATCTGTGAACAGATTTTGACCACTAATTGGTACTGCAGATCAAAGTTAAAGACAAATTTCTTTGGTTTTTCTTCAGACATATGAACTGTTTACATGGCTAAAACTCATCAAATCTGTGAATGTTCAGAAGATTAAAGACTTTTCTGGTTTATTTTGTTAGTTTCATAAAACTTTTTGGTTTTCTTGAGCAAGTATCTACTGCTTTCTGTGAATTTGTCAGCTGTGGTTACAATTAGAGATGGTGTATCAATCTCCAGTATGGTTAGAAAATCGGAAGCAAGCGTTATTACTGTGTCCTAATGTTTAAGTGTAAAGACTAAGAAGTTAGGCAATAGCAAGCTCTCAGATTTCCTCCTTATATCCTGGTTTTAAAGGTTATGTGTGTCCAAAAATTTCCCTAGAACATGCAGGTCAAATAAGAGGAGGACATCTAAGGACTGAGGCCTTAGGTCCACATCCACATACTTGTATAGGTACCATTTAAATCATCCACAATCACTTTGAGGTTTGAAGCAAAAATTCCAGGTGAGTCCTGAGTACAACTTAAAACAAATATCTGGAAAACTGCAGAAGCCCTAGGTTTACTGCACAATTTTCTCCCCCTGGTGAGTAAAGGGTGAGTTAAACTGATGACATTCTTCCAGCAAATAACTCATTTCTCTAATTATGTTCCTTTAAGCAAAATTCAGGTTCAGAACAGAAGAGTTAAAAACTGGAATCCTTCATGACGTAAGCATGATTGTCCTGTAGAAGACTACTTATATTGCTTCCTGTTAAATGTTATGGAAAAGACTTGATTTTTATACATTTTTGTCCAGCTTCCCTGTAATTGCAATTACATTACTAGTTTAGTAACACACTTTCCAGTAACGTATGTTTTTAACAAGTAAATTCATCTGAGCACTGAAAGAAAAGGATAAAGCCTAGAATGATCTTGTTCAGATGAGGCTGTTAAGGCACAAAAGCAGTAACAGATGCAAGCAGGATTTAGCTTTTATAAACATGCTCGTCGCAGCTGATCCGTAAGGGCAGTTAAAGCTAACCTTACGTACACTGTACTGATGGCAGTGGGGACAAAAGTATCTCCACAATCAAGTCATTCTTCAAAAAAAGAATGTATAACATGCTTTAAAAAGGACCACCCTTTGTTTTATACTTAATTAAGGCAGGAAACTTCCTATAATATATCATACAGCAAAGGGAGGAATAATCTCTCAGTCTTTACATGCTAAAATCTTTATCAGTAATCTACCAGGTCAGGAACTCTGCAGAAGTTTTGAAGTCTTCTCGGACTTCCAATTCTCTTTTATTTTCTAGTATTTTCTTAAATTAGTCCTACAACATGTAAAAGGTTAAGGCTTAGGTCAAAGCTGTTAAATAAACAATCTCTCTTTAAAAATAAAACTATCTCCAGCCTACCATAATGATCCCACTGGACATTTGTACAGCTATCCTACTTATAAATGACCTGAAGATTAATATAGCCCATCCACAGTTCTCATTTCTGCTTTTCAAATGCAAAAATCTGACCCACACTGAAGTCTATCTACATCAGTGTGCCACTGAGTAAATTCTCATAAAGTGAATATAGATTTAGGAGCTTATTGCACACTTATCACTGTTCCTTCTGTATTTTCACAAAGGTTTTAATTTCCTGTATGCCAAACTGTCCTATTTTTTCCTGTTCCACTGAAATAGAGATGATTATTTATTTCATACCCTGTGGTCTGTAATTTATCACATTACTTTGTCTTTCTAAATAAAAAAAGAGGTGTAAAAACAAATTAAGTATTCTATCAAATTATTTTTGGTGGTAAGGAAGAATGACAGAAATGTGAAAGGCAGCTTTGGATTTCTTTCCTTGTTTTCCCCACACCTTTTAACAAAATAAGCCAACACAGAAACAGCTGACAACCTCTAATGGTTCTGTTTGTCTCAGACAAGTCCAAAACCAAACTTATTTATTTTGTCCTTGTACCTTCCACAGTGTCCAAGCAGCAGATCTGACCTCTGCTGTTACACAGTCTTCTCTCAGTCCAGGGCCATAAGGTGTAAGAGTTTTACTCAAAACTCTTTGTTTTGTCTTCTTCAGTACAAAGCAACCCACACCTACAACTCCCTTTATATGAAAGAAGAAACATATTCGGAATTGTTCATGTGAAAAATAAAGTGGCCTATGAAAAGGTTGCCAAACCACAGAGAACTACTGAAAAGAAATGGCTCAGAAGTTTAAAGGATGAGAAATATTTTTTCCAATCTATATTCTCATCCATCATGCTTGATGTGCATATATAGATTCCAGTGTTTGATTATTTAAACTTCAAACAATTAAAATGAAATTGACCTTCTCAATAAGCTTCCTTCAGCTAATTTCTTGTTATCATGCCTTGGTACTACCCTAGCAATTATGTCTGTAAATACTAAAACCCACCTCTAGAAATTATACTTATTTCTTTTGGCTGCACGATATTTTAAAAATTTCCATATGATCTGTGTGTTCTACAGAAGCATAAAAAAAACCCTATCCTAGAATCATAGAATAGACTGGGTTGTAAGAGACCTTATCTAAAGGACTGGATTTCTTTTCATCTTGTTATTTCTTTGTTGTGCTGAGAAAAAGTTATTTAATGGTCACTTTTATATCTCTATGTCATGCAAAACAATGAAGCATGCCAAATTAAAAATCTAAGATATATTCTCTTCAAAACAACATGTGCATAAATTATTAAGTACTTTGATAGTGGCAACAACATTGGTGGAATGAGCAAATTTTATCAGTAATATCATATTTACAGAAAAATAATGCTGAGCTTGCAATTAATAGCATTATGAACTCCACTACAAGTTTGTGCAGGCTGTCATACCTTTTTTAAGCATTCACCTTACCTGAAGGCTCACACCAAGACACGTTGCTAACAGAAGATTGAGAGAATTTTCACCAAAAAAGTTTCAAAGTAATTGATTTTGCTTGAAATAGCATTGACTCAATTCTAGACATAAAAGCATAAACTACTGTTACCTTGAATATTTTATATTTGTGCTGTATCTACACAAATACATCACTCTTCCAGATTGTATACAGAATAGGTGAAAACACAAGCATGAGTTAATATATGGACCAAATACTGTTTAGTTTCTCTGAAAGCAGGGGAGGAGGTGGACATCAACAGCCCAAGCTAATGAGCTACTAATGAGTCAAAAGAAAAATAAAAGCTGATTCATTAAATAACTGACAGAAACCAAAAGTTTACTGTAAATGAACAAATAAACAAGCCACAGGGCAAATTTGCTACCTATTTGATAACAAAGAGAAAGGACCATGTTAAATTAATAGTAAAGACACTAGCACATCCACAGATACAGCCTGTAGATTACAAGAGCCGTAAATTCCCTGCCAACTTTTCACTCAAATAAAGAAACTTTATATTTAGCTCAAAAAAAAAACCCACCGGATCAGTTTCCTAAGGTCTATTTTCCCCTCTCAGTAAAGGTTATATATAAGTCCAAATGAACCTTCAGAGTTTCACTACATTGCAGAAGGCTGAGTTTAAATATCAGATTTCTGATTTGAGACTTGAAGGGGAAAGCATAAGTAAACACCTCCTTAAGTTCCTCCTCTCAAACTTCGTAGTTCTTCCAAATCTCAGATTCAAGCAATAAGTAGAAATTATCTGCAACACATGGTCACCACTGCTTATTTAATTTGCCTACTATTGTTCACCAATTAGCTATAACTTTATTATAAAACATTATTACTAATACGACTATTTGTCAATAAGTAGTAATGCTATGTATTTCAGTGTGATCTTAGGAAAGCAATCCTATGGATATTACTTGACCCAGCTTCAAATTCAATATATTATCTTAAATAACTTTAAAAATCAATGACAAAGTTCAATCAAGGAAAGCAAAACAGAAATGCATTGCCCAAGCTAAGCATCAACACAGGTCAAGTTCTGCCACATATACTGATGCTGAACCTCACCACATAAGCTCTCTTAGTTTGCCTTAATGAAATTACTTTTTTTGAAAGAATTATATTCCAATAAAAGCCCACATAAAGGGGTTCTGTGTTTTCAGTGCAATATATAAGTAAGTGATCAAAAAACCTTGCTGCTGCTGATAAATCACACCACACGTACCCAAAGGATCTGGGATAAGTGCTTGAATCTTACCCATCAAAAAGCTATGCAGCCCTGCTACTATTATACAAGTGAGAGTTCATAAATTAGCCACACCCTGGTCAGCATCTCACCCCATCCACAATAGTCTGCATATGTTCCCTTGACCTCATATCCAACTGCAAGAAACAAGCTTCCTTCTTGTTCTGGGTGATGCACCATTAAATTGTGTCTCACCTGTGAGCTGATTCTCCAAGCACTTCACTAGAAATCAAGTTCCGATGCTGCAAACAAGATTAAATAGCCCATATAGATCCCTGTTGTCAGAAGTATAATATGTTTGATTCTGTTTCCATACTGTTAGTAATTTGCAGTGGTAAATGTAGTGCAAGGTCACAGTACATACTATAAAGAAGGCGACATAGGAAGATAGAAGCAGTTACGTCATATTGTTTGAAAACATTCTATCTTTCTGCTTAAAAATAAGGGGCTTCTCTACAGTAATCTACACTGTGGGGCACTGTATGTAAAGCATGAAAAATTAAAAAAATGCCTATTGAAATGATATCAGATGATAAATAATTTAATGGATGAGCGTTATAGAATGTAAACATTCCCAAATTACTTCACCATGAATTAGTAATCAAAAGATACATTATTTAAATTTCTGCTGCAAAGGGGAAAACTGATGTGATCATAAAGATTCCTTGTAAGAGAATTCCAGAGAAAAAAATATGTTTTCCAGGAAGTTAATTTATGCTCCAATAATTTGTAGGTATAAAATTGTGTTTCTGCAGTCAAGATGATTTATTTTCTGCACTTACCACAGCAAATGTTTGAAGCACAGTGATAACTTTCTTTTGCAACTGTGCAATATCATAAACACCAGGAAGATCTTTTCATGAACTAGAATTACTCTGTCTGATTTTCCAGGAGCTGCCTTCAGGAAGTCAGTATGTGAGAATACAGTCATTACTGTGTTTTAAAATACTTACATTGCAATTAATCTTCAAGAGTGATGCGCCTAAAAGCATCAGCACTATAAGTGGCAAGAGAGTTATATCTATTAAGATGCAAATATCCAACAGCTTAGTCTTTATGAGAATTTTCCATAGTGAAGAGACAATTGCAGAATTCTCTTAGTTTACTCTCAAATCCTGAACTACTGATCACTGTAATTTGCTTAGTTTCTTATGGTAAGTATGTGCTTTTTCTTTCTCTCTTTTTAAGTTTAATTTATACTGTCAGCATAAGGATAACATAGTAAAACAGTTCAAATACAAAAAAGTGAGTGACAAATTCTAGTCAAAGCTCCCAATGACAAAGATATCTCTGGCACACTTATTGTAGCTTAAGAAATACAGTAAAAAGAGATGGAAGTCTATTCCTGATCAGGCACACAAGCAGGCAGCTGGAGAGAAAGCTGCTGCACTGGGGCACTCACTAACAGGAGGGGAAAATCATGCTTTCATTAACAGCAAGTGCATGTACCTGGTGGAATCTCAAGTTTGCAAGATGGGGGAGGCTCAATAAGACCTCTAGCCATTGGGCTTAAGCTCCTTGGAAACATCGATGGTAACTAGAACAAATGTAAACACCATTTTCTGTTTTATCAACAAAGAATGAAAGTAAGCCAGGCAGAATACAGCTTTCAAGCACTCTCTTAGAGTTATATACTTAATTTCTGTAAAATAAGTTGGATGCTTTTTCTACTTTTTTGTTGATTTTTTTTTATTTTCATAATGGCTTATGACAATCATAAAGAGATTATAAATTACAGAAAACAAACTCATTTTTACTATTTTATTTATTTTTATAAATATTATCATATTTACTACGCTGATGCTGTATCAGGATCCAGGACAAGAAAGTTTAGAGGAGAGCTATAGGTGTTGAAGTAAGAAAGATTTTCCTATGAAAGAATATCCATGCAAAAAACAGTCAAGGCAGATAATATAGTGCCATGTAATTAGGAAATGCAGAAAGTCATTCTCTGAAAATCAGAGCCTAAAATATTGGTAAAGAAGACAGTGAAAAGTATGATGGGTTTGGAAATTCATATTTTGGAAAATATGCAAGAGCAACAATTGCTCAATTATTCTGTAAAAGTACTTAGGTATCAGGACAGGGTTTGTATCAGGAGTAAGAGCACCACTAGCTCAGAGTAATTCTTCACAGGCACAAAAGACAACACTGCAGATGAAGATAAATGGGCTATTAGTTTGGAAATTCGCTCAGTATTTATTTTGTGTTTGCAGGTTTATCAGCTCCTGTCAATTACATTACCACAGAAAAGAAATCAACAAAACAATAAAACTTGCAGTGTTGATCTAATCTCTTAAAAAATTTCATGAACTAAGTATGATTCTAAAGTAAGTAAATATACAATTTGTAGTAGTACTAGGGAAAAAGTACTTTAAAAAGTTATTGGGTTAAAATTAATACCATGTTCTCTTTATTTCAGGAGGATGTAATTTTTTGAAAATGGCAAAGGGACAAAAACATCTGAAGGACAATTTGAGCAGTAGCACTGTGTCGTGGTTTAAGCCCAGCCTTAAATCAGCCACACAGTTCATCAGCTCCTCCCCCTTTCCTCCCCCGCCCTCACTCCCAGAGGGATGGGGAGGAGAATCAAAAGAATGTAACTCCCACGGGTTGAGATAACAACAGTGCCGTAACTAAGGTATAACACAAAACCACTCTTGCTACCCCCAATTATAATAATGACAAGGGAAACAACAAGGGAAGAACATGCAACTGCTCACCACCCACCGACCAATACCACGCCCGACTGAGCAGTGAATCCATTCTTCTGGGTCCCTGCCCCCAGTTTTTACATCCTGGGCATGACATGCTGTGGTGTGGAATACCTCATTGGTTAGTTTGGGTCAGGTGTCCTGTCTTTGCTTCTTCATGGCTTCCCCTCCTCCCTGGCAGAGCATGAGGCTCAGAAAGTCCTTGATCAGACTAAACATTACTGAGCACTGTTCCCAGGCCCAAAGTCCAAAACACAGCACTGCACCAGCTACTAAGAAGGAGAAAAAATGTCTGCTACTGCTGAACCCAGGACACACTGTAAGAAGGGGAACTTCTCAACACAGTCAAAATAAAGCCCAGCTTAGCCAGTTTGTTGCTCGGGGAAACAAAACAACCCAACACAAAATAATCAGTTACTTCATTCTTCAAGCATAGCTCCAACAGATGGAAGTAAAAAAAAAAATCTGCATTTGTGTACAAATACCTGTCGTAGCCATCTTTTCTCTAAAGTGCCATTTAGGTTGTGCATTCACACAAAACACAGTGGAAAAAGCTGAAACAAAATACTAAGGTCTATAAGGACTACAGTCCAGCGGTATGAAAGAGTAAGAAAGATTTGCAGGGCTTAAACTGAACAAAGAACAAATTCTGTTCAGAATAAGTTGTAAAGTGCAACAGGGAAAACACTAGTAAATTGTGTTGTACAGGTATAAACCAAAAAACCAAATTGAAATCTGCTTAATGTACCCCCAGAAGTAAAGAAGGAAGGATCACAAAGAACAGACCTGTTCAAGGAAGTCTGTGTCCCATGCTGTTGTCCAAATCAACCACCTTAGAACACAACTATTTATCTCATAAGAGAGTAATACACAGCAGTAGAGGTAGCTACAGCCTTCTGGAACTTGCAACTCAAATTCTTACATTGATAAAAGCCACATAACACTTGCTATAAAATGGAGAGCAAACTAGAGGAAAGATGAGGAGGATTAAGGCCATATTTTGAACCTCCATTCTTCCATGACAAATTTAACAAAGGTCTGACAAATATGTTGACTTTGTATAATGGGCTGACAGCATTGCTGGATAACAGAAGAGCAACTGATATCATCCACCTGGTCTTGTGCAAAGCGTTTGACACTGTCTCACACAAAGCCTTGTCTCTAAACTGGAGAAACATTGATTTAATGCATAGAAATGCAATTTGTAGGAGATCAATGTCTCTGACTCTTCTGGCTGATGGAGATCCCATGAACTCGATGTGTAGAAATAGGATCTTTGAAATGAGACAGTCAAAATCTGAACAATAGTCACCACAAAGCAAGCTAAATATAATACACCAGTAATCTTTCCATGGTCATGATGTGGAGTAAGCTCCCTCTGGTTTGGACAGGCAAAATTATAAATAAATATTTTTTTCAAACTCAAATGACTAACAGAAGTTGTGTGCCTATTTGATGAGCTCAACCTTGATACTTCTCCTGTACCAGTCATTATCAACTCCATAATTTCAAACAGAGCTTGCTCCATTTAGAACAGACTGCCTGGGATGCGTAGCACAGACTCTCTAAATTTCTACTCTTCTATGACCACAGATGAGAGATCAAAAGAAAGAGAGAAAAAACACAGTTCTGACAGGAAATTTGGAAACACTGATTTTTGAAGAATTTGGTGTGAATGTTTAGAAATAATAATTCTTCAACAGACAAAACCAGAAAGATGTCTTGTTGGACATTAAAAAGAGCAAGGAACAAAGCACCAGCATTTCTCTGATGAGGCTCAACAATTTTTGTGAATCAAATAATAATACACACTAATACAAGGACACAATAGCAATATAGGTGTTCACATGAAAAAGCTATAGCAACTTGAGAATTAAGAGAATTAGTCTTAACAACTATCAAGACAAAATTTATTGTAGCATTTACCATTTAGCCATTAACCATTTTGTTAGAGGTGCAATTCTAGCAGCAGTGTAATTGCCTTGGAAATAACCTTGATAATAGGTTTCGTGACTTTTTAGAATTTAAATGTGTGACTCAGTCTGCAAGGTAAACCCTGAAGAAGAAAAAGAAACTGCTGAGTTTAATGCACTGAGACTTTCTATGAAGATGAGGGTCCCACAAAAGAGTCAGATACCGAGAAAACATTCACTATAAATATTCTTTATATACAAAAATACAGGAAAGGGAGGTATGAGTGTAAATGAGAATGAGGTCTCAATTTTTCTAAGCATTGAAGGTGAAAGTTAAAAATTGTTAGCTTAGTAATATGCTGGGAAAGTTGATAGATTACTTAATATAGATTACTTAATATAGATTTGAAAGCTGTAATTAACACTGAAGCACAAAATTACACTGCAGTTTTAACAGATCTTCTAGGTTACAAAACAATGTAAAGAATAGTCTGTATATGAATTTGGTAAGGTTGGTGGAGGATGTTGTTAGTAGATGGTGGGATATGGAGATCTGTCTGAATTATTTTAATTTTCCACCTTTTTTTTTTCCCCATAAAAATCAATTAGTCTATGAGATTTGATTGTGAAAGGGGAGACAACACTTTATATGACTATACTTCACTTGGTAGTCTGTCAAATTATTAATAGGTAGACTTTAAGCAGAAGATCTAAGCCTACAATTTCTTTTTCATCATAGCATATTTTTTATTCTTCTTTTTGTGTGCAATTTTTAACTTTTGCCTAGAATTTTTTTCTGAGTCATTAAGAGTGATGGGCATAAAAAAAACATATCCATGTGCCTGCCCAGGAAATCTCAATCTCCTATTTATTTGTTTTGGGTCTTTTTGGTTGTTTTTTGGAGTGTCTTTTATATGAGAAAAAAGCTATTTGAACGTCTCACCCAAAAAACTGGAAACCAGAGGAAGATGTACAAGCCTTTTGTCGAAGAAGTCATTATCTACTAATTTTCACGGTACATCTCTTGTGGGTTCATTGGGTTTGATACTCCAGGAGTGTCACTTCAGTCTGGTATCATAGTCTAAATAACAGTGGTTTAAGTTATACTGAGAACTGCTGATTTGTATATATTCCTTGTATCCTTACATCCCTAAAGTGATAAAAGATCTTAAGGGTCACAAGTGATACCTCTTTCTTACTTGAACCTGAATTAGTTTTCCTACTGACTACTTGGCCTGTGAGTGCCCCTTGATGCAATTTGGTGACACACCTTGAGGTGAGCTCACTGCAGGTGGCAAATCCAATGAAAAAGGCTTTGGTTTGGAACTCTTCAAGCTGGAATGCACTAAGAGGGGAAGAACGCTCTGAATCATCATCAAATTAGCAGAAGAGTGTTTTCCTCAGTCCTTGTGACATTTGTTCTTCAGGTTCCGAGGCTGGAAGAATATGTCATAATCTCAATTGCTACAGAAGATGCGCACTGAGAATCTCCTCGTGGTCTATATATTGACTTCAGTCTTTTAAAGAAAGCCAAAGAAGACTGAAAGCCAGTGACTTGGCAATTTAGAATTTAGTCTACTGATTTTGGTTCATCGTTACAGTTATAACTTGACCTTCGAAGTTGCTGGGTAAAATCCTAATGGCTGTCCAGAGCCTCAAAATTATTCTTATTTTTCGGCTGTGTTTAGCTCACTACCATTCAGTGAGTTATTATTTTCCATATTTGCAATTTGATCTTGGGTGGCATCCATATAAAGGATTTAAGTAAAATATTCAAGATCTTTTCAAAACATTTTGTCTATCTTTGCTTTCTTCTTTCTGACTGCGCCATGTACCTCAATTTCTACCGCTTATACCAAAGCTAAGCTGTTTCAATGACCTAGATTCAGTTACTAATTTAATTTTTAGCATTGTTATATACTCCCTTCCTTCTCATAATGACCAGTTCTGCACAAGTACATAGAAAGCCACATATACACTCTGTTCCTAGATACATAAAATTTTACACGTTGTACATTACATGCTTCGAATTTAAGTCATGTGACTTATACTCATTACAGCTATTTATTCATCTTTTCCATGCTTTTACTTTTGCACCCTTACCAGCATATGATGTTATCCATTTGGCATTTATGTCACTTATGTTTATGTTTGTGACTATCCAGATGTTGCTGCTTCTTCTCACAGGCATTTTTCACTATTTTCATGAGGTCCTAAGGAGCCCCATACATTATTCTATTCTATTTGCCTTTTCTAGGATCAAGCCATCCAACGTTAATAGGCTTTCATCTGTCTCAAAGGTATGATTCCATTGAAATTCTGTTTCAACTTGTCATCTTCATCTACAAATGCACGGTTTTATGAGCAGCAGCTGAGCTTCCAATTCATCTTTGGTGTCTAGTGAGCCTTGGGTCCTTTCATGAAAGCTTTAGTCTGAATGAAAGTGCTTTCAGATGGATCACACACTTCAGATAGCTTGGAGACTTATGATCATCAAGTGTTATTTGTCTATTAGATTCTCATTCTCTTTCTTTCTGTCCCATGTATATATGAAAGTGTTGAACCTTTTAAGTTGCTGACCATCTGCCTACTTCATTTCATGCAGACATCAGCATCATGCAGCTCTTTCCATCTGGCTAAGCTTTCAGAAATGTTTTCATTTCAAAATCTACTGGAGATATTTTTCCAACAACAACTTTATTGGCCGACTGAGTTTTCCTTTGACACTTTTCCTTGTAATCAGAACAATTCTTTAAGGTAACTTCCAAAAATCAAAAGGCTTACTTGGCTCCCCAATGTATTTCCTGTTGTTTAGATTGTATACACACACTGAAGAGGATAGGTCTCTCTTTTGAATAACGTTTATGATAGTTGTAACAGCAACTCCAGATAAAATAACTGCCTTGTTATATTAGACATCATACAAACTCTGTGAAATGACAGCCCTTGGGCCCAAATTTTTCCATCTAAATTCTTCTTCTGAGATCACTGACATGTCACCTACCAATAGAAGTCAATGCAGAAACATCAAAAAGAGGAGTGATATGGGAACCTTTTACATCACAAAGAAGGTGACTAAATGACTGCACATTTACATAGTTAATTGCTTATTTAATGGTCACATAATTAGCTGCCATTTCTAGCTACAGTTTAATCTCTTCATTTAGGCATAAAATAGCACCATTAAACATTTATTTTTGCTGCACTCTTCCTGTTATTTCCAAGCCTAAGATACCAGATAAACACCTTGGTTTATTTAATTACTGTGAATGGATAATGTCCGGTTTCTAATGACATCCACTGTTTCTCTCATCAACAGATCAGAAAGGGAAAAAGTAATTACTTTACTTTGTCCTTTGTTTTGTCCCTCAAAATTTATTACCTGCCAACTTAAACTATGTAGCAGTGCCTTTGTACTTCATCAAAGTTGAACATATTCAATAAAACACTGTGAGGGCATTCCATTTTCCATTTTCTCAACTTTTCTTTCATCTCTATTGTAAAACACTTTTTCTTATCTTTAGAACTGCTCTCCTACTTTAAAAACACTGGAAATTAATCTTTTTTACTCTTTGTGGAATTGTTTCAATAAATTAAGGGGGAACAAGTGGGAGGTTGAAATGAAAAACTGATTTTTATTTTATGATCTCAATAAAGTAGCCTACTGATAGAAACAAAAATCACACATCAACAAATCACTTTGTAATACAGTAAATCTTCTTCACCTTATGAGCTTCAGTGTTATATCAACAGGTTGAAAGTCAAAAAACGCCATAAAGCTCAGGTTAGAAGTTTAGGAGGGCAGGGGAGGGGAGAGAAGGCAGCAGAGTAATCCCTCAAGTGTCCAAGTTTCTTTCACACATAAAAGCAGAAACACCTGACACAGCACACATGCCAGGAAAGCAACTGCTTTCTACTCAGGGAAAATCAGCTAAGGTGTTACCTAAATGCAAAATCTAAAAATACATGAGTCACACTATTTCTCTGACTTCTATTGTACATAACTGCTTTATTCCTGAATACTTCATGAAACACAAACTCTTCAAAAACTTTAATGCTACCGTGTATTCATATATTGTGTTATGTGAGCACATTTGCTTCTTTCCGTACAACTCCACTCTATTTTTTCTCAAAAAAACCATTACCACACTATCTCCCTAAAGGCTTAGGTTTTAATTGCTTGGTGGAGAACAGGGAGAAGCCAGGAGAAAAGGGAAGAGAGAGAAAGGCATCTCACACGTAATGTGCCAGGTGACTCATAGGGAAAAACAGTGTTTGAGAATAACTGCAGTAGGCATTATTCCAGAAATAGATTACTCTGGAAGTCCATTTCCCACTTCATACCTCACAGTAAAATTAAAGACAAGGGCCATTCTCAATATGAAAGGCAAAGCTGCAACAGAATCCTTATCGCATTACCTAAGTAAACACGGCAGGTGTCGTTATTTAAACCCAGCCGATAACTCAGAACCACACAGCCGCTCACTCACTTCCCTCCTTCTTCCCCTCCACTCCCAGTGGTGCTGGGAGGAGAATCAAAAGAACGTAGCTCCCACAGTTTGAGATAAGAACAGTCCAGTAACTAAGGTATAACACAAACCACTACTGCTACCACCAAAAATGATAAGGGAAATAACAAGGGGAGAGAATATAAAACTAAAAAGGGAAGACAAGAAAATGAAACCAATAAACACAAGTGATGGACAATACAGTTGCTCACCATCCCCCAACTGATACCCAGCCTGACCCAAACAGTGATCTGGGCCTCCCCCCAGTTTATATACTGGGCATGATGTCCTGTGGTATGGAATACCCCTTTGGCTAGTTTGGGTCAGATGTCCTGTCTCTGATTCTTTCCCAGCTTCTCTCCTCACTGGCAGAGCATGAGAGACTGAAAAGTACTTGATTGGAGTAGACATTACTTAGCAACAACTAAAACACCAGTGTGTTATCAGTGTTGTTCTCAGACTAAAGTAAAAAACACCGCAATGCACCAGCTACGAAGAAGGAGAAAAACAACTTACAGCTGAACCCAGGACACAAGTCTTTCAGCAGGCTCCTGAAGATCTGAAAGAAAGAGGGAATCTCCAGCCTTGAAACAGGATGAGGATATTTCCTTGGAGTACAGCTGTACACCTCAACCACCTGATGCCTACTGGACACCTGCCTATGCTAGCAATGCACACCAAATGCTGGCATTGCATATCATCTCCTCTATGAGACTGTGAAATACATCTCTGTTGTGATATCCTTACGCTACAGTTTTTGCAGTAAATGCAGTTAATAGTGGGAAGAGTAAATGAACTTAAGTCAACAGGCAGAGAAATTAGGTGAGTATCTGCTGTGAAACTGCTACGTGTCAATGAGATTGTACAACAAATATTTGAGGATATCTGTACTGACTAATGACAGGCAACATGTAGTGAACTGAGTATCAAAGAGAACATTCTCCAATATACTTGTGATATTCATCATTGTCTTGTTGGTATCTTATACATCAGTCTAAATGTACAAACCTTACAGCTGTTAATCAGAAAGTGATTTCTGAAACAAGATTGTGATCCCTCTGTACAAAGTACATATGCAGACTTTTAACATGTACTACTTTATTTTTTACATCATCAGCTGACTGCACATACCTTACAAAAGTTATAGATTTACTGAAAGTCTAAATGTTTCCACTGATATGAACAACACTGAAAAAATGTCCCCTTGCATATGTTTAAGCGCACCACGCATAATGAAAGAAATATTGCTTTACAGAGGCATTTACAGCTGGGCAAAACCTATCAGTTGCTGGTATAAAAATAGCTTGTGGCTCCTACATGTCATTTCCCTTAATCTTTATTATTTCATGCATGTGTAACTCTCTCCAGTTCTCTAAATTTACTCCTGTTTCACAATCCTCTGAGCAAGAGCAGATGAGGCCCATCAGGTTAATACATTCTTATTACGTACTCATGGATTTTAGTGTTCATTTTTGCAGACATAAGGCTTTATTTATTTAAATGTGGCATTCACCCTTTAGTGCACTTATTACAAGGCTGACATTTTACAATTTTTTTTCCATCAGAACCAAACACCAGGAGCATTAACTTTTACTGAAGCCTTTATAAGCATTTTTCTGAGTTAGAAGTTTTCAAGGCGACTAATCATTTAGATATGGTATTGGCCTGTATAATTTTACTTCAGTTTCCTTTTAGAAGTCACACATGTTATTCAAAGTACAAGATAAAAATCTCCCAAACAATGGTACTGCTTTGTGACTCAAGGAGGAGAAAGTACAAGATTGCTTTGGGCAAATCTGAAGAGTATTGTTGGGGTTTTTTTAAAGTTTTCAGAGCCAGAAAAGAAAATCCTGATTTCACTCAGAGTAAAAAGAAACCGGAGATCCCTCTTATCCCATTTCGATCTGTTCAAGAAGATCTGTTCTGCCTGTCTGTGTAATAGGAGTAAAAGGAAAGTTGAAGAGAAGGATTTGGGAGCTGGAGTGAGACAAGGAGTCAGAAAGGCATAAACTGGCTTTGCTAGTTTTTTTAATTGTCCAGATGCATCTTTCCCAAGAGATTATCTCACAAAAAGGTTATAAACCATTTGCTACTTGTATTGTTGACACCACTAGCTTTCCTGATACTAATGCACCAGCATATTACCTAAGAGCATTTACCAGAAGGAGCTTTCCTGGTCAGAGCTGTCACCACTGATGAAACCAGTTATTCTGTTCCAAACTGTTCAGCCTATAACAGAGAGCAGGAAAGCACCTGCCTTTTAGTTTACCAAAGAGAAAAATAGTCAGGCAATTGGTTTTGCTTGAGCAGTAATTTTATTCCTTTGGATTTTTTTGCATGTTATGGCCGCTTCAGCAGAGAGATGCATAAGATGCTATTTGGCTGTGATTGGGTTTTCCTGATTATGAACTCCTAAGCACTAGAGCAATTATTCATATTTAACATGAAAGAGTTTAAATAGTTACTTATTTTGCAACATACTCTAAAGTAACTGTAATTGTGTGATAAAAGAAATTGCTGGGGTTATACTGGAATTAAGAGTGCCAAAGAATATACAATTCACTTAT
Organism: Ara ararauna; assembly: GCA_028858755.1. Classification (NCBI taxonomy): domain Eukaryota; kingdom Metazoa; phylum Chordata; class Aves; order Psittaciformes; family Psittacidae; genus Ara; species Ara ararauna. The sequence continues at coordinate 71,051,357 of CM054377.1, read as the reverse complement.
TTTTCCAGTTATTCCAACCCTACAACTCCCTTTTCAGAAGAACCTCCAAACTTTTCTTCATAGCACTAATTGCTGCAAAACCCTCAGGTGTACTTGTCATGTGCTTGGCACAGTTAGGAGCACTGTGCAGGCACAAAGTCCCTAAGAATCAGACAAGACATTACTTAGGAGGTGCACAGCAGCTGCCCTTGCCACATGAGACAGCTACTTGTTCTCTGGCTGTTAGGAAACCCTTCTCTCCTAACAATTCTCTGTCCCACTGACTCACCTAGCAGCGCAGCCTTTTCCACCCAGGCAAATCCTGCAGTTCTCAGGGGGGTGACTGCAAGACTCATCCTCAAGCACCGCAGTAATTCCTGCTGCACTCAATGTGTAACACTCAAGCGTTAAAACAACCAGGAAGATTTTTAAATCACCAGGGACATTCTTAAAGATCTTTCTTGTGTGTCTTCTGTTTTAAACTTGCTTTTCTTTACTACAATTTCTATTCTAGGTTACTTTCCAATCCCTTTGCTACTGTCATGTTTGTTAGCAGCCCCATCACAGCAAGAAATGTTTAATTTTAATACTAGCTTTTTCCTTTTACCATCTGATCACAAAGCATTTCACAAAAAGGTTAGTATTATACTTCGCATACGCTACATGAAAATGGAGGATCTGAACCTGGAATTCAAGTCGTTCAAATCACAGCTCAATGGTAATAGTGTGTAGTATTTAAGCATAACCATAACATTCCCTATTTTAGTGTAGTCAGACACAAGCCAAAACCCAAATAAAACTGGTATTTCTAATGGTTTAGGCTTAATAAGAGATTTCTGTTATGTATGTTAAATGTCAGGCCAAACAATGTTTGAAAATGTTGCTTTAAGTTACTTTAACTGAACAGGTATTTATGGAGATTCACTGTTAGGAAGGTAGTTGTTCTTTCTCTACCTCCAGTATATCTCTTCTGGCCGTGGAACTATCAATCATTTTCTTGTTTCAGAGTGATCTTGGATGAAAATAAAAAAAACATTGAGGTTAAAAAAAGCTTGATAGTCTTTTTCTTATTTCTGGATGTGACAGCAGTATTTGGGAGAGACAAAACTAAAGGATTTCCAAGTTGATTATAACAAATCCCTGTCTATATATAGATTTATAGTTACTCTCTGAGGGAGTGCTAGCTGGTGTTAAATTTAATTATAAAAGCAGCCTTACAGACATTGCTACTCTGGATAATAATCCCACAACCAATATTAATCTTTTATGTTGAAGAACTCTTTTCTTGGAAAGTTCAAGTTTGGAGAATAAAAAAGATTTCTCATTCTGTCGTGATTATGTTTTACAATTTGAATTTACTCTATAGTAAACTGTTTTCACAACTAGGAAAAAGGCTAAATGAACTTCTAATTTGGGAATAACAGAAACATGACATCAAATTAAGACACTCCAGCCTTCTTGATATCAAAGAAACATTGAAGCTGAGAATTTTTCTTTATTGTTTGGTCTCTCCTTAGTTATGGGGGAGCTCTTTTGTATGAATGAGGGTAACTCACAATCTGTCAAAAAATTCACTTCTACTTTAACCCTAAAGAAGCACTGTAGTGCTTCAGAAGTCTCTATTTCACAATTAGAAAAACTAAAGTGGAATTCCTAGATTAATGTCCTCAGATAAATAGCTTTGTAGGCCTGGATGAACTTGCCAAAACTACTCTTTGCTTTTTTAAACCACAAGATGCTAGCTATGGTTTAGCAGCATCACAGCATCTTTATACTGCACATATTTTGCACAGTAAATGCTATAATGTTTAGCTTTCAGAGAGAGTATATATAGTGTAATGATATATTGCAATCTTCGTTTAAGGTGTGATTACATTGGCAGGACAGAGAAATCAACCTTGAACATTGCTTTTTTATTTTGTAAAATTCAGTAACCCAGTATGATTCAAGCTCCTCAAATATTTGATATTAAAAATAATAAGAAGGAGGGAAAAACAAGTGCAGGGGAGGAATAGCACACCAGGAAAGTCCAGACCCTCAGCAAGTGAAAGGTGTCCTGGCCCGTGGCAGAGGGATTAGAACTAGATGACCTTTAACATCTTTTCCACTCCAAACTATTTTGTGGTTCTGTATTCTATGATTCATGAATTTAATTTATAATTCATCACTAATTTTATGTATTTAACATTTGGAAACAAATAAACATTAGACACAAACAATCAAAGAACATAACCTAACTTAGGTGAAACAAGTAGTTCTGCAAGCAGCAGAGAAATAGAAAACTCACTATTCTTCTATAGATCTGAGTTTTATAGTTGATTAAGAGATGTGTGCACGTCTACGGGGGTATGATATCCTCCGCATCACAGAAACATAGTGGGATGGCTCCTACAACTGGTGTGTTGGAATGGAAGGTTACAGGCTCTTTAGGAAAGACAGGCCCAGCAGGTGGGGAGAAGGAATTGCTATTTATGTTAGGGATAGGCTGGGGAGTATGGAACTCTGTCTGGGGACAGGTGAGCAGTCGACAGAGAGTTTGTGGGTCAGGGTTAAAGGCAGAACAGCGATGGGAGACATTATTGTGGGGATCTGTGATAGACCGCCTGAACAAGAGGACTCTGTGGATGAAACGCTCTGTAGACAGATAGGAACAGCCTCACGCTTGCAGGCATTTGTTCTCATGGGGGACTTCATATACGCAATCGATATCATCTCGGTTAGAGGGATGGTACGGCCAAGCACTAGCAATCCAGGAAGGTCCATGACTGTGTGGAAGACAGCCTCCTACTGCAAGTAACAGAGGAGCTGACAAGGAGAAGTGCCATGCTTGACCTCGTCCTTACCAACAGGGAAGGGCTGGTTGGAAATGTGATGCTCCAGGGCAGCCTTGATTTTAGTGATCATGAAATGCTCGAATTCGAGATCCTCAGGACAATGAGAAGAGCGTGCAGCAAGCTCACAGCCCTGGTCTTCAAGAGAGCAGACTTTGGCCTCTTCAGGAACCTGCTCAGTAAGATTCCATGGGATATAGCCGTAGAGAACAGGGGGACCCAAGACTGTTGGCTGATATTTAAGGATCACCTACTACAAGCTCAGTAGTGTTGCATCCAAACTCAAAGGAAGTACTGCAGGAGGGCCAGGAGACCTCCTTGGATGGATAAGGAGCTGCTGAGGAAAATTTGAAGGAAAAAAGAGGCTTCTAAAAGGTGGAAGCAAGGACAGGGGCCTGGGAAGAATACAGGGATGTTGTCCAGGAAGCTAGGGATCAGGTTAGGAAAGCTAAGGCTAACATAGAACTAAACATGGCTAGGGATGTTAAGGATAACAGGAAGGGATTCTATAGGTACATCACAAATGAAAGACAGGCTAGGGACACCGTGGGCCCTCTCCAGAAGCTATCAGGAGACCGGTCTATCCTGGATTTGGAGAAGGCTGATGTCCTTAACGACTTCTTTGGCTCAGTCTTCAGTGGCAAATGCTCTGACCATGCCACCAAAGTCTTGGAAGGCAGATGCAGGGACAGTGACAATGAAGACCCTGGGCCCACTGTAGGAGAGTAACTGGTTCGAGACCATCTTAGGAACCTGAACGTACACAAGTCCATGGGACCTGATGAAATGCATCCGCGGGTCCTGAAGGAGCTGGCAAATGAAGTTCCTAAGCCACTGTCCATCATATTTGAAAAACCATGGTGGTTAGGTGAAGTTCCTGATGACTGGAAAAAGGGAAATATAACCCCCATGTTTGAGAAGGGCAAAATGGAAGAGCCAGGGAACTACAGCCCAGTCAGCCTCACCTCTGTGCCTGGCAAAATCTTGGAGCGGATTCTCCTGGAAGGCATGCTGAGGAGCATGAAAAACAACAAGGTGGTTGGTGACAGCCAGCATGGCTTCAGTAAGGGGAAATCCTGCCTGACCAAGGTGGTGGCCTTCTATGATGGGGCTACGGAACTGATGGACAGGGGTAAAGCCGTTGATGTCATCTACCTGGACTTGTGCAAAGCGTTTGACACTGTCTCACATGACATCCTTGTCTCTAAGTTGGGGAGACATCACTTTGATAGGTGGACCACTTGGTGATAAAGAACTGGCTGGACGGCTGCACGCAAAGAGTTGTGCCCAATGGCTCAATGTCCAGCTGGAGACCAGTAATGAGTGGTGTCCCTCAGGGATTGGTGTTGGGACTGGTCTTGTTCAACATCATTGTCGGTGACATGGACAGTGGGATTGAATGCGCCCTCAGCAAGTTTGCCGATGACACCAAGCTGTGTGGTTCGGTTGACACGCTGGAGGGAAGGAATGCCATCCAGATGGACCTTGACACACTTGTGAGGTGGGCTGATGAAGTTTAACCATGACAAGTGCAAGGTCCTACACCTGGGTCGGAGCAATCCCAGGCAGAGCTCCAGGTTTGGCAGAGAAGAGATTCAGAGCAGTCCTGAGGAGAAGGACTTGGGGGTGTTGGTCAATGAAAAAATGAACATGAGCCAGCTTCAGTGTGTGCTTGCAGCCCCCCAGAAAGCCAATGGTATCCTGGGCTGCATCAAAAGGAGCATGACCAGTAGGTTGAGGGAGGTGATCCTGCCCCTCTACTCTGCTCTCGTGAGACCTCACTTGGATTATTGTGTGCTGTTCTGGTGCTCTCAGCATAAAAAGGACATGGAAGTGGTGGAACAAGTCTAAAGGAGGGCCATGAAGATGATGAGGGGACTGGAGCACCTCCCGTATGAAGATAGGCTGAGAAAGTTGGGGCTGTTCGGCCTGGAGAAGAGAAGAGAAGGCTGTGTGGAGACTTCATAGCAGCCTTCCAGTGTCTGAAGGGGGCCTATTGGGATGCTGGGGAGGGACTCTTCATTAGGGACTGTAGTGAGAGGACAAGGGGTAATGGGTTCAAACTTAAACAGGGGAAGTTTAGATTGGAATGTGGAAGAAATTCTTTACTGTAAGGATGGTGAGGCACTGGAATGGGTTGTCCAGGTGTCGTGGTTTAAGCCTCTCTAACTCATGCAGTTTTGCTCACTCACTTCCCCCTCTTTCTTCCCCCTGCTCCCGGGGGGATGGGAAGCAGAATCGAAGGAATGCAACTCCCACAGGTTGAGATAAGAACAGTTTAGTAACTAAAGTATAACACAAGACCACTACTGCTACCACCTATAATAATAATGACAAGGCAAATACAAGGAAAAAATACAATTGCTTATCACGTATACCCAGCCCGACCAAGCAGTGCACCCCCACCCTTCCCAGTCTCTGCTGTCTGTTTTACATCCTGGGCATGACGTGCTGTGGCATGGAATATCTCTTCGCTCGGTTTGGGTCAGGTGTCCTTTCTCTGCTTCCTCCTGGCTTCCCCTCCTCTCTGGCAGAGCATAAGACTCAGAAAGTCCTTGGTCAGGCCAAAACATTCGAGGCCATAACTATAAACATCGGTGTTATCAGCGCTGTTCCCAGATCGAAAGTTGAAAACACAGCACTGCACCAGCTACTATGAAGGAAAAAAATGACTGCTGCTGCTGAACCCATGACAGTATCCACCCCTTATTCCATACCATTCACATCATGCTCATATCCCATATTTTAGATATACCATCATATATATATATATGTATATATATATATACATCCACACACACACACAGAGTTAGAGAGATCCAGAAGGGTGGGGTTGCCCTGTTTGGTCAGGCTGGGTATAAGTGTTGAGCAATTGCATTCTTTCCTTGTATTTGCCTTGTCATTATTATTATTGGTGGTAGCAGTAGTAGTCTTGTGTTATACTTTAGTTACTAAACTGTTCTTATCTCAACCTGTGGGAGTTGCATTCTTTTGATTCTCCTTCCCATACCCCTGGGAGTGGGGGGTAGAAAGAGGGGGGAGTGAGTGAGAGAGAGAGAAACTGTGTGAGTTATAGAGGCTTAAACCATGACAGTTCTTTTTGGCGCCCAACGTGGGGCACAAGGGGTTGAGATAATGACAGGATTAATAGTCACTCGTCACAATGCTGATTTATTGGCTCTCAAAGTTGTTGCTCTGGATCTCACAGGTTCAGCATATGAGTTGTTGCTCTGGATCTCACAGGTTCAGGGGGGCTGGAACTAGATGATCTTAAGGTCCTTTCCAGTCCTAACTATTCTATGATTCTATGATTCTACGATTATGAGCTGAAGTTTTCTTCCTGGCATGATAATTCTCCCAATTTTCATTACCAAAACACATTATTGAAATGAAAATGAAGAATTAATCTAAAATGACATAAAAATTGAAAACTATCTGAAATTATGATTAGCTGCCTTTACCTACTAAGGCTTACTTGCAGATTTCCAAAATACCCTTACTAAACCCTAAGTCCAGTAAAACTAGTACAGTAGGTGATCTTGCTTCACTTATCTCATATAGTTTAAACTAAACACCTCAGATAAATATTAACACTTTCCATGACTAGTAGACCTCCTCTACATAAGAAGGGCATAATGACCTGATCAATGACTCGGCCAACCTGTAAGTACCCACAGGTTGATAACCTTCTATCCAACCCTAAAAATATTCAGCATGAATGGTGATGCAATCATACCTTTTAATGGCAGAGAGATGTCATGTAACTTTGTTCATAGGACAAGGGCAGGCAGAAGGTTTTGCATTAGCATGACTTTAGCAAAGTGGTCCCATTTTTTTAAAAGAAATGTACTGCAATAGTGTTAATCTGTGGAAAGTTTGACAAGGATGCTCAAGGACAGAAAGCTGTGAACCAAAAACCACTAGTGAGGACTTTTTAAAATCACTGCCAGTACTTGAAAGGATATTCAGCACATCAGTGTAGACGTGTCATGAGAAAGAGAGCAATTTGAACAATAAATAGCAGCTCCCCAACAAAAATAAAATGTGAATGTATCAAGCAAATCACTCATATGCCAGTTTTCAATGCAAAGACTAGAAAGGATCTGAAAACAACTATAAAAGAGAGACATATAGGTTCTCACATCAAACAGTCTCTCAGATGGGTCAGACACTAGGTCTGAAGTCTTCACCTGTCTTCTAAGCACACTTAAACCATCCTAATGAAGTAAGTCTCAGGACAGCATTACCCATAAAAAGAACTGATTCTTTAGTATCAAGGCACTGGGAATAGGAAATTCTCTCAAGAATATTTTGGTAATAGGAATGGTTACAGACCAAGCGCCACTGAAGAAAAATATGAGATCTGATAAGTAGTTGCAATACCCGCAAGAGATGAGAAAAGGTAAAGACAAATTACTGACTGAACACGAAAAAGTGATGTTCTCCACCTTGTAATTTCTCATCTAAATCTAGGATAAATTATAGCTCAATTAGTGCTCTCTGGGAATGTGAGAAACATAGGCTTAACTTCCTTCAGGCCAAAGTGTTATATGAACTGAGGTACCTCATTTCCTGCAATATTTCCATGCTCTAGGATTGCATGAAAACACATGTTAAAAACCACCATTTGCTTTGCTTTGCACTTGCTTTTCAAAGAAGAATGTCATCTGAAAAAGACTGATTTGACACTCGGTTTGGGGTTTCTTTGCATTTATTTTGTGTCTTCCTACCAAACCAGTCACCTGCTGGAGCTCTGCAGGAAAACTTAACTTCTGAGTCTTGATTTAGGTGGCAGATTATACTCTGCTGTGCAGAGTAGCAGCAGATTACACCCTGGGTGCCCAGGGAAGTTTTGGAAACACCACAGAGATGACTGCAAGGTCAGCAGGATGTGCAAAATAGGTGCTGGAGTATGGTTTTTCACATAGGCTTACCAATTGTGCCTAGAAATTTCTTTATGATCAAAATCCTTTATTGGTTTTGTTCTTTGAGTTCTGTGTTTTAAGATATTTTGAGAAAGGAAGTTTTGCAATTGTTTATTTTAACTGACTTTATTAAAAACATTTCAGTGTGTTACCAGTGGTTGTTACCTATACTATGTTTATTACTGTGGTGGGTTGAGCCTGGCCAGCAACTAGGCACCTACCTAGCCACTAACTCACTCTCCACAGTTGGCAGGGAGACGGCTACTTGGGAAGACAAATGCCATTACCGCAAATTTCCCTCCTTACTCCTCCTTTCCTTGTGTTTTAATGGCTGAGCATGTCATCATATGTGATGGAATATCTCTCTGGTCAGTATGAGTCACCTGTTCTGTCTGTGTCCCCTTCCCACCTCTTGCCCACCCTCATCTTAATCACTGTGGGAGAAGAGTGAGGAAAAGAAAATGTCATGTAAGTACTGCTCAGCAGTAGTCAAAACATTGTTTTATCAACTGCTTTAGTCACAAACATCAGCACTACTGGGGCTGCTATGAAGAAAGTCAACTCCATCCCAGACAGACCCAGTACAATTACTTACTTTGGACTGCTGATTGAGCTTCCATACTGTTTCAATGAGGAGGAAAAAAAAAAAAAAAAGGCATTATGGATTCTTGTTTGAGTGGTTTACGTGGTTGGTCCCACTTTGAAAACTGTAAAGGCAAACCACTCTTACAATAGGATAAGAGAGAGGCTAAAATACAAAATATACCCAGCTCTCAAAGAAATGCTCATAACATGGAAAACAAAATTTCTGTTCAACATGGAACAAAACTACACTACTCTGAAACACTTACATGAACGAAAAAGACAAGAAAGGCAACTTTCCAGTTGTTTTCCCCGGAGGCAGCAGATGCTTTCAGCTAGCCATAAATCTCACCATCAATTTTTGTTCTGTAGTCTCCCTGGAATTTACCACTAGAATGTCACCTGCAGCTTGGTACAAATGGAGGTTAATATGCGCTTCAGATTAAGAAAGAAAATGTATGCCTGCTTCAACCAGGCAGGGATGGTACAAGACTTTGGATTTTGATCTTACAATCGCTCACAGATTTGTACAGATTTAAACACTTGACAGTTCCATTTATGCCATTGGAATTATGTACTCACTAAACCACTGTAACTAATGAGTTCATTATTAATCGCAAATGCAGTAAAAAAAAAAAACACAAGAGGAAAACAGACATCAAACACTGGATTAGAGCTGAGCATGAAGAAGTCCTGATTCTTGATCCTTTAGCAAGAATCCCTATATTGGTTCACAGCTCCTTACATGTTTACATCCTGCTAAAAGGAGGGGTAGGGAGAGGAAACAATGGGAGAGTGCATTATGGTTTAGTGGCCGATGGGAGTACTTAATTGGCTGGGGTATTTTAAGAATGAGGATTTTCCATTCTACACTACTGCAGGTTATCACTGTGATCCTGTGGTTAAGGTTTGCACCATAACAGGAAACAAATAAGGGACACTCTTTTCTTGGCTCTAAAAAAGCCAAGGCTGAAGTAGTAGAAGGAGCAAACAGTAACTTTTCTATGTTGCCTCTTTTTATTGTGATCTTGGGGTCACCACAATTATTTTTCTAATAATAGAAAATTCAGCTATAAACAGATGATGTTGTTTCATCTTTTTTTGTCCTTCTGGGCATACCTTAATGAAAACACAGCGAATGTTTATCTCAGCCAGTCTTTATAGCATTGTTTTAGTGGTAAAGTACACTTGACTTATTGGATTCTATACTTTTCATTAAAACTTATTGTTATCTGCTTTATCTGAGTCACTAGAGGTAAAAAAGGACAGAAGCTTTAAATTAGAGCACTCTGAATAAAATAATTAACAAACAGTAAATTGCAAGCAGTAACCGTATTTCTCAAAGTATCTACAATAAAATCTTTCTGCAGCAATTTTTAATGAGCTAAATACTTTCTGGAAGAGAAATAAAAAGAGAGTTAATTTTATTAAGTGCTTCATTTTCCATCTTGGTGATATTTTCATCTCAACAAGTTAAATGTCCCAAAAGGCAGGAGGACCAAAGTCTTGCCTCTGTAGCACAAGAAGTAAAACCCTAGAGAAATTCAGAGTGATAAGGAATAAGTAGAAGATATTTGCAGATATATGAGATCCCACATCCAAACATTTTCCATGTTGCAGAGGAAAATCATGGTCTCTCCTTCAGGGCCATCATCCCAAATAAAGTTAGAGCTCCACTGGGCCAGGATAATTTAGATCAGTGACATTAGCTCTCTAAAGGATTGAAGGGTTGAATCCGCTTCTTTCCAGGTCCCACGTTTCAGCCTGCTTGCCTTTATTTGTGCACTGTGTGTTTCTGGCAAGCTACCCTGCAGGAACGTGGATCTTTTTTGCTTTTTCTATGCATTTATACCATGAAGGTCACCTTTTAACAAATACAGCCTGTACAGAGCTTTTGAATCACACATAGTTAAAGAAAGAAGGAATGCAGTCCAGAGGACGGGGTATGAAAAGCTGTGCAGCAGTAACAGTTTGAAACATGACTTGTGATTCACATGAGTGTACGTGTCAGCTCCCTTACATGTGAGTAGCAGATCACAGACCAGAGCAGGGTCATGGCTCCTTCCTCCCACAGTCACCACAGCAGAGCGGGAAAGGAAGTGGCTTTTTTGCTTCTAGAAGATTTTCCTTATTTTCTTCCCTTTATGAACATTCATACACTAGCCCCAGGTAAACACCAGGGGCTGTTGTATATTTATTCTTTTATAACATTATTGCCAACAACTACTCTTCTAGCAGTCGTCAAAAAGCAGACTTCAGAAAAAAAGATCTCCTAGAACTTAAATAATACATAGTTGACTGTCCCCTCTTCACACACATTAAAAAATGTGCTACTGCACTTTATCCTTAAACACAGTTCACAGAGTTATAACTCAGAGGGAAATATTCTGGCTGAGATCACCTAAAAGCTTATGAAGAACTACAGTAGAAGAGAACCCATGGCTTTATCTACATATACACACTTTGGGCTTCTTTTATTCTTGCATCTCAAGCATACAGTTATACATAATTTTTATTTCCCTTATCCTTCTACTCCGTAAGGAATGCAATCACTCTAAATGGCAGGTCATATATTAGAAAATAGCTTAGAAGCTCTGCCACACACTTTCAGTAAAAGCTTTATAAATATTTCTTCTTTTCTCATGTTCATTTAAATGCAGACAGGAAAAAAAACAGGACACAGCTCCATGGATTTCTAACTGCTTTTTAAATAACATGTTGCTATGTTTCAGATGTTTAATATGTTGATCACTTTGGAGACAGGCCTTTCAGCTTCCCACTTCTACAGTATTCCTTTAGATGATGTCAGGGAAACTGTTGTTTTGATACTCAAACTATTCCATTCCCAACCTCATTTTGTTCAGCCTAGAAATACAGTTAGTAATGATTATACTATATACTATACTACATAGTATAGTATATATATTTATAATATATATGGCTCTCCCACCATCAAGAATCTGTAAGGCAGGATGTGTTCTCTTTGACACTCCTTCACTCATGATGTGACCTTTTTCCCCACTGTCAATCAGTCATATCTATCTCACTTAAGGGCAATTTCATAACATAGATTACAGGAGTAAATAAATAAAATTTGTCAATATTTTCAAACCTTTTAATCTGATTAGCATTTTAACAATATGTTCTTTTTAATTTGCATTTGCTCCCTATGATGAAGATTAACAAAACATTTACAAGTCTAGCCCACTCATCTGTATTGCTAATATACAGTGAAGATTAACAATGCAGGAACATATTTCTACTCCTAATTTGCTAAAATCTTATGATAATTAATTTCTGGTGCTATATAGCTACCAATGGTGATAATATTCTTAGCTGCAAATACCACACTCAAAATCTTACATTCATGTCACAGAGCAGAATGACAAGGGCTTACACCAGTGAGAACCTCAAAGAAGATCGGAAGACTTTAAAACTTTAAAAAACTCAGCTTTTGTGAGAATATGGACTAGAATAGTTAACTTCTTAAGCAGAGAAAGTTCAAAGTGACTAGAAAGGACTAAATAGATGCAAAAGGTGTCTATACTTCTTTATTCACTGTCCTTCAAGGCATTGCTCCCACTGTTTCTTTTAGTAATTTCAAATGTTTTTCTGAGTCGTAGCAAGCTCTGCTCCACCACCCTGGTCCTCAGGCCACTTCTGCCATCAGAACCTCCTTGCACTCCCAAGGCTCAGCACTGGGCCTACAGGTCTCTCTGCTGGGACATTTACAGCCTCCCCCTCACTCCCCCCAAAAAACAAGCAATCTCTCCTTAAAATCTATTTATTTAAATACAGTGTATGAATACCAATGAAATCAAATATAGTGGTGCCACAGGGAGGAAGTTACAGACCACCAGCGCATGGCTCCAGGTAAAACCTTGTTACTCAAGTATGGAGCAATGAGGCAGAAGCTGTCTCCAGTCCTCCCTGTGGCACTGGGGCCTTTTCCCAGAGCTCCATGCTCTGCATCCTTTCCTCTGCGCACACATACAACAGCATTTTACTGGAAAGACACATGCTGCTTTCCCTGGGCCAGACCATCATTACAAAAGCCATCTGAGCTGCTTGTTCCTCTGTTACCACATAAGTGCCTGAATAAATGCATTTCTGCTGCCTACACGAGCTCACACCTAGGATAATTACTTAAAAGTAAATCAAAAGTAAATCATATGGTAATTTAAACTTAGCTTAGTTACATTTTCACATGTTCAGGTAGGTAGATAAACATTTATTTATTTTTCTTTCAAAGGTTGCTGAAATGCAGCCTTTATAAAAATCTCCTTTAATTTGCATCAGTGAAGCAGCTTCATGGGAAAGGAAGCTAATGACCAGGTCAACTCTCCAGCTCCTGCAAAGGTACAGGACTCCTAAGGCTTTTCCTCTGAGGGACTGCAGTGGAAAAGCAGAACCATGTGTGACGCACTGACCACCCTGGGGGACGCCGGAGGAAGAGGATGAGCAAATGGGCTGTATTGTAGGGACAGAACAAGGACGTCTTCATTGAAGTTCTTGGAAAAGTAGCTTCCTTTGACCTTTACTACTTCAGAAACATTGTTTTACATCCACTATGCAAACCTGTAATTTACGGTGAAAGAACCAGTTGAATCCCACGGGCATTCAAATGGCTGCATTGCTGGCAACAGCTCAGAACAAAAATCAGACCCCAGTGTTCACGATCAGAGGCGTTCACCTTCAGGGTCCCAAGACCACTGTTATTTACTACTGTCCAGCTCTAAAAGCTCTCCACCTTTTGTGAAGAACTATTTTGTCATATTTTGTTATATTATATATGGATATATAAATAGAAAGAGCTATCCAGTCTTTTATTAATCCAGAACAACCTGAAATATTTATTTTAAGAATAAACAAATCTGTTCTCATTTAGTCTTACCAGATAATGTAAAAAAGAGAAAAGATAGTAATCATCAGTCATTAACTCATTTCAGTATTAAGGATCTAATCTGTCCAACCAGAATTAAACCGTAAGAATTAATTTGATAATCTATGACCCTTCTTTTCTCTCCATGGAAGTATTAGTATCATTATTATTGAGATTATTTTCACCATTTGCTGGGGTTATCATTTAGCATACAAAAATATTAATTTCTCGTGTGTGAAAGAAAGGTGATTATATCTGACAATGTAGTGAGACTCAAGGCTGAGGATTCCTATATGTTATGCTCTTGGCATATTTTGTGATTAGGATCATCTATGAAATGGTAACATACAGAATCATAACTGCCATCCAAATAAACCTCAGGCGCTTATATACAGCCATCAATACTATCTCTGTGACACTGTTGGTGCCTGAACACCATTTTTTTTAATTAAAACCAAAACAAAAACCAAACAGAGTGACAGATGTTAGTGAACCAGACCTTCAAAACACTTAGCTCCTCTGGAAGAGTGTCTGAGACCCTCTCAAGAAAGCTTGCCTACTGGGCTGACTTGCTTAAGGCTGAATTCCTATAACAAGACAAAGCAAAAGACCACTCAAGCAGCTCTTGCTGACATTTGCAATGTCAGTGTGCTAACACTCTTAATACCACTGTGCTAATATTCTCAGCTGGGAATAGATAGGAACGTATAAACAGTTTATGAAGATGTGTTGCTGAGGAGCAGCCACTTTATCTAGATTGCACTGCTTACATGAAAGCCTAAAGTCTGTCACCAAATGCAGATGAAGCTGCTGTCAGCATCGTGATATTCCAGAAAAGAATCAGCATGTGTGCACAAGCCAATGAAACCTCTTAGGTTGGGAAGAGGACCAAGGGGGCTGGTCACAGGCCCCAAGGCCTCTCTTTAGCTCATTGACTACACATGCATATGTCAAACCAAGTAGATTTTTCTGTCTACCTATAGATCATTAAGTAAATAAAAGGAATGATATAGATATGGTTAGACCTGATTAGAAGGGGTTTCTCAAGTCTCAAATCTAATATATTTTTTTTTTAAGAAAATAAGTAATATTTTCTCCTGCATTGTGTAGACATAGTAACTTGCTCCTTACCAGAAGGGCTTAAACATAAACTGAATTTCCTGCAAATAAACCCTTAGCACAATGGTACTTAAAGCACCTAGGAGAAAAAAAATATTCTACTACTGAATAAGTAAAATAGATAAAGAACCGGTAATGCAAGCAAAGCTTGGAGTAGCATAGCTGCTTATCGTTGGGAGGTTTCCTATGCATGTAGCTATTTTCAAGGATTATTACTTGCAGTTGATTGAAAGCAGTAGGAATATTCTGCCCTAGACATACTTTTGACCTAATATATAAATCAATGCCTTGATCATGATAGTGATGGTTGAGTGGCAAAGCTGAAGGGATTGAACAAAACAAGCGAATCTGGTGAAGCTCTTCCGTCTGCTTACTCACCACACTGTACTCCTGCCTTTCAGCTTTTGTTAACTGCTGGACACCAAAAGTCTTTCAGTCTTTCATTATTTAGAGAGAGGCTCTGAAATACCACCCAGAGGTATGCCAAATATAACAAATGTTTTGCGAGTTTTTGAAATTTTTCTCAAATTATTAAATAACTTGAGCATTTCTATTAGCAGAAATACCCAGACAACATAGAGCACTACTTCAGTTGTCATTTAGTCATATCCTTATAGTAGTCCCTGTGGCAAAATTAGCATATATGCATAGGGTTTTCAGCTTTGGAGGTGCATTCTGTCATTTGGCTCAACCTCTTCTGCTTGGGAAGCATTTATGTTAGTACCTGGCCAATCTAGACAGACCTTAAATAAAATACAGGCATAAAATGTCCCAACCTTTGAGGGAGATTTAAATGGGAGTCTAGAAATTAAATTATTTTTTGCAATATCTGTTGACTGAGTTTTAACTAAAAAAGGTCTAGTCAGTGTATTTGTTAAAGCACACATCTCACTGACTTTTTTCTTATCCCCAAATCAGCTGTTTTCTGTAATTCTAAGAATTGTTTCCGCTTATACAAACAGCTCACAAAATTCTTCTGAGCTGTAGTATTTCTTTAAAGAAATAAAAGTTCTACTTAAACTGTTAACTTTTATGTTTCATCAAGAGTTACAGCAGACATCAAAGTTAAAAGTACTTTATGTTACCCCTAGAGTTCTAATGGAACAGATTAGATTTTATATAATTAAATTTAATACAGCAAAATGAAGCTTGTCAATCCACACTACAATATTGAATTTTTTAATAGTCATTCTCCAAATAAACATACTACACCATAAAACCAAAAAATTAAATTTTCTTATAGCTATAATGGTGATAATACCTTATGTTTTAGATCATATCATCAAAGAGGCTTGTAAAATTGGACAGCTCCTCCAATCTCAATGACACAGCTTTTATGCTTCTTATTGATTTAAGGCTTAAATATAATAAAATGAAAGAAGTGTACTAAAAATTAATATAAGATAATGAAAACAAGGGCAAACACATTAATAAAGACTAAATCTAAAAGACAGGTTGGTCTTCTTCAAAAATATGGTGTTAAGAGTTACGTTATTAGCTGCTATATAAATTCTGAAAGAGGGGACAGATGTTCTAAGTTTTATTTCAGAGATAAAAACAATTTTTACTAATTAATTATGGTCTTGCAGTTAACAATGTTCTCAGCCTCAGGAAACTCATAAGCTGAAGAGTTCTTGTCCCGTGGAAAATCTATTCCCTCATTACATTTCAGGTCTCCATTCTCTGTACCATGGCATGAGTAATCTAGGCAAAGAAATTTTCTCTAGCAGAGCAGGCATATACCTTCACCTCTGGGGATACAGAAAGCCTAGTTTGCAGTGGTCAGCATGTCTTACAACCACAAAACAAAATAAATTCCAAATAGAGTGACAAAAGGCATTTAGGACATCATAGCTGTCTCACCTGAACTGATCACTGTATTCACCCTGTCTGAAGTTTAAAGATCATGTGTTTAGTCTAAGCTAATTGTCTAGGCCCGTTCGGTAGACAGTGGGAGAAAGAGGCACCACCACACAGCATTCATCCTACTCTGCATAAATGTCTAGTATTGGAAGTTTGGAAATACCACAGATTTCCTGTTAACCATAGGGCTAAATAAAGTAGATGATTAGACATCTAACTTATTAATAAAGTGTGATGAATCCTACTGTGAAGTGGTTACAGTGATGCAGAACTTTTGACAACCTTGATTCAAAGCACTGAAAGAATACTGGCAAACTCCATGCGTTGAGCAATGCAAAAATAACCCAATGTCACTGTAGAAAGTTCTTTACACAGTGTTACTGTTTCTGAAAGTCAGTAAGCTAAAAAAGTACTGATGAAATGCTTTCTACAACAGCGGACTGACAATCAGTGACAGAATCCTGAAATTCAATATTCCTCCTCCATTGAGAGTACACATATTTCTGGTACTTATCACCCGTGTTTGTTCCCCTCCCTACTTTTTACTCACAAAATAGTAGGAATATCTTCATCTATAGTACATCCTAAATTATACTGGTAGCTGGCAGACAGACTCCACATCCATTTTTCTGGAATAAATTCCTGTAAAGTAATTTAAAGTAAAACCTTGAAAAATCCTACTTTCTATTAGAGGAAGAGCTGTCTTTTCTACTCAAGAAGCTAAAAGGAAAAAAAGAGGAAATGTGCAGGAGCGACCACAGTCTGCTAATGAGACAATTTGGTCTTCTTCCTTATTAAACTACCAACTGCTGTTATAATATTATGCTCTGAACAACTTCAAAAAAATCAATTAATTTGTCACTGGAAAGTAATGTGGCTGTCCTGTCCCTGTTGCTCTTGTTCCTGATAATAACCACTATTTATTTGTAAGCTTTTATACTGCTTCCAGAAGAAGTTTAATTAATTGCCTGAGTTTCTTCAGCAGAAAAGCTCTTCTTTCTTCATTTTTTCCCACTTTCTAGAGAATGACTTTCATATAAGACTTTATTTCAATTGGAAATGAGTTCCAACTTACTGGACCTTTAAAGAATTCATAAATCTGAGTGTACATCAACCAGGTTTAACTTGAACTTATGCACTGAAGAGAGCTTGGCTACATTATTTCATGTTATGTCAGGATTTTTTTGCTATATTGATATTTGGCAATGAACTTCAATCCTCCCAGATGTTTTCTGCAGCCCCATAGTTTTTTTTGTTTGGTTGGTTGGTTTTTTTTTTTTTTTTTTCCTAACATAGACTTAGAAGCTCTAAACAATTCCACTATGCCCCACAGAGAACTGTCTGACAATTAAACCAGCAGGGAATTAATTACAACAGTGTTAAACTGTGCTTTGTATTTCATGCATTAAAAAAAAGGGATATAGTTTTGCTTATGTAGTCAATTATGTATCAAACTGATTATGTGCATGCAAAATGGTTTTGCATGAAAATATTCTCTTTGTTCAATGTAGACTGATAATATGCAAGTTTATAGTTCAAGTAGTCAGTATCCCATAGCTGAAGTTCCAGAAATGTTTCATAAATTCTCATTGTTAAAAGAGAGCTTTGTACTGGGAAAAAAAATTAATGAGGAGTATTGCATGAATGTCCATAAATGTGTTGGTGTGGTGCTAACAGAGAAAGAAAAAAAAAAAACAACAACCCAATAGTTCAGACTATTTTTCTTTTTTGCATAGTAAATGCATTTATGATGAATTCCAATCACATTTGACTAAAAGCAAACACCTTTCCCAGCTGCTGCTAAACCAATGTCCTAAGCTACCATAGCAGATTCTCCTAGTGTAGAAAACAGGATATTAGGAAGTTTCCAGAAAGCGCCATGTGAAAGGTGAGCCTTAAGTAAGACAGGGTACAAGCAGCTTGGAAGAGAGAGATATTTTATTGTTGTATTTTTATTTTACTTCATTGCAATATTCCCATACAGTCAAGAATATGGGAATATAAACGGAATATAAACAGGTCTCAAGAAGGAGAGCTGTTTAATTTAAAAATCAGACAAGTTGTTGTGCTAAATGTTGCTGTGTATGCTCTTAGCAATGTAAGATGATTGAAGTTAACTTAGAATCATAGAATCATAGAATAGTTAGGGTTGGAAAGGACCTGAAGATCATCTAGTTCCAACCCCCCTGCCAGGGGCAGGGACACCGCCCACTAAACCATATCACCCAAGGCTCTGTCCAAACTGACCTTGAACACTGCCAGCAGTAGAGCATTCTCAACTTCCCTGGGCAACCCATTCCAGTGCCTCACCACCCTTACAGTAAAGAATTTCTCCCTCATATCCAATCTAAACTTCCCCTGTTTAAGTTTGAACCCCTTACCCCTTGTCCTGTCACTACAGTTCCTCATGAAGAGTCCCTCCCCAGCATCCCTATAGGCCCCCTTCAGATACTGGAAGGCTGCTATGAGGTCTCCATGCAGCCTTCTCTTCTCCAGGCTGAACAGCCCCAACATTCTCATCCTATCTTAATACGGGAGATGCTCCAGTCCCCCCATCATCCTCGTGGCCTCCTCTGGACTTGTTCCAACACTTCCATGTCCTTTTTCTGTTGAGGACACCAGAACTGCACACAATATTCCACGTGAGGTCTCACAAGAGCAGAGTAGAGGGGCAGGATCACCTCCCTCAACCTACTGGTCATGCTCCTTTTCATGCAGCCCAGGATACGGTTGGCTTTCTCGGCTGCGAGCGCACACTACCAGCTCATGTTCATTTTCTCATCAACCAACACCTCCAAGTCCTTCTTAGCCTATAGTAAAAGTTACAGAGAAGGAAATAAAGTCTACTTAGTATAACTAACAGATTGGCTATGAATAATTGAAATGTAATTGCGTGCATTTTCATTGTTATTGATATATTTTCTTGGGAAACAAACATATAAAGAATTATACCTTTAAGCAACTCTGGCATAAACCAGATGAATTATATCTCACACATATGTTACAAAGAGGACTGTTTTACATAGGAAGCAAACACTGCACAAACCAGGTGTCTGTCAGTGTCCTGAACAATGTAACGGGTTTCGGAAGTACATGATCTTAAGGTCCTTTCCAAACCTAACTATTCTATGTTTCTATGATTCTATGAATATTGTTTTCCGGGCTTTCCCTGAAAGCATTAAGTATCCCCTAAGCTTCTCTGTTATTTTACATACATTTTTTCATAGAAATATTCTACTTAATATTCAAGATGGCAACTTAAACATTCAGGAATCATATGAAATTTGGAGAGCATGCCATGTTTTTAAATCAGTACCAAGTACTATCAGCCTCTTCTGCAGAATTTTTGGTGGTCTTCTCTCCCCTAGAGGCTGACAGAAAAGGAGCTGTTATTGGAAAGTCACTCAGTAGGCTACAGTGTTGTACCAAAGTGCCTGCATAGAGCTGTTAATATCCCTGTTTTCTTCCTGTTGTTGTTTGTAGATATAAATTGGGATATTTAATTCACATTTAAAGTTACAGCCAAATGCAAAGCATACAAAATGAACTGAACTGTGTAATTTAATAAATTGGGGACTTATTTATGACAACTAATTTTGCCACAATATCTTCACCAAAAAGTTGCCTTATTCTGACATCCCATAGGCCAACATCAGAACACATTTTTTCAGTAGAATTACTTTCCAGTATAATACAAATCAAACTGACAAACACCCTACCTATCTACATAGCTGTCAGGCTCACTCCTCTACCTGTTGAAGTAAGTGGGCTGGGACTTCTTGCCAGGTTTCTTTTTTTGTTTGCTTGTTTTTAATGCTACCAAACAATTCAGTCATAAATAATGGATCACACTGAAATCACATTTTGACACCAAATATCACACCCAAATCTCTGTTTATTCAGTTGAGTTCAGAGTATAGCTGAAAACCTTTCACCTAAAAGTATAAGGAGTTCATGCTGAGGCCCTGAGGTTGTTATCTTTGGTATCATAGATGCATTATGATTTTTTTAATGGATTGACTAGTTGAAAACCTACTGGTTGCTCTCAATATTTTACTCTCTCCATCCTATGTTATTTAATAGAAACTTTTGTGTATGTCTGTCTTTGCAATTCTTGTCTTTTGAACTGTTATGAAGTATTATAACTCCCTTTAAGAAGGCTTCTAAGCTTTTCTAAAGTTTCAGCAGGCTAAGTGCTATTTATCATCTGTCTACGTACTTTATGAATTGAGGGGAGGGAATGTCAGCATCTCTGGGATGTAGCTGAAATCCAAAGAAGTGCAGATTTGTAAAGCTCAGGTAAGTCTCTGCATGTGGTTCATAGCCACATGTATAGATCTGGGGCAAAGTCAATTTTCATTTTCATTTTGTTTTCAGATGATTTGCACTGGGGAGGATATAGATCTGTGGTGCTGCAGATCTATAATTTTCCCCTTCAATTCTTCTCCCATTCTTGATTCATTTTCCTGGCAATTTCTTTTCAGAGGTGACAATGTAGATCTGTAGCTGTTGCAAATATTTGGTAGTATATTAGCCTGGCATAGAGTCCAAAATGGTATAAGCAATAGAATTGTATATATTCTAATACCAATTTGTCACTGGCGCAAAGTGTGGCAATTTCAGTTACAATATTCACTGTTTTCATTTTGTTTTGGTTTTAAAGCCCAGGATTTTTTTCTTTTAATTCAGAACTAATTAATGATTGTTGTTGTTGTTGTCGTTGTTGTTGTCGTTGTTGTTAGGGACCTGTAGATAATTTTATTATATTCTATTGAGTGCTATATACTGCCTTCACAGTGGGAGAGATATAGGGAAAACCTATTTTGCTCAGAATTATTCACTAGCTTATGAAGATAAAACATGAAGGTCCCTTGAGATTTTAAGTCAAAATCTACTTATGTCCAGATAGCCTGGAGAAGAGAAGGCTGCGTGGAGACCTCATAGCAGCCTTCCAGTATCTGAAGGGGGCCTATAGGGATGCTGGGGAGGGACTCTCCATGAGGGACTGTAGTGAGAGGACAAGGGGTAACGGGTTCAAACTTAAACAGGGGAAGTTTAGATTGGATATGAGGAAGAAATTCTTTACTGTACGGGTGGTGAGGCACTGGAATGGGTTGCCCAGGGAAGTTGTGAATGCTCCCTCGCTGGCAGTGTTCAAGGCCAGCTTGGACAGAGCCTTGGGTGGCATGGTTTA
The DNA here is from genome assembly GCA_028858755.1 of Ara ararauna. Taxonomy (NCBI): domain Eukaryota; kingdom Metazoa; phylum Chordata; class Aves; order Psittaciformes; family Psittacidae; genus Ara; species Ara ararauna. The sequence goes on along the minus strand of CM054377.1, from coordinate 71,029,982 downwards.
GTGGGAGGTGTCCCTGCCCCTGGCAGGGGGGCTGGCACTAGATGATCTTAAGGTCCTTTCCAACCCTAACTATTCTATGATTCTATGATTCTATGAATCTAGAGCAGTATCCCATCCCAAATAAAGGACTACATAGATTTACACTAATGAATATTTAAGCAAATATTCTTGACTTCAAATTTTATGTGATTTATTTCCTTATGCTTTGCAGTAGGTGAATTTGATGTTCTCATATTTTAGAAAAAAAACCTTTTTTGTAACGGGAAATTGTGAATTAATTTATTGGTTTGAGAATGTTTCTCTAAGCATATTCCTTCTACAGCTTCTTGTAAAATTTTCTTTACCACATGTCCCAGGCTTAATCAGCTATCTAAGAGGCACCTTTGCTGATATGTCAGCTGTCTTAATTTTGAAAGCTGAATGAAATAGCTTAGTGCAATTGGTACAAAAAAAAAAAAAAAACCAAAAAAAACACAAAACCAAAGCAAACAGAAATACTGGCTTTTTTTGTTACCATAATACATGGTCCATTCTTCTTCATAATTCATTTACTAGTCACAAAATAAAAAGAATACATTCTTGTAAATTACTTTTTCAAATACTCCTACAACTCAGGTATGCATATAAACCACCTAAAAAAAAAATCTGCAGCAGACACTGTCACTTTTATACAGAAGTCATCTTGCCTATGTCCACACTTAGTAAAAGAACCATAGGGTCTGCTTAAGCAATAGGGGACAATGATCAAATGGTTCTTTATTCTGAAGCTTTTTTATTTCTTTATTTATAACTTTTAAAATATCATTTAAGGTATAAAACTCCTTCTAAATGTTTTCTTGTGGTGAACTGATGGATACTAGTAAATCTTTCAAATTTTCTCTAAGATTGTAAGTTTAAGATGAGTGATATTTGCAATTTTGTAATACAAGAAAAAAAATTAAACAAATAAATGGAGTAGCAGTCCATCTTAGCCTAAAAGAGACTGACAATATTTCATTTAAGTAAGAACAAGTTTAGTTTCTCATGCTTGCTTTGCAAGAATCTCTAATGCTATTCTAATATAACTCTTTGAATGCAACTCTTAAATTATAGCTAGCAAAAGCAATAATCAACAATAACTGCTTTTTATTATAGCATCATTCAAATTTTTTAAATGGAAAAAGAGAAATTGATGAAAATATGTTTCCAAGATTGTCATACAATGTTTTTTTAGACTGTACAGAGCCTGAGTGTTGGCGCAATAATATAACTCTTTATCTGAAGATAAAATCTTCCTACAAAGGAAGATGCAGAAAAGCCTGAATAGTTGTTTCCACCAGCATCCTTTTCTGGTGCCTGAGTTATTACAAATATTTCAAGGACAAATTAAGATTTCTGAACCCCCCTTCCCAAGGCTTTCACCTCAATGTACTGTTCATGTCTCAAACTTCTGAAGATGTAGTGTCTCCAGTTCCTTCACTTGAAGGTCACTGAATGAATTTCCCATCATCCCATGAGCCAAAATCTCATGCTTTACTAAGTCCGCCATTTCTTTCAGTTGTTCACAAAAGTGAGATACAGCAGTGTACCAAGAAGTTACACTGCTTGGGTCTGCATATGAGGCATAGCTGGTTTCTTTTCAGTTGCATATGTTTGTGCCATATCTGTCACCTTTTATATCTCTAAAAGCTATCAGCATACCAAGCAGCTCACACACTTCTCCGAAGCCTGACTTTCTAACTATGGCTATCTGACACAAACAAACTTTGACTAAAATATGTTGAGGGTGTGTTTCTGTATACTATGTATGACATATGTTCCTGTCAGAAAGACACCACTGGTATAAGCAAATCATTTATTCTCCTGCATTCACAACAAACTAACTAGTCTGTCCTAAATGTGTCATTCTCCCATCAGGTTAGGCATTAATTTCAGAGACAGTCACCTGTTGTGGTTTAAGCTCCCCCTTTCTTTGCGAAGGTGGCTATTCTGCATGGAAGTTGTACGGCATGAAACAATAATTTACTGATAAAAACTGAAAAATTATAATGAGGCTCCTGTGATAGCAGCAACAATGGAATTAACTAGATAGGTGGGGACATGATCGGCTTTCATGCTGGGACTCCAAAGACTGACACTTGAGCTGACCACCATAACAATAAGAATGAACAAAGATTTCTTTTTGCCAGCAAAAAGGCTTAAAGGTTACAGTATTATTAAGGGAGGGAGAGATGCAAAGAGATTAAACAACTTTTCTAAATAATATATTTTCTCTAGAATCCTCATACAATAATATTGCTTTTAAACTTGGTGTAGCAAATTATCAAAATTCAATTTCATAAAAGCTCTAACTCAGACTAAGTCAAAAGCTGAACACTTTTGATTTTCCTTCCTCTTCTTATTCCTGTCTGAATCTCTGTGCTTTGAATAAAATAATGACAAGATTCTATTCATCTCTCATTTTGTTTTTGCAAAACTGTACCTAGATTGATAAAGCTTTACAAAGTACAAACCTAGCCTCCTACATTGAACTGCAGCAATTTCACATAACTTAAAATTGATGTACTGAAAATCTTCATAGCTCAGTTATTTGCAAGCCTCTGAAATGCAGTGAGCTTTTACATCAGATGGTAATTAAGACTGTGTGTGATGGAATAGGCGCTCTGATACTGAGGAGCAGGACACTCCTGCGGCCAGTTCACAATAGCAGCAGCACATGAACATTTGAATTCCTCCCAGGAAGCCGGGTTTTTGCACAGACTAGTCTGTTGCAGTATGCTAGTGAAGGCTTCTCTCAAGAGGGAAGTTGAGGCTGTCCTTGTAGTTGAAGGAGAAAAAGAGACACAAAGACTTAAGGTTTGTACTAAGATAAACGAGAAACTCAAAATAATCTTTTCCACAAAATCCTCACAATGCAAGACTGACTTACATCTCATCATTAATGGGTTCAATTTATTTCAAGCATTCTTATAAATTTCCATGAATATTAAAAGGCAACAAATATTTTCCATTAAACCTGTAGAAATTAGGGTTTGCTTGAAAACCAGGAACGTTAACCACCAACATACTAACACAGTCATTTTTGACCTACCTTCTGTTGTTACTAGATGACTTTGCATTCTCTGGAAACAAAATAAACCACAACAAACCATTATGCTTATAACCTCCTAAGCCTGACCACCTCTTCATTTTTTTTTTGTACTAATTTTAGACATTTTCAATATCAAATAAATTATTTGATTAAAAAATAATTGTCACTTGGGAAAGTAAAGAAATCAAAATAAATTGATGATAATGGACATTTTCATTCATTTCAACCCCAGAAGCAATAAAGAAAGAATTAATATTGACAGATTCTGGCTTTCTCACTTGTCTTTATATTAACTCGTTTCAACTTCATTAATGGAAGATAAACCTTGAAGCTTTGTTTACACATCACCAAACAGTAATGCTGAACTTCATACCAGAAAAGACAGTATGCCTGTGAATGACATCCCCTTGCAAATTGAAGCTATCAAGATATTCAAGTGCAGGAGGCACAGCCTTCTTACAGAGTAATAAACTCCTTCAGCTGAAAAGAATACATTTAAAGCAATGCAAACCTAAAACATAACTATTAGTCCAACTTATGCATCAGGACTGATTCAAAAACATATTCCATTAACCAAAATATTTACATGTCCATTTGTATGGGTCATTGCATCCATATATATAATTCCATATAGAAATGCGCACACAAAGATTTTTTTCCATTTGACATGCAGAAGAACATATTTATAATATATATGGGTGTGTACGAGAATGAAATACTTAAAAATATATTCAGCTTGCTGCAGAATCATTGGATTTTAAAGTGTGTGTCAGTTTGCAACTACTTTGTGAGAAGCACATACAGTAATATGATCACTGAAACAATAGATGTGTTCTTGTAGCTTAAGTTGCTTTCATACTTTCTAGATCTTACAGCAAGCATCTCAGAATGTGTGTCCCATGTCTAACAGTTCATCTAATGGTGATTTCTTCACCCACACAGGTGTTACATAAAACCTTTACCCACAGAATTCATGGATCTTCTTGTTTGCAGCTTTTGGGTAATTTATTGAGATGAATCACCTTCTAAATTAACATCCACAGTTTAACTGAAGTTTCCTGCCTGCTGTCTCTGTGTAACACTGAGAGTCACATACAGAATCTAGAAAACATCTCCATTAAACAACACAGCAGAGGAAACTTCTGGATGCTCAAACTGACCAGGGGGTTTCTAGTTATCTTTTCTGTGTGCTCCTGCCTGGAGTACCTTATATGAATTTACTTAATGTTTCCTCAGAAACACAGGAAGAAACACAGGATGTGATAAGCTAAGCTTAGCTGTGTCATACTATAATTAAATGTAGTCTTCTGGGAACTCTCTGACAGTACCTTATTCCATGCAGAAGAAATTCCTTTCTTTCTTGTGTTAATACATTTTTAAAGCGATTATCGCCCACAAAAACACACGCACAAACTCTTCACAATTTTTGCAAAAATCACCCAATCTAATGTTTTGATTGTATTCCTCTTCTGGAAAATGAGAGGAAGGGAGCAAAGGGGAAACACTGGTTTAGACCGTGAACCCCAAGAATAAATACTGAAAAAGACATGTGGCTTTCACTTACATGGATGTATCAAATGTAAACATCCTCTGTCTGTTCTAAGTAAGTTCATTAAAATGCCTTTATGCAATCCATTTAGAAAATTAATATGGCATGTGAGATCATCAACTGCACAGATGTTATGGAGAAGAGAAGTTTCAGCAAGTATTATCTTAATAATGTAAATTTAAAAAAAAAATAAAAACAAAGCTGGAAGAAATAACCTACAACCATTTATGCATGAAAAATAGCATTATAAGTTAAAACACAAAGACATCCAGCAAGGCAGGTGTATCAGAGAGCAGAGTGAAAAACTGAAAATGGCAAAGGCAATATATCTCCTCCTGACCAATACCCTTTTACCTCTACTCTCTCCAAGCCTTCAATACTCCATTTGCAGTGAATCAAGGAGAAACTGAATGTAGTATATCTAGGCAGGAAAACAGAGAAAAGTTATTCAGTACTCAGAGAATATATGCGAGAGACCTGGACTTCCAGACCTTCCACTGCTAACCCCAGGAGCAGCATTCTCCATGAAATATGTTGGAACAACTGAGAAGGCATACAAAAGAAAGCACTGAAATTGCTTTATTTGTAACCTTTTGTTTTCAATCCTGTGTCTTCATGTAAGCAAACCAATCTATACGTTTTACGTTCAAGCTGTCTATTGCCAGAGGATGTAGTGGAATCAGCAAGCCTTCAGATGTGCTGTCCCCTTGGCAGCAGGAGAGGAGCACAAAGTGATACGTCCAAGTGGGCTAAGCTATGATCCAGGAGGAACTAAGGGTGCCCCTGTTAGGATAGAAAGAGCAAATGTAGGTTCTTATGCTTCCAAGGAGTCCTGTCAGGCATGAATAAATATGCTGTTCTTGCCTGAGAGGGGAAGACATCCAAGATCTGGGTAAGAGATCTGCACTGAGATATTAAAATGGCATTGGAAGTCAGCTGTGAGACAGTGCAGAAAACAATCCTGATTGCATCAGTACACATTGGTTCTATGTTTCTGTAAACTTGCATTCCTCCTACACAGTTTCACATTCTTAATGATTTCTGAAATTCATCTTTTAGGGACTGACTCATTATTTGCAGTTTATTCTAGTCCTCCACAGTATCTTCTGATTTGGGAACAGTAAAATATTAATCTTTTAATCCATACTGGGAGATAAACAAGGGAAATAAACCCTCCAAGTCTTCACCAGTACATACATATATACACACACATATATATAGCAAAGCTATGTACATTTTATTACTTTCTTTGCCACCAAGCTTTTATGCTTTAATGTATTCATTAGGATTTGGGTGGGCAGGGATCTGAGTTTATTGTAAACTTTATATGCTCATTGAATAAAGACAACAGAGAGGTCTCTTGTTTGGTCTGGGTGATTCCATTTCATTCTTTCTCAGAGGGAAAATGTTCTGATCAGAATTTCTTGCCAGTGAGCACAAATTCGATTCAGCATTTCAAAAGCTAACATCAATAGCAAAATGTCTGCTTGTGACTTGTGTTTGAGATGTAATATTGCATTTGAAGTGCAAAACTGTCACTAGTGAGACATGGGCAGGGTTAATCCTTCCTGTTTTATCCCTCAGTCCTTTTATATACTGTAGAGAGGTGCTTCCTAGTGATGTTTCGTAATGTCTTAGTTTTCATTCAAGACCAGCTTCCATCTGTAACCTTCACTACTTGTATTTGGAGAATCACTTACAGTTATAGTTAATAATAATAAAGAATTCTGCTTAACTTTAGCTCTTGATCAGCCAGAAATTTCCTCAGATGCAGGGGATCACATTTCATAAGGCTATTGGATTTGTCCATAATTTAGACACCAACTTAAAGTGTTTTTAAAACCATATTCATTTTCTCCAATAGTCAGATTATGGCTTTATGGAAGATTTACATAAATTATACAAATAATCCAAAGACATGTAAAGACAGAAGAGGCAAACCTTTAAAAAGTTATGCTATTAATAACACATTTCAGAATACAGTGTTTATATAGACAACATGGCTGCCTAAAAAGTTCATACTGTAGCATATACATGTACTTCACTAGAGTTCCTCTTTCAGATGACACATCAGTGCACTACACTATATAAATTAAATTAAACTTTCACAAAAGAATGAAAGCAGAACACAAGTAGATCATACATTCAATCATTTTTTAAGGACTGATCAAAAAGACATCTTCCCATGACTTAAAAACAAGTCTTACATCAATATCTAAATGCCTGATCCAAGTTTCTGTAAAGCTATCAGAGACCCTCAATGGGAAGTGAAGTGAACTCCTAAACACTTCCAGCTAAACTTTAATTGGCAGGACACTACAGTTCACAGGACCAGATTCAAAGTACACGCAAGGCAATGAAATCATTCCTGTTTATTTCAGTGAGTTGTGGGCTTAATACAGATGAGGATGTCCACTTAGATACAGAGCTTTTCTTACACATCTTTCAATTGACACCAGGCCAACTGCTGGCTGCCCTCCAGTTTGGGGATCCTGCCTGGGGCTACCAAGGCAACTCCTGATTCTATACTGACCCCTTCTTAGATGGAGAAGGTGATGCATCTCCCCTCCTTTTGCCTTGCTTCTCTGCATTTTTTTCATAGACCTAGACAAAAGTATGCTGTCCTTGCTCTCAGGAGGATACTGAGCTGTGAACCTACATGAATCTTTTACTGATCAAAGAGAGAAAATGGGAAGGCATGGTAGCTACCAAAAGAAAGCTGGCATGCAAAATTCACATAGTGAACAAGTGTAAAAGAGGTTGAATGTGTATATATGTGTGCATACATGCATAATACCGAGGATTTTTAACAGCTGTCATTATTCAACTCTTTCTTCCCATATCTGACTTAGTAGCCGAGTCCTGGGTGAAAAGTACTTCCCTCATCCCATGGCATGACTTTGAGTGCTAGCCCTCTCTCCCAAATCAGTTCTGATACAAACACTGTAACTCCTCTCAGTCAGCTTAGAGTGATGGGGAGTCAGGAGCACCACCATGTGGCACCTGGGAAATACAAAATAAAAAGCGACTGCAACTAGAACAGCCACTGCAGTGACACACATAAAGCTGGTGAGGCACAGGTGCTATGAAAAGACACAAAACTCCTTTTTTTTTTCTAGGTAACTACACCTATTTGCCTTGTTCAGGTGCATTTTTAAATCTAAATATCTAATAATGCAGGTAACCAGCTAGTAGATAATACACTGTGTAGCATGTGTAGGTGTTGGACCAAGAGGGGGTGATGTTCTGTGGGAGTTTTTTTGTTTCATTTAAAACCAAATTGTGTTATCATATGGTGGTGAAGGTTTAGTTGCTATAGTTACATTTTGTAAAACATACTCTGGAATACTGCTAAATTTGGCTCCCAAAGCTTCCCAAACACAATACTGTTTGTGAGAAGAACATGGCAGGCTGTCATCTGGAAGTAACTGTTCATCCCTGTGACATGCTGAATAATGCAAGATGATCCTTAAGTGTAAAGCTGCCCAAGGAAAGGTCTAACATATAACACAGTTTTTCCACTCACAGCAATAAGCCCATCCTTTCAAACTGAATGGGTTTTAATTTTGATTAAGAGAAAAAAGAAAGAAAAAAATATTAAAGACACAAATGAACCAAAGGTAAATATTTTTACCATACAGAGCAGAACCAGTATGACCCAGAAGATGCCGTGCTGCTACAAAATAACCATTTCCCACAGAATACAGTCAAGGAAGCTTGAAAGTGTAGAAAACAAATTATGTACATTAAGCTAACTTAGCTGTATATATCACAGGTGTGTAACAACAACTTTCCCCTCCATTTATGCTGCTTAACCACTATCTTCTCTTTCACTGCTTCTCTGATGTTTTGATGAGGCTACAGTACACTTCTTTTCCTAACCCGTTTTCACTGTCTTTTTTTCTGTTTTTCTACCTCTCCTTTGTGCAGAATGATAGCTTATATGTCCTACAGGTATTTGTTACAAAGTGGCACAACAACATCTGGAGGCCGCAAAAGGAGAATGCATAGCAACTGGTCCTTTGGATAGCAAGTTTCTCCCATTTTGCATCATCAAAAATGAATAGGATGGCTGGACAGTACTGAACTCCAGCCAGCCCCCACTGAGCTCGTGTTCAGTTTTGAAACAATTACCCTTATGCTTCATCACACTCCCCCTTTCAGCGTCTCAGAAACATCTGCAACCTGTTTTATTGCCGTTTTCCAAATCTCCTTAGAGCACTGCCTTTCCCAATGCCTGTATAACATGAGGATGCTTAAGCTTCTACTGCGTTGAGAGCTCTATCATCTGAACTAACAACACTACTTGCATTTCTCATCTGACTATATCTGCCAGTTGTAGCTTACACTCTGAAACTCAGTGATAACTATTTTTTGTCCTGTGTTTGACAACTTCTCCAGCCAACAATAAGATGTTGTAGTGATAGAAATACTTTGGTGCTTGAGGTACATCAGATTCAGCTTGTTTGAATGCCAAGAAGAATTACAGTTAAGCAAGAAGAGTTGCAGTTAAACCATCATTTGTTTTAAATGCATTTAGGCAGAAATATAATGCAAGCAATTAGTTCCAAAGACACAAAAAAAGAAGGAAATTTTACATGTTTAAGAAAATGCTTTATAATAGTGAGAAAAAATATTCAGTGTCCCTATATTTTCTAAATTTCAGGAAAACAAATCAGACAACATAATTAAACCAAATATTTTAACCAATTGCAAAAATCCCATATTTCAGAAACCAAGCTTTGTAATATCAGCCTGTGCTACTCAGATGCTGAATTTTACCCTCCCTTGCAGAAGGGAGACCCCCAAGAAGTCAGGCAGGCTGACCTCCTTCAGCAAGAGAATAGCTGTATATCTCCAAGAAGGAATCTATCTTCTGGCAAGAAGAATGAATTCTGTTCTCTGGTGATACTATAACTGATTTCTCAGTTTGCAGCAACAACAAAATGCCTCAGGTACCTTTTACACAATAAATATTACAGAATTAAAGTAACAAATTCTGATGACTGCAACAAAAAAGAAGAAAGCTTATAATCAAACCTGCAAAGAAAGAGTTTCATTGAAAGTAAAGTATATACTCCTGTAGTACAGAACACGTTTGCAGGCATGCTTATGTTCAAAATGCAATAGACAGTGACATAGATTTCAATAAAACTCAAGTTGCCCTATCTAGTTTTCTACTTTCTCGATGTACAAAAAAGGAGAATGTGTACAAAGTATCAGAGGCTGTACTGATTTACAGCAGTGTAAGTCAAAAAGTACCCCACACTGAGTCAGAAACACAACATAGGTATCACAGATTGTCTCCAGAGAAAAATGTCTTCATGGTTACAGTTAATAATAGCTAAACATCGGAGTGATTATTTGGACTGTAGTCAAGCTGAGATATCAGTTTAGATCTTGGTCACTTTCTACTACACACTCATAAAGTAGTCATGGGTTCAGCAGCAGCAGTCATTTTTCTCCTTCTTGGTAGCTGGTGCAGCGCTGTGTTTTTGACTTTTGGCCTGGGAACAGTGCTGATAGCACCAGTGTTTCAGTTACTGCTTAGTGATGTTTTGGTCTGACCAAGGACTTTCTGAGTCTCATGCTCTGCCAGGGAGGAGGGGGAGCCAGAGGAAGCAGAGACAGGACACCTGACCCAAACTGACCAAAGAGGCTAGTCCATACCACAGCATATCATGCCCAGGATGTAAAAAAACGGAGGGCAGAGACCCGGAAGTGTGGGGGTGCACTGCTTGGTTGGGCTGGGTATAGGTGGTGAGCGATTGTATTCTTTCCTTGTATTTGCCTTGTCATTATTATTATTGGTGGTAGCAGTAGTGATTTGTGTTATACTTCAGTTACTAAACTGTTCTTATCTCAACCTGTGGGAGTTGCATTGTTTCGATTCTCCTCCTCATCCCCCTGGGATTGGGGGAAGAAAGAGGGGGGAGTGAGTGAATGAACTGCATGAGAGGCTTAAACCACAACAAGTACACACTCAGAAACAGTCGCTAGTCCAAAAAGAAAAAGGGAGACCATTGGTGAGGTGGCTGGCTGAAGGTGTGCCAGCACAGCCTGATGCTGCGGAGCTGGGAGTAAGCCCCAGGACAGCCTAGGACCTAGCTAATGTGCCTCCTGCTGCGATTTGCCACCCCCAGCTTTGTTCCACCAGAACTTTCTACTTTCAGCTGAAAATCACAGAAAAACAGTACTTCTCAAGAGATTTCTAGCTTTTCTGCAGTATTACTAGCTGGAAATAGTACTTTCTGGGTTTTTTTTTTTTTCTTCTCTTTTAAAAGCATTATTTTGACATTTTTTCTTTCAAGACTAGCTTGCTTTTGTAAGCACAGAGTTTTGCAGCAATAACAAATAACCAGAAGAATATCAGCTAAAAGAACATTTCTGACCCTTCAGAAATGTTTGGTTCAGGTGTTTAATGCAAGGCTCAGCAGAAACCCTTCTGCTTGTACACACATGACAAAAATTTTGAGCACAGATGGCTGCGTGTTTTCCTGCATAGCTGTACTGCCATAACTAATCCTTTTCATAATGTCGCAAGAGGCAGGAAGAGAAAGACTGGACATAATCCTAAAATATAACCTACTCCATTTATTTTAATGTCTTCAGGGAACCATTTTTTCAGTGGGCATATGAGAGAGAGGAGTAGTTCCTTTCTCTCACACAGAAGTTCCTTCCACTTCACCTTTCTCCCTGAACAGTAAATCCCAGTAATACCAATGATTAAAAAGGCGATAAGAACAGATGGACTTTTCTAATTGCTGTCCTGCTGCAGCTTATTAAAATAATAAGACACTTTATTTATGTAGCACCTGCCTATGAAAGCATCCCAGACTTTAAACACAGAGCAAAGTAGATGATAAAAATAAGTATGCACAAGAGGAAAACAGAAACCATTAAACATAACTCAAAATAATAAACACAACCAGTGTGCCTTGAAGGCTGCATTATGATTAAAATAATCCCATGAAGCTAACTTCCTAAAAGAGCCTTTTCCAAGTGCCTTTTCAAGTCCCAGGAGAAAAAACTTACCCAACACACCAAAGCCATAAGAACAAACATACAGACACTTGTCAGGTTTGCAGTGTTAAAGCAACACATTTTCAAGCTCTCAGAGGAAAAGACCCTGTGGCTGTTATTTACATTACTTTAGTGCCTAGGAGGTAAGAGCAGCCAGGGTTAGATCTCCATTAAACTAACCACTGTGCTCATATAATGCACAGCAAGAGGCAAGGAACAAGCCCGTGCTGGGAGGGAACCAATACTGCCACCCCACCAAGCCTTTTGCGTGAGCCGCAGCAGCTCACAACTTCACATCTAGAGGTCCTTCCTTTCATTTCATTAATGGGGAACCTTCTCTCCCAGTCATAAATGGACACTGCAAAGAGTAAAAACCCATGTCACAGGTAATTTGCAAGCTGTATAAAGGTGGGAGGGAACGGAAACCAGAGAGACAGGTTGCTTTCACAAATTCAGTCCCCAAGGCAGTGCCAAAGACAGAAATAAAAGTGAGTTTCCCCCTGCCTAAAATTAAATCTCTCTTCCTGGGACCTGATAAGAGCTATGACAGCTGATTGTAAATATGAGAGCACAACTTGGGAATCAAGCTGATAATAAACTACTTGACCCATAAGGAAAATCTGATGTAACGCATAATTGTAGTGGTAGCCAAACAAGTGAATCCAGAGAAGAATCTCATATTGCCTTCTCAGGCTGCATAATTGTAATTCTATGATTTTACCCTATAATGGTTACTGCATTTTGGACAAGATGGCCAAATACTCAAGTAGTTCAGGAAAACCATGTTGTTACAGTCTGGCCTTGAGTTCATTCGAGTGAGCATCCTATGAATATACAACATAGAAAGTGACAGCCAAGCAGTTTTAGAGGGGAAACCACAGGCGTGGACATAAATCTCACTGAGATTAAATCTTGGTCCTTTTGAAATCATCAGTATTTTCTTTCTCTACATTCTCCATAACTTCATCTCCTAAACAAGAAGCAGTCTAGGTTTCTCCTGTAGACTGGATAGTAGATCTTGTGCTGTACAGAAATCACTTGGATGAGAGCACTCAGCTGAGGAAGCACCTGCCTTGCCCAGCCCCATTGCCAAGCCAGGCAGGTGTGCAACAGCACAGGATGCTGGAGCTCTGGTACAGGTCCAATTGCCTCTTTTAAAAGCCCCTTAAAATATAACTGGGAGCATTAAATATTGAAGCTTATTAAATAGAAATAGGCTTCTGAATACATTATTGTACACAAAGCAAAATGATTTCTTCTTACATTATGAATTGATTATGTAAATTTATGTATGTTCCTGGCTTATACCAAGCATCCATCGAAAACTAATTCTCTCAGGTTCCTTCCCCAGTCCTTCCACTGGCCAAATCTGTCACTTCTGAATGACCCAGCTTTTGACAACAGAAGTGAATAGAACTGCAGCTTGTCATTCTCACTCCTGTTGTAAAGGAAATGAGAGGAAGATAGCTGCCTATTGTCAACAGTACGAGGGGCCAAATTTTAGCAAGGCATCTTTAAATGCCAACGCTGGGGAAAAAAATGGAATGCATTGAGGCTACCAGTGACCCTAAGATCTCTATCCAGAACTGGAGCAGGGCCTCATGAGAGCTTCCTGATAGATTTTGGCAGCTCCAACTTGCTCTTATGAGAAACAATCTAGATCAAAAAGGCTGAGAGCAGAACCACTTAGCGGCAGCACTGCTGCCTGGTGAAACCACCATACCAGAGGCAGTTGAAGTCTGAAAATACTGACAAGGACTCTTCTGACCTTCTGTGATAAGAAAGTAATTACTGGGTGACAAATGGAGTCTATGACTTGATTGAAGCTGGATTGAAATTCTTAGTATAAATCAATGCTCCTCATACACAAACACTCACGAATCTGGAGACACAGCAAGACACCTCTATATCACCAGTTTTGCAGCTTTCAGATCACTGTCCCTGACTGAAACAGAGTTCATAAAAATGAACAAAATGGTCAAGTTCTATGTATTATACCTCCAGTGGCCTTTTTGATTTTTGAAATCCACATCTTTTCAAAAATAACAATAATAACTTTGTAACTTTTGGAGACAACAGTTCCTTGCTATTTATACTACCGTAGCAATTACTATGCATGAGGCAGCTCACATCCTCAGAAAAGTATGAAAAGATAGATAAAGAGCTCAAAAAACAGAAATAAATCTTTTTCACCCATGCAGGGTATATCAATCGCCGGTCATATTCAGCTCTGTTTACAGCATATTTGTAAAGGTGGTCAGATTCTTCATTCTCAGGTATGTAATGTGGTGCCTTGCATGGGGATACAGTCTCCCAGGGAATCCCCTGCAAGAAGTATGCTCTAGCAGAGCTTAATTTAGAGCACTCAGTCTGAGAACACCTTTGTAATTAGGCCAAATTCCTGAAGTTTTGTTCACCAACTTAGGCCATCTCCTACAAATTCAACCCAAATCACAGTGCATCCAGGGGGCAAAGATTTTCCAAAGATAAAGTAATACCAAGCCATAAACTTCAGCTGCTTTATTAACTTTGTTAGCAGGGGATGTACCTAGATCAGAATGACCCTCTGTCATCCCAGAAAACACAGCACCAGATAGTCATGGAGAATGTGTTGTCCCAAAAGAGCTGATCTGAGGGCAGATAATCAGCCTTGTAACATTATCCCTGCTGCAGAGGGGAGAGGCTTTGTCTTCTGTCCCATTTACCTTGGGAGCAAGACGTTACAACAGTGGCAACTTCTAAGTTAAATCCTCACTAGATTCATTTCCACCATTTGATGTTGCTGACATTAATCTCTGCCCTATAGTCATGAGCCAAAGATTTGTGCAACACTTTCTCCAAACTTAAGCATATAATTGCATGGGTCATCTAGTTTTGTGCTGGTTTTGCTAGATAGAGTTAATTTTCTTCATAGTAGCTAATATGGTGCCATGTTTTGGATTTGTGCTGGAAACAGTATTGATAACACAGGGGTGTTTTCATTATGGATGAGCAGTGCTTACACAGAATCAAGTCCTTTTCTGTTCCTCACACCACCCCACCAGTGAGTAGCTTGGGGGTGTGCAAGAAGCTGGGAGGGGTCACAGCCAGGACAACTGACTAAAGTTCATTCTTTCATGTTCCAGTGCAAATAGAATTCAGACATAAAAGTATTGCATTCACCCAGAAAGAAGTTCCTGCAAAGGAGGAAAATCCAGTCTCAACAGCAAACAAAACAACTCTTCCTTATACACTCCAGAATTCAGGAATAAGGGAAGACTTGCAGACCCAATCTCCATAAGAATGTGGAGAAGCTGCATTATGACACCCTTAAGGTCATAAAGTAACACAGTGTGCTGTAAATTGATCATAGTTGGTTGTAAATATCAGCAAAAAGTCAGGACACTAATTTCTGTACATAATTTATCAGTATAATTGAAGTAAAGACCTACTATTGTTTTTCCCACAAGGAAGAATTCCAGCAAAGGGAAAGAGGACTCACCTGGCACATATTTGGGATTCAGCAATCTCAGGGCTGAGGCCAGCATAAACATCTTGCGCAAGAGATAGGACAATGGCCAGTTCTAGAAAGACATAAAAAATAAGAGGTCAGCTTAGAGCCAGTTTATGCTTTTTTTTCCCTTCCAGAGCTACGGAGCTCAGCTTGGAATCTGTTCCACTTGTTTTGCAACTCACGATCCAGAGACTCACAGTGGTTCATGTGCTTCCACTGCCAACAGGTTCTCATTTAAACCCATCCTTTGATACATCCAACCACAGGATGAGACTTGAGGAGCATCAGGACAGGGAGCATCATCATTATACCTCCATTACAGAAAAAAGACCTCAGAACCCTCCTGGCCCTCATGCTTTCTCACCTTTCTTCTCATTCCTTGGGAGTCTTATTTCTCTGTGTGTTTTATCCCTAAGGTAACTTGTTAAATTGCATCATAAATAATGCAGAGAACATGCTGGTATGTCTTACTTTCTCAGACCCTGTAGGGAAAAAAAGAGCAATGCTCCCTCTCTTAGGCAAAGGGAAATAAAGTACTCATAGACTACCAGTGGATCTAGCCCACTGCATATGCAGATAATTTGGTAACAGCTGCCAGATAGTTCCTAATCTACTTTTTACAAATTAAAGACTCAGTGGCTAGTGCCCCTTCTGCAAACTCCCAAAAGAGAGAAAAACATCTCTTGAAAGGCTTCCAGCTCTACTTTCAAGCTCTAACAGGGCAGAAAACGCTCCAAAAATTGTCATTCTCTAGCCCCAGGAAACAGAGAGAAGCACGTCAGACAGTAGAAAATATTTTGTCTCTGATTTTGAAGTTTCTGATCTTAGATTTTATCTTAACTTACTCTAATTACTTCATTAGATCAATCTCCACTCGTAAAATAACTATAAAACCATCTCTTGCTCCAGTATAGACAGCAACAAATAACACTTACAAACAATAGTTATATTTTATTTTCTCAACAGGGGTTGAAAGAAACTATTATAAAGTGTAAAGATCAATGGCAGAGAGGCTCTGCAGAATTAGCATAGACACAATATGCATTCTCTTTTTAATCTTCAATTTCATCTGTAAATACAAACGTATAATCTAGGTGCGAGTCTCATTTTGCAGCTCAGTGCTAATAAAAATATGCCAGACAGCAATGTAATGATAAAAATTCCTTTTCAAAGTTGCAAAATGACACAGAATAATCATAATGAGTTTCTACACTGCAGTCTTACTTCAATTACTCAAGAGATAAGGATGACTTGAGGACTTTGAGGACTTTGCCATTCAATTGCAAATTAAAGCGTCACTTCATATGCAGCAGGATCAGGCGCTGAAATCACTTATCAGGAGTTTGACACTTATAAGAGCTTCAGTGTCTGGAACTCATCCTCTCTTCTGACAACCTGTGCCTGGATGAGGCTGCTTTGTGCATTCAGCCACTAGGGCCTCAGTGCAGCTGTTTGTCCAGCTCAATATATTTTCAACAACATGGAAGGAGGAAGTAAAGGAAAAGAGGAAACAGAGCTCTATCCTTATTTCCTAGCTTGGGATCCATAATTTTGCACTAAACCAAAATGATTTAAAAAATTAAAAAAAGATTTAAAGATTCCTTATGGTTATCATGAAATATTTTATGTATGCACAGAGCATTTTTAACATCAAAGAAAGATGCCACTTCAGGAAAGTGTCACTACTTAAGATACATAAACCAATTTGATTGCTGTGGGTTATTGTCTGGCATAATGCCTTAGTGGCTAAAGCAATTTCCACAGATCTGAGTTACTTTTAAATCTTTCTCTTTCCTGATGGGTTATTTTTCCAACATTCAAGCCCAGTCACACATCTATAGACTATTCTGGGGATCAAGATGGATTCCTCTATCTCATCAGTTGCCTTTAATATGTTTTCTACTAAAAAAATTAAAATTAACTGAAACATAAAACAGAAGCAAACTCTCCCCCCATTATTGAATAAGCTTCCCACATAACCTTTCCACCAAATTACCCATTCTATTTTCACTCTAAAATAAATATGCAATTTTTTTCATGTGACCTGTAATGGCTTCAGCAGCAGATGTTTAGAGAATGCCAACCGTTAGGTGTCCCATTACTGAGAATTTACGACACTGTAGTGAAAGACATGACCCAGTCCTCAAGTCCTCTCAAACACACGTGGGATTTTATGTTTCGAATCCTAAATTCCGGGTGAATTCTCTAACCATGAAGCTCTTGTAAGAATTGAACCAAAGACATGTCCTTCTTTGTTTGAGACCCAATAGACACAACAGGGGGGGAAATTCAAGGCTATATTATGACTCTAATGTGAAAGTCCTGAGTCATTCTTCAGTGGGATACAATACTGTTTTCTTGGGGTTTTTTTTACCCTTGACATTTACATCCAAACATGAAGAAGTCAGGCAGATTTCAAACTGAATATTTTAAGGTCTGATATTTAATTCACTGCGTGTACCTTTCACTTTAAATGGCTTCTGAAATCAAGACCAAAATTACTTTACAGACTGCATTTAAAAACTGTGGAATTTAGCCATGCATTGGAACACAATTAGGAGCAGAGAAACTGTAGCCACCTGTACCATGACCACCAGCGCAGTAACTTCTTTCCAATGTCAACATTAAAAGGAAGCTTTTAAGATTAGATCTGAAGGCCATGGCAGAAAAATGCATTACACTAAAAATAGTACAAACTGCTTAGTACAGAATACTTAGGGAAACAGCAGCTAGAACTGCACCAAAGCTGTGAAAGTATCCATTCCTAATTCCTGAAATCCTAGGGGCTGCCGACTGCAATTGTGAAATGTTTGAAGACAAGAAAAACAGAGTTTCAGTTTTAAAAATAAAATTGAGTGAATTCCCTGCACAGCTGTTCACTGACAGGTGGCTTGAAGCACAGTCCATCATTAAACTAGCAACACATCCCCACTGAAAGTGCAGCAAGAAGAAATATCTATCAAAAAACGAAGTACTTTTCCTCACCCATTTAACTTTATTTATGACAAAGAAGCATCAAGAAATATAAACAATCTTCTTCACATCCTGGTCCTAAATACCCATGACTGCAGTGATCCAGTCATTCCACTACAGTAGACTCTGGCTCAGGCAAGTGAGGAGTTACAAAGAGAGCAAAGCAATGAAGCATGGCACTCACCCTCTTCCCATCATCCCATTGATATGAGATGAACACATCTAGTTTTGAACACAGATACCTCAGTATATGTCCTACCCAATATCTTACAACAGCTACATATCGTGTAAAAGTTCTTATTAAAAAAAAAATTGTTCAAAAAAAGTGTTCAGTTTCTTAATATGTCAGTTGATATCACAAAAATATTTTTTGTCTGGAATTTCATGAGGTTTGACATTTTGCAGTAAGCCAGAATTTATCCGTAAATGGTGCAAGCCTAGTCCCTCGGCACAAGTCATCATGCCTTCCTATACTCAGAAGCCTCTGATTTGCAGTACCCCCAGGCACAGAAACAAAGCTCAAAAATGCACTGTACCACTCACACAGGTCAGACCTTACTGTAAGTGGGAGCTTTCATCAGCAAAGACTTTTAAAACCACTGTGCCTGAAGTTTTGACAGTTGTCATAAATTATGAGGATTCTTGCTTCCAGATAAGATCTTTTTCCCCAAAGCTACCCTAAACATTTAATTGTCCGTTGAGACTGAGTAAGGGAGAAGAAAGGAAGGGGTTGTACATCACAGCATGAGCAATAAGGAAAAAAAAGAACTGAAGAACATGCAAGGCAAGGAAACTCTTAATGTCAACCAAGGAAGAAAAATTCATGAGATGAATTCAGAATTTTGCTAGAAGGCAAGTAGGCCTCCTTTTCTCATTCCTCTTATGATGTTTGCCTTTGCAAGCCTTTTACAGAGAAGCAGCCAGTGGTACTCTTAACAGTGTGTCTTTTGGGAAAAGCAATTACCTGAAGGTGCTGCCCAACAAAATTGCTGAACTTTTTTCAAACACCTTTCTGTTCCAGTGCTTTAGAAAGGAGTCTTGTCTCATGTCCAGCCAATCGGGGAAATAAAACAAGCAAAAAGTCAAACTAAAGGTAATATTTTAATCTCAAGAATTCTGATCACTCAAGAAAGTGATCAGAAACATGAAACAAATGCAGACATCAGATATTACCAGCTTTGTTTTTTTTTTCAGGAAAAAATCTAGATATTGTTCCAAAAGATCATTTCAGAACATCTGTTGACCTGTGGGTGTTTAGAATAAGAAGCCTCAATCTGAAATCCGGTGTGAATTTCAAATAACAGAGGCTATAAATTGTAAGCATGACACAGGAAAGAGTACACATAACTGGTTCACTTTCACAATAGCTGCATCTTAGACACAGCCATAATCAATCTGCTTCTTAGAAAATATAAAGATGCAATTTTGAGAGCTGTGCAGTATACAAAATCAATACATTTATTATCAGTCGTGGAAAAAAAATTGCCTTTTTTTGTTAATTTTCTTACTGTTAGGTAATACCTATGACAGTTGAAAGCGTGAAAGTTAAATGTCTATATTTATATATGCAACATGTGATTTTTTTTCCATTTATATTGATCCATACATTATCTTGCCACAAATACTGTCCAGACTGCTCTACTTGTGTTAGAGACTAAGTGCCATTCAAAAAATCATGGAATCCTGGAATTGTACAATCAGTTGTGCTGGAAAATACCTGTAAAATCATTGGGTACAACCATTAACTGCTATTGCATAATTAAAAGAACCTACTTTTAAACTAAAAGGCAATAGCGAGACAAAGGGCTAACACAGCCCAAGAATTTCAGAGGGAGGCAGTTGATCATGCTTAATTGTGGCTGTGTCTGCCTGTTTTGCAGTGGCCTAGGAAGAATGGCTGTAGGTTTGTTTGCAAGGGCAGTTTGAAGCAGAAGGAAAAAGCAGCAGCCAGAGAACAGAAGATATTTTGCAGGATGAGAGGAGGCACTAAAATACCTTGTTGTATTTTGTACTGTGTGTGAATAAAATTTTATACACAAAATGTAATTAAATAAGGCACTCATGACAAACATACCTCGAAAACCCTTTAGGTATTCCATAAAAATACTTTGATATTATAATTGATCATGCAAATTAAAAACAAAACAAAACAACAAAAATCCCCCAAACCCCCCAAATCAGATTTACACTATTCCTTCTCTATTTTTTTAATGAAAATAAACATACTTCCAAGATTTACATGAAATTGAAGAGGTTACCATTCATTAGCAAACATCATCTTAGCATCTAAACCCTTAATCTAGTTTTATGATATGTTTCTTGATCAGATGACTGACTCACTGTTTTATCTCTTTTTTCTTTACCAGCAATTTCACCCAGTTTTCACTCCTTTTTTTTGCATACAGCATGAACAAACAACATTTGTATAAATTTGCTGCTTGGATATGAATGATTGTATAGGAAAGGTCATAAAATGTTTGTGGAAACTGAACTCGTTTTAATATCATTTTAGACTGCTTTGGATTTCAGCTTGAGGATACTAATACAGTACTAGTACTGTCCTAAAGGCAGAAAACAAAAAAGGTCCACAAGCATTAAATAAAACCAAGAAAAGTACCCTTTAGGACAGAAATTAATCATTTTTGCTGAAGAATATATGGGAAAGGAAGTGTTCATAATAGCAGGAATTTTGTCAGGATGGATGCATATCTGTCCCCAGTGCCTTGCAACAAGGTAAATGGTGCAATGACACAAATACATCCCTGCAATTATTTTACAGAAGTATTTCAGTCAAGCAAGCCATTAGTGAAAAAACAACCTGACCTATTTCCTTCAGCAATTCCCTCTCTATCTCCCCCAGCCCTAAAGGCACTGGAACACAAAGGTATTTGAATTAAATGCCTAATGCTAATTGCTTTAACACAGCCTCACAGGATTTCAAAGAAATGTAATGACATCAAACTGCATGCAGTAAATTCATTTTCTACCTAATTCTTGTCTGATGGTATTTGTACTCTTTCCTGGCCACACTCAAGCAAAGACAAACGTTTTGGTTCAGAGCTGTTTTACTGTCCTTGACAGCGAAGCAGATGTTACAGGTGTCACACACCCTAGGCTATCTACTTCCCAGTCTTTCAGCCCTTATTAGGTACATAGAATGATTTGAGTTGGAAGGAACCTTAAAGATCTTCTGGTTCCAATCCCCTGCGATGAGCAGGGACACCTTCTACCTTACATAATGGTACTGGGAAAAGGGAACATTCATCCTTTCAGGCAACTGATAAATTTTCCCTATACACCAGCGAAGTCAAGAACTGTGAAGAAACATAGAACCTAGCTCAGCATCATATGACTGGATTTATTTAACCTTTTTAGGTTAAAACCCATAAAGATTCCTATGAATTTACTTCTGGTTTAGCAACTTGACCATTTTTATTGAGTTGTTGTTTTTTTATATACATTTTAAAAACCCAGTTCATTCTGGCTGTCTTGGGTCATTGTCACTTAGTCACATGAATTTAGGTTTATTCAAAAGACAAATCACACAGATTCAAATGAAAACAGGTATCACACAGATAATTACAGCTTAGACTAATTACTTCGGTAATTCTTTAATACCCCAAACAGCTACCAGGTTCATACCTATTATTCCACAAATGTACAGTTAAAGCATTATCATGAATTTATTTACATTTTTCATTGTTACTATAAAAGTTATACAGGCACAACGTAATTTTTGGCTTATGAAATATTGATTATCTATTGGACGGTCTGGAAAGTGACTTCAAAATATAAAGCAAACCAGGAAAAATCTAAGAAACAATTAACCAAAATTTACCCTTTTCTGTATTCTGTTAGCTTGTTCATAGGCTTTTTATTTTTCCTTTCCAGAAAGGTTAGAAAATTTGGGAAATAGCACCTGAGGTATATATGCCAGTTTTTATCATCCCAAATAAATTCTGCAATAGCCACTACTAAAGCTATTCAAACCAGCATTGATTTCCCCATGCTATCGTATCATTCCCCTACAGGGCCTCAATGTGCAGCCAAGGGAAGTGCAAGTGATAGAAGAACATGTGAAGGTCTAAATAAAGGGCTACTCCTGCTTTTCCCTAGATGCATATGTCAAACTCCTACAAACTCTTCAAAAAGCATTACTACAGTTTTGCAACATCCTGAATTATACTTTGTTAGAGAATGGTCTGCCCACAAAAACAGACTATAAGAAGGTCTTGCTTTAGTTACCTTGATGTCAAGAATAAAGGGAAGTGAGGAGGGGGTGAGGGTTGACAGGATGAAAACAAAGGACAAGCAAAAAATGGAATACATTCAGAAGTATTACATTTAAAGACAGAAATCACTAACCTTATGCCTCAACTAGAGGACTCCTATCCTAACATGCAGCAAATGGGAGGTTGACACAGGAAGCTGCTGCAATGGCTATCAAAGGTGGCACAAAGAGCTTTTACACATAATGCAATTAAACTTAGCTAATTAATGCAGCCAAAAGGAAGACTGTAACATGGTGCCTACTTTAAGACAATGGTATAGGCAACCTACAGAATTAATAAGAAGGAATTTTTCATCAAACATGAATAACAGAAGTACTGACTGCACTTGCCTCATACTGACTCATTGTACTAAGTTGACTTTTGGAAATGTAGACTCCCACATGAAGATGGTGGAATCACTAAATAGCCCTGTTCATATTGCATATGCACATTGGAAACAATTATGTCACTGCAGTTACTGGTGGTAAGTAATTGCTTTGACCCCAGGTGTCTGGGAAATGTGATTTTGAATGGCATTGCAGGTGTAGTCTTCTGAAATTCTTGAACATTTCTGACCAAGAGTTAAGATATATGGAGGTACACTTACTATGGAGGAATTGATGCACTTTTATTTGAAGATGAATGTTGGCTGACTGACAGCTATCCGCACTACTATAATCTGCTTAAAATAAAACAAGATCTAAATCTGAAATTTATGTTAATTATTAAAGAAATAGCATGTTCTTAATCACCAATAAAACAGATCTCTTGAAAGATGGCATGCTCATTTGCTGGCAAAACAGAACATCTTATTTAGTTTCAAAAAACCCGTGAGCTGCAATGTACAGCTTCACATAATTAAAATATAATATGTCAATGAAAGTAGGAAGTAAAACCTCATAATGGACAGTTAACTAACTTTGCACTGGACTACGCTGCAGCAGAAATGCTTGGAGCAATATAGAGATATTCCTGCTGCTCCAGCCAATGAGGTGGCTTCATTTGGAGCTCAACTCAAATGCCTCTATACAAACGCCCGTAGCATGGGGAACAAACAAAATGAATTAGAGAAGTGTGCACGTCTATAGGGGTATGATGTAATAAGCATCACAGAAAGATGACAGGATGGCTCCTATGACTGGAGTGTTGGAATGGAAGGTTAAAGGCTCTTTAGAAAAGACAGGCCCTGCAGATGGGGAGGCGGAGCTGCTATTTATGTTAGGGATAGGCCGGAGAGTATGGAACTCTGCCTGGGGACAGGTGAGCAGTCGACAGAGAGTTTGTGGGTCAGGGTTAAAGGGAGAACAACGATGGGAGACATTACTGTGGGGATCTGTTACAGTCCACCAGGTAAAGAGGACTCTATGGATGAAGCACCCTATAGACAGATAGAAATAGCCTCATGCTAGCAGGCCCTTGTTCTCGTGGGGGACTTCACGTAACTACTTACTCTTTTTCTACTGTTACATATCAATCCTCTACTGTGGAATATTTTAAGAGAAAATAGCTGACATGTCCTTGGAAGTCGATCTTTCATTTGCGTATTCCATAGGGAAACTAAAGTTATATCAAACAGATAAGGTGCTCTCTGCTTCACATGTGGTGGTGTGTGGAATATCCTGAGAAACATGGTAGTTCCGGTAAGGGATGTTAAGCACCCAATAGCCTAAGCCCGTTCTTAAATATCCAGTTTAAAATCCTCCACAGCATAATTATCTGTCTTATTCTGCTTAGTTGGACATGCTTCCTTATCAGAATTGAAAATGCGTAAGCAGCTTTCAGCATGGGTATACAACAGTGTTTTAGTTTTTCCGTGGAACAGAACTTCCCTCAAGGTAGGAGCTACCTTTGGCTCTCATTAAAAATCAGAATGAGCCGGGACTGTATGTCATCCTGCACATGGCAATTGTGAACAACAGCCAGACTGACATTTATTTTTTTATTTATTACAGTTTTGCAATAGCCTGTAAGAATGCTAACAAAACCATAGAAAAATCATATTTCTCTTCAGACAACACTGGAAAGCATGCAAAAAAGAATAAATTAAAGTGTGTGAGGCCTTTGCAGTGACAGAAGTAATTACATCTGTGTGTGAAGGTTTTGACATCTAAGAAGTATTTAATTATTAAAAAAAGTATTGTGGGTTGAAATACTTTTAAAAACATCTGTGGAAATTGGTTTAGGGTTGGCTTTGTGTTTTTTTTTTGGGTTTTGGGGTTTTTTGGTGGTTTTTTTTAATATTTAAACAATAAGGGTGTTTGTATGATTGAAAGTATATTTAGCCAAAATAGGACAGTTTTTCCACTAAATTAGGTATTACTTATGGACAGCATGCACACAAAATCATGAAACAGAAAACATCAAGATATAAATTATTTTGATCAATGTTTTACAAAGTGTATCTCCTGTAAGAATGAATATTTCTATTAAAACGGAGTAATTGATCATCTTGTCCATTAAGACCCAATTCACCAAAAGCCCACCAAAGCCTCTCTACAAACCTCACCTCTCTGTGCACTGGAACCAGCAGCAGAGGCAAACAGGGAAACATTCATCCAGGCTAACTAACTGGTGAGTCCTGATCACCCCTTCCAACGAAGAGAGCACTCTGTTGAGCCTAGAGGTAAAACAAGAGTCACATATGAGACATTTGCCAGAATCTTCCTTCTCTTCTATGGCTTTCTTGAGTTAAATATTATGTTGCATGACTGAATTCATGTTTTCCAGACACTGATGTTGGGAGTTGAGAGAAAAAAAATACGCAGACAACTGAGGACTCGGTGGATGAAGCGCACTATAGACAGATAGAAATAGCCTCACGCTCTCAGGTCCTTGTACTCATGGGGGACTTCAACCACCCTGATATCTGTTGGAGGGATGGTACGGCCCGGCACAAGCAATCCAGGAAGGTCCTCGACAGTGTGGAAGACAGCTTCCTTCTGCCAGTAATAGAGGAGCTCACAAGGAGAGGTGCCATGCTTGACCTCGTCCTCACCAACAGGGAAGGGCTGGTTGGAAATGTGATTCTCCAGGGCAGCCTTGATTGCAGCGATCATGGGATGGTGGAATTCGAGATCCTCAGGACAATGAGAAGAGCGTGCAGCAAGCTCACTGCCCTGGACTTCAAGAGAGCAGACTTTGGCCTCTACAGGAACCTGCTCAGTAACATTCTATGGGATATAGCCATAGAGGGCAGGTGGGCCCAAGACTCTTGGTTGATATTCAAGGATCACCTGCTGCAAGCTCAGGAGCGATACATCCCAACTAGAAGGGAGTGCTGTAGGAGGGCCAGGAGACCTCCTTGGATGGATAAGGAGCTGCTGAAGAAAATTCAAAGGAAAAAAGAGGCTTCTAAAAGGTGGAAGCAAGGACAGGGGGCCTCGGAAGAATACAGGGACGTTGTCCGGGAAGCTAGGGACCAGGTTAGGAAAGCTGAGGCCCACTTAGAATTAAACTTGGCTAGGGATGTTAAAGATAACAGGAAGGGATTCTATAGGTACATTGCAAATAAAAGGCAGACTAGGGACAACGTGGGCCCTCTCCAGAAGCTATCAGGAGACCTGTCTACCCTGAATTTGGAGAAGTCCTTAACGACTTCTTTAACTCAGTCTTCACCAGCAAATGCTCTGATCACACCACCCAAGTCTTGGAAGGCAGACGCAGGAACAGTGAGAATGAAGACCCTGGGCCCACTGTAGGAGAGGATCTAGTTCGAGACCATCTTAGGAACCTGAATATATACAGGTCCATGGGACCTGATGAAATGCATCCGCAGGTCCTGAAGGAGCTGGCAAATGAAGTTGTTAAGCCACTGTCCATCAAATTTGAAAAATCATGGCAGTCAGGTGAAGTTCCCGATGACTGGAAAAAGGGAAATATAACCCCATGCTCAAGAAGGGGAAAATGGATGAGCCGGGGAACTACAGCCCAGTCAGCCTCACCTCTGTGCCTGGCAAAATCTTGGAGCGGATTCGCCTGGAAAGCATGCTGAGGAGCATGAAAAACAACAACATGCTTGGTGCTTGCAGCATGGTTTCACTAAGAGGAAATCCTGCCTGACCAATCTGGTGGCCTTCTATGATGGAGCTACGGAACTGATGGACTGGGTAGAGCGGTTGATGTCATCTACCTGGACTGGGCAAAGCATTTGACACTGTCTCACATGATATCCTTGTTTCTAAGTTGGAGAAACATCAATTTAATAGGTGGACCACTCGGTGGATAAATAACTGGCTGGATGGCTGCACCTAAAGACTTGTGGTCAAGGGCTCGATGTCCAGCTGGAGACCAGTAACGAGTGGTGTCCCTCAGTGATCAGTGTTGGGACTGGTCTTGTTGAACATCTTTCTTTGTGACATGGAGAGTGGGATTGAGTGCGCCCTCAGCAAGTTTGCCGATGACACCAAGCTGTGTGGTTCGGTTGATCCACTGGAGGGAAGGAATGCCATCCAGAGAGACCTTGACACACTTTTAAGGTGGGCTGATGCCAACCTGATGAAGTTGAACCATGCCAGGTGCAAGGTCCTACAGCTGGGTGGGAGCAATCCCAGGCAGAGCTCCAGGTTTGGCAGAGAAGAGATTCAGAGCAGTCCTGCAGAGATGGACTTGGAGGTGTTGGTTGATGAAAAAATGAGCATGAGCCAGCTCCAGTGTGCGCTCGTAGCCCCCCAGAAAGCCAACCGTATCCTGGGCTGCATCAAAAGGAGCGTGACCAGCAGGTCGAGGGAGGTGATCCTGCCCCTCTACTCTGCTCTTGTGAGACCTCACTTGGAATATTGCTTGCAGCTCTGGTGTCCACAGCATAAAAAGGACATGGAACTGTTGGAACAAGTCCAAAGATGGGCCACGAGGATGATGAGGGGACTGGAACATCTCCCATATTAAGATAGGATGAGAAAGTTGGGGCTGTTCAGGCTGGAGAAGTGAAGGCTGTGTGGAGACCTCATAGCAGCCTTCCAATACCTGAAGGAGGCCTATAGGGATGCTGGGGAGGGACTCTTCATTAGGGACTGTAGTGAGAGGACAAAGGGTAACAGGTTCAAACTTAAACAGGAGAAGTTTAGATTGGATATGAGGAAGAAATTCTTTCCTGTAAGGGTGGTGAGGCACTGGAATGGGTTGCCCATGGAAGTTGTTAATGCTCCATTGCTGGCGGTGTTCAAGGCTTGATTGGGCATAGCCTTGGGTGAAATGGTTTAGTGGGAGGTGTCCCTGCCCCTGGCAGGGAGTTGGAACTAGATGATCTTAAGGTCCTTTCCAACCCTAACTATTCTATGATTCTATGTGCCTCCAGAAGATTTCTGTAACTGTGAAATCAATAGTTCATGCAAATACACAGGCAGTCTAGCATTTCAGTAACCAAAGGTTATAGCAGATGTTTATTTATTACCTCTCCCAAGTCAAATGTAGTTACTGTGTTTAATATGTAATAGTATCAATTTATATGGCATATCAATGATCAATAGCTTTTTCTTCATTTTTTTATATCAAGCACTGTGGGCTATCAAAAGTAGAAAGCTTGAATTGTTTAGCAGTCACCTGAGTGACTAAAATGTTTACTTAAATGCCAAAAGACAGTTTTTGGGAGTAAGGTATATTCCAGGCATTAAACATTGAACGGGCTAAAGTTCAGGTTCAGACTCAACTATATCACTTTGATCTGAAAATGACAAACTAATATTCAGTTAACACTTAGCTTTAAAACTTTTAGTTTTAGCTGTGTAAACAGAACATCCTCTCTCTCAGCACAGCTCATCAGAAAACCATTGTAACTTCATTTCCACAGCTGCTGAAAATTAAATAATAAATTGTCTTAAAGTAAGAGTGCATCATATGTACACCGGTAGTTGCATATGTAACTGGAAATAGCTCATGATTAAAAGTCCAAATTAACTTTTGAGTGCAAACAGTTTTACTATAATCATTGTAATAGCACAGTCTGGACAAGCCCAAATCCTTACTGATTTCACACCATCTGGGAAAAGTATCTCTAAACATTTTTTAACTAAGTAATATTTACATGCATACATGTTACGTATACTTGATTTAAAGTTATCTGACCAGTGTAACAAATGTACAACTCTTAATTTTCATGGCTATGTCACTCCAAAAATACATTTCAAAAAGCCTGCTGCACTAAGTACATACTTGCTATCTCTCACATTCATGCTCTTCTTCAACAGGAAGAAAAAGAATACCCCTTTTTACCATTTTTTAAATCCTTAATGAAAATTTCCTATTAGATTGTGAGAAAGTTGATAAGTATGCAAGGAAAAGAGAGGTCAACCCTTCCTAGCTGTACATGAAAAGAGGACAAAATTAGCTGCTCCTCCCAAAGGACAACGCTCATAGGTGCTCTACTCATGGAAATAGTTGAAGAACTTTTCAAGAAAAGGCAAGATGTCTGAAGGAGGCAAAAGTCACACTTTACTGTCTCCTTTTAGGGTCTCCCATTCTCACAGTGAGATCTCCAAGATCCTCTAGATTTCTTAACTTTCCTCATTACTCTTAACTTCTCAATGACTGACACTGACCTAAAGACAACTCAAAAAGAAACAAACATGACTTTGAAAAAGAGATTTTCAAATAAATCCTCCAGTATCAAGTTTTTCTGAGCTAAAGACCCCAACTGTAGAATTGCTCATATTCTGCAGTTGCCAATTGTTGTGTGCAAAAGCAGTTGATGACTAAGACAAAATTTGTAGTACAATTTCTCTTTGCTTTTTTATTCCATGCTAAAACTCTGTAGAATACTTTTGCACCCATAGCAAACACACACAATTCAGGGAGAAAAGCAGTAGTACCTGCCTTTATAAGCAAGAGATCATCAGCCTACAGATCTTTATATCCCCATGCTGTACTGGAACTGTCACGCTGCTCCCCATTCCTCAATGTGATTCCTGGCTTACTGTAAACATCAGGAGCCTCAGCCAGGGTGATGATGGAGTTTGGTGAAAGTTAATGACAGACTGAAGTCCAGCATTCATGTTCCTTTTTTCTCGTTTACCTTTTCCTTCCCTTTCCTGACTTATGCTGCTTTGGCAATGTCTTTCCCCCTGCCTTTTGCTAAAATTCCACAATAAAAACGAAAACCACTCTTTACACCATTAGTATTATTCCTCTTTTCTGGCTGCAAGTGGCATCTCCCTGTGCTCAACTTGTATTTTTTTTAGGAGAGTGACTAAGCATTAGAAAAAAAATCACCTTCTCTCTGCTCCTCAACACTCTCTGACAGTGCAAAATAACCTTACCACCTTTAAGAGATTTCTTTATTGGAGGAAATATTATAATGTGATGTGGGAGGGACAGGGCTAATAAAGTTGCTCTTAGTCTCCATCAGTTGTAGATTGGAAATGGATGGAAGAATGAAAACTCCTTTGTATCATAAGCATTTCTGCACCCCCATTTGATTCCTCAGCTCTGATGCCTTAAGGGCAGAACCATTAGATTGGCACAGCATGTATTTACCGTAGTTCAAGACAAACCTGATGATGTAATTTGTGTTAAGATCTTTTCAATCCCATTTCTACCAAGAAGACAATAACAATAGCAGAAAATGCAGTGTTAAGCCTCCTCTTCACTTCCCTGTTCCTGTAAAGCAACTCAGCTACTCTAGCTGGTAACTAGAGATTTTCTTCCACAAGAAAAGGTCTACTACAGTTCTTATTACTACTAGTGTATGAATGTCTTGGGTTCAGCAATAGGAGTCATTTTTCTCCTTCTTAGTAGCTGGTGCAGTGCTGTGGTTTTGACTTTCAGCCTGGGAACAGCATTGCTAATGCCAATGTTTTTAGTTGCTGCACAGCAATGTTTAGTCTGACCAAGGACTTTCTGAGTCTCATGCTCTGCCAGGGAGGAAGGGAAGTCGTCAGGAAGCAGAAAGAGGACACCCGACCCAAACTAACCGAATAGGTATTCCATGCCACAGCATGTCATGCCCACTACATAAACTGGGGGCAGTCACCTGGAAGGGCTATATCACTGCTCGGCTTGGGCTGGGTATCAGTCAGTGGGTGGTGAGCAGTTGTATTCTCTTCCCTTGTTATTTCCCTTATCATTATTATTATTGGTGGTAGCAGTAGTGGTTTTGTGTTATACCTTTGTTACTGGACTGTTCTTATCTCAACCCATGGGAGTAACTTTCTGTCCATTTTTCTCTCCATCCCTCTGGGAGCAGGGGGAGGAAGACAAGGGAGTGAGTGAGCGGCTGCTTGGTTCTGGGTTGCCAGCTGGGCTTAAACCACGACAGTGAATCTGAGACAGTTTATGAGAGTGTGACAGAAAGTTATTGCTTTCCTTTTGACATGTGTCTACTTGGACTTGTGCAAAGACACTATCCATCGTGACATTCTTGTCTTTAAATTGGACAGACATGGATTTGATGCATGGGCCACTTTTTCGGCAAGGAATTGGCTGGATGGTCACACTCAAAGTGTTGCAGCCAACAGTTTGATGCCCAAGTGGACACCACAACAAACAGCATTTCTCAGGGGTTGGCGTTGGGACTGGCGCTGTTCAACATCTTTGTTGGTGACATGTACAGTGAGATTGAATGCACCCCCAGCAAGTCTACTGACAACACTAAGTTATGTGGGGTAGTTAACACACTGAAAGGAAGGAATGCCATCCAGAGGGACCTTGACGTTCTTGAGAAGTGGGACAGTGCAAACCACATGAAGTTTAATAAGGCCAAGTGCAAGTTCCTGCACTTGGGTCGGGGCCACCCCAGGAACAGCTACAGGCTGGGGAGAGAAGAGATTCAGAGCAGCCCTGGGGAGAAGAACTTGGGGGTGTTGGTTGCTGGGAAGCTCAACATGACCCATTAGTGTGCATTTGCAGCCCAGAAAGCCAATCATATCCTGGCTTGCATCAAAAGGAGTGTGATCAGCAGATCGAAGGAGGTGATCCTGCCCCTCTACTTTGTTCCCATGAGACCCCACCTGGACAAGAAGGACATACACCTGTCAAAGAAGGTTCAGAGGAGGACCACAAAGATGATCAAAGGTCTGGGGCACCTCGCCTATGAAGACAGGCTGAGAGAGTTGGGTTTGTTCAGTGTGGAGAAAAAGTGGCTCCAGGGAGACCTTATAGCAGCCTTCCAATACCTAAAGGGGGACAACAAGAAATCTGGAGAGGGACTTTTTACATGTAAGGATAGGACAAGAGTAATGGCTTTAAGCTGAAAGAGGGTAGATTTAAAATGGAAATTAAGAAGAAATTCTTCACTGTGACAGTGGTGAACGCTGGAACAGGTTGTCCAGAGAAGTTGTGTATGCTCCATCCCTGGAAGTGTTCAAGGCCAAGCTGGATGGGACTTTGAACAACTTGGTCTAGTAGAAGGTGTCCCTGTGCATGGGAGAGGAGTTGGAACTAGATAATCTTTAAGGTCCCGTCCAACTCAAACCGTTCTATGATTCTATGATAACATTTAGGTTATTTTCTGTAAAATACGTTAAAGTGCCTGAATAATAGAGAAATAATAATTCTTTCGGAAATACTGACTTTTAAGCCATACTAAAGCTTATTTTCAGAAGAATACTGCTCAACTAAATACTTTCCAGAGACAAAGCACATTTATTTCATTCCTTTCTGCTGCTTGTCTGCTCATTCAGTTTTGGTACTTCTCCATGACTGAGCACCACAGGGGCTTGCCTATTGAGAAGCTGTTGAGTGGCAAAGGCATTCAGCAGAGGGGAGGGAAGAGATCTAACAGCTTCTCATACGGCTGAACTCAGGTCAAGCAACTGCCCTGGAAGCCCTGTGAACAGAATTTTGTTTAGAACAGATAAAAACCTCAGAAAGAAAAGCTAAATCTCCTTTCCATTTTAGAAGTTATTTAAGAGTAGGCTCTGTTAATTATGTCACTCCACATATAAAATAAGGATGAGACTATCACCCCCTGAGTCTCCTGAAAGAACCACACTTATCACAAGAGAGCAGTGAAGCCCCTGGCCTCATCTCAGCATAAAGTGGGTGCAGAAAGCAAAGGGAAGTGGTATGGCTCCAGCAGTGATAACACTTCCATCAGCATGCCTGCCAATTCAGCCGTGCTGTTTGAAGTACAGCCTGAATAGCTCCCATGCAGATAACTTATACCCGTAAGCAGCAGCAGCAGTGGCAGCCTGAGAGAGAGCTATCAGCTGCAGTCCAAAGCCTGTCCTTGGACTCATCTGAGTATAACACAGATCCACAAACTAATTATTTTTTTTTATTATGTATTTAAATAAAAATAAAACTTGTTAGCTTATTATAATTAATTAAGAAAAAGAAAATCATCTTTGAGTAGTGGGAATTTCCAGTGCATGGTTTCAGCAATTATTCACTTTGCTGATTAATTTGTTTTTCTTTGCTGTATCTCTAGTCAAAACTAGCACAATTTTACAGTCTAAATTGCTAGTACTCATTATCCTAATCCGTAATGCAATTGCAAAGAAAAAGACTGCAAAGACTCACCTTTATTTTTCATGGGAAGAGAAAAGTCCACATATAATGTCAAGCTTTTTCCTAGGATTTAGTACCTATGTAAAATTTGCTATTGGTTTATGATGCTAATGCTCATTACCTTAATCCCTAACAAAATTGCAGAGGGAAAGACTGCAATGTCTTTTTTTTTATTTAAGAAAAAAACCCAAACCTTTATTTTTCAGAAAGAGAGGAGTCCACAGATTATTTCAAGCTTTTCCCCAGGATTTGGTACCCATTTAAGAGTTGTTATTGATTTTAGATGCAATGCATTTTGAATACCTCAAGACAGAGCAAAAAATGCAATGAAAAGGGATAGTACAGGAAATGTAACTCCTGACAGATCTGTGTATATATTGAAGCTGTAGGGAAATGGATCAAAAAGGAGTATGCCAAATCAACAACAAATATTGTAACACCGATATTTCAAAGTTCAGTAGAAACCTTTTACTCTAATAATCATATTGAAATCATATCATTTCAAAGGAAAAAGACAATTCATTTTGAGAGTATATGTTCAGGATTACTCCTCATTTTTTGAAACACATATCTGTCCAGCAAATCTATGCTTTTATAGTTCAGTTTTCTGGGTTGGCTTATATTGTTTGTTTGAACAGGCCCCAAGCCCAAAGAGCTGGCTCAGGCAATGATCTAACCCCCACTGCTGTATCGAAATTAGAAAACACTAAAACTGAGGTATTGCAGCCAAATGGCTTGCTGGAGGCAGCCGCCATTTCTTGTCTGACAGCAGCCTGGACTACGTGAAAACTACTTTTCTGTTCCAGTTTGCAAGAGATCAGGGGAGTTGACTTTCACTCAGTTGTCTCAAGTGATGAATACTCACATTCTTCTGAGCACCTATGAGCATTAAGTTCCACTAAAGTGCAATGTCTGTGACCTCCTAGCTGAGATAACCAATATAGCTTCTGTCAGCTTCAACCTAGCCAGGCCACAGGTGACTTAAATTGACTCATCCTTCTGTATACTAGACAACTGGAAGAGAGGAGGAGAGCTGTTTTCCCAGACAAGCAGAAATAGCATCTGAGATGTTTTAGCATCATTCTGAGGCTGCTGTTTTTTCTCTATGGCTTCCTCTGCACACACTTGCTCTCGAAGAAATCTCATTTTCTCTAATCTCTTCTTCCAGGCATGACCGGAAAAGTATAAAGCAGTGGGTACCTGCATGAAAGTTTCTTAGAACAATCTGCTAGTTACAGTCAACACTCTGGTCTGAAAGGAGAATTACCAATAATAAACATATTTGTGTGCATGTGTATACATTTGTGCTGTGGGCTGGCTGACCAATTTCTGACTAGTGCTAATGCCATCTACACCAGAGGGCCAGAAATCCACCTTGAAAGTTAGTGCATGAACTTTCAGAAAACGCAGTATAGCTCTTGATACACAAAATCCTACTGAGCCTTGGCTAGACACTAAGGAAACCAATCCAAACTCCTCCAAGTATTCCAAGGTTTTTTTTTTCCCCAGGCCAGATATCTGTATGGGGCATTTACATCTTGATGTATTACAATTTCACATTCTTTTCTCAATTACACCAGTATAAATCAGGAGTAAGTCTACTGAAATAAAATTTATGCTGGGATATTGTGTAAGGCAGAATGAATTGTTACCTGTAAAGACAGTGCTCTGCAGTGGCTCTTCTTAGGTACAACACTTCTCTAGCACCCATCAAATAGTACAAGGGTATTTTCAAAACTGAAATAAGACAGCTAGAAGACAAACAGCCAGTCAGAAGCATAATATGAAAAAGGTAATAAAAATGAATCAAGATAGGCAGTGAAAAAAGAAACAAAAAACCAACCCAAACCCAACAAAAAACAAAACTAAACCACATAGGAAGTCCAAACCAATTAAAAAGCATTAGCTATCCAGAACAAGTAGAAAACATAGCAACTGGCCAATGTCAGGCAGTTACAGCAGCAGTGTTGCTGCTTCCATTTCCAAATTGGAGATTCTTTTTTGTTTGCTCAAACATTTGGAGAATGATTGTTTCTCCTGCCACAACACTGACTTACATGTGACGAGGCTACTTATGCAGTCAGGTGCATAAATTATTTAGAATCCAAGTGAGCCAGGCAACACTTGCCAGTGACTAGTCTTGTGTTGGAGAGGTTTCTGCAGCCAATAAATTTATTGCTGTGTAAATTAGGCAACCAACTGCAGAGCACAATTAAGAAAGAGAAAATAACTTACAGAAGTTAACCCACAGGTAAACTCTACAATCAAATTTGGTCACAAAATTTTCAGTACTCGTGTCTACAAATATAAGAATCGAATATAAAGGAAAATTGTCTGATTTTCTTAGATATTTTTGTTTTACAAATCAAGAATTCAATTAGCTTCAACTTCATAACCACTGTCTGTGAAACCAGAAATTCTCTCTGCTTTAGTTAAGTCAGGATGGACATGCATGATCACCCACAAAACCATTTAGCCCTTACCTATGTGGTACCCTTTGGGGGAGTGATTGTATAAGAGCCCTGGTTCAAATGCTGTTATAACATGCTGCAGAGAAGCAGGTTCACATGCTTGAACTGAATTGTTTGGCTCTACTGAAAAATAATTATAGTTGGTACAGGAAGATAAAATCTAAATAAGCAAATGGTGTCTCAGCAATACAGAAAAGGACAATTCTGGTGTCAAAATATGAATGTTGAATGACAATGAAAACATCCTAAAGCTTTCAAGACATCAACATAGGGCTTACAGCCATTATACAGAACCTACAAGAGAACTGTGCCCTTTAGGAAAACCAGCTGTGGGCCAGGAGGAATATATCAATCAGGCTATTTAAAATGCTCCTGGAAGCCTGTGTACAGGCATCCAAAACCGCAAAAATGCACTTTGATATGTTATTTTAGAGACAAAAGGATCTCACATGCTAAAGTGGGATGTCATGCGCAGCCTGTGCATGCTGCCGAAATAAGAAGCCATAAACACAGAGGTTCATGACAGCTCCCTGCCCTGATGCAGCTTCTCTCCAACTCACAAGGAGTGTGTGGAAAGACAGCATCTAGCAGCTACACCATGCACTGCAGGGGAATTTCTCTCCTGCAGAGGATAGCTAAGAAATAAGACCTGAGAAATTCCAGGGCCTTGGAGTGCTTCCAAGTGTCTGGGATCAGCCCTGCCTTCCACCAACACTGCAGCTCCCTGCAGTGGGAGGTCCTTCCCCCGGCCTTGATTCCCGCAGGAGACCTGCAGCTTATTCCAGGAGCTTAGGGGTGGCTAGGGAATGAAGATCACGGGAAACGGAGTTATGCTCGCTAACTGCTCAGCCTAAATCTAGCTGAAATTACTCACTGAGGATTGTATCTAGGAGGTATTCCACAAGTCAACAAATATAGGTCATGACAGAAAAGCTAGATTTCACTTCACATTGTCTGCTTCTGTTTCAGACTCAAAGAAGTCACTGCATGGCATCCGGTTTGTTGCTCCATTGATACTCACTTGGCTAACAGAAGATAGTATCTCTTCTCCAACCTCTTTTATCCCTATTCTCACAGAGCTGCCTTATCATGCCTGCAACATAAAATATCCACCATTCAGGTGACAAAAGAGCCAAATTCACAACACGGAGAGTTTGTAAAGCCTGCTACTGTGGTCAGCCAGTGCAGGTAAAGAGTGAATAGAAATCCAAGTGCAAAGTCTTATCCTCTGGTTTCTGTGTTTTCAAGTAAATAAAAAGCAGTACAATGAACCAGGGCCCTCAATTTAATTTTATTTCTGCCTCTGGCCTCCCTAGTGACCTCTTCTCTATGCTTCACTTTGGGAAAAAGAACCCTGATGTCCCTCATGAAACACTGTCAGGTCTACTGATGAAAGCCACCAGCCATGGCTTTCTTGATTCTAAAGAAAAACTTCTATTTGTGACATTTTCACAGAAATACAGATAGCAGATATTTTTCCTGACTCAAATGATGCTCAAGCTTTTTGAGTACATGCACCAATAGAGAGGCAGAAAGAGAACAAATAACTCCCCTAGCCTTCCTATTGTAAATTCAAAAATGGAAGTAGGTTTTCTCATGAAGGTAAAGTAGCACTCTTCCCCCTATGTTTTCTATCACTTTGGGGCTGTTTACTTTAAGATAGGAAGATGCCTTAATTAGGTTGCTATATTTTACAGCTTTCATTATAATGTACTGCAATTTTGTTTTATGTTCTTAAGCCACATATATGCAATTCAAATCAAAGATGTTGCCCTGACATCCACAGTATAATTGTTTCACAAAAGACGTGAATGGATTGTAATCAGG
The DNA here is from genome assembly GCA_028858755.1 of Ara ararauna. Taxonomy (NCBI): domain Eukaryota; kingdom Metazoa; phylum Chordata; class Aves; order Psittaciformes; family Psittacidae; genus Ara; species Ara ararauna. The sequence goes on along the minus strand of CM054377.1, from coordinate 70,992,865 downwards.
CAAAATCAGAAATTCACGTTATGTTGATTAGGTGAGCCATTAAGATAATGCATCTAGTAACATCCATATGAAGAAACAGATGAAGAAGCTGAACTGAATAGTTTTAGTTTTGTTGATTCATTGTATACACTCATCACTATGAAAGTGTGTGGATTTTTAAAGCACACCTTCCAATTATTGTTGGGGATGAGGCAAGGGAAGGCCAATCAGCCTTTACGCAAATTTATAACCCAATTAGACTGTTCTTTTATAGTCTTATTGTTTGTTCCTTTGTAATTCAGCTGTTTAATTGGATGTGATGTTATAGAAATGTCATCTATGAAACAAATTTTAAATAGGGCTTGGGTTTTTTATTTTGCAAAACTCAATGGAAAGTATCATCTAGTACTATTTCTCTCTATAAATGCGGGAAGAAATTATGAACTCGTTCACACCATTCAATGAGAATCAAGCAGAAGCTGTTTATTGCTTGCAAAGTTCGCCTTATATAACAAATCTCCTCCCCTTCATGCATGCGCTGTTCACGTGCCCTTTTACAGATTCTGATTGGTCCTTCCCGTTTACGTCAGGTACAGCCCAGATCCACATCTCAAACCACAACATCCTGTTTACTTGCTACTTCAGCCGTTTCACTTCCGTCTTGCTGGGGCCCACGATGAGCTTCAATGCCCTCGTAGAGGCCTGGATCACGGGTCTGGCTCATTGGGAATCCACTTTTAGCAAGATGCATGCCCACATATAAATATATAAAATATTAAAATTTTAAGATTTGTAGACTCATATGGGCATTTTAAAGACAGCTTAACTAATTACTATTCCATAAAAAGGTGAAATAAACTGAGTTTAGTGAAAATCATGGTGTTGTAGTATGTATCGATTTTACAACTTCAGTTTGCAGAGAGAGGTTATCATGTCAATATTAAGTAACTATTTATCTCAAAATAAAAATATTATTTATATGCTTGTTAATTAATTAATGAAAACAGAAATCTATTTTTATAATTAGTATTAATTAATTAGATTCCTCATGCAATAGCATTTACATAGACATTAAATATATGCATCATTCACATCTTAAATTCCTGCAGTTTTTTCTCTTCTCTGTTTACCAACAGAAACTGTGCTTTAGAAGATACTTACAAGATAGCCTCGAAATTTTAACATATGAATTCTCTGTAATTTCTTGTTACTTTTTGCAATCTTTCTTTGTTTTTCCTAGCATTCATCTACTTCTCAGTGCAAAACTAATAATTAGAACCTTTATCTTCCATGCTGTTTTAAGCTACAAAACAAAGCTGCTGGTTTACGTTTAACACAGAATAGGCAATGAAAGTCAGAGATGCTAGGAAAAAAGGTGAGTGGGAGGAATCAATGACTGGAAGATGGAAATTTTACCTGACTCAGTCGTATCTCATGCTTTAGAATATCATACAGTGATTCTTGAAGACATGTTAATACCCATGTGAGTTCATCATGTCTCCTTAAGGCTGCTTTTGAAGCAGTTATTCTGCCCCGTCAGTATATTTGACCTCTCAATCTTTTTGTTTTCCAGAATTATATACACAAAGTAATGACTTGACAAAGACTACCACAAGCTAGTTTCTCATACATCACCATATTCTCATTATTTTCTCATACATCACCACATTCTCATACATATTGTACTACAGAGAAAACCAGACATTTCTTTTATTTTCAGATTGTCCACACTGAAATAAGAAACCACAAGAAGCTGTTGTTAGTTGCAAGACTAAAAACAGTACCTTCTATACTATTCTGAGCAAGACGCATGTGCTGCATATGTGTTGCACAATCTACTCAGGAGCATCATATCTGAATTTGCAGATTTGCTTAGTGAAATTTATAAAACCATTGGAGAAAGATATATATATATACACATATATATAGCTAGGGAGAGAATGCTCTTCCTTCTCTATGTGCCAGCCTCCTGACATTTCAAATATTTCAAAGGGCAAATTACTGATAAAATAAAAGCAGACAACACCCAACTTTATCATGAACATTATCCCAATTAATAAGCTGCAAAATGAATGTGTCCCTTTATAGAAAATAAAACCATGCATTTGTCTCCTTGCCTCTGAGATGAAAGGACATGGCTCACTGCAGAGGCAGAGACAATTCAAACTGCAACTATGCCTTTAGAGAACCATTTGTTATATGATTTGACCATAGAGGTGGAGTGATCAGAGGATCCCTCCTCCCTCCTGTTGCACTGGAGGCCTTGGCAGGAGCCAAATGATTATATAATTTCTTTGAGCATCATTTACTTACGTAGATGTTGTAGGCATCTGTGAAGGCTGATGTCTTGATCCCAATGCAACTATCTATGGACCTCAGGGGTCACTATTGCATTAGCCTCTGTCCACTAGGAGTCAGCTGAAGGATGTATGTTTTAAGGACCTCCTCAGAAAAGCCTATTTTTCATTCTCTACATAGTCCTTTACATTCCCAACCTATCTCTTTACGCAGAAGTCTGCAACTTTGAGGATGAACTTCCAATGCATTTTCTTGTGGCAGTGCTTAGCAAGACCCCTCTACGCAGAAGTCTGCAACTTTGAGGATGAACTTCCAATGCATTTTCTTGTGGCAGTGCTTAGCAAGACCCCTCTCCTCATCCTGACTGACTCCTTAAGTCTTCATAAGAAACAATTTACTCCAGGACTGCCACCTCCCTTTTTCACAATGCTAGGAATGAACAAGAATTTCCAAGGATATCTGAGGCTGAGATACTGAAATGACTGCATGTAATGGGTAAGCAACCAGCTCACCAAGCAAGGGACAAGACTCATGAAGTCAAACCTTATATGAATGTTGCTGTAATTCTTTTCCTTTTAATACTCTGCTGCTTTCTATAAGTAGTATTTCCCTTTTAATTCTTTTTACTTTAGTCAGAAAGTATATAGTTTACCACATGGGAGCTTTACCATTCCACAGAAGAATGGAATACAGATAAGGCTGCTGCCAAAATGCTTGCTTATCAAATAATTTTAAATCTAGGTTTCTGTAATATGAAACTGGATAAAATCTATCATTCTTGAGTTCTGCCTTAAGTATAGAGCTATACTGGGGAAAGAAAGATGATTTAGTGAATTTTGAAATATGACAGAAATCAAGAGATCTAATTTTAGGAACCTTTCACCTAAACCTGACTCTCTTCCCCTGCCTCCCCAACATTTACATTTTGTGAGACTGCCACTGGATCTGTCATGTCTCAAGTTTCTATCAGCCAGGAGGAAATATTTCCTTGCCTCTCATGCATGTTTAAGTTAAAATTCATCCGCAACTGCAAGGCAATCTGCTAATACAGCAGTGAGAGCAAAACAGGTATAACTATCCAGTTTTTCATTCCAGCACTGTGAGACATTCAAGGACATCCAGGCAAAAATGACGGCACTGTTATGGATGGGAGGCAGAACAGCATTTCTTTTAACTTGGTGTTAGCATTTCTGTAACTATTGTACTATTTAGGTATCATTTTTAAAGTTCTTAAGTCTGCTTTTCAGAGAAATGTTTATTAAAACAAAGCTCTCCAATTTACAAGAATCTTGCTACTGCATCAAAAAGCGCTCCAGCATGACATTTGTCCTTTGAAAAATATTTTTCACAGCAAAAATCATAAGACAGGAAAAGTACACAGGAAAATTATTCTTTTGAAAACGCACTCTTATCCTACTAATCAGATAACCTGACCTTATGAACAGCTTAAATCCCTTGTCCCTGTTTATTACGCATTAGTGAATTATCCTGACGCGTTTACAAGAAAACCAACCAAACCAATCATATTAAAATAAGTATCTTGGTGATATTTGTATTCCCTGGCTGTAATCATATGTCTCCCTCTCAGTGGTCCAGAAAATTAAAACCACCTGTCAAGTCTTAACATTATCAAATTAATTAGATAGCTGGAAGCTAGGAACAGGGAGCAGTAAAAGAAGCTATAATGTACATGAATGGATGTTCATGGGCACAGTAACTAGCATCTATCAGAGGTAATGATGTTGACTCTCTCTATGAAATACTTTAAGAGCATCAGGTATTGTCCCAGATCATAATTAATGTTTACCCTTTTGACAAGAGGTGTAAACTACTATATGAAATTATTTTTTCTAAACATTTTTTTAGAAGGAGAGGAAGATTAAAAAAGAGAACAGGTAAATACTTGATATTTTTTTTAAACCTTCTTATGCCAATAAGATTTATTCTCAGTCAAACGGATTGGCATTTTTAAAGCTTTGATTTTTTTTTTTTTTTTAAACCACCATCAAGAATGAGAAATACCAGTTGTTAGCAGAAAGAAAGACAATCATTGATGATAATATCAGTTATGGTGCTGTAAATTTTAAGTCCAGTGAGACCATTATGTATGCAGTGGGACCAGTAAGTATGAACTTCAGTACAAAAAGGAACACAAATGAAATCAAAAGTATTTTGTAAGATGTGGCCAATCGGGTTATATGACAAACAGTACACACAGAGATAAAATCAATGGGGAATTAAAATACAGGGACATTTATGGAAAACTTTCACTGAACTTATTTAGTACAGTAATTTAAAATTGAGCTCATTCTAACGTAATTCTAAATGTTTTCCAAACAAGTACAATTTTATAGCAGAAAGGTATTTTGGAGGACCAATTTCTGGCCATAAATTTTGGGCTAGAATGCTTTCAGAGCTCCTGAGAAGCACATTTTAAAATGGTAGCAATTGCCAGATATGAACACTGATGTAAAGTTTGTTTAAAAAGTAAGAATGAAATAAAAGAGCATCCTAGCAAGAGTTCATTTCCAAAATTATCAGGAAGTCCAAGAGGCAGTAGCCAGTTATGGTGAATTTCCACACAGTCACACACTTGCATGTAGCCAAGAAATTTCTGTAAATTTTAACTGCTAATCAGAAACACTGGTTCCTCCAACTCTGTAAAAATAGGGGGGAAATATCCTAAAACTTCCAATTTGGTGCCATTTCAGCTCTTTTGTTGCACTGCAACAATAGGGAGAAAAAAAAAAAGAAAAATAATAGACAATCATGTTTCTTTAAGACTCATTTCAGGGCTGTTAGAGATAAAGAATGGCTTACATTGTATCTCTGTTACTTCATATTTTAAATACTCGCACATTATTCTTTTAGAATAAGAGATGTTTCTGTTCCTAACTCTCATAAACTCCTATAAAATTAGTATCTTCATTATGTATTTCCACATTTTATTGAACTATATATTTTGAGGACTATCAACATGCCCCTCAGGGGAAATTATATGAAAATGTGTAAGAAAGAACAGCAAGGAAACCTTGTGGAAACATATTTCTCTTCCAGTTGTAAAATAATGCAGCTCCTTCCTTATATCCTCCCAATGTATTAATCAATCCAGTGCCCAGTGGGTGTTATCTATTTGATTCAAATCCTTTCTTTTTTTTTTTCTTTTTTTTGGGGGGACGGGGTTGTGTGTGGGTTTTTTTTTTTTTTTTTTTTTTGGGTTTTTTTGTTTGTTTTTTTACGTTAGTCTTATATTAAACAGAAGGTATTATCAGTGCACTTTTCCTTTTTTCGTCAAAACCAGTAGATTCTTTCTATACCTTTTCAGAACTCTATTTAGTGAATCCAAAGAATTTTCATGTATCTCATACTTTCTAGCTGAAAAAACACAAGATTTAAAGATAACTTACATCAGAGTCGTGGTCAGAACAGCAGAGGGTCCCCCTAGCAAGGACCAAGCAGGCAATCAGGCAAAACCATTTCTGTAAGATCTGAAATCTCACAAAACGTTGTGGCACATATACCCTTCCAGAGAGCCAATAAAGAACTTCCAATTATAATGGCTACACTACACACATGACCACTTAAATAAAAAAACATCACATTATCAGTGATGATATAGTATTGAATCAAGATCATGAGACAGCTCTATGCATTGGTTCTCTACTGAGTTTTTCATAACGTTCAAAACCTCTGCAGATACAAATGTCCTCCTCTGGTATTCTGAAACAAAAGCAGTTGTATTTGTTTTCTTCTTTTTCCAATACCCTTTAATAGAAAAATAGGCAATTAAGTTCAGCTCAAACTCAAAAATAACTGTTTTTGAGCTAAGACATATATATTAAGCTTTATTGTAAAGACAAATGTATCAGATGTTCTGGTCAATAAAACCATGAGAAAAAAATGCAAAATGGCTTTCACAGAGGTTAAGTTGAGTCTATTTGAAGGTTTTACAAAATGACCTGCTACGACAAGAAATTCCCTACTCCCCGGTGAAGATACAAGATTTTTTCTAAATATGCTTCCATTAGATTTATGTCCTAATTACTCAATAGAGTCCAAAGAAATGTTTGACACCAAGCAGCTGACCTTGTATTTTCCTAAAAGAAGTTTAACATCTTGACACTCTAAAGGCAACAGCAATTACTCAGTATTACAATCTGAAGTGGTAAAACTCCCTCCAAAACATTAATATCTAGGACATGTCTTCCAACCATTACCAGCCCTGCTTGTCACCAGTGTAGAATTAGGGACCATTAGTTACTGCTATTGATTAGATGCTGACTTATGAAGCTGCTTAAACCTTGAAACTTCCTACATAACAATTTGTCATAATTCACTTGACAAAAATTGATAAAATAACTGGATGTTATTACAGGAAATCAAATGCTATACAACTTTTCTTACATTGTATCAGTGTGAAGTGGTATTTCCCAATCTGGAATTTATCAATAGCTGTCATGAATAAGTTGTTAACAAGAACAAATAATAAAGTACACCTCCGTTTCATCCAGTTCTCATTAACATTTTCCCTTGACATGTATAGCAAAGGGAAGAGGCAGTAAAATGCTTGATTCCTCCTGCTCAGCCTTTGAAAGACCTAAGGAGTGCTATCAGAAGGAAGCAGAAGGGCTGGAGGAGGTCTATTGAAGAGCAAGGCAAAGAACTACAAGAGTACAAAAGAAAGAGAAAATAAAGGGAATTGAATTATTTATATTACAGAAGAAAAAGTTATGGGAAAATGAAAATAGCTTTCAGATTCATAAAAATCTGAATGTATTATTATTGTACTAAGAATGGCATATATGACTTGGTATAATTCAACATTTGACACAGACTGAACTAGCTTCATTCCAGCGCATATTGTAGGCAGTCCAAGATGATTGGTACTGCAAACGGTAAGATGCCTGAATTGGGAAAGATTTAGACTTGGAACTAGAGAAGACTTCCCAATGATAAAGGTTAAGTCTTTAAAATACTAGAATATTGATTGAAAAAATTTCTCATCTTATCTTGGGGGATCTTTTAGCACGTTTGTCAGAAATAATGGGGATATAGAACATGCCTTAGGCAAGGAAATAACCACATGAATTTTTGCCTCCCTAGTTTTAGAAGCAAAGAAATTTCAGATTGATATCAGATTTTTGTAAGCCTACTCCTTCTCCCTAATTAAGAGCAATTTAGAGCCAGGTTTTCTAACTTGAGTGCTTAAAATTAAGCTCCTAAATTAGTAGCAAGGCAACTTAAGAAAATGTTTGACTAGAAGTCCTCAAGTACCTAAGAACTCCTCTCAAGACTTATGCAGCACTGTTTTCTCCCATGTTCTGGAAATATATTCTTGCAAATAAAGACAGTGTTTCAACAGGTCAACCTCAAACCAGGATCCATGACCAGAATTTAATCATATATCAAATAACTGCTGTAACTTCCATGTTGCAGCATTTTTGAGAGATGGTCTTTCTGAGCTCAGGAGATTCATTGCCTCCTTCCCTGCACTGAAAAGCAAAGCTAAGTTCCTCTGGCCACTCAAAAATCCTCTATTCTGAAGTAAGCAAGTGAAAGCCTTTTCCAAAATCAGTGTGGGCATCCGCAATTGCTCACAGGAGTATGAATGAAAGAATATTCTGCAATTGCTCCTGTTTATTGCACAGGTTCTTTAAAGGGAAATATACTTTAACATAAGGAACTGTATTTTTAAAGCTTCTCCAGATCCTACCAATTCACCTCACCTTACTATGTTTTGTTTTTATTAGTTCACACAGTGGTGATGACCTGTTTACAATGACTGACCATTTCTGACAGGAGAAAAACATGCCTTCAAGAAGGATTTGAATTAAGAGATGGGAAGAGCCTCATACAGGCAACAAAGAGAACTTCCAAATGTATAAGAAGTGATTGAAAAATTTCTTAAGCCATTGTAGAAAAACACCCACACCAAAGCCTGAGGAGTCAAGCTTACATGGAATATAAGAGGAGATAAAGAACAAGGAGACAAGAAGTTTGAAGTCCCTATATGATGCTCCAACAAAAAAGCTCAAAAGCCACAGCTTGCACCACTTTACATGGCCATATTTTTAAGGGAGATTTTCTTGCTAGTGATTACTCTACGATAAGAAGCTTGGATTAAAAAAAAAAAAAAAGAAAGAAAGAAAGAAAGGAGAAAAAAGAAAAAAAACAATTACAAGTGGGAAAGGTGAGGAAAGTTGATTTATTAGGTGGGAAGCTGAAATTGAGATGTCAGAAGAGCCCACACTGCCATGCAATGAGCAAAAAGACACTTACCTTCTGCATGTAAAATAATCCTGGATGAGAACTCATTTCAGAGGAATGTGTTCACCAAAACTGACCCATTCTTTTTACATAGCTTTCATTTCTGTAAGAAACTCAGTTTAGCTCGGTATGTATTTTTCACTGCATGTGAAAAAGCATACCTATATGTATCTGCTGAATTTCTTGCTTATAGAAGACTTGATATTTATATCATAAACCAGATATATTCATGCATGAGCTTAAAAGGTGACAGTTAGTTGTCCCCATAAAGGTCATTTAATGAATGAACAATGCTGACCTAGAAAGATATTTTCTTGAAATAAATGTTGGTTACTTCAGCCCAGGACTCATTCCAACAGATTATTTTTCCAAATTTCATGTACCTTTTGGAATTTAATAACTCAAGTAAATTAATGGTTTTCTTAAAAGTAATCATCATCTTTGAATCTTGTTTATTCCTTTCCTTCTAGTAATAAAATGAAACAACAGCATTTTAGGGGAAAAATAAAAACAACAAAAAACGATGCACAAACTTATGCAAAAGCAGATTAACAATTTCAGGGGAAAAAATATTTCAGTTCAGCTCTAGGTGGTGTACGAATGAATCAGCTAAACATTTGGATTTGAACCAACATCCTCAAGTTGTCTGTAAAGTAGTACCACTCTGCCATTTGTTTAAAAAATCAATGAGTGTTGGGAAAAAAGCAATGAGTGAATTTCTTCAATAAAAGCACTTCTAGCCAGATAGTTGCATTTCTGAATGAATAATAAAGGAAAAGCATCAGCTTTTGGAGACAGTGATAATATTTGGATGTATCTTTGCATATGAGTAGCACGTATTACTTAAAGATACATGGAAATACACTAGGGATGAAAAGTAATTTTTTACCTTGTAATATATCCTGGTCTCTCACATTTGTCATAGTGTGAACTAAAGTACTAGGCAAAGTATCTCACAGAGATTCAAATTCTTATTTGATGAACAACAACAGCTCAGTTAAAAAAAATAGTTCACTGAAATAATGCAAAGAAACCTTTATACATATCCCAACAGTATTCACAAGCCCTGACAATTCAGTTACGTCTTTTTAAGTCAAGATGCATGAGTTCCCCCACAACAGACATGATAAAAATACAGAAAGAGAAAGATCTCATACGTGATGTACAGTCCACAGTTCAAATCTAAAAAAAAAAATATAAAAAAAAATAAAAATGGAAAGAGAAAATGGTGAGACTCCTAATATTCAAGAAATAAACAGGCATACCAGATCTTCTACCTCTCCTATGTTTGTAGGCATAATAGCAAACCTGGACACCAAGGTGTGATACCACTTGACTGCTGCATAGTGCAATTTAGCATCAAGCAATAATAAACTGTGATATCCATCTCTGTGAAACACAATAAAGTAGTCACTTGGCTACCATTACAGTAACAATGGTGGGTAACAAAGCCCATTTTGTAGCCATTTTAGGCACAATGAGGCATAGGGATCTTTGGCATTGGCTCACACAAGTGTGAAAGCAACCACTTCCTGACAGAGGAATAGTGATGAGTAATCAATACCCTGGTGTCAGAACAAAATACTATGAATTCAGAAGGACACAGAAACTTGTATCTCAATATCCTCAGCTGCTCTGGATGGTATGATTTCTATTGTCTTTTCCTTATGCAATTTAATCTTTCTGCACTTTGGCCAGGCCTGGCTGGTTAAAGATCCTTATATATAAAGGTCTGCTGATTTCTGCCTCCAGTAGTCTCACACTGTGACTTTTCACAATCTTCTGGTCCCCGGAAGGACTTCTGTCAAGGGAAGGCCAATGAGCAGTTACCCACATCTGGAGTGAAATCAAAGGAAGTGAATTTAACTAAAGCCCTGAGGCTATGCTCCTAGTTCACATATCCTATATTTACTTCAGACTCAGAAAAGGAAGACCAGAGAAATAATACACCATCTCATCATATAGCATCTTATATAGCACTTACCCCTCCTCTTTCCTTTTTCCCACTCTATTGAATGAAATTTACAATCCTACAAACAGAGCTGTAGGAGTTTTTTAGCCGCTTACTCTGAGAGTGAAGCTTCCTAGTATCTCAGCCATCACTACAACCTAATCTCTCAAGGAATGAAGCACAAGAGACAGCCTTTAGGCCCATGCAATTTTGTTCATTTTTCTATTCTGTTACCATCAGCATAGAAAATTGCACACCCGTGTAGTTCCCTGCTGAAGAGCTCAACACTCTTTGCATAGAAAGGAGAATTAAATACTCATAACTACCTCCCATTTTATCCTTCACTACATAGGAGAGGAGATTCATTCACTACCTTAATTTGCTGCTCAAGGGTAGTGTCTTCTTTGCCTGAAGTAATCTAGCCAGACTGTGAAGTACTGGTCTAAAATTGTTTTGCAAAGCACAGACAAGAGTATTTAGAGCAGGCGGACAGAGAGGGAGAGTAGGTAGATTCTCCTAATGAAGGTATGCGGAAAATGCTAAGTCTTTATCCATTTCTTCTGAGTAAAGAAATGTACTGAACAAAGTTTCTTCAGCCTCTGTGAAAAAGCGCTGCTTCAGACTCGCTGCTTCTGCAAATATCAAGAGGTAGCAAGCTTTTAGACATGAATGTATTATCCCCTTTTTCCACACTGAAATTCTTTTGACTCTAAGGTGATCAGGTATCAAATGCATCCAACATTTCAAATCTAGATGATGAGCAATTAAGTGGTAATGTCAAGAACAAGATTTTCATGTAAAGGGTCCTGGATGTATTTGCTGTAGATATACATGTACCAAACATGTGCCTAAGACTTTACCTAAGGTATACATAGAGTTTTAATTTTTCTTTTGTGCACCCTGTACTTTCTTTTCCATGCTGTCAGTTTTCCATTTCTCTCTTATTTCATAAGAAAATTTTCATGAAGTATATCTTCCTAGAGCAAATGAGTGACCACACAATTTGAAAAGGCAAGAGACTGACACATTTGAATGGATGACCATGTGATCTGCTAAAGACTTAAATTGCTTAAGTGTTAAGAACCTGTTTCAGACCTCACTTTGTCTTTGCACTTCCATTCCCCTACACAGCTTCTCAAAAGTCGTTCGGGTTACACAGATATGACAGATTTCTGGTCGACAATCACTAAAAGAAGAATGGGCAGTGCTGGAGCATATGCCAAGGGCTAAGAATTTCTTTCTCAGCAATTATTCTAAAATATCACTGAAGCTACTTATAGGGTAGAAGATTATAAATGCCTGTAACAAGACATGATATAAATCTTTAGATCAAAGTGATTTACAGAGGAAGATGAAGTTTTTTTTCTGAGAAATCTTTGATATTATTACATCTGTGAAGCACAAAGGTCTTTTGCACCATAGACACAGGCAAACACAAAGGGGGTAAGCTTCAAGAATTTCCATTATTATTCTAATGTAAGGTATTAATCTTTTCTACATATAGGTCATATTTAATAAAGGATCTTCAATTCTACTAAAAAGACTACCATTAAATTAAGGAAAAAAAATATTGTCTTTCATAGAACTGTCTACTGGCTGTTAAAACAATCCATGTTCAGCATTCAACTTCTTAGTGCAAGCTATTTGACAAGCTGTGGTGACCCTTTATTGACAGTCTCCGTCACTTTTTCTAATGCAAAATCCTTCCTAGCAACACTTCCAAATCTTCAGATGCAAATGTATGGAAATAGATTTCAAATGAAGATCTAGTTCCTCAGCTTGATAAAACAGATTGAATTCCAGATCGTGCCCTTCTCTACAGTGAAGCACACCAGATACAGCAATGTCCATTTCACAGGTAGAATTGTGAAATTAAAAAAGTGATTAAGCAATACTAACTCATATATACTAGAGTAAGTGAATTTCCTGAAATCTCATAAATTCTGGGGATAACTTTTCCAGCATTTCTCTATGATCTTGTGATAACTTCTTTCATTCTTTAAATATGCACCGATCTGCATGAATCTTCCTGGTGTATGAACACTGTTTGGACCCCAGTGATCTCATAAACAGCATAAAATTTCAAATAGCTCAGTCTCACAAAGGGTTTGTATTCAGCTCCCAACCTGACAAAACCTAACAAACTCCAATCTCAGAAATTAGCATGCCCTCATGTTCTACTGTTTTACCACCCAGTGTTTTGAATTAGTGCCTTATTTCTGCATTAAAAGAAAGTCATCACAGATATCATTCTACTTCATTTCCATTAGGTCAATTAAGAGACCTTGATTAGATAGGAATTGCACCTTTGAGAGGTTTTCTACCTGCTCTGTAATAATTGTAAGAAGCCTTAGTATTACCAATAAGATCAACTTCTCTGTACTCTGGTTGAGAAACCTGTGACAATAACAACCAGTAGACAACTTAGGTATGCATATTTACATATAAATAGTAATTGATAATCTCTTAAGTTTAACAGAATGCTCAGGTCAAAAAAGTATCTTCAAAATATACTGTATCATTTTTAAAAGAGTAACATACTTTTCTGCTTTGAGGATCGTCTAGTGACATGCTCTCTACACAATACAGCATCTAAAATCTCTGCCTGTAAAACTCTATTGAGAAGTTTCTCAAAAATCAGACCAGGATTGTAGGATCCATGCTGTTCAAACTATCATGCTGTTTGTCTGACAGATCTGCTTCTTTACTAGTATATAGAATACATAATGTGAAGATACTTACAGGTTCCTGTAAAAGCATAGATTTTTAGCAGGAGCGACACATAGATAATACCATCCACACAAGATATGAATCGGGTAGAGGGACTTCTGAGGCTGGATCAGGCTATATCTGAGTTAAGATGTGTTACCAAGAGACACCTATAAATACTATAATAGCAAAAAGCACAGTGAGGTAGGCTTCCTGTAGGATTTGTCTGTGACATATACCTTACACGTAATTAGGTTTCTTCTACTGTCTCAAAAGAGTCCTTGATTGACAATTGTTATTTATTCTTAAGTACTCTTTCCTGATTAGTGACAGGCATTTGCTCCATTCTTTTGTTGCCAGGCTTGCAGTTAGGAGGTAGCTATAATCCCCAAATGGAGTGCGATAGTAAAAATTAAATCAAATAAAAAATAAGAATAATGATTAATCACCCTAACCCCTATGGATTTTACAAAAATCAGTGATAATACAGACATTGTCATTATACCAATGGAAGGTTTAATAAGATTTTAATTAGACATGAGAGCATATGCCTTTTGTCAGGACATAGCAAGCTAAAGAACGATTTAAAAGCTCATTGATTTCACACAGTTAATTCTTCTCTTTTAACTATTAACAGTGTAATATATACTCTCTCACAAGTCTGAGATGTGCTTTTATAAACCATTTAAATGTCCTCATCAAATAGAAGCAGTTCTCCATAAAACTGGTAACTATTTGCGAAGTTCCATCAACAACTAGTTGTCATCAAGTAATACAAGATTAAGTTTTATCTAACTAGGCACTTTTGAAGACAAACATATGAGTAATTTTATAACTAATAAATGAACCCCTGCAATGCACTCATTGTTATGCAGAGATGAGAAACTCCACTAAAAACTGTGACAAGCTCCTCAGTTCCATTTAAACAACACTTCCTTTGACATCATCATATCCCCATGTGCTCCTGAGAATCCCTGCAAAATGTGCTTCTACATGTTCCTTCCAACCAGAATGGACTATAGGTACATTTTGTAGGAGAAGACAACTGGAAACAAGCTGTTTACAAACTTTTTGTTCTACGGTCCAACAAATTTTCTGATTGTGGCTTGATATCATGAATAGCCCTAGATTTATTTCTCTAAGGGAAATGAAAGGGCAAGCGTTCACCTACTATTCATAGCGGGGATGCCTTACTACAAGAACAACCTTCAAAAAAAAAGAAAAGAAACCCAGAAAACCAAAAGAATAAGAAAGGCAGTAGAAAAGGTCTGTGGGTTTGGAAACAAATGTACTATGACTGTACAGAAGCATGTCTTCTATCCCTACATGTCCTATCAGTAACCACAGAAAAACCTCTCCCAGTCTCACGTGGTATTTATATACACCCCACAAGAATTAAGGTATGAGCAGTCTTGTAACTTTCATTGGATTCCTAAGAAATGAAACTTACTGTTTTGTAGAAATCAGACCTTCTTGGTTGCTTTCAAAGGCATAGTTTTTGAGTTATACAAAATAACTCCATTAAGTGCTTTGCACTGGAGACGTGGCATTTATCTATGCCACTGATCTTTTTGTTTGTTTTACTTTAATTTATCTTGCCTAAGAAACATGTTTTACAAGACTTCAGGGTAACTGTTTCCAATTTCATGCTGTATTCCAAGGCTGTAGTACAGATGTTCTGACTGAAATCTAAACACAGGATGTTAATTTGCAGTAAAACAACTTCTTCGTGACAAATCACATAAAAGCAGAGAGGAAGATAAAAGCTGCAGATTTTGATGGCCCTTAATAATTTTTATTAAATAAAACATTTTTTTTAGTCTATGTGATTGCTTGCTCACTCAGTAATAAGAACTAACAGATAATAGGGTTAAAAAGTGCATTGAGAACCAGAATTTTTCCAAAATTATTTCTTCTGTTCAGTTAAATAACACAAACGCATGAGTTTGCATCACCTGCTACTGATTTTCATGCTCAAATGGCATTGTAAAGCCCTTGGACGTGTGTCTTGTTCAAGAGCTTTGCTTTCAATACTACATCAATGCAATATTCAGGACAGCACACACATATGCGTTAGTTTCTTCCACTACTGTAGAGCTACAGTTACTGTACTTCCAACTATATGTTTAAATTCTTGCAATTGTATAAACAACTTAATTCTCAGGCTCCATGTCTTTAGTTTTCTGTTATTTTCATATCCTGTACCAGATTCTTAGAAATATAAACAGCTAATATTTTAATAATAATAATATTATCCTGGCAAGAAACATTACATAGATTTAAATCTATGCAACATCAAGAAACAGAACAATTTTTTAAAATCAGAGAAAAACAATATAAAAAATAAAAGTAATTAAAAACAAAAAAAAAAAAAAAACCCTTGACGACAAGGAGTAGGTGTTGTGTAAAAAAAATCAGAAATAAAAATACAACCATAACAATTTGTCATTCTTGCTACTATAATAATCTCAAAGCAGGAGAGGGCGTTTGAAACCTTATTTATAATTTCTGAGATCTGGGTTTGGCAGCTGCAGTACCATATATCTTGGTTTTGAGTAACTTAAACGAAGGTGCCTTACAAATACTTAAACATATTTCAAAAATGAGTCATAGATGTGAAATAAATCAGCACTCAATCAGTTATAAACCTACACGTGACAGTTTACAAGTAAAATAAAGCATATATCTCCTTCTATAGACAGACTATATATACGGCTTGCAATCCATCCTTCATGCCAGCAAGAACTACAATTCCGCGTTTAGGAAATGCAGGACTTGTACTCTTCAGGCATTTCTGCAGTGCCTGCCACTCCACAGCCTGGGCAGGAGGAATCTTCTCCCTTTCAGCAAATACACACCTGCAGAACTGACAAGGTGCAGTTAGCAAGGCAGTCATGAAACCAAAACAAAAGCCCTGAGTCAGCAAAATATATTAATACCATCTCTCTTCTTGAATAAGTTCCTGTGACTTCAGAAGGACCCAAAGCAAAATATGTCCATACCTAGCATGAAGAAGTAGTGCACTTCTGCCTTCCTCTGGGCAAACACTGCTTCCACTCTAAGAGTCATGAAAACCAATGAAGCTTTTAATAAACAAAAAGGCCATGCCCATTGACATGGAAGTGTAGTTGAACAGAATAAAAATTACTGAATTATTAAATAAGACTCATTCATACTTTTCAAACACGTTCTTTTCTTTAATAACATATCAAATTGCAAAATCATATATGCATTGTTACATGTTGCATAGAGATGGATATGCAGTACATTTGGGGGGATTTTATATTCCAGCTTTTAAGTATGCAGAAATATAGCCTGGGAAAGTGTTCTTAGATTGCTAGGCATCAGCAGATAGGAGTACATGTAAGTTGACTTTTACTAAGAAACAAAAAACAATTCTAGCTTATAAGAGTTTCCTGTATTTATAACAGGAAAAAGTGCCTTGTCTGAATGAACGTCCATTGTGAGCCATGACAAAGGGAAAAGATGTATTTGCTGGATGCAAGCAAGAGTCAGCACATCCTTCTGAAAGAGAGGCTTTACCTTCTTAGGAACCTTCCCTGGCCCCTAAAACCAGAATGCTGAGCCTGCACGCACAGGACTGAAACCCACCATAAGCAGAGTATCACAACAATTAAAGGGGTATGCAGTTTGGGACAAATAAATAGTAATCTAGTAAGTACTTATAGTGGTCAACACCAGACTTATACAGGATGTTGACTTCCTAGAGAATCTACCAGATAGATGTGAAGAGCCAGTCACTACTGGTGAAACATGTATTTTGGCTTGTTTCTTTTGAGATTGGAGATATTATGTATGAAGTCTGACTGAGAAGACTCACCACAAATACTGTGAGGTGCCTTGGTGATACCTAAGGTCCTTTGGTAAACAATTAGGATATAAAAGAACATTGAAAATAGTAGTAATTATCTCTCTCTAGAAAAAGTACTTTAAATCCTTCTTAATCTCTATGAGAACATAAATTTAAGCCCCCTACTGTCAGTGCTATTATACTGGCATTAACAAGTCATATTAAAAAAACTCAGTTCCTAGCTTCAGAGGATTAGTGTTAGCAACAAAAGACTTAAACACCTAGAGATGAATTAGAATCACAATAGTGATAAAGTTGATTTTTCTATTTGAGGTGCAAGAAAATTTATACATGAATGGTATAATTTAAAAAGCCAAGTAAGAATCAACACTGCAGATCTACACAACAGTGTCTCATTTCTTAGGAGACGTAGAAGCTTAAAAGGAATTACCTAAATATTGCATTTACTATTTCACCCTGCCAGTTTAACAGAAGCAGTAACATGTACTTAAGTGATCTATATTACAAACAAGTGACAGGAAGCAGAATAGGAATGTGGTGACTGACAATGAAATCAGAGAATGTCATCTTAGTTAAACCTGACATAACTTGTAACTAAATTCTTGCAAAGAATTTCTAGGATATTTTTCCCATTCACCTGTTCGTGAATATTTTAAATTATATTTGGTGTGTAATAAAGTTAAAATCTGGTTTAAATGCTTTATACATTTGTATTACTGAAGAGTTTCAAATCTGCATGTAAGAATGCAGATGTATTTTTGAGAGTTATTTAATAATTTTTTTAAATATAACATTGGAAATAGGAATATCACTGTAATTAACACTTTATGGCTGCTAGGAAATATAGCTGTCATAGCCTCCTTTAATCACTGCAATCATGCTACGCATTTCAATTCCCTGTATTGTGACAACTACTTTTTAAAACCCACAGTTGCCCTGCAGGTAAAGAAAGAGACAGTGTACGACGCATAATGTGAATGGCATACACAGAAAACCTAAACCTCCACTTCCTGAATTTCTGGTATAACTAACGCTCGGTATTGATGCTACAGCCATAGTAAGCTGGATGTTGTCCTCTTATGTGGAGTCTGACAATGCTAAAAGATATTTAACACATTTGGTCATCTGTTTATGACAGTAAGATGGGCATTCATTTAAGCTCATGTGGAAAACTTTGCTCATATTACTTTGAATCACAGTGGTAACCACTGAAATATCTAATTTGCCATTTACAAATGCCTCTCATTGTTTCACTTGAGTAAGAAAAGTAGCAGTATCAGATTTATCTGAGACATTAGGAGAGAGAGAAATATGTTTTCAACCTATTCTGAAAAAGCCCAAGTCAAATGCCCACTGGGGTGAAAGAACAGGGCAATGTGCAGCTTTAAAATATGAATATTGTCTACATAAACATATTTTGGAACACAGTGAAGTTTTCTAGCAAAAGTTATGTCAACAGCAACAACAAAATCTAACCTTAGTAGTTGAGCTATCCTGTGTTTGCAGTCAAAGTTGCTGAAGGAAACTTAATTTACCACTTTTGGACAGAACATCAGGACATTTAATTTAGCATTAAGACAGGACAAGGGGGAATGGCGTTAAACTGAAAGATTTATATTAGATATTAAGAAGTTCTTTATTGTGAGGATGGTGAGACACTGGAACATGTTGCCCAGAGATGTGGCTTCCCCATCCCTGGAAGTGTTCAAGGCCAAGTTGGTTGGGGTTTTGAGGAGCCTGGTCTAGTGGAGGGTGTCCCTGCCCAAGGCAGGGAGAATGGAACTAGATGATCTTTAAGATTCCTTCCAACCCAAACCATTCTATGATTCTATTTTAGTTGATTTAGTAGATCTCAAAATCAGCATTGTGTGCTTAATTAACATGTGTAAACAGACAAGAAGCAACTTTATGAAAATAAGACTTGTATCACCTTAATGTTGTATATGTTGTTCTGTACCGGCCAAGGTATTCCATCTCTCTGTGAACGAGAGAGCAAAGATGTCACTGACCACAAAATAAAAATTATCACTTTCTATTCAATCATAGCATTAAAAATATTCAGCCCATTTCTTCCTGAAATTAGTTACTATGTCTTTGATATGAAAAAGTGTATTAACACTGGTAGTACAATCTTTTTAGTGAAGACTGTCCATGGTTACTGAATTATTTTCTTTAAAGAAAGTATAAAAATACAGGTTTAGCCAGGAACTGCTACAAAGCATAGTGATGTAGTGTGTTGGGAAATCTCATATCACACTGACTATATTGTGTGATGTTTATTTGTTGTGATGGCTGGAGAACTACTAACTGTGCTATTGCTTACAGTGTCTTCTGCAAGAAAATGACAAATGTCAATTCGGGGTATGTATTAGCTAAAAAAGTTATCCAGAAAATTCTGAAAAAGCAACCTGCTAATATGGTAGTATGAGGAACACCTTCTAATGGCAAGGAAATGATTCACATGCAAACATTTTCATTATAATTTAGAGAAAGCAGTAAAAGAGAGAAAAGTAATTTGCCCAAAAATCCATGCCAGCATCAAAAACTTTTTCACTGAGATAGCAAAAGGGGAATGTGATACTTTCACAAGTATCACAAGTATCAAGCCAGCCCTCCCCTTCCTCCTTCCTTTCATGTTTTTCTTCTTTTTCTTTTTTTTCTCCTTTTTTTCCCCTACTTTACTGCTCATTTTACACCTGAAATAGCACCAGCTACAATAAGCAATAAAAATACATGTAATTAATGCAAAATATAAGAACTTCTGGATAAGGGAGCAAAGGGTTTTTAATAAAAAAAACCCTTTGCTCTTGGTTAGCATTCTCATGAGCTAAATAGGGAAAAGGAATCCTGACAAAACTGCTATAGGGTAAGTGTGAAACTCAGTGGTAACCAGGCTGTTGCCTGTAAAAATGAAAAGATGCACTGAGTGTATTTTCTAAGAGATCTGCTTTAGATTGAAGAGGGATGAGCACTTAACGAAGACAGGAATAGCCAACTGCACAACTACAGAACTAGCATCAGCTATGTGCATAGCAAACTCTCAGAAAAGAATCAACAATAGCATGAAGAAAAGATTAACATTCCAGCTGTCCTGGGTTCAGCAGTAGCAGTCATTTTTCTCAGTCCTACTGTTGCCCACACAGTAACTTAAACAGCCCGTTCTCTCACTCACTTCCCCCTCTTTCTTCCCCCTGCTCCCGGAGGGATGGGGAGGTGTCGTGGTTTAAGCCTCTCTTCAGCCACACAGCCTCTCTCTACCTCACTTCCCCCTTTTTCTTCCCCCCGCTCCCGGAGGGATGGGAAGGAGAATCGAAAAGAATGCAGCTCCCACAGGTTGAGATAAGAACAGTTTAGTAACTAAAGTATAACACAGATCACTACTGCTACCACCAATAATAATAATGACAAGGCAAATACAAGGAAAGAATACAATTTCTCACCACCTAAAACCAAGCCCGGCCACACAGTGCACCCCCCACCCTTCCGGGTCTCTCCTCTCCCCTCTTGGGCATGACATGCTGTGGTATGGAATAACCTCTTTGGTCAGTTTGGGTCAGGTGTCCTGTCTCTGCCTCCTCCCGGCTCCCCTCCTCCCTGGCAGAGCATGAAACTCAGAAAGTCCTTGGCCAGACCAAAACATCACTAAGCAGCAATCGAAACACTGGTGTTATCAGCACTGTTCCCAGGCCCAAAATCAAAAACACAGCGCTGCACCAGCTACCAAGAAGGAGAAAAATGACTGCTGCTGCTGAACCCATGACAGGAGGAGAATCGAAAAGAATGCAACTCCCACAGGTTGAGATAAGAACAGTTTAGTAACTAAAGTATAACACAAATCACTACTGCTACCACCAATAATAATAATGGCAAGGCAAACACAAGGGAAGAATACAATTTCTCACCACCTAAAACCAAGCCCAACCACGCAGTGCACCCCCACCCTTCCAGGTCTCTGCTCTCTGCTTTACCTCCTGGGCATGACGTGCTGTGGTATGGAATAACCTCTTTGGCCACTTTGGGTCAGGTGTCCTGTCTCTGCTTCCTCCCGGCTCCCCTCCTCCCTGGCAGAGCATGAAACTCAGAAAGTCCTTGGTCAGACCAAAACATCACTAAGCAGTAACCGAAACACTGGTGTTATCAGCACTGTTCCCAGGCCGAAAGTCAAAAACACAGTGCTGCACCAGCTACCAAGGAGGAGAAAAATGACTGCTACTGCTGAACCCATGACACCACTATATAAACTGGGGGAGCTACCGGGAACGGCTAGATCACTGCCTAGGTCGGGCTGGGTATCAGTTGTCGGGTGGTGAACAGTTGTATTCTCTTCCTTTGTTATTTCCCTTGTCATTATTATTATTGGTGGTAGCAGCAGTGGTTTGTGTTATACCTTAGTTACTGGACTGTTCTTATCTCAACCCCTGGGAGTTACATTCTTTCGATTCTCCTCCCCATGCCTCTGGGAGCAGGGGGAGGAAGGTGGGTGGGGAGTGAGTGAAAGGCTGCATGGTTCTGGGTTGCCAGATGGACTTAAACCATAACACCACCCAACTTTATAAGCAGGCAGTTCGGAAAGAAAATCTGAAAGAATGTGGTTGCTTAAAGAAAAGAAGGGGGTGGGGGAGGGAAGGACAATTATAACAGATACAAAAGGCAGCTGCAAAGAAAAGAACAATCTTTTCACTGTGCCCATGAACAAGAAATTATGGATTTAAAATGCAGCAATACTGATTAACAGTAACTATGAGGGAAAGGTTCTAGGGTAAAGACACACACAGGAACAAGGACGTCTGGGGGCTGTTCTTCATAGAGTCATAGAATAGTTAGGGTTTGAAAAGACCTTAAGATCATGTAGCTCCAACCCCCCTGACATGGGCAGGGACACCTCACACTACATCATGCCACCCAAGGCTCTGTACAACCTGGCCTTGAACACCGCCAGCAATAGAGCATTCACAACTTCCCTGGGCAGCCCATTCCAGTGCCTCACCACCCTTACAGCAAAGAATTTCTTCCTCATATCCAATCTAAACTTCCCTTATTTAAGTTTGAACCCGTTACCCCTTGTCCTATCACTACAGTCATGCACCGGACAAACTTTCTTTAGACATCATTTGCCTTCAATAGGATCTGGACGTACACGTGGAGATCTATTTGGCTGAGAACGGTCACATGAGCAATCCAGACAGCTACTTGACATTAGTGAAGTAGTGAACCAAAGGCTTTGAGGCCTTGCCTGAAGGTTACTGGAGGACAGGTGTGTGCAGAGGTTTGAGGAGGTTGGCATGGAGGGCTGCTGGGCGGGGTGTGCAGGGAGGAACTGATAACCGCGACCTTGGAACATATGCTGTTATAGTTAACCAATCAGATATTGCCGAATGTTCTAGTAGCTTGAAACTTTCTATAAAAGGTGACACTTGTGTTACAATAAATTGTCAACACTTTGATTACATTAATCTGTGTGTTGTCCGTTGATCGCCCACACATACACACCATGGCTGCTGGATTTGAGCTTTGGACAAGTGACTAGGAAGGACTCACAAAGCCCTCTGCAAAGTGAGAGATTGTAGAGTTTTCCTAACACCGAAAGTGTATGATATATCTCTAGAATTCATGGCTTCCTCTCCTGGGTTCAGCAGTAGCAGTCATTTTTCTCCTTCTTAGTAGCTGGTGCAGCACTGTTTTTTTGACTTTTGGCCTGGAAACAGCGCTGATAACACTGATGTTTATTGTTCCAGCTTAGAATGTTTGGTTCAATCAAGGACGTTCTGAGTCTCATGCTCTGCCAGGGAGCAGGGGAAGCCGGGAGGAAGCAGAAATAGGACACCTGGCCCAAACTGGACAAAGAGGTATTCCATACCACAGCACATCATGCCCAGGATGGAAAAACGGGGGGCAGAAACCCGGAAGAGTTCAGTTCTTGGCTGGGTCGGGCTTGGTATCGGGTGATGAGCAGTTGCATTCTCTTTCCTTGTATTTGCCTTGTCATTATTATTATTGGTGGTAGCAGTAGCGGTTTGTGTTATACCTTAGTTACTAAACTGTTCTTACCTCAACCTGTGGGAGTTACATTCTTTTGATTGTCCTCTCCATCCCTCCGGGAGCTGAGAGGAAGAAAGAGGGGGGAGTGAGTGAGCAAACTGCGTGATTTATGGCTTAAACCACGACACTGCCATATGACCTCCAGAAAGGAGTTTATATTTCAGAGATATGAGGTCTAAATGGAAACCTGATTCTGAGCAGCTTCCCACAGGATTAACAAAATTTGAGTGCACCCAGAAGAAGCCAGGAAGTTCTCTCAATTCAATCCTTTGGCAATAAAGCAAAAAGTGCTCCTTGACAGCTTCTGGTGAGAGTCCTCATTTTCCCTTAAGCCATCTGTAACACATCTTGCTGTGCTCTGAGTATTTCCACTCAGTCAGACACCTTAGATCATATTTGACTAGAGCATAAAGGGACTAAAATATTTATATACCTTAAGGACAGAAAAAGGCATTATTATAACCTATATTACAAGAAAAAAACATAAAAATAATTGGAAAAATCACATGCCATTAATGCGACACAAAACTAAAAGGTACCTGCTACATGATGTCATCAGGAAGTAGCTATTTAGAATACAATTTGACAATCACACTTTTAATGTGACTGTTGTTTAAAATTATGAAATGCAGATTGCTTTGTCTCATATAAGAAGAAGGAAGAAGAAAAGGCATCCTGTTCTTCATTGGCTTTCATTGCATGTGTGTGTCTCCTCAGGCCCAAGCTGCATACAGATTTTCTGAGGTACTTGGGAAATGACCTGGTGATCAACAGTTTTTGGAAGAAGCCCAAATGTATTCAGCTTGCCTTAGAAAGATCAGTCCTAACATTAAATGAAATCCAGACTATGTGTTCTACATACACAATCTACCCTCACAAGTGTTGGAGGGGGGAATGAGTTATGGTATTGCATAGTCACTGGATTCCCCCCACAAACCTGAAAGCATCCAATATTCATTCAGTAAACAGCATCAGCTAGTTCAATAAAAGAAAAAACTTACTTAAAAAACAAAAGGCAATTGTATTCCTTTTGGGTTTTTTCAATAACCTTTTAAAGAGAAAAGAAAAACATTATCAAATTTTCTGCTTTCTTATACCACATTTTATTAGCTTTTCTATAAGTGACCATTTCTGTCAACAGGCCAGCATTCCGAAGTTTGACAGCAAATATGAGGCAAGGCTGAGAAAATTTTCAAAAGATTATTCCAACCAGAGCTGCTGCACAAGTCCCATTTCCTCACTGAAAATTAAGATTACTGTTTTCACCTGCTGTCCCTACAAACACAGACCTTATATGGAATAGTGGTTATCATCAATAATTCAGAGTCAGCAAATAAACATGAAATTATATATATTTGGGAGTAAAAAAAAAAATACATTTGTGCAGTTCATAAAATGAGGGACATGACAGAAATAAGAACAGGGTCTCGGCTCCATGTAAAATGAAATCCCTACTGACTCTTAAGTTTCATTAAGACTAAATATTGCCATATGCTTTCATATCCATTCATGATGGTTTACGCCTGGATCTTGGAAAAGCTTCCTTTATGGTTATCTGCATGTATATATGTATATTTGGCACTTTATCTGCCATTATACTAAAGTCTGTTTCTTGCACTGGATTTTTTTTTTATTTTATTTTTTTGTTTCCTCAGTCAAACTAAACCAAAAAGTACCACTTAAGGATTGTCTTGTTATTTCATAAAAAGTTGAAACATCTGTTAGCATGCCTGCTCCCCAGCTGAAATTGCCTTATTAACACAATTCACAGCCTTGCTCAGTGAGACGTTTGCATCTTTTTCCCCATTTCTGCCCAAGTTGAGGTATCGCCAATAAGTGCAGTTAAATCATCCTTTGGATTTTTCCACAGATTAAAAAAAAAAAAATCAATAAAACAGTAATTATCATGCAAATATTCATTTTGAGGATATCTGATTCTGTATTGCTTTTTACTGACTACCAAAAAAGTTTCCACTAAAGCAACTGCATTCTTCATCAGGCAAATGGAGGTATAGCTTCTAACACAACTTACTTCTAGGAATAGTATTTGCTAAATGACCCAACACTGAAACTCAATGATAATGTACAAGAAATTTATAACCAAAACACAGGCTTTCAGAAATGAAGCACTAGAATTTTGGACATAATTTTTCAAATAAAAATACAAGAATTTGAAGCTTAGCATTGGAATAAAGAACATTTAAAATTTCATAAAGGCTTCTACTGACTTGAGTGAGGTTTAGCTAAATCATCAGGTATTAAAACTGCACGCTTCTAAAATCAGCATTCCAGCAACATTAAAGAATATCTACATGACAGCAAGTCACAGCTTAGGACACCCTGCAAATTCATTTCATGCTGATTTCAAACAACATTTTGGCTCATAAATCAATACCACATCGATATCATTGTATACTCATTTACATTTGAGGCACTGTAAAGAAAGAGTTGATTCTCCCTCTACTAACTGATTACACAGAATTCATTTGGTAAATAGATTTCTCACTTGGATGCTTCCACTGTGACAAAAATAAGATTAACTAATACTCTAGAGGTGGGATTTTAGGATGGTTTTTTTTTTGCTTTGCCTCTAATGTCAATTTAATGGATAGATCGTAATTTATACTGACGACTCTATATATCATCATGAATTCCTTATCTCTCCACCAGAAGGCTTTTGAGATCAATATTTAAATGGAACTTAGCTAGAGGAAAGGTAGCACCTTTCAACAGCAGCTTTCTCTGAGGAATTTCCATCCCAAAGGGAATTGCTAGTGCATGAAACAGGCTGAAAGGTTGCAAAGCAAAATTGACAGTGAAAATTGTAGACTTTGGAATAAACAAATTGTTGTCTCAGTCACAACTGATCAAGTAAGTTGTGTAACATATTGGAAAAAATACATATTAATCAAAGTGCTTTCTTTAATTAGTAGTTAACTGCCATGTGCTTGGCACCTTAGCACTGCAGGACTGTTGTGAAGCTCGGTTAAGTAAAAACCAGTAGCAGTTGCATGACATTTGTTCTCATTGATTGTTAATCAGCAACATAGCATCCTACAGAGCAGATAAAATAAATTATTCCTCCCCCAAGAAGTAAGCAGGTGGGACAATGCCTGGGGAGCATCCAATTTATATTATGCTTATGTAACTATCAGGGTCTTTTATGCATTGACTAATGCAATGAAAAATATTGTAATTATTTCAGTAAACTAACATCAATGGATCAGAAGCCTCTGGTTGCAAAACATGATCATACTTAGAAAATATTAAAAAGCTCCAAGAGCTTACTCTCACCAGTGTCTGATCTTAATCTCATCATGCATTAAGCAATGTCTCGTATGCCAAAACATATAGTCCTCTGTTTTTCTAAGAATATCAGACATCCCATATACAATAATAAGCCCTTGGCAACTTTGAACCTGGGACTCTGGAGCACAGCTCCAGTCCAGAAAGTTTTGTTTCAGAAATGACATAACTTTTGTTATCCTTCAGTGATTACCTGCCACCAACAAGTTCAAAGATGGTTTTGAGCTTAAATCCCAGCAGAGGATCATGTTATTAATAAATGGGAGAGAAAATTACACTTTCTACCACATCTAAATTAGACAGGTGTTCTTCAAACTAAGATCTCAGTTATACCTATTTAGGTATACCAATATACTCAAATTTGTAAGGGGTTGGGTGAGAGACTGACGATTCAATCCTCGGCAACATTTTACAATCAAATTTCTTCCACAAAAGCAGTGTTTAAAATTCTTTAGATGCCCAGCATTGTATTCACCAAAAATATTCTAGGTACCCCTTTGAAGTAAGGGTGTTGAGAAATCTGCAGTAAGCATTTTTTACAAACAATCAACGGTGTACTTGAATTTTCAAAAAGCTTTAAAGTTCTAGTCACTAATGTTTCCTTAATATGCCAGCTGTCTGGAGATAAAGAAAATGCCTCTTATCATTTAGTTTATCTAAAGAAAGGAATTGTGGGGTAGAATTATATGACTACTTCTTCCTGTGGAGGAAAAAGTGCAGTTACCAGGAGGATCACATATGAACCTGCTCACATCAACATCTTTATAAATGATCTGTGAAAAGATCTTTCGACGTGAAGATAAAAATTATTCAGGATCATCAAAA
This sequence comes from Ara ararauna, assembly GCA_028858755.1. NCBI lineage: Eukaryota > Metazoa > Chordata > Aves > Psittaciformes > Psittacidae > Ara > Ara ararauna. The sequence continues at coordinate 70,965,659 of CM054377.1, read as the reverse complement.
GGTAAGCTGAATGCAAAAAGTTGCAAACGTTTTTGCAGTACTGACTGATGGAGCTAAGAAACAATATAGTGATAAAAGCAGAAGATGAAATTCAACATAGGAAAGTGCAACCTAATAGGCATGGAAAGTTAGCATTAACATTTCATCTACAGTGATGGACACTACATATAGGAATTCAGGAAGATATTTTGTCAACCTGAGACTTTTAAAAATTCAAAACTCCACCAAAGAAGGCCAATTAAAACATTTGTAATTGCTTTAAAAGAAATAGCAACTACCAGAGTAATTTTACTCCTAATTAAACCATGATATGCATAATTTTGATCAGCCCATACAAAAAAACTATGCAAAAGAACTTGGGCCACATAAATCATAGAATCAACCGGTTTAGGTTGGAAAGGACCTTAAAGATCATCTAGTTTCATCCCCCTTGCCACAGGCAAGGACATCTTCCACTAGAACAGGTTGCTCAAAGCCCTGTCCAACCTGACCTTGAAGATTTCCAGGGATGGGGCATCCACAGGTTTTCTGGGTAACCTGTGCCAGTGCTTCAGCACCCTCATAATGAAGAATTTCTTCCTAATATCTAATTTAACACTCAGCAATATATTAATTGAGCAGCTGACCCTGGCCTTTCCCCTTTGCCTCTACCCACCTATAGGAAGCAACTACCTCTACAGGTGGGTCAGCAGTTGCACACCTGCAGTTTGTCAGTGTATTCAGAGTTAACAGATATCCCACTCATGTACATATCTGTAAAATTAACCAGTCCTCAGCTGAACTCTGTGTTGACATGGTACTGGAGGTGTAAGGGTGGATGTGTAAGAAGAAAAGGAGAGCTGGAAAGAAAGTCATAATTATTGATAATTGTATACACTTAAGAAAAAAACAGAATACTTCTAAAACATTTTTTTCAATCTCTTTACTTTCCCTATGAGTTGGAAGGCACACAAATTGATGTATAATCTGGGCAGCTTTCCAGATCCATCTTAAAAACTTATGTGGTGTTCTCTATGTTAAGGATGGTCATTCTGCCCACAACGATGCAACTATGAGATCTGAGGATGTGCTTTGGGCACCTGCTGGTACTCGGTAAGTCATCTGTGGAACACCAGACTTGACAGCTACCTCTTTGAATCAAAACAGATGATGCTCACTGACACTTTGAAAACCCTTAGCAAGCCATTCTATTTATTTAGGTATTTATGCACGGCTGGAGATACAGCTGATGTCTGTTCCCATTCCCTAAATTGAGAATTAATTTGTCTGGCCTAGACACACAAAGTGATGTTTCCAGATCATGTGTCAATTGAAAAATATTTTTGTTAGTACAATTCTTACTCAAGAAACTGTTGATTAGTGTATTTGAGCTGTGTGCACAATATACCATTTTCTCTTTCACTGAGTAATGGATGAGAACATTGGAAATGTTTAGATTAATCCCTAAATGTCCCTATTTGCTATCTCTGTTCCTCTTATTCTCACATCTTCTCCTGCCAGCTATTAGTAAATCTGTCACTCTCCCTAGGCATATACCAGGATTTAAGGTGGCAAGGATATTAAGTTGACATTCGCACAGTTCTCCAAATTACTGTACAGCTTGATGAAAATTTCAGTGCTGGTGAACTGCACAGTTATGAAATATACAACTGTAATAATTCTATCTCAATCCAATCTGGTGGTAGAGTCAGCTGAAAATCTTTTGCTAGGAGAGTCTTATGTTGGAACACTGACTCTACAGTACCTTAATGCTCTACAGCACAATGCTGACTCCATAAAAAGCTCTAATATAAATAAGACAAATGATTTACTGATTAATTACACTTCCACAACCCCCTGACTGTGGAGCTAAGCAGCTTTGGTATTTTGCTGAATGAGCTCTTCAGTTACCAAGCTCCCATCTGGGCTTATTCTGGGAAAGGACAAAATTTCTTCCCAGTTTCCTGCCTACAGACCAGAAATTCCAGTGGCACAACTTTGTCTGGTGTGATAGTGACTCAGAAAAAAACAAACAAACTAGGAACCTGAAAGATTCGTGATAGTAACAGAAAACAGCAGTAAAAATTGGCCAGCAGTATATAAATGGACACTCTGAGAAGTGAAAGGAAGCAACAGTGTTCATAGTAGTTACTGAAAATAATTGATTCCATAAAGGAGACAAAGAACAGAATATCTTTCTACTCTCAGCCCAGTAAAACTTTTGCTATTGACTTTAAGAATTACAAGGTTTGATTTATTTCTTCCCCAGTGAAAAACTTACAGGCATAGGTCACCACATGCATCAGTTGTGCATCTGCTTAGAAAGCAATTCTCCAGGTACAGATAAGGTGGTAGGTCTTTGCAGGATCTAAACCTCGATAAATGACTAATATAATGGGACCAGGGGAAATAGGGGATTCAACATGGTCCACTTCATATAACCATTTCACCTATGATTGGTATTTACCCAGAGTAGCATCAGAGAACATATTTTGGCAGGTTATCTTTTCCTCTAGCAGCCTGGCTTTCTTTTATATTTATTCCTTTCACGTTTCCTACCCTCCAAAGGGCAAACAAGACAGAAGAATTGTATCATTACAGAAGGATTATCTAAATGCCATGTCATTCTAGGAAAACAGCTTGGTACTAGTGTTTTGTTTTCCTTCCCTACATGTACTGCATCCACTGCACTCTGGCAGGAAACACAAGGCAGACATAAATGCTCCCTACAGTGCTAAAGAAAGGGTTTTCATTTCCATTAAGTGAAGGTATCTAGATCCAAAGCAACTTGTCTGGCAGAGCTCTAGCTTGCTAAGTAAAGCAACAATAAGTCTTGCAGATCTGCAAGTGTGCTATTGCCACTGGTTCCATAGGCACAGGGTGCTGGCTGGCAATGAAAACATTTGCAGAAAGAAAAGAGAACTGGAATAAAGAACATCAAATAAACAAAAGAATTCAAGCTCCCCAAAGGGTAAGTCTCATATTTAAAACATAATTAGCAGACTGCATGCACAAACCTTGGGTGATAATGCTGAGATTGCCCAGTCTTATTCATTTAAGATTGATTATGGGACAGCAGTAACTGTTTGGTAACCTTTTTTTAATAAAAGAACTCATACTTTGGTATTTCACAAACAAAACTGACAAAACTCTTCTCTCTCCAGTAAGATTTTCTTAGTGTTTCAGGTTTACACTTCCAGTTTTGCATTGCCAGAAGGAAGGGAAAGAATTTACACCAGGTTTTTTAATTACCAAAAAGTTTGGAGAAAAAAGGATTTTGTAACATGCAACATGTTCCCAGTTGACTTAAGTTGCTTGTGTAACATCAGCAGAAATGAATGTGAAATACAACAGAATCACAAAGAGGAAAACTGACTCATAAGAATTCAGAAATACCATTTTTAATGCTGCAAATATATATCAACAGCAAAAGGATGACATGTGGAAAACCTGGACCCACTGCTGAACAGGGCAGGAGTGCTGCTACAAAAAAAAAAACATGAAGAAGATCAAGCTTCTCAATGTCTGTTTTGTCTTGGTCATACTGGTAAGATTTGCCTTCAGGAATCTCAAGTCTCTGAGACCAGTGAAAAAGTCTGCAGCAATGAATACTTACCCACTGTGCAGGAGAACCATGTTAGGGAAAATGTAAGCAAATTGGACATAGAGAAGTCTATAGGACCTGATGGGCAGCAGTCATGAGTGTTGAGGAGCTGGTCAACGTCACTGTGAGGCAACTCTTGATTATTTTCCATTGATCTTAGAAAGGTAGTAGCAATTGGGAAAGGTTCCTGAGTCTGGAAGAGAGAGGATATCACTTACCCTCAGAAACGGCATGAAGGAGGAGCTGGGCAGCTACAGGTGAGTCAGCTTCACCTTGATCCTTGGGAAGGTGTTGGAGCAAACGATCCTGGAGGATATTGCTAAAAACAGGAAGGATAAAAAGGCAATTGGGATAGTCAGCAAGGCTTTATAACGGAGAAAGAGAAATCATGCTTAAGAAACCTAAATCTTTATGTGATGAGAAGACAAATTTGGTGGATGAGTGAAGTGCATTAGATGTTATTTATCTCAACTTTACTAAGGCTTTCGACAATTTCTCCTAAAATATCCTTATAGGCAAACCAATGATGCACAGGCCAGGTAGATGGCCAGTAAGGTATGCTGAAAAGTGGTTGAAATACTGGGCTCAGAGTGTTGTGATTAGCACCTTAAAGTCCAGATGGGTGCCACTCATCAGTGGTGTACCCCAGTAGTTGATATCAGCACTAATATTAATATCTTCTGCAATTACCTAGAGGCTGAGACAGAGTGCATACTCTCTCAGAAAGTCTGCAGATGGTTCAAAACTGGGAGGACTGGCTGATACACCAGATGCTTTTCCAGCACCTCAGTGTCCTGGAGATGCTGGAGAAGTGGAAAGAGAGAGGAACCTCATTAACTTGAATGTGGGGAAATACAAAGTCATGCACCTGGGGAGGTATAACCTTAGGCACCTGCACATGCTGGGGGTCAAGCAGCTGGAATAGAAAACAGGTTTGCAGAAAAGGACCCAGAGGTTGGCAAATTTAACATAAAAATCAATGTTCCCATGCAGGAAAGAGGGCTAACAGCACACTGGGCTGCATTAGAGTGCCACCAGCAGATCAAGAGAGGTGATCCTTCCCCTCTACTCAGCAGTGCTCTTTCCAAGCCTGGGCTTCCAAGACAAGAAAAAGTTGGACATACCAGATTTAGCTGGACTAAATAGAGTGAAGGGTCACAAAAATATTTATCAAATTATAATTATCAGAAGCCACAGCTTCTGATACATGGGGAGACAGTGAGGGAGATGGGGTTGTTTATCCTGTAGAAGAGAAGCCTCATGGGGGATCTTGTCAATGTGGCTAAACACCCGATGGCAGGTAGTAAAGAAAATGAAGACTCTCTTCTGTAGTGCCCCTGACAAGACAAAAGCCACTGGAAATACATTGAAAAAAAATTCAAGAAATTCCCTTTAAACATAAGAAAAATGTTAGTTTACTGTAGGCATGATTGAACAATGGAACAGGTTGCTCCAACAGATCGTGGCGTTGCCATCCTTGGAGATATTCAAAACCCAAGTGAACAAAGTTCCAAGCAACTTGGCTTAGTCGTCTCTGCTTTGAGTATATCAGGTGAACTAGACTACTTCCAGGGTCCTTACCAACCTATGATTCTGTGGTCACTTAATCTGTCTAATAATGCACATCCTTCCTCGAAGCCACCTAGATGAAAATTTCTTACCTGATCTGCTCAGAGAGGCCCAAACTCCTTAAAAAGAGAGAAAAAAGTTGTGGGGTAAAAAAATTGAGAACAGTTCTGACATTCTGTTGGTAGGTTTGATCAGACTGAAATTTGAGCACTTTAATTCCTTTTACACACATTTTTAACATTTAGTTGATACAGTAGTGAGAGCTCCAGAAACAAATGACATTGTCATGAGTTCAGTAGCAGCAGTCATTTTTCTGCTTCTTGGTAGCTGGTGCAGCACTGTGTTTTTGATTTTGGGCCTGGGAACAGTGCTGATAACACCAGTGTTTCAGTTACTGCTTAGTGGTGTTTTGGTCTGACCAAGGACTTTCTGAGTCTCATGCTCTGCCAGGGAGGAAGGGGAGCCGGGAGGAAGCAGAGACAGGACACCTGAACCAAACTGACCAAAGAGGTTATTCCATACCACAGCGCGTCATGCCCAAGATGTAAAAGCAGAGAGCAGAGACCCGGAAGGGTGGAGGTGCACTGCTGGGTCAGGCTTGGTATTGGGGTGGGTGAGCAATTGTATTCTTTCCTTGTATTTGCCTTGCCATTATTATTATTGGTGGTAGCAGTAGTGGTCTTGTGTTATACTTTAGTTACTAAACTGTTCTTATCTCAACCTGTGGGAGTTGCATTCTTTTGATTCTCCTCCCCATCCACCCGGGAGCAGGGGGAAGAAAGAGGGGGGAGTGAGTGAGAGAGCGACTGCGTGATTTACGACTTAAACCATGACAGACATTTACCCTTACTTAAACTCTTTGCAGCACAGGATTAAAATAGTCCAGGACTATTAAAATCTCCCAGGAGGCTATATAAGAATTAAAACTGTAAAGATTAACATCTGATTTACAGCTAAATTAATGCAAGAAAGTTTATTCAAATGGCATTTTAAAAGGTGTCAGAATAGCATAATTGTATAGTTGCAACTCATATAGCTCTATTAATTATTTCTCCCAGTAAAAATGCTCCTGCAAAGTCTAATTTGAGACATATTTAGATAGATACAGAACAATGTAATAAGCTGCCTTCAAGAAGTCAGCTTTTCCCATCCCTGCTCTTTTACTTAAAGAAGGAAAACATTTTTTGTTTATTAAATTTTTTCACTTGCTGCTCATTTACTTCATGATTTCATAAATTTTTTACAATTCCATTGCTGCATACAGTGCAGGAATAAAGAGTTCTCTAAAGCACAGAACTTGCTTCATAACACACTATCCTATTTTCAGCTCAATTTTTTATCAAAAATTAAAAAAAAAATCCAACTTTCCCAAGCAGTAACTTCTCCAAAACCCCACACATGTTCAGATAATCTTTTATGAACTTCCAGGCATGAAAGAATTTAAAAATTATCTGTAAAGTTCATTTCCATGTTAGTTTTACTTCACTTTAGATCGGTAAGTATACTATATATAATTCACTGGTAAGTCATCATGTGACATAGGCTTTTTCAAGTAGGCATTCTACTGTCATCTTTCCAAAGCCCTGATGTACTGCACTGATTTATCAGTGGAGTTACAGCTCTGACCCTCTTTTCATACACAAACTGGTCTTCAGTATCATTTAGTAGCGCTCCTCTTCGAGTACAGTCAAAGAACCAAACACAGTTGCTGATAAGGGGACATGTCACTTAGGCAAGTGATCTTAAGAAGGTGAAGGCTGACAGTTAACATTGCAAAGCATACACAGATGTTCTTTTCTCAACTTTGTCTCTCCATGGTGATAATGGACAACTGAGGACAAGGCTCTAGGAAAATGTATACAGATTGAAATTACTTCTTCCATTAATCCTAATGAGATTTGCATAGCTTTAATCTCCACACAAAACACTAAAAATGGGCCTCCCCATCGCTCCAGGTTGTTGCATCGGCTAGCGAAAGTTTTCTTATGTTTCAGGCTGGAGTGGACCCGCAAAGCAGAGATCTTTTTGTCCAGGCTCCCTCTGTGAATCCCTTGCTGTCTGACACTAATGCCTTTTGCCACACTTCCTAACAATTCATCAGCTATACCAGTTCCAAATGTGAAGCAAGGCTTGGGAATACATATACTTGCATGAGCCTTTGGTTCTAGAGACAGCAAAAGAACATTTATCTCCTGCTTTTGCCAAAGACTCATATAAGAAGTAATCCTGAAGAAAAAGATGAAATATTCAGGTCTGAAGATGGCCCTGTTCAACTTCATAAGAATTAAATGAACTGATCTGTAAGGTGAAAATAAAACCTCCATTGTAACTTCAAGCAGAATATTAATAGGATAAAGCAAATAAATTTCTTTTCCTAAAGGTTGTTGAGTGAGTAAAGATGGTCTGGCTAACAGACAATAGTATTCCAGAAATGCACTTGCTATTTTGAAAGTTAAAAAACCCTTTTTGTTCTTTTGAATTACTCTGAATAGCAGAAGAAAAAAATATCTTGAAAGAAATTCCATCCAAACAAAAAACCCCAAACAAACAAAAAAACAAAGAAACAAAAAATACCCAAACAAAAAAAATAAAGAGAAAGCTTTACCTGGTAGATATTTCAGGAAAACTCTTCACAGGGCGATTACAAAAGACAATCATTAGAAATGCTGGTGCTAAAAATATTAATACAGAACATGAAATAATATCCCATAATTATTAAACTGTCAGACAGTTGCCTGGAGAGAAGCTCAAGAAAACGTAGAACTAAATCCATCCTTTTCAATGAACATTTTATCTTATTTAAAGTAATCATGAAAACTTTGCTAAAAGCCAACTCTGTGCTGTTACAGACAAATTGATTTCTTAGTAATAATTATGTTACCATACTTAACCCACAGGGACAGGGACATCTAATACAAAGACTTGCATTCATGCACATGTCATTTATTTCATATTAAATCTAATATTGAAGCAATTAAGTACATGTGTTATTCAACTGAATTAACTAAGGAAGTAAGCAGAGGTGGTAAGTCTACATTTGGATGGTTTGTATCTTTTCACTATACTTGTTAACATTTAATTACTGTGAGAGATTCAAAAAAAAATTCATTGCATGTTAAAATACGAGTCTTTGACCAAAATACTTTTTTCTGGAACATAAGCTGAAAGACTGCATTTCTCACTAAGTATTCTGATTTTGACCCAGGTTTATCTTTTTTTTTCACATGGCATACATCAGTAATAGTACTTTATACTCTGCAAGCACAGATATTATTTAGACACAAATCATGCACAACATGGACTCCAATGTCCACTGTATGAGCAAAGATGATAGAAAGTATCCTGAAAGCAACACTGACAGTCAACTGTAAGATCTATTGATCAAACCACAATGATTTAAGCATAGGTGCAGGAATTTGTTTTCCTAAATTCATCATACCTTCAGACCCACTACCATCATGCTTATAATGTCATTACATAGAAATGCTTTCCAAAATGTAGAATCAGCACCATTTTTAAAAAAGACATGAGAGTATAGTGTAACTGTTTGTCATCTCAGAGAAAAGCTTTTGTAATCTTCATATGCATTTTATTTTATTGTCAGTTACTCTTTCTGTAAGAAGTGTTACCTTATACACGAGCTTTGAAGCTGTTATTTCTAGAAATGCCTCTTCCACTGACAGGCAGAAATGGCTGTACTCCAGCCACATTATGGGCCTAAAATGGAAATCCATAGCCAGCAACAAATTGCACAAACGGAAAAATACTTGGACAGGTGCACAAACAGAAAAATACTTGGACATGCACACAAAAAGTTGCCACATAAATATGCACCTCTGAAGCAGACAAACCTTGAAAAAAGTGAATTCTGGTCTGATCTGAAAATAGCTTTTATACTGACAAAAAAAGACAGAGAAGAAGAATTAAAGGAAAATGTCGTCTTCACTCTGACACTATGAAATGAGAGGATCCTTCAATCAGAAAGGAATACAATAAAAACTTCCAAATTTATATTTTGTCTAACTATTAATTAATTAGTTACACAATGAGACATGATAAGCATAAGACAGGAATTTAGGCTGAAGACGGGTTGAAGGCAGGAAAGGATTTGAAGACTGAGCAGCCCCTAGTCCCAGCTAGGTCAGCTAAACAACACTGTTTTGAAACACACCAAAGTCAGTTACCATCACAGCAATAAGTGTTATGGTTAGACTTAGCATTAACATTTTATACAGTTTTTTGCTTTTAATGACACAGCTTTCCAGAAGCAGTGAAGTTTTCATTGCAATGTAGAATGTCTCCCATTCATGCCAGTAACAACACCCAATCGGACCTTAATTTTCCCAAATTATGTGTTTCCAAAAGGACAACTAAGACACCAATCAGGCAAAAGATAATGTGCTCAAAGGTGAAAACTGATTGTTATTTGCATTTCACATTTACTAAAAGTCAGGATACCTACACAAAAGCATATATTAGAACAATAGTAAAGTTAATTCCTCTTCTCATATTTCTATGTTAGATGGATTGTGAATCCTTCCCATCCTGGCCAGCTTTTTTTTTTTTTAATACTTTACTACAACGACACTGAAGGGCATCATATACCAAAAAAAAAAAAAAAAAGGACACTGCATGTTGTTATTGCTACTGTTTAAAGTTTAAAATAACAATATGTATCAAAATTTGAGATTCATGTGATTTTTTTTAACTTTCCTTACTTCTACTAGACTTTCTTTGAAAATTTTCCCATTTTTCCTACTACTTTTTCCTGTTCGTCACCCTTGGTTTTCAAAACCTGGCAATTTTCCTTCTCATCGATCTCCTTTCTCCGCACATTTTCTCAGTTCTTGTGCTAATTGTTCAGGTTGTCACTTTCACCCTCTGCCAGCACTCACTCCTTTCCAAAATTTTTGTTATGGCCACTCAATTTCCCAGGTTTGTATTAGCACTTTCACAACTGAGTCTTATTTTTCTCTGATCACTCATCTCACCCTTCTTAATCTATCCCAGTTCTGTCACTAGTTTTCCCTCCTTCCTATGTGTCCAGTAATTACTTTAAAAAGAGTTTAGTCTCAGAGGAGTTCTCACCTTACAAAGCAGACAGTACTGAAGAAGTAGAGAGGCCGAAGGGAAACAGTGACTTCTGAAGCTACTGCTAGAGCCTGGCATTCTAATGTCACCGCTTTTAAGACCCAGTTACCTGGAACACTAAAATCACATGTGTCCTGGCTTTTCATTTCTCTCCTATTTTCCACATCTTCAAAAAACAATAATGCTGCCCCCTCTTACCTGGAAACTATAAAGTAAATATGCAAAACTATTTATATTATTTCTTCTTTTGGATTTCCAGAAGGCTGAGGTTCTTGATGATTTCTTTGCCTCAGTCTTCACCAGAAAATGCTCTGATCACACCACCCAAGTCATGGAAGGCAGACGCAGAGACTGTGAGAATGAAGATCCTAGGCCCACTGTAGGAGAGGATCAGGTTCAAGGCCATCTTAAGAACCTGAACGTATACAAGCCTATGGGACCTGATGAAATCCATCTGCGGGTCCTGAAGGTGCTGGCAAACGAAGCTGCTAAGCCACTGTCCATCAAATTTGAAAAATCATGGCAGTCAGGTGAAGTTCCTGACGACTGGAAAAAGGTAATATAACCCCCATTTTCGAGAAGGGGAAAATGGATGAGCCGGGGAACTGCAGACCAGTCAGCCTCACCTCTGTGCCTGGCAAAATCTTGGAGCAGATTCTCCTGGAAGGCATGCTGAGGCACATGAAAAACAACAAGGAGGTTGGTGACAGCCAGCATGGCTTCACTAAGAGGAAATCCTGCCAGACCAATCTGGTGGCCTTCTATGATGGGGCTATGGAACTGATGGACAGGGGTAGAGCAGTTGATGTCATCTACATGGACTTGTGAAAAGCATTCAACACTGTCTCACATGACATCCTTGTCTCTAAGTTGGGGAGACATCAATTTGATAGGTGGACCACTTGGTGGATAAAGAACTGGCTGGATGGCTGCAAGCAAAGAGTTGTGCCCAATGGCTCAATGTCCAGCTGGAGACCAGTAATGAGTGGTGTCCCTCAGGGTTCGGTGTTGGGACAGGTCTTGTTCAACATCTTTGTCGGTGACATGGACAGTGAGATTGAATGCACCCTCCGCAAGTTTGCCGATGACACCAAGCTGTGTGGTTTGGTTGATATGCTGGAGGGAAGGAATGCCATCCAGAGGGACCTTGACACTCTTGTGAGGTGGGATGATGCCAACCTGATGAAGTTTAACCATGCCAAGTGCAAGATGCTACACCTGGGTGGGAGCAATCCCAGGCCCAGCTCCAGGTTGGGCAGAGAAGAGATTCAGAGCAGCCCTGCAGAGAAGGACTTGGGGGTGTTGGTTGATGAAAAAATGAACATGAGCCGGCAGTGTGCACTTGCAGCTGAGAAAGCCAACCGTATCCTGGGCTGCATCAAAAGGAGTGTGACCAGCAGGTGGAGGGAGGTGATCCTGCCCCTCTACTCTGCTCTCGTGAGACCTCACGTGGAGTATTGTGAGCAGTTCTGGTGCCCTCAACATAAAAAGGACATGGAACTGTTGGAACAAGTCCAGAGGAGGGCCATTTCTTCGTTGTTTAGTTTTAAAATAACCACTTAATAAATACCAGCATTCAAGTCTTGAAGGATATTGCTCCATTTCAGTCTTAATAAATTACATAATCATCTACATCAGTCAAAGAAACTTCCAAAGGACAGTATCTGTCAAGGCCATATATTTCTCTCAGATCTTGCGGTGACATAAAATTACCAGCGTTTGAGTTCCCAGATTGCACTAGTAGCTAAGTTTAACTACTTAATTTTCCTTTACTTTACATACCACTGTAAATCTGGAGTAAATAATTCAGACTTTGATGTAATTTGAGTAAAACTGACAGGAAACACAGCCAGGGATAATTCACTGATTGTTGCATCTTGATAACAGGAATTCTGTGACTGTTCTAGGAATATATCTCTAAGTGCAACATCAGATGAAATATGAGCATTTCTTCCTTTGCACTGTGTTTTTATTCTTATGGTAGGGCCTGTCCTTAAGAGTTAGAAATAAGGGTCAACAAACCACAAATGTGTATAGTTTTTTTCTCTTTAAGAACAAGCATGCCTATTTCTGCTATTCATAGACTAGTCTGAAATGCAGAAAGCTTTGGGTTTCAGTTTTTTCCTTTTTCATTCTATTTTGCCTTTCCATGTGGTAGCCAAAAATTAAACAGAGACCTAAAAGAAGGTGTTATTTCTAATACTTTATAATTTAATTGTTGAATTAATTGAAACATTACTAATTTTTAATTCATTAATTTATTATTGAATTGCTAATTCAAACAGCAGCAACAACAAAATATTCTGAGGCTTCAAATATTAATAGATTTTACATCAGTCTTAAGATCTCATCTTAAATCAGTAGTCTCACAGCTTTTAGTGCAGAAGTGCAAGTGCAACTTGAATACATCTGGCAACACAGGTAGAGCAAATTTTATTCTAACCACAAAACCCTGGAGATGCCTTTTCACGTCCCCATAGGAGTAATCAGGAGCACAGCTTGACCTTGTGTGACTTAATTCATGCCTTAATCATCCTCTGACTTGTCACTCAGTAGTTTCTGTTCCCCAAATCCCTGTGTATTAGGAAGCCTGGCACTAAGTGAGATAAATTTTCTAGACAGTGACTTAATTTCTCAACCCCTGAACATGCTTTACTCTTCAGGATCAAACCCATTAGTGCCCAGAGCCCCATTTACTCCTCACAGACAAGCAAATAACTTCAGCTAGGGCTCAGACTGAAAAAGCCCAAGGTGTACTCTTCAGATCATCTCTTTGTATCCTCATGTCCAGCAATTTTTACACTTACAATATATCCATTAAAGGAGACTTTCCTTTTAATGTCTTTGTGAACACCCAGCACTCAATAAAATAACTGAGTTAATTTCAAGATATTAGCCTTTAAATACTAGTTAGCCTCGCCCATAAAACAATACATGCAGCTGCAGTATATTTTTTTATTTTCTCGGATAATTTTTTTCTCATGTATTTTATTATCCATTTTCATACATTCTACTTATCTCACAAAAATCCACTGCTGAAAAAAACAAATGTAAACATCCCTTTTAGCTGGATGAAATAATACTATAATCACACTCTACTGCTCTGCAATTAAACTATATGTTTTGTGATGAACATTTACTTACTCTTTACTGAAAATACATCAATAGATGTGAAATACATCTTTTGTTCTCAATACAAATACATTTGCTTATGTAGTAAATCTCTTCACAGAATCGGAGAAATGATTCAGTACCTACAGAATTCAGTGGAAAGCCTCTGACTGATTTTGATGGATTTTGATTTACACCCAAACTGAGGTCGGCAAAATAGCCAGGTCTTCCCCCACTTCAGAAAGCCCTGATGGAGTAAAAAAAAAAAAAAAGGAAAAGAGGAGGGTGGAAAGGTTAAAAAAATAATAAAAAATAAATAGATTTTAATGGTAGCTTGCAGATCAGTTTCCTGAAAAAAGAGTACTGCTCACATGTACCAAAACTACTTGGCAGACTTAAAGAATGCCTAGGAAATGGAAATAATCAGGAGATTCACTAAAAAAAAGAGCACATACCTGAAAAAAAAAGAAACAAAACAAGTCAGTGCATGTCACTATTGATAAGCCAGTAATTTATTTTATTTCTGAAAGTTAATTTCTGAGTTTTCATGCAACATTTCTTTGTAAACTCACTGCTTTGCCGTTGCTTCAGTTGTGTAACTGACCAGCCAAATGACATAGCTGTGTCAGTGCATGAGTGAGTTTCCTGGCAGGAGAATTGTGACTAACTAAATACGAAACATCCAGTAATCATTGAAAAAATATAAAATTCATATGAAAAAATCTGGAACAGATCCTTGACAGTTTCTATGAACATATATCTTTGGATTATAAATAAAAACATGCCAAATGTATGGGTTTTTTCCAGTTATCTTTTGATTCAGTTACAAAATAATGAATGGCTTCTCTTTTCTGCTCAGTCAGTTCAAGCCAGCACCAAATAAAATATCAGTAAGGTATTCTACATTTACATTTTACTTCTTAAAAGTACCTATTTCTTGATCTTTCCACATTGCCAACCCAACAAAACACTAAAATTTGCACTTAATTTCAAAACCTCTGGGAATAAACACTTTCAGCACTGAAATTCTGTTCCAAATGGAGTTTATGGTAAAATACTGCATGACTACTTATGAGAAGCTTCCATAGTATTTCGGATGTTAACATGCCCACTGAATTTATTTATACCTGGTGGGAAAACAAGTATTTTCACAAGTATTGCTTGGAAAAAAGAAATATGTCACTATTCTGAATGACCACAAATGAAAATCAGGAAGGTTAGTTATCTGATTTTATTTGAAATATTCATTCCACATTTGCACAAATATTTTATTTATTCAGCAATTCCTAGCTCATGTTTCCAGATAGACACTAAGAATGCATGCATTCACATAAATGAAGTAATAAAAAGCAATCATAAAGACTGTTCAGACAATTATAAGCACCCTAAAAGAACTATGGCATGTTATTAAACAATATGAGTCAACAAGATTCAGTGTTCTTGCGATTAAAAACAACAACTAATAACTTCATGCATAATCAACAGAAGGCTCTAGGAATATCCAGTGTGTCATTTAACTTGCTTTATATTTTCATAAAGTCTGTCTGAATGCTGTTTTATAGGGGATTTACAGAGATTTCAGTGTAATCAGTAATTAGATGGCAGTACAAGCCATAGCCGAAGCTTCTTCACACTGCTCCACTAGCTTCATGCAATGCTTACTTAAAGAGAACTTCTTCAGGGAACAAAGAGTAAATCATACCTTCCCTTTTTCCTTGAGACAACCAACCATGTTAATCAGAGGGGAGATGCATTTTCGTTTGGTAACAGATCAAAAGCACACAAATTTTGCACCTTAATTAGATGACCAAACAGCATTTGTTTATTGAAGCTACAGAGACAAGGGTATTTTGATGCAGAAGTAGGCAAACTTCAAGCCACCTTCCTCAGCACAAAAATTAGACTAATTTTGGTAGATTAAATTGACAGCATATATAAAATACACTTATCTGTCAAGACTATGCTAAGAATTCATTTAATAAACTGGTTTACATTACTTATTAAGAAATAATCTTTCTTATACTCAAAATTTTTTTATCAGACTTTCAAATCTGCTTGTTTGTTTTACCTGCTTATTTGCTTGAATCAGAAGAGGACAACAACTATAGCAGCAAGTGAGAGGGGGGAAGATGTCCTTGTTTTATCCACCCATTTGTGTCCTGTCAAAACAAATTCCACCCACCTTATAATGTTACTGTCATATCATACACTATATGACAGTATTTAATATAATTTGAATATAACTTGACACATTGAGGCATTGCAAGGCAGCAAATACATATTTTTCAACCCCCGCAATCTGTCATTATTTTTAATATGCATGTAAAAAAACACACCACTCTTTAGCAAAGCAACACTGCCAGGGAGCTCGGGAGTACTACCTAAGGTTGTAAAGCTACTCCCTAGCACAAAAATGAACTGACCTGCACAATGAAGTCATCCTTTCTCCCTAAAAAATATCCACAGTGCAAGTCATAGCAGGAGATGCTTTCGCATACTACTCTGCCAGCTTGATGTGACTTTTACACAATGTCACATTGACAACAGTGCTAGCTTGAGGGGTGATGCGTTTTCTTTAGTACCATACCAAAAGCACACACACTTTTCAAGGAGACAATTATAGTTCTGTCAGCTGCTTTCTCTCACGTGATACTGACCTTCAGAGCCTTTGGACCAAAGACTGAATTGTCAAGCTTTTAACAACGAAGATACCGTGAGAATATTCTGTGCAAGATCTTCATCTGATAGAAACCTGCTTTGCACGCTCAGGTAGCCATGCCACTTCTATGCCTCTTGAATGTATGAACATCTTTGACAGTTTTAGTTAAAGAAAAAGCAGTCTGTACATTCTGCTTGAGCAATACATGCATTCTCCCTGAGCCTATATACCACAGTCTTGAGCAGCCTAGACCAGAGTGTAAACCCAGCTAGATGAATAACCAGCTTAATAACTAAATACTTAGAGTTTGTAATACACAGAACTCCAAATGTAAAAGAATGGAAATGTAACAGAAAATGAGAAAGATTGCTAACGAAACCTCTGAATAAGATGTCAGAAAAGGCAAGAATGAAAAGAAAAAAAAATCCCAAAGTCAAACTGAATTAACCATATTAAGGAGATCAAAATGAATAAACAAAAAGTCATTAGTGGAGTACTAAAGAATCAATCTGGGAGAAATTTTACTCCATACTTTCATTAATCATGTTAGCCTGAAACACTGACACAAAGGTGTGTGGCATCACCAGTAAGCAAGGAGAGAAACCGGAATATCATGCAAGTCTTAGAAGAATGTCTACTTCAAATTGGTCACCCATGTAAATGGCTGGAAATAACAATGAAGTATCAAGACTTAAATTTATCAATATATCAGCCATTATGACATTGGTCTGCCATCATAGTGCTACCAAATAAGACAGCAACAGTGCATCCAGAGATATATTCAATAAAAATAGGAAAATATTGACGCTATTGGTGAGATCTGATCCAATGTACTGCTCTGATCACACATTCCCAGAATATGAATCTAAGCCAGACCTGTCCTTATAAGAGTGATAATTTGTTTCTAATTAATTTGTAGGCTCTGTATGATTTCAAAACTGCTTTTTAAAAGCAAAGGGAAAAATGAAAATAAAGCCTTTAAAGTATGTTAAGCCCTCACAAGAAGCTAAACAAAGGCTCTTCCTAGACAGCATTGCAAGATGTTTTACTGAATTCACAGTTAGCTCCTTTGGCCAAAGACAGCTAACATATAATAATTAGGGCAAAACCAGCATGACTGCTGTTTAAGTGAGTCATTAAGAACAACAAATTGATAGGCTTATTATATTTTTGTTTTCTATTTTTCTGTTTATGAAGATCTTGGGGTGCCAGTAAAATATCTCCTGAAGTTAAATATTTTCAAGAGAGTGGATATCTCATGGAAGAAAACCAAAATCTTTTCAACTCTTAGCATTAACAGCAAAGTAAGTAGTCAATAGATGAAAGGAATGGCACCTAAAGGAAAATAATGCAAGTTATAAAACACTATTTATAGACCCAGATGAAGAACAGCAATACAGCTTTCACATCTAAAAAAAATATAAATAAAAAAATCAAAGTCTAGTTTGGAAAAAAAAAAACAAACGTAGAGTATTGAAAAGAAGAAGAAGGAAAAAAAAAAAAAGGAAGAAAATTCAATATCATTCTCCACAAAGGAAATACACAGAAGTTTGGGACAGAATCAAAATTAACAATTTAACCATTTCACAATGTTTCATTTGGCGTGATAATGCTAAAAAAGGAGACCTAGCATACATGAAGACAGAATCTAAGAACAGCATTTTTGGGACTCATATATAAAGACACCGAGGAACCAGGTTTGGGGGTTTATTCTTGTTTTCCTTACTGCTTTGTATTCCAGTGCTACACTTGATCCCAGTACCAGCTTTCCCACCCTCCATCCAGAGAGATCCTGTCCTGGTGCTCTGAAAGTTCATGCAACTAAGTGTACCACAACACATGAAACATAGGTATGAAGCATTACTGAGGAGTAAGCAGACGTAAGGGCTCGATCTGAGTTGTTTCATGGACAGGGCATAACAGAAAATTACTAAAGATGCTTTCAGAGTCATTGGAGGAGCCTAAAGTGGTAGACTCAAGCTACCATCCAGCTCTGAAGCTAATTCAATCTTTGGAGATAAGCCTACTGGCCACAGATTATAAATATTAAAACCCAGACAAAAAAGAACTACAAGGATGTAGTAAGATATAAGGAATCTGGAGTTCTTGCTATACCTTGGGTTACTGGCATTTACCAGCATGACACTTTTACATGCCTAGCATCTTCTCTTCCCTGTCCAGACAAAGATTGTTCCTCTCATTCCTTGCTTGAGCTGACAAAGATTACCTAAAGACACTGAGTTTTGAAGGCATTACTTGCCCTAAAGAAAGGTTCTTTCTTTGAAATATTTCTGGTGCATTCTGGGGAAGTTAATACTAAACTGTTGCCTTTTAATACTTTTCATACTCAGTGGCAGTGTGCACTGTTGTACGCCAGACTGCAGCTGTCTGCAATGATTTAAGAAACATTTCAAACAGGAATCCTTCCTGATCTCCTATACTGCAGCACCAATAATGTCTCCTGCAAAAAGTAGGACAAGTACCTATATTCAGTGCTAGAGATCTTTTGCTCTCTGCTGCTACAGCACCTACAATAGTATCAACATGGTGATATCTTGAATGTTCGAGAGTAAAGACTAACAGCAAAGCTGCTGTACTGTAGAAGTACTCTTGCCTCCTTGTTCCTTACTGAACAAAGCACAGGTGCTTAAGAGTTAGCAAGCTTACTGACATCAAGTAGCAGTCCATCCACTGAGCACTGTCATGTGAAACTCTCCAGAAAAGCACACAGTGAGATTTCTACCAGGAATTTCTTTAGTATTGTTGTATTCTCAGTACAGCGATGGTGCTGGAAAAGGCGCACTGTGCCTCAGCCACTCCTCTGTAACAGTATATCGATACTGTTATATCCGTAGTTATTTTAAGACATGTATGCAGAGTGTCTTCTCATCAAAAGATACAGGATCTTGCTTGTAGTTGTTTCAAAGTATGATGTAAGATCAACCTTCCATGTTTCCTGGCCCACCTTCCAACTATTCCAGCAAGGTCATCCTGCTATTCTCGAAGCAGCACAGAGATTTAATACTCCCAAAATATAAATTAACAAGCTGTCTGATGTAATTATTTTAATTATGACAGAAAGGAAACATTTCTCAATAAAGTGGGGACCTCCATTCTTGTGTACTTTGCAGAAAATGTCATTACTTTAGGCTACATATGACCATTTTCCCTTTCAGGTATGTTTAAGAGATTGGAAACAAGATCATAGAGCATATGTGGAATCAATTTCTGTTCATCAGCCGGCTATGTGCCCCCTGCCTCTCCCTATCTAAGCTCTGTGTCACTTACAGCTCCTGCCACTATTTTCAGTATGGCCCAGTGTGCTCTCAGGCCCAGCCTCCTCTTCCTTCTTTCGATTATAACCAGTTCTGTTCATTCACGTGTATTGCATCATTTTACATATTACGGTATCTAGGTACTGTCCCCATTACTAAAAATCAAAAGTAAATCTATCTCCAGGAAGGATTATACTCAGGCCCTTCACAGGAGGAAAAAGGGAGTGATGACACCCCTGACAGATGTTTCAGCAGATGTGGAAAAAGCAAACTCAATAAGGTGTGCAGCCTAAGGACAGTCACTTACCAAATCCATACCAGACTGACAGAAGTAGCAAAACTACATATGAAGAGAAACTCCCCACCAGAGGCCAGTACCCACATTAACAGCATTCTAATGAGGTATTATAGCAACCAACATCATGCTAAGCAATTTCTCAGTTTCCTCCCCACTCCTGCCTCCTTTTCCTGCAAACCTGACCCACTGTGCTTCTGGGTCTGAGTTTCTTCCAACAGGACTTCTGTCATAAACATCAACTCTGTTCACTCTCTCTCATTCAGATCTCCCTCACCTCACTTCCTGGCCTGCATCCTGTGAAGGGTCCACAGCTACTTCTCTCCCATGTGAACCTGAATTACCTTTCACCCTTTCTAAAGCAGTCCGCTGAGGAAACTTGTTTCAGAGTAGCCTGCTGCCTCAGCCTTTGTCCAGTGCGAGGATAAGGCCTGTTCGCTGTGATGTATCCTAGAGTTATCATTCAGATATTTTCTCAGACATTCTGCTTTAAAGATTCCTTTTTCATCTCACAGAACAAAGGTGGAAGGCTTTCTGCAGTGAAATAAATCAATAAATAATTACCGCTTCATATAGCAGTGCACCATGAAACACTAGCACAGCTACTTGGATGAGACAGATAAGTACCAATGATGTTGGAAGAATCCTGCCTTGATAGCCCTCAGCCTGCTGAATTTCTGTTGTCAAATAGCAACAAGCCTCTATCTGCTGCTTCAAGCCAAGTCACACAGAATAAAGGCACCTTGTAAAAGAGTATATGCCCATCCAAGGAAAAGAGATGCAGAAAAAGGGGAAAACGACTTATATCAACATTAACATCAGCTATGTCAACACAAAAGAGGGTCAATTTCAAAATCTGTCTTCAGGCCTGACAGCTTTCCATACAAAAAGCCTGTACACCCATACCTTGATCAGAGCCTACTATGACTCTGAAAGCATCTACTCTGCAAAAATCTCTACAGACAGAATTTCAACATCTTACCCATGCAAACTACACGAGCATTGGTTTTCCCATCAATAGGTAGTTTGCCCTAAGATTTAAACTTAATCTCATTTGCTGAAAATACTTGAATCTGTACAACAGAGTATTTCCCTCCCCTATGTATAACTTACATACTGAAGTAGAGTTTTCTCCTTTATTTCTCTTTTTACCTAGAAAACATACATTTCTTCACAATTCTCATGATTCTCATTGTCTGTCTCTCAGTTTTCTCCAAACACACCTGTCAAATCTGGTAGCTCAATACAGGCAAGGCTGCTGCAACACTATATTGGCAGACCCAGCCAGCAGCAAGGTATCACACATACTCTAAATAGACATACACATGCAGCTGGCCACACAGGTACATGGACAGCAAGCACAGCACTCGCACAAACAAAAAGAGCACCAATGGCTTAATCTTGTTCCCTCTCTGGAAAGTATGGATGAAAGTCCATTATATATAGAAATAAAGACACATATATACACAATAGGTATTTCTCTAGAAATGGCCTTAGACTACCCTTAGACATTCAGCCTATCTAGTATCAGGTTAATTAAACCTGCTGAGGCAGGAAACTTTGTGCTGGTCTTAATGGATTTCACTGTAATGCACAGGATAAAAGCACCCATAATCAAATGAAAATATAAAAAAATCATCTTGATAATTATTGAGTATATGTTTATGCTTCATAATTTGACAACCTCTGTTTGTGAACAGAGACTGACCATAAATAATTAAAAAGGGAAACTTAGCAACACGGCAACAGATGTTTCAGCAGAAACTCTGTCAGTTATATGATGACAAAGCAGCTGTTTGAGCAATTTTTAAATTAGCTTAGTTTGTGTAGATTCAGATATTACTGGAGGCATCAATTAGAAGATAATACTTCAGAATATATAAATTAAATCAGAATAGATAAAAAATAGATTTATAAAATATTTCAGATCCATTTTAATTAGAGGCTTAACTATTCAGAATTAAAAATAAACACTAAGGCTAAAAATTCTGTATTATCCTATGCATCGATGGATCTAGCTGACACTGAGCAATCTGTTCTATTGAATAATTGTGCACGTGTATGATGAGTAATAGTTTAAGAATATTTAATAATGTGCAGCTTTCATAAATAGGCTGCACTCCTGAACAGAACCTCTCGTGATTCTCCTCATGTAAAGCAATCAAACTAAACTAACAACAATAGCTGGACAAATAAGTAAATTGCAATAGGATTCCAATGTGGAAAATGAGGCTCACAATGGTTTTAAAATCCACAATTTGCAAGTTTTTAATAGCATTGAACTTGCCACATCTGACTCAGCCTCAGTGTCTCCCACCTGCCACAAAATATGCCTTCCCTGTTTTTCTTCTTCACCAAAAAGATTGATAAGAATGTCAATTTTTTACTACTAACACAGAAAATGGTGACTCTATACCACTTTGCTCATCTGAGACTAAGAATTAAATGTGGATCACAAATTGCTTTTGAAATTGATGCATGTCTAAATAAAAACCTATCATTATACTAACAATGCCAACTATTCTGTATTTTACTTTTGAGAACCTTGGTAACTTTGACGTTTATAGAGATAATTAACGTAATCCTGTGTGGTTCAGGAATATATTAAAGCACAACAGAAAAGAAAAAAGTGTTTTCTGTTCAAACAGTGCAAATAAAAACAAATCCAACCTCAATTAGTATGGTTTTGTGGCCAGAAAAATCTAGTATCTATCTAGAGTATAAATTAGAAGGATATTATGATACAAAAGTGGATCCAAATAGGAACTCACATTCTGGTAATCAAACTAAATATATCAGAACACAGGTGGTTATTTCAATCTATGTGACCGCATAAACAAAGGTCTCCCTGTCACAGTACTGGCAGTGAGAAATTCCCTGAGCTTTGGTGAGGAAGAAAGAGGCTTATACAATCCCATATCCCAGGTAACATGGATAAAGTTATCTGTACGATACAATGCTATTAAAAAACAGAAAACTGAAACAAGATCTCTCAGAATATTTTCAAGATTTTAGGATAAAGGAGTGTTTTTCAGTAAAAAAAACTCAGGCTAAATTATCTAAATATAATTTCTGTTAATTTACATTATCTCAGTTTGTGTAAAAGCTAACCCTTCCTTTATTTAAAACAAAGCAAAAGTTACATAATATTTAAATTGTTGTTTCAGTTTGGAGAGAGGAGCAGAGGACAGTGAAAACAGCTCAGTATCCAAACTACTGTCTACTATCAATATCCTGCCGGTATCATATTTTTGGTATTTTTCCTTCCATGCTATCACCTTTTCTTGCAAATAGAAAAGAACAAGGACAAAGGGTGGGGGAAAAATAATGTTCAGAAAGCTGGTGATAAAAATAATAAAAAGGGATGGTATGGGAAATAGAAATCTCTCACCTCTCAAAAACAACTGAAGGATGTTAGAATGAGTGTAGGGCATGATGTGCTCTCTCAGCAGACTTTCATACATCTGCAGCCATGAAGTGCTTACTGACCCATGAACATAGCTTGATAGTTTATGGCTTATGCCATCAACAACCTCACTAAAACTCCAGTTTCTTCTAAGTCCTGTGAATATTTTTTCCCTTCTTTTTCAATGAGGAAAAGAAGACTTAAGAAGCATTTATATTTTACAGAAAGTGGTTTTATGTATTCAAAATAGGAGACAAGAGAATGTTGTAGCACAGTTTAATAACAATGTCAAGCTATCAGAAGTTGCTCTCTCTGCAAATAAGAAATTAACCACTAAACAAATTATCTTGTTGGATTTACTGGATGCACACTAGGATCTCTCAGCCAAGATATTAGACTTAGGCAGGGATTTAAAAGTCATTTGCTAGCCAACTGCTGTTGTTAAAGGAGATTAATTTTTGTTCCAGACATCCCAAGTTTGATATACTACATGGCTAAAGCTCTAATGGAAGCAACAGAGCTGCTGCTGACATATTGCTTGAAGAATTTGACAAAGATGATGGCTGGACTGATCTTTTTTGGAATAGATTATAGCTCAGTGGGTGACTGATTTTTTTCGATTCAATGGTCAAAGTAGTGAAAATGTATTTCAGGTAAAGCCAAAATCAAGATTTGACTAAACACTTTACATCTGAAGACATAAGTTTAGAGATAAATTATTTCATTAAATGTTCAACTTTTTTTGGTTGAAATGGAGGACTGTGAGAACAAAGAGATATACACCTGAACCCCTAAAAGCTATGCCTAAAATTTCCAGAGAGTTATAATGTTCTTTCCACCTTATGAGCCTCTGGTTAGATGATTCCTCTGGAAAGCAGACTTCAGATCCCTACTGTGCACTTTTAAAGCATTTCTCCAAACTTCAAACCGTAAGTTATCCTGGCACAGACTTGTCTCCATTTCCTTTTAAACAGTTTCACTTTATAGCACCTACCTAAATAATAATTTGAATAGGGACTGAAAACCAGATCTTCCTGACTGCACAGACAATCATTCTCATGTTATATTCTGGAGCATAAGAGTACGATTATTAACGCAGAATAGGTTCAGCAAGAAAGAACTGAGAAAATCAATTCAAAATTCTCAGTTCATTGTTTATCTATCCTCTTAGACATGGAAGATCACTTAGTAAATTTTGTGACTGCAAGAAGCTTCTGAAAAGGATCAGCCACCTCCTCCAAACTGCTTTTATAGATGCTGCTACATCCCTGATGAATTCAGACTGAGAAATATTTTGGCTATTTCAGCAAATATTATTGCAGGGCCACTTCTTAAATTAAAGGCCCAAAAGTATTCACATAATTTAACAGTCAACCAGAGTTTCATATTGACTAAACCCATAGTTTTCACTGAGTAGAACTATTCACTGAAAAAATAGTGATATCACTATTTACTGATATCACGAATAAGGCAAAAAAGGGTAATCCCGCTATCAGGACATATCAGGAGTAAAAGAGAAGCTATAAGGAGATTATAAAAGATGAAATAAAGAACAGATTGATGTAAAAAGAAACAGAGGTGAAGATTAAAAATACTAAATTGTATAGTCAGGAGGCCAAGCACAACAGTAAAGGGAAAAACAAGACTGGAACACTACATATAAGAAAAGCCTATTTTTAGTCTATGCCATTTATCTCACCTAACACAAAATTCTTTTGCAGGAAGCTACATCAATACTCAGATAAATCCAGGCTGTAAATTTGTTGCTTTGAGAGAAAGCAATTAACCACTACCTAAGCAATGGAACAGATCTCCCTGAAAACTTTATTTGTGACTTCACAATTTAAATCTCTCTCTCATGAGCAAAATTTTTTGCTCAACCATTGATTAAAATGAATATACTTCCCATGACATTTTGCTCATTGTACTGCAGTGATATTTTTCATGCTATTTATTATTTATTGCTAAATTTGTTTCTAGATGTTATACATAAGTTGCTACAAACAAGATAGAAAATGTGTTTGATTCACTCCTGGAATTGAATATATTCACAGGGATTCTGCTCACATTAATATTTGCAGGACCTCAAAGTCTCCAGACTGGTGTCCTACTGTGTTATGTTCTGTACAAGGTCAGAAGAGATACAGAGCAGCCACTCAGCAAAGCTTATAATTGCCAACAGTCAAAATGGAACAGAAATACCAAAGGCCATTGCAATGAAATTGTAGAAATTATGTCAGATATTGAATCTTTATACACTTTTCCACAATTATTATTCTTGTTTCACCACAATATTCCTTTCCTCATTAGAAAACTTCTCCTAATTTCCATCTTAAAATGTATTAATACTCAATTTAACTGCTTAGAACGTTTGGTCTGGCCGAGGACTTTCTGAGCCTCATACTCTGCCAGGGAAGAGCGGAAGCCGGGAGGAAGCAGAGACAGGACACCTGATCCAAACTAACCAAAGAGGTATTCCATACCACAGCGCGTCATACCCAGGGTGTAAAAAAACTGGGGGCAGGAACCGGGAAGAGTTAGTTCACGGCTTGGTCGTTGTGTGGTGAGCAGTTGTATTCTCTTCCCTTGTATTTCCCTGGTCATTATTATTATTGGTGATAGCAGTAGTGATTTGTGTTATACCTTAGTTACGGGACTGTTCTTATCTCAACCCTTGGGGGTTGCATTCTTTCGATTCTTCTGCCCATTCCCTCCCCAGAGTGGAGGGGGAAGAAAGAGGGGGGTGTGAGTGAGCAAACTGCGAGAGTTACAGCTTAAACCACGACACCATATTTGCTAAAATATGAGTGTCTGCCACCTTTACCTCCTATTCTAAACAGCTAAAGTTGGGTAATGTTACTATGTAATAATAACATTTAAAATTATTCAATCTTTCACTATATAGGAAAAAGACCTTGATATAATCTGTTCCAGCAAAAGTCCTTATTAGAATTTGAATGGAAATGTAGCATAAAGAGTATATGAATAATATATTATACAGTTAATTAGTTCACCACAAAGGGTTTGCTTCATAAAAGAAAATTAACTTAATTTTAGACTATATCATTCAACCTCTGTAACTAATTCCAGTGACCAAAATGCTTTAACATATTTAACTGTACACGTGTCATGCATACTGAAAGTTCTACTGGATTATGGAAATATATGTGACCAATGTACTTTAAATATTGATTTGATAATTCCAGCAAATGGTATTGAACAATCATCATAATCCTCTCTGGGCAGCCAACAGAAGTTGGATTAGATGAGAGGCAAGCAGAACAGCACATAGCTGTAACAACAGATGTGTAAAGAAGTAAAAGACACCATCTCTGTCTTCATATATATATCTCAAGTAATTTTACTTTTCCAAGGGCCTCCAATAAAAAGCAGCCTCCAGAAGAGATCACTCAAAATTTAACGCTGGAGTAAGTACAGGTAGGCTTTTATTTATTTATTTATTTTAATCTGCTGAGGTTCTTTGATACGCAATCTCAATTTAAAATAAGAAAAAAACTAGAACAATCTGATAGCTATAAACAGGGAAGGAACTTCAGATGTTCTCAGTATTATTCCCTTAGACATTAATGGCAATATTCTCACTAACTTTTCTACTACATAAATTTTTCATGCTTTTAAAATGAACCCTTTATTAACTGCAAGGAAAAGAAACATACTGAGGAATCTGTATTGAAGAAACAGATGAATGCATTCCTCCAATTTGGCTTAGCCCATAGATAGTAAGTTTCACTACAAGCTACTTCTGTTAAAAAATACAAAATTAGATCTGGATCTGACTGATGCACCACAATTTATTACAATTACAATTTTAGTGAGGTTATACAGGCTGTAAGTCACTCTTGGATTTTATTGCCCTGTTTTGTTCTACACTGCCTCACCAGGGCATTAAGAGCCAAATTGTTCTCTAAACAGTTTGCAGGCATGTGAAAGTAGGACGATAGAAAAAACAAGGAAAGAATTACCTGCTGTTCCTTTGAAAGATTAAAAATATCCTTTGCAGATTTTGGTGGATTAACTAATATTTATTTCTATTGCTGGCTTAATTAATTTGTATATTCTTCCTCATCAGCCACATTTAGATAAAAAATAATAACATCAGAATAATAATTCAAGTGTCTTATCCATTAACACACCTATTTTCAATGCCAAACTACTACCTATTGAACATTCTAAGCTAAGAGAGTGAGAGGGAGACAGGTGTCCATGGTGAATATCCCAATGGAAGTAAGTGGCCTTCTGACATGCACAAAACTGAACTTATGTGACTAGGGCTGTATTCTTTTTCCAACAGGTAGGAATCAACTGCTTTACTGATTTATCCCTTGACACAGTCAAGCTAATACACATCCAATTACTCTAATTTGCACATGCACAAATCAGACTTGAATGTGCACTTGTGACCATCTGTGCCATCAGGCAGCTGGTTAGATCTCTAAGGGGTAAGAACAATCATTAGAGAATTACAAACTCTAACTGAATGTTTGCTCTCTAACCTACTGTCTAAGAAGACGTCTTACACAGACTACTATCTGTATGTGCAAACATCTATCCTCTTGTCTACTGTCAATAATTTTCTAATAAGCAACCAAACAAAACAGACATTCTGACGATATTAAATTCCTGCAGGAGCTTCAGGTTAAGTTCCTGACCCCAGAAATACTGGCTAGTGAAAAAAAAAAAACCCACCGGTGTGACACAGTAAAATAAGATCATGCTGTGAAGGAGAACACTTAAAATAACATAGCAGAAAATAGACCTGAACAGAATCTTCAACTTGCAAGTACAGCATATCAGACATTGGAGAATCTGTCAGTGGATTGAATGCTATAAGAAATTCTACGTCAATCACTCTGCTGTTCATAAAAATTTGTGAACTATAGAGGCATGAAGAGGGAAGTACTCTGTTTTGGTGGGAGCGAATGTTTAAATTAAGCTTAGTACCACAGAGAAACAGGTTGCATTGTCTAGAAATATCTACTAGTAGTCCCAGGGTAATTTAGCACCTAAATAATACAGAATATGGGTCCACATTCCAAGAGATCACTTTTGTTTTCTAAATGAGAAGGTATAAAGATTAAAGTGTTATGTTTATTTTTAATTAGAGTATGTAGTTTGTCTATTCCTCATATCGGTATTTGATTGAAGCAGTTTTCCTATTTATTTCATAATTAATCTAAATGCTGCAAATTCCTTGGCAGAATTCTGCTTTCATGTCAAAGCTGTACTGAAAAAAGGACATTTTTCAATACTGTTTCCCATCGTGTTGTCCATGCTCTGATAAAGCGGACAATAGTCACAATCACACTCAGTCACACATGACAAAATGTAATTTGCAGGTGTTATAAATAACTAATGTCCTACCAGACTAGTTGGCTTACTTCCTCAAAACCTCTGAAACCTAAGATATGAACTAATACAGCCCCTTTTGAAAATTCCATTAAAAACCCATGTCTATATCTAGGCCTCCAAGTACTTCTGCCCACATCCAGCTTTGCACTTATTTCTGAGGCTCAGCTCTGAGGTAGCAATGCAATTGCATTTATAAACACACAAGGAACAGTCAGTGAAAATTCATTTCCACGTACCAATGCAAAACCTTTCCAAAATGAAGGCAAGTGTTCAGAAGCTGTTGTGGTTTAACCCCAGCTGGCAACTTAGCTGCTCACTCACTTCCCCACCCTGTCCCAGTGGGATGGGGAGGAGAATCAGAAAAAAAAGTAAATCCCATAGGTTAACATAAGAACAGTTTAATAATTGAAATAAAGTTGTTGATGATAGTAACAATGACAACAAAAATGATAATAGGAGATAACAAAAACAAAGAGAAATGTAGCTAAAGAAACATGAGTGATGCACAATAAAATTCTCACCATCCATTGACTGATGCTCAGCTTTTTCCCGAGCGGTGATTACCCCCTCCTGGTTAACTCCCTCCAGTTTATATACGGGGCACAACATGCTGTACTATGGAATACCCCTTTGGCTAGTTTGTGTCAGATGGCCTGTTCTTCTCACTACTGGCTTGTTCACTGGCAGATCCCATCCTCACTGGCAGAGCATGAGAGGCTGAAAAATCCTTAATCAGGGTAAGCATTACATAGCAACAACTAAAACATTAGTGTATTATCAGCATTGGTCTCAGACTAAATCCAAAACAGAGCACTGTACCAGCTACTGGGAAGGAAATTAACTATATCCCAGCTGAAACCAGAACAGAAGCCCAGAAATAAAAAAACAAAGGGAAAGAAAAAGAGAAACAGCCTCACCTATGCATTACATCTGGAACACTGAAGGCATGGTAATAGAACAGTTCGTAATGACAATAGCTGTGGAACTGTACGATTTAAAAGCCCACCACCAGAAATTACCTTCACCACTTAGTAATTAGCTAAAATCTATGGACCAGCAAATACATTTATAGGAGAATTTTTGGTCAAAATTCTCAGACATGAAAACATCTGAATGAAAATTTCTAATGCACATTAAATTATCTTGGAATACTAAGTGCTTGGCATCTCTCAGAATTCAGCTCCAGTGAGATGACAACACAATACCACTGTCTACATGGCCAGAACTGTGGGGGAAAAAAAAAAAAAAAAAAAAAAATTACTTTTTTCCATTTGTTTCACATTCAGGAAACTGTTTTGAGAAATTTATTATATATTGGTTTTTAATTCTGAGCTTTGTGCTATGCAATAATGGCAGACAAAACTGAAACAATTAGATGCAATATGACTAGATTCCTTTACTTGTACAGTCTGAGCACTTGACAAGCAGCTGTAGGACAAGCTTTGGAACCATTTAATCCAAATCCAAATATCAGAAGAAGGATGATACTACTTAAATGGAACTTAAACATTTAAAATTCAGGGAGCACCTTCATGAAAATGAGTCTTGGATACCACCCTCCCTAAGGGAGTCTAATAAGCTTTGATTACTTTTTATCCCAAGAAAAAAAAAAAAAAGAAAATTTCTCTATTTCAGCTAGAGAAAGTGTTCTTCGACCCTTAACCATACTTCACCATCTACTGAATGTCATTAGCTGGAAGACTTTCACTGCGCATCTGAGTGCTCCCATTCTAAGAGTGTATGCCAACACCTTTTGGCCTTTTTTTTTAATACTCACGGGGGATCATACAAAAAAAGGGTCACACAGTATTGTTACATTTTTCTACTGTTAAGAACCACCCACACAGTTGGCCTCCATAGCTCCCTGAAACACTTCAATAGTTACATATTATGCTGTAAAATGAGATGAAAATCTGCGCTGCATTAATTACATTGTAGAGCCTGTGACCAGGGATATTAATAAATCATAAGTACCTGCTTAGAGCTCTCTAGAGAGGAATGAAAAAGTTCCAATGACAAGTTGCTTTACAGAGGGACCTTTGTTTGGAGGGAGAAGACACAAGTTGTCTGAACTGGGAAGGCCAGGACTGATGAAGCCCATGATTCCTTTTCTGCCTGTTGAAGTATTTGCTGTTTGCCAAATGCTAAGCAAGAGGGACTCTGAGGCACTTGTGCCCAAATCTAAGTTACTATTGTTGAACTTGGGTTTAGAGGTTGCTTTTAAACATGAGTCTTCAGGCACATGTTTTTCTCCCTTTATTTTATTATGCTGCAATTGAACACATGCTAAATTGAGGCAATGCTATTTTATATCCTCAGAGCATTTTCCTCTTCAAAATAAGGTTACATAGAACTGTGAAATTTTAACACAAAAATCCTCTTACATAAGTTACAGTAAAGCCAAAAGGTCTGCTTCCCAGCCTTAAGCTCCTTTGATCATCCTCACTCATCAGTCATCTGCCACCTCAGCATCTTTTCTTCCTACTATGAGAAGTTATTCTGAATAAAACTTGTTTGACAGATGGTGAAAGTGCCACCCATTGAATTTACCATACTTTAAACTCAGGACACCAGAGTACTCTGAGGCAGAACCGTAACCATCAGAAAAAAGAAAAAAAAAAAAAAATCAAAGTTTCATCATGATAGCATATTACTTAACACATTGTCGTGGTTTAAGCCTAACTCACGCAGACTCTCTCTCACTCACTTCCCCCTCTTTCTTGCCCCCCACTCCCGGAGGGATGGGAAGGAGAATAGAAAAGAATGCAACTCCCACAGGTTGAGATAAGAACAGTTTAGTAACTAAAGTATAACACAAGACCACTAGTGCTACCACCAATAATAATAATGACAAGGCAAATACAAGGAAAGAATACAATTTCTCACCACCTAAAACCAAGCCCGACCACGCAGTGCACCCCCCACCCTTCTGGGTCTCTCCTCTCCGTCCTCCATCTTGGGCATGACGTGCTGTGGTATGGAATACCTCTTTGGTCAGTTTGGGTCAGGTGTCCTGTCTCTGCTTCCTCCTGGCTCCCCTCCTCCCCGGCAGAGCATGAAACTGAGAAAGTCCTTGGCCAGACCAAAACATCACTAAGCAGTAACCGAAACACTGGTGTTGTCAGCGCTGTTCCCAGGCCCAAAATCAAAAACACAGTGCTGCACCAGCTACCAAGAAGGAGAAAAATGACTGCTGCTGCTGAACCCATGACACACATATTTAGAAGAACTTGCACCTTTACTCCTTAAAAACATTACTTATATGTAATAGAATGCTGTACAGTGTAACATGTCAAAATGAAGATGGCATCTCAGATTTATCTAAATGAAATTCCAAAATCTCCACTCAAACTCATGTAGCCACAAAGCAAGTTGACGAACTATTGTAAGCCTGCATGAAGCAGAAAATTCTTTTTTCAGTAAGTTCTACCCCCACCTTCACACTTAGAGTTTGAAACTGAATATGACAAACTGTTCCAATTCAACTTTCTGAACATAAAACTTAAATTGACAGCGCTCAAGATTTACCTGGGATGGAAAGGTAAGGGAGACTTACTTAGTAAGAACTTCATACTCTGAGAAACATCAAAGAAAGTCTATTAAAATTCTACAAATTCTAAAAAAAAACCAAAAAGAAAAACAAACAAAAAAAAACCCCAACAAAATAAATCCCACACATTAAAAATGCCAAAACTAAACAAAAAAACACCACCAAACTCCCCTCCCCCTAAAATAAAAACAAGCCACAAGAAAACTTGCTCATCACCTGCAAGGCTGCAAAACTCACACTGATACTGAGCACCTTCATCAAGATAGAAAATGTGGACTGGAAGTTTATACAGGCAACAAAAATATCCAAGTTCTAATATTTAAAATATACATAAATCATTTGAGGATTGCAAAAAAGCACCACTGTATTTTAGATCTTAGAGAGCTCTAAATATTGAGCGTTACAATAATGCTTTTAGTAATATAAAATTAACATGCATTACACTACTGCAAAATTACCTTGATCAACTTCTAGACAGCCAGTACAAGAAGAAACTGTAACAAAAGACTGCAGAGCCTATTCTCTTTACAACTTATATCAGACTGGATGCTCAAAATCCTCAGACACTTTTACAGGTTTCTGCATATGAGAAAAAAGTAGTAATTTAGAAAGAATTTAGGGACCCTCTTCCTGCAGAATACAGTAATCCTATTAGCTTTGAAATGCACATACACACTATTACCTAAAACAATTTATAGCCATTTTAGTGTTAACCTAAAATAGAAAAATATATTTCATAATTTTAACCCATTTATACAGTATTCAACTTAAAACAATTAATTACTCAGAATTATAAAGCAATTTTAAAATAATTTTAAATAAATTCTTCTTGAACTTTATAATTTAAGAATTTCACTGAGTCAACTTACAATCAGTTGACATTCTAATATGTGACTTATGGCACAACCACTCACACATTTGTGCATTTAATGGTACTTGACTTCTAGCCTTAATACTTCATAGGTGTTCTATTGCATCATGATTCACACCCTGCCATCTCCATGGCTGACAGAGAGAATTTGAATTTAAAGGCAGTAGGAGATTAGAAGGCAAAGAATGACAGCTGAATTGTAACCTTATGAAATGTGTAATGGGAACTGTAATTTGGTCTTTTTCTATGATGTTCCTAGGACAAAAAAACATTGGCCAAATAGAGAAAGGAGAAAATACAAGTGGCTAGAAGTACCAGGTAAAGAAAGAGAAGATTGATTTACAGCAAATATGATAATGCAGTCATTGAAAAGCAAACAATCCTACCTAACTTACAGCTGGGGCAATACTACATCCAAGATATAAGAAATATCATATTTTCAGCTTCTGTTCTGCATTTCTTATATACAAATGCAATATGCACCACATATGCTGACACTATGGTTTAACTATAGTATTATCTCAACAGAACACAGGTGTATCCTTCCTTTTCTATCCCTTCATCTTTTGGAGCTAAGACAGACCATAGCAAAAAGCAGAGGAATAGTCTGGCCAGTTTAACTAGCATCTCCATAAACTGAGAAAGCATAAACCATCAGAAAGCACAAAAGCACAATACAAGTGGCAAGGGAAAATTGAATAGGAATATTTATTACAACTTAATAGACCAAAGCTGCTCTTTATCTAACTGCTAATGAGATTTGGAGCTTTTCTGCTGATAATCAGCAGAGTTGCTCATACACCTTGTTTACCCATACATCTTAATAATATACATCAGTTACTTTTGTATATGGTGAATGGTTATTGGCATTTGCAAATTCAGCCTGTTGTTTCAACCCATTTGATAATGCAAAAGAGTGCATGTGCCTTTCACACAGTTATGGTACTAGCACTAAAAAGCAATCTTATCAGATCTTGGGGCAAAGAACAAGCACTGAAGATGCTCTATCTAGAGTTGATAATCATAAATCAATTACAGATAGAACTCTACTTGTTTGAAATAGTACAAATACAAAATTTATAACTGGGTCAGGAGAAAAACATGAAAAGGAGAATGATACTATTTGCATAAATGTTAAACTCCTGAAAGAATCAAAAGCAATAACTTGTAAAAATAAAAGAGCAAAGCTAAACTGTTGTCTATTGCTTAGTAAGTACTGTGACTGTTTATTACCATTGAATTGGTGCCTGCTAGAACACTGATTTGACAATAGAAGAATGTGACTAAACCATGGTTTCCTTAAACAGAAATGAGGTATCTGGATGTTCCTGCAATTTTAATGTACACTTCATCATACAAATTGTATTCCCAGAGAGTATAAAACACATAAAGTACTTAAGGAGTTTTTGAAGACACAAAATTATGAATTGTAGAATAATAGAATCATAGAACAGCTCAGGCTGGAAAGGATCTTAAAGATCATCTAATTCAATACTTCTTAAACAGATCCTAGCACAAAATTGGAGAAGACATATGGTGTACACCTGTCCTCTGTGAATGCACAATACATTTTTATAGCATCTCAGAAAGCTAGTCCTACAATGCTTTATATTTTCTTCCAGTTTCTCAATGTGTTGTTGAAACTACAGTGCTCTCTCCAGCTCTGGGAGCTGATGAAACTAGAGGCATCAGAGAGAATGCTGGAGAGACTAACACGCTGGATAGCTTTTCCTTGAGTAAAAACTTCCAGATCATTTGTTTCCAAGTAATGAAAGATGCTGCACATTCAAGATTTTTTCAAAACTCATTTCTCCAACATTTTGCTCTCTCATTTTCTTGTTGACAAACAAAGCACTTTGAGATTCTTTGCACAAAACCAAAAAGGAAAAAAAAAATCCAAACCCTTAAGTCTGTATTAACTTCAGAGAAATAAACAATTTTGTTCCATTACTGTCTAGATTTTGCTTTTCATGTCAGAGTCCCAAAATTGTTTCATTTATATTTTCAAAACCTGAGAGGACTGCATCCATTGTTTTCCACTGAAAAGTCTTCCAATCATTGCAATATCAGCTTTAATAAACAACAGACTCACGGGCTTGCCCTTTCCACAGTGAAAGAATGCTGAAGCGTTGGGTCTGGAGGCACGGACAAAGGACACAAAGCAGGCTCAAGTTTTCCATAGTTTGACTAAAAAAAAGCTAAATATCATGACATGATTTTTTTTTATAAAATAAGATGTTCTTTTAAAAAAAAGAAAAAAAAAAAAAATCCACCAAAAAAAACCCCAAGCATCTTTTTAAAATGAAGTTGTCAGTTCGGAATTGCATCCTCATGGCATTTTCCCCCACACAAAAGTGTTAGTCTCCAGTAGTTTTTAATTTTTCTTGTTGTTTGTGGCATGGAAATGTGGGTTTTTTTGGTTTTTCTGCTTATATATTCCTCTCTACCCTTCAACCTTATCTATCCCCCTGTCTTAGTTCCCTGCTACTTCTCCTCCTATAATCAAAAGAAGCAATTTTTCCTCCTACAGTGGATCTTGTTCAGAGATAGGCATGTGTGTATATAAGACAAAAAGAATAAATGTTTTAGTGGATGAGTTCCATTATCTGCCAAATAGCCCTTGAAAGTTAATGAGGAGTCTTCAGGCTGGCTCATTCTCCTTAAATGTAAAATCATCTGTAGAATTTTTATACCTGTTCAAAAATAGATTTGATTTTATGACCTACATTCTTTTCAGCTCCTTGAATTAAGCTTACAGAAAATTTCATTGCTTCTTTTCCACTGCAGTGAATTGTCACTTTAGCTTTACAAAAACCATGTTTTTATCTTTATTGCAGTAAACTTACTGTAAGTTATTTCCTTTACATTCTGATGCACCACAGTAATGAGAGAAAGCATGAGTGTGTGAGTATATCTTCATTTGGATCAGAAGAAATATGAGCACTGTTCCAAATAATCACAGGCTACTTATTCTCATTCATAGACACTTATTTTTTACTAATTAAACATGCTATACTTTGTCTACAGGTTAACATTAAGCCAGTTGTCCAGGACAGTGACCAGACAGCTTTAAAATGTCTCCAAGGATGGAGACTCCAAAACATCCCCAAGCAACCTGTGCCAGTGCTCAGTCAGTGATAGTGGAAAAGGATTTCCTGTTCAGACAGAATCTCCCATGTTTCAGTGGGAAACCAGTGCCTGTGGCCTCTTGTCCTATCACAGGGCACCCCTGAAATTAGCCCGGCTCTGTCCTCCTCGTGCCATCCCTTCAGGTTTTTAAATCCATTGACAAGATTCCGCTGATCCTCCACTTCTCCAGGCTGAACAGTTCCAGCCCTCTCAGCATTTCCTGATATGCAAGATGCTCCACCTCTTAATCATCTTTGTAGCCCTCCACTGGTTGATGTCTCTCTTATACTGCAAGAAGCCCAGAACTGAACCCAGCACTGCAGGTGTGGCCCCATCAGGGCTGAGCAGAGGGGAAGGATCACACCCCTTGACCTGCTGGCAACACTCCATCTAATGCAGCCCAGGATGTCATCAGCCTTCTTTGCTGCAAAGGCACATAGCTGGCTTATATCCAAGTTGGTGTCCACCAGGATGTAAAAGACAATGGAAGAATAGATGCATCTCCTTCAAAGAAATTTATTTTTATTTCTTACTTTTAATGATATTTGACCCACTCTGACAGCAAAGAGAAATGAACTCCAGAAATATATTTACTGAAGGACGAGAATAACCTCCATTTCATAAAAGCATGATAGAGGTAGATGAACTTGATGCAAATAGCATCTTACACCTTTGGTGACAGGCAGACCGTAACAGCAAACTCCTAGAAGCCTTCTCAGCAGCACATTGCTTTTTTATCAGGAGGTCAGCTGAGAATAATGGAACCACATTATGATTTTTTTCATAAAGCATTGCTGTGGTTTAAGCTTCTCTAACTCACGCAGCCCATTCTCTCGCTCACTTCCCCCTCTTTCTTCCCCCCGCTCCTGGGTGGATGGGGAGGAGAATCGAAAAGAATGCAACTCCCACAGGTTGAGATAAGAACAGTTTAGTAACTAAAGTATAACACAAATCACTACTGCTACCACCAATAATAATAATGACAAGGCAGATACAAGGAAAGAATACAATCGCTCACCACCTAAAACCCAGCCCGACCATGCAGTGCACCCCCACCCTTCCAGGTCTCTGCTCTCTGCTTTGCCTCCTGGGCATGACGTGCTGTGGTATGGAATAACCTCTTTGGTCAGTTTGGGTCAGGTGTCCTGTCTCTGCTTCCTCCCAGCTTCCCCTCCTCCCTGGCAGAGCATGAGACCCAGAAAGTCCTTGTTCAGACCAAAACATCACTAAGCAGTAATCGAAACACTGGTGTTATCAGCACTGTTCCCAGGCCGAAAGCCAAAAACACAGCACTGCACCAGCTACCAAGGAGGAGAAAAATAACTGCTGCTGCTGAACCCATGACAAGCATGAAACATACACTTTGCATGACCACAGATATAAAAATCCCGTCAGTATATTGGGTGTGGCTGGTATGGGTTTTTTTGTTCTGTATTTATCACTCATGCAGCAAAATGACAAAATTTGCCTGAGGCTAGACTGGAATTAGACTCTGGCATTCCTATTTCTTTGGCCACATTCCAAATCATATCCTCTGGCAGCAAATGTGAAATAGAACTATAAGAATGCATTTGGCTCATCATGACACTGACTCTTTTTCTTTCTGTTTTCAGGTTTCTATCTTCTCACTACTCTTGCAAAATATAACAAAAATACAAGAATGCCCTTCCTGGGTCATTGCACAAAGACATTTAGTCCCATGCCCTATCCCAGTAACAGCAAGGATCAAAAACTGTGAGAAAAGCATAGAAAGGCAAGTATGCAGCGCATGATACATATTCCTGCACATACTTTCACAGTTTCCAGCAACAGGGTTCTCAGAAGTCAGAAATGAAGCCTGGGGGTTATATCTTCTTTTTGTATTTATGTCTCTTTCCACTCTGTCTTTGCAACTTCTACATACTCAATTTCTTTCTTTTTTCATGCTTTCGGGTTGCCCAGGGAAGCTGTGGATGCCACATCCCTGGGAGTGTTTAAAGCCAGGCTGGACAGAGCTTTGAGCAACCTGGTCTAGTGGAAGATGATGGGATATGACTGAATAAACCTAATAGATGTTGCATTTAAATAATAAGTAATTCAACTGATTAATTTGTAGGGACTTGGAAGATTTATTCAGAATACCAACATAAAAACTTAGGGGTTTTGAGCAACCTGGTCTAGTAGAAGGTGTCCCTTCCCATGGCAGGGGGGGTTGGACCTGGATGACCTTTAAGGTCCCTTCTAAACCAACCATTCTGTGATTCCATGACCATTCCTCCACTCACCCTCAATATAGTCTTACTCCTTTCCTAGATCACTAGAAGTGAAATATCTGCAGCAGCTTCACTGCTGCCTCCTTTACTACATCTCTCTTCAAAGCCCTTTCTTCTACTTCACACAGCCCAATGTGTCCCATGTTCTACAACCAAGGAGAGTGAGTGCATCAGCACTTTTTACCCAATTAATTAGAAGGAACTCATTTTACACCAGCTGTTATGGCTTTTGACAGGCTCTATCTGGATGGGACAGGGGATGTTCACTATTTGTTCGGAAATGTGAATATGTAAAACTTTTAACAGATTTCGGAGCCATTTCAACACCTCTAATTCAGAAAAACAGGTTCCCATAGTTCTTAACTTCTCTTCAGTAAAACAGATAGCAGTACGTCCAATCCTATCACTATTTTGAAGAAAAAAAAAAAGTAAAATAAGTAAAAAAGCATTTGCTTCCCCTTTTCCTAATAGCCCTGTTCTAGCAATGATTTCTCAAGTTGTCTTTGGTATTTAGCACAGTTTTTCTCACACTCAGATTAAATATACTGTTTTTAACACAAACCCACAAGATTTACTAGCATTAAATATTTAAAATCCATTCTCTCATGAAAAAGCAGTGGCAGCTTTAAAGTTTTAACAAGGACTGCTGTGTTTCCGTTATTTTTTCTTTTCTTTTATAATTAAAATGCTGATGGAAAGGAATTTCATTCCCACCCCAAAAGTCACAAAGTTTCTGCCATGCTGAAACACCCACAAATATTTTCCTCAAATATGTGACTCTACTAACAGCAAGGTGAATTTTAGTAACAAGGCAAAATTACCCATTTGAACAAAAGTATTTCATTTTGCTTCATTACACAGACACACCATGTTATTATGCATGAAATGTTTGGCTGATTATCGCATATTGTAAGAAGAAGAGACTACCATATGGTCACAATCCGTACAGAAGCATACAGCAAACCCCCAGTATTTACACATGGCTTTGTCCAATACACTGTAATGGGTATTATCTTACCTCATTCAGAGGAGCATTACTGCAAAAGATGACTCATTTTTGCATCAAACGAGGTAACAAGATTGTAAATGGTTATTTTCCAAAAGCTAGAATTAGCTCAAACTTATGTATGTGTGACTTATTCTTTCACTGCTAAATTATGACAGCGTTTGTATGTAAACTACAGCTATAACCATTAGCGGGTAATAACCTTATGTGGAAAAGCTTTTTGGAACAAGGTAGTATTTAGACTAAGCCAGTGATATTTGCCATTTTTGCATTTAAAGAAACCCCACAAAGTTATGCTAGGACTACATCCTGGATGTTGCTGCAAATTCCACCTGTGCAGTTGAATGAATGCTAGGAGGATTTACTACATACAAATAAATATGTTTTGTACCTGAAGCCTCTTACTTGCATCATCCAGCTGAAAGCCTTACAACTGAAGAACATTTTATTCCCCTTAAACTGAATATAAACCCGCTGTAAATCATGGATTAAAATCTACATACAGAGCTAAATTAAAGGTCAGATCTAGATCTTTGAATAACCACTAAAAAAGAATGTAGCAGACACTTAGAGTAGGATGTGCTTTGCAGACAAACTCTGACCTAAAATTTACCAGGCATATTTTCAGAGAAAACCTTCAGCTCTCACTGACTTCACTGAGCACTGAAGGTTTTAATTCTTTCTGGCAGTCAAGTATGAAGCATTTTGAAGTGTTTTTTGAGATTTTTCTTCTCACATGGTTAGTCATCTGTTAAGTCTAGAGTTTTTATATTGAAAAAAAAAAAACAAAAAACAACAACAAAAAAAAAAAAGCACCAATCAGAAGTCAGAATTCAAATTTTTGCACCCAAACAACC
Source organism: Ara ararauna (assembly GCA_028858755.1). Classification (NCBI taxonomy): domain Eukaryota; kingdom Metazoa; phylum Chordata; class Aves; order Psittaciformes; family Psittacidae; genus Ara; species Ara ararauna. The sequence continues at coordinate 70,925,635 of CM054377.1, read as the reverse complement.
TAAGAAGACATATAATAGATGACAATGTACTGCCAAAGATTTCAAACAGTATGGGGGTGTCACACTGAAGTCCTTAATACACCTCTAAAGTCAGCTGTGATCCTCTCAAAATCCATAATGAAACACAACATCATTATAAAAAGCCTAACAAAAAAAAGAGCAAAACAGTAACACCAACCATCCAAACAAAAAAATCCCCACCCTTCTGAATATGGAATTTTCATCTCTGTCTGAATGGCTGACATTTAATCACATATATTACATTAGTTTTTCAAATTGAAAATACTTCTGGCTTGGATCCCCTCTTGTACATTCTTTCATTGATGGAGGGCCAAAAAATGCCATAAATTTATTTTACTTTTTTTATTAAGACAAAAATTATTAGACACCTGCTTCAGCTATGGATTTTTGTGTAGAAAGTATGCCAAATACATTATTACCAGACTCTTCCCATTATATCCAGTTAATTATATCAGGCACTGCTCTCCAGGTTTTAAGAAGTCACCATGTCTACACATAATTATTTCCGTAATTAAATCTCATCAGAACCTTACTTTCAAAGGACAAAGATAGCTGGGAACAACCAAAGAAGTCGCAAATGTGATTTTTGTCCCTCCAGTCTTTTCAGCTGCATAAGCATGACACTGATACTTGAGGCAAGACAGGACTCATAGACTAGTTTCATACTGCAGTGTCAATGCCTGTGAAAACTGACCAGAAGCTGCTGGCAAAGGCAAGGCACAACTGACCAGCTCTTCCTCTCAAAACTATGATATCCATATTCTTCCTCACAGTGCCATAATCCCTTATCAGTCCAATTCCCAAACCAGTTTTCTCTGCCATGCCAGAAGGAAATCCCACCTCCTCCACCCACACTGAACCCAAAGAAAATTTGCTATGGTCCTTGCCTCCCCAGCATTCATGGCCTCACACTTTTTTCCTACACTCTACTGCCTCCATGAAGGTCCTGCCTTTATCACTGCCTTACACTGTCTGCCTCAGGACAGCAGCACTGTTCCATCTAAATGTAAATCTGCTTTGCGGCACCTGCATCACTGTTATCAGACTGCTGTCTCTGCTATATGAGAGAGATGTAACACAAATACAAGCAGAAAATTGTCATATCATCATGTTGAAATTGTTCCTGACTTTTCAGTTTGGAGTTTTATCATAATGAAATCTCTTCTGTGTCACCAAGCAAAAGGCTGAACTTCAGCACATTTGATACAAACCTGCTCTATAATAATAGCCAACACAGCTAATTCCCTTATTTCTGCAGACATGACAATTAAACATGCACATTAATAATACTAATTACTGGACTTGTTTGGCTGGGTCATCAGACCAGCCCCACATACCAGAAAAGAGTTGCTCAGAAATAGCGGTGATTACCAACATCACTGCTATCACAATGGAAAGAAAAATCTTTCTGCAAGAAACCAAGATAAAGATGAACAAAGTTATATTAATATTTTGATTCAGAGCATCAGTGTAAATTTGAAACAAATCCCTTGCTGTCCCCACTTACTGTGCACTGGCTCAGCACTCCAGATGGATTATATGAGCACAAGTTAGATCACCTCTACAGGAAATCAAACTGGAAGAAGCTCTGCTTCAGGAGTACACAAACCCCTATCTATTCCCTAATACTAAATCAGACACGTCATGACCTCATCATGATGGGGGTATTCAGTCGAGAAGATGAGATTAAACCTAGTCCAAATTAAAACCCTGAGTAGCGTATACCATAGACGTGAAAATGCATGCTGATGTAGAGACTTAGCCAAACCCTCCAGCCAACAGCCTAATAAGTCTGAATCTAGCAGATGCAATATAGCTGTCAAAAAGTAGCCATACAAAACCCAACCAAAGTTCTGTCTATCCCAGTACTCAACCTCTATTAACAGTCAGTAGAAGATGCATAGGGAAGAGTTTGTGAACAAAAAAAAAAAAAACAGGCGCTGCTATTTCTTATGAATACTTTCTAATTTACAACAGCTCAATGAAATCTTGAGCCCGAAGCACTGTGTTTGTCAGCATAGGAAGAATTCTTGTAGATTCCTTCTTTTAGGAAATTATCAGTTTTTCATAAATCCTAAATACCGACAACAAGCAAGGGGTTGGAGAGGTTACTTAAAAGCTACAAGTTAAAGAACCACTACCATTAGTTTGTTACGAACATTACTCCTGCAGTATCTGAGACTCCCTATCCTTTCTGTGGGAAGCTCTTTTACCTCTCTATAACCTTTATGATTTTATTAGCCATTACTATATAGATACTTTAGTTTTCTTCGAGAAATAGACTGCTGAAAGTTTTCAAATCACTGAGCAACACCATGATAAGAAAAAGGAAATGTACAGAAATGTGACATACCTGACCTGACACAGATGCTGTCAAGTCCCAGACACCTCCTGGGTGTGAGAATGAGTTTTCTGCCATCAGTAAAAGCTATTACACTGTCCTTTTTTATATCACCAATGCAGTTTTTACTTCTTGGTTTCCCAGTCACAAGAGAGATTACAGTATTTCCCAGCTTCAGGTTGAATCCATTATCATTCACAGGGTGATGTTAACCTGCTACATTGAGGTAAAATTCTCAGCTCTACCTGCAGATAGCTTTACTTTTGTTTTGTTTATTTGTGCTACAAGTCCTAATGTATTGATTTTATTAGGACTGTCAACCAGAAAGTTCTGATTTAGGGTGATTTTGGAGTGCACTGCTTTAGACAAAAGAGCTAGGAAAGTAGGCAGAAGGAAGTGAACATAAAATTTATTTGCAGTTTACACAAAGCTTCAGTTAATACTTTTAAAATCTCTTCTTTCCTTGCCTCTTCTTCCACATCCTAAGAATAACTGCACATTGTCAAGAAACGTTGTTACTGCTGTTATCTAATTCTCTCTCTAAATCATTAATAAAGACATTGAACATCAATATTCTCATACTTACCTCAAGGGAACCCACACTGCATATTGCTGCTTTTGCTTTCACTCTGGCCAGAGAGGCAAGCAGCCCACTTGGTTTAGACCCCTTTTTACCCATCCAACATCAGGTGCTCTTGCTGCTTCTGCCCGCCAGGCTACAATTGATATTAGTAGGTCCTCAACTATTTCTCAAGGTCTAGCAGTGACTTCAAGGCTTTGGAGTGAGGTGCAGCCTGGGAGTCTGAAATTTCATCTGGGATATACATGAGACTTCTGCTCAAGATCATATTATTGAAGTAAAATGGTACTGGCATCTTATGTTTAAAATATCAAAAAATCATGTCTTTCTCTAAAGAGAGACAGCAACAATAGCTGGACCTAATCCAATATTTCTGAGGAAATGAAGATCCTTCCTGATTTTAAAGAAGCCTTTGATGTGATTTTGTTCTGAAAACTGCCATGTTAATACTTTTGGATCCACTGACATTCTTCCACTTTATCAGTTTCATCTTAATCTGGACAGACCTCATCAAGGTAGTTCTATCCCTTGAAAACTCTCTTCTTTTTCTTCCTCTAGGGCATTTCCAGGATACAAATAAACCATAAGAAGACTTTGTGAAGACATCCCGTGATTCATCTAACACGTACCTATGTAGCTGCATGACTAATGCACTAATGCATCTCACTCTTGCAGCCTCTGAAAGTGTTCAGTCCACATGAGAGAGGAACTGCAAAACTAGGCACAAGGCAGTTAGTGGGAAGAACCCAGCCTTATTCCCACACCTCTAGTTAAGCTAAAAGCAAATTAATTAACATACAAAAAATAAACTAAAACATTAAGAACAACAACAACAAAAAAAGAACCAACCCCCCCCCCCCCAAAAAAAAAAAACAACCAACAGTTAAGCCAACAGAAAGGAACAGAGACAGTTCACTTCAATTTTTAAAGTTACCTTAATGGGTACAAAGACACTCACTGCTTTTTACAGTTGTGTGATAAGATCCCTTTCTTGAGTAAGAGGCTAAACCAAACCCTCTGAACACAAACAGCTGTGAAGTCTTTGGGAAAAAAAATCATGGAAAGGAAGGTTAGGTCCTCAATGCAAGGTCGCCAAGGAATAAAGGCACGCAGACTGTGTTATTTGAATTTAAATATTCATGTGATCTGATAAAAACCTCACAAATACTAAGCTCTGTGCTGAAAGTCAAAGTTCCTCCATGAATCAAGAGTGTGTTCTCACAACATCCAACAACCTAGTCTGATATAATTTGGTCAATTACTCATTTATCATCTGAGATCTAGCATTTGATCCACTTCCAAATTGAAAAGCTAGCTCAAAGGCTAAAAAACAATTCTGCCCTCAAAAGACAGCCCCTAAAACAAACACAGTCTCCAAGAGAGCAAGAGAGCACTGGTAGTGAAATCAGCTTCACATATCCAGTCACTACTGCAGATCTGCTGCTTTTGGAAGGTTAATTTTCTGCTTTCTGTAACCTGCCCCACATTAGCATTGCTACAGAGCCTGCTGTCCTGGAACTGCACCACCAGAAAAAGACAAGAGGCAGACCTTCACCTCTCCATTACCCGTGACAGAAAATCTTAGTGTAGTGGGCATTGCAAGTGGAGTCCCTGTTATTCATGCAGGCATTTAGCAAAGGTATCCAGGAAATGTGCTGTACTCAAACTTCTTGGATTTGTATAAATACAGATTAATGTCTGATTTTTATTGGCACTTATTTCACTCACTTTTATTACCAATCAAGTAAATTGTTGGACATTTTCTTCCTAGTTTTACTAAACATCACTGAAAATGCTCCTTTTTATTCTACTTGTAGCTAGACACAGATTGTATCTCACGACCTGGGAACATTCAAAAGTTATCTATTTGGCAATGCACTTTCAATTACCTTTTGTTTATAGCTTTAGCTCAGGCAGACGAAAAGAAAAACACTCCAGTATATAGTTTGGTGAGGGAGTAATAATGGATTTCCAAATAAAAACAGGGAATTAGAGACTTCAAATCTCAATGCCTTATACATTACACACTATAAAATATATCGTTTCTGGAAACGTACTATTTGGAGCTATCGCCTTCCTACCAATTAGTTTTAAACAACATAATAATCCTGCAAGTAACTCAGGTTCTGTTACTGTACATAAACATCGTTGCTAAAACCACATGAACTAAAATTACCAAGATATCAATACAACCTCTACCTTTCCATAACCACCACTATGAAGGCTAGACCAGGCCTGTGAGGTGATGGAATTAAAACACCCTTGCCCAGAAAATAAATTCCTTAGGGACCATATTATCATCAGCCCTTTAAGTGAAAAATAACCCCCCACTGCCACATCCCGTAACATCATCTTAGTCATTCTACATCATTCTTAAGCACATACAAATGCAGAGGTGAACAAATCTAATCCAACACATATGTATTTCACTCTCAGGGTATTTACAATGCAGAACACAAAATACTAGCTAGGCTATGAAAATTTCTCAAAAAAAAAAAGATAGATGGGAGAATGACATATTTCTTAGGAGTGCAAACAGACCCAGTGGCCAATTTTGAAACCTTAGTCAAGCAAAATCTCCAGTGGCTTTCAGTGGTGTTTTGCTGCATAAAGACAAAATAGTCTGATCCTAATTCGTGCTGAGCACATCTGCTAAGGTGCTGAGCCCAGCCAATTACAGTCAGCTTGCCTGCCAAAGTCACTTTCGCTTTTGATATAGAGAAGGCTGGCTCAGGTCATGTTAATACCTACTTCCAGCCCTAGTGGGGAATACTTGAACTCATTACTATACCACAGATACAAGTTGTTTCAGCATAGCAGTTTTAACTACATAATGCACAGCTCCACACGGCATTTGTATTTGCCCAGAAGATTATCATTAATTCTTCAAACCTTCATTTTGTACTCAATTATCACATCTTATTTGTAGGGTTTAGTTTCTGGATTTATATGTTATCATGCTGTAAGCTTTGAAATAACAATGATCTCATTATCACCTAAATTATATCATCACATTCTTACCCATACTCTTATTGCTTTTACTGAGAACGGTGATACATGTTGCAACTGCACTACTTACTGAGATCTGATTTTGTTGGTTGGCTTGTTAGGGGTTGTTTTCCTTCCCAAAGTCACTGTTACTTTAGAAAAGCACAACATAAAATGCAAACAGATTTGAATACAGTTTGAACAGTGTATAGCATACAACCTGTTGTAGTTAAACCACTTAGATATGTGTTTGTGTAATGTCTCTTCAGGCAGCACGAAGACTCTGACAGATGGTACTCTGACACGCATGGCTGTCAGTAAAACCTCAGCTTTGCCAAGAGGAGAGAAGAAAGAAGTGAGGGGGGAGTGAACTGAAATGCAACTTGTCAGATTTATAAGGTAAGTGATATCTTTTCCCATTTGAAATTAATTGCTTCATTATTAGGAATCTCTAATGAATTGATTTAAAGCTCATACCCAAGGGTATCCATTCATATTTACATGGTTTGTTGCACATTGTTAAAACTATGCGCTAGCTTTTAATAGCAGCATTTTATTTTAATGCAAACCATGAAAAACAGTTTTATAAGGAACAAAAATTACTTCTTATAAATTGTACAGAAATGTTATAGCCTAATTTTTATAATAAACTAGGTCTCATTTCTCTGTCCTCAGAGACCACAGCAATGCTCAGCATACACGTATCAACCTATAAGCACTGTTGGAAGACAAGCATCCCTGCAAATAATTTCTTCCTCACTGTACCATCAGACAGACTACATATTCTATAGCTGCAATTGTTCCCAGATGTCTGATGTTAATCTACCATGTACATCAGAGAGACTTTAATAAAATCAGTACCTACCTCCTCAGTAGATCAACATCTTCAAAGCACTGCCACTGTTAAGTATATTTAAGTTGCTTGGTGTCACAGATAACAGTAAATTTAACTTCCTCAAGAAGGGAAAGCAGTCTTTTTTTTCTGTTTAATGGCACTTGTCGCACAGCAGAGAGCAGGGATTAGTGTAAGTACCAGCTATAGTACAAAACTAAGGGTTTAAAGCACATTTTTTACATTCAAATGATGTATAAATCGGATCTAATGAAAACCTCTGCATGGAAGAAAGGAAGCAGCATCACAGATACACAGAAAAAGTCAAGAATTGTAAGGCAAACAGATTAAATGATATTGCAGATACTACATTGGTACTGTGAGTCAATACTACCGATTTCCAGTCCTGCGGTCTACTACTGTTTTTCATTTGCTGGTTTGCAATTACTGGGGGTGCTCTATGGACATATTTTGACTAATGCATAAAAGAAAACAAACAAAAAAAAGGCAGATTAATTTATACTATTGAGCACTGTGGGTAGGTGACAACTCTATAAGAGGCCTCACCTTCCTTGAAAAAGGTAGAACATCACAGACTGAAAAGAAAAAGTTTGCTCTCATGCCTTGAAACCTAACAATAGCAGCTTTCTATACCAAAAACCTGCAAGAAACATATGTTTATCTACACAATTACTTTTATGTGCTCAAACCTAGTGACCTACATGTTCTAATCATTGCTTACATGATAATATAGTGTTCGTGGTGAATTCTCAATGTGCATTCATAGTAGTACAAAACAACCACCACAGAGTTGATGATAAGCAATTACCATTTATTATTCAAATCTAAGAACCGTTACATGAGCTGGAGACTAACTTATTCTCATCATCTGGGTTCATATTTTCCTACACACTTTTTAAAAGTTGAGGTTCATGAAACACACCAAGTTCACTTTGAAATATTCTGACTCATGTAATTACCTGTCTGGCTAGATTAATATTCAGTAATCACTGGTATAAACCAAAACAAAGGTGTAATTGAACTGTAATTGTGAAGTGTTACATTGTAATTATGGTCACCAAGTGATAAGGTATAATTATTTAAATATTAGGTGCTTGTGTGTAGATGATATTACTACTTTCTGGAGAAGATGTCACTATATCTTTGTTATTAAACTTTATTTTCCAGGAAAACCCTTTTTCCAGAGAAAGTCTTCAGTCTTTTTTCCATCATGGCTTCATTGTTGCCCATAAAAACAAACAAACAGCAGTAGCAAGGATTATTTTTTCTTTCTTTCTTTTTTTTTTTTTTTTAAGTCTGTAATGCAATTCATATGTGACAAAAGATAAGAAGGATATTGGCAGTATTACTGGAAGAGGACATGATCTAGAGTGAGGATTTGTAGGGAAAAAAAAGAAACTCGACTACCTATGTGACAGGAACAAGCATCCAAGATTTCAGAAGGAAGCCGATGATGGCTTAATTCTACATTCAAGTGATCAAAAGCAGTCAAAAAGGAGAGGCGAAACAACCCCACATCCCTCACTGTTTGTAAGTAATAAAAACACTGTAATCTCAGGGTGAACCAGTACAAGCTTTCAGGAAGTCTGCTTTCCCTTTTTGTGCTGATAGCCTTTCACTTTTCATGGTGATAGCCATGGCACAGACATGACATAAGCTCTGTCTAGTTCTACTCTCAGTTGTGATGCTCTGTTATGACAAATGAAACAAATTACAATATGTAAGTACTTGAATTCTGCCTCTTGGTGAGCTGCTCACAACCTACAGAACAAATACAAAATGAAAATTAATATGCAATAGTTCTATCAGATACTAATCATCAAATCTCATATTAAGTAATCATCAGTAGCGATTCAGCCAAAACCAGTCATGACTGGAGCAATCCATAATCTCTATAAATCTGAAGAAATCTAGTTCAATTCAAAAAACCTTCTCTCCTATAGCAAAAAAACAGGTTTGAATTGTCTTTTAAAGTCAGAGAATTAATTCTTTTAAGACATCTAATTCTTCTAAAAATAGATAAAGCTACATGATTAATCAGTGCACATTAAGCATAAATAGAATCATAGAACCATAGAATAGCTAGGGTTGGAAAAGGTCATCCTGTTCCAACACCCCTGCCAGGGGCACGGACACCTCCCACTAAACCATGTCACCCAAGGCTATGTCCAACCTGGCCTTGAACACTGCCAGCGATGGAGCATTCACAACTTCCCTGGGCAACCCATTCCAGTGCCTCACCACCCTTACAGGAAAGAATTTCTTCCTCACATCCAATCTAAACTTCCCCTGTTTAAGTTTGAACCCATTACCCCTTGTCCTATCACTACAGTCCCTCATGAAGAGTCCCTCCCCAGCATCCCTATAGGCCCCCTTCAGATATTGGAAGGCTGCTATGAGGTCTCCGCGCAGCCTTCCCTTCTCCAGCCTGAACAGCCCCAACTTTCTCAGCCTTTCTTCATACAGGAGGTGTTCCAGTCCCCTGATTATCCTCATGGCCCTCTCCTGGACTTGTTCCAACACTTCCATGTCCTTTTTATGTTGAGGACACCAGAACTGCACACAATACTCCAAGTGAGGTCTCACAAGAGCAGAGTAGAAGGGCAGGATCACCCCCCTCGACATGCTGGTCATGCTCCTTTTGATGCAGCCCAAGATACCATTGGCTTTCTCGGCTGCAAGTGCACACTGCCGGCTCATGTTCATTTTCTCATCAACCAACACCCCCAAGTCCATCTCTGCAGGGCTGCCCTGAATCTCTTCTCTGCACAACCTGGAGCTGTGCCTGGGATTGCTCCCACCCAGGTGTAGCATCTTGCACTTGGCATGGTTAAACTTCATCAGGTTGGCATCAGGCCGCCTCTCAAGCATGTCAAGGTCCCTCTGGATGACATTCCTTCCCTCCAACGTATCAACCCAACCACACAGCTTGGTGTCATTGGCAAACTTGCTGAGGGCGCATTCAATCCCACTGTCCATGTCTCCGACAAAGATGTTAAACAAGACTGGTCCCAACACTGATCCCTGAGGGACACCACTCGTTACTGCTCTCCAGCTGGACATTGAGCCATTGAGCACAACTCTTTGTGTGTGGCCATCCAGCCAGTTTTTCATCCACTGAGTGGTCCACCTATCAAATTGATGTCTCCCCAACTTAGAGACAAGGATGTCATGTGGGACAATGTCAAATGCTTTTCACAAGTCCATGTAGATGACATCAACGGCTCTTCCCTTGTCCATCAGTTCCATAGCCCCATCATAGAAGGCCACCAGATTGGTCTGGCAGGATTTCCCCTTACTGAAGCCATGCTGGCTGTCACCAACTACCTTGTCGTTTTTCATGCTCCTCAGCATGCCTTCCAGGAGAATCTGTTCCAAGATTTTGCCAGGCACAGAGGTGAGGCTGTCTGGTCTGTAGTTCCCTGGCTCTTCCATTTTTCCCTTCTTGAAAATGGGGGTTATATTTCCCTTTTCCAGTCATCGGGAACTTCACCTGACTGCCATGATTTTTCCAATATGATGGACAGTGGCTTAGCAGCTTCATTTGCCAGCTCCTTCAGGACTTGTGGATGGATTTCATCAGGTCCCATGGACTTGTATACGTTCAGGTTCCTAAGATGGTCTCACACCAGACCCTCCGCTACAGTGGGCCCACGGTCTTCATTCTCACTGTCCCTGCATCTGCCTTCCAGGACTTGGTTGGTGTGGTCAGAGCATCTCTTTATAAGGGAGTACTCTAAACTAGATACAATGAGTTACTATCTACAACTACATAAAATTAATATAGCCTGAAACAATATACATTATCAGTTATACAGTATGATAATGTGCATTTAAATTCTTTTGAGCTATGCTATGTGGATGTTTGTGCACATATGGCTCCAATTTAGTTTATTTTCCAAAGCAGAGTTACTTTTCATAGTTTTCTTCATGTTTTTTTGCTTGTTTAGCAAATAGAACGCAGATCCATTTTGCAAGAATCAGAGTCCTGAAGACTTGACCAGAGCATGCTTTTCAGCCTGCTCTACTAGATTTTGGACAACTCCTTATCTACTCTACCATTATAGATAAAACATAGCTATAACAATGATTCTTTAAGAGCAATGAAATAACAGAGATTTACTGTTCACTGAGCATATTAATTCTTTTGGTTTGCATTGAACCTCTCACCCTTTTATCAAGTTCATCAATTGCAATTAAGAGTTAGGAAAGTAGAATTACTTCATTGCCAATATTTTTGTATCTCAGCCATTCATGAGAAGCTGAAGATTTCTCTGGATCCCAGCTACTAACGCAGCAAATATAAGCAGTACAAACAACATTGTTGACACACCTAAAAAGATTCTATCGGTAAATAGGTGACTGTAGAGCTGGGTTCCATACATCTTCTCCCTATACTGTACCCTACTGTATTGATTCTGGTTTTATATCTAAGAATAGACTGCACATATAGTGTGTGTCACGTGAGGAAATACGCTATAGCAGAGCCAAAGATTAACAGCTGCTTTATCTATTTCCCAGTTCAGGGTCTTTTTCCAAGAAATAATGTAACAGAAAACACAGTATTCGTAAAGCATCACCTTGGCCACCTACAGCATCATGTTAGTCACCTTCATCCCAGGTGAGGGCTGCTTTTACAAGTGCTATGGATTCCAATTTTAAATACACAAAATATTTTTATGCCTCTGCTTCCTAAAGTTAATTCCTCAGTTCAGAAGTATGATTTGTTATTTAGACTGAATAGCCTTTTTAACTTGAATTATTTTAGCTAGCAAGACATCTTCTCCTAAACTTAAATAACTATCTACTTTGCTTGGGATTTAATCTAATATATGTGGAGACATCTGATTAACCAATGTATATTTAATTAATCGTCTTTATAAACCAGTCTTTTGGTTCTCCCTAATCTAAGTATAATTAGCCACAGATTGCAATAAGATCAAATTAATACATCTTTAAGAAATATGCATCACAAATTATGTTCTAGGAAAATATGTGATAATGTCCACTTTAATTGGGTGGATACCCTCTGTGTCAATGACAAGCTGGAGTGCATGGAGCTTTGCCTGGGGATGCATGAGGAGGTGGCTGAGAGCTCATTGGTCAGGATTAAAGGGAGGATAGGGACGGTTGACATTATAGCGGGTGCCTGTAGGTTGCCCAGCCAGAAAGACTGAGTGCATGAGGCCCTCTCTAGACAGGTAGAAGCAATCTCATGTCCACAAGCCTTGGTGCTTATCAGGGACTTCAACCATCCTAATATCTGGAAAGACAGCACAGCAGGGCATAAGCAATCCAGGAATGTGTTGATGATAACTTCCTTTTCCAGGTGAGAGACAGCCAATGAGGAGAGGAGCTATGATGGACCTTGTTCTCACTAGCAAGGGGGGAAAAGGGATGTTGGAGAATGTGAAGCTCAAAACCAGCCTTGGTCTAGTGGAAGGTGTCCCTGCCGATGGCAGAGGGTTGGATCTAGATGATCTTTAAAGTCCCTTCCAACCTAAACCATTCTATGATTCCATGATATCATATGTGTTTTAACTTCTTTTTAAAGCAATGACAATGCTTACATAAATCATCACTTTGAGTTCTGGAGTCTGACAGCTTTGAACATTTTCTATTTGAGACGTATATATAAAACAATTTCTGATGTAAAAATATGCTTGTAAAAAGTGCTTTATGAATTCACTTCAAGAATGAATCTACAAATTCACATCTGCATTCAATTACATTGCTGTTATCTGCAAGAGATTGTTTCCAGACATTGGACAGAGAACGCACCCAACCTAACAGAAAATCCCTTCAGTCACACTTCAAAAAATGACATAGGACTAAAAGGTTTTCTAATTTTATCTGAGACATCAAGTTTATGCTGGTGGAGTTTTTTCAGGTGGTTGGTTGGTTGTTTTTTTTTTTAATTTAAAAAAGTATTCTTTTCATTAAAAAAAAAGCTCTATTTTGCTCTACACATTCATTAAATTGTTAAAATAATGCATTTTCAATATGTATTTTTCAAACCTATGTAAGATGGAATAAACACCAAGATTGGTTTTTGCTGCTGGCGTATGGGTTTGATTGAGGTTTTTTTTTCTTAAGATCTTTAATTGACAAGGAACATTTTACATTCTTATTGGCCTACAGGTATAACTTAAGCATATCGTCACACGAGCTGATATTGCACAGGCTGATAAAATTTCTACTGCTCTCTGGCATCCTAACTTGTTAAACTTTTAATGCTTCCTACATAACATAGACAAAAATTCTGGAAGCCCCAGAGAAAAAAACACCGTCTAACATTATTACCTTACCCCTTATTGACCAGAAAAGCTCACACTTGCCCCTTTAAATAGCATATTTCTTTCCATGTGATTTAGCATGATAGATAAACAATTAAAAGAAGGAATTCTGATTATGAAAGCCCCAAGTAAAGAGGCTATCAGGTAATTCTCAGCAACCAAAGGATATCCAACACCTGTATTCATCATTTCAATATTGTGACATTAGTCAATTTAATATTATGGCAAGTTAGTTTTAGAGATAGGTAATTAAACCCACAGATTACATTCAAGCTGATGAAAATAATACATTGTCTTCAAAATGGAAAGGAAGCAGATCTGCTTTTGGTAGCAGCCCATGTAAGCTGTCTACTAAATATCTGCATTTTTTTAAAAAGCTATTCCCCTAAACAGATCTGTTATATTTTTTCATATTAGTTACTATCTCAGTAGCTTTAAAAACATCTGCTTATAAACAGTGTTAATGTTACATTCTTCTACATAATTTTACAGGAAAATGTTGCGGGCGGGGCCCACAGGCTCCTCTTGCCTGTGGCGGTAGGCAACGACTGCAGGCTCCTCTGCCTGCGGCAGGCCCCCCTGCCTGCCCTCCGTGGTGGGAGAATGAAGACAATCAATATGATCATTCATCAGACTCAGTTTATTTCATCTGAGGGTTCCAGTTATATACTCTATGCAGGCACACTTGCTAATATACGATTGGCTACTTATGCTACTAATTGATACATGATTGGTTACATGATTGGTACCTGCTTGATCACAGCTCGAAGGTTACATTCACATCCCACGCCCCTCTGTAGTTTTCCTCTTGGTTATGTTCCAGGGGGTTTTCAGCTTGCAGCTGTGCTTCAAGGTTGCAGTTATCAGTTCCTCCCTACATATCCCGACTTCTCAGGCTCCTCTGCCAACTCTCTCAAACTCTTCTCACGCACACGTTCTCTAGTAACCTTCAGCCAAGGCCTCAAAGCCTTTGGTTCGCTACTGCTGGGCCTATGGTCTCATCGTGTCCGTTCTCCAGCAGCCATTCCCCAACAATACCCCTCTTTTCTTTTGCATCCACAACAGGAAAACATAATTTTACAGGCATTTTGAAGATTTACTTTCAAAGAAAAAAACCTGTGCAACTTTTCTTACCGAAAGCTGAATTTACTACACATGGACATAAAGTCAGAGGTAACTTCTTGGCCTAGGCAAGCTCTTAGGATAATATGCACCCATCTTCTTAGGTTACTGCAGGGCCTTCTTTCCTTTCCAATTCATTTTACTACTAAGAATAAAGAATAATTTTAATCAAGACAGTGAATTACCAGCCATGTTTTGCATAGTGATGAAATTACAGCCTTGCCTCTCACAATCTTCCAGATGTCTCCTTGAGTAGCAAAATGCCATTTGGCAATAGTTACAGATGCTCAGACTATACAATAGAAGACTATGTACAGTACAGAAACCAAGGCCCCCTGCAAATACCAAAACTTCTATTTTCAAACCTTTTCATGCAATCCCCAAATTCACTGCTTATGGGAGTAAAGCAAAACACAACTTCAACACAAAAGCCTTTTCAAACTTTTAAACTGAAGAAATGCATCCACATTCATTTACATGTATTTATTTATGTGTTCAGTGGCTCTCGTGTGTCACAGAGGTCTGCGCTGCAACAGCTAAAACACAAGCAGATTTTCTTCTGTTTTGTACCTAAACATAGTAAAATGCTATATTAAATTACAATCCTTTCCAAGTAAAATGGAATCATGCAAATCCCCTAAAGGACCTGATCTAGATAATTCACATCTGTGAGTACCTGTTGCTTCTCCTTTCTGTTCTGTCTTACCTTTCTGAGATCAAACATCTGTTGAGTGTTTGTCATCTCAGCTCCAAAGAAGTCTTCATTATGATTTGATTCTTATCAGCAGATATTGTTTCATTTCTCTGCTACCCAATTCCACACCAATATCCATCTCTCTTTCGATGACCCATTTGGTGTGTTTTGCTATCTGGATTTTTTTTAATCATAAGATATCAGATTGCCCTCTCCTTTTCCAGAAGCCAAGTTTTGGAAAAGTAGTGTGATAAAAAGGAAGTCTCCATCATCCCTCATTTTATCATCCTTTTTTCTCCTCTTATTCCTCCTATGTGGAAGACATGCCATTTCAGTTGTCAACATCATAGATGTCACTGCAACAATCAGATATTGTGAACATATAAATGACCACACTCAACAAGCTCTTTAATACACAAAAAGCTGGAATTGCCTTTTATGGAGACGTCATCAGTGATGGTAAATTCATTAAGCTAAGTAGACAAAGTTACATCCACACACATAATGATGCTTATTCCATTTTTATAAATTTCCTAAAATTAACATTCCAGTGTACTTTTAAATTATAGCCATAACACTGTGATAGTAAGGGGAATCCATTTAAACAAAAATATTCAAATCTGTCCTTATGGAGGATGGGGTTTATTTGAGGGAAGGCTTTAAACATTTCCATGTAAACATCTATCAGATAAAATCAAGGTGATTTACCTCTTTCAGTTACAAGTCTAAAACCAACCTAAAGTAGACTCCAAAAGTCTGGATTTTATTCTTTAATATATGATTGAAAAAGGTCATTCTAGATGAAATGCAAGTATACAACAACATACACAGCAGTATTTACAAATTATGATGTCTCTAGAATTTTTAATCTCAAAAAATTACCATAAGTGAAAGTTGCAATGTAATTTCCAGGCCAAAGTTTTTAAAGGATGTTCTAAGCTTTTCAAAAGACACATAGCAATTCTCTGTGGCTTAATGATGGGTGAGTCTCTCATCTCAAAATAATTTATGAATTCATAGTCAGTCATGCAGAATTTCTATTTTCTGTCACATTTATCTCTCTAACAAGACATGTTACATTATTCATATTGTAGTGGAATCTCAGAATCAGCTCTGATGCTTTGAAAATGTCTTGACTTATCTATCAATAAATTGACCACCATCACTAACAACAACAATCGCACTTAATCTAAGATGAATCCTAAATTAACTGATTTAATTCTGGATGTAAAGTTCAGGGGTTCAAAACATTATTTTCTTTGGGTAGCCAATAAGCAGATTAATGACTTCAGTGCATAGACAGCAGTTTCATAGCAGTGCAGTAGTGCAGGATCAGAAACATAAAGAGTCTTTTCATGGTTTTGTTCCCTGACTATGGTTTAAGAAAGAATGTCCTACAATGTAGACAGATATAATCTCTGAAGAATGGCCTCTGTCATCCTGAAATATATAGCTGTACTGGTGAGATAAAGCTGTAGGTGCCCAGACCGTATGCAGACCATAATTACACACTCCAGGTACAGTTTTCAAGACAGCTAAAACACAGGCAATGCAAATTTCAGCCACCTATGTATAAACAGTGGAGAGAAGCAAAAAAAAGGTGGACTATAATTATCAAATGAGAACCAGCTCAGCAAATCCATGCTGGACAGTCTTCTGCTTGGGAAAAAAAAAAATAGACAAAACAAAAACTTTTACAATCAAAAAGAGCTCAAGATCACAATTAGTACATTAACTTTATACACAATCACAATAAGCAGCATCTATCAGTTGCTCAGACACCATGTAAAAAAGACATCAGTAAACATACTAAAAAGTACATGGATATGAATGTACAGTGCTGAACCACAACAGAACAATCATGAAGTTGAAGCTTTTTAGTGCTTTACAGAAATTTTCCCAGGAAATTAATTCTGAGGCTTAGTCTTGGTAAATTTGGTATGTGAACTGTGCATTTGAAATTAGGAGATGGCAATAATGAGCTGAGGCTTTAAATCACTGGCACCCAAATGTCCAGAAAATCTCAATAAATTATTTACAAAACATTCCATAGACCATTTACTTTTCAAACTGGGAAATAAAATCAGAAAGAGATTTTCACTGTAATCAGAAAGGAGTACATTTAAAGCATGGAAGGAAATGGAATTCATATAGTCCGAGTTCAATTATGATACAAACTAACGCCTTTAGAGGCCTTCAAATTTAAGTATTAAAGGAAAAAGCTATCTCATGACAGAGCTGAAATTGAATTTAATCATACCACAAATACACTTCCCTTGCAACTGAAAGAAAAAGCATTTTAACAAACAAGAAAAAATAGAAAATTCAAAAGAAATAAAATCTAGTTCACAAACAAGGATTTGATACTTGACAGTCACTGCATAAGAAACAACACTCCAAAAACAACTAACAGCAGTTTGAGTGTCATCCAGGACCAATTTGTACACCTTTAAGTTTTGTGGGGAATAAAGCCCTTTCTTCAATAGGAGAAGAGTATCTGAACCCTAGACAAAGTGAGCAAACATATGCAGTTAAACCTAGTGGAGTGATGAAGCAGATGAACAGCCACATGGAGACCAATAAGAGAAATATGTTCTATTAAGAACTTAGTATGTAGTGCTACTAAGAATGCTAATTACTCCCTGGTGTATGGGAGATTGAAGTGAACTGTTTACCCAAAATTACTCAGCATCTGTCATGTGTCAATGACAATTTTTATCAACTTTCTTAATTGAGAATAGCACCACTGTTGCATACACAACTATTTGAAGCAACACAGAATGATTTTAGCTTTCCTTCTACACTGGGCAATATTTTCAAAGTTATGTCATTTAAAAAAAAGCGATGTTTGTGGACCTAACAGAATGTAAGATTTGAACCATATAGCTTAACCTGATTAGAAATACACTGTCGTGGTTTAAGCCCAGCCATAACTCAGAAAACTATGCAGTCTCTCTCTCACTCTCCTCCCTTTATCCCCCCCGCTCCCGGAGGGGTGAGGAAAAGAATCAAAAGAATGTAACTCCCATGGGCTGAGATAAGAACAGTTCGGTAACTAAGGTATAACACAAACCACTACTGCTGCCACCAATAACAATAATGATAAGGGAAGTAACAAGGGAAGAAAATACAACAGCTCACCACCCACTGACCAATACCCAACAGTGATCTAACCCTTCCAGGTGACTGCCCCCAAGTTTATATACTGGGCATGACATGCTGTGGTATGGAATAACCTCTTTGGCTAGTTTGGGTCAGGTGTCCTGTCTCTGCTTCCTGCTGGCTTCCCCTCCTCCCTGGCAGAACATGAGACTCAGAAAGCCCTTGGTCAGAGTAAACATTACTGAGAAGCAACTGAAAACATCGGTGTTATCAGCACTGTTCCCAGGCTGAAAGTCAAAACCACAGCACTGCACCAGCTACTAAGAGGAAGAAAAATGACTGCTACTGCTGAACCCAGGACATACATATATCTACGTTAGGCAAAAATGCATCATCATCATCATCATCTGCAAAAAAGCATGGTAATTTTAAGCTTTTATTTTTTAGTTTTTGGGGAAATATTCACCTATATTTTCATAGGCTGAGAAACTGCTTATGATAGAAGAAAGCTCCCCTACATTAAGGCCATATTTATGCAAACACCACCACTAGGAAGCAGAGGGGAATCTAGGGAGTTGTGGAGAAGGAAAGGATGAGGAATCCCTTGTTACTTTTTGTTTAACTGAGTGAGGAGAAAAATTCAGTTTGGGGTCCTGAATTTTCAAGGCTTCAGTTAGGCTATGTCAAATCATAAATCAAATAGAGACAAGGGCATTCAGAAAGATATGTCTGATTTGAATCAAGAAGCAACTGTTATTACTTATCTGTAATAAATGGAAAATATAAGTAGTAATAATAATATTATGTAATAATCCAATAAATTCACAGTTCAAACTGCACATATTCAAAATAATGCAAAGAAGAAAATTTAGAAAACTACCTCTATTGAAATTTAAGAATTTATAAATATTATTCCAATATTATCAAAATAAATATTTATTCCCTTTCTGTGGATCATTTTCTAAAACCAACATAAAAATCAGCTTCAATTTAATCTGTTAAAACTGATGAGATTGAATATAAAAAGATCAGGTTTTCTAGTTTATAGTTAACTCTTAACATTCACTAGTTCAAAAGATGCCGTTTCATTCACACACATATTCATGGGGGGGGATTATATTCAGTCAGCACATTCAAAATGAAGCAGTTCTTTTTCTGTCATCAAGTATTGTCGCAGTAAGCAGCTGCAAAACATAACAATTTCCTCACATGTATTTGTATATTTCTTCCATATTATCATTGTTTAAGCACATTGGTTTTCATACATTCTTTTATGCTTAGTTCTGTTATCCCTGTAGCCAAAGAAGCTAATAACAGAGAAGATCCTTATAACTGTAGAGAAAAATTAAATCAACAAACTCCTTTTGGAAAAGGCTTCTGATTAGAATCAGGACCACAGTAAGAAGATGAAAAGATCAGAAGCAAAAGAACTGTGCAAGACTTTTCAGGCTACATAAGAATAAAACAAAAGTTTCTTGTACTACCATTTTCATTCATCAGAGCAGCAGAAAGCAACAAGGTTGATTAGAATGAGAGAGTGGCACATTTAGTGTCGTGAAATATAACTAAATGGAAGCTCCCCTGTAGGCCAGAAGATACGTTCGGATCACAAGCATGTGAGGATTTGCTTTAGGTAACTCTTCTGATAAGGGTTAATTACCTCTCTGCGTTTACATTAATGTGTTTCAAGGCAGATTTTGTAGTGCTTATACATTACCACCAGCTGAATCTGCTTGCTCAGAGACATGAAGACATCATGATTCATCAAACCCCTTACATGCATCAGGAATTGAACCTACTGTTTGTTTCTGATTTACAATAAAATCTTAGGAATCGTTGCTGATGCATAAATCCACTGACACTTGCCTCTACAGCTAACTTTCGTCTGCTTAATCATGCACCAATATTGTCTCTGAACTTTGTTATTTTATGCAGGCCAGATTGTCTCAAAAATGCTGATTTCTCTACAAGAGGTTACGCACAGCACAACTTTAGTAACCATGAGTGGGCTGAGGTTCAATGGCTGTGTAGCACATTCCAAATGGTCTCATTAAACTAGTGTTACAAGCCATTCAAAATCCAGACCTTAATCCCTTCTGTATTTCTTTTATCCAAGGATTAAACAATTTCAAAACAGAGGGTCCTCTTACTTTCAGGAACCCTATTGATATGGTATGAACTCCTCATGTGTCATTAGTGTTCTTCATTTGCATATTTACCTAATAAAATTATTCCTTTCATCCATTAGAATAAAACTTTATTACTACACCTGTTATGGAATTCAGACAACTGCCTGCAGCTACACCAGTAAATCACTCTTGAAAACACTCAAATTAATCTTTTTCAGCTTCCTCCATTCTTCAGTTCTGTTTTTAACCAGACTAGAGTTGTCTTCAGGGTTTCTAGTCATCTTCTTGCACACTTATACTCAAGGAATAACTTCCAGCTTTCACCTTTCCTAGTTTTCCTATTAATTGATCCAGTTGTCTTATTGTTTTGCTTTCTTATCTGTAAATTCATAGTGCCATCTTGGTCAGTCACTCAACATATCAATGCCGCCTTTTTGTTTCAAGGTTTCCCAATCTTGTATTTCTTAAAATAAAAAATAAAAAAAAAGTAAAATAAGTGACATAATATTTTATAACACAACACAACATAACATAATATAATAATATAAAACCAGGGTAAGTAAAAAATGGTTTTAAATTTTAGTATTCATGTTTTATATGTTCTTATAACTCAGAGTAGTCTTTCATCATCACATTTGTTTGTGTTCTTGCTCAACGTCATGAAAAAATAGTCTTTAAGTCTTTATTTAAAATCTTAGTTGATTCACACACGTAACATGCAAAGGATTTTAACCATTCAGCTCCTGTCTAAGCTTTTAATATACAGTAACTTCAATGGTATAGGGATTTAAAAGCCTTTCGGGATCCTGATCTCAGTCACTCAGTGTCCCCGCTATTTTCCAATAATAGATTAAGAATGCTGCCCACACAAGAAATGAGAGAATTGCTAGGCCCTTTCTTTTTTTAAAAGCCTTTCCCCCCCCCATATTCTTAAATGAAAATGCAACGGCTCCACAGGAAACCTTACCCTTTACAGTGGTCTCTGGGAAGAACGACATCTCTGTTGATCGGTAACATTTGTATTTTTCCTTAGAAAGTACTCTTAAGCATGAATTTAATTACATCTTTGTCAGTAAACTTGAAGCTGTTGAAACCATACTGACTGTACAGCACACTGTTTTGGCAAACACTCTGGAAACTGAGCCAGCCATTTCTAGAATAAAAATGTATGACTAAGGTGGCACAATTTCTGAAGTCCATTAGTAATGGTATACATGAAAGGGTGTACGATGTATGCTCACTCTCAGTAAATACCTCATAAGAAATAAAGTTGTTTTGAAATACACAATTCCACTATCATCATCAAGTCAAAAAAGCAAAAAGAAAGTGCAAATTTTTGAGAGTGATGGCAGGAATTTCAGAGCCTTGCAGGACCCAAGCTCTATGACAGCCCCAGATACATTATAACCTGAACTCCAACACTGTTTCCTGAGAAAAAGGGAATAATAAACTACAGCCTATAATTTTCATGTACCTGGGGATTTCAGTTATATCTCTGAAAGAGAAGAAAGGAAAAAGTAGAGTGGGTGCTAAGGACACTTTTGCTTAAAATATTTATTCTGTTTACTACTGGAAGGTTTCATCAGGAGAAGCAACTTTTACTCTCATCATTTCCCTTCAATCCAATCCTGAATTCATATTCAATTATTTTTTCTACTTAAGTTTTTACCCACTCTCCAGCTATCTTCCTGAGCAGCCACTTTGCAGCTCAGATGACTTTCAGCTTCAGCTGGTTATACATTCTTAGGCTCACAGTCAGTATTTGCAGTTCTGACCCCTCCAAGGTCCTTAAAACTATTTTTTTTATTCAAGATAAAACTGAGTCTTGACGTGTACCTTGAAGCTAATCAGACCTACATTCCATGCTGAATGTGCTGTGAAAAGCATATTTTCTTCATGTTTCTCTGTCCTATGGTCAGAACAAGAACCTCACTAAGCATTAGACCATGTCAAAGTGACTAGCAGGTCATTTTTGGCACCATAAGTCGCTGTGGGAAAAGCTGAGGCTCAAAGCACAGAAAAGAGTTTGGACACGGTGCCCTAAAAAATAAAAAACAAGCAAGAGATATCAGAGAAGCTTGTTTTCAACTAATTCTGAACCTGGTGAGACAACATCATAACTGACTGTTTCAGAGGCATAATAATTTTTTTCGTTAAAGTATACTATGAGAACTTTTTTTCTTAATGTTTAGATTTCAGCTGTAAAATTTCAGATGTAAAATTACTTTTCTTATTTCTCCATCTGATTGTCAGAACAAAAATAGCAGAATATAATTTCATTTCCATGCTGGCTCATTGGGTTAACTAGGCCATTATCCAAAAAAGTAGGCTTGCTTCTTGGTATCTTTACTGTGAGATGATAAACTGGAAGAGCAGACTATTTGGAAGAGCTTCAAACCAATTAAGAACAGCAGATAAAATGACAAAAAGCCATTCTTATAGGGCCAGAGATGAGTAATCTTTGCTTGAATCCTAGTCTTATGTCTGGAGCAATCCTCCAGTATCCCTCATAAATCTCTTGTACACTTAAGCAAAGTTGGACATAGGTTAGCATGATATATGACAGACTTTCACCTTTGCGTATACTCACAGCATTGGATCCATTGGTAAAAGCTTTAGAAGACCGTTTGACATTTGAATGTTCATATACAATAGCCAAAATGTCATACCATGTCAAAGATGGACACTTTGACAGGCAACAATGACAAAGCCAGATACCAGCCACTGACTTTTCATGACAATAGCATGACCAATCTGGTTTCACCACTGTGCTTCTAGTATATATATAGCACCAGGAGGTTTGGTTCCCCTGTGACAACTAACCAAATCAAAACTAGATATATGGTGTAAACTCCTCTAATCCTAATTAGTATAGAACAGATTTATAAGTAAATACAAATTTAAAATTGAAAGATAGATAGACACTAGAGTTGCAATAATGGCATCATTTTAACTACATGATACAATCTCCTGAAATATAAATACTAGGATGATAACTTACAGTATGTTTTTATACTATATGGTATTATATGGGGTTTGCAGTTCAGAGTCTAAAACATATTTCATTATTTAATGAGATTTCTCAAGAATTTAAAGCCAAGTTTCACAATGTCAAATGTGTAGATTAACACATTGGCAAAATGTAGGTCTGGAAGATGAATCTATGACAAGATAAGCAAAGATGGAGGAACTTGAGATCAGTATCAAAACCAAAAATTACATTAAGCCTGCCTAACTTTAGCAGAAAACAGACTCATTAACTTTGCTCATTAATATATTGTCTCTTTACAAAAGATTGATTAACTTAAACGTGTTGAACATCGCAAAAAGAATCTCCATCTATAACACATCTTCCCTCACTGTTTTAAATGAACACTCAGTGATCACTTGTTTACTTATAAACAGGAGAAGAGCTTCACAGCTGAAACAGAAATGTTCTTCAGTGTTCAGTGCTAGGACTAATAATGTCTGCATGGGAAGAAATTTCTTAAAATAAAAAATGCATTTGTAGATAACTAGGAACAAAAGGGCGCAGACATTCCTCGGAAGTGGGAGATGCACACTCTTGATTCCTCCATCATTGTCCACTTACCCAATGAGCACTTTGAAAACAGAAGAGCTTGAGTAGTTTGTCCTTATCCTAACCACTGGATATTAGCACACATGCCCAGTATCGGTTAGTCTCCTGGTGACTCTGTGGAAGGCAGTCAGTGAAAGTTTCTAACTTCAACAAATATGCATACAAAATAAAAAGACAGGTATAAGTTTTTCTAACCTTCAAACAGATTCACAGGAACAAGAAAAGAGGCTTTTGATGCTGTTGTAAAGTAACTTTTCTAAACATACCTGTAGATTGAAAATCACCCAGGCTTTTCTGTAAGAGAGTTTGTTGGTTTTGGGTGGGGGTTGTATTTTTAATAGGCTGCATTTATAGGTTGTATTCAGTGATACCCAAAACAATTAGCGCACAGAGTGGTCAATTACAATCATACCAGATCTCAAGGAAAAAAAAAATCAAAACAAAATCAACAAATCCAGTAATTAAGGTGTAATTTATAGGATTATTTAAAATATCTCACCCTCCACATGTCAAAATGAAACACCAGATTTGGCAGGTTGAGCCAAAAATTTTACTATGCCTCAAATGAAGGCATCAATCAGCCATAGTCTTGACTCAGGGATTACAACAGATCTGATAAAACAACACTGGCATTTCTAATGAAGAAGGGCAGTTCACAAGCTAGAGTGAAAAATCTGCAAGACTCCTTCCTGAGAAGTTCTGAAGCAAAAAAGCTTTAAGGAAGAAAAGCCAGAAGTAAACAGAACTCCTGGAAAGTCCAAGGAAGACTAGCTGTAAAAATTACATGCTTCACTAGGAACTTGTTCTGTCTTATGAATGTGATTTAAGTAGTAAACAATGTTGAAACAAAGTGGTCCCCTGATACCTTCAAGCAGCACAACTGAACACAGAGTGAAAGGAGGAACTCATATAAGTTTGATCCTGATAAAGCAGGTTAATATTCTCTCATTTCTTCATCTATGTATTTCACAGCAAATGCAAGATGCTATTTAAAATCTTGTAAGTAACTATTTTAAACTGGTGTTTTGCCTTGAATTGGCTTAACTTAAGAATGGCCTCCTGGTAGCTGTTCAACCTTGCTGTATTCTAGTATCACGTGGTGGTACTTAATGTTGCCTGCATGCTCCCTAACAAATTCCTGCGAAGCATGCAGAAGTTAGCAGAACCCATCTTTGCTCAAACACTGGTTGGGCTTGAGAACTTCAATAACTAATGTCATAAGGAGAAAATGCCAGTTCCCAGCCACAACTGCAGAAGTTCTTGTCATGTCTGAAACACGGCAAATGCTAACAGGCCTGGAACTATTTCTTTCTGAAAACACTTATTTCTGTTGGAGACATCAGAGGTCTAAGGATACAACATTCAATTAGTTTTGTATCAGGCTGGAAGGAGCTTCAAGAAACCCTGGAAACTGTTGATGTCCCGTGTATGTTTTTCAATTACAGCAACAGACTTCAACAGGATTGGGTGACTATAGTCCAATCTTCTCCAAATTTCTAGAACTCAAAGAATTCCCTTTCTTCATTTTTATGCTTCCTTATTTTAACTCTGTAATTGAAACTGTGTTTTACAATCTTACTTTTAATGAAATCAACAGAACATTTGATTCATAGACTCAGAACTCTAAGGTATTGGCATCATAGCAGACCTCTTTCTGATTTTGATTCAGACTGGTTCACTCAGTATGCATCTAGTTTTAGATGATCAATGCATAAGTTGATTTTGTTCTATTACTTTATAAATGTAACATGAATCAAGAAAAAAATAATATGCTTTCACATTCAAAGTGCATGACAAACTTACCAAATGTCATCACCACTGTATTTTTTACCTCAACCTTCATTTATACCTGCTTCTTGGATCTCATTCTGGTATAGAATTTGCATTTAGATTGCTCTTCTATAGGAAAAAAAATAAACCAAACCCTCTCTGAAATCCTGTGGCTTCTTTCAACGCTAATGCAGCAACAATCACAATGATTGCATGTGGCTGGAAACATTTTAGTGTATCAAGCTGCATTTCAGTATTACCTATTTAACCAGTCCAAAGTTCTCACTATCACGTTTTATTTTATCCCTTCCTTATTCAAATTGCAAACAAGGTGACAATGGTCAAGATCACACTTTGTGTTATGAAAGGTTAGATAGTATTTTCTTCTATGCTAAATATGTAGTTAGTAAAATAAAAGAGAGATAAAAAAATGTGTGACACCTAACAAGAAAATAACCTTGAACTCCTGCAAGATCTTAGAATTACTGATATTAATACAGTTGCAGTGGGAAGCCATCACAAATCTATAATTGTGGCATTTACATTGGAAATAAACAGCAGACTTACCATGTTTTAATACTTCAAATGTAGATATTTTATAAGCAAGACTAATAATGTGAGCATATGATATCACAAATACAATGCATAATTTCTTGCAATCTCTGTAAATTCTCCCTTTATTCCATTTTAACAATAGAGGAAACCTGATGACAGAATATTACTAAAAAATGCTGAAAGTGCCCATGCACTACAGCAAAAACCTGCAGTCCATGACCTGAGATTCTTTTTTGTAAGTTTCTACCTACCTCCTATTTAATCCATCTCTTAATCAAATCTACAACCGCCACCTCCAATTTCTGATTAAATATTCCAATTAGACAAACTTTAAAAAGTGCCCCAAAGAGCAAGTGATTCTTCCAGCTGCTGCTTTATTACTTTTTCTCACTTGAGTCTTGCTCTTAGCTATTAATAAAATAGTTCATCATTTAATTAACTGGACTGATTCACTTAATAATCAGCCAGTGTTCTAGGTGAGCTGACATGAGATCTCTACCCTAGCATAAGTACCTTAACCAGCTCCTGTGAACGCACATGTTAATACACCCTGTGTTAATACAAAATCTCCACATGCCAGCCCAAGTACTGCAAAGGGTGAGTTATTTCTGCCTGTGAAACAGAGGGGGCTTTAAACAAATTCTGCTTTAGAATTGTATGCAGGAAATTTTAATCTAACACAGCACTGCTAAATAGCCTGACTGAACAAGAGGACTGGGATACTGTTTCTACTACAGTAGTAGGCTTGGCATTTCTAAAATACATAATGCTATTGGTATTGGTTTTGCTTTGGCTTTATTGGCTGTCCAGATAGATACATTTCCAATGAGGTATAAAGCAGTGCTTAAAGAGGTCTTAAGACCTAGTGAGAAATTCCAAACTTAAACTTGTGAAGTTCAACATTTTCTTAAAACAGAAACAACAAGAAAATCAGGACTCACCTTCCCAGATAACATAAAAAAAATCAGAAGCAAAGGTACAAATAGTTAATACCAGAAGCCCAAGTCCACATACTCAGCTGGATAAAGGAAACAAGGGAAGATCTGTGGAGCCTCAGTGCTTTATGCCAAAAAAACTCTTAATTTCTAATTCTTCTGACAGTGAAATGAATTCAGCTTTCCCTGGAGCAAAATCTTTTGGACTTACTGTTTCAAAAATTCAATGTGCTGCACAATTATTTCCTTCAGTGTCTGTGAGTCTCCTTTTCTTCTTCCTAATACTGTGAAGAAATTATTTACTTTTAACAGAACTTTGATTTAAGAATACAGAAGGGCCAATTTGCATCTCATTAATGTTTTTTTGATGTTAAAATTATTAATAAGCTTGGAGTGCTTTAAAACTTAATGTCCTTCAAATGCTAGCTTCCCAATATACCTAGTAGGATAATACTGAAAGCACAGATATGATTTAAACGAGAAATTGTATTAATTGAGAAAAATATAGCAATGCACATATGCATAACAGTTTGCTGTAAAGTTTTTTAAAAAAAGTAGCACAAAGAGCATACACTCATATTTGAATTAGAAACAGCTTTACGACAATGTTTTTGAAGAATTTTATCAGACCCACTGTGTTTTAGTGTGGAATCTTCTAGATTCTTGCAAATTAGCATGTCTCTTTAGAAATGTATTTGCATATTTATCGGCTAGTGCAATCCTGAATATTCATAGTACATTTTTTAAATCCTTACATTTGTTGACTCCATTTTGCATTAAAGAGCAAATATTTTAAATGTCTGTGAATGCCCATTTTTCATACAACACTGTTATTCTGATAGAGTATAGCATATAAACTGTTGAGTGCTTAATATAAAACCAGAACAAACTCTCAAGCATGTTTTATGACTGTTCCCTTTGAAATTCTATTCCTTGTTTCCAAATACAAAATAAACTTACCCTTTAGCATGCGCAATGCCATGTGCAAGAGAATTCCTATTGACTTCAGCCAGGCTTAATTAAATTGTCATTTTCTTACTCAGAGATAATATACTTGCACATAGAAGTCCCCCATGGGATAAAGCTGCCCAATAATACAGAATGCAATGGATTTAGAGGGAAATTCCTAGAGGATCTGAAAACTGGAAGTCAGGAATCCAAATGTCCAGAACAAATGACAATTTTTGAAATACCTCCCTCACCTTTACATAGCGAAGTGTGCCATCCTCGAGGAAAAAGACCACAAGTCCTGCAATGGGCTAGGAACTGATTTAAAGGGAAAGAATTGGGACAGCCCCTTCAAGCTCAAGAAAAGAATGAGAACATCATTCTGCTATGCATTAACAGTCAGTTAACCCAGCTGACAACTGAAAATGGAGGCTTAGTCAAAGCCATGCTCTTTCCCCCATATCTGTCTTTGTGAATGTCCAGGATAAAATGCTCAGAATAAGCAGATCAATTCTTGTCTCTGCACACAAAAGCAGTTGGATTTTTAAGAAGTGCTACAGTAGGAGTTTTTCTCCCAGAACATAAGAAAAACTTACCTCCTTCCAACTGTCAGATTTTTTGAGAGGTTTCTGTTTTCTCATTAATATAATTATGCACAGTGAATACAAATTTGCTGCAGCATAGTTTAATCTTCTGTTATTCCACGTGATAATGACACTTAAAAAAAACTAAAATTATGAAAGAACAGTTGTCATTTGAAGGGAAAAAAGGTACAATGAATACAATGTTTTGCTCTAAAAACTTCAAAAGCCCCAGGGGATTAAATTCTCCCTAAAAGACAAACATTTTAGATAACAGTAGAGAAAAACTGGTACGTGGAAAACTTAATTAAATATACAATATATATCTCTGAGTTTCAGGTAAGGTTCTTTTTTCATTATTCATAGCAATTAGTGTGAATTGCACAGAATTTGTGTCTCTTACTTATGATTTCTAAGGCATCTAGGGATTCACTTTGAAAGAGCAGCTTACAGTCAGGTGATTTGCAATAAATCAATAAATAAATCTTCCTTTCCATTAAAAAGGTCAGGAATAGCTGTGATATCTTAGCTGCTTAAAAATGCAGAAGAGCAGCTCTTGAATGCAGAGATAGACTCTTCAGACTAAGTGAAGCAGGAATGTCTAATCCTGTCAGAAACTGGGGAAGCCTCTGAGAAAGAACTGTGCTCCAGGTTATATCACAATTGGCTCTGGCTTTGGAGTTGCAGTTTAAACTTGATCTTTCTGTGGCCAGAAGGGTAGATACTTGTGTGTGCAGACAAGCATGGGTTTGGGACCAGTAAATTCAGGTTTCTGGCAAAGGCAGCTCTCCACAGCTGTCACCAACACTCCGTTGTCCCTATGCTTTTTGGGCAGTCCTCCAGTTTTTAACCTTTCTTTAGGATGAGAAGCTCCTAGATCCAGCTGCCTACAGGCTAAAAAGTTCATTTGAGGCTACAACCTCAGACATGCTTCTTCTTGAAGAAAAAGAAACAGGCATCTCCAAAAGACAACTGGCCCCATTTTAAGAGAAGTGTTTAAAAAGCACAGGATTAATTGCTCCAGAGTTGCACTGCACACTGAGGGAGTCCAAGCAAAGCATACTAAGCTATGCGTGAAACTTCTTGACAGAAAGCAGTTCAAGGCTAATCTCATCCTTACCAAATTACTCATTCCTTACATGCTGCCTATCTACTTTATCCTTTTTTCCTTACAGCTCATAAAAACACTGGTACTAAAGGCCATCTTCCAGTCACACCATCTCCTGGCTCATTCGTGAGCTCATACAATAGTTATTTTGAGCTGTGCATTACAAACTACCTACTCATCCTCGTTTTCCATATGTACACTGCTTAATATTTGGACATTTCCTCTACAAACTCACTCGACCTTTAAACATCACCTGAGCGTTCCCTTTCTTTGTTCTTGATGGTGTGTCTTACCATGACAGCCACCAAGCTATTTGGCTTTTTACATGTAAGTGGCTGCCTGAAATACACACCTGATGAGTAATCTAAGTAAAAGCAAATCTTGAAATAAAAAACTGATGGGGTGGAAGGGAAGCTGTTACTTATCTTCTAACTTGGGCTAGGGAAAGGGTATCTACACCAGAGGAACAAGAAGTTTTCATGAAGAGTTAAATGTACCTTGGATATGCTTTTGGTGTAACTTTATTTCTGTTCAATTCCTGGTGTAAATGTCAGTTTGATAGATCAAAACTCAGGTATTGCTAAGCATGTTCAAAGATCATGAGCCTTAAATCCAAATCACATAGCCTACAGTTTTTTAACTAGTAGTTTCCATAGAAAGCACCACCTTTCCTCATAGTGCAGTACAGCAGAGGCTCACACAACTCAATTATCATTCATGCTTTCAGAACAAAGTTGTAAGGAAAAATTAAATTAAATCCCAAATCCACCTTCAGCCCTTCTGAGCCTGGAAACATATCTAAATTATTCTGTGCACTTTTGCACAGAGGTGGTGGTGGGGATTATGGAGGATTAAAACCGAAAGCAAGAATCTCTCCTTCGGCAGTGGAAAAATTAATCTCTTCCTATGCCAAAAGAATGGGACTACTGTCTTATCAAATGTAGCTCTATAGAGGAAACTTGGATTTACAGGCAGTGAAAGATTTCATATTATATATATATAAAGAAAGGGGGGATGCTAGAGGGGAGTAGTTTTTCCAGCCAGTTTCAAAGCTGTACTGGAAAATATGGATCTTATACTACCTTGAAATGGAAATATTCTTCTGCCCTCTTCTTTACCACTTTTCTTCTTTGTGTTATTTTTCTTTTTTAACTTAGATTTATCTTGGGTTTTTTTGGTCAAAACTACGCATGAATTAAATGGTGATGAAACACTGAAGAAAGCCCCTGAGGAAGGAGAAACAACATGCTAGAAATAACATTTTAGTAAAAAAATAATAATACTAAATGCTGGCTAGTAAGGCACTCAGAACCTCCAGGAAACCACTCAATTCATGTAAGTCACCTTTCTTTTTGCAATCTGCATTACTGAGCCCTCCATTCATTCCTTCCTTTCATGGCTTTGTGAGATTTTTACAGAATTCTATTATTATGGGGTTATACAAAGAAAGGAAAGGTCGCTTACATATCAGAAATATGCCACTTCAGATATGCCATCTCATAATCCACTTTGTGCTTGGTTTCCTTTTTTAGTTTTGGTTTGGATTTGTTTTGTTTTTTCAATTAAGGACCTAGAGAGCGAAAAACAGAAAACAGCAAAAGAACACACTGGGCAACTGGTGAATCTAATACCAACATTATGTTTCCTTTTTTTGTTTTAAGGATGGGAAACAGACATTCCAGTTTAAAACAATGTGTATAAAACTCAAAAAAGAATATTGCTTACTTGTGTTTATACAAGGAAAAATCATTAGTCAATAACCATTAACCGAGCTGGATACAGCTTGTATTTATCCCGTGTATTCCACAAAGATATTTAGGAAATGCAAGAGTTATATTCACTGATTTGTCACTTATTTCAAAAATTAAGATGATAAAAAAATACTACTAGTGTGATAAAACTATTTCATTAAAGTTTCATTAAGCTGTATAGAGTTTTAACTTACTGAGCTTCTTAAAGGAAATAACTTTATACATTATATGAAAAGGAAGTATTGAAAGACCTGAAATTAATTTTGGAGTATATTATTTTAATGTTGCACTGAATTGATTATACTGCTTTCAAAAGACAGTAAAATATTGCTTGAATTATAATAATAGAAAACAGACAAACAAAAACTAAGCCACGGAAATCAGAATAACATACATTTAGAAAAATAAAAGAACAAAGAAGCCTAAAAAGTGACACCAAAATCAGGCCAGATTTGAAATTGTTGTAGGCAGCCTGACTCACATCTGCAATGAACTGCAGAGTATTATTCAGATAAGGGATGATTTAAATAAACTATACTATATTAACAGGGAGGGTTGAAGGGAGCATTGCGGGGGGGGGTGTAAACCACTGTGGGTATTTCAAATTACAACAAGCAGATTTCAGGATCTACCATGAATATTCTATATTACAGAAAGACATGAGTGGGTGGCAGTAAACTGACCATTTCTTTCTATGCTAAAGACAGTAAGTCTGTGCCATGTTTGATTTATCTAACTCCCAGCTCCTTCCATCCATTTTTGCTAGCAAATACATACTAAGGGTTACTACAGAAAAGTCAAATATTAATCAAAATCCAAACAATTACCTTTACTCTGACAGATTAACGCAAACCTGCATGTATGAAAAATCAGTTTGCTGTATGTCAGATTTTCCCTTAGTTGTCATCTGTTTATATTCTTTTACTAATTAAAAAAACCCAATTTTGTTCTATTTCAGAGATCAGCTGCTGCTGTTCCTTCTGAGTTTTGCTTTTGGTACCTGCAGGTGCATTTCTGTGAGCCTACCATGCTCATGAAGAATGTGACATCACTAATTACTTCTCATTTCCCAAAGACCTTGTGCCACCCTTTTAGCTTACAAGAGCACACTTCATGATGATGCTCATATAAAGCTTTGTCTGATGTTCTCTCACTCAGGTTGACCTTATGGTGAGACACTGCACTCCCCCTTAACTTCTGAATATATTAGGCACATTCAATTGAGTTTGATAGGAGGGAGCTGCCTAAAATCTAATAATTAAATTTTTACAAGTTTCATTAAAAAAATAGGTAGCTGAGTAGATCATTAAATAATAAATTATAGCTTAGGTCCTTAGGTAATCAAGTGGCAGCACCCCAGCCCACAAGCATTCACATTGTGGTTAGTCTATATATAACTGTACTTATGTGCTGCTGCTTCTCCTCAGCCAAATATATTAAGAGAGTACACTGGAGGCAAGGAACTAAAACTAGTGAATGGTGGAAAACCTAGGGATGTTAATTCTGCTGTTCACTAGACAGTTTTGTTGGACTTCTACCAGCCAGCTCTAAAAAAACAAACAAAAAGCCCACACCCAAAACACCAAAATCTATCTTTTGGAGTCAAGATAAGATTTCACATTATGAGTTTAGGGTTGGATTGTCTCCTTACCATCTGTGTCCAATGTATCTGCTGTGCTGCACGAGACTTTAGATACTCACTGGAAACCCCATAGGTTGCTGGAATCAGTTTCAGGGTTTGTGTCTGTATGTTTGTACCTCTGATGCTTCCTTGTTTTGTAGTGTATTGTTACAACTGCTAATGCAACAAGGTCTTGTCTATAACTAGGTCTTCGGGACATAAAAATAAAATAAATCATAAAATCACAGAATAGTTAGGATTGGAAAAGACCTTAAGATCATCTAGTTCCAACCCCCTGCCACAGGCAGGGACACCTCACGCTAAACCATGTCACCCAAGGCTCAGTCCAAGCTGCCCATGAACACCACCAGGGATGGAACATTCACAGCTTCCACAGGCAACCCATTCCAGTGCCTCATCACCCTTACAGTAAAGAACTTACTCCTTATATCCAATCTAAACCTCCCCTGTTTAAGATTGAACCCATTACCCCTTGTCCTATCACTACAGTCCCTAATGAAAAATCCTCTTTATGTTATTTATAGCAGTGAGACAAATGGGTTTATGATGACTGAATGCATCTGGTTCTTTTTGATACCAATTTTGAACCCAAATTTTTGAGTTTTAATTCCTGCTGTCTGTATTAGCTGTGTTAATGTTTGTTGGTTTGTTTTCAGTAGCAGGAATGCTTAGCCTCTCCTGTTTCTATGAGGTGCAGAAGTCAGATATGGTATTGGATTCCTGCACCTTTGTTTCATTTGAACAAGATACAGTTCTGCTTTTTTTCTCCAAAGATGTTAACTACAGGATTATCCAGAGCTCACTGGGTGACTATGGAATCACAAGTTTACTGAGACAGACGCTGATGAACTCATTGAAGTACAAACCCACAAGGACGATTACATTATTTGAAGAACAACTGACTGGGCAACACTGATAAAAGCAAGCAGAAGGATTATAATAAGCAACCTTCTAACTGCAAACAAAGCTGCATGTTAAAACAAGGAAAGTCATTATGCATGAAGTGATAGGACAAGCGGTAACTGTTTTAAACTGAAAAAGGGGAGATTTAGATTAGACATTAGGAAGAAATTCTTCACTATGAGGATGGTGAAACACTGGAACAGGTTGCACAGAGAAGCTGTGACTGCCTCATCCCTGGAAGTGTTCAAGGCCAGGTTGGATGGGGCTTTGAGCAACCTGGTCTAGCGGAAGGTGTCCCTGCTCAT
The DNA here is from genome assembly GCA_028858755.1 of Ara ararauna. Lineage (NCBI taxonomy): Eukaryota > Metazoa > Chordata > Aves > Psittaciformes > Psittacidae > Ara > Ara ararauna. The sequence goes on along the minus strand of CM054377.1, from coordinate 70,891,431 downwards.
GGCAGGGAGATTGGAACTAGATGATCTCTTAGGTCCCTTTCAACGCAAGCCATTCTATGATTATATGTCCTAAAACAAACAGAGATGAAACACCGTCTAGTTTGTTCCTTCCAGGAAAATGCTTGTGAACCAAAGTTGTGCTGTGCCATTGCAAAGATGACAGTTGTTATCACCACTGACTGTAGCAGCAATAAACCTAAGGTTTTTTAAAGTATTTTAGTTCTACTATTAAGAGTGATTTTTTTAGTCTGCTACTTCTTTCAGCAGTATATGCACACATACTTAGGTCTACCACAGGCTGGTGAATTGCTACCCTTGGAGCTTTTCAAGACTTGGCTGTGGCTAAATAAAGCCACAGCTGACCTGATCTAACTGGACATAATCACACATCTATTTGTCAAATCACACATCAAAGAACATGTATGTAATCAACCTGGATCATTTCTGGGTTTGCAGCATTGAGAAAAGAAAAACTGAAAAAAAAAAAGAAGAAAAAAAAAAAAAAACAAAAAACAAAACAAAACAATACACAACAAAAGACCATTTCTGACAATTAGGTCAGCCAGCACTTGTTCCTCCCTGAGCAATTTTTTCAGAAACATCATATACAAGCCTGACACATTCCATTTGTTCAAGTCTTGAGGTCTCTTTTTCATTGTGCTTTCTTCAAAACATAAAATTTTTCTCACTTAATACATAACTCATTACAATAAAGAATTGTGTTTAATCAAATCATAAAACACTGAACTGAGCAGAGAATAAGAGAGGGCCAAATGAAGGCAAACTTACTGTTAGTACTCTGGGAGATGGTCTCCTGGTCCACTGCAGAGGCAGGAAAGAAGTCTCACATAGTAAAGAGCTGTATGGCACTCGAGATGTCAAAGTGCCTCACTAAAGCCTCCAGAAACCAGCTGTGACAGCAAAAAGCCTTTAAGAGGAACACAAGCCCTTTGTGAAAGAAAGATGGAGTCAGCTGAAGGACAAAAGTCCCCTTCAACCAGTTAATAGGGCAAACTAAAAAGATCCTAATGAAACAAGAGTGTTCCCTTTTTAACCATAAGTGCTACATTTTCATCAAGGGCATGAGGAATATGAGAATAACAGCAATAAGCTATGCAAACGGAGAATAGAAGAGACAAGGTCTGTATGCAGTGGTAGACAGAGTAAAATGCAGACTTTAGAAATGCGCATTCCAAGGAAAATATATATATTTTCAAAACCAAATGAATTATTGTCACCCTTATGCATACATTGTGCAAGGTTAAAATGCACAGGCTCTGTCCCTTGATTTTTATAATACTAAGAATGTCAAGATAAGGAAGTATGGAATCCTTTAATAACAAAACTTTATTATTAGCAGATTAATAAAAAAGTTTTAAAAATCATTACTGTGTCCTAGATGAAAGGAGAAAGTACTCAAGAGAGATGCTCTGACTTTTGGTTGGGAGTTTCAAGCATATGGATTATGAAGCTGATTATAAACAAGCACTGCATATAATAAAAGTTTGTTCAATTCAGACCTTAAAAAAATAAAACCCATACCAAAACACCAAAATTATGGCGAATGAGTGTCTAATATTTCAGGCTTGTTAAAACCATCTCTTTAATACAAGGGATTTCATTTATTTAAAATTTTAATTCCATGGAATCCAGAGAAGCTTTAGGGAAAAAGCCAAGCCAGGTGCAGCAAGCTAAACATAGCACTTAATGACAAGGAAGATGTATTTCCACACCTCAAATATGTCATGCTCATTTGTGTGGAAAGATAAGCACCATGGCAAACACTAGCAAAGCAGCTCAGGCCTGGACTTCAGAACATTTGAGAATAGCTTCACCCTTCTAAGATCCCTCTCTCAGACAAGATTAGGGACACCATGAGAGAAAATAAAAAAATAGATATTATTTCAGTCACCCACAGCTCCTGAGATTTGTCCTCCACTGTTTTAACATACTAGTGGGCACTCACACAGACTTTCTCAGGTACATAGCCCTGGCTCTTTCAAGCATGCTTTTGCAGCACTAGTTTCAGCATAATAAGTTTTGTGGATTTCCCTTCAACTCATCCTCCACCTCTGCAGGGATCTATTTTGTGCATTCACAAAACACAATAACAAAATATATCTGCCACTTCTTGAATATTTTACTGAACTATGCCCTTTATTCTGTACACAGACAGCAGAAACTTTTCCAGCAACTTACAGGTTTTTTCTGTTACAGCTATTGTCTAAAGCATTGCCTAAACTTTTCAGTACTAAAAGAGAGCTACCCCATATGGAAATGACTTCCAACATCCAGAATAAATGAGAAAGGACTCTCTTGGGCAGTTCACTGATTATTGTTTTTGTTATTTATTGATATTTCTCTGGTGCTCAATCTGTACTGTCTGTGAACATAAACACTGTCTAGTATAATATACAGCAGCCTTGTAAGGGTAGAGGGAAGGATCTTCTCTTCTGGTCTTCCTTGACAAGAGATTTATTTATTTTTATGTTTATGTACAAGTTTACCCTTATTTCACTAAGAACATATTGAAAAAATAAGATAAAACACTCTTATGATGTACTCTTGGTATCAATTCCTTATTCCTGATTATTTGCCAACAGGCCAGCCCCCATGCTTCTATAACAGCTAACAGAGAATGAAACCTACTACAAGAGAGACATTCCCATTTCCTACACACACCACAGGTCTATTGAAGCTAGCTGGAAATCTTGTCTATTTTTGTTTGAATGTCTTCAGTAAAAGTTGTCTTAGTAACACAGATCCTCACAAGCCTTCAGTTATCCCACGATAATCAGGCGAGGTGCCACTGAAATGGTATATGGTATATTCAGAGCACAGATGTGTCTTCTACATGCACACATACACCCCAACACTGCCTCCCCTTCCTGTCACCACCCAGTGATAAAATGAGAGTCCCTTTTGTGCTTGGCACCAGTTTGGGTAGTGAAGACTGGAGTCCAGACTATTCAGACAGAAGAATGTGAAGTAGTATCACCAGACAGAGCAGCATCCAGAGCATTTAATGTCAACAAAGAAAAGTTTTCCAAGGAGTGACAGCAAACACAATGATCATCAAGCAAAGCAACAAGCTTCCCAGCAGTTTTTTCCCCATGTGCTTAGAAACAGCTTGCCAGGCATTGTCTGTGCAGGTCTACCTCCATGACTGCCAGCATTATTGAGGCTACTGGAAAAAGCCCTAGAAATAAAGCTTCAGGTTCAGATAAACCTTTGGTTGTCTCTCAGCATTTTAGTATCTTTTTCAGCTACAAAACACATCACAAAGAAGTTCCTATTAAGCCTGCATGTCTAGAAAATATCTTTAATTAATCTTTTGCTTGTCTGATTGAAAACAGAAGCAAACACTTCGTTCATCAAATGCTATGTTGTTTCAGCAGTCTCCTATTTTGCTGACAAGACCTTCTACTCTTCCTTAACTATAGCTGCTGTTAGTATAGATTTTATACAAAAATAAAGTGATCTCCATCACTAAAATAATGTTGACATTGGTGACAAAAGTCACAATAAAAACCTGTTTGCTCATAAGATTTATTTTAAAATAACCTGTCTTTGTTCAGATCAAGTTTCCCATTTAGACATGCTAGATGCAAGATATCAAGAAACACAGTTGATACTGCCTAAGTGGGATGTCAGAGAAAACCAGCTTTTAAACCAGACCTTTTATAACAGCAGAATTTCCCACTGGAATATTCATTCCTTATTTTCTTTACATTCAACTATTAAAAGCACAAAATATATTAAAAAGTATTCAGCATAAATAACTCCCTAACACAGGAAACATGTATTTCTTGGAAATCTTTCAGCATTCAGAAAACAGAAGTCCAGAACCAATTTCAAATAATGCAACCATTACCAAAGTAATACCTCAGTTCTCCAGGTTGTACTGTGTAAATAAACACACAAGCTTCTCTTGTTTTTCTACTGTGAATTGTAAATAAAATTTCAATACTTAGCTAAGCTACTGTAAAATTAGCAGAGGTGAAAGCCACACCATCCTATCATCATTAGAGACTACTCTTCTCAACTTCTGTCGTTAGTTTGGTGGAGGAGCCTATTTACATTCTTCAAGCTTCATTTGGAGAAGACTATCTTCATTTCCCATAAAGGGCCCAGGCACTGTGCCTCACACAGCAGCGTGTGGTACGAGTTTCAAATCAAGGCACTATGGCTATTCCATCTTTATGCACACAATAAAAAAAAATGTTACTCCACAGCACAGTTCATTTTCACTAACCATGGTAAACTCCCAGAGCAAGAAGTTGAGAAAAAAAGTATAGGCATCTAACACCAAACAAAATTCACTACAGTAAAAGACTAGAAACAAAATTAATTTCTATAAGTCACTGCCTCAATGGTTTACTCAAATTCCCCACTTAACTGTTGCCTTTCAGCCTGAAATGCTCTTCTAAAAATCTCCTTTTCCCAGGCATGTTCCAGCAGCTTTTTGTTTCTCCAGCTCTGCATCTCCTGAAACTTTATCTCTACATTTACAAAATGAGGCAGTTGTTCAAGTAAATCCACAGTGGTTTACCATGACAACAGTATCACATCACAATACCAAAGACTGATAAAATCAGTGTGCCCACTTAATATCTCTGAAGGCTAACAAGGCCTACCAGTTTGGCTGTAATGATTTCTTGTGTTGGATTAAATCCCAGTGTCCAGAGACTTCCTTCTTTCCCTGCTCTGTTTCTCTTGACCTAATTTTAAATCCTTTTAGAGATGTGGAAATGGTGAAGGACTGACCGGTAGTCACAGACTCTAAACCACTCAATTTAGCTGGATGATGCTTAGGCATACTCAGTAAATATTGCCTGTATTAAATAAACAGAATATTTTTTTTGTTTTAGTACCAATTTCTTTCTTCCCAGCCTTCTTAATTTTTTTTAAATTTCACCAGTCATTAGATTTTCTAGCAACATATCTCTTTTAGCAATGATAACTTGATAAGAAAATGGCTTTGAAGAAACATCACCTCTACCATTAAATCATCTTGAAAATTTCACTTTCTCATTGACAGTTTTATGATTTGAGAAATACATTGCAATATGTTGCCATCATACACCTTCACACAGCATTTCTCCTGGCTCAAATATGAAACATCTTGGTTGGTAGATTTTTGAGAGAGAAAAAGAGAGGACTAAAATTCATTTCATTACCAAAACCAAATACAAATAAAAAACTGCACTCCCATCTCACCCAAATATTCTTTCAAGTTTTCACTTGGGTGATTATTTCCAATAAAGTGTCATTTCTAGTTAACAAAGGACACAATAAAATAGCCATCAGAACAAAGCAATAAAGAGTAGCCAAAACATCCAACCAGTTGATTTAACCTTTTTTTTCTTGGTTTTTTTTTTTTTTTTTCTGTTGTTGTTGTTTGTTTTATTGTTTGTTTGTTGGTTGGTTGGTTTTTGGGTTTTTTTAATGGATATATGTAGGAAACTTTCCCTTTTCTACACCAAAACATTAGCAACCTTCTGAAGAAATTCTGTACTTGAAACCCAACAAAGATGCTTTTACTTGAACATCCTGTCATTGGGATGATGGCCAAGGCTTTATTTAGTGCCAGAATTCTAACTGGACTTTGTTGCCCGTGATACAGCTCAGATCTCAGATGCTCAAGCTTTCCTGAAAGCAATGCAAAGGGAGAGTAAGTTGCAGTATAACTAAGATCTGAGAAAAAGAAAAGAAAGTGTAAGGAGCTTGAAACTTTAATGTCACTCAACAACTCCAAGATGTGACACCTCAAAGCAGATATGTATGGTATTCATATAATCCCACCCTTTTCTATTTTTCCTGATGTTTGGGGTTTTTTTTAGTTTTACAAGACTAAGACCATTTTTAAGCTTAACACCGGATAGTTCTCCTGCTCTTTTATTGTCCTTGTTATCTGCGGGTTGAAGATGTGAGAGAGACTGCCTGTAAAGGCATATGTCAAAAAAATAAAACCTGAATAGAATGTAAGTACATACATAAAGACGTCACTTGGCAGAGTAAGAAAACAATGTGCAAGGAATATGCCCTCTTGTGCCTAAGTTAGAGTCTATAAAACAGATGGTTTCAGAAAATGGCTGCAAAGGCTTTGGCATGATGCTGGAAAAATCTTAGAAACAAGGTATTAAATAAAGCTGTAGTGGGAAAAACTACATACAAGAAGCCTCATAACTGCCAATCGTGTATAGATTTAGCCATCACTGCAATATCACTCTAATTCTGCCTTTCCCACTCTGCCATAGAGATGAAAGAGCACCACAAATCTGTCCAGCTTTTGAAGCTTCAGTAATCAATTATGGTTTCCTACAAACAAATAAAAGCTTACACTTAATCAGGAGTTCTCCAGCATCTGGGATGGAAACTTTCGTGTAACATTGCCAAAATTGGTTTAAATTAAGATTAAATTATGTTTTTCAAGCCCAAAGTATGTAGGAGAAAAAAAAATGTGGGAGAAAGAAACAGTTCATATATACGTGCATATATTGCATATATCTTATTTCATGAAACTACACACAATTTTAGGGTTTTTTTCATTGCTGACTGAAAAGTTCCAAAATCTTCAACCATGTCACAGAGCCATTTTTTCCAGCCAGCTCCAATGTCCAACTTCACCAAGCTCTACAATTGCTGACAGTGACATTCCTGTTGTTTCTGCTGATATTTCTGCAACAAAGTATATTTGTGAACACAGAAATGAAATAATTTCCTATGATGAAAGGAACTTGTTAAAACCAATGTGCTATTATTCTTATATTTGTGATCCATACATCATAGACACTGAACTTTCCCAATACATTTAACGATGCGTACCAGAAACTTTGAAATCAGTAATAATAAAAATGTTTATGAAGAAACAAACCTTATGGAAAACAGTCTGTAATGAATTTCCTTTGTACAAAATTTTCATGACATTTAATATCATAGCTATATAAAAACCAGTGAGACAGGTATATCCAGCTTCAACTATCATGCAATATTCGAAATTCAGACTTCTGTGTACTTTGGCAAGCAAGAAAAAAAGTGAACCAACAGAGAAGAACATGTACAAAGAGCTCTTCAATTTTGTCTTTTAACATAACCATGTTAAATCAAAATTTAAAGTACAGCAAAATGTTTTCTCTCACATATTTTGTTAAGAGAAAGCAGAAAAGCTCAAAGGCTATGTTCAATTATTCATGATCATTAAAAAACGAATAAACTAGCAAGTTCACAACATGAATACAATTGTCAAAGCAAAAAGGGAAATAAAGCACAAGTTAATGAAATCCAACCCTAACTATTCTATGACTCTATGATTCTAAGTGCAAGTAAGGCACACATACTCGTCAGAAAGAAGAAAACTATAAACAGAAAGGAAAAAGACTTAGCCAAATGGGAATAAACTACTAAGTCAGTCAAACCTTGTGAGTTTAATAACCTTAAAGAAACAAAGCTATCAAAAGTATCCCTGAAATAATATCAAGCAGGATTTCATGAAAACAAGGGTGTGGAAGCAAGAAATAATAGCATGACGCTTCTTAAACAAAGTTCATTATGACAGTACATCCTTATTTGAAGTACACTAGTATTTCAAAAAGCATATGTATGTGAGATCTTAACAGAACCTTGTTTGGGGCATTTTGAGGATCAGGAGTATGCACCACAGAGTACACAGCCAACATACTAAGTATGTAAACATTAAATTTTCACACTTGCACTTCCTGACAGTTAAAGAGGTGCTAAGAACTGATAAAAGTACTTTGAATAGTGAACATACCTATACTTCCTTTACTAAGATGCTTTTCAACTACCTCCCATTTTTCAAAATCCAAACTGAATAAAGATTTTAGTCAAGCTTCAAATGATGCTCCTATGAATTTGTCAGCCAAATTTCTTTCATGTGATATTAAAGCTTTCATGGAATTTTATAATACATGTTCAGCAAAACAGATTATAACAGGTACACTAAATAGTCTCATTTTAGTGAAGGAGATATTTGTTAATGCTCTTCTGTCACTGCATTTACCACCAAAGAAAATGCCTTATTCCATAGGGATAAAAAAAAAATAAGGGTACAATACAACACAGTATTCAGAATATCATGTTACTATTGAGCATAGCTGTGGTAAGGTTATACATATAAGTACAAAATTGAGAACAGTCATGAAGCAGGAGTGTTTAATGAGTATTAAAATCAAATAGGGATTACCATGCAAAACCTCACTTTTGGGAGGAATTAATTGTATCCCAGACTCTAAAAACTACATAAAACATCATGAAAGGGTTATAATAGCTTTATCATAGAACTGTATGGACATACCACACTTGACACAACTACATAATACTATACAGTACTGCATAACTACCGCACCCATACAAATATACAGCACAACACTGAACTTTGAAAACTCCTGACTAACTGATATTGTCATGGAAGAGTGTTTATGTCTGTACAACAGAACGGTTAACAGTGAGGGAATATAACACCACTGCTGAAAGTAAGTACAGAATTGTCATAAATTCCAAATGTCGGGCGCTATCACAGACTGAAATTGGCTTGGAAGAATGAATGATTCAGCTGAAGGTAAAATCCATAGAATAGCACACCATTAGACTGTAAAAGGCTAACACAAGAGGTCAAGAAGTACGTGTATAATAAAAGTGACTCCTAAAACATCCCCACTGAACACCAGAAAAAAGGGTGTTTTTTTCATGCATGCTACAACAGCTGCAGAATTGTATCATGGCTTATGGTGTTTTTAAACATCAGGTAACAAAACCAAAGGAAAAAACAAATTCTCTTAACCAATGGAAGCACCACACATAATCAACAGTAAGCACTTTTATACAGAGCAATTTATAAATACTGACAAGCAAACCCAAATTTTGAGCTGTTTTGGAGTAAGGATGGTACGCTGTTAAAGCCATTTTACATAAATGACACCAAACCACAGGAATGCAGGAAAATTGTGATTTTCAGACACTGCTTTTTCCTCTAACAGAAGATGTATATAGGATTGGAAATGGAAGTAAGCAAGTTAATAGTGGGTCCTATTCTGATGGATGGTTTTTGCTGGGCTCAAAACAGAGAGAACTGAAGTTTAACAACCTGTGATCTACAAGACATTAAACTAAATTAGCCTTCTGCCCCCAGAGCATATTGAACTGGATTACTGTCTGTGTTACACATACACCTTATTGAATTTCCCATCTGTATAGGTGCAGAATTCTATGGGGTTTGGATTACAGATCAAGCGAGTAACAAAGTCTACAGGACCTCCTATACAGTCTCTTGTAAGTGCAGAAAAGTTTCCTGCAAGTGCAAAATAAGCTTATTTTACAAACTCTTAGGAACATTTAAATATTGATGTCAACAGCAAAAGTCACCCAACAAATTATTTTCCTATTTCAAAATCAGCATGAATAAATTAAATTGATTTTATCATCACAGAAAATAAACCTGGGAACAGAGAGCTACATCTCTTACTCATAATGTTTGCAGTTATCTGATCAAAGAATAATCCATGAACTGTTTCCATTAGAGATCTTTTTTTGCATGTCATCAAGATTCACTGCAGTAGACATGTCACTATGTTTTTTCAAGTTCACAAGTGACTACTCGTGAAGAATCCAGGAAAAATGTAATATCCTCCTTTTCTCTAGGATTCCAACATCTCCTTGGCTTGCAAATTCAACATAGCCCTAGTTAAAACATCCTTTCAAAAAACAGCAGTTAACATCTACTAATGGATTGTAATGTCAACCCTGCCGAAGACTTTGATGTCTTCAGTAGGCCATAAGTGCTCTGTTCATTCTTACAACTTGGGAGAAACCTGCGCGTTAGCCTGCACAGCTAGAGAAACCTGTATATTAACATGAGTAGCTGCTGTAAGGGAATCTGTTAGTGTCCTGTGCCAGCTTGTGTTGCACACTGATGGATGTTATGAAGAGGTACATCCAGCCTCTCAGAAGCAGCATGATTCTGGTAGTTATAACAAAATAAAAACCACAAGGCTATGTGAGGGAGGAAGAGCCTCTTCATGAACATGATCTGTGCAGAATGCTGTGGGAAAGTCCATACAACATCTGCCCGATGCTACATGAAACCGCAGTTCCCAGCATCTGAATGGACATAAGATTTACTTGCTATCTCTGCTTCTTTTTTTATTCTATCTTATTAAAACAGCTATCTGATTACTCCATTTATTGTCAGCTCTTCTTTACAGAGTTCCAGAAAAATCCCTGCACCACTTCTCTCTTCCTTGCATTTTCTACCTTCTCCTGGTGTAGAATAAGAGCACAAACATTATCCACATATAGAAGTTCTAAACTAACTAAAAATATTTTTACATTTGTTTGTTCTAAAAAACAAACATCCTATGACTATTCAGGGCTCAGTACAACAGAATACAACAGAAACAAACCTTTTGCTTATCCATACAAACCTGGTTAAACTGAATTCTGCAGAGACCCTGGTGCATATATGTGTCTAATAGCAGTTTAGGAAGATACCCCTTCTGACTGTCCATTATATTCCTCTGCCAGAGATGATTGCTTCCTAACAGGATTGATGGAAGTGCTGATTACCCTGGGGAGCATAACTTCTAAGAAAAGGCTAGGGTAGCATTCACAGATGAAGCATCCCAAACTACCGCAATGTTTTTACTTTAGGGTACATAAATCACAGCCCCAAGAGATGGAGCTACTACAATACCTTTTATTTATTTTAAACAATAATGTAAAATAAATGGGGATATGCTACCCACAGATGAGTTTGTCAAATTGCTCATAAAGCTCTCTAAGTAATGCTACTGCTTTAACTCCCCAGGAACATGGAAAACACAAACTGGCAGAAGTAATTGCAGCAGAGAGAAACATGATCATATTTTTTTAAACAGCCTGAGGGCTTTATCAATCACTCAACTTCCTTTAAATTTTAAAACTACAAGAAACTAGTAAAAGCAATATATTGTTTGTTCTAAGTCCTATATTTGTACATAACTTTAGCACTGACTATACTGGATTTTTTCCTATTGTTATTTGTAAAAAGCCACTAACAAGATAATCAGAGCCCATTATATATATAAAAATCCATCAATTCCAGTAACCCATAAGTCTACTCTTTGATTTCCAGACAAAGGCTTCCCCAAGACTTCTAAATTTGTGACCGTCCGTGTAATTTCAGTGAGAATGCTGTTTCATTTGAAGAAACTTGAGTAGAGATATGAGTTGCTTTGGTTAGTTTGTAAGCATTCACCACACACTAAAAATAATAGCAATTAAAAAAAAGGCAAATAGAAACCAGGTACAATATACAGCAAAGGTTTTCCAAAATGTCAAAGTTTACCTCCAACATCTTTCTCTTTTCATAACTGCTGCAGGGTTGTGCCACCCAAGAACCAAAGACTTTTTGTCAAAACCACCTTTTTCCTCATATTACAGAGCCACTTGGCAAATACAAAACTAAGGTGGAAAAAGGTGGACCTTCAAAACAGAAACTGCAAACCTGACTAAATACAAATAATGAGTATGAATATACAAATGTCAGCATCTTAGAAGAGAAAAGAGAGCCTAAACTTTTCCTTACTATTTAGTGAAAAGCCAGGAAGTGGGCTAGGGATGGGAGGATCTCTCAGTTCATTCCAACTGTATGAGAGCAAGTAACAGCTACTTGTTTCAGTATGGCTAGGAAAATGCTACCTGATTCTCCTCATACAGAAGGTGCTCCTGAGCTACTCATGTGTTAGCATAATTTCCAATGTTCTGCTACAAGACTGTGAAACTGCTTATAGGTCAGGAATGAAGGATAAGCAGCTCAGACATCTGTGCAGTGGAGGCAGGGCAAAAAGCTGGGGCTAGATGCCCTAACCACCATCCCCATCTAAGCTTTTCCCATGCATTAGGCAGAGCCACTACTATGTCAGTGATTTTTCACCTTTTTTCTCTTTCTTTTTTTTTTTCAATTAATACTCTGAAGTTTGGTTGAAAAGCAGGCTTTCAGCAAAAAAAACATAGGCCTAGATTTCTAAAAAAATTCTTTTTACAGAAATCTATTGAGTGGTTTTATGGGACTGTTCAGAAGACTGTCAGTTTCCTATTTCCCCACTGACACACTGGCTTGTGTGATTTGTCACAAGGGTTATCTCTGTCACATTATGTGACACAATACAAAGCAACTCAGAAAATGTGATGTGACAAGCCAACTAATGCACTGTGCCAACAGGGAAATTTAAAAGCTGTATATATCTTAAAACCGAGTTGACTTTTTTCTGGCCTCCTCCGTACTTCTTATCCCTTAAGCCCAAATGGTTTCCCCTGTAAAATGGTGAGGGTCAGCTTTTTATTAGCTATATTTAAGCAGCAAATCTTCCTTTTAGCATTGTCTGTGACAAATAAATATTTTGTTTTAAGCCAGAGTACAAGCAAGTGATTTCTATTTAGTGCAGTTCAGAGTCTGTAATCACACGTACATGTGGTCTCCTCCTGAAGTGGGTAAGGCTACCAAGAAAAAGCAATATTCTGAGATTTATGAATAAAATTGCAGTGTGCAAGCAGTCCTCAAGCAACAAGGTGACATAGAGAAACTTGCAGCACCCATGGGCAACATAATACCATGAAACCAAAGATGCATCCAAACACGAAGCTGTTTTTTCTTGAAAAAACTTTCAGGACGTTGAAAAGAGTTTCATGCAGACACATGCACCATCCCACACATCCATGAAGCCAACTTAAAATGGGCCAGTCACCAGAAATTTAACTGCATACTTCAAACTGAGGGTGCCACTTGAAGGCTTCCAAAACAATACATAAGAAAAAGTATCTCAATACTGCAATGTACTGTTGTATTACTATTAAGCTTTTTGATGTCCACTCTGCCTGGGTAGTGTTTTTCCATAGCAGCAAATAATTTTATTTTCAGGTTTATTTAGAATTACAATACTACTGTGGTGTCTTTGTGTCCCTCCTTCTTCACCCCAGTCCTCTTGGCTCTGGCACACAAAGAGAAAAAAAAAGAAATTAAAGATTCCCTGTCAGTATTTGTGAACATTCCTGGAGTTAGAGAAAATCCATGCCAAGTGCAAGGTCCTGCAGCTGGGTCGGAGCAATCCCAGGCACAGCTGCAGGTTGGGCAGAGAAGAGATTCAGAGCAGCCCTGCGGAGAAGGACTTTGGGGTGTTAACTGATGAAAAAATGAACATGAGCCAACAGTGTGCACTCACAGCCCAGAAAGCCAACCGTATCCTGGGCTGCATCAAAAGGAGCGTGACCAGCAGGTCGAGGGAGGTGATCCTGTCCCTCTACTCTGCTCTTGTGAGACCTCACTTGGAGTACTGTGTGCAGTTCTGGTGTCCTCAACATAAAAAGGACATGGAAGTGTTGGAACAAGTCCAGAGGAGGGCCACGAGGATGATGAGGGGACTGGAGCACCTCCCGTATGAAGATAGGATGAGAAAGTTGGGGCTGTTCAACCTGGAGAAGAGAAAGCTGCATGGTGTCCCTGGCTCCTGACAGGGGAGTTGGAACTAGATGATCTTAAGGTCCTTTCCAACCCTAACTATTCTATGATTCTATTTTCCCAAAAGCTAAACACGGATGTTAGTTTATAGTAACAGTATATTTGGAGACTGTGTTTTCTTTTCCCTTTAGTTTATAGAAACAGTATATTTGGAGGCTATGTTCCCTTTTATACTTTTATGACACTAGGTAATAAGAATAAACCTAGGATAGATATTCTAGATTTAAAATAAGAAAGTAAAAATATCCTTAGAGCAACTTTAATTAGATTTAAGGATTATGTGTAAGTATTGACAAAAACTGAATTTTAGGCAAGCATTTAATAAAGCTTAAAGAAGAAATTCTTAAAACATTTGGATGATCAGCTGGAAATTTTAGAGTTATTTTACCTTAATAAGCACAATATGGGTAATAGTCTATTCTTAATGGAAACAATACGGATTTTTCAGAAATCCAAAAAATACTTAAAATTCAGGAATCTGTGTGCTGCCTGACTTTTAAATTCCAGTTGCTCAGTAACATTTTGTATTAAGTAGGTTGCATGCAGGCTACCTCATAATAATGCCATCACTTTCCTATTTTAACAAGCGGTAAAAACTCTGTATACTTAGGGGACATATGCAGAACATAACATTCTAATCACTTTTACTCTGCAGATTTAATGGGTATAATCAAAAGATCATAGTTAAAAAAAACTCAAATCCCAAAGCAATGTCTTGATTGAAACAATTTTAACCTATAATGTAATAAAATCAGATTTAATAGTTTATGTGAAAAGAATTAGGCAATGCAGAATATCAATGTACAGCATATTTTAGGACTTTCCACTTAGAAACATATTATGCTTTTTTTTTTTCTGTCTTACTGCAGCTCTCATAATGGTCCTTTAAAATAGAACTCATTAATATTCATATAAAGATTTCCAGATTTTCATATGGAAACTTCATCAGAGTTGGAAAATAACATTATTGTTTTGATTATTTTAGAGATGGCAGATTTTAGTAACATGGTAGAAATCATAGTGGAAACTCAGTACCAGCAGCCTTGTTACCACAAGACTGTTCAACACCATAGGGCTGGACTCCACCTGCATACACTATGTTCACCAGCAGAGCACAGGTAGCCAAGCTGGATATACATGCAGAGCTCAGGGACTGAAAAAGAACAACAAACCACTTGATCTCCTAAGTCTGGATAGGAGAAGACTGAGGGAGGGTAGGATCACAGTTTACAAAGCCACAAAAGTGATATATAGATGAACTGCCATTCATCATATCCAGCAATACAAATACGAAGCTGCTACTTGATGAAACCAGTGTGAGTTTATGCAAAAGAGATAAAGTGCTTCTTCAGACAGCAAGCAGAGAACTCGTAGACTTTCCTGCCACAGGGGGCTGTGGAGGCAGACAATATTCCCCGATTTAAAGACAGGCTAGATAAATTCAGGCTGTATGAACGGTGGGTACTAAAGGTACTGGGAAAGGATTCACCCTCGAACAAGACTAATACAGCTATAGGTCCTGGAAAAGTATAAAGACAAAAGACCAGAGGACATATATAAGCATACAAGCCCTCCCTAACCCACATCTCTCACTGTCACCCTAATGGAGATGGAGTATGAGGACTGACAGACTGCCAGTCTGAGCTGGGAGGGTATTTCTTACACTTTCCTGTCATCAACTGGGACATTTGTCAAAGAGCAAATAATTCTCCTTTTCAACAGCATGCCTTTCTGACCACTATGGCTCCTGATATAGAAATATCATTGACCTTCTTTTCACAAAGAATAATAAAATATGGTGGCATGCATGATGATTTCATATAAATGCTCTAATATACACTAGCTGTCTGTTTATTTGTTTGCTTACCTTACCTTAGAGGTCAGAGCTGGTTTTACTGGAAAAGATATTTACATCAGCAGCTAGGTTTGTGGCAAGAAATAAGGAGTGCTACCATAAAAATATGAGGAAAAATCATAAACCATCCTGTAAAAGAAACAAATCTTTCCTCACAAAGAAGGTAGCCTTCATGATGATGGTCTCTTGACCTTGTACAATTCATTTTGCACACACTGAACTCTGCAGAACTGCACAAGCAGTGTGAAAACATCTTGTTTTCTGTCCTAGCCAAGTTGATGTTCTGAAAACACAATTCAAGGTTACTGTAATCCAAACCTCTTCCACTGGCTTTGTATTAGGTAGATAATTCTGCAGTCAGTTATATCATGAACCTGGTTAAATTGCACTAAAAGTGTGACTGAGGTTACATCCTACATGAAGAACAATCACAAAAATGATACTTAAAAGACACACAAACTGTATTTGCAAGTGAAATTACTTATGTCAAAGAATAATAAAAATCTTTCTTTCAGAGTAATCAATGAAAGGTGCATGTCATGTCAAATTCCTTTAATTTTTATACACTCATTTCCCTCAAAGGCAAATGTTTGGCATGAAGGGACAAGCATGACTTCACTAATTATAATAAAAAAATTGACTAGCAATTACTTTGAGCTTATACCATAAATAAAATATAAATATAGGAGATCTGAGACAAGCTTACCAAATGCTTAGAATTTGTGGCATTTACAAGTAGGATTAGTGTGTTGGGTTTTTTTGTTTCAAGTAAAGTACATAAAGCATGTATTCTAGCATAGCATCAATTGCAGTATACGCCACATATACAACACAGTGTTTGCACACAGGTTTTGCCATTCCAGCTCTGACAACCAATCTTTTGTATTGCCATGTACAATATGGTGAAAAGGATTAACAACTCAATTCAGAAGTGGTTTTTTTTCTGTAATAAGGGTTCTACAGTGTTTCATACTCTTACAATTAAAGCAAGCAGTACTAAATGGCAAATTTTAAAACTAAAATAAGAAATATTGAATGGCAAACTTCACAAATTATCAATTTCAATGTGAAGGAAGAAAAGGATAACCAAAATTTATCACACTTCTAATAAAATGTTTTTGAAGTTGGTTATCTGTTTATCCACACATATATAGAACTTACTAGAGAAGCTAAAGTAGCCAGACGTGCTGCTTTGCAAGTTATCAGGTTGCATACAAGTTTCTAAGATTTGGCAAAATGAACTGATTCTGCTGTACAATACCTCTCAGCAGAGATAAATATCATTAATGACCCATTAATCTCTCTTCTTTCCTACAGGTGAAGTTTTCAGGAGACATTATTCACATCACAAGACAATAAGACTTCTCTGAGAAGTAGTTAGCAAGGAAGCAGGTAGATGCATATCTAATGCTAACAGTGGCTGTGCCTGTACCAGAGCACTGATTCACTTACCATCCTCGTTCCCAGAAGCACCATCAATACTCTGACTACTTTAGAAGCTTCCCCAAAATAGCTTCACTGAAAAATGAATGCTGTCTAACATAAACTCACATTTTTTTTTTATATCAAATTGGCAGCTTAATTAACAATTGCTTCTGGTAAAATTTGATTTTAAAACCACCTGTAATTGGTTTGTGTGAAAAACTTTTAAGTAGTGGAGGGGCTACAGGATTTGCTTCTGTAAGAAGCTGCCAGAAGCTTCCCCTGTGTCTGATAGAGCCAATGCCAGCCAGGTCCAAGATGAACCTGCCACTGTCCAAGGCCGAGCCCATCAGTGCTGGTGGAAGCACTGCTGGGATAATGTTGCAAAGAAGGGTGGAAAAAGCAGCCAGAGAGAGGAGTGGCAATCTGTGAGAGAAGCGTCCCTGCAGACATCAAGGTTAGGGCAGCAGGAGGGGAGGAGGTGCTCCAGGCACCAGAGCAGAGATTTCCCTGCAGCCCTCAGTGCAGACCATGGTGAGGCAGGCTGTGCCCCTGCAGCCCATAGGGGTCCATGGTGGAGCAGATATCCACCTGTAGCCCATGGAGGACCCCATGCTGGAGCAAGGGATTGCCCAAAGGAGGTTGTGACCCCATGGGAAGCCCACACTGGAGCAGGCTACTGGCAGGACCTGTGGCCCATGAAGAGAGGAGCTCACATTGGAGCAGGTTTGCTCCAAGAGTTCAAAAAGACTGGCCTTCTAGGGATGTCTACCCTGATAATTGTAAGCATTATTTGCTAATGTTTTTATTTAATTTCTGTCATAATACAATTGGTAAAAGCTAAAATTATATATGCAGAAATATAGGTTATAATTGCTAATATTCCTTAATGCTGAAAATAAAGGAGACCAAATGAAATGATGAATGCTATACAATTGAAAAAAAATAGAAAAATCTGTCAGACTTTGTCTTTAAAGCTCAAAGAACACATCAGGGAATAGTATATTAATCAGGTGCTCTGTCTCAAAGAAAAACTAATCACATATGCAAGTCAAATATGGCAAAGTAGCTTAGCCTTAATGAAAGAGGGAGTTTGACAATACTGACACATTTTACAACATTTTCAAAATAGGGCATTTCACTCTGAAAAGTCCAAATGTTTCATTTTTGACATTTTCTGTGTTAAACAGTTCAACTTTTCAATAGATACCTCAGCAGGTTCAATTCCTCCGACAATGTTTTTAGAAGTCAGAGTCATAGAGGAAGGAAGATATATCATCCAATCCCTCATCCTATATTCAAGTCAAACCCAAGGAGCACTTAGAGAGAGAATCAAATGTGAGGAGAATATAGCCCTCAGGTCATAGGTCTTACATTATTACCAAAAATATCAAATCAGAGCCCTGTGGCCTTTTTGTGAGAGTCAATTCTCACTCTTAGAATGTACCTCCTTCCCAAGTTACCACTTCTGCGATTAAAACCTTCTTGTCTTAGTAAACAAGTACAGAAATCTCAAATTATAGGTTGCAGAGAAGAAAGGAAGGAAGTATATTTTTTTTTTACTATCTGGGCAATATACATTGAGAAAAAAAAATAATTTGGATTTTGGTTCACCTCCTAAACCAACGTATACATCTTAAAAATTGTTTCCCCTTGTTTCTCAAAATAGTTTACACCCATTTTGATTCACATAAAACTGTGCCCAAAACACACTATACACTTTGGGAAGAAAAAAAAAAAAAATCCAGAATGCTGTAATAAAACTGAAAACTCATTTTCAGGAACTTGTAGTAAAAGTCAAAGGAACCCAGAGCTTGGATTAACAAAACTGCCAGAGGCAGCAACAGCAGTGGTAATAGCTCTTTTTACCCTGTCAAGCCCGCTGCTTCACTTTGCACGGACAGGCTAAATACCGCCTACAGTAAAAAAACTGCCTACAGATACTGACAGCAACACATCCTACGACACCTGTGTTGATCATACCCAAAAAACCCCACACAGCATCTACCACACGGTTAAAGTTATATATTATCACTCTGAAGGCATAGAACATCTGCTTGAAATTAAGCTTTATCAAGGAAAGGATATATAGGCCAAAACTACCCATGCATCAGATTCCTTACCAACAGGAATATAATAATTTTCAGCCACCAAGACTCCCCTAGTGGAAATATATACAACAAAATACAAGTTACTGCTCATCGCTTGCTAAGCTGATGCTATGACCGTGGTATGAGAATATGGATATGGAGATGTGTGCAAGTCTCATGGAAAACACAGCTTACAATATTTTCTTTGAATGTGTTCTGTTTGGAGACCACGTAATTAAAATCTCACTAAAGAGATGTCACTTTTGATTTAAGTGACAGGATGTAATCTGATGGAAATGAGATAGAGATCTCACATTGAAGCAAAACATTCTTTAGAATAAATTAGCACGAAAGAAATCATGTTTAGGATTATCCATTCACATCATGGCACAATGAGGGACAAAGCGTACGAAATGCAGTACAAGTGGTTGAAGTGTTCCAGTACATCACCTATTAAGCATTCCTACTGATCTTCAGAAGAACAGATCAGTTCCAACAAAACGTGGACATATGAATGTTTATATACATTCCAGTTAAACACTGACTCCTTTAATTTACAAATAGATATTGAGATAGAACACAAATGTCACACCTAGGATTTAGAAAGCCTAAAAGAATTTTCTTCTTGAAACCACAGAACTCCTCTTATCTTCCTGTTAACAAAAGCATTCAAGTCAAAGCCTCCTTAAGTTAAGTGACCGCTGCTTGGGTGACATGCTCTAACTGGCATGCTCCAGTTTGCACATTCATGTAGTAGTGTCTTTCTGATGTGCAGAGATT
Organism: Ara ararauna; assembly: GCA_028858755.1. NCBI lineage: Eukaryota > Metazoa > Chordata > Aves > Psittaciformes > Psittacidae > Ara > Ara ararauna. Next base: position 70,871,771 of record CM054377.1, on the reverse strand, counting down.
TCTTAAAGCAGATGGCACAGTTATTGTTAATCCTGAGAACACACGCTAAAACTACTTTATTTTACATATGCACAGATGATAGGCAAGACAGACATTAACAGTTCTCACAAACCTTTCCACAAGAGGGAAAACAAAACACTGAAAAAAAGAGTCCAAGTGGATGTCCACTGAAGGACTTTCTTCATCCACCACTCAGGTCCAAAATCCCACCAATCCTCACTCAAAACATCACTGATAACCAAAAAAATAATAGGGAGAGCAAAACACTGACCTCAGATGGTAAACTGACTATAGGAGATGCGTGGAACAAAGGACAGTTATTTGAAAACTGAAGATAGACTTGCTTATGAGAGAATCATTGGTATGGTAGAAGTTGTGTTGATGACATGGAAAAAAGTCACCTTTACAAGCCCAGTGTCAAAAAGTCTCAAGGGATACTAACACATTAAAAAAAATAGAAGTCAAATCATCACTTCAGCCTGCACAACAAAATTAATAACAAAGTCCCCGGAATTATTATTAGCCTGATTAAGACCCAGACCTTCCAGCAAGTAGATGGAAAGATGGCCACTCCTGTAAATAAGCACCAGCTGCAAAACCCCTAGACTAAACCCAAAAAAATGCAACTCTGAAATTGAATGACTCCGTATGTTCTGGCATTGGTGGAAGAGTGCAGCAGGTGGCAATAATACAGGTGTTTCATTGTATAGCCTTGAGGGGTTTCTTTGGCAGCTTCAATCAAAGAAGCAACCAGTTGCTTACCCTTACTGATGCGTAAAAAATACAAAGCAGTGATACGTGACTAGCAAAGAAAGGCAGAAGGAGCTCACAGTTTAATAAACAGTTCTAACTGACAACAATGCTGCAAATTATTTTGCACGGCCACCTTTACTAAGAACACTAAAGAACATGTTATTGCCAGGCAACAACCAGCATGGAAAATAATGTGACCATATCAATACAGGAAAACTGAATACTGCAGTCTTTAGAGTTAGAAAAATTAGCAACTACTATTTGTGGAAACAAAATTCTTCTTCCAGTACAAAAACATAGGTAAACAAATCATATCAGAATTAAACACAAGTACAATAATAGGGTTTGACTGTTGCCAGAGACTTTACTGCTTTTCCCAGGGATTTCCATCTCAAGAAAACATTAGCAGCTTTTCTCAAAATAAAAGAAAATAGGAAAAAAAAATATTCAAAACACTTTTACAAACACCAGCAGAACTCACAAAATGTTATTAAACCGTGCCAACTCTTTAGTATATTTCATTTTCATAGAATCATAGAATAGTTAGGGTTGGAAAGGACCTTAAGATCATCTAGTTCCAACACCCCTGCCAGGAGCCAGGGACACCTCTCACTAAACCATGTCACCCAACGCTCTGTCCAACCCACTCTTGAACACCGCCAGTGATGGAGCATTCACGACTTCCCTGGGCAACCCATTCCAGTGTGTCACCACCCTCATGGTAAAGAATTTCTTCCTCATATCCAATCTAAACTTCCCCTATTTAAGTTTGAACCCGCTACCCCTTGTCCTCTCACTACAGTCCTTAATGAAGACTCCCTCCCCAGCACCCCTATAGGCCCCTTCAGATACTGGAAGGCTGCTATGAGGTCTCCACGCAGCTTTCTCTTCTCCAGGTTGAACAGCCCCAACTTTCTCATCCTATCTTCATACGGGAGGTGCTCCAGTCCCCTCATCAGACTCATGGCCATCCTCTGGACTTGTTCCAGCAGTTCCATGTCCTTTTTATGTTGAGGACACCAGAACTCTACACAGTACTCCAAGTGAGGTCTCAGGAGAGCAGAGTAGAGGGGCAGGATCACCTCCCTCGACCTGCTGTTCACACTCCTTTTGATGCAGCCCAGGATACCATTGGCTATCAGTGAGACTAACTGGTCTGTAGTTCGCTGGCTCATCCATTTTCCCCTTCTTGAAAATGGGGGTTATATTTCCCTCTTTCCAGTCATTGGGAACTTCACCTGACTGCCATGATTTTTCAAATATGATGGACAGTGGCTTAACAACTTCATTTGCCAGCTCTTTCAGGACCCGCGGATGGATTTCGTCAGGTCCCATGGATTTGTATACGTTCAGGTTCCTAAGATGGTCTCGAAGCAGATCCTCTCCTACAGTGGGCCCAGGGTCTTCATTCTCACTGTCCCTGCCTCTGCCTTCCAGGACTTGGGTGGTATGGTCAGAGCATTTTCCGGTGAAGGCTGAGGCAAAGAAGTCATTAAGAACCTCAGCCTTCTCCAGATCCAGGGTAGCCAGTTCTCCCAATATCTTCTGGAGAGGGCCCACGTTGTCCCTAGCCTGTCTTTTATTTGCAATGTACCTATAGAAACCCTTCCTGTTATCCTTAACATCCCTAGCCAAGTTTAATTCTAACTGGGCCTTATTTTCTTATAATCTTTCTTCCTTCTTTCTCTGGAAAGAGTCACATTCTATGTCCATATCGGTAACATCACTACCATTAGACAGCCAGTAATAGAAAGAAGGTCAGGAAGTATTATACCATGCATGTTTGTTCATATTATCTATCTATTTTCATAAATATATATATATTTAAGCTTTATATCACTGTTTTGTAATGGGAACTATATATGTCTTTGTAATAAGAATGCATGGAAAAGTGGATAGACACAAGGCTGTAACAGGACCCTCCCAAGGAGTGTAAAACTGTACTGGCTTTGAAAGAATTGGAATTAGATGGTATCAGAAAGATTACTTAACGGAACTGCCTATAACTGATAGTATTGGTGGAGCTTCCTTTAAAAAGTATGTGAGTGTACAGCAAAAGCAGCCCATTGTAGTTTTATCACCTTTTGAAATCACGCAGCAGAATTGGTCACTCTAATAATTTATACTGTACTGCTACATGTGCAATGATGGATGTATTAAGGGAACTGCATTTCGTTGTTTGTTCTAAATTTCTGCTAATGGCATTTCATTGGTCTAGTTATCTCCCACCAAGGACTTGCTGTCTGATCTCAATGCAAGTTTCCCCACAAAAGTCATCATGACCAAAAAATGTCACTCCTCAGAGCAGGAGGTTGGACTGTAGTCCGCCAAGGGTCCCTCCCAACTTCTGTGCTTCTGTGCCCATTCTGCCTTGCTCATGTTAAAGTCAAGGTAGCCTCTGTCCCCTCCACCATGCAGGCCCTTACTTCAGATGATCAACAGCATTCCTATATCAGAGGAAATTTTGTGAAAAAGCAGTTATAAGCCATAGCTTGTACTCTCATAGCAATAGGAGAGAGCAGTTGCATCTATTTCAAAATTCAAAAAACACCAAGGTGTTACAAATACTCACACTATTGAGGTCTCTTCCAGGACATCTGTCTCCTTCTTCTTCTTAAAAATAAAAAAACAAACAAACAAACAAACAACAAAAAATAATCAATGGCAAATTTGCTTTGGACAACAGATGCTGACATTGTTTTATGCTGAGGTGCCAGCTGTTCCTTATGTTCCAAAACCAATGCCAAACCTGCCACTGTGAGACTTATTACTGTGGTTTTGTATAAAGTGGCAATTTGTTCCAGAGCGATAATTATTCCTATTAGGCTTTCCTCATTTTTCTAAATACTTGTTTTTATATGAGGTTTCTGTTCTTATCATTACCTGTAGAAACTAGATATTTGGCATAATTATTAATATTGCTTATTTTACGAAGCACAATTAAAGGTGAAGAATAGTGCACTACGCAAAAAGGGAAGCAAATATTTCTGTAACTTTAGCTATGTTTCCACCTGTGTTAGTTTTGTGAAGGGAGCAGAGAGATTGGCAAAACCACTGTTTTTAGAGAAAAGCAGTTTGGTTAGGCAAAAGTTCAAGCCATGTACAGGAGTGCTCTCTCACCACAGTAGTAAGACAAAACCTGTGACTTTGCAAGAAAAGGATCAGTTTTCTTCCCTTTTGTCTACCTACATCTTCATGAATGACTAGCTCAGAGAAAGCCTTCAAACAAACCTTTGATTGATCCCATCTCTCATGTCCAACTTTGCTTCCCTCATCTCAGTTACAGCACAAACATGGTGAGTTCTATGGTGAGCTCAATTATCTAACAGCAAGATCTTGGGGCCCTTTCACAGTATCTACACACGCATGCTCCACAGCAACTGTCAAAAACATGGAACTAATCCCTACAAGCCTCAAGTATCTATTCACAAACAATCTGGTCACTCCATAAGTACAAACTCCAAGAGCCAGGGTCATATTTAGAGTAATATGAAAGTCTCCCAAAACTAAAGTTGCTAATTCTGTTTTTTTTTCAGGGACTCCTGAATATTTTCATGTGTCCTGTTGTTTTCAAGAAAGACGGCTTCTGTAGCAATTTTTGGTTCTCAAGCTTCCTTCTACCTGACAAATTCATAACATTTCAGGAGTTTCCCAAGTGACTTGTCTTTGTAATTTCCACAATAAACAGCACTGTTTTCTGTATTCGGTCTGGCTGGGCTGGAGCTAATTTCCTTCAATAGCAGCCGATGTGGAGCTGTGTTTTACATTCACAGCCAAAAAAATGTTGATAACACAACAGTGTTCTAGATGTTGCTTAACAGTACTTGCACAGCATGAAGACCTCCTAAGTTTTCCACTCTGCCAGCTCTAGGGGGTAGGCTAGGGTTGGGCAAGAGGTTGTGAGGGGACACAGTCAGGACAGCTGACTCAAATTGATCAAAAACAATGGTCCATACCATATAATGTCATGTTGAGCCATAAAACTGGCAGAGGCCAGTTTTATCAGGGTAGACATTGCTAAAAGACTGGCTGGGCATTGGTCTGCCAGCAGGACGTGGTGAGTGACACCTGGGTTTTTGGTTTTTTTCCCTTAGTTTATTAAATTGTCTTCACCTCAGCCCATAAGTTTTTCTTGCTTTTGATCATCCTGCCATGAGGTAGTGAGCAAGTGGCTGCATGGGAGCTTAACTGCTGGCCAGGGTCAATCCACCCCTTCTTAATTTTCAAATTGAGGGAATTGGTTTTTCCAGAGATCAAACCTGCAAGACTTCATGGAAATATCAGCTCAACAGACACTAATAGCTCATAAGTCAGTATCTGCTGGAGTACATTTTTCCGTAAAATGCTGGCACAGATTTCAGGTAAAAATGCAAATGTTTATTTCAGCAGACACCTGATCCTGATCTGCACAGCTGTCTAAGTTAAAAAACTCAAACTACTGCTGTGACAAAGGCAGCAAATAGGCATCAGGCTCTGGAATAAGTGGGGATAACACCAGTTCAAATATTCAGAGGTTCTCTTGCTTAAACCCAGGTTGCACCTAACCAGCTTCAGGAAAGGACTTCTCACGCAAGGTCATGACATGCAGTGCTGTCACTGAAACAACTCAAGCTAGATAAAGAAACCATTTCAAGACTACATTTCTGAGGCTCTGTGATTAATAAAATATTGTCTATATTTGCTTTAGTATATCTCCTCTTAAAATGTGAATATTTGAGAAACATTTGCTATGTCATTCTCAAAATATCAAAACCATACATAGCATTAGGGTGATTATATTAATATCAATACTATTTTCAAGTTAGCATATATTATTCATACAGACTTCACTCCAGTAAAAGAATGACTACTACATGTAGTCCTTACTTTACTTACAGTGCTTCCAAGGGATCAAAACAGGATATCAGCATGTGTTCTGGAAAAAAAAAAAAAAATTAAAGACAAATCCCATAATCATCAGGTAAGTCACCATGACTTCTTTCTGGCTTCAGCGTCTTTGCATTATTTGTTATGTAAAATTATGTTTTCCATCAGAAACTGCATATCTCTGGGCAGTGAAAATTTCAGGAGCTTTTTGGATTTATAGGCATACACGTACCAATCTCTTGCAGCAATAAAGTTTGGGGGGGAGGGAGCAGTTGTTCGCTCCGTTCTTTTGGTGGGGTTTTTTTGTTTTTTTTTTTTTTTGAAAGACACACAAAAACATATCACAGGCTGCTTTTTACTCATATTATTTTTACAACTCTGTTACTGATTATGGGAAAGATGTTTAAGTATAAGCTCACTTTTCTTCATCAAACACTAAGCTTTTAGTCTACTGCAAAATGAAAATGCTTGACAAAAATATATTATTTACTGAATGAGACATCTACAGCATGAGGAAAGGAATTATTTGGCATTTATAGGTATATTTACCCTGGAAAACCAAATGCATCTTGCCAGACCATCTATCACTTCTGTCCCCAGTGCAGAGACCAGTCTTCCTATTGCTCCATCTCTAGGCCAATAAAAACGTCCCTACCTGTAAAATAACCAAAAAATCCTGAGGATTGGGAGTCATACTTTAAATGCCATAAATAACATTAGCCCCTTGTCATCTTTTGCAAAGTATGTACTCCCATGCTGTAATAAGAGTGTTAATATTATGAAGCTATATAAAAATTAATTTTGCATTTTAAAGAGTTTAGTTGAAACAAACATGCATAATGAACCATATACTAAGCCTTTATCAGCTGATACGGAACAATTTCTTGCACTGGGGATAAACAAGCCAAGCAGTACATGTTTAATTACCTGTGATCCTCTTTGTTGCACATACTTCATCCTTTATTTACAAAAAATCCACACATGAGATTAATTCTGGTTCATGATGCACTACACAAGCTAAATATACAGAATATACACACATATACATAGTGTGCTGGTTTGATGTTCCTCTATACATATTTTAACTACTCAGACGTGAATGAAATATAAAAATGTAATATAGTTTTAAAGTAGCAAATAATTCTGCTTTAATTAGCCTTTCTGGTAACTCCTAGTGGTTTAATATCACATAAATATTGTTCCACAGCATTGTTTTTGAAAACTGGCAAAGCCTGACTGATTAAATTTCCCATAAAACCTCCCAGTATCAATTAAGTACAGAAAAATACGTTCAAGTCATTTAAAGCAAGAAAGGGCTACCCTAAGTGGGCTACATTACCTGACCTGTAGTGACACACTTGTTTCTTCTGCAACCACGCATATGGTTGCTTCTTTCATGTCAATTATTTCCAACAGCTATGCAACTTGAAATTGCATTAACTTCAGAAAAGAAAAATCACACACAGAGGTAAAAAGAGTATCTGATCCATAGCAAAATTATGGGTTCATACGAGTTCCTGACTAGGGAATTTGTGAATAGGCAGCCAGTCTCTCAAGAATAAGTAGCTAATGGATTCTATGCGAATTTTCACAAAATCACAGCAGGGTTGAGGCTGGAAGGCACCTCTGGAAGTCATATGTTCCAAACTTCTGCTCAAACAGAGCCACTTAGACACAGTTTCCTAAGACTATGTCCAGGTGGCTTTGGAATACCACCAAGGATGGAGACTCCACAACATCCCCAAGCAACCTGTGCCAGTGCTTGGTCATCATCACAGTCAAAAAGCATCTCTTGATGTTCAGAGGGAGTCCCCTGTGTTGCAGTTTGTGCCTGTCACCTCTGATCCTGACACTGAAAAGAGCCTGGCTCCATCCTCCTTGCACCCTCCTGTCAACTATTTATATTCATTGACGAGATTCCCATGAGCCTTCTCTTCTGCAGGCTGAACAGTCCCAAGTCTCTCAGGCTCTCTTCATATGTGAAATGCTCCAGTCCCTTAATCACCCTCTTGGACCTTCTTTGGGCTCTCACTAGTATGTACATGTCTCTCTTGTATTGGGGAGCACAGAACTGGACCAAGTACTCCAGATGTGGCCACACCACTAACGAATAAATTAGAAGGACACCTTCACTAACCTGCTGGCAATGTTTTTCCTGAGGCAGCCCAGGATACCATCACCCTTCTTCATGGTGATGATACTTTGCTGGCTCATGTTCCACTTGGCGTCTGTCAGGGCCCCCACATCAGAATATAGTCGAGTCTGTACCTCAAATCCATCATAGGCAGCTCTTTCATTACCATTCTAAGTCCCATTTCACCTCAATCCATAACATTTATTGTTTCCATGGAACATTAAGGCAAGCAACTAATACCATGATGTCTAGTCACTTAGTTGGATAAGAACAGCAACAACCTACAACTTCAGTATCACTGACTAAATTTAGATCAATTTGGCACTAAATTTGGATCAATTTGGCACTAAAATAATCAACAATCCTGAAGCAGGATAGCAAAGTCTGATCCTTTTAAATCATTAAAAGTATGACAGCCAATTCCCCTATAAGACATTTATCTTAAGTCCTTGTTTTTTCCCTAAATTCCTTTGGTTCTACTATAGGAAATCAGAGGAGGTGTCAAACCCTGAGATGTTAATTAAAGCAAGACAAATAAGGACAACTATGATATGATGTCAGTTATTTAAGCATAGTACTTTTGTTGCAAAGACCTGGCTTTCTCAAGCTACTTGTCAATAAAAAAGCTAACAAAGCAAGAAGCTCAGGAAATTGCTTTCCTCCCAAGCTTCTTTTGCACCACAAGTACTTACACCCTATTTATAACATTGAATTAGGTAAATGGCGTTACACCAAGTAGAGGCAGTAATATGTTAGCTGAGAAGACTGGGCACAGAGGGAAGATAATTTTAATTTGGCAATCCTTACTTCAAACCCACTAACAGTTTTCTCAGGCATTTACTATTGTTTCTGAATCCAGCAAAGTTATAGATTACAAATTAAAATGATGGCCCAAATTTTCTTCTTCACACAAAGCACTGGTATTTCTAGTCTATACAGAAAATGTTCGTATAAATTTACAGCATTTTTGCAACTCACTTGGCAAAATACAGACCATTCTGAATCCCTCTTCTAAAAAGCAGTTTCTCATCCTTGAGTGGGTTGAAGATTCTAATTTTCATCTCCTCTGTTAATTAAGCATTAATGAAAATAAGTAGCAAAAAGCCAGATTTTGAGAGCTCTTCAGGAGCAATCACACACAGAACAGTTGATGAATGAAGCATTAATAATTTTTTAGTATAAAACAGTAAAGAAAAAAAAAAAATTCTAAAAAGTCAGCAAAACCAGCAAATACAACTATATAGTTGCTTATACATACTGAAATCAACAGTATTGAGCATTTGGAAATCAGGAAAAGGCTTGAAAAGATGCCTAAAAATATTTAAATGTCAGAGTGCAAATAAAAATAAATCTCCAGTGACTCCTTACATGGTAGACTAACACAAGCACTGGAGTGTTATATGTGGTTTAACCGTGCAGCATAAATGGAACCTGGTAAACACAGAAGTGGCACACAGAGAAAACCATTATGTAGTCTTCCCATCGTGTTGTCCACCAGAACATTAGCTGCAAGTATTTATCTGCTGCTACAGCAGTTTCTCATCTCAAGATTGTCATGTTTCTCCTCTTGATTTCCAGACTGTCAACTGCTAACTTGCTTTTTCTGTACATTATCAACTTGCCTTGGAGGTTCATTCAGACACTTGTCTATCTTAATCACAGGAATGAAGTATAAGTCCCTGCCATTTGTCACTGGCAGTGACATTGGCTCAGCAATAAGGATCAAGCAGTGATACGCTCCCTGGCCCAGAGATACATCCAGCAGCTCCAGCAGTAGCAGTGGCAAGTATGATGGGCAATCAGTGTCATGTTGCCTCCAAGGAGGTATTAAAGCGAATGTTTTGGTTTTCTATTAGTATCTCTCTCTTCATTAATGTGCCTTTATTTAAGATGACAAGAACATTGCCATTACCTCAGCAATCAAGTGTGTGAGGATGCTCATGCATCCTGTTGTTATTTTGTGCATACTGACCACAAAGAATGAAGCGTGAAGCCAGCAGAACAGCCTCGATCCGTTTTGCCTAGATCTCTCTGTAGGCATTGCTCAATATACTACTGCTTCTTCAAAAAGTGGGAGAAGATTTAGAGTTACTTAAAAATTTAGAGCTTACTTGGGAAAAAGATAAATCACCCTCTACTCTCTTCAGAGTTATGATTTTCATGGCTCTTCTCCGGCATTCCTTCCATTCAGAAATCTGAAGTTGCCTAATCAGATACCACAAACACCACCACATTGCTCCAATCACCCACTACGCAATCAAAAGAGCAAACTACAAAATAATTAGATCTTAGATTATGAAACTAATCTCCAAATTTAATTTCTCTAAACACCTGGAAAATATTGGCTGAAATAGAGCCACTTTCTTTGGTCTCTTCTAACTAACATCAAACAAGATTAGTCAAAAATGTCAAATGGAGACAAGTAATTCACCAGAAGAAAATGGCAATTCACAGTAAAATTGAGAAAAGAATTGGGCCAGCATATGCTTCCATAGCCACAAACACACAATTGTGTTCTACAAGGTGTTTTGTTTCTCTCTAAAGGTAAAAAGCAGTAAAAAGCTTTCAAAGGACAAAAATGACAGAACTTTTCTTTGTTTGACAGTCAAACAAAGGTCTAAAAAACTCTATATGGCAATCAGGAACTGATGGCAAATCATTCAACATATTTACACTTTTTAGTTGTTGAGTTACTCTCCCAATTTTCCCCAAAGTATTTTTTCTTTATCACTTTTCTATTTTTCACTAATAATTATAGTTTTCCAGGACAGGAAGAACAATTTATGTGCTGAATACATAGTGCAGATTGTCTCTGTTTTTTTAAACTGTAATCACTTCATGTTACAAAACCCTTTTCCAATGGATTGTTAATGTTGCATGGAACAGCATGATTTCTCCCAGTGATTCCAATGAACAAAAGTATAGTCCATAAATGATCTAATGATCCTGGAAACTGTATTTTAAGGACTCTCTCTCAACTGTGAATTAGTCAACAAGCCATAAAGGAATCTCTTTTATAAGGTTATAAGATCATAAAACTGATGAAAGAATTCTCAGCAGACTACGTGAAAACATCTTCAGTGAGTTTCACATGATATTAAACCCTGACCCTCAGCTTCATGCAGTTTGAACTTTATGAGTGAACAAAGCAGAAACAAACCCTTTTTACACGAAACTTTCACTCAATCGAACAATATTTTTAAGGAAGTCCACAAAGTGCAAGATGGGCTTCACAACTATTACTAAAGCACAAACCTGGCATAATTCCTCCTCCAGACTGGATTTCTTATTTACTGACTTTCATCTTTATGACTATGCTCACTCTTCCCACAGCACATTAACAGATGTGACTTATAATTTGTCTAAATCACTTTCTCCACAATACACTTTCATTTATTCTTATCCTCATACTACTTACTAGCCACAAAGAGAATTGTAAAATGGGAATTTCTAAGTTCCAGTGCAACTGACTTCATAGTTTGTCTTAAGATGGAATGCCTCAGTAGCTCATGCTACTCCTACAGTGGCCAAGGTATCATTATTAATTGTTAGAGGAAGGGAAGTTAATAAATCAAGAAAATAGCCTCCCTAACCAGTATAACATTGCTGTAGCCATTAGCCTTCATTATTTTCCCAGTGAATTATTTAAGCTATCAAAAATCTTAATTTTTTATGTGTTTACTTCGTCAAGTACAAGTGATACTTTGAAATATGAAGAACTGAAATAGTGCAAAAGCTACCTCTGAAAATAACACCTGTACAAGATACAGGAAAGAAAACACAGGATTTCATTTCCTTATCATCAGACACAGGATAGCTGAGATATAAGAGCATATTTTTTATTTCATTAGAGAAATACTGAAGTGGTGATGTTGCTAAGAAAGAGAAACAACAGAAGCTTGCCTCATTTTTCAGAAAATTGAGCGCTCTATTACAGCCAGATGGCAATACTAATAATTATCAGTACTAAAACACTGGTTTACATTTTCAGAACCATTCATAAATCAAAATTTCTGAACAGAAAACTAGCATATGCAAGAGTTAGTGATAGTTTTCTACAAGTCCATAAACATTTTTTTTTTAGGTATCCACAGGTGGGTAGTGTTAGAATGCCCTGATCTTTTAAAAGCAGCAATAGATTTACATTGAATATTACAGTAGTTTTTAAAGTGATGTACACTTCACTTGGCAATATGAGAGAAAAACATCAGTCTAGAAATCACAGGAGTAAGTGGTAGCACTCACTTTCACGAACAAAACCAATGACAGGTCACTATGGTTTTCTATAAAACTAAGGGGAAACTAGCCAAGACAGATGTTACTACCAGAAAAAAAAAAAATGCACATCAAAACTTCACACCTATACTTGTTTCCTTTCAAACTGCTTCTACTTTTTGGCTTTGGATGCTAGGCTTTCAGGATGGGTTTTCTTCACAGCTTGGGAGAAAGTATTTAGGCAAAGTGGGTGAAAGGACAGGATACTTCAGTACCTATCTACTTCCTTACTTAAGGCAGGGAGACTGCAGATTGACATAAAAACCCAACCCCAACCAAAAAGCCTGTTGCTTTCACCTTAAGCCACTTCTTTAGAATATCATACCTCTGATTAAATGTTCAAAAAGTATAGTTATTGGACACCAGTACACATTCTTCACACTGCAATCAAAAAGGTACTTACAATGGAAACCTATGCAGTTTAAGCATCAGAAACAGAAATGCAGTTATTTATAAGTAGCAAGCTGTGGCTATTTCATTTAGAAAACAAATACCTACAGCTAAAGAAAAGTTATACAAATTCTGTCATGCAGCTCCAGCTTAGTAAATACCTAATACATAGGCAACTGCAAGCAAAAATTCCCTCTTATTTTAGTGCTTAAAGTACAATTAGAGTTTGCAGGAGAACGGCCAAAAGCTGGAAGTTAAACAGGCAAACGAGCAAAACTATATAAGGACCCTCAACCAAAAAATTGATCTAAATGAAGAATAGCAAAACTATTTACATGAGGATTCCCCTGGTTTGCTTCTCTCTGTCAACTACAGAATTAATAGCATACAATTTCTGTGGCTTATTTGTACTTTGATTTATAGGATACTGTTGCTTTCCTAGCACAGTAACTTCAGAAAAACATCTCTTTAGAAGAAACATACTTATGTACGTACATATATACATACTCATCTATATAGTTCAAAAGGTCATAAACAACATCAACTTGCTAAAAGCCACTATTACGCTGGCAGCATTAGTAGTTTCTCTAAATCCCTTGAAGTTCTGCATCGCACTCTCCATGACAATTCTGGAAAATTACATTTTATTAAAAAAAAAAAAAAAAAAAAAAAAAAAAAAAAAAAAGTAATTCGTCTGCCATTTGGGAGTTCACAACCAGACTAGATTTCATTCTTTCTGCTCATCTCTAGGGCCCAGTATCTAACAGTCTGATTCAGGCCACCTCAGAGACAAGGTGCTGACACAAAATTCAATTCAGAATCCAAACACAAAAATTATTCTATCACATTAGTCTCTATAATCCCCTAGATATTCAAATAAATCCTCACTGATGAGCTATATGACATTTGAATTCAAAAAATATATATACATAGAAAACAGAAACAGATATGACTGAGAGTTTCTACTGTAAATTTATGGGAATTCAGGCCAGGCCTTTAAAGAACTGTGATGTAGCCTCACCATCAAGTAGACATGATTGAGTTTTAGGCAGTTAATGAATTTGGACAATCAGTATATCAAAGCATTCCCTCCTCCCTAAGTATTCCTTCCACCAGCACCTACTGACAAAGCTATTGCAGAGATTAGAGCCATGCATTAATGAAGACAACACTACCTGATAACATAGCCATTAACATGTCTTAGTGCTAATTACTTTTGTCATTAGAAAACAACGGTCTATGGCTAAAAGTTTTAACAGGAAGATATCAGCAAAAATTACTGTCATTTTTCATTAAGCATGCAACAAATGGAAAAGTTTCACAGAATTTTGTAGGGTTCAGATCCTGCAAAAAGGGTCCCAGTAGTGACTATTTTGCAGACTGTAGAGATGAATGATATATAACTTATCTCTTTGCTAACAAATTTTAAAGACTAGTTCATAAACTTACCTAAAGGAACTGCATATATTCTAGGATTTTGTACATGATCATAACTTCGTATCATAGAATAAGGCTTCTGAAGGGAAATTATTTCAACAGATATTTATTTTGGTGGTGCATAATGCAATGACAGCTGTCCTGAATGGAAGTGATTTGGGTGACTTCTATAGACTTTGAAATAGATCCTTAATTGTTTTGCTGTTATCATTGTGACTTTTATTCCACATGGCATTGCTACAAGTCAAGCACATTAAAAAAAAAAAAAAAAAAAAAAACACCAAATGTATACAAGGAACTGTACCACAATGCAAATGGACACGAACAATAACCACACTTAAGTGTTCAATTCAAAATACATCAAGCCAGTAACAGAATCTCACCTTCTCAAAAAGCAGTACAAACTACAATACTCAGTAATTGCAGATCAAGATGGAAGAAAAACCATTCAATTTCTGTTTCTACATCATGATCAATACTATACAGTTGAAGTCACACACTTTAAGCTTACACATACAAGTAATTATGTGGAATACCACCATCATGTCACATATTTGAATTTGGTCAAAAAGTAACTGAAAGAGACAAACTGGCTACACTGTGTAACCTTGGGGTTTATAACTTCTTTTGGGGAAAAACATGCAGAATGTAAATTCCCATTACCACTCAGATACTCCATATCAGACACTCTGAAATTAAGGGAACATTTACTTGAGAAAAAAAAAAATCTCCAATATGTTTTTAACAAATCACTTTCTCTCCTCATCCTCCCTCTCCTCACATCCCCTCCCTTTCTTTCCCCCATCTAATTTGCAGGCTTACTTTCCAGGATCTCCCCACTTTTTTTTTTTTTAACTCTTTTGATTTAATGGCAGTTCTGGAGTTTTTGCTCTTTCCCAGAAGCTACCCATATATCAATGCGTCCATTCCAAAAAGTGCCTCAGAAACATCCATTCTGCACGGAAAGAGTGAAATTGACATTTTAACAGTCCAGCATCAGCCCCGTAAGACAGATTTGACATGGCTTTGCACCCAGAGCATTCATTTGCTTCCAGGCATTATCAGCACGAAACACACCGGCATGATATATTCGCCTGTCCTAACCCTTTTGAAAAGCTATAAGAGAACATGAAAAGATTAGAACAGACCTAACCAGTTGCTAGGATTTTAGCACAGGTCACAAATCCCTAATATCCATATCTTTGATGTAAGTTATAGACCAAAATTAAGAATTTAGTGGGGTAGACAGACTAGGTGAATCTTGTGTCTAGAGGACAGCATGGTTTTGACAACAGTCACAAGGCTTTGCAGCCTGAACTTCAGACCAGAGGAGAGTGAAGATGGATTCAGCTAACCTGTGGTCCAGAGATGGCAAAAGGGAAAATACCTGATCTTCTTCCTAGAAATACAAGAAGCCTTGATTTTTATGTCCTACTGAAGTGAAACATGGTACAAGAGAAGTCCTTAAAGACAAAAACAGGATAAGAAAGAAAGAAAGGAAACAGAGCTGAGATGGCAAGTTAACTCCCAGTCTCCATGCTAGTACCAAAACTGTTTTGGCCAATATCTTCCCTAAAATTACAGCCTTGGGGAGACACATAGAAAGTTTTTGTCTATGTCAAGTCAACGTAAAATACACATTTCTGTGCATTTTATATATACCAACTATATATAAAAAAAGATAAATAATAAAAAATAAAAATTAGTGGCACAGGGGTGCCATTTTTTTTTTTCCTTAATGTCAAAGCCATGTCAGTAACAAGTCTTCATACCTGTGAAAACACTTTACAGTACATTCCAGCTATGTGATTAAGCTGTCACTATTCAGTTGGGAGAAGCCATTCCCTCATACTCTTATTATCTCAAATTTTCCCTCCTGTTCTCAAAAACCAAACTAGCCACTAATTTCAGAAGAAGGACTTTTTGTGTGTGTGTTTCAAGAATCTAAGTTTGTTTCACTATGCTGTCAATTTATGCATATTGACATTCAGGAAATCTTAGTGCCCTTCAAAACTTTAAACAGCAAGAGCTCTTTGTCATCCTTCTAGCAGGGTGGTAGGCTTTATTTCTGATGTTCAAAAGACTGGAATAACTACTGTAAATAAAACTGTAATGCCAGAGGGTACTGGGATTTTTTTGTATCATCTGACAACATCCTACCCACCTTTCCTCTGCTTGAAAAGTCAAGTCCTCAATTCCCAGTCTCTTACCATTTCAACTTCTTTACCTTCCCTCATATTTTGTTGTATGTAATCTCTGCAATATCTCCAGGCAACCTTCAGTTTCTGAAAAAAAACCTGTAGCTTTTTGCTTGACTTCAGAACAGATGCAGACACTTGGGAAAGCTTATTAAAGACCCCTGATCCACAAGTAGGGGTTGGACTTTATCACAGAGGGTTTTGATTAAACTTTAAAATGTTTAGCTTATATGTAGAGCCAAGACACATGATAGAACAAGTATAGCTGTGGAGTTGGTTTTTTGTGGTTTTTTTGTTTGTTTGTTTGTTTGTTTGTTTTTTATTCCAGCCATTTTGCTCTTTCCTAATTGACGAAAACCATTTCACTGACTTTGAAGAATCTCATTGTCTCAATAAATAACAATGGCTCACAGGCAGCTGTTAACAGTTATCATCAGAATGCTTAGTACTTTAAATACAGAGAAAAAAAAAATCAACTAAGATTATCAGGACTAATGGCTCCCAGCATTCTTACTGCTTAATGTCCAAATGCCTAATGGTCGCATTACATGCACATCACATAACAAAACCTACGCTATTTGCTAATCTAATTTGGTGCTGCAAAATATGACATTCTTTCCTAGATCTAATGGATTTTTAAGTCTTTTTCCATTTCTCCCTTCATTTGCAACTATCCAGGCCTTTATTCTATCTCTCTCAGTTACCACTTTGACTATACTTTATCTATCTTTTCGCTTATTATTTTCAAGTTAGCCCGTCCTAGCTACACAGCTAAGCCCAGTGGACAGCTTCATTTTCTTCCAATAAATGTTTATTTTGGACAAAAAAGTGGTCCTTAAACCAGTTAAATGTAGTACCATTTAGTACAAGGACATTTCTGTAAGGAATTAACCAAACCAGACCCTGAGAAGAATGCACTTTTTTTGACAGCATAATTCAGTCAGTGGACAATATCAACATACTATATTAAAGGCACTGCAAAATGGAACCTGATTGATTCAAAATGCATTCTCTGTCTGTTCTTAAAAATCCACTTGTCCCAGAAAAAAAATGGTTTGGTTTATAGTGTAACATGTAAATAGACTGAAAGAACATTGAAGGAGCCAATAATGCATCTTTCTGACCAGTACCTACACTGACAAGGCTATGCATAGGGTGTTCCTCATGAATAGCAGTGATTTACTCACCTACATTCTTCCAAGCACACCAAGAGCTGCTTTTCACCATTACTCTTCTGGAGAAGAATGGATGAAGTCAGTATAGAGAGAGGATTCTTTTCAACAGCAGCGTTTGTGTCTTTATATTTGAATGGAAAAAATATCACTAAAAAAAAAAAAAAAAAAAGGCAAAACCAAAGTTCTTCCAGCAACATCTATTAAGAACAGGAATTTCTTTTTATTTCCTCTGATTAAACAATAACAAAAAATAAAGGCCATTGGGAATATTCAGTGAACACTTACAACAGGCGAAAACATCTGAAAAATCCCACGTTAGGACCCAAATTCAGCTCTCTCAGTCCTCACAGAAAGAAATAATTAAACTAATCATAACAATTACTAACAACATCCATTCAATGGTTGCATTAGTTCTTCTCATAACAGAATCCATATTCCTTCATTAAACCTGAGACTGTTCACACTGCTCATTGGGACAGTGGTGAATCCGAAATTACTTCCTGCTGAATGATGGATATATATAATGCAAAGAGGTGATCCAGGCTTTGATATCTACTGCATCTATAATATTTCACAGCAGAAAATCAGATCAGTTTCATAAGCAAAAATGTATGTCAAGACACATTCTTTAATCAGGAAGCAAGTTATAGCTTCATGTTTAATACACTAAACATTCATAATAGAGCAGACATTAAAAAGAAGAAAAAATATGCTTTATTGCCTTTTCCTGAGTAAGATTTAAATTTTTATAAGGCAGAATAAGGTACCTGAACAGGAAGAAACTGCTTCCACTGAGAGGATTGAGCAACCAAAGGTAACAAGGAACATGTTTTCTTAACCATAAAGCTGCTATAAGTTCTCATTATTTCAAAAACTGAAAGCATTCTGTTATAAAAGTTTAAACATCTTCTTCTGTAAAATTTTACAATTTGGATATTGTATTTAGAAGTGGTCTTCTAAGGTTTTCCTTGCTCTGTAACACTAGTGCAGCTGTCTTAGTAGAAGATGAGCTTGGAGCTCCACCTGCAGGTATGAATATAGAGCTCTCATTGAGAAACGTGACAGGCCAACTCACCAAAGTTTACCTTTAAGCAAGAAAGAAAGGGGACAAGTTTATTGATTGCTGAAGGCAGAAAATAAGGGAGAAAAAAATCACAGTAACTCCAGACCTAGAAGTAGTATAGCTCTGCCTCTACCACACTGCACTTCAGCTAATTACACCCCGAGGATTATTGTCTTGGGTTTGGTGTTACACCAATATGGCTACAGAGCTGTAGCTGGGATAGCATGGCTTTGCGTACTAGAGCACTTGATGGGATAGACAAACCTTGGGTGTCTCTCTATGGAATCCCACTGCAGCCCAGCAACAGCCCCAGTTGTTTCCAAACAGACAGAGCACAAATGAGACTTAATTTTTCTTCTATACTGCAGTTGGTTTTTGGGCTTTTAGAACCCAATATGTCTGAAGGGTCACAATTAAATGGTGTAATGTTACCTGAAACATTGAGCCTAGATCTTCTCAGCAGAGTGGGACATGTCAATGCTTCTGCTCAGTTCACATGCTGCAAACCTTAACATTACAGTTTTCCCATTAGATCAAATACTAGCTTTGTATTTCCTCAAATTAAATCCATTTGTATTAATTTAATTTATATTCTTATTACCCATGTAGCAAAACTGCTTGAGTAATTTTGTTAATAAAGACAATTAAACAAAGAGCTAAGAAATAGTTTGATACACAGCACTATCTCTGTTGGAAAGAAACAATAAAACCAAACTGGGGTTTTATACTATTGGACCTAGTTGGTGCATGTTTCACAGTTGTGCTGCCTAAAACCAGATCTGACATCTCCCAAAACCCATTTTCTTAGCTGTCTGATGCTGTGCCCATGACAGGATAATCTTCCAGGTGCAAGACACTATTTATTTGTGCAGCTGACAACTGTATGGACTTGAGTGGTTTTACAGCTTCAGAGTTCTGAAACTCAGTATTCATCATGAGTGATGTTAGCAAAGGTATTAACCCTGCTCATGGGTTTGATAATGAAATGCAATTACTGGGAAAGGACATGTGGCAGCTTGATGCTGCCTTGTTTTATAGCATTTAACAAAAATAGCATGACATTTTATGATTTTACCATTTTATTATGCTACCAGTAGAGCAGACAAACAACTCTGGGCCTGTGGCCAAGACTGACTAGGCCTTAGCACCATTTGTAAGGTGCTAGAATTTGTGTGCAGAACCTCTTCACCTTTCCAACTTTTGCTCTACTCTCTTGTACCATTTCAGAAAGGAAGTCCACATGTACATGAAAAAATACCCAGGTGAAAAGAAAGGCATCCTTCTTGAATACATTTTATCTATAATTCACAGATGTTAAATTCAAAAGGGTCATTTAGTTATTGATGTTATGCTCTTTCTTTTGTTAAGATCTTCTGCTTTAGAATAGGGAGCTTCTAAAGTTACAGACTTTAAAAAGGACAGAGAAGTGAACAGATGCAGAGAATACAAAAGGAAGGATATAGTCAAACACCAAATAAAACAGTAACCAACAGAAGGAACCTTCAGCTAGACATAGATTGAGGCTGGACAGATGAATATTTAAAAGGTATAATTTCAAATTGCCGTGGCAGGTGACAAGAGCATAGCAAAGACTCCTCTTGACCATGCTGAAAACAATGACAGCCAGAATCAATGCTGGCTTTTCAATTCTATACACTGCTACTCAACCAGCAAAGGAAGGAGAAAAATATAGGTGCTTCTCACAATTCCCAAAGGAAATATACTTTTGAACAAAAGATATGAGACCAAAAGGGGAAATGTTTTTTCAGCTAACTCATCTTACCTCTATTGCACTTATTTAATTTATTTAAGCCACTTAATTAATGAGGTACTCAGAGATACGTCATTGAGATGTAGTATCCTAGGGATACACCTGTGGAATTTCAGCATCAAGCTATTTTAACACCTGAGCATTGCTACTGACTAAGCATCACAAAAAGAATAAACAGTTGAAGTGGAAAACAAGAAATATAAGGCATAATGAAACCTGCAGGAATCTGTGAAGAATGAGTAAAATTTGGGTCAAAGGAGTGCGCCAGACATCAAGTTAGAAAAGTGACCAACATATTCAATGGAAAAATAGCCTAAACTGAGGAAAGACCACACCAACTTGAATGACCTAAAGCAAAAATTCAAGACTCTACATTAGGGGACCAACAGAGAACAAAAGGAAATAGGAGTGAAGTGACAAGAGAGTCTGTGAAAATTCTTATACTAACACAACCAAATGACCAAAGAAAATAACACCCAGCAACTAAAAAGTCAGTAATGAGTTTATGGTAAGGACAAACCAAAAGGAGGAATAGGCAATCAACAGCCAACTAGAAGCACAGTAGGCATTCAATATGTGAGCAGGAAAAGTAGACAGCTGGCGTAGGGTTGCAAAATTGCAATGGAGAACAAGGCAACAGTGGAAATAAATCATATGTAAGTAGGTCTTAGAACTGTAGTCATTTTTAATTTCCAAATTGCAGATTAAATATATTAACAATTTGAAGACAAAACCTCTGCCATTTACAGAATAACACCTGTGAAGAAGCTGGTCTTTACTTTTATCAAGTGATAGATATGAACTACAGAACTAGAAGCAGAATGTTGCACATTAAGGTAATTTCTTCTTTTCAATCTTTCCTTCTTTTTCATATTTAGTATACAGTACAGGTCCTCCTAATTAATTAAAAATTGCTTCCTAAATTACTTTGTGCATAATTTGCTGAGAGATAAAAAGAAACTATTAAGATATTTAACTGATGTACAGAAAAAAACACCTTGCATATCCTGGAATCACAGTCTTTTCTGTCATGTGCTAAAATACAAATTCTTTCCAATTTAGTCTAGCAACAAAGTCAGTGTTCTGAAAACAAGTTGGAAGACTTAGGCCCAGGTGAACTAGCATTGTAGATGATATACAGCCTTAAAGTCAGCAAATGACTGAAATCATAATCAAACAAACGGCTTTCCTACTGCAAGTATGAAACATCATCAAATATACTGAAGAGTCAACAAAGAGACCATAATAATTCTGGATCCAAATTGTGATAGCAATGCAGAGATTTCTTTATTTTTCATTTTATCTAAGAAGTTTCTTTAAATATTATGGTTTAGACCTTGTGGGGAATTACACATGCATTCATTCTTGTTATGCATGGTCTTCTGCAAACGTACTTTTAATTAACAAGTATATCTGTTCAACTTCCATCAGAGTTGAACGACTTCCAAAATAGGCATTTAGAAGTTTTATTTATGAAGGTAATCTTATTATACAAGGCACCACTGCTTATAAATAAGCTGTATTGTACAGATGAACATTTTCTTTTTAAATCTGCACAGAATCTTCCTACCTGCTGTGCCATATTACAGAACCTATGATTATCATAGAAACAAACAAAACCCAAGTTGTCTTTTCAACTGCACAGAAGCTGTCCTCAAAAACGCTAGCATTTTTTTCTGGAATACTGTTGACTCAACTTTTCTCCACCCTTTGCAAATTTCTGATCAATTTTCATATTGATATGAAACCATCAACTTAACACTAAAGGAGTAATGTCTGTATGGTATGAAAAGTGCAGCACACCCATATAAGTAGCGGAATTGTAGCAAATCATTACATGCCATACTGAATAAACACTGAAGATCATGCCAAAATATAAACTATTCCACCTGAGTACAACATAGTAGTCCAGCTGGGTCTACCAAATGCTCTCTGCTAGATTCACTGGAGGCAGTATCACTGTTCTTCCACTGGTCAAACTGTTCCAACTGCCTCCTTCTTATCTTACCCCTCTACATTTCTAATACAAATACTGAAATCATCCAATACCCTTTCATGCAAAGCAGCTATTCTGCATAGCTAAAACATTCTCCCAGACTAACAGGTCTGGGAAAAACAAATTGATTCTGAGTGAAGACCAGATGCATCACATTGGCAATCAACAAAGTTATTGTTTTATAGACAGAAGAACCATACAAGGAACAATGAAGGACAGTAGGCATCAGACAATGCCAAAACATCATTTGTGGGCCTTTGTTCATGGGCTTGTCAATAATTTAAAAGATCTCTCATCCGAAAAGTGCTCTATGCCCAACTATCTTCTGCTAATGCAGCTACTGAATGTGTTAACACTAAAACACCAGCACAGCCATTTTCCCTTAGAGAGAAAACTATCTCCCTGCCAGTCATGTCTGAGAGCTGGTGGTTGGAAACAGCTTCCAGCCAGTCCACTGTAATAAGAGAGAATTTTATTTAGATGTTAAAAGAAACAGCAGATATGCCCTTAAAGCAACTGCCAGTGACTACATGGGAAGAAAAACAATTTAGTTTTCATTCATTTGTATTTTGGTACATCCACATTTGAGTGGTACACCCCAATTGCATAGCCTATTTGAATGCAAAACCCCTGGTGGAAGCAGTCAACATCAGCCATTTTCACCTTCCGTAACCTATTTACCTATTTATCCATATACCTTACCAGGCAGCACAAAATCAATAGTCTTATATGGCTAAAACCAGTGAAAACCCCTATCAGAATGCTAACTCCAACACAGAAACATTATGTAGACATAAACAACATTTTGGAAGACTTGTGGAAGATGTATTTGACAAGTTAGCTACTTTGAGCTAGCTTTGCTAGCCATACTAGGCCTTCTACCTAGGCCTGAGATGCCCATCACTTAGCCTGAGTGACTGCTGTATAACCTCAAAGTATTTAAAAGCGTAAGAGAACATGCTGATATGTACTGATCCTAGACACAGTTCCTAGATACACGTACCTAAGTATACTCTGGTGAGCATCAAGAAAGTGAGAGTATTCCTACCTGTCAAAACAAGATGAATAGTTCTAGTTTTTCACACAGCACTGGGGTGAAAATGAACCTCTCTCTCCACAGATGGGATCTGAGCAGTGTTTCATGGAGTCACGACCCTAAAGGAGTCATTTAGAATGAACCTCCCTCTCTTTGGGACCAATGACCAAGTTCGTGATACCCTTTACTGAATTAAGGTGAAATGACACCAACCAAACAGTTTCATGATTTATTAATACAAAATACAAGGCATGTGGTTAGATATAATAACAATGATTCCTTTAACTTGGACCAGCAAGTCCTGTGCCATGCATTTTTACTTAGATACTCAACAAAAAATAAAGGAGAGGAGAAGAGAAAGAAAAGTATCACCATCCATTCATTCACCCAGCAATGTCTCGTTGGTCCACTTCACCCAGGGTATTGTTGGTGGTAGGAGCTTTCCCTCTGACCTGAACCCTGCACTTTTATGTACAAGTTCTCCTGCTGTGTTATCCATAATTTGCATATGAAGCATACGACAGGCTCATATGTTTATGAGTGTTAGTGAACACTTGTGCAGTTCCAAAGTGGTCAGAACAATCCTATCTGCACAGTATCAGAGCCAACGTCTTCGTTATTTGCTTTGGTTAAGCTTAAGGCCTCTCATGGTCAAATGCAAATGGTGCTGGCTCTACTACCAGGGTAGACTTAATTATATTGTATTGTTCAGAATACAGCAATTTATCTTTAAGACAACTGACAAACAGCTGTATTAAATCTAAAAGTGGTCTTGAACCATGCTTCCAAATATTGCTTTGTTTTCTCTTCTGCCTTTGGATGCTCAAGTTCCCCTTGTTCTCCAGTCTCCCCTCCCCCCTTTTTTTTTTTGGCCTTCTATCTATACAAACATTTTTCAAGACCTCATTTGGATCTTGTTAACTTGCTAACTCTTGGTCTTAATAACACCCCACATCAACAAATTTGATTTTGCAAAGTTACCTAAAGCATTACAGCGTGAGAAGTATTTCCTTTTAACATCTTAAACATTGTCCTCCTTTGATATTTCACTAAAAAAGCATCAACAAAGCATCTTTTTCTTGTTTATTATTGGAGTCAGTCTCTCACTTTCTGTCCTCAGGGAGTCCAAAGGGGCTTTAAGAGTGATTAACTTAATTCTCCTGCTTATGCACCATTCTTTTTATCCATTTCAGTTGATAGCATGGGTCCTCTTTCCACTTTGAAGGGGTGGAAATTAAATCACATTCAAATCTGCAGGTGGTTTCTTACCAGCATTCCTCTGAAAATTCTGAGACTCTCCCAATTTCTCTTGGCCTTCACACTGTGCTCTTTTAGCTACAGCTGGACAAGTAGCTCTTCTAATCAGCAACCCAGAACAGAAAGTTATTCCAGCATGGGATTTGCCTTTTCACTGCCATGCACAGCCTTAATGCATCCCCTTTTGCGAATCTCCCTTCTAAAATAGGTGAGCCTATTCTCATTCACATCCTTTAACAAGGATGATTACTGCATCACTTCCTTCAATCTGCAGCACCAGGAAAGGAGTATTCTTCCCACTGAAACTGCGTTCATACTTTTAGAAATTAAGACTATTTTCTTTTCTGGCTTATCCACTGGGCTTATTGCTGTATTCTATCTATCTCCTTCCTCAGACCAGTCAGGACCCTGCTTTTTTTGACGACGTATGAGCAACTAGCAGAAATCTTTTGCAAAATGCTCACGCTGGTGATCAGGTCTATCAGCTGACATTGCTCATTTACACCACAGGAAGACATGTGGATCACTCCCACTTTTTGGGTTGTGGGTTTTTTTTCCCCCCCTCTGTCCACAAGATATTATTTTGCCTTTATCAGTATTTTGAGATATGCTTCTGTGGCACCTCTGCTTTCATAAAAACATAGAATGATATAATAGTTAGGGTTGGAAAGGACCTTAAGATCATCAAGTTTCAATTCCCCCGCCATGGGCAGGGACACCTCTCACTAAACCATGTCACCCAACGCTCTGTCCAACCCACCCTTGAACACCGCCAGTGATGGAGCATTCACAATTTCCCTGGGCAACCCATTCCAGTGTGTCACCACCCTCAAGGTAAAAAGTTTCTTCCTCATATCCAATCTAAACTTCCCCTGTTTAAGTTTGAACCTGTTATCCTTTGTCCTCTCACTACAGTCCCTCATAAAGAGTCCCTCCCCAGCACCCCTATAGGCCCCCTTCAGATACTGGAAGGCTGCTATGAGGTCTCCACACAGCCCTCTCTTCTCCAGGTTGAACAGCCCTAACTTTCTCAGTCTATGTTCATATGGGAGGTGCTCCAGTCCCCTCATCATCCTCGTGGCCCTCCTCTGCACTTGTTCCAACACTTCCATGTCCTTTTCATGTTGAGGACACCAGAACTGCACACAATACTCCAAGTGAGGTCTCAGGAGAGCAGAGTAGAGGGGCAGGATCACCTCCCTTGACCTGCTGGTCACACACCTTTTGATGCAGCCCAGGATACAGTTGGCTTTCTGGGGGGCTGCAAGCACACACTGTCGGCTCATGTTGTTTCTCACTGACCAACACCCCCAAGTTCTTCTCTGCTGGCCTGCTCTGAATCTCTTCTCTGCCAAACCTGGAGCTCTGCCTGGGATTGCTCCCACCCAGGTGTAGGACCTTGCACTTGGCATGGTTCAACTGCATAAGGTTGGCATCAGGCCACCTCACAAGCATGTCAAGGTCCCTCTGGATGGCATTCCTTCCCTCCAGCATATCAACCAAACCACACAGCTTGATGTCATCGGCAAACTTGCTGAGGGCACGCTCAATCCCACTTTCCATGTCACCAATAAAGATGTTGAACAAGACCAGTCTCGACACTGATCCCTGAGGGACACCACTCATTACTGGTCTCCAAGTGGACATCGAGCCATTGACCACAACCCTCTGCATGCAGCCATTCAGCCAGTTCTTTATCCACAGAGTGGTCTGAATTTCAACACCTTCCACATGTACACAATGACACAGTAGATAAAGTCACCATGTGTCCACAGGACAAGGAAACATTTTGGTAAACACACATTTGCTTTATAATTATGCTGAAGTATTTCACACGCTAATTGTACTAAATTATCATATGATTACACAGGTAAATTGACATCTGCAAAGCTGTCTGAGTGCCAGGCAAGCCCAGCAGCAACATATTGTAAAAATTCACATTTTAACAGCATGAAGCTTCCTCGCACTGGTCTGTTATTCAGTAATTTCTCCCAGTCAAGCTCTCAGTATTGTTTGGTGTGATTCAGTTGCCTATACGTATAAACACTGCTACATTGTCTCATTCTGAAAGCCAAAAATATTAGTATACAACTAAACATGTAAAATAGGATTATAAATTCAAGTAATTATACTCTATTTATACATCTCCAATAAACTATTCATCTCAAATTCCCATCCTCCTATTCACCTCCTTATTCACTTTGACTTGTCCTTTCTATGCCTCATTACTTATCATTTTCTCTTTGTAAATTAAATCTATATCATTTTACATATAATACCTTATATGTCATGAAAATTATGCATAGCAGCTAAGTTCTGCATAATATTTAATCACAATATTTTGTACTTGGCATAACACCATTTGTGCACAAATCTCAGAACTTTACAGACATCAACAATGATTTCTAGCCTTTTCCCTCACCAAACTGGAGAGACACAAGAAAAAATAGGAAGTTAAAAAACTATACTGGCAGACATCAGTCCTGCCTGAGGTCCTGTGAAGCTGGGATTCCATACAAATATCCAAAGAATTCAAAGGGACATTCTGTGGGGACAAGACATAATGCCAGAGGATACTGAAGAAGTAAATAAGCTTCCAAGGAGAATAAAGAAGACAATCATATTTCTCATGCAAGCACTGTCCCAGAAGGCCTTAAATTCTTCATGCTGAGAAGGCCTTAAATTCTTCATGCTCAGACCATAAGTAACTCCATAAGCCTTTCTCTCCGTACACAGTGAAGAGTCTCCTTGCAAACTGAAAGTCATTTGGCTCAGTTCTTCAAACGACTGCTAAGGGGAGGCAACATACAAGCGAAGAGGCTCAGTTATATGTCGAATGTTAAAAGCTTAATTTAAATTAGATAAAGGCAAAAATGGGGATACCAAAATTAACCTACATGCTGATTCCACAGCTTGATAAAACTGCCTTGTTAGTGCTTGTTTGGCTTGAAGATTTATTTAAAATAATACAGTATCATTGAAAACACTGAAATTCAGAATCCATTTACCTCATCTAATGCTGTGATTTTTTCATGGTGAGTGATAACTCAAACAAGTAATTCTCTCTCTCTTAAAAACTCAAACCTCTAATTAGTTTTATTCACAATTGAATACAAAAAGGTTGTGCTTAGTCTTCATCAAAGAAATACAATATTTAACAGTAGCAAAGCTGATACATTCTTGATAAAATAGATTTAATTAAAATTCTCTTGGGAAACAGGCATTCACCCTTGTCCTCTGCCCTCCCAAACAGGACACCCATGCTGAGATGATTCTCAGCATACAAATTGCATCTCAGCTGCACCCTCAAATCTCACACTCTCTCTTGACCTTTTCTAACATAACTTTTCCCAGTGCACCCGTTCAGGGCTGATGGGCTCAGCTGTGTCCTGCAGCGGGTCTGTTGCAGAGGTGGCCGGAACCAGCTATGTCCAGCACAGAGCAGCCCCTGATATCTTTCCACAGAGGCCACCCCTGCAACCCCCACCATGAGCACTACCAAAGGTTTATCGCCTTACACCCAATGCAACAAGATATTTCAATATGATAGTTTCAATTTCACTCTAATTTCTGCCATACACTTCAATTAAAACTCTTATACAAACATACATACACGAAGGAAGTACAATCTTTTAAGTGAAAATGTAATTAAGTTTTCCCATTTTCCCCAAAGGGAAATGCAAGCATTGAACAACTTAAAATGGGGCCAAACATAGGTACCACAGAGAGTTTGTTTTCCAAAGCCAGATGCAGCAACTCCATTGCAGAAAAGTATCTCTCCACCTGCCTGCAAATAAGAAGTGCTGGAAAACTAAATCTCCTCCAGCCACTGAAATACGCTACCACTAAGCCAAAGCACACTCACAGGGTGGTCTCTGCTCATATTGTCAGCACAACACCCTTCCTGCCATAAGAGAAATTCAAACTGATGCTAATCTGCTTCCAGCACAGCAACGATGTATCCTGCAGTGCTTCCTAATTCACTGCAAATCTGACTGATTTTAACTTAGTTCATGATAACTGAAAGTGTGCTATGACATGGTTTGAGATAAAAGAGTAAAGGTATACCATATCTACAGGCAATAACCAGTTGTGTGGTGTGAGATTACAAAAATTAGGATAGTAGAAAAGAACTTTAGTTAGGCGTGGCCTCTCTGTAACTTCCAACTGTATTGATTCAAGTAAGCTGAAGGAAATAAAAGTTATGTATTGTCAGATTCTGTGCGCATGGCTTTTGGGAACCCAGATATATACCTCAGATGTTAACTCTTCGGAAACAGGCATTATTAAGAGGAACATGTCAGGTTAGGTATCCATCATGAAGCAGCCCACTACAGGGACATGTAGAATATCAATGGGTTTATACTCCCAACCTATGCAAGGACCAAACCCTAAAAAGCACCTGACCAGCCTAAATTAGCTCAGAAGCTTTCCATTTGTAGATCCTCTTACATTAATAAATGCTTCAAATAAAACAGTTGAGGGAGGAATAAAATGTTTTCTATTTTCTGATGGTAATCTTAACAGAATCATCTATGCTCATACCGGACAAAAAAGTTTCATTTACCAGGTATTGAACAGGCATTTGTTGAGATGATTCTATAGACAGCCTAAAAGATCTCATAGATAAATGTCTTTGTGTAGTTTTCTGGATGCCTTTGTTGGCCAGTATTTGAAATAAATAAAGCAACACATGCTATGGCATGCCTAGCTTGTCTTTTTGTCTCATTCTTGATATGCTGCTATATTCCTTTTTGTCCTTTACCTTCAGCAGTACTAAGACATATTAATATTCAATTACGTTAATGGACATTTTGCATTTACTGGGTTTAATACAATATATTATTTTAACAGACCAATCTGCCACCTAATTCTAAAATATCATTCTCTTTAGTACTATATTGCTGTGAATTTATTCAACTGGAAGTTAAGTCTGAGTTCCTACATATTAGGGAAGATTATTCTGTTACTTCTTCCCTTTGGTAAATGGAGCTCATTTAATGTCATCTACCTATACAAATGTGTATAAAGAATTAGATAATGTCTTACAGCTTAAACAGTACTGCTATACTATGCTCATAGAATTCAACTGGAGCCTAGAGACTGAATATAATTTTTTATGTGGCAAGCTTTAAATTAGAGGTCTTCATCTCCCTAGATACATACATTTTACTTATGAGGCATGGCTGAAACTAAATTTCATTCATTCTAAACAAATTACTCAATTACATTCCCAGGAAAGTTGCCACTCTACTGGGCATTGTTGTGCTAATAGAAATTCTGTGCCCAAAACACAGAATTCAAATTTAACTTTGGGAACAACCTGCAACTAAAAGCCTGGCAGGGAGTGAGAAGGGAGGAGAAGGAGGAAGAAGGGAAGGAAGCATACAAGAGAAGAGAGAGGGAAAAGTGAAAGAACTAGTACTATACATTTCAGAGTTTGTGAGGGAACTTTCATTTTAAACATTGCTAGAGTAGCCACAGGTTCATTTAAAAGATATGAATAAGAACTACAGAACAAAAAACCAGCTGTGAACTCAGCAGAAAAACTGTTTCCATATGCAGGGGTGAAATGATGCTTGATAGGGTCATTCATCAGTAGAATTGGTTTTAATCTGAAAGTTTAACGTAGTACTTTGCTTTAAGAGCAAACTATGCACTATGACACCACACAGACACAAGTCTTCCATACTTTTCTGAACAGCTGTAGCTTCAATTTTGTAGAATTGGTATTTAGAATTACTTAGAATCATAGTAAACAAGAAGGTAACCAAGTTAAAAAATATCACAACACATTTTCATTTGCAATTAGTAAGAAGATTTCTACATCAGAACAGCATGACTTATCATCAGTGGAAATACACATCTGTTCGGGAAAGCACCCCTTGGTGAGGAAAACACACCAGAATGCTCTTAATTTTATGTTTAAGCTTATAGTTAGGCATGTACATGGTACTGCCTCAACAAAAAAAAGGCAGATATAATCCTCTATTTAAGCAATTTCATACATCAGTGTCTAAAGCTACAATATACCTTCCTTATTAAACACAGATGAGGAACAGGAAAATCTTGTGTTACTGATACTACATAAACTGGAGGAAGGCATCAAAAAACATACTGGTATTAACTTCACAGTATTATTCCATTTTCTTTCTCCTTTCTATGACTGACAAAATGTAGGGTGTTTTATCAGGTTAAGGACCAGGATGAAATGGTGACAGAGGGAGGAAGAAGGTAAGAAGAGATGCTATATTTCCGAAATCCATAACATTAACCACAAAAAAAAAAAATCCCAAAACAAAACAACAAAACAACAACAACAACAAAAAACAACACCAAAAAAACAAATGAAAACACACACACACACAGAAACCACACTGGTACCCATAGTTTCATTGTAGTGCTTGGGTATCCCCATGAGCAGGCTACAAGTAAGGCTCCCTCCCACTTTACCTCTGGTCTATAAACCTGGATTTCATGGCTGAAAAACAGCACAGCTTTAACAGGAGAGACAGATTCTTCCCCTAACTAGTTTATAGCTATGTTTTTAAGATTTTATTCAGACAGAAGTCAAAGGGCTGCAGATCACAGGCTGCCAATTAATTTTTGTATTGGTGGAGGGGAAAAAAACCCCAAAGCTTAGACGCCTGAATCTTGAAACAACGCTTCACACACTAGAGAGAGGAATGGAGCCAGGGCCATCACACCTCTGCATCCTTCAAATAGGTTTCACAAGGCAGGAATAAATTTGCTGCCTATCCCCAAAGGCATGATTGAGATACTCACAAAACTAGCTTGGGGCTGTAAAAGCCTCAGAATAGGCAACTTTTCAGTGCCCACCTGCGCCAAGTTTTCCTCTTAAAGAAAAACTGTAGTTCAGACATCTTTCTGCAGCATTTCCCTCTGGCTGACATCTCTCTGCTTGTTTCTCTCTATACTCCCTTTGATTAACTGCCTGCTTTAAATCCTAAATCTTCCCTGTTTCTTGAAAAGTGATTTAAATCCTGGACTTGGGTATAAAAATGCCACTCATAGAATCATAGAATCATTTCTTTCAGTTTTATTTAGTTGCTTTGTTTTCACATTACAGCAAACTAAAATAAAAATGTAACCCAAATAATTATTTCTCCTAATGTTAATTATATTATTCTCATGTCAGACTTTTTGATGTGTTAGCCTTACTTACATTGCTACTCAGGGAAAGCAGTATGGAAGACAGCTGCATGCCTACTGAGCACTGAAATGGCTGGCTGGATTCGCTTGCATTATCTTGCTAATTCAAGGTCATGTGCCTGTTCAGACACTGCTAAAATACTCCGTGACCCCAAAATAACTGTCTTTCATTCTTGCGTAACTTAATGCTAACCACTGAGTGCCCTACACTCTTCAAGCATTCTGCAGTTAGAAAAAAATTACTGTTCTGTGTATTCATACTTTGGTGCACTTCTACAAAGCTACATCAAACCTCAGAGAGAATTTCACACCAGCCCATAACACTTCATTCTATTTCTCTTCACAGGTTTTCTGAAAACAACTAGAAAAATCCCTTAGGCAGTATTTCTAGATTTAACATTGAGATTTGCTCTTAGTGAGTCCTTTGAATATTGTTTCAATTTTAAAATTTGAGATTCAGTATCTTTAGTCTGACGATCTCTCTCCTTATGGATGAAGTCATACATCCCAACTTCCCCCCATTACATACCACATCATCTGCCCTCCTGACAAATAGCCTACCCTTTTCCAAAACAAAAGAGCCTTGAAAGACACCTTGCCTTGAAAGCTATCATGTCAAATCTGACCTTCACCTGTCTTGAATATTACAATAAATTCTATACTATCAAAATGTGGTAATGAGAATTGTTTAAAACATTTATGAATGTATGGATAAGCTCCCTCTGCTTGCAATAAAATAAACCAAGACATTTTCTACCCCTCCAGCAGCTTGCAACTTAAACATTGTGCAGATTCAGGATCATCAATGAAATAGGCATGCAGCTGTTTTGTAGAAGTACTGCTGGCTGAAATGCTTTTCAGACACTGAAATAGGAGAAGGAAATTAGTATTGAGCATTCTAAGGAGACAAACAAATGCTTTGGTAATAACAGATTTTGCCAATTCAGAGACTGAGGTCTGCAAATAGATTTATTACAGATGGGAGATTGATACTCTCTTGACCTTATTGTCCGATCTCCCAGGGGCAAACAATATAACTTATTTTATGTCACATGGCACAAAGAGCATTCTCCATGCCTATTGAACTGCTTTATAATACCACTGGTGTCTCACTGTTTTACTTGGTTTCATTTTTCTCCACTTGCAGACTACAGGACAAAGTCAAAGATATTTGAATCAAATTAACTTAATACTTCACTACATTCTCAATGAAAAGATCATCTCACCAACTGATACTAATTTCTAAATGACTAACTTACAAGTTTTGGAATCTACTCTACACAAACATTCATAAATCCTAGCTTAATAAATGAATATAATTTCCTTGGGTCCATTTGCATATTGCTGACCCCCTTGGTAGGGATTAAAGAGATTCTCCTCTATTACAGCTTAAATCAAGACACTAAAATGACTATGTGGCCCAGACAGCACATTAACTCTTTTCACTACTACAAGGAGTAAGAACCGCAGAGTAAATTCAGCAACATTCATTCAGTCCAAACAAACACTCGTGGAGAAACAGGGGACAACCTGAACTGCATTTCAGGTTCCACCTTGCAAGTTTTACACTGTCTTAATTTTTAACCCTACTTGTATATTGACTTTAAATTTCTAATGTCAGAACTTCCTTCTTGATAAGTTAAAAAAAAACCCCACCAAACCAACAAACCTTTGGTTTTTGCAAGACATCAGTTATTTTTACAGCTCTTTCACAATTACATCAATTTTATCCCAATCATGCAGAAAGATCAAACATGCAGTTCATTGGGTGAGGAAAAACATAAGCAATCTGCTTACAATTCTTTCAATACTTCTGATTAAAAAATCCAAATTAACATAAAACAAAAACCCCTTAGTTTCAAATACTCAGATGCACAGGCAATGCAAGTATCAGTATGACTTGAAAAATGCCTTCTCACTACTTATCTCTTCCCAGCATTACACAGAGAACAGTCAGCTGTGTATCTAATGTTTCTAAATCAAAACCTGTGTATCAAAATGATCTTTTTCTTCCATTTCCTCCAGAGTTGCAACATCAGAATAAAATACAAAACCAAGTACTAATACCACTAGATTATTTTAGGCAGGAATAAGTTAGAGAACATGGACTCACCTCTACTTTTCTGATCATACACAGTTTCAACAACAGATGAGAATTTCAAAAGTAAAGGTAAGTGAGGCTAACAATTTTAAATTACAAGTGTCATCAGGTATTCATATAAATTCTATACTTTCATCATCACAACAGTTTAAAAGGACAAGATATAGTTTTCTTTTAAATCATAGAAAAGACATCACGTCAGAGTAGAAAACAGGAGCATTTTAGTCACTAGAGGCAATTTTATAGATCCTAGAGGTTGATATTTACTGTAGATACATTTTAAATTTTTGTTGCCTTCATGCTGGCAAGAAAAAAAATTGAAATAAACAGTGTGAAGAACTGGAATAAGTATCGCACTGAGGTTAACACCTTTACAGTCATAACTGAGTTGCCAGAAAGGAATCATCTCTTTGACATAAGCCTACACAATGAGCATGTGAGAACCTCCAGGCTCTATTGAAATCCTGTCCTTTTCTCAGCCGATGAGCCTTTCATTATATTTCCTGTCCCCTGTACAGCTGAGGAGGGGAGTGACAGAGTGGCTTGGTAGGCATCTGCATCCAGCCATGGTCGACCCACCACAGCTACTTAAAAGTGCAAATGGAAACCTTAGTTTATTTATTAATGCCTGTGCCTTAACAAATACATTTGTCTTCACTGCAGAAGTAATTTTAATCGGTTGCTCTCTCAGTAATGTATGTCCTGAAAAGACTCATCAAAAATACATCTATCTTGAACCATGCAGTGCTGTAACTAAGGCTTCATTTCATTATAATGAACATTCTTTTCCTGAATAATGAACATTGCCATGTATTATACATCCCTGAACACTAAGAAATAGAATGCTCCCTGTGGTATGAGAGAGATTGAAATGTTCCTCCTGAATGAAATACCAGGATCAAATTGTAGTATTTCACCCATGCCCAATAGGGACCCAGTACTTTTTTAGAGATCAGTTTGCATTGACTTGATGGAGGATGGAGGTTGTATATTGAATCCTTGTATCTAAATATTCTCAGAAGCATTTAAATTAATTATTTACTTCTCTCATAGAAGAAATTTTCTCAAACCTATCAAAAGTAAGCCTTGTTCATGTTATGAAAAGTGACATGTTTTTCTTAAACATATGTTCTCTTTTTCTGGATCTTCCCTAATCTCATGTAGCATTAGCAAACAGAGATGGTGATTATGTAAAAAAAATATATATGAATAGAAAAATTATTTGTATTACCAGATTGTATTTTACTGCTTAGAAGCAGACATTCAAAGATACATTAAATTAAAGTTTTAATATTTATGTAATATTTAAAGATTTATCATTATTACATCATGTACCCAGCATTACCAAGTTAACAATATGCCAACCAGATCACAAAGTGGAAGCAAAGCCTTAAAAGAACTGGCATATTTGAACTGAAGTTTTTACAGTGTTGAAAACTAAAGTGTTACAAATAAATTGAGTCAATGAGAAAGCGGTACCTCATCAAGAGTAAAAAAAAGAAAATGTTGATTTTCTGTAAATTAATAATTTGAAGAGAAATGCCCTCAGAAATAACATTTTTTTTTTTCAAGAAACTATGTCAAATCTAACCTAAATTCACGGATGACTACTGTGGACTTGCTCTACCACCAACTTCAGCAAAGCCAGCTTAAGCTCATTAAGAAACTGTAGTAAGAGGAAATGAGGGAAGGTTTACCTTTACTCATTTTGCTGCTGCAAAGCTGGTTTTAAAACAGTATTATTTTATTTTGTCTTTCTGGTAGTTGCAGACACTTAAATTTAACGAAGTGGAGAGAGAGAGAGAAAGAGAAAGCACCTGCTCCTAAGTAGGTATATATGGAAATGCATAGCCATACTGAAAAATTAACGCTCTTTACAAAATCTGAGGAAGCAGTGACCAGTGTATTCTCCATTAAACTCTGCATTTATGCATCACGCCTCTTTTGTGCAATCCTCATATATCCAGTAATATATCAGCAGGAATTTTCTATAGTCAAGATACAGAATTAAAAACAAGACAAAAGAAAACAAACAAACAAGGCAAAACTGGATGTTCAGACACAGATTCTATCATCTGGTACATAAAGCTTACATGAAGATAAATAAGGTCATTAAAAAGATCACAAGAAAATGGTAAGTTTTACAAATAAGCTACAAAATTTCTCTAAACAAGCAAGGAAGTACAAATCTCAATTACAGGAAGATGCAGAATGCCAAGCAATATCATACAATTCTATACAATTTAGATGAAGAGCATCTTCACATCTGTTGAAAGAAATTTGCTTACTTACCAAATGGCATGTAGATTTTCCATATTTTTAGAATAAATACATAATTATGTACTATTTTTAAACAAAATACTGATTTTTGACTATTTACTCCAATTGTTTTCTCTTCATCCTCCCTCTTAAGCCTTCCCTTCAGAAGAAAAAAAAAATAAAAAGTAAACAAATTCCATGATTTGCTCTGATATTCTTTTCTTAAATTTTATTCTGCCCAGTCCAACTTTGTGATACAGGAAACAGAACAACCTTGAGGCCTATATAGTACTTGGTAGAGAAATCACCTGGCTTAATCACTTGGTTAAGAAATCACCTCAATGTATTAAATAATTCCCACTCTTGAAACCGGATCCCATGAACTGAAACTAAAATATTGATAATGGACACCGTACTAAAAAATGTAATTCAGACACTCTGTTTCTGCTGTTGTTACAGATGCGCTGACAAACAGAAAGGGAGTTGGGAATGGGAAGGGCGTTAAGACCAACAGTTCGTCAATAAAGCCAGTACTACCCCTGGTTAAAACTAGGCACCCAATGGTTTGCAGTTAGTCTCCATTACATTTGTAGTTATAACATTCTTCCACATCCAGTCACACCCTTCAATTAAGACTGACAGGCAGTGAAAAACCTATAAACCTAATCTCTGAAAGTTAAATAATGTAATATAACAAAAATTTGAGAGTATTGCAGATGGTATTTACCTGATACGTAGTAGCGTAGTAGTAGCCTCACATGGGAAATATTCCTCAACAACTGCCTACAATTAAGCAAAAATTTTTAGCATCATACTTAAAAGTGAGCACAAAAACAAAAACCCCAACCTTTTTAAGTTCGCAGGGAGACGTCTAGCCCCTGTCCCAAGTGTTATTTAACTGAGCAGCATGTGGGAAACTACTGGAGGTGACAAGAAATTGCTGGACATAAATGGGTACCATCAAGCAGCTAACTGTCCTGGGTTCAGCAGTGGCAGTCATTTTTCTCCTTCTTAGTAGCTGGTGCATTGCTGCAGTTTTGACTTTCAGCCTGGGAACAATGCTGATAACACCGATGTTTTAAGTTGCTGCTCAGTAATGTTTACTCTGACTAAGGATTTTCTAAGTGTCATGTGCTGCCAGGGAGGAGAGGAAGTCGAGAGGGAGCAAAGACAAGACACCTGTCGCAAACTAGCCAAAGAGGTATTCCATGCCACAGCACATCATGACCACTATATAAACTGGGGGCAGTTACCTGGAAGGGCTAGATCACTGCTCAGGTCGGGCTGCGTATCGGTCGGCAGGTGGTGAGTGGTTGTATTTTCTTCCCTTGTTATTTCCCTTACCATTGTTATTATTGGTGGTAGCAGCAGTGGTTTGTGTTATACCTTAGTTACTGGACTGTTCTTATCTCAACCCATGGGAGTTACATTCTTTTGATTCTCCTCCCCATCCCTCTAAGAGCAGGAGGAGGAAGGGGGGGAAGTGAATGAGCAGCTGTGTGGTTCTGGGTTGCCAGCTGGGCTTAAACCATGACGCTAACACATGTTACTGAAAGCACCATAAGGGACAGCCAGATTTGACACATGTTTAAGGGGGAGTTATTTGAGGTAGATCTCCAAGACTAGCAGTACCTATATAATCCCATTAGTAATACCATATTTATGAGCTGAGTGGGAATATTTGCGTATTCCATAAACACATTTTAAACCCAACTTGCTAGAGAGGAGGATTAGATCAGGCCAGTAGTTATGTTCAGGTGTTATGTGGATGCTGCTTGTGTTTCAATGGATGTCCCTAAGTGTTTTTCTCCAGCCTGTTTTAGTCTCTCTACAACCAGTCATTGTGTGTGCACCAACTGGAAGCACATGCTCAGCCACACATGGAAACAGCTAGTAAACAAAGAGAGGAGGAATACCTCTGGGTCTTGAAGCTAAGGTATTTGGCTACCCTTAGCAATATATATGGAGATTTGAGAATGACAGAAAAAATTGGTTTTCTTTTTGAGAGAGGAAGGAGAATATCGATAATAAACAGATGCCTAAAGTTCTTGATTTATCAGATGACCTTTCCAATCAGTTCTTTCTTACTCTTATGACGCCACTTTTACAAAAGGGTACTACTCACTAGTGAATGAATTCTAGCAATATAAAGCCAGAGCCACCATCTTTCATGGCACACGTTATATTGGTACACATACTTGATAAAAAGTTCTGCTTTTTTACTTTAATACTCTCTTGAGCAGGTTCAACCAGATTACTTTGGAAAAACCTTATTTACAGAAGCATCTGCTGTCATGCTTTGGCAAGTGCCTCCACAATGCCTTCCCCTTGGCTCCCTTCAAGGCTCTTGCCATTCAGAGACTCCTGGATGCTGTGTTCTCCCCACGCTCTGGTTATGAAAGTATCTTCTCCAGAGCTACTCACCTCAGCAAAAATTATTCAGTGACGAACTAGTGGAAAAATACAAAGATGTTTAAATTGTAAGATAAAATATGCTACAGCACTTCTGAATAAGCTTTCTGTTACACAAAAGTGTTTAACTGAGACTTTTGGCAGCACTGGTACAAAACAAGCAGCTGCTGTTCTAAAAAAGAAAAATCCATGGATACAAAGAAACAGAGAAGCACCAGTGAACAGAAAAATCATTGCCTGGATGCACTACAGAAACACATGTTGGAAGTAGACAGCTACTTCCCATAAGGTCATAACATAATAATAGAATGGTTTGGGTGGGAAAGGACCTTAAAAGATCATCTAGCTCCAGCCCCCCTGCCATAAGCAGGAACTCCTTCCACTAGATCAGGTTGCTCAAAGCCATGTCCAACCTCGCCTTGAACACTGCCAGGGATGGGATAGCCACAGCTTATCTGGGCAACCTGTACCAGTGCCTCACCACCCTCATCATGGAGGATTAGAGGATATCTTCCTAATATCTAATCTAAATCTACTCTCTATCAGTTTAAAACCATTACTCCTTCTGCTATCACTACAGGCCCTTGTAAAAAGTCCTTGTATTCCTACCAGGTTACCTGTACTCCTGGCATTTTTGCCTGACTTCCTCTTCATTTGGATGCATCACTCCTGTGCTTAGAGGACGTGGTCTTTGAATATTAATTAGTTTCTTGGGGCTCTCTTCCTTCCAGGCCTTTATACTATGGTATATTACCAAGCAGATCCCACAAGAGGCCAAAGTCCCTCCTGAAGTCCAGGGTAGTGAGCTTGTTGTGTACACTCCTTGCTGCCTCAACAATCTTGAACTTCATCACTTCATGGTCCCTGCAGCTGAGTCTGTCCTTGAGCTTCACAATCCCCACCAGCTCCAACTTGTTGGTGAGAGCAAGGCCCAGCATGGCACCTCTCCTTGTTAGGTCCTTGTCGTGGTTTAAGTCCAATCAGCCACGCAATTTCGCTCTCTCACTCACTCCCCTCTCTTTCTTACCCCCTGCTCCCGGAGGGATGGGGAGGAGAATCAAAAGAATGCAACTCCCACAGGTTGAGATAAGAACAGTTTAGTAACTAATGTATAACACAAATCGCTACTGCTACCACCAATAATAATAATGACAAGAGAAATACAAGAAAAGAAGACAATTCTCACCACCTAATACCAAGCCCGACCACGCAGTGCACCCCCCACCCTTCCGGGTCTCTGCTCTCTGCTCTCCATCTAGGACATGACGTGCTGTGGCATGGAATAGCTCTTTGGTCAGTTTGGGTCAGGTGCCCTGCCTCTGCCTCCTCCCGGCTTCTCCCCCCTCCCTGGCGGAGCATGAGACTCAGAAAGTCCTTGGTCAGACCAAAACATTCTAAGCCACAACTATAAACATCGGTGTTATCAGCACTGTTCCCAGACTAAAAATCGAAAACACAGCACTGCACCAGCTACTACGAAGGAGAAAAAATGATTGCTGCTGCTGAACCCATGACAGTCCTCTATCACTTGGAGAAGGAAGTTATCATCAATGCATTCTGGGAACCTCTTGGATTGCTTATGCCCTGTTGTGTGTCCCTCCAACTGATATTGGTGGTTGAAGTCCCCCCATAATGACCAGGGCTTCTGAATGTGAGGCCACACCTATCTGTCCAAGACTCCTCCTAGTTGGAGAAGTCTTCCTGGTCAGGTAGTCTGTAGCAGACCCCCACTGTAAAGTCCCCTGTCTCCACTTTCTCTTTAATCCTGACCCTTAAGGTCTCAATTGGCTCCTCACCCACTCCCAGGAAGAGCTCCTTGCACTCCAAATGGTCATTGACACAGATGGCGACACCCCCTCCTCATCTTCCCTGCTTGTCCTTCCTGAAGGACCAACCTCCTTTCATTCCAACACTCCAGTCTTAGGAGGTGACGCACCATGTCTCTGATGCCAGTAAGATCATAACCCTGCAGGTCTGCATCTCTATTCCTGTTGTTTATTCCCTGTGCTATTTACATTTGCATAAAGGCATTTAAACTAGGCCCCTGATGAAACTGAGGGTCTTTTAATATCTTGCCCTTGCAGAAGACAGCTAAAGTATAACTGGTCAAAAGTTTCAAATTGCGCTGTCCAACGAAGCTAGAGACCTCAGAACAGAGTTCGAAGCCACAACATATTATCTGGCATTTTTATTGTGTGATTCACAGAACTGTTTATTTGTTGTTACTTAGGAGTGTTGTAGTAGACAGTTGGGTACAAATGACACTTGCAAATCCCCAAAGTCTTATGAATTTTTAGAATTAATGCTTATTCACTCTCATTAGTAGAACAGTATAGTATTCCTCTCTTTTGCAAGAGACAAAATGACAACATAACAAAAATAGCAGAGAGAATCAGAAGAAAACAACACTAACCAAACTGGCGGCTGACAGTGACTCAAGCAGATTATGTCCGAGTTATCTAGAAATAACATCCTACACTGAAATCAAGACTGAGTTGTTGGAAAGACTGTATGAATCATGATACACAGTTATTCACTGTGTGAAATGAATTCATCCCAAATTGTCTTCACAAGACAGAGAAGCAAGTGGTAAATTCTGTAACCAGTTGTAACAGAACTGGCACAAGCTAGTTCTTTAAAGTGCCTTCTCAGCTAAACTACATATAATATTAAAAAAAGCACACCCTAACTACATCTTGAAAGTACACACAAAATGTAGTATTTGACTGACTTATGCAGGTACAAACTAGGCAGTAAAAGCCACACAAACAAACCCAAACCTTTAAATTCAAATGCTGCCTATTTAATGAGGAAAAAAGTACAGCTCAAAGGACCAGTGATTCAAGTCAACACTTCTAATTAACCCTCAAATTTTGTACAACCTTCAGGTAAATCTTCTACTGGTTAAAGTCCTAAGACACAAATTCTGCTTTTGAGCAAGAAGGAAAACAGGGTTTGTTCTTTGGGGATGGTAGAGCTGAGTATTAAGATACTGAAGCTCTATTCAGCTGTTTCATTCCATATTCAGAAGACAAGAAACATATCTAAGCTCTTCGTAATACCACTTTACTTATATTCTGCATTTTCTTTCTAGGAAAACCAAAGAAATATTTCATGTAAAACCAAAGGGGATGCAGGAAAAAGAAAGAGAGATTTTCATTAAAATAATTTTACCAATTGGCTGAAGCATCTCCAACATTTATGCTTACAAATACAACTGAGTCTGAGAAGAGGTAGAATTAGCTACAAGTTATTTGCATTCTCTGTCCTGTTTATCTGCAAATCTTTATTGCTAAGCCTTGGTCCTTCCCAAAAAGGGTAGTAAGTTCACTAGTAGAACAACAGGTAAACCACTATTGCTGCTTCTTACCTCAAACTTGAAACACACTTAGATTTAATTATTTTTAAGCTGACACTAATATTATGATTTTTATTTTCCATATTAATTTGCTTAATCTTAAAAACTGCTCAGCCCTATATGACTCTTCTAGTTTCAAATTTCTTTGGCATGTACTTACAGAGGACTATACATGGCAACTAAGAGCATTATGCTGACTGCTTTTACAACATTTCTTTCCTCTTAACCATTTCCCAGTTTTCAGTCATTCAGGGTGAATTTAAGGAGGAATATACACACAGGAAAAAGCTGCTTTCAGACTCATCAACTTCATGATCCTCAAAAAACAACCACCAAAAAGCACATAAGGGTCCACAAGTGAAGACAAGATGAAAACTGCAGCTCCAGATATTACAAAACCTTAGTTACAGAGATGGCAGTTAAAAATAAATGCTCTTAGAATAGCTTGTAATTCTACCTTTCCTTCCTGGAAGCTAATCTTTCAATAAAGATTTTTCTAAGTTTGGGTTTGTTAAGTGTTCACATATCATCTTGACATCAAATTAGCCTGTAAGACAGCACAAATATATTGTATCAGTAAGTGATGAATCTGAGATACAGTTATCTTAACTCCTGAAGAGAAACTTAACAGGGTTGGTTTGGGGGTCAGTATTTTTTTAATATTTTTTTTTCAACAATTAACATGCAATATGATCCACTTCAAAACAAAAAGAAGAGGATACCACTGGACTTCTCATGCTTGACCATCATATGACATACATTCTACTTGCATCAGTTAGGAACTGCTCTGCCCAAACATCTCCTCATATTTTGATGTGATTTTTTTCTTATCAAAATCTTCCCCACCAACATGACACATTTAATACACCAATCATCATTTCCACTTGGATTTCATATTTGAAAAATTGATCCCTCAGAAAGATGTAGGTGCACTAAAAACAGAAGAATAATGAGTTATTGATTCCATCCAACAGCACCAATTATCTGAGCAGTAACACTGAATTGAGGAAGTGAGGAGAACTTAGAAATTTGGAGTGCAATGAAACAAGTTGAGGAAAAATATAACATCCAGTTAAATGGTATTACATTTTTATTGCCTATCATATTTAAAAAAAAAAAAAAAGGCAGAGCTGATCAAGTACCCATGTTCTTACATTTAGACACAAAATAGAATGACGTTGTAAAAGAATTTTTGCCTTCAGATAGCACACAAGAAGTTGTGTTCAATTTAATTCTTCCAGTAAAATTTTACTTTTTCTCAGTTACAATTTTCAGTGGCAAACTGATTAGAGGACTAGCTAAACTTCACCATTATTGTGTTTATTGTGAACCAATTTGTCTAAATCTCTTTCAAGAATACAGGAGAATAACTGCTGCTATTCATGCCAGTTACAGGATTAAGAACTCCTGAAAAATACTAAATGGCATTGCTGTTCTGATGGCATCATACCCAAAGTTTATATAACCTCTAAAGAAGTGATAATGCTGTAACCAAAAACAGTTAGAAATGGATGATAAACTGAGAGTCAAACAGAGAGTCATCATCCAGGTTGGAAAAGACCTTTAAGATCATCAAGGCCAACCATTACCCCAGGACTGCAAATACCACCACTAAACTATATCACCAAGAGTCTCATCTACATGGTTTTTGAACACTTCCAGGGATGGCAATTCCACCACTGCCCTGGGAAGCCTGTTCCAATACCTGATTACCCTCTCTGTGAAGAAATTTTTCCTA
This sequence comes from Ara ararauna, assembly GCA_028858755.1. Classification (NCBI taxonomy): domain Eukaryota; kingdom Metazoa; phylum Chordata; class Aves; order Psittaciformes; family Psittacidae; genus Ara; species Ara ararauna. The sequence goes on along the minus strand of CM054377.1, from coordinate 70,828,379 downwards.
ATTTCCAATCTAAACTGCCCCTGGCACAGCTTGAGGCACTTACCTCTTTTCCTATCACTTGTTTGTTACTTGGGAGAAGAGATCTACTTCCCACCTCACTGCAGCCTCCTTTCAGAAACATGGCTCATAACCTTCCCAATGTTTTCCACTCTAAGAAGCTGGCCAAGAGCACAAGCACTTTTGCCTTTGACTCAATCAGTAAGACTAATGGGATTAATGTGTCACAGACAGGTAGCAAAGATAATGTAAGTAATCATGAAGCAGAAAGCAAATGAACAACAAATAGCTAGTTCACTCCAAAATTCTGCAAGGAGACACCTGTTATTTGCCTCTTCATTTTAAGAACAGCCTACAGGACCACATGTAATCTTTAAAGGATCATGCTTGCTTATAAATTAGTTCAATTCCTATGAAGAATCCAAAATGTTCTATATGTGTATGCAAGACATAATGTTTATAGATAGGATTTAGTATTGACAAGGGCATCCATGACATTCAGTACTAATATAGAAATATTTGCAGCAATTCAGGCTGCTGAGTCAGAGATTCATTTCTTTATATCACGTCTAATTCATAAACATTCCTTACTTCATTTACTTGTACTATTTCTTTTCTTTACCTGGAAAAAATGCTGAATTTTTATGTAAAGGTGCTTTGCCACACTTCAGCAGTTACCTCTGTCACCAAGCATAAATCCTTCTACTAAACTCCAGAGTTGGATATTCCAGAAAAAAGGTTTCTCAAGCAGAAAAGTGACATTTCCAGGCTAAGCTTTCAAAAGTTTTATTACCTAAGTTAGAAAGATATAGAAGTAGGATTTTAGTTTTTAAAGTGACTAGAGAAAAACCTACTGAAAGAAGGCAGTCACAGAGTTGGTAAGGATTAGGCAAACTAGTACTCAAATAATGCACCTGGGTTCTGCCCAACTCTACAGCCAACAGGACTCCCACGATGCCACCAAAAGGCTTCAAATGGTATGGAGAACAGCAATGTCACCATCTCAGTCAGCCGTACCTACACACTGTGAGATGGAGCAGTGTTGTGTGCTCGTGTCATTCCTAACCAGACCTCAGTGCTGTCTTTTGCTCCAAAAGACGTCACCACAATCTTCCTATAGACCCGAGATCGACCTCAAGCAAATGTCATGACCAGGTTTACAATTTTCCAAGTGGCAGCAATGAATCTGAAGAACATGCACATGCGTATGCCACATTCATACACGTTATTTGTTCGTACTCACAGTAGGTGAGATGTATCACTGTCCTTCCTTCCTTATGTACTACCAAACGCATCAAAATCTATTTCTGCACTTTGTAATGAACCCAACCAGAAGGTGTTCACACACTTATTTAAAAGTCTGATTATAACATGGGTTTTTCTGGGAAATTGTTTCGACACACAGGTGAAATACTCTCATACTCCTAAAGGCTGAAAGCAGGAGTTAGTACAGAGGGGGACAAATGCGAGAAAACCAATCAGCAAGCCTTAATACAAAGTGTTGTATGCTTTTAGTGCAGTTACGCTGAAGACACAAAGAATAGCAAACCGAAGATTAAGTAATTTTCAATAATAAATTGCAGGCTGACTACAGACTGTGTCCCAGAACTAGAAACAGCAGTAGCTGAAACACTTCATGTTTAGCTTGCTGTTTACAGCTGGCTAGTTAAAAGTCAACTGGCTTTCAGGTCGAGCAGGCCAGTAACTTCTGACTACAGCTTCACGTCTCCTTTTTCATATCATTAAAAATGAATCATTTTCATATAAGATCTCAAGAAGTAAGGTTAGGTACTTAGTTCCTTTAGCATAAACATGATTTAGTATCTCAGGCTTTTTAATGTAGGCCTGAGAGGAGACCAGCTGACAAAAAGAGACCACCCCTGCATTCCTTATGGCATAAACACAAGTCCCTTTTAAAACATGAGATGATCTTTAAATCATTAGCTCTCTAGCCACTAAAGAAGGTGTCCAGACTACAAAGTGAGCTACCCTGACATAAATAATAGCACCACTTTTAGAAGGTAATACAATATCATAACACAGTTCCCACACTCATCCAATATAATTCCCCATAAAAATGTCAGCAGACAATGTGAAACTGATATATGCAAGGCAGTAAAAAAGAGGCACATTATTGCATGTGTGCTTTAGCATAGACACTGTCCACATCCATTCTGTCTTGCTCCATTCTCATGCATTGCTTGAGTAGGGATACTGCATCCACAGTATTAAAGATTGAACTACTGTTTTGGTTTAAGCCTGGTGGGCAGCTAAGCACCACCCAGCTGTTCTTTCACACCTCCATTGTGGGATGGTGGCAAGAATTAGAAGGATAAAAGTGCGAGAACCCATAGCTTGAGATAAAGGCAGTTTAATAGGTGAAGCAAAAGCCATGGAATTTATTCATCATTGCCATGGGCAGGCAGGTTTTCAGCCATCTCCAGGAAAACAGGGCTCCATCATGTGTAACAGTTAATTGGGAAGACAAATGCCATCGCTCTCAGTGTCACCCTCTCCTCCTAATGTTCCCCCCTCCTCCTACTCCCTCAGCTTTTGTTGCTGGGCACAACTTCATATGGTCTAGGATATCCCTTGGGTCAGCTGCCCCAGATGTGTCCTCTCCCAGCTTTTTGTGCTTCCCCAGCCTACTCGCTGGCAGAGCAGCCTGAGAAACAGACAAGGTTCCTGGCACTATGTAAGCACTGCCCACCAATAACCAAAACATTCAGAACAGCACCATATGAGCTACTATGAAGAAAATTAACTCCATAACAGCCAAAACCAGTAGAGCCACATCACTTAAATAGTCTGAGACAACTGTCAAAAAGATAGATAAGGAAAGTAAATTTTATGCAGGAGTGAAAAATCAGTCAAGCTTAATCAAAACATAGATCTTTCTTTCAAAAGATTCAGAGCAGCAGCAAGATACCACTCATTTCAGCAGAGTTCACTTCTTCTTTCAGTGATGAAGGCAACAGACACATCCCACTGCTCTTGAGAAATGCGTGCCTGAAACAGAGACCTGCCCATGAAAGCACCTCTCTAGTCACTAATTCTGGCTTAGTCTGATTTTTTACCTGGCACAACCGCGCTAGATGTTCCTCACCAGGTAAACGTTTCTGAAAACATATCTAAGCACACACAAACTGCACAAATTGAAAGACTCCCCAAGTCTCCTTCAAAGCTAAAGAGATTTTGATAAAAAAGTAAAAGCTTTCCTGAGCTACTACAGGTTTTGTTACTTTCACAGCATTCACTGAGTGATAAGCCCATTTGTGGCTACTGAAGGATCTGCTTCAGTCCTCATCTCCCTGTCAGCAAACCACTAAGAGTGTGCTTTTCCATAACTCATTTAGCAAAAAATAATTTCTTCTGTAACATTATTTACACATCCCTAGAGAGCAATCACCAGAAAAAGAATGCTATAATATATATCTGAAGATGCAGTGGAAATTGACATCTCTTTCAAAGATTTATAATAGCTCTGTGCTGAATCTCTCCATAATGCCACAAAGTCTCGAACTGTTTCATATTAAATTCCAGATTGATTTCACATTGTTGATTTTTTTAAATCTATTAAATCTTAAATTCTGTGCCCATTTGATGAAATACTGGCACAGAACAAATAGGACAGATCCTGATGCGGAAGTATTAAATGAATTGCCCTATCCAAATGATTATGGCTTTCCAGACACAGCCTTGGTCCCTGTAGGCTACAGGCTTGTGCTGCTGCACCAGTCTCTTCACTAGATCACCACAGTGATGATGCCAGTGAAGATCCTAACATGGAAAGGATGCGGATCTACTCGAGCAAGTCCAGAGGAGGGCCACAAAGATGATCCAACGGCTGGAGCACCTCTCCTACGAAGGCAGGGTGAGAGAGTTAGCCTTGTTCAGCCTAGAGAAAAGAAATCTCAAGGGGAGGCCACAGCCTTGAACTACCTGAGTATTAGTACTGCAAAAAAGATGGTATTTTTCCAGATACATATTCCCTTATACTTGGATGAATATTACCAGTAGTTTTGCATAACTAAAAATCTCAAATACTCATTGTTTCCCACAGAAATAAGAGTTACTATTGATTTGAGGTAAGCACATCCTATCAACTGAGGTATTAAGCAAAAATAGGGGAGCAATGGTAGAAAGAAGAACGGAAATCAAAAGACAGCCCCAAGTCTTATTGAAAGTGTATGTTTCAAGCACAAAGCATTTCTGCAATCTAAACATAGGTATTCCCATTAAACTTGTGCTGCTTGGGCTCCAGTGACAACAATACAATTGCATTATTTTAGTCATGTTACATATAACTACTATTTATTCATTACGGATCAAGCATAACTAACAAAAAACGCCCTCGGAAGTGTTTTGTTTGTATCTACATCTTTCTCTGGAGAGCAGCTCAACAGAACTTGGAAGAACAGTGGTTTTAGAGCTTCTTGCAAGAAGAGAAGAAGGGAGAGGGTGGGAGAGACATCTAAGACTTCATTTCAGCCACAAGATTTACTAACGTCCTACGGGCTGAGGTGATCACATTTAACCTAGCAATGAAACCAAACATCACTGAAGAAATACAGCAATATAAAGCAGTAGCTAAATGGGTGGATTTAGCTACCCTGAGTTACTGTCTTTCATCTGTGAGCTAAAGGTTAAAAAACAGTATCTCTGTGTCCTGGGTTCAGCAGTAGAAGTCATTTTTCTCCTCCTTGGTAGCTGGTGCAGCACTGTGTTTTTGACTTTGGGCCTGGGAACAGTGCTGATAACACCGATGTTTTTAGTTGTTGCAGTAATGTTTAGTCTGACCAAGGACTTCCTGAGCCTCATGCTCTGCCAGGGAGGAGGGGAAGCCGGGAGGAAGCAGAGGCAGGACACCTGACCCAAACTGACCAAAGAGGTATTCCATGCCACAGGACATCATGCCCAGGATGTGAAAGCAGAGAGCAGAGACCTGGAAGTGCAGGGGTGCACTTCTTGGTTGGGCTGGGTATGGGTGGTGAGCAATTGCATTCTTTCCTTGTATTTGCCTTGTCATTATTATTATTGGTAGTAGCAGTAGTGGTCTTGTGTTATATTGTTCTTATCTCAACCTGTGGAAGTTGCATTCTTTTGATTTGCCTTCCTACCCCCCTGGGAGCAGGGGGAAGAAAGAAGGGGGAGTGAGTGAGCAAAACTGTGTGAGTTATAGAGGCTTAAACCGCAACATCAAGGATGCAAGGCAGGACCTTAAACAGGCTAGGAGGATTGGCCAGGTTAATAAATGGTTAGAAGGGTGGTGCTATAGTCAGGGGTTTGGGTACCTTGAACACAGGACTCAATTTAGTAGGCCAGCTCCTACTGGGGGCTGGTGGAGCTGGTCTGAAAAAGAAAAGGAAGAATGGATTTGGGAGGAGGCTTGCCAGACTGCTCAAGGATGCTTTAAACTAGATGTGTTGGGGGAGGGGGACATCATTCCATCCCAACACACCCAGTCACTTGCCAGCACCTATTACAAATGCTTGAAGCAATGTAGAGATATTCCAGCTGCTCCAGCCAATGAGCTGGCTTCAACTGGAGCTCGGCTCAGATGCCTCTACGCAAACATTCGAAGCATGGGGAACAAAGAAGAGGAATTAGAGATGTGCGCACATCTATGGGGGTATGATATAATAGGCATCACAGAAACATGGTGGGATGGCTCCTATGACTGGTGTGTTGGAATGGAAGGTTACAGGCTCTTTAGGAAAGACAGGCCTGGTAGGTGGGGAGGGGGAGTTGCTATTTATGTTAGGGATAGGCTGGAGAGTATGGAACTCTGTCTGGGGACAGGTGAGCAGTCAATAGAGAGTTTGTGGGGCAGGGTTAAAGGGAGAACAGCGATGGGAGACATTATTGTGGGGATCTGTTATACACCACCTGATCAAGTAGACTCTGGATGAAGCACTCCATAGACAGATAGGAACAGCCTCACACTCGCAGGCCCTTGTTCTCATGGGGGACTTCAACCACCCTGATATCTGTTGGAGGGATGGTACTGCCCGGCACAAGCAATCCAGGAAGTTCCCCGATTGTGTGGAAGACAACTTCCTTCTGCCAGTAATAGAGGAGCCGACAAGGAGAGGTGCCATGCCTGACCTTGTGCTCACCAACAGGGAAGGGCTGGTTGGAAATGTGACTCTCCAGGGCAGTCTTGGTTGCAGTGATCATGAGATGGTCAAATTCGAGATCCTCAGGGCAGCGAGAAGAGCGTGCAGCAAGCTCACTCCCCTGGACTTCAAGAGAGCAGACTTTGGCCTCTACAGGAACCTGCTTAGTAAGGTTCCATGGAATATAGCCCTAGAGGGCAGAGGGCCCAAGACTCTTGGTTGATATTCAAGGATCACCTGCTGCAAGCTCAGGAGCGTTGCATCCCAAATACAAGGAAGTGCTGTAGGAGGGCCAGGAGACCTCCTTGGATTGATAAGGAGCTGCTGAGGAAAATTCAAAGGAAAAATAGAGGCTTCTAAAATGTGGAAGCAAGGACAGGCGGCCTGGGAAGAATACAGGGATGTTGTCTGGGAAGCTAGGGACCAGGTTAGGAAAGCTAAGGCCCACTTAGAATTAAACTTGGCTAGGGATGTTAAAGATAACAGGAAGGGATTCTATAGGTATGTAGCAAGTAAAAGAGAGACTAGGGACAACATGGGCCCTCTCCAGAAGCTATCAGGAGAACAAGCTACCCTGGGTTTGGAGAAGGCTGAGGTTCTAATTACTTCTTTGCTTACACTCTCATGTAAGTGCTCTTGTTGAATGAAACAGGAGTGTTTAAAGAAGCTTTTTGATTATTATAGACTTGATAGTTAATGCCCATTTGAAATAATAGTCAGCTCTTTGTCAAAAAAAAAAAAAAAGCTTCAGACACATTTACATCTTTTTGTATTTTCACATATAATCATAACCTATTTCTTAAAAAAAAAAAAAAAAAAAAAAAAACAAAAACCACCAAAAAAAAAAATCAGCCCACCACTGAAAAAAAAAACCCACCCAGAAAAAAAAAATAAATAAACACCACGTAAACCAAACCTCATCCCAGGACATTTCAAGTTTAAATTCCCATTTTACACCCACAGTAAAATACCATCTGTTTCATTAAACCAGAGAAAATACTAAAAAAAAAAAAAAAATAAATAAAAGAATCAAGGAGAGTACTCCCACTGTAACAAGACAGTATGAAAAAGCATGCTTCCCTAATTAGCTTAGATTTAGGCTCTGAGCTTCAAACATTTACTACCACCTTGCACTCTCCGTAACCAAGAATAGCCTCAGCCATGACTTCAATTGTATAAAATGCTGCTGTCTCTGCAGCAAGCAAGGAAATCCAAAACAGAAGAAACCTCATCATTGTTTGCTTGACAGAAGTGAGGGTGACAAAAACTTGAGTTATTTGATTTGACTTCTTCACAAATATAAAATAAGGGTTCATGTTAGTCCTTCACACACCTGCTGAACTCTTACAAGAAGAAATGCAGGTTGTGTAATACCACAAGAAGTCCTGTTAAGGTACCTATTCAGACCCACCATTCATTCTTAGTAAGCAGCGCAGGCCTGCCTCCAGCCGGTGACATGAATCATCTCCATTAAGGAAGAGTGGAAAAAAAAATAGGGTATTCCTACAAAGCATGGAGTAGTACCCATCTCTGAACTACCAGAAACAGTTATTCCTGATGATGAGAAACACCACATTGATTTGCCAGGGCTGACATGCCCTAATTCCAGAAGGTTTAATTACTATACACCATGTACTGCATTGTCTCTACTATCTTGCTTCCTCTTCCACATTAACCAAGTCAGAGCTATCAGTGAAGATGTTCAAGTATCTTAAGTATGTTATGTGTGCAGAATACTGGACACTGGCTTGACCTAGTACATATGCTGCTGTGGCGTAGATTTTCCAGGGCTCCTGACATGGAAAAATCTTATTTCCTTGTAATTGTCTGGTTCAAATAACTATTATCTTTGTAATGGCTAAGAATAAGACTCCTAGACATCAGCATCAGCTCTTGGTTAGTAAAGGTACTAGCAAGTAAAAATCAATGTTAAAAAAAGAATAATAGCAGCACTACAATCCATGGTTTAAAAAGGCAGTATTCTCTAGTGCTTTAAGAGCGCAATTTACTCTCCAAATTAATTCATTAAACAAATGCTTTAGAAAGGATTCTCCCAAAGACATAATCTCAAAAGTTTCTGTCAACTTTATAACAAATTAATAAAATTAAACTTGCACATCACTTCTCCAAACATACACCTGTCAGTTTCTGGTTTTCCTTCAGCTTTAATGATCACCGAAACTGATCAACTCTGGTTCACATCTTGTCTGTAGTACTGTTTTGCTCATATCTGAGTAAGTACATCGGTAAGACATATCTGTAGCCTTGCTTGTAAATGACAGTCACTCTGTGCATATGACATTATGGTTCTCTCATCCCTTCTGAGAACACAGCCTTTCTTCTTTATGTTTCTGAAACACAGCATCTACAACCAATATATTCACACTCCTGTTAGAACCATGGAGACCTTTGTGAACTTACCTGTAATAAATCTGTCTGTTATTCCTAGCCATCCAGTCAAGCACAGCTGCTGGCAATGCTTATGGTCTCTAGCTCTCTCATGTTTCTGCTAAGCCTGAAAACACTGCCCCATGGTTCAACATTCATGTCATTGCAATGGGGTTCAAAACTATGCTTGGATTAGATGCCCGTGAGGCAATATATATAAAAAAAAAAAAAAAAAAAAAAACAAAAACATTTTTCTACACTAACTCAGATTACAGCAGTAAAGATTAAGGAAATTATGTTTTTAATGTATATCAATAGTTAAAACCTACAAGAACAACTACATTTGTATTCTACTTTTGACCTATTTAACTTCACCTCACTGTCTTCTTAAAGCAGGTTAAAAGCACTGGTTTGTTTGCATACCCATTCAAAAATAAAGACAAATTCACTCAGTCCATTCCAAAGCACACTTCTTCTGTTCATCTGTTCAGAAAGTGATGCATTTGTAGTTTGACAGATGCTTTCCCCATGGAAAGGAGCAGCCCTGCAGAACAGCTGGCAGTGCTCCACAGAACACTTGTCCTCAGACAGGAACACCTGAGATTGTACCATATGAAAACGTCTCATAATTAATTTCAGCCAAAACCATAAAATACTCTGTCCTGCTACATGCAATACATCTGATAAATCTACACTTTGACATTGGAAGTCTTTATCTCAAAAATCTCTTTTTAATTAGAGATTATATAGCTCTCCTGGGTGTATTGGAGACCTACCAATTTGTGTGCAGCCAAAGCATTGCTTTATTTCCAATATAATCCTGGTGTCAGTGTCTGAGTGTCAGCAATTATTTTATGCAATGCAACTCATAAGGGATTCAACTATCCTGCATATTGCAAAGATTAATTCATATGACATATGATTTCAAACTATAAAATTCCCAAGTTCTTCCTGCACTTATGAGTGACACTACTGAAAGAAGAGAATGTACTGCCATTGGTTTCCAACTCAATTTTCTCTATGCTAGACCATTTACAGTAAAGAGCAGAGATAATTGCTAAGATGTGGGGTTTGGGATTTTTGTTTTGCGGGGTGGGGGTCAGGTTATTGAACACATTCATACAGGATTTTCCTGTAGTCTACAGAGCTTGTGGATTTCCAATTTCAATTTTTGTGTAAAACTATGACCAATCAATTTTTTTTGTTATTACATCATGTAAACCATTATATATACCACTTTCAAGCAACAGGAGGTCAAAGTTAAGAACTGAGCAAAGGAAGTTTACAATGACTGATTTCATGCTTAGCTTCTGCACTAGACAACAAAGAGTAGGGAGGACTCCCAGTTGGACAAAGAAAAGAACAAGCCTTAGAGATCATAATAAATAGTCTTTCTGGAATTCTGCCATGAATTCAGATTTTGAGTTACACTGATTGTTCTATGGCTCTTTCAGACTCTCTGCTTCATTCACGTTTATCTTTTTTGACCTTTCAGTAAGCCTCAGATTACAGCTTCCATTTTTTATATGCACAAATATTACAGAAACACAGAGTGGTTGAGGTTGCAAGGGATCTCTGGAGGTAATTGGGACCAATGCCCTGCTCAGCCAGGACCACCTACACCAGCTGCCCAGGACCATATGCAGATAGCTTCTGAATTATCCCCAAGGATTGACACCCTCTGAGACTGGACATTCAGCTAGTTTTCAACCCACTTCAGTAGCTCTCCTGGTATCAGAGGCAGGCCCCAGGCACTCCCTGCAGCCTGTGACTTTGAAAACTGCATCCTTCTTCTAAAGCTCAGTCCACGTCAGTGCCTGTATCCTGGCAGGGCAGAAACTGCTCTGTGATATGTTATCACTGCATCTAAGACTGTTACTGTGGCACTGTTTTAACTGAGTGCCCTTTACTTTGCCCCCATCTTCATGAACTACTGCATCTGTTGGCTGTCTCATCACACTGACATTGCCTCCTCAAACTGCAGATCTCTTGTGGGTCTTGCTCTGCAGGCTTTCTGGACTTAGGTAACACAGGCAGAAGTCTTGGCCTCATTGGACTGTATAGGAACCTTGTAATAGATTCCATCTGGATCAGAGTTTCAAGACGCATTTAAGTCTATGGTAAATGTAAGGTGAGCTGTCCAGTATTTTTTGTTAAATAAACTGGGGGGATGGGGAAACAAACAATAAAAACAGGTTTTTTACAATATTTGTGAATTTGCCAATAAAACCCCCAAACTACAGATAAATAAATAAATAGATAGATGAGGGCATTGAATTATGTGAGTTAATAGACAATGCTGCCATAACTTTTCCTTTGTGAGTTTCCACATCTTTCCTCTGCTTTCAAAACCATGACATAAACCGTAAGGAGGCATTTGACCACATACTCCTCCCTTCTGGCTTCATGCTAACAGTGCAGCAACCATAGTACGCCACTGGAAAGGGAGGCAAGGAAAGCGAGTAGATTTTATATGGTGACATAGAAAATCATATTGAAAAAGTACTTTCAGAGATGCACTTAAGATTAGATCTTATGGAGGTCTAAGTGACTGGCCTTGGCAAAAGAAAAAGCCCAGAAACTATTTCCTCATCCTCCCAAGTATATATAAAAGTATTTGAGGCTCCCAGTCTTTCCAACCCTCTACCAAGAGGCTGATGTTCCACGTATACTGAGGCTATTTTTCTCAAAGTTAATTTTATTTTTAAGAATATATGCACAGACATGATAGCTTCAATGCTTGGTGGAACAGAAAAACTCTTTCATTATGTTAATATTTTCAGTAGCACTCTACATTTTTTGCTTTAATGGCAGAGCACCAGTATATGCTTTTAACTATTATTTGTTGCCTGCAGGTTTCCTTAAGGTTTCTGCAAGATGACAGTCATCTTACTTCTGCAATAACCTTTCAAGGTGTAATCACACAGAAAGCAACACAAAGCATATGGACAAAGTAATCACAGAACAAAGAGCAGACTTTGTCTACATTGAAAAAAAAAAAAAAGGTCATATGACCATCATTTTTGTCTTAACTTTCTTTTATTTTATTTTTTAAAAGAGTATAAGTCGTAAGCTTTTTATAATATATTAGTGTTACCTCTTCTCTATTCAAAATAGAAAAAGAAGCCTCCTATATAAGCTAGTTAGACAAGAGAAAAAAGTTACACATTAAGGGAGAGGCTGCAGGACAGACCTCGAGATGCAGGAAGTGGCCAGACCTTTCTCCTGGGCAGCACAGGCAGCAGACCTGCCTGCAGAAGGGGTGCCCAGGTGGAGGACCTCCTGCAAGGTGGCTGAGCTGTAGGATGTGGTGAGGAGGATGCTTAGCATCAAGGAAGCTGAGGAGGAGATAGACACCTGGTTCCAAGTGCAGTCTGGAGGACTTGGGGGTTTTGATTGATGAGAAGCTGAGCATGATCCAGCAATGTGAATTTGCAGCCCAGAAAACCAACCATATCCTGAGCTGCCTCAGAAAAAGCGTGACCAGCAGGACGAAGGAGGTGATTCTTCCCCTCTACTCTGCTCTCATGAGACCCCACCTGCAGTACTGTGTTAAGCCCTGGAGCCTGCAAGACAAGAAGGATGTGGACCTGAGGAGTCCAGAGGGCCGCAAAGATGATCAGAGGGCTGGAGCACCTCTCCTATGAACAAAGGCTGAGACAGTTGGGCTTGTTCAGCCTGGAGAAGAGAAGGCTCTAGGGAGACGTTACAGCAGCCTTTCAGTATTTAAGGAGGCCTGCAAGAAAGCTGGAGAGGGACTTTTTACAAGGGCATGTGAGAGGGAATGGCTTTATACTGACAGAGGGTAGATTTAGATTGGATGTCAGGAAGAAATTTTTCACTGTGAGAGTGGTGAGGCACTGGAACAGGCTACCCAGGAAAGCTGTGGATGTCCCATCCCTGAAAGTGTTCTACCTGGTGTAATAATTGTCCCTGACCATGGCAGTGGGGTTGGGACTCGATGATCTTTAAGGTCCATTGCAACACAAACAATATTGTGAATCTATCATCAAAATGTACCATTCTTTTCAGTTTGGTGACAGATTTTGATGGCCTTATGACTTCAAAATGCATGCTAAATGATAGAGAGAGGGGAGGGTAATGAAAGGAAATGTCTGTTATTAACTACTACAGAATTCTGCCAAAAAAATTAAACAAGTCTGCATACTTAGGAAGACACCACTTCTGCTCGTTGTCCAAGTTCATAGTCTGTAAAAAGTCTCTATAGAAGGTGCTGCCTTTATGCATGTATTTAAGTATAGTTATTTTATGCGCACATTTAGTTGTTCTGGAGTAGCCTTGGCATCTCTTCCATATGATTTTATGTATTAGGGATATCACTCTCCATGTTCCTACTTCATGATGAAGATCTGGAACTATGCATAATCTGCGTTCAAGTAAACTGATTTCCAACAAGTGTCAAGCAATTTAGGAGCATAACTTTGTTTTCGAAAGCATCCACATCTCAGTGGAAGCTTATTTTTAATTAAAAAAAAAAAAAAAAAAAGTAAGGGTTTAGGACTCATTCACCAAGGCACTTTAGACAACATCCGTTTTTAATGAGTAAAGCTCCTTTTGTGAGTTTTTCTAAAGTGTCCCAAATTTTCAATCCTCCCTATTTCCCCACATACGACTGAAAAAAAGTGCACTGCAAACAAGCCATTATTTAGATTTTAGCTATTTGTAGTCACTATTGTTTGCACTCACTTTTCCTGGCAGCATTCTTAAATATAAACAGGTAGAGATTTCAAATTAATCTATTGTGGTATAGATAAGAAGAAATATATGCAATTGTATTGGTCAGAACTGTGATGTTAATAAAACTTCAGTTTCCAATGATTCAATTTAGGATAAGATCCTTGTGAAGACATGAAGGACAAGGATACTTCCAAGTCACAGCGCATAGTCTGACTTGCTATTAGAAGCTAATTTGCACTATAGGAGAGATGTTTTCTATAATTACATTTATATATGAAAAACTGTCTTTACATTTTCCTCAACTGCACTGAAAGTAAATCTTGGCTTATTTCTTTCTTTGTGATAGAGCAAACAGCATTGCTTGAATAGCACAGACTCAGGGAAAAGTCTAGGTTTGTTTTCATACAGCAAGCAGTATTTTGCTCCTTTGCCCACAAAACTCGGAAGTGAGAAGAGCCAATAAATTACTTATCCCTCTGTACCTCAGAGTGCTCAGGAGGTTTCTCCATCCAAAGCAGGAAATATGAAATATGAGGTGGTTATGTATTGTGGAATTCATCAGCCACAAAACATTTATGAACTGTGACAGTCCGGAAACACACTCTCACCACTCTGCAAGACTATTTCCATAAAAGTTGGCCTAGACTATTCATGCTCTGCACTTACACATGTTGAAACATTAAAACCCTCCAAAATTCAAAAACATACAGTGATCTTTTTTTTCTTATTGAGATGTAGATCATAGGGTGCTTTTTCATACACTAAGGATGAGGTAAAGAGCTATGGCAGTGTTTATAGTCGCCCCATTACAACAACACTCAAATTGTGTCATCAGAGCAGAAAGAAGGTATTATAAGTAGAAATTTGGCATCCAGTTGGCAGCAGAATTTTATCTTTGCAGTTAACCAGGGTCAGTTGAAAAGCTTGACACATTGCAAACAGCTACCCACAAAAATCAAACTTCTTGTTCAATTCAGGTTTATTTGTATGTAATATTTAACTGGCTTTTCAGACAAAGCTTAATCAAAATGATTCCTAAGCAGCAGCCTTGAATCTTGACTCTTGAAGAGAGTTTCAGGGAATGGAAATCAACACAAATTTCAGAAGATTAATCCTTGAGGCAGAACCTCCTCCCATTTGACCAGGGAAGACAGAAAGTCAATGAAAGGTGGGACTTGCTAAAACCAGATCCCAAAAAATCTGTGTCAAGATGGTTTCCTGCCCAATTTTTATGTTTTTTTGCCGTTATTGCGGAAGCTCTGTTTCACTAAACCAAAAGCTATAGAAAACCAGACATAATTCTCTTCACAAGGTACCACTTCCACTCTCTCTGCAATTTTCGTATTGCTTCATTCCAAGAACCACACCGCCAGACTGGAGCCTGAGAAAAGAAAGATGATCTGCACTCATTCTGCTGCTTCAGCTCAAACCACTCAAAGACACACCCAGTTACTATAGAACAGGAAAAGGAATGGGAGAAAATAAGGCTGAGAGAAAGAGTAAGTAAAAGACTCAGTCTTATGCTTCCATGGTACTCCATTCTGAATAAAAATTAGGGTTTACAAGATTAGGATGAAATACAGGATGGGTCCTAGGTTTATTTCACTTTTAAACCCAAAGTTAAGTCTCCATCCTTTCAAAAACTGAATTTTAAATTGAAAAGCAGAAGCAGATACTCTCCCTTAAAAGCTGAGCACTACCTGTTACTTAAAATAATAAACACATTTTACTCATAATTTATGTTCATGCTTCTGCACTCCCAAAGTAGCTGTGGGAATTCACAGAAGCAGATGGAAAAAAGAATTTAATTTCCTTCCTCGGCATTCAGTATTTTAATATTTACCTCTAAATTAAAATCTGTTTATAACAAATGCATTGTCACCAGTCATTTTATGCTAACTCCTAAAAAATTCCATGATCACACACAGATTCTAAGGATAGAAATGAAATAAATCACTTTCATATTAAACATCTGACTTAATCATTGCATCACCAGGGTACTGTTTGGTAACAATAACTGATCCCAGCTTTGACTGTTTCTTACACTATTTCCCTTTATTAGCTCTGAATATTTAACATAACAAAACTAGGAAAGGCCCCTCTCAGAATTGCAATTAAATTTTAAGTAGATGGGGTTTCAGGAACTGAAAACAGAAGAAAGCATGCAAATGTAAAAAAGTTGATGAAAGCTACCCCACAAGAGTAGAACTGAACTTTCTTAATAAAACTAAGCCATTATGAGGTTAGAATGAGTCTTGAAAAAAGAATGGATACAATTTCTTCCACCCACCAACAGAAAATAAAAATTAAAATTGAACTACGCTAGAACTTTTAAAAGCACACAGCTTTTTAAAAACTGGAAAAAGTTGGTTTTGTAACAAGAAGGTAGAAAATATTCCTAGTAGCTTGATATAATCACTGTTTGAGTGGCAATAATGCTTCAGGTTTCTGTTGAAATACGTCTGCTAAAACTCATTCCCACCCTCCTTCCTTTACCCAGTAGGTCTTTATGAAGATTGTGGCAGTGCATTTTCTAGAAAACAGAATCAGCAGTGGCAAACCAGCTACTTACACAATATGCAAGAAAACTACAGCAACAAGTTTTTCACACACATGACACCCATCATTGTGGGAGATTAGCATTAGACACGTCACCTGCATGGAAGAAATGGATACAGCCTATCCCAGAAGTTCTGGGTTGTGCTCAGCACCAGCACAGTACATTTGATCAATGCAGGGGGTGGTGGATCCACAGGAGGAAAGGCTTTGTCTGTATGATCCTTGCAATTGTATTGCAGAACAAAGTAATTGCCTAAGCACAGAAAAATGATATGCAGGTATAGATAAAGGTAATAGAAGGAAAGGTGTTCCGTGTTAATAATTAACCAAGTGGAAAGGGCCTGTCTTTACAGTGAACCAGAGCAAAAATACATAGGAAGACCACACAAAGATGAAACTTCAAATAAGGAAAAGTGACTCCGGAAGTTACACCCTGTCTTTTTCCCCACACAGGAAAAAGATGGAGAAATTCATGTACAGAACAGTTTTTATATAATGCTGTCTCAGTCTATTACTCCAATTTCATTTCCTGCTATTTAGAGCAAGATCCTTATGATCTTCTTATGACCTTCTGTATCTATGGATATAGAAGTATGAGTTATGCCCATGTGCCCACTTCCTCTGAATAGTACATACCAAGTATAATGAGAACTATTAGAAAAAGCATTTAAGAAAAAAAATTGGGGGGAGGAGGGGAGGAATCAATAAATACAGTATTTTCTACTCTTGTTATTATCCATGGTAAAGGCGTTTCATTGCTCAGAAGTTATAATTGCATCCAGAAAATCCAGTATTTCAGGCCTTAATTTTTACACCTAAGTTCAAATTTTAGAATTAGTCTGGATGCATGCAAAGTTAATAAATGTGGTTTTAGATGTACTTCACACACACAAAGAATATTATTAGACTTGCTTAAAGGAAAAAAAAAAAGATAGAAAAGTGTCTATAAAGCCTTAGCTGAAATGAACACAAAATGTCATTGATTGCATTTCTTTATGCAACACTTTCAAAATATAATGTGCTAACTCATTATCTCAGAGTAATGTTTGATACTTGCATTAAATACATGATTATACATTCATTCATGTAGAACCAACATAAAAAGCACCACGTTGTACATTCAGAGCTGGCAAAGTTTTGAATCGCCACATGTCTTTCTTCAGGTCATTAGTCTTTTGCCACTGATTCAAAAATTGCTATATAATCAGAAATACATGAGCACTTCTATGGCTTTCTACAAGAGATAAATCTTCATTTATATACCTTGTATTAATAAATACCTATCTTTGGGGGAGAAGGGGAGGAAAGAAACTGTTAATAGAAGGACATTACAGACTAATCAAGGTGTCCTTGGCTGACTTATACAGTGATATTTCACATAATGAGGACCATGATAAGGTTTGTGTTCCAAAACATTTTATGTCATTTTGACTTTGCCACAGGAACCAAGGTTAGTGCTAATCACTCCAGTCAAAGCCATTAACTTTGAAAAGCTAAAACTTAAAAAAGGACATTAATGAACTCAAAAAAGTACCAGCAGTTAATATGTAGGCTTTTTAGCTGAACTCATTATTCAGACACTTCACAACATGCACCTCACAGGATACTGCATTCTGTAGGTGGCAGAACTGATTTAACTCTGAAACATCCCATGAGAAACAAACTGATCAACCGCAGGAAAATTTCAATTCATCCACAACACCAACAGTATAGAGTGTTGTAGGATACATGAATGTAGGATACATGAATGAAGGCAAAGGATCTAACCTATATGCTTCTGACTGGACCATGAACAACCAATGCAGAGACTGGATGCTGCTAGAGACACAGACCAGGCTGCTTTCCACCCTTCTCACCTCAAAGATCAGGGAGGGCTAATCGTCGGAAAAGCGGCACTTTGCAACCTGCAGAATATCTGGGCAGCTCCACGCAGCTGTTTCCTGAAATGGTTCCAAAGTAACAAGTTGTCTTTAGGATTTCAACCTAAATTATGTCAGGAGCTACTCTAGCAAAGCTAGAACAATACAAAGCTGAGACATGCAGTACTCAGCCGACTTTTCTGAAGAAGTTAAGACTAATTTCAGCTAATGGGAATTGCCACATTGCCACAAAAGCTGGCTATCAGCAGTCTAACATAACACTCTACCATAAATTTGAACTCTTACGAATCATGTGGAAGCTTCTGATATAGCAAAACCAAGATCATATCAATTTTATCAAGTGCAAGCTGCAGTGTGAGGGAGAAAATAGACACAGATAATTACTGCATTGTAACTCTTGAGCTGTATCATTATGGAAAGATGGCATTTTTTACACAAGCTAGAATAAGCGAAGGGTGATGAAGGGTGGTGGCTATCTTCACCACATTTTTGAAGATATCACTTTAACAAAAACTTGTTTCCACAGAGTCATCAAGGACAACAGAAGTGGTTAAAAGAATCTCCATGAACTGGTACTCCAGTCATCCATCAACTTCAGAGTGCAAAGTCAGCTGTGAAAAATGCCTTTGGCAAAACATTTTCTGAACTAGCAGTAGTATGGCAAGAGTTTCCATAATCACTTTTCAAGCCAGACTGCTCCTGCTGGGAGAACTGTTCCCTGCAGGATTCCCCCAAATAGAACTGCAGTGCAGACTATTCATTGCTAGACCAATAGGCAAGCTTCTGGAAACAGCCAAGGTATGTGTAACAAGGACATCTCCAGCTCAGGGTACAGACCCTTATAATCTGCTGTCTCCTTCCAGCCCCCGTCCATACAGGTATAGAAGTGCCAAAATCTACGGGGGGGGGGGGGGGTGGGGGGGTGGGGGGGGTGGTGTATCTCCTGAGAAGGACTGAAAGGTTTGCAACTCCTTAGGAATACACTGTTCACTTAACAAAAAGCAACAGTACTTAACAAAACAGAAAACAAAACCCAAGGGCTAACCACAGGCATGTCGGAGCAATCTGTATTGCATCAAAAGGAGGTATTGATATTAATCAAGTCTTTTCCAGAATTCTCCCTCAATTTCTTAAAGCATTTGCTCCCTTTATCTATGTCACTGAAAAACCTCAAACATTTCTGTAGCACTAAATATCGTTAACTGCTTTCCAGCTCATTCATTATTCCTTGTCATATTTTGCCTATTTTTGTTTCCCAGCTGAACATTCTTATTTAGGACTCAGTCCATCAGCTCCTTTTGTTCTGCAAGCTTCTGTAAATCTGGCACAGGCGTCTTCATTCAAGGTGGCCTCATGCTAAAGTGTCATTAAGCAGCAAGGGCAATAGCTATAATCCTAGTTACTGGCACAGTCAAGCCAACACCTTTTTAAATAAAAAAAGCATCTTAAGAAAAAATGTCTTGTCAACCTGTGAACACTTTTACGGGATAGGAAAGAAATAAAAGAAAAGCCACTCCCAGAATTGTTTTGTTATACCTGCTATCATTACCTTAAACCAAACTTAAAACTTATGTCAGAAATACACACTTGTTGATTCCCCATCTTAGGAAAACATACAAACAGTAAAATCTCTCTGCTCATGCAGAACACTGCCAAAATCAGCTATTAATAGTGCATGCCAGAACAGTTTCATAGGAATTCAGCATTTACTTATAGTAAGCTTTTTACAATACTGGGGTCTTTGACTGTCCCAGGCTCCTAGCTAAGCTGATAACTACTGTGACCTCATTGCTGGATACACATTGTGTCCTTCCTTCAACCACCCTAGAAGGTTTCGGTGCCTTATATTCTTTATATCTAACGAGTCACAGAATCATAGAATAGTTAGGATTGGGAAGGACCTTAAGATATCTACTTCCAACCCTCTTCCATGGGCAGGGACACCTCATACTAGGCCATGTCACCCAAGACTCCATCCAACCTAACCTTGGACACTGCAAGGGATGGAGCATTTATCACTTCTTTGGGCAACCGGATCCAGTACCTCACCAACCTCACAATAAAGAGCCTCTTCCTTATATATGTCCTGATACCTTCCCTGTTTAAGTTTAAACCCATTACCCCTTGTCCTACCACTGACATTTTATACCCACTCAGGGCTGAGCTGCAGTCTCCTGGGCAAGGCCTGTCAAGTGGCTCTTGCTGCTCAGAACTGAGGCTTCTAGACAGGGTGTTTCCACTCGCTCCGGTGTTGAAGGCATCCCCTTTGGAGATACCTAGGGAAATCATAACTAAGGGAAACTTGCAAATTTCTACTTTGTAAATTCATTAGACACAGTTCCTTTCCAGTCTACAGTTGCCAAGTTGGTCAATGTGTCTCGCTAAGAGTACATATTAGCTCCTAACATTTAGTAGAAGTAGGGAGAGAGCTGAATGGCTTGGAGATAGGAGTAAATCAAGAAAAAATCCTTCTTCCTAAGAGACACATGATTTTACTGACATCTCAAAATAACAGCTCCGTGCTAAATTAATTAATATCTTGTCTCTGATGTGTGTGACTACTCTATGATACACCTTGGAAGAATGCAGAATTACTTTAGTGAAAGCTTTGTAAACTGTAGACAACACAAAAACCATAAGATCAGAAAGACAACCTCATCTCAAACAGCTGGAGAGAGTAACTAGCGGCCTAATCAAACATGTAATGTTTAAACTCTGCATAACAACAAATAGCTATATAAGAAATCTTGCTGCATACATAGAAAAGAAATGATTAAAAAAATGAATACTGGTCTAATTCCAGTTGAAAAAACAAAACTACACAGAATTGACAGGGCTAGGATTAGTTTTTTTGGGAATAAGTCTCAGACCTGCTCAGGATGATGTGTTCGTCTAATGCCTCCATCCAAACCATTTAAGGTTTCGATATAAACTTCAAAGGGAGGAGGTTGAGTGCATAATAGCTGCAGAGAAAGGGATTATTTAATGTCAAATGTTACATTGCTTTTATCATGACACTTCCTATACTTGGTGGTACATGTCTATTTTTTGAAAGCTCCAGATTTTGGAGAGCAACTGTTAGGTAAGCAACTCTTTTTTCAGTACAAAGTTTCCAATTGCAAAGAAAAGCTGGAGAACATTCCATACAGAGCTCGTTCTCTCACAAAAAAAAATTAACCTTATTAATTTATTTATTCCTTGACAACACTATTTGGGAAGAAGTCCAAGTTATTAAACAGGTAGGATTGTCCATCTGTTAAAATCCATGTTTAATTTGAGTTAGAGAGACAAAACTGCAGTCTCATTCAAATTTCATTCATTTGTAGTCTCCACAGTATTGTGTTTGCCTTCAATACCTAAGCTGCTAAACCATACAGGTCATCTGTCCCATAGCATAATGTGTGCAAGGTCACAGAGTTACAATTGCTTATATCTTCAAAACATCATCACACAAAATGCATATTAACAGGATAAACATTCTTCAGTTATTCATACAACCATCAAGTCCAAGAACTAATAATCTTGCTCACTTACTAAACAAAATAAAAGACTTGGATGGGATCCGAAATCCCCTCATTGCAGGCCATGACTTTAGGAACTTGACAATCATGCCCTTGAAAAATACTAGCAGGAGAAAAAACATAAATGAGAGAGAACAAAAGTTTTGGCAGAAGCTTTTGATTGTGGAGCATGCATGCCATTGAGGCTATGTCATCAATATCACTTTTTAGCAGCCTCCAGTGTTCACTATTTTGTTCATTAGGATCTCTTGAGACTTTTTTAGAAATTGTATCCTACAACATTACAGGTTTTCTGTCCTTTGTACTGCTGAGTTCTTAAACTTTGTTCTATATATCTCCAAGCAAGGTATGCTGCTTTAGTATAAAAATTAGTGGTACAATTTTCTTTATAAGTTTTAAATTATCATGTGCTGACTCCATCTCAACTGTGCATAACACTTGAATAAACTGGCAATGATTTGAGATTTGTATATATGTCGTCACTGGTAATTTTTCTTTCTTTCCAGCTTAGAAACACACAAAAAGAGTCAATTTAACAGAGAACTCCTTTAATGGAGAACACTTGGATACGCAAACTTTTCTTTTGCAAGAGGACTGTTTTGGGTACAAATATGTACCAGTTAAACACTAACAAAACAAGTATATATACAGCTCTATCATTCTTGATTATCAGAAAAGAGTAAAATTCTAATGTATTTGGTGTTGTCTACATAACTTGCATAATATCATTCTTTCAACATTGATATAAGATGCTAGTCATAACATACATTTGATTGTCTCAGGTTTACTTCCCTCTATCTTTGTAATCTATATTCCTTGAAAAGTCACTCTACAAAACACTCTCTGCAGCCAAACAGTGCTTTCAGAAAGGTACTTATGCAAGGTTGCCACAGGCCCAGTTACAAAGCACTTCCTCACCTCTGCAGCCTTCTGTGTACTAGCTACTTTAAGAAGTTTGCCTTTATAGTGGCCAATGACTGTACAGTCTAATCTCAATCACACCTCTTTGCACACAAGGTCTGTCCAGTAGGGTTTTTCCAGACTGTTTGTCTAATATTAGATATTTAATTAGATAGGTATAAGACAGCTATCTAATAAATAATCACTTTTACAAAGTATCCATCAAACAAATGACCATGAATTATTGAGGATGAAAACTAAGGATGCACTTGCAAAAAAGAACCTTCTGCTTCAGTCTTGCTTGCTTTAAGAAGCTGCAAACAGCTAGATTATAGACATTAAGAGGCCTCCCATCACTACATTTAGGCTACATCTGGCACTTAGCCAGATTCTTAAATGTGTAATTTGACAAATCAGCTTAGGCATAGAGGACAGGAGCACCAATTCTATAGAGCTTCACTGAAGTTATCCACCATTTGCTCAGACACACAAAGTACTTTTATAAATCTCCTAGTTAAATTTTTAGCCATGTACAGGCCACTTAATTTAAAGCTATCACACGTGTGCAGTATCAGAGCTAAAAAACCCAACCTACCAAACAAAAAAAAACCCAACAAGCAACCCAAGACACTTCAGACTTCTTTTAACTCAGGCGCAGTACAACAAAATTAGAGGGATTGTAGAATGCAAGCGCACCATTTAAGTTAAACATTGGCCAAGTTCTGGGGGTTCATATAAAATATCACAGTTTTGCAGAATATAAACTCATATACTTTTTTTTCCCCCCCTCAATAATGCATGTACTTCTGTGCAAATTAAGCTGTAAATTCAGCATGTTTACCTTCATTCATCTACACTGAATTTAACAGTTCAGGACTACGTACCTGCAGCAGGACTTCAAACTAACTAGCATCAGGCATATTCACTCTACAAGACAAATATCCATTTAACTTGGAATTCAAACTTTAATTTTCAGACAATTCCTCACAGCCTTTCTGGAGGTTTTGTTCTCTTTCTACAGTATCTGAAAACCTCCTTTAAACAGAATACTAAGGGTGTGTTAGGTTTCCAGAGAAGACCAAGCTCTTCTTTGATGAATCAAGAGCTGTAAACTGTACCAATACTTTGGCAACACACTCAATTAATTGCTCTCTCTGCTTGCCTGAGCACTCCTCTGCCGTTTCAGTGCAAAAGAGGACAAGTGAGAAAGAGGACAAGTGAGGTTTAATACAGACTGGGAGAAGACAGTTACATACCAATTCATTGAAAATACACAGAAATTATGAGCAACAGTCTAAACCAAACGTAACACTAATTTACAGGCACCTGACTCAATAAAAGCAAGTCTGACTCTTAAACACAGCAAATCTTTTTTCTTCTGCACATTCTGTAGAATTAGTGAGCAATATCTAGTCTCCTTTAATACAGGAAATAGTATGGTTTATTATCAGAACAGAAAGGGTTAATCAGCTCTACGGACTCTGACCTATGCTGTTTAAACAAGGGGATGTCTCAAGCTCTCAAACATTAGGCAGTCATTTTTATTCTTCCAAGCAAACGGCCCAGGTATTTGACTACCAAGTCAGTCTCGCCATAAATGGCTTGAAGAGCTAAGCAGCCCAAGCCAGTATGCTCCCTTTCCACTTCCAACTAGCCAGTTGGCAGAAGGAATACCTTCAACTCCAAACATACAGTGACTTCGACAGAGAAGGACTTCTCCTACCATTGCTTCTTTCACATAGTGGGCCCAGTCACAAAGTGGCTGCTATATCTGGTGACAGATCTACCAGGTAATCCACATTACCTTGCACCTACACAGTTTCTCAGTCTAGGGTTTATTACTTAACTGACAGAGAGGGGAGGTGGAAGGGAAGAGAAAGGAATCATTATTTCACCTACAGTGTTTTCAGAGTAGTTTGAGTCAATAAAATATGTGTGAAATATCATTCTTAATGAAGGGCGAAGAACTGCCTGTGCCTAGTCTTTTTTTCCCCTCAAAACTGCACCACTCTGCTTGTGCTACAGAAATCACTGCTAGCAGACCACATCATCTCATTTTTATAGCCATCAACTGTTCTCTCATCTCTAGCACAGAACAGTCTTTCCTGCTTCAATGACAGCTTACAAGAAATAGCAACACAGAGAGCTACAGTAAAATGGATTCTCCATCGAGCCAGCTGAGAAGACGTCCAAAAAAGAAAAAAAAAAAAAAAAAAAGAAGGCAATTTCTTGTGTGAAATTCCCTTATTAACAAGTATAAAAAACATCAAGTACTTAATTATTTTGCTTATGTTTGCAGATATTGAAATTTGGAGACTTTGTAACTGCAAGAGATAATTTGCTTCCTACTGCAAACCATCATTTTTAACCTTCATTTATTAATGTGTTCCTCATGAAAACAAGTCAAAAACA
Organism: Ara ararauna; assembly: GCA_028858755.1. Classification (NCBI taxonomy): domain Eukaryota; kingdom Metazoa; phylum Chordata; class Aves; order Psittaciformes; family Psittacidae; genus Ara; species Ara ararauna. The sequence goes on along the minus strand of CM054377.1, from coordinate 70,803,905 downwards.
TCAACCTCCTACCTTCTCCAAAATAAGCTCCAAGACAATCCTTTCAGCCAGGCTTCATTCTAAACTCACCTTAGATCTCAACCCAAAAGAGCCTTTAACAGATTAAGCACAAACACTGCCTGCCCTTTTGCAGTCACAAGCCACACCACGTGTATGCTTTTGGTCTTAAGTAAACCAGCTCCATACATGCAAACCCCAAAGCCCAGAGTGCTTAGTGCTAAATTGATGAGACCTCCCACTCTCTTGAAGCACCATCAGGCTGCATATTCCCATACTTGCAGCTGCAAACACAATGTAGGTACAAATGCTAAAGCAGTGTGAACATTTAGCCGTACCTTCTCCTTCAGCAAATCTAATTTTACATTCCCATGCAAGACAATTATACTGTGTAAAAATAACATCTGCTTACTGCATACCTACTCTCCAAGAACATTCCGAATCGTCCTTGCTGAATTGACTTCTTGATGTACTTTCTACTCCTGTATTCATTGCAAAGCATAGCTACAGGTAAAGAAAGCATGGTTAGTTTGTTTGTTTGAACATATAAATTCTGACACATCACCACACTGCCTCAATTTCACCTGCTGAGCCAAACCATAAACCCCAGTCCCACTGAGGACAATTAAGTGCATCTGTGCAGACTCACAGTCATAGTTACAAGTGTAACAAGGCCCAATTTCAAAACAGGATATTCCACCCTGCCAGGCCCTGTCATGCATAAATAGTCAACAGCTGCTCTGTATTAGACATCTTTTACAGACAGAGACAACTTAGGTCTATTTTTCAGACCTTACTCTAAACTCTAGCTGAAAAAAAAGATATTAAAATAAAATGGTCTATATAGTCTATAAAATAGTCTATATGATAGTCTTTGGACTGCAGAGGACATAACCCAGCTCATAGGCATTCTAGTGATACACCTTGGTGCAACACAATGAAAAATCATAAGCTATGAGTACGTTTTAATAACACCCCAATTGCATTCAAGTCAGCTTTTCGGCAGTAATTTAAACCTGGTAAGTACCTACAGCAGCTACTTAAGGCATCAGAAGTCACAGTTCAGGAAGACAGTGCGCCTCCTCTTTGATCTCTGTCTTTCTTTGCCCAGGGCTATAGGCTGCTAATTCTTCAAACCATGAAAGCATAGTACATAGAATAAATAAACATCATGGATAAAGCCACAAATAATACATAGATGAGACTTTCATTTGCATAATCAGGGCTGTATACCTGGAAGGCATGGGATAACTATGTAACCTTGCCAGTGGAAATTTCTGATGTTAGCAATGATGTGGAAATTAATGCACCAGTTTGACCTTGTCTAAAATCAAACACAAATAGGGAGTGCATAATCATTTTTACCACTTCCATCGTAAAGCTTCACTGTCAATCACTTTGCATTTCTTGAATTTCAGTCTAGTGCTCCATCTATTAGCTAATAATTGCTCTCTAAAAATACTGATACATCAGCTTGTCTTTATTCAAAACCTACTTCCCTCGACACAGAAGACAGGTACAAAGATGTACACAAACTGTAAAGGTTGCAGTGAAGGAAGGGAAGAAATTCGAGTTGTGACGAGAAGGGTCATTTTTCACCAGCTACCTACCAATCCCTGTTGCAACCATCATCTGCGGAGTCTGAAGTACTTAAAAACTTTATAACATAAAACTTAGGCTGTGGGCGTGGAGAACAACCTGCTGGCCTTAAAAGAAAATCTATGTTTTCCACGGTTTATATTAATAATATAATGAGTGAAAAACTAGACATTAATTGTGTAATCTTATTGATATCTCAAATTATGCAATAATGACTAGACTCTGTAATAAGGTGGTCATGCTGTGACGGGTGTAATAAATTGTTTTAAAAAGAGTTAAAAATGAAGCGACTACAAAAGATATGAGGTATCTGAGGGGAGTGCTTCATGAGAGATATACAGCTGCCATTAAGGTGCAATCCATCATCAACTTAATTATCCCTGGTAATAGTCAGGTGAAAGCATAAGCTTCCTTAGAAAAGAATAGTTTATGCCTCCGCAGAATGTTCCCCAAGAGCAAAACTGAAATTCCCACTTGACTATGATCCTCTCCACAAATAGCATGTTAGGATGAGCTACTTTGCTTAATTGTTTTTCAACAGGCTGTTTCCTCACAAAGAGAGAGCTCTGAGGAATACGTAAAGCAATAAGGATATCAACCAGCTTGCTGTCATCAAGGATGGTGTCACAGGATTTCTAGTCCAATTGACAGGAGATGCTAAATCCTCCCAGTAGAAGCAAATGGGGCTCAAAGGCCCACAGAATTGCTGGTCATTTTAAAGGGTTTTCCTCAGACTGAAGTCTCTGGATTGCTTCAGTCACCCTACCCAGACTGCATAAGCAGTCGGAAGATGATAGAAAATTGGAGAGAATAGAAACCTGAAAGAAACAATTTCAGACATCTATATTCACAGCAATACTTCCAAAATAGAGAACATCAGCTGACATTCCAGTGTCTTCCAAAAAAATCAGAATCACATAGGACAGACTTGAAACACTGTCAAGAACCACATCACATCCTTCCAGCTCTATGCAGCATCACACAATGAAGGTTTGTAGTGCATCAAGGCACCCTGAGCTTGTGCCAATCTATATTTTTTTTTCCTGGTTTCAGCTGGGATAGAGTTAATAATTTTCTTCCTAGCAGCTGGTGCAGTGCTGTGTTTTGGATTTAGTCTGAGAACAACACTGATGTTTTTAGTTGTTGCTCAGTAGCACTTACCCCGATCAACGACTTTTAAGTCTCATGCTCTGGCAGTGAGGAGGGGCACAGGAAGCCAGAAAGAAGCAAAGACAGGGCACCTGACCCAAATGAGCCAAAGGGGTATTCCATACCACAGCATGTCATGCTCAGTATACAAACTGGGGGGAATTACCCACATGGGACTGATTGATGTTCAGGGACAGGCTGGTTATCAGTCAGTGGGTGGTGAGCAATTGTATTGTGCATCACTTGTTGATTGGGTTTTATTTCTCTCTTTATTATCTCCCTTTTAATTACAGTTATTATTATAGTCGTTCTATTTTACTTATTTCAGTTATTAAACTGTTCTTATCTCAACCAGCAGGTTTTAGCTTTTTCTGATTCTCCTCCCCATCCCACGGGGGGGGGGGGGGGGTGTGTGCGTGTGTGGTGAGAGGCGGGGAGCAAGCAAGCAAGCAGCTGTGTGGTACTTGGTTGCCAGCTGGGGTTTAAACCATGACAGTTTTCCATGGTGTAATTCCTCAGAGCTTTCCTCCTTCCCATTGCTCTCCATACCCTCTACCTTTAAGGAAATTGAAATTCAAACATCTACATTGAAAAACAGCTAGATTTTAAGATCACGGATACATAAGCAGATTGCTCAAAGTAGGTAAGCTAAGGAGCACAACATAGCAAAAACAGTGGCTCTTGAGACTGCACTAAAATCAGCAATGTCTGGGGGAAGAAATCTGTAATAAACAAACTGGAGAAGGTGGACCCATTACTTGCTACAGATTATACAGTCTACAGTAAGAGGAGAAGACTCTCAGGCAACCCTCACTCCAGAATCTCCACCTACCTGAAAGCTACATTTTTGGAACCTTAGATTATATAATTGTATGCTATTAGCACATCACTTAACTGCTTCAACTTTTCCACTACTGCAGTGCTGGAAATCATCAGTTAGGTTACACTGCCATCAGACTGGAGCTGTAGTTGTGAACTTAGCCCAAAACCTGTCAGAAAATACTATTTTACTGTGCTGTATTTAGTTTTGCCAGGAAAATTAAAAGAAAAAAAGCTATCTTAAGCACAGTGCCAAGGCTCTCTTTGTCTAAACCAAAGCGCTCCTCTCTGCTGCCTCAGTTTATTTCCCAGTACAGGGAAAAGGAGGACTTCACCCGCCCGGTGTTCCAGCTGGCAAGTCTTCCTGGCTGGGTCATCTCTAATATCAAAGACTGTGACCAGCACTGCTCAGAGAGCCCAACTAGCCATAAGTATTCACAGAAGCCTCATTTTTCAGAAAATGGATCACTTTGTACATCTAATTTAAGAATCCCTGGAAGACACTTTTTCAAGAAGGCTAATTAGTTCTGAGCCCTCTCTCCCCTCCTACAATCTGATTTTCTCCCACCATGTATCTGGGTCCAAAAACTCATGGCAATGGATCTTCCTTTAAGCTTTTTGGAATGAAGTAGTGACTTCCATTCCTGGGAGAAAAAAACTCTCAAAGCCACCGTAGAAGAAGAGCAAAACACACATTAATACACTTATTGAAAAGGAAAGGAAGGTGGTTGAATTCTCTCTAAAGGAGCTTGCATTAAAAGATCAGAGGCCAAATGTAGCATTTATGTCAACACTTCCTTAAATAACTCTAGCAACTGATAGACTGTCTATGGCATGACTTTGAAATAGCTTTCTGCTGCTTTTCCTCACACCATTTTGCCCATGTGTCTTTTTCTGAGTATCTGTGTGTGTGACAGAAAGAACTACTATACTACACTTTCAAGTACTCACAGTAGTGAAAGGTCAAGAGCAAGCTACCATCTGACAACCCACACACACAGATCTACTAAAATTCTGCCTTCAGAAAAATTTCTCCATATCTCCCCTGATAAAAGTTCAAAATCCTTTTTGAATTAATATTGAAGTAGGCTCACTGCGAAAGTGTCGTAAGTTCCATCTGCCACTAATGAAAGTGACAGTCTCAGTATTAGCCAGACAGATTCACAGGCTCAAAATACATAATTAAGAATAAGCACAAAGGCAGTAATGACTTAAAAAGAGGCAAAAGGATTACCATTATCTACTTCACTACAAACAAATTAAGAACATCACTGGATTGTTTCCCCTGCAAAATAACAGTTTTTTGTTGTCCTGTCCATAATGTGCTTTTCTGCACTAGGTTGACAAGAAGTCTTTTTTCAGGTTGATAGCCCCATTATTTTTCACCTTAATATCAAAACAGTTCTACAGACAACAGTGTTTGTAATCTACTCTCTATTAGGGTCAGAAAGTCTTCTGAGATTTTCATCTGTTGTGATATAGTAGGAAATTATTTTAACTGGCACAACTACACTTTGCAACGGTACACAAAAAAGCCATTCCATAACATCTGCAGTAGGACAAGTAGAAAACATTTCAGTGCCTAGACCTGAATACTCAAGACTAATGACGCACTGTGACCTCAGAAAGGGTGAGATTAAGATTTATTTCTAATAACACTTAGGTACAAGTAAGTAAAATAAATTGAACAAGTAAAATCTGTTGAGCTTTTATGCTTTTCTGTTACCTTTCAAACTGATCTGCAGTGTCTTCTTTACTCTTCTTTCAGAACACCAATGCACACCACCACCTCTCAGTCCTTCACCTTCCCAGGCTAACACTTTAGCCTCTGTGCTGAATTCCATTCTACTAGCCTGGACTCTCTTAAACCTTCTGTATAGCTATACAAAGATTTTGCAAAATTTAATTTTAATGGACAGACTTGGGCACATTTTTCAGCCATTTTAGAGTTTGCAAGTTTGGGTGCCTGCAAAGAGGTGAGCGTCTATTTCTTTTTCTTTCTCTCCCATTTTGGATAACCATTTCACCATTCCATCCCTGAAGATCACTTTTAAGTCACGAAACACAGACTGGACAAACACACTCAAAACTCCCTGCATTTTAGGATTCACGCCCCATACAGAGCAGGAGAATGATAGAGTTTGAGAGCTTGCCGAGAAATTATCACTGCAGTAACCCCCAGTATTTTACCCCTCCCTGCTAAACATCACCTCACTTCCTCTTTCTTTTCTGCAAAGGCAGATTCTGAGTAGTGAGAAAATCTCTGGTTTAATTTTTCTCATCAGAAGTCCCTAATAATAAAGACCCAGAAGCAAGCCTCCATGGAATCACTGCCATGGCTCAGTGGATATCTCCAAGCAACATTTGCTATGTCAGATATCCACTTACGCAGTCAGCTGTGAAACCACTGCAGTAGCAGGCTAGTTTCTGTAAGCTGCATTCCCAGTTATCCCTTCCTTTTAATTGTGTAGTTTTAATCACTTTAGCTCAGCCCCAGTAGTTAAGCAGAAAATTCCTACACCAAATTAAAACCTCCAAACTACAACTCATGAGGCAATGCCTCAGCACCATCTGTGACAGAAACTGCAGATGTCTGTGAAAACACACCCCAGCAAAAATTATTGATGGGAGAGGCGTTCAGGTAGACATGAGAGCATGTCTAACAGCAGAAAGGCCATTACAGTGCAGATGCCGGTAAGTGCTGTTGCTATTTTTGCAGCATGTATGTGGAGCCGTATTTTCAGTACCCAAAATGACATCTGTAACATAGCTTGAAGTCTGTTTGACACACTTTACAAGCTTCAGTCTACAGCTCCCATGTATGAGAAGTTACATTATTTTCTAAAGCTGCATGTAAATCAAGCAGCCTACTGAAACTTAGAAGGACATATTAATCCAAGAGCTTCCAAGGGGGAACCCTTCAATTTAGATCTGACAATTTGAACTCTAAGATGTGCAAGCATCAGGAGCATACAGGAATGGTTTTGAGTTGCATTCACAACCCTTGCCCTCAGTCAACTGTGTGACATCTCCTCACTTGTTTAAGGATTTAGCCCCCACTTTGGTTATTGCCTGGAGACTTCAAACAACTGAAATCCTTCTCAAAAAAAGATACCAGGATTAAAGAAGTAATCTGTTCCAACAGTAGTGAAAACCTGCTGCATGTATAAAATTCATTCCATTTTCAACCCTCGGAGACTCCCTATGGGACAGCATAGTTTTTCATTAAGCAAATCAGAATTTGACTAAGGTTCAGACAGCAGCAAGTTCACTTCTAAGCAGCCTACACAACTGAAAACAGAAAAGATGATAAAGCATGCCACTTGTATATTTACTTAAAGACTTATATATGATGTTAAAAGCTTAGAACCATAGAATGGTTTGGGTGGGAAGGGAAATTAAAGATCATCTAGCTCCACAGATGCATCTCATCAGGTCCCATGGACTTGTGCACCTTCAGGTTCCTTAGATCTTCTCTAACATGATCTTCTACACCATGGCAGGTGGTTCTTAATACTCTCAGTCCCTGCCTTTGCCTTCTGCTACTTGAGCAATGTGACTGAAGCACTTGGTGCAGGGCAAAAATGTCACTGAGTACCTCAGCCTTCCCCATATCCAGGGTAACCAGGTCTCCCTCTTCCGGGGGGGGTCCCAGATTTTTCCTAGTCTTCCTTTTATCCTGACATACCTATAGGAGCTTTTCTTGCCCTTGATGTCCCTGGTCAGATTTAATTCTGTTAGGGCTTTAGCTTTCCTAGCCTGATCTTTGGCTGCTCAGGCAATTTCTCTGTATTCCTCCCAGGTTACCTGTCCTTGCTTCCTCCCTCTGTAGGGTTCCTTTTTGTGCTTGAGTTTGTCTGGATGCTAATTATTCATCTGCACAGGCCTCCCAGCATTTTTGCTTGCCTTTCTCTTTGCTGGAATGCAGTGCTCCTGAGCTTGGAGGACAGTATTTGATGCCTGCAAATCACTGAACTATGTCCAATTTAATAAAACTCTCTAAGGGAACCAAGTGAACTGTGTGGCTTGTATGCTGGCATAAATATTCATGAATTGCTAAGAAAGCTAATAGGATCAATAAGAGCACAACTTTATAGTTCACATCACTCTTGGTAAGTAAGGATCCCATTCTGTTTTCAGCCAAGTCAAGAAAAAGTTTGTCATTGCATTTCCAAGAGCCAAGACAGGAGACAAAATTGCACAGAACTACCCTGCAGTCTGTATTGTAGTCTGAAAGGAGCACTCAGCTTTGGAATCACTTAGAAGCTACCAACAATGCATAGCTTTAGTTAGGAAAATATCTTGCCATCTAAAAACTGTAACAAGAATAATTTTACAAAACTCCAGAACACAGTGTACATTGCTCCTAAATATATATTTATTTAATTTGAAAAGAAAAAAAAAAAAAAGAAGAAAAAAATTAATGTTCCCCCCTGTTTTAATTGCTGGCTAACTTTTCTCTTTTCAACTCTGAAATTAGTCACTGCATGCACAGTTTCTTATCTTGTGCTATACCGCTCATTTCTGTGAGAGTCTTCTGTACCTTACCCTGTGCTGCTGCTGACTGAGGGCTCCCACACTTGTCAACCCCCTCAGTTCCACTCAGATCGTGCAAACACACTTGGCCCATGAAGAAAAAGGCTCCCCCAACTCCAGCAGCCAAGGACACCCAGTAACAAGTGTGCCAGTGTTTCCTGCAGGCAGTGCAGTGTCCACTGCCAGAGCCCCACGGCAGAGAGCTGGGTTGCAGGGAACGCAGAGCACTCCCTGGGGACCCTCAACACCAACGGCTGGTACATGGGAACTGAGGGAAGTTGTGCACAGCCTTGCTCCCGCTGCAGCCACTCCTCTTTAGAACTTCCCCCTATGGGAATCATAGAATCAGCTAGGTTGGAAAAGACCTTTAAGATCCTGAACTCCAGCCATTAGCCCAGCACTGCCAAGATCACCATTAAACCATGTCACTGAGGGCCTCTTTTACATGGTTTTTGAAGAGCTGGCTGGGGTGTGTGAGGAGGTGCATGCAGAGAACTGACACCCTGAGCTGGGGCCAGGGCAGCCCTGAGGGGCCATGGCACATGGAGGACCCATGCAGGCAGCAGGAGCAGCAAAACCCCATTAGGGGAGAGAAAAAAAAGCCCAAACTGAGTAAGGAGCAGGACATGGCAGGAGGATGCTACCGCCCGTCCCTCAACAAAGGGGCTGGAGTGGGTACTGAGACAAAGGGAGAAAGGAAGGAAGGAAGGGAAAGGATAAGGAAAGGAGGAAAAGGAGAGGGAGGGAAGGATTCTAGTATGCATTATGTAGCCCAGTGTGTAGAAATAAGGGGTGGAGTTTGTAATTTTGCACTGAGCCCCAGCCTCCAGCACCAGCTGTTGCCTCACAGGGGGAATTGAGAGGGAACTGAACTGAACTCACAGTGAAAACATAAAGAATTGAGATAAGAAGGGGAGGAGGACTGAAACAGACCCTTGGTAAAGGAGAAGAAAGATGTTTCTTTAATGTGTCTTTGGCTGTTTATCATCCTGGTTTCTTTTCAATCAGTAATGTAAAGTTTTTTAATTGGCATTAAGTGAAACTCTGGAAGTCAAGACTATCTTGCCCAGAGCAGTGGTGTTCGCCCCAGATCCTGCACAACTCCCATAGTCCTGGGCTACAAGAAAAAGTGTAGGGACAGCTCCCTCCCCACCCCAGATTCCAAGAAGTTAACCCTGATTTTCTTTTTTCTTTCAACTCCCTGGCTTAGAATTTCTAAACAAAAAGTGTCATGGTTTAAGTCCAATCAGCCACGCAATTTCTCTCTCTCACTCACTCCCCCCTCTTTCTTCCCCCCGCTCCCGGGTGGATGGGGAGGAGAATCAAAAGAATGCAACTCCCACAGGTTGAGATAAGAACAGTTTAGTAACTAAAGTATAACACAAATCACTACTGCTACCACCAATAATAATAATGGCAAGGCAAACACAAGGGAAGAATACAATTTCTCACCACCTAAAACCAAGCCCGACCATGCAGTGCACCCCCACCCTTCCGGGTCGCTGCTCTCTGCTCTCCATCCTGGGCATGATGTGCTGTGGTATGGAATAACCTCTTTGGTCAGTTTGGGTCAGGTGTCCTGTCTCTGCTTCCTCCCAGCTCCCCTCCTCCCTGGCAGAGCATGAAACTCAGAAAGTCCTTGGCCAGACCAAAACATCACTAAGCAGTAACCGAAACACTGGTGTTATCAGCGCTGTTCCCAGGCCCAAAATCAAAAACACAGCGCTACACCAGCTACCAAGGAGGAGAAAAATGACTGCTGCTGCTGAACCCACGACAAAAAGAAATTTCAGTTTTCTTTTGTAGGGTTTTGTTGTTGTATTTGAGTTGAATGGTCAAACAGAAAACCAGCCACATTAGCAATTTTTCATGAAGCTCTAGTGTCAAGGGCACGTTTTATGTTTCCATAGCAGCCCAAGTATGTTTTGCAGTCTAACAGTTGTAACACTAATTTTTCTCTTTGCACTTTAGTAAAATTAAAGTCCAGGTCACTTCTGAGGTTCATTTTGGTTTGGTTGAGGGAAGGAAGGTTGTTTTTTATGTCAGACACTCATATGGGCAAGAATAACTGGAAGAAAGATACCAGAGTAAGTCCCTGCCAGAGAAGTGTTACAACTGTGTTGGGGCAAGGATGCTGATTATATAAAGTAAATGAGACCATAACGTTGAGATAGCACCATACTTACAAACACTAAAGGAATGCAAGAGCAAAATAGGGAAATCAGTTACAAAAATGTTTTTCCCATGGAAATGGACTGCTGTAGTTAGGAACAGAGTATAACAAGTGATATACTGGAAAACACACTCATAAAGTAGAGGGCAAGCTGTCTTTGGGTTTAGGGAGACAAGTAAGACTTATAGTGATAGTAAATAAACTGGTTAAAGTGTAAGAGACCCTCCTGCTGAATTGGTGTATCAAAACAAACCAGTAAGAGAGAGTCAAACCTCCCTTGCTTAGAGATTTTCTTCGTCCTTCCTTAGGCAAGCTCCCAGCAAAATCAGTGAGAATTCATCTCTTTAAAAATCTACTCTTTTCATCTCCTTTCTATGAGGCATATGAATATTAACTTGCTAATGGGTTTTAAATGCATCTCAGTAGGATATTAAATGTGGATTTGCATGGACAACTTTAGTGGCTTTGAAATGACAGTTAACCTTTAGTAACCATTCAGAATTCAGTGTCTGGGTCTGTGTGCATGTACATGGTTCCCAGCAGCATCTTGGACTTCTTTCATCTAATGGAACTTTTAATTCGTTTGGGCCTTTTTTCCTCTTTTTAATTGTCTTGTTTTGCTTACTGAAACAGATGCATATCATTTACCTCCTAAATATTTTTGTTTGTTGAATGTGTGGTTAAAATGTCACTTTTCCCATTTCCTCTCCCCATGCCCAACACAAAGAGCTTGGACAAGAAATATATGTACCTAACCTTCTACCTCTTATACCACTGGGGGTGGCTCCCTTTTATCCTTGAGACCCTCTGGCCAACCTCCGCTGATTTTAAGTGACTGTAGAGTGAACACTTTTCTGACTGATAAGCTCTGCCAGTTGCCATAATTCAGTACCTTAATGAGGTTTTGTGTGAACAGTGAGGAAGATAAATTATGAATAACAGTGGCCAAGATTTAAAAATTAGCAATGATTTCTGGGTGTCCTGTAGGTAGGAAAACAGCAGATCTTTGAAGGACTCAGTGTTATAAAAAAACCCAGATAACTCTTCAGATGTCAATAGCTACTTTCAAAACTCTAGGTTACATGCCCATTTTCAGGTAGAGTAGGCATAGCTGTTCTCCAAGGTAGTCTTCTAATCATGTAGAACTAGTATCACCCATAACTGAAGTAGGTCTGGAAAGAGGACCATAAATAGGAGTTTATAGCAATGAGACATTTTGAAGTGATAACACAAACCTCAACGAAATTCCACCTGGTTATACAGATGTAAAAGCAGCATAAAAGTTACGGTATGACCTGCACATAGAGTATTTGAGAGTAAAAAAATTTGCTGCTGTTGACCATGATGCTTTAATTTTGTGCCTCACTAACGTTCTGTAGCAACAGACTTCCTGGAATTTGTCATGAAAAGTACTTTATTTAGACACCTTTCACTGTGTTTTGAGATTCTAAAGTGGATTATATTTGCCAAGCTCAAGTCTATCTAACAGGGGACTGTGGAGGTTTTATCCTTTATAGTTACACAAATTTACACTTTTTAACACTTGGCATACTAAGATGGGCTTCATTTTTTCTTTTTGGACCAACACCAAGTGTAGGTAAGATGAAGTGTGGAACTGTATCACAGAAACTTACCTACAACATGAGTATGAAATTCAATATGGTAGAAACCTTGGTCCCCAAAACTCCCTAGCCAGAATTACGCAGAGAAAAATCTGTTACAGACATGCAATGAGAAGCACCAGGAGACTTGGCCTCTCATGATAATAGGACATATGGCTTAAGAATATCAATAGCCATGTAAGAATTCTGAACATAGACAATCTGCAGTTTATACCAAATTTGTAGCAAAATGGTAAAAAACATAGTCACAGGGGTGTTCTGGGTTGTTTTTTTAGTTTGAGAGTGGTTTGGTTTTTCTCCTTTTTTTTTTTTTTTTTTTGTTTTGTTCTGGTTTGGTTTTTTCCTCGGTTTTGTTTTTGGTTTTTTTTCTGGCTTCTCTAAGCCTTTTAAAGCCAAGAATTAATCTAGATAATTGTCATCTAGCTAGACATTAAACTAGTCCCCGGGTTGCTAATAAGGTAGCTTTGAATGTGTGTAGTTCAGAAGTGGAAGAGATATAGAGGTACCACAGATCTCTTACGATACGTGCGCCAAACAAACCTCATAATGTTTGTTGGAGAGAAAAAATGTAACTGCAAATGTAGGAATAAGCAGCAAACAGAACCTGCGAAAAAGGTTAAAAAAAAAGAGGGGAGGAAGAAGGAAGCTATGGTAGAGATCCATCACAAAGAATTTCCCAGTCCTTCTACAAAGCAGACTAGAGAAGGAGTGACACCTCTCCCAGATTCTTGCAGGAAACCGCTGGGGGTCGTGTCGTGAAATGCTTTATTTAATCCCATCCATAAACCATCTGAAGTCTGCCTGAAGTTTGTTGTTCTTTGTTCATACCACTCCCACTGAAAAGTGATTCCAGAATCTAATATTCTTTATAAATTATTTTCATAGCTAGCTTGAGCCAACATCACCTTCAGACACTTCACAGTTTACTCTTCCTGCTGCTTATTTCTTCCTGAATTTATGGACAGCACACTTACCTCTTCTTAACCTCCTTTTGACTAGTGCTAACTTAATTTTAAATCTTGCCTGTAAGTCAGAGGTTCCACTCCTCTGACTAGCCTTCTCTCTCTACTCTAGTTTGTTTGGAACATCTTTCCCAAGTGCAGTAACAAAACCAATATACACTACATTACAAGGCTCACAGATTCCCTGTATATGACCAGTAGGAATATGTGTCAGGGTACAATTTAAAATTGCATCCAAGAATCTTTTAATGAATATATATATAATTTCTGTTTAAGAAGTGCCTACCTCATGGCAGAAACTCTTGCTCATGACCTTGTATTATACCCCATTTTTATAACTTTTTTTTCTTCTAAGTCATCTTAGCTCTTCTCTGTTAATCTCTTCTGTATTGACAGTAGCTTCCAACTTCAGTTCATTAAGTATGTATATAATGCATATGCTACATACTTTAAATGGAGATCAGTCACAGAATTAATCCTTGAAGATCTTTTTTACTGCCTAGGGAAGGATAATATCTTGGAAGCATGATATGATTATTCACATAATACAAAGCACTGTCAATAATATTCAGCATGTCCTCAGAGCAGAAGGGGAATGGGGAAGACTGATCCTTTTAACATTATATTTAGTAAACAGTTATAGAAAGTTAATACACAACAGTGTCCATAAACCTACCATAAAGGATGTCTATTCTGATTATTGTGGAGACAAGCTCTGGTGTCAGAAACTGTCTAGCCCTGTTAGCCTCGTATGTCATGCTGACCAGTTAGGCTTAAGTGGAACAGTACACACAGTTATAGAGCTTCCAGATGACTTCTGCTTCCTAGGCAGGTTTGGCATGGTTTGCTTTGTATTGTAAAAGCCAGGTCCTTCTCTCCCACCCTACCACCTTCCCCTGCACCACCACTATCTTGTTCGAGCAAATAAGCTTGTAGTACAACCTCACTGAGTTTCTTCATCTTTACTAGGTTGCAGAATTTAGCAACATGCTTATGCACACACAATATGCAGCACACCCAAAGCTTTACTTAGAGTTTCAACTCGCTGCATGAGGTGTTGAACACTTCATTTAGTTAGTTTGTTTTCGTAAATTGGTGCAATCTAAATGGACTGAAAAATGTATTGACTACAGTTAAAAGGAAAAAGTAACATATGCTCTTAACAGTGCCTTTATATTAGGCAAAGATTTTTACTTGGCAGTTGAGAAAATTCCCTTTGTTGTTGAGCTGCTACAGGATGAAGCAGATGGCTATTTAAAACCCAGAATTCCCAACAGGAAATGGGAACAGATGTCTGTAAGCAAGAATAAGAAATAAAAAATCTTTCTGTAAGTCCATACACTGAGAACAGAACTATTTGAGATTTTATAAAAGTCTGTCTGCCTCCAGAAGCCAATAAAACATTTTGTCTTCCCTTATCTTTTCTCCTTCTTCCCTATACTTTAAAAATACACATCTGCAACATGGATGGCGCTTTGATAAAGCAATCCAGCTTTTAGGAATGTGAGAACAGTCCCACTAACACACCTGGCAACATTGCGTGTCTGCCTTCCTCAAAATAACTCTTTTCCAAATTTGTTGATGTTACAAGCACAAAAATCTGTCTTTTACGCAAGAGCTGTACTACAAAGCAAGGCTCAGTGCTACATGGGGTTCATTGCTGAAGGTCTAGACTTTATTATAAAATAACAGAGCTGGAGGTGGACAAGGTTGAATGCACAGCAGAGGTTTTGCTAACATGGCATAAATCCTTTGTCTTTTTTCAAATATTCGTTTTGCTTCCTTGATTTTCTGTGTTTTGTATCCAGTACACTATAAAGGAAGACTGCTGACTCTTAATGACACCACTTCACCTCTAACTACAAAAAATTTAATGCACAAACATGCAGCAAGAGATTGACATTTACCCATAGGCACTATTTAGTGCCATGGATGCATAACAAAAGTTCAGAGTTTTGAGAAGAGGAAAAATAAAGAAAAGAAAATAGACTTTCTATTATGACACCCTTTGGAGATTACAGAATATAAAACCAGCTTAAAGTCAGTTCTTGTGCCCTTAAGGATTCCTCTCTGATTTTCTCCTACAGTTGACTTTCAGCCGTTAAAACAAAAACAAGCATATCTCAGCTTTCTCGTGAAAATTGCTGAGAAATAAAATAGCTTTATTACAGTTAAAGCAACACGGGGAAAGCACTCCTATAATAATACATAGAACAACAGGTTTCCAGCCACCGAATTGTTGGGGTTACTACAAACTCAATGCTCTGTAGTGGTCAGAAAAGCAAACCAAATAGTAGGCATTATTAGGAAAGGATTAAATAGCAAAATGGAAGCTGTCATTTTCAAATTATGCATGATCATGACTGAACACTATATGTAAAACTGGCCTCCCTTTTCCCTCCAGAGAGAGTTCAGAGAAGGACAGTCATAATGACTTAAACATGCAATGGCTTCCAATAGAAAGAAAGAAAGAACAGATTAACATTTTTCAGCTGGTAAAAGAGAAAATTGTGGAAGGACATGATGGAGATCTGTAATATCTGTGTATAGTGATAGGAATAGCTAGACAGGAACTAATTGCTCCCTGCTCCTGCAGGCCTTGAATAAGGTTACCAGTTGCCTAGTTCAGAAAAGGCATAAGGGCCTGATTTATCACACAATGTCTAGTTAAGCTATAGAATTTACTATTTCACCACCATTGTGGTGATATTTTACATCAAATAAAAAAAAATTAAGTAAGTTTATGGGTAAATTCACTGAGACATTATAAAGGCACAGAACCCCTCAGCTAAAATGTTAGACTAGAATAAAATAGAGAGAAAAAAAGAGGAAAAGAGAGACTCAGAGCAATGGTAAGTATAAAATGTGCATGTAAATCACATAACTGTTCTTAGGGAAATTCTGAAGCTTACTGGGCCCCAAATGTATCCTACTTGGACTCATATCTTTCAGATACAGACTTAGATCTTATAAGAAATTAAACACCTTCCATGCAACATGCATAGAACTTTAAACAGCAAGTGCATACATTTAAAGATAAAAGAAGAAAGAAACGTGAGAACAGAACTTCTTCCAAAAGCACAGCTAGAAATAGCTATCTGACTAGATAAAGCATCTTTAAATTTTTTAATAAAATTGGGGGATATATTTTAGAAAGAGCAGGTATCAACCAAGATTGTGCTTCAAAGCAACTCATTATCTAATAAAATAACATGCAAAGAAGCATTATCCTTTTACTAAATATTAACCTAACACATCAGCATGTTTGGCAAAGCTGATAATCTGAGCAGAGGCTATTGGCAAAGACTCAAAGATTATTATTTCAAGAATTTTATCTTTGCTCTCTTGGTATAAGTCTTTTTTATGATGAGAAACTGAAGCTGTGAATCACACAGATCAAGGTTTCTTTCTGTATGATTAAATGTAGATAATTAATTCATAAATCCGTACCAGTGGTAATAGGAAATCCACAATTTGGCTTAGAGCTATGAAGTTCACTAGAGTATGATTTTTAAACAAAGTTTTATCTTATACACCTACAGATCAGGAGTGTGCTCCTGAACAAACAGGAGGACATGGTCAAACTTGTTCATTCTGATTAACTCATAATCAATTTTCCATTAAACTTAGGTAGTCCACTTATTTTTTTCAACTATAGGTACCTCCTAGGTTTTGATTTTGATTGAGCAGCACTTGATTCTGCAGAAACCATGTTGCTTACTTCTTGCTAGGGGAGAGAAATACTGGAGTCATCCGTAAAATGAAGGGAGTTTTCTTCACCTTTCCATCTCACTTTCCCAGCATTTTTTTCAGTATTTCTAGATAGTTAGTGACAGCAGAGTTAACTTGATATAGACCCATCACATTTCTCTTACTCCACAATGAAGAGATGCCAGAATAACATTTAACAGAATACACTAATTTAAGGTGGACTTCACCTTTAATGCTTCTTCATGCAGTTTCTTTTCAAAGTAAATTAACCACATGGAAAAGTAGGAGATGGATACGGGTGTGGGAGTGAAATACCCAGGCTTCCCCATAATGAAACCATTTCAGTAACCAACAGCATTGTTTAGTAGACTGATGTTACTCTAAAGGAGTTTGATAGCTACCATATGTCTTTGACAAAGAGCTTAAGTGACTATCACAGGAATAAATAGTTCTTTATCACTAATTAGCCATACTGTTGGCTTGTGAGATATTCCAGCTAGAACTATTGTTTTTAGAACGTGAGTTGATATACAGAACCCAATCCTTCAGGGTTCATTGCAAGCCAGACATTCATACAAGGAAGAGGTGTCACAGTAGGAATATATATCAGGTTATGAAACTCATTAAATGAAAAAGAAATGGGCAGTAATTTCAGCAAATATATCACTCTTGTCAAGTAGATGATCTAAAGATCCATGGCAAAGCATTTAATTTAAATGCTTCTGTAAAAATGAAATCAATAAAATCACAGCTATGATGGTTTGTACTCTGTCCCCTGTTTCCAGGCTGTGGGCAGATGAACTGTTTAGAACCTCGGAAGTACAATGGCTGTATTTTCCAGAAATTATAAAATAGTTTTTCTGGTGGCCTTCCAGTGGAATGAGAACTGGGTGAGAAAATAGGAAACAGAAAAAAAAAAAAAAAAGAAAAGCTCTTAACATTTATGAAATTAAGCTCTAAAAAAAGGAAAAAAAATTGACACCATCACACTTGCAGGAACTATCCTGTTTGTCCAACAATGCACCATTGCTCAGCTTTATGTAAAGCGCATGATGCCTGGGAATTCGCCTCCAGCTGAACCCAAAATAAATGTTTCAATTAGTTTCAGCCAGATTTTCATGGGATCAGCATAATGCAGAGAATTTCCATCAGATCGGTGGTCTGACTGACACTAGAGAAAGCATCCAAGACGGAGGCTGCTGCTGGTTCCAGAAGCTACTGCGTCACGAACACATGCTGCACATCAACAGGCACCAAATACTACTTTTGCTACATGGAAAAAGTACAGGTACACCATGTGCACTTGCAGGAATCGAAACAGCACTAGAACTTTCTTTCTGATGAGGCAAAAATGAGACAAATATGTTTTTAAGACAGAGAAAAATAATGAACGATGGCCAGGACTGGAGGCCTGTCTACTTGAAGCAGGAGCATGAAAAGAATTTCCTTACCTTCAAAGTGCTGTTCTCTCTCTTCCCTTTCCTGAAAATAGCTCCACAGAAAGTAAAACAATAAAGTCAACTTCTTCCTTTAGGATTTGCCTATGTTACTTCCAGAATGAAATGCTTGTTCCAGCACATGCCTTATTTAAGATGTACTATCAGGTGAGTTGGAAAACCTGTATGAAACATCTCTTTACTCTTAATGACTCGTCTGCTTTCATCTCCACACTACTTTATATTGGTAGGACAGTAATTTCTTTCTCCATCAAACTGCTTCTCTAATACACCCACGCAGACTTCCTCATTGTAATTTCTGCCTCTCAGGCAGCCCCTCTTGGTCTCACTTTCAGCGCTTTCCACAGCAGCAAAGTGGCTAGTCACATTTATAAAACAGTTAAAGAACACGGAAGGGCACAAGGTTCCAAAGAAAACAATTCCAAACTCTAGATTTGGGTAGGATTTTTGTTGGTTTTGGTTTTTTTTTTTTTTTTTTTTGGTTGGGTTTTGTTTGTTTTGGTTTGGTTTGGTTTTTTTTTTACATTTTAACCATTCAGAGGGACCTTGTTATAGGATATTTAGAGCATACTGACCAAGTTATTGTATAAGCACATCTGTAACACAGTATCTAGTCCTTTTCCTCCTTTTTATCATAATACGGTGACCATCACATACAGAAATTTGCTTTACTTAAGAAATTGGGCCACTGACACTGTGTTTAGTTTCTGACATAGCTGTAATTTTCTGGTGCCTGTCTCCCTGAACTACTAGTTGGTTTCCCATCTGCTTCTGTGTGTGAAAATCTGCACCCTGTTGACGATCTTATAGAGGCTTTTTAAATTGCCTGAAGTTCTGTGGGTATTATGAGAACACAATATCAAAGAGGCTGTTGATGCATGAGGTAGTGGTTAGGTTGTTATTTTGGGCGCCTATTGTATACGCTAAAACAGACTTCAATCATAATTCAAGACTTGTTTTTTGTATCTGAGACTGGAGTGATCAAGCAACGATGTAAAAAAAAAAATCACCCCACCAAAAAAAACCACAAACCAAAACCAAACAAAACCACAAAAAAAAAAAAAAAAAAAAAAAAAAAAAAAAAAAACCCAAAAAACAATGCAACAAGCAACCACACAACAAAACAACAATCCCAACAAAAAATACCACATTTCATTTTCTTTAAATGAAATTACAGGCAGGCTCCAAGGCTCCAGAAGTGTACAGTAGTCTATATAAAGAAAAAACTGTTTCATAAGAAGCAAATGAAGACTTTTTTTCTGACAATATAATACAAGAGTGAGTTTCATAGAACACAGCTCCGAAGATCTGTATTAAACATAAATGAAACATAAAGCTGCATCAAAACTGATTAGCAGAGGAGTTCTATGGATCTCTTCTGCACAGCTTTAGAGCAACCATTTAGGTGTTTTAGAGTTTGCTCACACTCATTTTCATTTGCATCTGGATTTAAAATTAGAGATAACAGTTTGACATAAGAGTAGCTTTCTGCACCTTATTCAAACAGAAGTCAGTCACACTCACACCTCTGGGCCAAAGCTGGAGATAATAATGACAGGTCACCTGCATTGGAACTAACAGTCTGCCCAGGACTGGAATATAGTTGTACATTCTCACTTCAGACAGTGTCTCATTTAAAATACTTCTTGGGCACAGTGAAATTCAGGAAGCAATGAAAAGTGTACCTGCAGCTGCAGCAAGCATTAAACGAAGGTGAATCGGAGCTCTCTTTACTGGCAACATCGCATTTGGTAGTGGTTTTCTCACTACTTCAGATCCACATATCTGTCAGTCAGATTAAGTGCTCTACTTATTCTCTTAGATTATGGTCTCCAGGTATCTGCCACTTGTGACATATTTGATGCTTCAAACGTAATTTCAATTTATGCAATATTTTGCATATTGGATGAAATGCATAAATGACAGGAAAAAAAATAAGGGGTACTAAAAAGCTTAAGACAGGCTTAGCTCAAGATGAAATAGAATATAAAATTAAAGAAGGTAAGGAAAAGAAGTGGAAAGAGAATGTGGAGTGATCTGCTCATATATTCTAGCTCATGTATTATTTTTACTTTTCTTTTTACTCTGAAATCACTCCAGTCACCACAACTGCATTGGCATTAGATACACAATGAATATTACATTTGATTCTTCTTTAGCTTTTCCATTAGTTTTTATCCCAACTGCACAGCACTATAGCTCATATATCACCCCAAACTCCCGTGCCTGAAAGCAAAGTATAAGCTGGCTATACTTGGTTGCTGTAGTATGTTAATATACTGGTTGCTAAGGTGATGCATTTACCAAGTTAACTCTGAATAAGTAGTTTGCTTAAATAGCAGAGCAATATTAGTCAGTGCAGAATACTGTAACAGCTATATAACTCTTGATTTTTCAAGTAGATTCCTTTAAATAGTAGAGGCATCGCCAAGCTATGCTGCATTTTGCAGCACATCTTATAGATATGCTTAATTTTCTGCAGTGCCAGCCAGAATATGACTAAAAAACTCCTCCCTACACGCCAGAAAAGAGAATCTGTGGATTTTGTCTGCCCTATAATGATAGCAAAATTATAGCATTCTGATCACTCCTTTAAAAGAAGAGAGAGAGAAACAAACATGGATACTTGTCTCTATGTTCACTTGGTATTTATTCATAGCTAAATGGTGTTAAATCCTCAGTAGAGAGCCCACAGATTTTGGATGCTGGAGTCAGAATAAACATTAAGGAACTGATGGAAAAACAGCCTTCTTGCTTCCTCCTGTCCCCATCTATCTGCACTTGTATCTCTATTCAGCCAGAAAACATTTCAGTGAACACTCATGCTTGCAATTTACAAAAAGCTTTTAGTGACGCTATCATCTTCCTTCTTTGTACTTCCAGCCACCTACAAGTGACATTGTGTTTCTCTAATAGGCTATTATGCTGTCTGCTTGAAAGCATTTGTTTGATATAATTCCTTGCAATTGTACTAGAAAAGTCACACTTGTTTCTAGCTTTCTAAAACTGTGTTTCAAATATTTAATTTTTTCATTTTTTTTTTTTTAATGACACTACTTTCAAATGAAAGCAGCTCCCTACCTGTAACTTCAGTTCTGTTCTGTATTATGGTTGATCCTTCTTAATAGTCAGGGAGGGTGCAGATAAGTCATTTGGTTTTAACACTCTCCCTGCATTGCTACAGAAGCAGCCCAGGTTTATGAAGAAAATCCATCTAGTTCTCACTGTCTCTAGAGACGTGATTAATTCCCACTGTTTGAATGGAATCAAGTGAGAGGAGTCTGCCTGAGAACTGACAGCCTTTCAAGAACAGCTGTTAATGAGAACCAAATAAGGAGTAAGGGTGTTCAGAGACAAGATGGAAGAGAACAATCCAGATCTTCACTTAAATTGCAAGCAATTACAATTTTTTTAATTGTTTTTCCTACCCAATTATTAGTTGCCATTAAAAATCAAAAGCAAAATAAAAACTTGTCTGTGTTTTGCGCATAAAGGTTGCACATCAATGTTAAAAGCAGAGGGATCTTTCATTCTATAACCTTATTTCATAGGCATTCTGCTTGGAAATAGCCCTGAAGATAACCAGAGGAGCCAGATTATGCAAATTGGCAACTGCAGACCACTCCGAGCATGTGATAGAGAGCAATCACCAAGGTGAACATTTAAAGATGCAGATGAGATCTTATACTTAAAGATGTGAACAGCTCAAGTTCTGAGCTATCTGCATACATGAAGGTCACTCTGTGCCAGCACTAGGTGACATTGTAGATCAGTGTATTTGAGGGGAAGATGGAATTGTTTTTGCTTCTCCCCCTCCATTTTAACATTTAACCTAAAAGTGATTTCTGAAGGCAGAGATATCCATATCCTTATTATGTGTGTAGTGAGGAGTCTGTTGAACAAGAAACTACTATCTATTCTTGCTTGCTGGTCCAAGACCTTGTACACGGGCAACATTCCTATGCATAACTTATTTGCCATACCCTTGTAACTTATGTACCTAAAACAAGCAACTCCAGTAAAGACAGAATATCTCTTCCCTCCAGTGAGCACACTCTCCTGGTCTGACAAAGGAAAAAGATGGAAGCAGAAATGGCAACCAGAAGATCCTGTCCCATAGAGGAGTCCCATGCTATGCAAACAGCTGAGAAGTAGAATATATTTGTTCCCTCATAAGACCAAGCTGTTCTTGATAGATTTTGACTCGAGGGTCAAGTCAACACCTTCATGCCCAAAAGAGGAAAAGAATGTAGGCCATAAGTGGTAATATCACTGTTTCTGAAGAGCACTCTGCATATAGAGATCTTCCTCACTTCACATTTCACAGGGCAACTAAGCCTTACTTCCCATAATATGTTCTTGGCTCCAGCTTGAAACTATCCTTCTAGTCTTAGACTTTTTACTTGGTGACAGTTCATACTAATGCTAAATAAGCACATCAAGACAGTCAAATTAACATATATGACTTGGGCTGCAGGGCATTTTCCCTCCAATGCAGGGAGAGGCTATAAATCCAACTTCTCAAGCTGTCTGTTCTCTGAAACAGGCTCCTCTCCCTGAACAAACCCTTGTGTTTTCAGTGGAGTCTGGCTAGCAAAAAGCACTGAGCCAGAAGGTTACATTTGTCATAAGAGATAACATCCTGTGCTTTTTCAGATAAGACTATTCCAGCCAGTCCTCCATTTTCCTTTTGATAAAAATTAAAAAGGGTTAATGTTTTGCAGGATGAAGGTAAACCAGTTTGTGAAGAAGAAAAATCCATGAGCGTAGGGCAGGCTTAACTCTGCTCAGAAAGAGAGGATACTTAGTTGTTCCTCCATATTTTCACCATCTCAGTCTTCCCCTTAGACTGAGGGTCTGCAGAGTGGCAAGCAGCCAGGAGCAGGCACCAAACAGGCAGAACAGGGCCAGAGGAACAGCAAACACCAATACTACTGAGGTTCTGAGGAGTAAGATAGAATCATAGAATAGTTAGGGATGGAAAGGACCTGAAGATCTTCTAGTTCCAACCCCCTGCCATGGGCAGGGACACCTCCCCCTAAACCATGCCAACCAAGGCTCTGTCCAACCCACCTTTGAACACCACCAGTGATGGGGCATTCACAACTTCCCTGGACAACACATTCCAGTGCCTCACCACCCTTTCAGTAAAGAATTTCTTCCTCATATCCAGTCTAAACTTCCTCTGTTTAAGTTTGAACCCATTACCCCTTGTCCTATCACTACAGTGCCCCTCCCCAGCATCCCTATATCCCCCCTTAAGATATTGGAAGGCTGCTATGAGGTCTCCATGCAGCCCTCTCTTCTCCAGGCTCAACAGCCCCAACTTTCTCATCCTATCTTCATTCGGAGGTGCTACAGTTCCCTGATCATCCTCGTGGCCCTCCTCTGGACTTGTTCCAAGAGTTCCATGTCCTTTTTATGTTGAGGACAGTCCCCTGATCATCTTCGTGGCCCTCCTTTGGACTTGTTCCAACAGTTCCATGTCCTTTTTATGTTGAGGACACCAGAACTGCACACAATACTCCAAGTGAGGTCTCATGAGAGCAGAGTAGAGGGGCAGGATCACCTCCCTCAACCTGCTGGTCATACTCCTTTTGATGCAGCCCAGGATACGGCTGGCTTTCTGGGCTGCAAGCGCACACTGCTGGCTCATGTTCATTTTTTCATCAACCAACACCCCCAAGTCCATCTCTGCAGGACTGCTCTGAATCTCTTCTCTGCCCAACCTGGAGCTGGGCCTGGGATTGCTCCCACCCAGGTGTAGGACCTTGCACTTGGCATGGTTAAACTTCATCAGGTTGGCATCAGCCCACCTCACAAGCATGTCAAGGTCCCTCTGGATGACATTCCTTCCCTCCAACGTATCAACCCAACCACACAGCTTGGTGTCATCTGCAAACTTGCTGAGGGCGCACTCAATCCCATTGTCCATGTCTCCGACAAAAATGTTGAACAAGACCAGTCCCAGCACTGATCCCTGAGGGACACCACTCGTTACTGGTCTCCAGCTGGACATCGAGCCCTTGACCACATCTCTTTGTGTGTGGCCATCCAGCCAGTTCTTTATCCACCGAGTGGTCCACCTATCAAATTGATGCCTCCCCAACTTAGAGACAAGGATGTCATGTGAGACAGTGTCAAACGCTTTGCACAAGTCCATGTAGATGACATCAACTGCTCTTCCCCTGTCCATCAATTCTGTAGCCCCATCATAGAAGGCCATCAGATTAGTCAGGCAGGATTTCCCCTTAGTGAAGCCATGCTGACTGTCACCAACCACTTTGTTGTTTTTCATGTGCCTCAGCATGCCTTCCAGGAGAATCTGCTCCAAGATTTTGCCAGGCACAGAGGTGAGACTGACTGGTCTGTAGTTCCCCTGCTCTTCCATTTTCCCCTTCTTGAAAATGGGGGTTATAGTTCCCTTTTTCCAGTCATTGGGAACTTCACCTGACTGCCATGATTTATCCAATATGATGGACAGCGGCTTAGCAACTTCATTTGCCAGCTCCTTCAGGACTTATGGATGGATTTCATCAGGTCCCATGGACTTGTATACATTCAGGTTCCTAAGACGGTCTCAAACCAGATCCTCTCCTACAGTGGGCCCAGGGTCTTCATTCTCACTGTCCCTGCATGTGCCTTCCAGGACTTGGGTGGTGTGGTCAGAGCATTTTCCGGTGATGACTGAGGCAAAGAACTCATTAAAAACCTCAGCCTTCTCCAAATTCTCCCGATAGCTTCTGGAGAGGGCCCACGTTGTCCTTAGTCTGTCTTTTATTTGCAATAATCCTTAACATCCCTAGCCAAGTTTAATTCTAAGTGGGCCTTAGCTTTCCTAACCTGGTCCCTAGCTTCCCAGACAACATCCCTGTATTCTTCCCAGGCCGCCTGTCCTTGCTTCCACTTTTTAGAAGCCTCTTTTTTCCTTCAAATTTTCCTCATCAGCTTCTTATCAATCCAAAGAAGTCTCCTGGCTGTCCTGCAGCACTTCCTTCTAGGAGGGATGGATCGCTCCTGAGCTTGCAGCAGGTGATCCTTGAATATCAACCAACAGTCTTGGGCCCCCCTGTCCTCTACGGCTATATCCCATGGAACCTTACTGAGCAGGTTCCTGAAGAGTCCAAAGACTGCTCTCTTGAAGTCCAGGGCAGTGAGTTTGCTGCACGCTCTTCTCATTGTCCTGAGGATCTCGAATTCGACCATGTCATGATCGCTGCAATCAAGGCTGCCATGGAATGTCACATCTCCAATGAGCCCTTCCCTGTTGGTGAGGACAAGGTTAAGATGGCAACCACTGTTTCCAAAGGTGAGCCAGTTCCATAACAACATCTTTCCTTGGCAGTCACCTCATCCAGCTCCCTAGGGCTCACACACAGACCAAGTATGGAGCATGCCTGTAGGTCTCTTGCTACTGCTGACAGTCTCCTACCTCAGACAGACTTACTTTGCCAATGTTAATCCCTGTCCTTTAAATGTTTGTTTTTTGTTTTTTTTTTCCCTCCTCTTCTGAATACTGCATCCATTGAAAGTTTTCCCCTTTCAAAGGGGAAATGCTGCATCCAAAGGGGAAAGGATGGGATTCTGGAGCTTAAAGGTCCTTTGAAAGAAAAGTAAGAAATCCAGGGTCACTTTCATGGACTACAATGGTGGATTTCTGTCTCTGCCCAGCACTGCATAGTATTTATTTCATCTTCTGGCTTTCTTGCTCTTTGCTCTAAAATAACAAGAGTTTCTTGATTGGCAAGCACTGATCACCCAGTAATAATCTGCTTACATGCTTCACTGATGAAACAGCTAGGCTATAGAGGGCTTGTGCTGTGCATTGTTACCATACCCATTGAGGATTAGGATGATTATAGCAGTGATCAAGGCCATGGAAAGGATTTTGTCCTGACCATGCTTTTCCAGCTGACGCACAATCTGTGGCAGCCATTTCCCTTAGTCAGGTTAATGAAACCCCCTTTCATTTTTGTTTTCTCCTTTAAGATGAAAAGTGCTAAAAAAAAAAAAAAAAAAGATAACCTCTGTGACCTCAGCCATCATCTCTTACTGTGTTTTTTTTCATCCCTGAACCAGTTAATTGAAACTACAGAGTCACAAGAGCAGCACTCTACATAGTTTAGTTCTTAATCATGTGAAGCCAGCATCCCAGTGAGGAATTTATGTATAACACTAATTATGACTGACATTGCCTGTTAGGCTGGGAGATAAAAATCACATTACATAGTAGCTGGAATGGTCTTGCAACCTCTCTACAGCTGGCTTAATGTTTCGACACAAATAGCTTGACCTTTAGAAAAGACAGAGGGGAGGAAAAGCAGGAGATGTTTTGAGCTTTAAACGATTCCCATTTGTAACTCTGTGAATGGCACATTTGGTCCAATTTTCAGCCTCTGGCATTTCCAAGCTGTCATGTTACAAACAGGCAGCAGGCTATAAACTTTCCCCCCAGAGGGAAGGAAGGCAATCAAGTAGGTACCCCCAGCCAGCAAGTCTGCAAGGCTGCTGTGTCAGAAACCTTGTGCAGCAGTTCCATGAGGTTACAGCACAGGCCCATTAACAGCATTGTAAACACATTTCACTGGTTCCTAGATGCTCTGTCTAGACAGATGGTAACTGCAAAGCAATTCTAGAGAGGGTGTAAAAGTCAGAGAATTGGGACTCAGTTTCTTTTACCCACTCTGCATTGCTCTTGATTTACACAGGTATTGGAGAAGGCAGCTTTGAGACTTACTGGAAGAGACACAAGACTGTTGTCATACAAACAAGGTAAACATTTATGTGGGAAAAAAAGTAATCCTTTGGAGGATACAAAAAAATAAGACTTTTGATGGGCAGCTCTGTTGAAGCTTATTTTAGTGATACTAGGTAGGTATACACTATATAAAACAAGCGTTGATAAAGTGGTTTGCCTTTTGAATGTCCACATTAGTCACTGCTCCTAGCAGTATCCACCATTCTCAACACAAGTGTGGGATCTCCTCTTATAGACACTGTCTTTACATCAAGCATAAGCAGGATCTGAACTCAGTCTCATGTTTACAACAAACTACTTATTTTTGTGCAGCCAGAGCAAAAAATGGAAATAGCTATAAGAACATTTTCAGATATTTAGCATTCACAGGAATGGGTGGGACAGTGCATTAAAACATTAGTTTCTCTACCTGTGGACATGGTTTGTAATCTGGAAATTTCAAGCTGCATGAAAATATGTTTTAATTGGATTGCTAAACACTAAATCTGAGGACAGCAGTAGGAGTTTACGTTCCTGCATGTAACCTAGCTATGGTATGCTCCATACATCACATGTGTCTGTAACCAGAGCTGATTTCATGGCAAAGCAAATGAGTTCAGTCCAATACATTTGGAAACAGCCAGAACTACAGAGATTGGGGGTGATTCTGACTCAAAAACCATCATGAGCACAGGGGTTCCAGCAGTAGGAAATATACTTAAGTTTTGACAGTTCAACTAACCTATCTTCCCACCACTCAGCTGGGACCTGCTGTGGAGAGGGAATACCTACATACGCCAAGATGTTTTGCTACACCTCTGGCAGCAGCTTGAATTTTTATCTCTAGTTCTGTAAGGCAAAACCAATTTCTCTGCTGTCTTGTTTGCAAAACAAGTGGCAAACAGTCACCTCCAAGGGAGCAATATGAAATTTGTATCCAGAGATGCTACTCTGAGGAGAAAAGAGTTATTAAATCAATGCTCAGAGAGATAAGAACTTTGATTTATGATCTCAGATTAGTGACCTTCCTGGAAAACAGGACACTCATTTACACCCCTAAGAGTAATTAGGAACTCTCTTGAGAAGTTATTACAATAGCTTGTACTATCTTGAGGAGAGGCCACAGCAACAATCTGTCAGGTGGCAACTAGTGAGAAGTCATTGTTCTCACAGGAGCTGAAGTCTAATAACTACAGGTGGTACACTGTAGCTGCAGACACCCAACTCCCATCTGCATATCCAGCCAGCCCATGCAGTGTCTGGGTTGTAGGAGGAGCTTTAGTCACTTGCTTGTATCCCTTGCCAGATGCAGATAAAATGCCTGCAACATACTCACTATGCAAACAGGCACCTCCAACATGCTTCCCAGGCAGACAGTAGCTGCTGGGTATAAATCTGTCCTCCTCAAGTGCAACACCACAGTCACCATGTGCAAGAGCAATTCATGTGTTTCTCTATTGTGCTGCGAATAATAGCTCAGTTTCTGTATTCATAGAATCATAGAATGGTTAGGGTTGGAAAGGACCTTAAGATCACCTAGTTCCAACCCCCCTGCCATGGGCAGGGACGCCTCACCTCACACTAGCCCATGTCACTCAAGACTCCGTCCAACCTGAACACTGCCAAAGGTGGAGCATTTATTCCACTGGTCTGAGAGCCACACACAGAAACTATGAGCTGACAAGCGCCTGCAAGATTCCTTTCCCGTAAGTATCCTACCTTTCTTCAACACAGGTCAGCAGCAATCAGAGACTAAAGTAGTCTTTTTACTTTAGGCTTCTTTCCTTCCAGATTCTTTCCTTCCAGCTTCTTTCCTTCCTTACCTTGCTTTCCTGACCTTAGACCTTCAAAATCTGCTCCCTATTCCTTTAAGGCTGCTCAAAACTCCCAGAAATCAACAATTCCTCTGGTACAGATCTTGCTAGAAAGTGTCCTGGGCATATCTAGAGACTGGCAAACTACTTGCAGTAAAATACCAAGTGGAAACACTGACATGTTAGAAGGAATGTTTCAGAGGCTGGGAGGAGAAAAACTTTTCACACAAAAGCTGGTATTAAACAGCTTCTCAGCTGAAATACTACAAATGTGCTTCTTTAAAACATATATTAAAATGCATGAGAAAGTAACATTAAAAAAGTAGTTGCCAAGAACAGTTGAAGTATTTGCCCACTACAGAAAAGGCATGAAAAAGATGGCTGAAGTCAGTTAGAGAGCAAAAATTCAGCAAAACCTATATGAAACTGCATCCACCTTTTTATAGTTCCCATCAGCATAGGGCATATAGTTCTTTAAGACAAAGGGTCATCTTTCTTTGATTACTTTGCCTCCAAGGTACTCTTTGGCTGCTCAAGTCTAACTAAGGCAATTAGACTTTCTGAATTCATTCTTCTTTCCCCATTGTAGGGG
Organism: Ara ararauna; assembly: GCA_028858755.1. Taxonomy (NCBI): domain Eukaryota; kingdom Metazoa; phylum Chordata; class Aves; order Psittaciformes; family Psittacidae; genus Ara; species Ara ararauna. The sequence continues at coordinate 70,774,737 of CM054377.1, read as the reverse complement.
AAGTTTAAACCCCTTAAAATCTTGCTAAAGCCTTTTATATGAGAAAGGCAGTCACATAAGCCTGCTTGAACTTAGGCCCAGCTGAGAGTTTAAATTCAATAAAGAATTATTTGGAATTTGTACTAAAGAGAAAACGAAGCAAGGCTTTCAGAGAAAGTTCAGAAGGTCACACTTAAAGAAAACCACAAGTTGTATATCTGTGCATGGGTAAAATCACCCTCTAGGTGACCGATCTAAAAACACTTCATCCCTAAACAAAAGGGGAAACATACAGATATGTAGGAAAATTGCTGGGGGCGGGGAGGGTAGGGGATGGAGAGGGGAGGTTCAGAGGGAAGTGTTCATGGCACCTCTATCAAGAAGCAAATATAAAAAGTCAGGGAGTAATTAGTCATTCAAATGAGGAAAGAAGATGTGGAGAGAACAGAGGGAGTGCTCACTAAACAAGAGACCATCAGGAGATATCCATCTATTTGGTTAAAGCTCCACAGTGTGCCAGAAGCACAGCTAGTACACATTGCATTGCAGTGTCTCTTTTTGCCTTTTAATTCAGATGAGTTTCCTCAAAACTGGTATGGAAGAGAGGGTTTTTTCCTGCTCTAGCATTTCCAGCAGCTTTAAGCCCTCTGACTGATATCGGCTACCTCCACAAAAGAGGAGATACACACTCAAGACTCCAGAAATGGTCTCCTGAATATTCCCTGCTCAACACATTGTTAGTCTCATCCAAACTCTATTCTGTAAGAAAAATCGCACAAACTAGAATTTAGGCCTGCAGGGATCACGCTCAGACTAAAGGGGTTTGTTAGCATGAAGTGTTATGTGTACTCAGGATACACTAGGAACAATATCCACAGCAGGTGGCATTAAAATACCTCCTTGGAAATGACAGAAGACACTAATTACTTTCAGTTTAAAGCTGAAAATACACACACTTGCACTGTGTTACACATCACTAGTCAACTCCATGTCATTAGCCCTTCGACAGACTTCAAAGCAGAACAAATTTCTTTCATGGAGAAGCATACTTTCGTTAGTGCCATAGTGACAATGATTAATCCCTCCTTCCCCCTCCCACCCTGCTATTCCTATTCCCCACTGAACAGGAAACTAAATCTCACATCAGCTTTCCCTTTTTCTTGCACAGGTGCTCAAGAAAGGCCTCGAAGAATAGCTGTTTAGGAAAGAGCAGGAGAGAGCAGCCTTTGAAAACATGGAAGAATCCTACTGCGAGGATCTTCCTTGATGTACCAAGAGCTGCATTTACAATAAGGAAATTAAAATAATCCTGCAAAATAAAACGCGCCTTTTCAGTACCTCGCCTCTTGGTCACGCATGCAACTTTATGTGTGCTACAGTATAATTAAGAAGTCCATTTCACTTCTTATACAAGTTCTGAATGTAACTTAGAGACTCAATTCAAGGATAAAGCATACACCATTCAAAACCTCGTAGCCCAAAACCCAAGTTTTGAGCAAAATAGCAATTTTGTATCTGCATGCATTCATATACGAGGCTACTTAAAATTATTTTACTAAGCTTGACAGACAGCAAGATTGTTTCCTGAATCAGATTTCCCTCTTTTCTTCTCACTATAGCCCATTATGAAATCCATTTTTCTTCTCCACTGATGAGGGGGGATGGAGGGGAAGAGAAACACAAATGCAACTGTCTTGTACATCTTCAAAAGCATTCAGAAGGGTGTTGGGGTGAAGGAAAACAGTGAGGTTGTTAAAGCTGTCTAAAGAAACAAAAAAAATATCCCCATCCATATGTATAAATACTTCATTTAACAATGGAAACAACTTCTTGGTAGTTTTGGCCTGAGTTGGCAATTACTAGAAGCCAGTATTTCTCTTTTATTTAAATTTTATCTTTCAGTGGCAGGGTAGTTCAGTTCCAGTGTCATCACCTGTTTCTACAAAATGCTGAACACTATTTTATATGAAAAGCTTACTGGATTGAAATTACACCCTGCGTCATTTCATAAGCAAACAAGTGAAACAGGGACTGCAAACAGCATGGAAATGAAGAAGTCTGTATTTGCAAGAGACAGACAACATAACCTGACTTGTAAGTGCAATTCAGGTTTGATAGTAGTTTCTCCTGGAACTGTATTTGGAGGCATTTCAGGCTTGAAATTACAGCTTTAGCTATTTACTTCATATAGCTATAACATACTCTCAGAAGGTAATGAAATATTAATGAGTAGAAATGGCTATTCCAGCACTCAGACTCCTGCTCTTAATTTTTACAGCAAGGCCTTTTAGACAGGTTTCTATAGAATTTAGCCAATCAACACCTCAGATTGTAAATAAATTTGGTACAGAAAGAACCATTGCTAAGTAAGTGCTAGGTAGAAAGTAGTTTGACAGAAAAACTACAGTTTGTAGATCAGAAACAAGGGACCATGCAGAGATGTGAAAGAATCAGTGTTTGGGCTTGAAACAGGCTAGCTTGGACCATAAAATTAATTATGCTTTTGTTCAGACACAAAATCTTACATGTCAAGTTTGGAAAAATTCACTTAGTTTTTAATGATACTTGCTTTTCCCTCATTAATTTCTTGAAACACAGGCACCTATACATGAATTTTGCAAAATCTGCCACTTAGGTTTTACGCATAGATCACTTCAAGGTTTACCATTTATTTTTTTTCTGATTGCATTAATAGAGTAACTGCACATAAACAGAAGTACATTGGCATTATTTATTTCATTTTTCCAAATACAATGAGTTATCATGGTATAACTGTCACCATAGCAAGGAATAAATGAGGGAAGATTACAGTTAAAGGCTCACTGCTTAAAGTACAATAATACTTCTCTGGAAAGTAGGTAAAGATTTAGGAGATTTCCAAGTTTTACCAGCTAGCACTATGAACTACATGAGGGAACATTTCTATCATTTACCAACATTTCTAAGAATTAGTCCAAGAAAGTATTATGAATACCTTTATTTAGTTCTTGAAAGATGTGTTTTTAGTAACACAACAGGTAGTAAAACATGAATGGTATTGCTTTAATACACATCACAATGTAACCTGCTATTAAGAGTTTGGTTATCCTCTCTCCCCTGCACTCCCCGGCTTAATAAGAAAAGGGAGGAAAAACCTGAAATGGCAGTTGTCTCACTGAGGAAAGTATAATAAAGTTATGTTCCTCTTTATAAAGATTTGAAATAGGGATAGAAGTGCTCCAGGCCAACTCTGACAGGTATGGTAAACAATTTCAGACTTTGCATGAAGAAAAAACAGCAGAAAAGTATGCTCTTAAAAAATAATGCAAAAGAATGGGCCAGAAAGGAACACGGAAGGTATAATCCGTCTAGTGCCAGACTATCATTTTAATTACTTGCAGTGCTATTTTTAAACATGTGAGGTGGGTTTGGTTTTTATTAGCAATTCACCTTTGTGCTGTCTTACTCCAATTTTTCTAGTCCAATAAAACCCTCAGAATTATTCAGAAGTGCTATGCAGCAGGAATATGTTATAGACATACGAGTTGCTGCAGCCAGCTTGAGCATCTAACTTCTCTCAATAGCTGACAGCCTTTATGTAGACAGAGCTGTGTGGGAGAGCCTTCACCATCTCCACTTCCTTCAAGTAGTGCTCTACAAGAACACAGTTCAGGAAAATAGCTCATTCTCTGCAAGCAGCTACTCCACAGTGGAAAACACAACAGCACAAACTGAACAGCAGCAGATGAGGAAATGTGACCCAGAGAATGCCCCTTCTCACAGTTTATCTTCTGCTACCATTTTTCTGCTTAGAATAGGGCAAATACATCTCTTACTTCAATAGCTACCTGACTTAGTGGAGCTTGGCGCAGATTTAGCTGTAGATTTCTTATTCATTCATACCACAGTCAGTCATATGCAATTATAATTAAGATATTGACATATTGTATGTGTTTTTAAATATATAACACATAATTTATAGCTTCATCCATATCAAGCATAGATTTCATATTAATTCCATATTAATTCAAACCTGAAGATTTATACCTGTGATTTTTAACCAAAAAAATACTATTCTGAGAACCTAGGTATCCAGCATATGTTTAGGTACTTAATTCCTATTAAATTCAGTGGCTTTTATTTAAGCATTTCCATATTTCAGGGACTCTTGACAATGGTCACCACCCAATGAATCTCTGCAGACTTCAAGGAGGGCAGATAAAAAGGAAGCAAGTACTCCAGAGGCCTGTCTGTAGGAGCTAGTTTCCATAAACATCAGGCATGGAGAAATATTTGTTAGTCTGGATGATGATCATGCTAAATCTAAAATAGTACATAACTAGATGTCCAAAATTCATAAGCTAAGAAGTGATTTTTTTCTTCTAACAGCATCCCACATTTCACTGCTGTTCATAGTAGCTATATAACTCTGTTCTTCATGCTTGTTATGGGTCTGTTGTCCTAGGTTGTGTGCCAGGTTTCTGGCAGACAAGAATTATCTCCCTTGCATGCCTCAGTGACCTACCAAAGAGCTACTTCTGCAACAATTATAAAAGCATTTACAAATTACAAAGGCATTTACATTTGTACACTTGTACTTCTTGTACATTTATACTTCTTTCCTGCAGAGCAGAGCACACTGATGATGCTTGATCCAGAGAGTGGAACCTGTGGGTGACACAGGAGTGTCAGCTTGCTCCACCAAGGCATGCTAATTCCCCACACAAAGCATTTCCCAGATCAGTTGTAAGCACACAAAAGTGACAAATGTGCACACTTTCAGCCAGCAAAAAGCTCAATTATTGCCCAGAGTTTATCTAATCGCATAGCAAATGAGTTTCCACAGGGTGATATTTCAAAACAATCATGTCAGCAGTGAGATTTAATTCCCATTGCATACTGAGCAGCTTCAGGACCCTGTGGAGGAACATACAAGAAGCCTTCATGCAGAACAGCAGTTCTTCACAACAGGAGCAAGGTGTCATTTTACAGCTTCCAGGTCAGCCAGTGAAGCAAGACCCCCCTCAGATTCAGAATCAAACACCTTCGGTGTTTGCTAGTGGCCAAGCATCAGCCATCATAGTAGCATCAATACCTGGGCTTTTTATACCATCTGTGGGTCCAGTGACAAGAGTGCAGTACAGAAAGGTAGCAAGCAGAGGCTGTTATATACCTGAGGGGCAATGTTGGAGACTGTACCTTAACCCTAGCCCCAACCCAGTAGGTACCTAGAAAAAACATACAGCTTGTTCTAATGGTAATATTGAGCAAAATGATTTAAATATATAAATGCACAGAATTTAGTGCTCCAGTTCTTTGGGGAGAAGAAAAAGGCAGGGGGGGAACTTACCCAGTGTAGCCTTGTGCAGTGAACTGGCAGGGGAAGGCAACCAAGGCAGAGTTCTTTGCCTCATAAGAGATTACAAAGGGAGTTTTCAACCCCATGTACATGCTTTTGCTGCCTGGCCATGAGCAGCTCTCCTTAAGTTATCCTGAGCAGGTAAGACCTGTGCTGCAATTCTTATTACTCATTTGTGCACCCTGAGGATAGAAATAAATATTTCACTGTCTTGTGCACAAAATGAGTATTAGTAGATTACAAGTCCTGTTTCCCCATAAACATCCGATTTCCTGCAAATGAATGCCCTTTCTTGTTAGATGGAGACTTCAAATGCTGTCTGGCAGGAGATAAAATTCAATTTAGATCATGCCATATTCTAAGTCAGTGTTCTAACTGCTGGTTTTCAGTGCAGGAGCAGGTCATCCTGGTCCTGGTCTACTTCACCCATGTGCTACTTGTACTCTGCTTCTGTTGCTCCCCTCAAACCTAGAAACTCTTAAGCAAATACTGTTATTTTATATATATTACACAACTATCAAGTCTGATTCAACACCAGAACTCCTCTTGCAGAACAGCAGAGCAAGACACAAACTTAACCCTCAAGACAGGCAAATTAAGCTGCTAACTGCATTGCACAGACTAAGCAGCAGAGGGGGGATTAGGCAAGTTGCCAGAGGTCACACGGGAAAACATCTTCAATACCATAAGGAGCTGAAACACCCCAAGCCCCATTCAGTACTGCAGACCATCACTTTGCTATAGCCTTATAACTAAAATTACAAGGAAAGCTTTACCTCTGCAAGCAGGGAAGGTAGGTTCTCAGGTTTTATCAACTTTGTGAGCAGTTTTGTTCACCTGCCTAGCAATGTTTGCCACTGCTGCTGCTTGAAAGGGTCTCACACTGCAGCAAGGGAGAAAAGGTTGCTGTTTGAAAAGCCAGGAAATATGAAACCATAAGGAATCGCCGGAATAGCTGACAAGCAGGCAGAGCATCCTAAACCACTTCAAACCCATCCCTTAATCAATTGAATTGCTTTCTAGATGATTAGACCCCTTAGGCTTTCAAGTCGCAGCATACAGACCAAGTATTAAAAAGGTACCTTTTGGTCTGCATTTGTACTTGTAGGATTCAAGGTCAAGTCCAAGTAGGAAATCTTCACACAAATCCTTAAGATGATGGCAGAAAAAGAAGCTGAGAAGAAAATTAACCTCAGATGAAAGCTAGTAGTAGTCTTGACTTTTGACTCCTGATGCTCTCCACAGTGAGAGGGTTATTATTCCTTCCCATCCCCTTAAAAAAGGAAACCCTAGGCAAAAGCACAAAAATAAGAAAAGGATTTTTCTAAGGCAGCACTGCCACCTATTGTCACTGCTATGATTTGCTCACTTTTTAATTGAGCCTCATTTTACAGCCCATCAAACGTCTGTTAAAACTAATACCTTCCTTTCTCTCTCAATGCCAAACTGTTCGAATTAACCACAGCTCTCACTTTTTGCTGAAGCTAAATCTACCAGATACAACTCAGAATTTTATTACTGGACTCTATGGCTACCATGGAGAAAACAGATTTACATCAGTGCAAGCTCATGTCACAGTCCATGATCTGCAATTTATTCTTGTCCTTTCCAATTTCTAGTTTGTATTGATGAACAAGTAACTGTTTCCTCTTACAAGTGAACTCCAATGTTTTTCCTAATTTCTCTATTCATACACACATCTTATGCTCAGTTCATATATACTAGGAAAGGCCTAGAAAAATACCTAGGAACACCACATGGAGTCCATGTATAGCCCCCTTCAGTAAAAGTGTGCACCACTGCTACTCAGAGAGTGATTTCATTAGCAAAGTTGACAAGGTGGCTCACATAGCCAGCACCTAGCTCCTGAGACAGACCTTTAGGTCTGCACCTCCTGAGGCCTCCTTCTGAAAAAGCCCAAGTAAGAACTTTCCAAAAATCATCTAGAAGGTAGCTGATATGAAAACAAGAATATAGATCTCTGAAGGCACAGCCTGAAGGTTGTCTGATGACCCTCATGGCTGTTCCCTTGGCAGTGCTCGCTGCTGCGAGGGAGCCTGCCAGCGCCACCTGCCGCTATGCTTCCAAGCACAGCAGATCACACTCTTGATTATATGAATGCCTTTGCACTTTGGTGACTCTATCTTTTACCACCCTGGGAAAAAGATATAGTGGTGGAGATTAGTCATGGTGTGACACTAAATACATTGGTATGTGTTCATTTATCTGTATTATAATGAAAACGAAAGGTAAGACCTTTGAGCATCTCACTCAGATATAATAGGAAATAACATGTATGTCACTGAAGGCTACTAGTATGGTAACAAGTGAATGAGTGATTTAATTGCCAAAGGCTTATTTCTGCTGTGTGCCTTGACTAAAATTTATACATGAGTAGTTCCAGGTTACAGACAATGTGTTGTTATTGCTATGTATAAGCACTGAATAGGAGAAAAACAGTGAAGCATCAGGTACTTAAGGTAACTTCGGGAAACACTTCTTGCTTTCTTCAGTTACTTTCAGTGCCAGGGTTGTTGTACAAACAGTAGTGCTTAGAGATGGTAAAAAAGGGCACAGAATAAGTTTACATACAAATGCAAGCGATCCCATAAAGGTCAGTTTGGCATGATTGCTGTCACAGCAAGAAGCAAGTAACAAATCCCATCACTAAACTAGATTTTTCCTTTTCAAAAGTTAAGATGTTCCTTGCTCTAGCATTAGAAACCTTGCAGAATTATTGCAACCTTTGCAACATTTTATGTGCATCTAATACAAGAATGAATAACTTCAGCACTTGATATCAAAGAGACTGAACTGAAAGTGCAAATACTGAAAGGAAAAAGAGGAAGCCTTACTTGTTTCTTTTCAGAAATTGTGGACGCTATAGACGTTCTCTGGAGAACAAGGTGCTAGGGTTGATACCAAAAATTGTGCAAGACCAGCAAAAGAAGGCAGAATACTTTTACCTTCAAAGCAGTTCTATAGTTCATCACAACTTCCAAGTACCCCTGGGGGAGGAGAGCAGCAAGAGCAAGGCCACAGTCCCTCCTTTGGGGCAGCCCAGTGGGTTCATAGTGTCCTCCCACCTGCTGTGGTCAGAGCTCACCTATGGGGGGAAACTTCTGCCTTCTATTACACTTCTAGAACTAAGATGATTTTAAAAATCATTTTTTTTTGCCTGACTCCTTACAACCAAGGGGATGGTTTCTCCTCTAGATGGATCTGGCCCTATCATTCCCTTGAAGATGCTGAAGGTATCTCCCCTCCAAGCCCTGTTTGCCCGTTCACCCCTCTCTGTAACAATCTGAACGTGAGCTGTGGCTACAGGATGCACACCCTAGAGATCATTAGGCAAACACAAGTGTCTTAAATGTTATCCTTCCCCTCCCATTAAAGAGAATGCCTGTTTGGTTGGTGCTCCTTAATTCTTTCAGAAGTATACAAACCATTTCACTCTATAGCAAGTTTTTTAGAAGCACTATTACAAAAGCAGTTTTGAAAGGTGCAATCATTTCTTGAAAGTTTTTTCCAATGTGCTTTAAGTAACGAAAAGTTCAGCACCAAAGGAAGCTCTTGGTGAGAGGGGATCATTCAAGCATGAAAACTCATTTGAAAAGTAATTACTGCAAATAAAGTCAGTCCTATGTACTCACCAGAAGCTGTTAAATCCTACAAGTTAACAAAATAAATGAACAAACAAATCAGGTGGGAGAGGGAGCAATAAAATAAAATGAAAACAGGAGTATTTTAACAAAGACTCAATAGCAAAGTCAGGTAGGCAGCTTCTTCCACACAACTGTATGTAATATTGTGATACAGGATCTGGGGAATATTTTCTTCGGGTTTTGAGAGCCTATTAGTGGCTTTAACTGTACTCTAAATAAGAAATCACGAGATCAACAAGCTGCATGCAGAGAGCAGCCCTGTGTTGTTTATGTTTATTTTCAGGGGAAAGTCACTTGGTTCCATGTCTTTGCTTTTTCAGGATGACTGCAGTAGGAAAAGATACTGCATTTAGAAAACTTTGTGACAGATCTCAGGCTGAATTTTTGTGATTTTAAGCAACCTTTATCACATGGAAAAAACATCTGATGTAAGTAGAATTCACCATATGGTCTAATTGTTAAGTCTCTATAAACATGAACCCCTTAGACAGAGTTTTTTTCTTTATTATAATCATTTCCATTAGTTTCTTCTCTCTTTAATTCCCAAATTCTTTCCCTTTGACATGGCTGAGCTAACAGGAGTAACAATCAAATGCACAGCCCTAGCAAATAAACAGGAGCCTGTGGGATGGAAGGGCACAGGGCTGTGAAGATATCTGGAAGCTGACAGGACCCGTGATGACCTTGTTCCCTGTACCAGGGCCCATGCCCATCACTGAACACCTCCTGGTGCAAGCACAGCCAAGGACATGGTCACTGCCCTTTATGTAGCAATAACTAGAATAACAAGGATACCTATTCTCATTGCACGTCTCTCTTAAACACTCTTCAGTGATTTTGTTGTCCCCTGTTATATTGGTTGTTCAGGATTTCCTACAATCCCCTCCCACACCTCACAATCTAGTTCTCCTAATTATTATTTCCATTTACCTTTGTTTTTCCAGCTTTTGCTACCACATGAGATCAAACTCCCCTGCTGCCCTCTTATTGAGTGCAAGTATATACTTCTATACCCAAGTAAATCATCAAATTCTGACAGGATACATAATATTATGCAGAGCTTCACGTCATTTACTGGGCAGGGGCTCATTTTTGTGGAGCACTGACCCCCAGGATCTCATTTCATAATCTTCTTTGCATTCGACCAGGATGATGGGGAGCTGGCAATAGCACTTCTGTCTATCCTGTTCTACAGATAACAGCGGGTTGATATTTGCTGCCTGCCATTGCCTTTATCTCACACTAAGGAGTTTTCACCTCAGAACTCAGGTAGTCATATGAAAAACTGAATGAAAATACATTGCCTCTGATGAATCATATTGTCACCAATCCCAGAAGTTCTTGGAAAATAATGATATTTTAATATTTATATATGCCCTCTTGTGGAGATTCTAATATTAGATTTTCTAATTTTAAGGCTTAACCAAAATCAGCTCTTCAGAGGGATGCTTTTTTTACCCTGGAACTTCAGACAAAAAACTTCCTTGCAGCAGCAATTCCTGGCTCCATCTCACACACATTTGCAAACATCTTGTGCTTCAGGTAATGCATAAGAAAAGAGAGGGGGACACCACTGCTGACTGGTTGTGGGTTTGGGAAGGCCAAGTGACACAAAGGCCAATTATTCCTTATTTGAGATGCATGGACCCAAGTGGCTTAAGCTACCCAAGCCTGCCTGGACAGTCCTTAAACTGTACATCTTCTGAAAGAGAAGCAGAAGAGCCTGCTGTGCTGCTAACCTACCTCAGACTCACTGCCTTTCCACAGAGAAAACTGGAATTGAAGTTAATGGTTCAAATCATACCATAGTCAGACATGACTGAAATATCCTTATGACAAATTCAGGTTTTTCTCTGTAAGGTTCCATGGAGTTAAAAAGCGATTTCTGGTGTTTTGTCACCATTATGGCACATTATGTCATACAATCCCTTTCATAAATATCCCTCAGGAGCTTAAGGATGCATTTCACAAGTCCCAATTCAAACAGACACCTGAGAGTCCACTAGCTGTACCCAGTTGCTACTGGCTTCACAATGCAGGCTCACCTGCATTGGTACCAGCACTCCAGCACAGGAGCCAGAACCACATCAAGGACACATAGAGGCAGCAGCTCCTCCTAGCTTTCCTGTCACCTGCCCTGGATGAGGTGAGACCCAGCAGCCAGACCCTGGGCTGGGCTTCTGCTACTAGAAGTAGCAGCAGCAGCTCCTGCTTCTCCTGCAGCAGACCTCAGAATCCATCTTCAAAAAGGGGCTTCCTTCCAGTCTTCTCAAGTATTTTCCTGTTGATATTTCCAATCACAGACTGCCAACTTGCATTTCTTGCCCTCTCCCCACCCCTTTCCACCACCAGTGTAAGACATTGAGCTATAACGTTACTATGAGATACTTAGAGTTGAATATTTTATCTTAGACTTTCAACGCTGCAGGTTTGGGTTCCTTGAATATTACCCAACATAATGCAAGAACATATATATATAGATAAGCATTACACTAATACTGAAAGCACAGGAAGGTGAAAAAGAAAATCCAGTAAGTGTGGCAGTCTTCCACTTCAAATCTACCTTTACTGCACAACAGGAATTTTTACAATTGAAAACCATTGTTAAGGGGTCAGAAATGCAAGTTGCTACACTACTTTGTATTAGCTGAAAATCCACTCCTATTTCAAAGCTTTTTTTTCAGAGGAAATGAACCAGAGAAAGTTATTTTCTTACTGTTTCCTTTGAGCAATACGACATCACACCTCCATAATAATAGCCTTCATTCTGTCCTTTAACTAACTGGACTTAGCGTTTCCATTCTTGATAACCATGTTAACTGTGACTGGCTTATTTTGAGTAAATTGGCTGAACCTAATAAAGTTAAGAAAGAGGACACTTTTAGAAACAATCCATGTTAGACATTAATTATACTTCCATTTTAATTTTCCATTAGTTTTCCATTTCTTTGTTTCTCAATTTGAAAAAATTAATTTTTAAAGAAAAGAACACCCAAGTCCCAGTGTCCTCTTGAGTTGTTCACAACACATAGCTCCCAAAGTGATCTTGATGACTATTTTCCACATCTTAGATGTTTTATATGAGCCCAGAATCCAGCAGGAATATTGTCTTTTTAAGTTTTATTGTCTTTAAAAATCCTGCAAAGGGTATTTCAGAAAAAATTAGGGACTATTGTGGTGTCACTCAAACTAGTAGTTTACAACAAATATTTTTACAAACATCTTTGATCTTCGAAGCTGCAACTTGTCTCTGAAATAGAGTACTTCCGAGTGTTTTTTTATCGTATCCTGCTTTCAGATATTGTTTTGACTACAGCAGATGTTTTGCTTAAAATGGTGATTCCATTCAGTCCTAAAATACTCTCCACTTTGTCCTTGAACCTTGGTAATCAAAAACCTCTGGCCTTTAGACAACATTATCTCCAACTCAGGTTGGTACTAAGTAAAACAAAATTGCTTAGAGCAATTCCCAAGGCCACCAGGGTTTTGCTTGGTTAGCATGCTGGTTTCCTTGTAGCCTCTTGTGTAGATCCTTAGCAATACACTGTCAACATCTGGGAACCACAGCTGCAGGCTGATGTACATAGAGTGCATTAGTATTCTTCCTTACTTTTCTAAGGCACAACCCAACTATGCATCCAAAGCCAGAGATATGATGGCTGCAAGGCGCTACTTCAAAGGTGCCAGAGCTGCTCTACCACCATCTGCCTTTTTCTTTTCAGTTGCAGATTAATTGTTCTTCTGAGTTCTTCAAAGATTGGCTTCCATCTGCAGATGACTTTAATGACTCTGTTAAAGTACAAAATCTGTTTGTGATGTTTCCAAAATTAATTTGAAAATATTCTAAAGTGAGCTTTAACATCTGGGTCTGTAATAGGCTGCAGTTTCCTCAGGCTGGCATATGAAATGGTAGTTTGTCCACAGAGAGACACACAACTATGAAAACTATTGAAAAGCTCATATGCCATACAACTACCTAGAAATTAAGGAGTTTCCATCCATTTCAGTGATGAATACTCATTATATATTTGCAAATACACATTTTTTATTAATAGTAATCAAAGTTTCCAAGTCTTAAGAATTCTTAAAGGATTCTTAAAGACTTCTTAAAATATATTGCAATTAAATTTATATTTCACATTCATGATGCCTTTTCATGTGTTTCTGGATATAACCCACCTGAAAATTCACAAAGTATTTTCTTAGCGAGCAGTGTACTGGCTTTATCATTTACTTATTGTGATCATCCATTAATTTCTTAGTGACATTTCAAAAGCAAATAAGAGACATCTCGATTTTTTTTAAACGTTCTCCAATTTCAGTTCCGTACATTTGTCTGTTATGCTATTTAAATAGTAAAATTGCATTCAGTTATTGCTATGGTTTTATTGTCCCTCATTTTCAGCTTCGCCCTCGGTACTGCAGGTGGCACCCTACACCTAGTAAAGAAATCAATCACCTTCCCCGCAGTAGGGCCTCACCGGTTTCCTTCCCAGCGCAGTAACTGCATAAAGCCTGCATTTAATTCATTAAATATCAAATAAGGATGCTTAGCTAAGAAAGAAGAATTTATTACAGACTTCTCACATGCAGCGCTACTCTACAAGCCTCACTGATCTGAAGTAACATGCATTGAAATACTACCCTTGGCGTTACTCGCTAGGCTATACTAGCTGTATTCACTAGGCTAAGAAAGCTGTAGCCTCCAAGCTTGGAGTTGAGGATTTGGGAGCACCTAAACCTTCACATAAACATCCATGTTTTAAAAATATTCCTCCATATGTTCAGAGGGCAGAGCACCTGCAGTTTAAACAAGGAGGCTTCTTGGCAGGTCTCATGGGTAGGCAGAGTACTGCAGCATACAGTACTTCCCTGGGGATGTAACAGCTCCCCAGTACCCCCTTTGCATGCTCACTTCCCTTGTTTGCCAAGTTCTAGAAAGAGCATCTGCCTCCTTATATTTTAGTTTCTATTTTGTGCCTACTTCAGCTATTATGTTGTCATCACTTCAGTGGAGACACCCCAATAAGTATTTGGAAAAAGCTTTACACCAGTGGGACCCTGTTCTCTATCTATTCTAGGCATTATTGTTTAGCTAATCATGAAAAGTTTATAAATAACAACATCATTGGGAAAATAAGATATTTCCATAAATTTCCTTCTTTCTATTCCTCCCCCACCCCACCCCCCAAAAAATAACATTCATAATGAGCTGAGTCCATCAAAGGACCATTCTATACATTAAAGAAAATCTAAGGAAATAAAAATCCACATAAAAGTGTGAGAATGCACTCTGGTTACATGTTATTCAGGATCTAAAAAAAAAAAGTCACAAAGAAAATAAGCAGAAAGCATACATATACAGCTACAACATCCCCAGCAATCACAGCTATCAGATGACAAACTCAGCCAGTAAATAAGAACGTTGGGTGGAATGAAGTTTATAAGCTACATGCAAATATATGAAGTCCCTTTTCTTTTTCTGAAAAGGGCACATTCCAATGAAAAATAGCTACACCATTAACATACAACAGCAAATATGTTTAAGAGAAGAGATGTGAAGGCTTCTGCAGCTATTAATTTGACAGGATGAAAAGGTTATCAACAGGTAACCTGATCTGAATGCAGCAAGAGTAATGACAACAACAAACTCACCCTCCCTATTTTAAATGAAGCATTTGGGGTTTTTGCAGACCAACCTTAAATTAAGTTCTAAGAAGAAAGCAGCAAGTTAACCTGTACAGTATTACAGCTGTCAAAGCTTATCCATATTTGTGAACCCTGTGAGTAAATTTTTGAGAGCGTCCCATTTGTTCCAGCCTTATAATTTATACCAAATGGAAAGCATAACATTAAGACAAAGCCACTAATATACTTTAATTTCACATTTGAATGAGAAACCAGTACTAAGAAAATGCAAGGAAGATCATCTCCCTGAAATTACAGAAACATAGCAATGGGCTCTAAGGTGGCAGCAGGTGAAGAATCACCCAGATTACAAATACAGTTTAAACATGACAACTCTAAATAGCATCAGGTGATAGTTTTCAGTTGACTTTCAGGAAAAAAGAAGAATCAGCAGCACATTTATCTTTCCTCCATAACTATCAGTTTACTCTGGGGAAATCCAGAGCCTTGCCAGGGCCCTGGATGTCCTAATACACACCAGTTGCTGTAGAGACTAAGGCCAGGTTTTTTGAAGGACATCGTAGGTTTCCCACAAGCATAAACCAGTTGTCCTCATTGTGCCGACACCAAACCATGTTCCTTCTTGGAGATACTAAAAAGCCATCTGGACATAAGCCTAGACAACCAGGTCTAGGTGGCCTGGCTTAAGCAAAAGGGTTTGGCAAGATGAACCCCCAAGGTCCTTTGCAACCTCAACCACTCTGTGAAACCACCTGTCAGACAGACTGCTTTCCACTTCATTTCAGTTTCATTCACAGAAAGAGTGAATGAAATCCTGTAACAAGACCTCTAGCATCACACTGACTTTCTCTGGGATGGCTGAGTTTACCTCCCTCAACAGGCAGAATTTTGGAAGCAACAAAACATCTGGGCACCCATACCACAGACTCCATCCTTTATCAGTTTCAGTTCCCACCACTAAAGTAACCCAGGTTTTTACCACATTCCTATTTGTCCAATTACATGAGATTTATGCTCTCTTCATAAAGACAGAGGTATTTGTGAGAGGCAGGTAGGCACATGTTCCCAGCCAGTTGCTACCAAACGCAGACAGGTTTAGCCTTCTTAAAAAAAAAAGCACAGCCTTGACTATTCAACCATTTGCCAAACCAGACCACCATCACTTGGAGCCCTTCCCACCATTAACCATACCAAGCCAGAAACCAACTGCTTCAAGCACTAACAGTCACTGCAAATTCACCTAGTTCTTCTATATTTCTACCCTGAAACCTTATCACTCAGACCTTTTCTATCACTAATCCAGCTCACACACCCCAAAACCTTGGGCAGAAACAAGAAAATTAAAAGCAACATGTTTATCTAGTCTAAATTACTTCAACAGAAACTTTATTATCTCAGCAGCTGATGAGGGTACGTACTCAACCAGTGCCCCTAAAGTCCACACTTTTGTAAGGAGAGACCCACCTCCAGATGTAAGTGAGCCTGCAGTCAGGGCCCAGAGGGCACTAAACAGCTTTGATGGCCCTAACCATGCTCACCTGCCCCCAGTCCCTGCCCATGAGTCTCGGGTGTCTATTTAAGTTCAGGGGCTGTCTTACTTTCTTTCAGCTGTAGGCTTACTTCTTCTTAGTGTTGCTTTTGAGGCTTTCTAAGTTGGTGTTGGTTGTCTTGGATGTGACCTTTAATTTCACCTTCTACTGTTCAATGGGGTGTAGGTGAAGCTTGTGGCTATCCTGCTCTCTGCTTCCTTCCTGTTTAAGAGTTCTTCCCTGTTAGTAACACTTGCATCTTTGTTATGCTCATCCTCAGTTCCTATCTTGGTCTTACCACGGGCTGCTGACTTCTGTTGTCGTCGTATATGCTGTCATACATTTCTTACATGCATCTGACTTAAGTGTTTGTCTTATGTATAGGCTAAAGACTGAAGTGAGTTTTAGAAACTGGTACCAGAGGTAGTATCTTTATGTGTGAGTTAATCTGTTGTAGGTCACCATGGATGCAAGGCATGTTCTCCGGTAGCCTCCCCCTCCCAAGCCCATAGGTTCATGTACTGTGTACATGAGGCTTACATGGTTGGCTCCCACCCCACAAGTACTGTAGAAGGGTAGTACTGCACCCCTGTGCTGTGCCTCCTGTTGGGATTCTTTATGCCCTGTATTCAAAGGGGACTCTCTGAAAGGCCCATTCCACAGAGAGCAGCATAATGCCAGTTCTTCCTCCTTCTTCTCCTGCATGTGACTTCCATGATTTACATATCTGTGGCAGAGCCAAAGGCCAAACATCTGCTTACTGCTTTTTCGCTTAACACAAGGAAGCTGAGAGGTTTGCCTGTGGAAAGGCAGGGGATAAAATTTTAGGTACAAACTGCAAATACCATGAGATATACCACTTGGCTGGCAGTGTTGCCGTGGGACGCTGCAACTAAGAACGTAAATGTGCTGTGCATGGGGCAGAAACTGCCTTATCATTTGGTCATAATACTTATTTCTAAAAGATGTCAGTCAAAGAAAATATTACAATGTTGGGTTTTGTATTACTTTAATTGGAACAGGTTGAGATGTGGAGCTGCTTACTCCCACCCATGAAGAACAAAGATGTAAGAAGACAAAGGGGGGTAATTTAAGAGACGGGGGAAAGCATAAGAATGTAAAAACTGAGCTTACATCAATATTTTAAAGTATGGAAAATGGTAGTAAAGCAAATACTAGTTTTCTTCATTACATTCCTGGTGGTTTATGACTGTTAAGCTTCAGTTAATTAACATACCTAAGCAAAGATGTAATGTAAATACATTGTCAGTATTTTAAGTAGAAATTTCAAACAAGAAAGTTGCTACTATTTGTGTAGCTAAGTTTATTTTACCCAAACATTTACATATTTATTATAGCCTTACACTCTGAGACCAGTGAATTGTCACATATCAACTCCAAGTGTCACGAAAGAATTAATTTCTGCCAGTGGCAATCTGGAACACCAAATTTATTAGGTAATGTCAGTGCCAGCATTTTTAGTACCCTTAACACTATGGTAATTAATTGCAATGCTAACTTGACCTAATAGCACAATTGCAAATGTGCTGGATATTCCACACTTTTTCTTTTTTTTCTTCTAGCACTCAAATACTTGTGATTTTTCTTCAGAATGTCCTGGAACAAACATTTGTGGCATGTCTAGACCAGCACTTAGTACTGAATTCAGTTAACTCAAGTTAATTGGTAATCAATTAACTGGAGGTAAAATAGGACCAAACCCTTCACTCCAGGCATATTGCAATCCATCAGGCAACAGAAAAAGTCCTGCAGCCTGACTTGACATGACCCTCATCTTTTCTATTTAAAGCGTAAGGTTCACTAGAAAACATTAGCATTTGTAAGTCGGTAGCAAAGAAGTTATTTTTATAACAGTCGTACAGCATCTGTGAGCACAGACCATCTCGAGGAGTAACTTTCTCCAGCTATAATGATCTCCAGGGTATAAAACCAACATTATTGTGTGCAACTGGTCTGAAGAAATAACATGACGGAGGTGTATGTGGGGCTCATAGCTATTTGTGAATGCACTGTATGGGAGCTACCAACTGATGCCAATGGTGGTGGTTGGCATCCTGGCTGGAGGTTCTGCTTCCCCAGCTGAGTGGTATGAAGGGTTAGAGGGCTCAGCAGTAGCTGGGGAGTATCACCAACTGTCAGGTGGTCGCTGTTGGGGGCCAGCTAGCCACAAACAAGGTTCAAAGATCTCACTAGAAATATCTCTCGGTACTTGTGCTGCCAGTGTTTGTTTAATCAAGACCAGTAAAAGTGATCTCCAGAACTCATGGTCTCTGAACAATTCCCCCCAGCAGAGAGGCACATAGATTACTGCAACTGCACTGGCTTTTCCTTCTGCAATACCAGATTGTCTCCTGGCATTCATTCTGTCGTGTGTTCCTCAATGGGTCCTCTGGTGTTCAGAAAAGATTTTCAATTGAGAAGGGATTGTACTTCAGCAGTATTTTTGTTTATGCCTACCAAGTGTGCTGAGAACCCGGATCTTTGCTTTATCTCTTACTCTGATAATGAGGCCAGCTAATCCCAGTGACAAGATGCTGCCTGATCATCTTATGGAAAACACTAATCCAAGGGCTGTGTTCACAGAAATGGTAACAGTGTTGTTTACGTACTATACACAGAAATATATACAAATGTAAGGTCTCTGCAGATCTAGCAATGTGAAAGACGTTTTTTGAAGATTGAAGTGGTCATTTCAGCAGAAATGAAATAACTACACTGCTGTGAGTCTCCTCAGTAGTGCTACAGCTGCATGCACAGATCTACCTACTTATGCTGCTGCGATGATCTTATTTGGAAAGCAAACGGTTGCATGCAAGTATTCCTGTGTATAATAAATGCATCTTTTGCGTTTAGAGACTACCTAATTTAATTTTAGCACTAAAATATGTTCTCCAATCACTTTCACAGGTTCTCAAAACAAATCAATGTTTACAAGAAGAGGCAAAGATATGCATCTAGTATTGGAAAACCTATGCAAGTTTCCACATTCAAGCTATGTACTGCAGTTAGGTTTTTTTATCATTTGGTAGTCTGAACATGATACAGCCACTAGAAGGAATATGTACAGCTCAGTTTCCATTAGCTGCTCAGTAGCAAACTTCAGCTAGGCACCAGCTTTAGTGCTAAGCAGCTACATGGTAGCTCCTCACGCTTCAGCTATTTGCCAGATCTCATTGCATTATTTTGCTAATGCATGCAGCTTTGCCTTTCTCTCTGCACAGAGAGAGCTGGGGTTGTCTTGCTAATTTCCCGACCCACAGGATCCTCGAGCTGTTTTCTGAATAACTGCTGGAGGTGCAACAGCAGTTGGCAGTAGCTGAGGTTGTCAAGCCTGAGGTTAAGAACAGAGAACTATATTTAGATGCTTCAACAGGTGGCCTGATGTACAAAAGTGCTGAGCCTGCAAGCTCCTGCTCAGCTACTTAGATACTGAAATCCACAGACCAGCTGAGAGAGGTCAGGACCGCTCAATGTCCAGACATGCACTAAGTGCCTGAATCTGATCACAGGAACATAGCACAGAGACTTTTCTTCTTATTCTGCCTACTGTGTATTTGGGCTTAGAAATAGTTTTATCTACGTGGTCATTATTTTCTTTACTGTTGCAGAAAAGCTGATGCCTGACATCCTCCGTCAGTTCTATCTTCCTCATGCAAGCACTGAGTCAGTTTGGTGGCCAGATCCCACTGTTAATACCCTGGGGACACCAGCTGTTTTCACCTCCCATTTAGAAAATAATCAAGCAGTAAAATTCAGAGTTGATTTCTGGTCAATCTGTGTTTCCTGGTCAAAAGATAAGATACCTTAGTTTTTCTTTGTGCAAAATAATTTCTGACCCCTGTTGGGATAGCTGATGGATCACTGCTCACTCTCCTGACAGGTTTTGAAGTCTGGGCATCTATTTCTGCTCACAGCGGGCTGAACACAAGTCTTTGAAAGAATGTCATGGAATGAGAGTCTCTCCAGCCACACAAATTCTGATGATCAAAGTAATCTTTATCTTTACAAAATTATCATATGAGATGTGACAAAATATTCCATTTAAACTGCTGTTAGCACTGGCACATCTGCATGAGATGTTTCCATGTAGCTGAAATGGCGTACTTTAATGACATCAATATTCTTCAAAAAAACAATAATCAAGCTTCTCTAAGCATTCCTGAGTGTTTGAATGAATCTGATTTTAGTCTGTTATTGTTTTCCTCATGCATGTTACATATAAAAATGCTTTTTGATACATAATGCAGCTGTTGAAAGCTTAGTGATTTTTTGGCACCTGTCAATTTAGGCCATTATACCTTGCAGACTGTTCATAACTCCTAGACAAAATCTAAATACTATTTTATCCAAATTTCTTAGATGTGGCCATTGCTTGGATCAGAAACTCTCTTGTTTGGTCTAGAGGCAGATCTGAATGGGGACCCATCCAGCACAAATCAGTGCTGCCCAGATTCTGAAATCAAATTAACAACAGATTTTGGCTGTAGTGAATAATTAAACAAATGAGCCTAATGTTCCCCGCCAGTGTTGGTTTTGGCTTATTAATTGTGTGTGTATGTGATCCCATGACCCATATTTCACTGCAAGGAGCAACCCCCTCTCTGGCAGTGTGTAGGGCTGCCTCCCAGGGAATGGGCTGCCTCCTGCTTTGTTCTCCACTGAACAAACACCCCGTTCCTACTGTATTTAGTTTAACACCCCCATGTAAGCAGGCTCAGGATTAGACCTCCTCTTTGTAAGGCTAGCTTTAAACCAAGTTTGTTTTCTCTGCTTAATCCAGATTAATAAGAGATTTGCATTTTGTGTCATTCCTCATTAGCTACAAAGCCCATTAGGATGTATTGCTTGCTGTGTGATTGCACAGATCCCACAATGATACTCTGGTCATAAGCTCAGATATAAGGACATTCTTTATGATTAAGCACCATGGATTTTCTAATTGTTTTAATACGATGCCTCTGCTTTCTCCTACTTTTACATTCAGTTGACAGATTGGCTCTTCATCTTCGCAGTTATTAGCTGCCTTTAACCTTGCTTTACTTTCAGAGACAGCAGGTAGGGCAAGCGTAAGAATCTATCAGTCCTAAAACAATCATATCCATACTCTGCTATTATTCTTGATTTGCATCACTTTTACATGAATAGCCAAGCTTTTTTTAGTTTACTTTGCTTCAGCTTTGTAACAGGGTAATTCTCAGCAGGTTTGCACAAGCTTCTGTTTTTTCCCTTTGGGGCTGAACTCTGCTGTCATGGAATCTGCATGGAATCATGACTGCAGATATCCTTCCAACATGGAGCTGAGATTCTGCCCTAAGAAAGGAAGGCAAAATTATCACCTATCCAACACTAAAAAAAACTTTTTTTTTTTTTTTTTTTTTTTTTTTGTAGTGGGGGAAGAAATATGGCTCTGTCAAGGAAGGTATTCCAGTATTCCAAACTGGTTTTGACTAATAAAACCCGAATGATGGACTGTGTATTGACTTGAATACCACAGAATAAAACAGTGGTTCATTGCTGCTGGTATCAATCATCGACCCAATACTTTCCCCTTGTGTAACATACTAAGTCATATTAAATCTGTTCACTGTGCAAATATCATACTTCATCTGGGAATATCCAGAGATGGCCTGACTGCAGCAGCATACAGCACTGAAGGTGCAGATGTTGCGACAGTCTTTACGGCTATCGCAGTGCTGAAAATGAGCAGTTTCATGCTGACCGATAGACTGAGTTCATCAGCTTAAGTCATTTATGCTGCTGGGAATCAGGACTATACCTGTCTTTGTCTATGTCTTAGCTGAACTTCATTGCTGGCTTCTCCTTTAACAGGAAAGCTGTCTGTGATCCTCCTCAGCCATATGTGCTTCATCCGTGATCTCACAGACTTACTTGGCTGCAGCCTCATTAACTTTCAGTGCTCACAGCCTCACATGCACTTACTTCGGGGGCTAAAAAGGAGAGGTAGGGCAAGGTCATTTTCTCAATCTTGATTACATGGTTTAGCGGGAGCTGCCCAAGTCTATCTGAACACAATGGCCTTGAGCAAAAACTCCCTTATCTCAGCAGAGATCTACAGGTTATTTGCACTGTTCAGTAGTCAAGGGAGGGAAAATCAAAAGTTAAGAATTTAAACCTAAAAGCTTTTCATAGAGATAAGATTGAGGAGTACCTTTCTGTAGTGAAGGATTAACAAGCAGAGGGCAGTATGCTGATGTAAATGAGTTTCCAACCAGAGGACATTTTCAACATTAATAATAAATTATTTAAAATTAATGTTTCATGCCAATAAAATGTCCTCCTGAATTAGGTGTGTTCATTTCTGCCCCTTGCCTCAAATGCCAGCAGATTGCACTCATGGGTTAAGGACCAGCCAAGCAGCATTAAACATTGCGGGTTTGTTTTGAGGTGCTTTCAGAAGGGTGGAAAAAGGGAAGCAGTGTCACATTAAAGCATAGGTTTTAGTGCCTTCTTGCTGAACAGTTCAAGTGGTAAGCTAGATTTACTAGTACCCAGGGGAGTTTTAGGAATAGCATGGACTAAACAAACAGCTCCTTTAGGGGCTACCTTTTTCTTGATTAAAAGTCCTGTGACTATATGATAAAAGCCAGACATTAATTTCAAAGCGATATGATCTCTGTGTGTGAAGTGCTCAGATGAGTTAGATTTTGCTATCACTCTTCCTTGTTAGGAGTTAAATTTTAGCATTCCTGATCCTACTAACATTGCCTCCACATTTAGCTCAAAGCCTGTGTAGTCCACCGGGATAAAACACTTGTCACATGAATAGAATAACCCCAAGTTTTGGGCCCAGAGCACATCAGAAACTTTCTAATATTGAGTTCCTGCTCTTGTCAAGAAGACAGATGTGCCACCTTCTGCCCTAGGCGGAGGGCGGCAGAGTAAAGAGCCTGTTGGGGGAGAACTTGTTGCTTGTGACCATCTGGCACTGTCAATGCCTCTAAGTGAACTCTTGGAGAAGAGGGTTTTCCTTCTTTACTTAACACAATTTAAGGAGACACGCAACCTCTATGCTGGCCTGATGGTTTGTTTTCTTTTTCTTTACCACTTAGAAGTCCAAAGGACTGAGTTGAAAAGTAAAATCAAGAGGCAAACTCCATAGCTGTCTGGTGTCAAGTGGCACAGGTCTGAGTATCAGGCCTGCAAGCTTTAACCAGTAGAACAGGTTTCTATCCATCCGCAGTACGCAGGGATGTCTTCCTGTTTCTTCAAGGAAAGAGACATGGACATTTTCTGAGTTGCAAGCCACAACGTCAGGCTACAACCTAGGTAGAAGACATTTTAAATTTGCAAAACAGAAAACAGCTGGCTCGCCTGAAGGCAACAGCATTCTTGTCCCATTCATCCCTCAAGCAGGAAATTTTAACTAAGAATACTAGTGAAGGATTATTTTGCAGGTCTCCAAAAAGCCAATGTTCAAAATGGCCACCTGCAGCCCGAGAGACACATTAAATTGCTCCCATAAGCATGGGATATGCACAAGTTCTCTGTTTGCTTATGCATACAACTATTTATGATCACATTTATGTGAACATTGATGTACACAAGGGAGATGAGGTAAGATCAGTCTTTCCAACAAATAATCCAGAAAACCTAAAATATGCAATGTGTATCTGCTATACATTGAAAGAGGTTCTGTTATGTTCTATAGTAACTGTGCCCATTCCAGGAACATATCGTGATTTGACTCTAAAGAGATGAAACTCTTGCTCTGTGTACACCAGGGGCTGGAAAGGCAAAAAATTAATAAATAAAAACATTTGGATGCATAAAGAATGGGATGGAAAGTAATACAGAAAATATTACAGTGGCTTTTTGGAGACTGTTTTTTTTTACTTTTACTATTCTCTGCCCAATTTTCTTCTTTCCACACCCCAAAATATAAAATAAACCTACAGCATGTTCAGAGATAGCGTAGGAATGTAAAGCTTCTACTTGAGGAGAGGAATAAAATATTAGATTTGTTTATTTTACAGAGGAATTGAATTAACATGAAGATGATAAAACTATTTAAAACAGTGAATGCTGTAAAAAAGGAAAAATATTAATGTATATGTAGCTGTCTTATAATGCAAGATTTCAAAAAAAAATAAAATAAGTGAGTCCCAAAATTATATTTAGCTTGTGGAATTCATTGCTGTGAGACCACAGGGAAGTCACATATATATGGTATTCAAGAAAGGAAGGAGTGATTACACTCATATAAAAATATATAGACTTAGAAAAGTGTATTGAAGAAGAGCATTTAATACTAAAGCTGTTGTGGAGAACACAAAATCATCTGCTAAACAGATTTTATCATTAAAATAATATGTGCAAATTATCTTGCCATTTCTTAAGACGAATTCTCTTGCTCTTCACCCTGGAGTAGGTGATATTGGTAACAAAGGCTAATATTCTCCTGATTTAACTGTCCACAGAAAGCTGTTCATTATCTTGTGTTTGCAAAATTAGTAAGATGTAATTTTGCATTGAGTATATTTATATCCTCATAGGATCCCTTACGTCAACATAAATAATGCTACATTATTTACTGTCATTTTACATGTTTATAGAAGTTGATAGGAACTATTTTTCAAGATTTTTTTTTAAACCACAAATATTTATTCTTGGTCCAAGCTTGGAATACACTTGTTGGATGTGCATACACTGACTGGGGAAAGTAAATTTTAATTCGCATCTTACTTAGCAGCTAATTAACCTAAGGTGTAAAAAGCCAACTAGGAAGATGAGCTTTAAATGCCATAGAAGCTCATTTTGTTGATAAACTGTCAAGAATACCTTCAAGCATTTGTGGTCTTCACCCATAAACACTTTTTCCCTTGAAACATGTTTGTTTTAATGTTCCAAATTTCTAGATCTACTTGGATCAAATGAGCATCTCCAATGCAAAATAGATACCCAAAATGCAAATTGCAAACTGGCTTTTCTCCTTCAAAGTTTAGTTTATACAAATCACAGGGGCAAATCTCAGTACTGCCTTAGGAGATACAAAATGAGGTGATAACAATTACTTAATTGGTAGATTAATGTTGATAGTAAGATACAAATTAAAACAAATTTCAGACACTCAGATTTCAAACTAAAGTGTGCTGTTTCCCTCAAGGAAAGGACGTTCTTACTTACATTAGATAATACTTTTGAAAATTAACTGCGCCTTGATAGTTTTTCAGAAGTCCTCAGTTATGTTCATGTGCCAGCAAATGGCTACCACATTCTTGGCTGCTGTCCACTGGCATTTGCTTCTATTCAACCGTAAAAGCAATAAAGGTCATCACAACTACAGCATGTCTGTGAGCAGGTTGCGTTGTCACCATTTCCTTCTTCTTGTTAGTCCTTTAACAGTTTAACAATAGAAGCTTTCTGCACAAATGGGTGTGAAACATGAGCTTTTCAGCTGAGAAGAAAATTAATGAAAGATCAGTGACATAAAATTCCATGTGAAAATATGATTTGCTTGATAAGTAATATAGGCCTTGTTAGTCTTCAAATCACTGCATACACTGCTGGATGTAATCCATGGCAGTGTCTTCGCATTTCCCAAGAAAGGCTGATTAGCTGAGTTTTATGGTAAAATATCATACTAACAAGATATCATTATCTTTGATAAAATCAGTGTCAATTTATATCAAAATTCAAATGTCAAAGAACAAGCAGCAATCTGTCATTTTCTGCTGTCTGTGTGGGGGTTTGTTTTTTTTTTTTAGTTCATGCTCTCTTTTAGAATGGTAAAGAAGGATTATACTTTATTCTTTATCCCTCTGAAATGAATTTATCAACTTCCATTGCCAAGCCAAAAACCCAATCAGTTTGAACAATGCTTGGGCAAGGAATGACTTACTTAAATTATAGAGGGGTCTTTACAGAATTTGCCATGCCAGGACAGACAACTGGTCCATCTTAGTCTCATCTTGCTTCTGGAACTAATCTTTGCCTTATATCCTCTCTGAAGACAAAGTTCAGGAACCCCCAGTAACCACTGTGTTGTTATCCATTAGTATGCAGCATGCACTGCAGAATGAGAACGAAAATGAAGAGAGGTGAGCTCTGTCTACACTCTTCCCTAAAATGAACTTGTCAAAATGGATCAAATGTCTTTTCAACTCCAAAGCCAGACTGTGTTAGAGTATAGCCTAGTATATTTTCAGTAAACTCAAGATGAAGAATCCAGAACAGAAACAGAAAACGCTTGTAGCCAACTCCTTCTGCCATGTTCTTGCAGTGCGGAATCAGACCTTGCTTCCAGTATTATTTACAGTCCATTCAGTAACTTCCTGAGTTGCAGAAAACTCTGCATCCTGCTCTCTGTTCCCTAGCAGGTTTTCTTTCTAGGGTTCTGTGGCTTAATGCAGAACCCTCTCCCTCTGAGCATGATCTGCAGGATCTGAGGTCTCTCCTGCGCACCTCACTCTCTGCCTTGACATACTCTTCAAGCTGTGCAAACTCCTCCCTCTCATCCTAACCAGCCACTTCCAGGAAAGGAACAGCATTCATGTCCCCTGCAGGAATCCACCCAGCTTTTTGCTTTTTAAAAGGAGAATAATGAAAAATGGACAGAAAATCTATAAAAGACACATCACAGTAATGAAAGGAGGCGTTGATTTGAAGCTCAGTTTTCTGTCTGATTTTAATGGCCAGCTCTGGAGAATCAGTCCTTGTTTCAGAAATCACGTACGGTTATAGTCCAATAATATTATGAATGGTAGAAGATTCTGCAAGCAGAAATAGCTCATATATGATGCCTGGGGTCCTCAGCAAACCTGAGGACACCTACGTCCTCAGACACCTTAGGCATGTTTGTGACCTCAGTGACACCATGGGCTAGACAGTTTGAGCACTTACAGTTAGCTGGAATTTGATAAAGCACGGATGGTCCTCGGTTGCAAGTTTGATGTGTAGGGTTATTAAGAGTAAACAGCAGGAATTATTCCCTTTAGAATGAGAGAAGACTGGTTTATGCAGGCTCACCTCTTAACTTGCTGAGGAACTTAAAAGTAAATGAATCCAGTGGTTTAAGGACTTGCGTGAAAGATCCCATAATTTAGCCCTGTAAAGGCTGCCACAGTAAAATTCCACTGCACCATTAAAGTCATCCCCTGCAACTTTTTTGGAGTCTCACTGTGCATGTTTCCTCCCCCTCTGCACAGCCTGGTGTTAGCTACAGAACATCCATCCAGGCTAAGCTGAGGTCACTGTCAGCTGTGCTCTTAACACTTAGTGTTCTTAGAGGTTCCAATATCTGGCTGTAGGAAGCTTGGACTTGCACAGCCAACAGCAGTGGTTACTTTTGACTCCATCTCATGTCTGGTAACACTACATCCATAAAAGGGGGGTAAAATGACTTCTTATCCGCAGAGGAGCACTGTGACAATAAATTAATAAATAGTTGTGCAGCATTCATCTGTTACAGTACTGAGCACTGGTGGAAATCTCCTGAGGAAATTAGTTCTGTCATCAGAACAGGGTTTAAGAAGCATGCAATGAATATGGCAGGAGGCCTTGAGCATTCAATGGTGAAGGTGAAGTAGAATAACTGTGCGCATGAATTAAGTCCCCTTGCCTTTGTGCCAAAGGAGGCAAGAGTTATCTAAGAGACTGCAAGTGTGCTTGTGAAACCAAAGACTGTATTAAATGGCATTGTGCTGGGTGCACGTCATAGAAACCTCACTTTTCCACCGTTTCACCAGTGGTTACATCTTTGAGACCTGGCTGCCTTAGGGGAAGACCTCGCACAGAAGAAGATAAACTCTGTAGGACAACCGTCAGAGTACCTAATGTTCCTAGGGTGGTATGACTATAGATCAAGGGCTTGGTTTTCACAGATCTGTGCAGCATCTTTGCACATTGAAGAATTTGGGAATAGTGCACCTTAAGCTCACCTTCACTACCAAACTACAGTATTAGCCAGTGTCAGCAGCATGCTACATTACTTCATATACAGTATTTACAAGCCACCAAAGAGAACAATTTTCATTAAGAAACAATTTGAAAGTGTGATTCCCCAATTAAGGTTTGATTCAGACCACTGACAATATTCGGGGCCATCACAAGTCCTTAACTCCGAAAGTAAAATTTCCTGTTAAGGTAGGCTCTTCTGTGGACATTTTTTATGATCGTCATATGATACGTAGTTCAGTTCCTATTGCAAACAGTAGAAAACCACTTTTGTAAACAAAATATCTTATTAGAACTGTATTCTTGAACTGCCACCTCCTCAGTTTCCCCATCTGTGGGGTAGGAATATGCAGGCAATATTTAATGGCAGCAAAGAGCTTTGAGATCCTCGGATGAAAGGGGCTGAAATCCACAGTGTTATTCTTGGTCTGGTGACAGACTGGATTTCACTTGCACACCATTATTTTGAGAAGTGTGTTAGGTTATTTGCCTGTCCACGCTAACAATGAAGATAAATCACGCTCCACACTTCACTATGAGAACGAAGCGTTATTTACAGGTTATAGTGTGGATAAGGCAGAAATACTGTTCCCATCACTACAGTAAAGGATCTGTCAGCACTTTCATTACCATGCTTTAATTCCAGTGATTTGCAAGCCCATTTTGATTACTGTTACCAACAGACTGCTATTTTTCAGCTTTATTAATGTTAAATAAATAAATCATGGAAAGTAAAATTGCTTTTGTTCTCCCATAACTAAAATTGGCTTGAAGTTGAAAGAATGAAATTTGGAAAGCACTTCAAATTGTCTGAAAGAGAGGGATAAAGAAGATAAAGGATGGGCCACTTCACATGCTTACACTCTAATCTCATGATCATGCATCTAGATTTGTATTGACATGATGTTATACAGGAAAAAACTAATAATCCTGTGGAGCTATTCCAATTGCTCCAGTATGTAGTATCATTTTTTAAAACTGCTTAAATACATATTTACATTGTGCCTGGGTGGTCCTTGGGTTAGAGAATATGATTTCAAAAACTTTCCATCAAAAATAATTTTTTTATTTTTAATAAAAAAGGGGAAATTAAAGACAAAAAACTATGTTATTTTAACATTCAGGTTTCAACAATAATGAAATTCAAATTTAAGCTTGACACAGCATCTGAACTCCTTTAACAATGTATTTTTAAGTAATGCCAATAATGGGATGAGTAAAGAAGAATAAATGAAACCTAAATGAAAACTCCTAAGTTATGTTCCATTCCAGAAAAATGTGTGCGTGTGAAGGATTTTCCCCTTTTTTTATTCCTTTTTTTTTTTTTTTTTTTGGAAAAAAGAACTTAGGAGCTCTAAAACTGTGAACTTGATCGTGCACAGGCTTTGGTTTTGGGAAAGGGCTTCTGGCATGGACTTGAGGATCCCAAGGTCAGCAGGTAACACAGCCCATCTCAGTTGCCTACCCCAGGAAGGGGACTCACTACTCCACAATTCGACTTGAAGGCAGAAGGCCTGGATTCCCATAGCTCCTGAATGCTGATTTTGTTCAGTGTGACTGAGGAAAATGCTCTCTCTCACTCTGAGAAGGCCTCACCTTCTGTGAGGAGGAATGGGGTAGGACAACCACACATACTGTTCTTGTCATGTTTCTGATTGTCTTTCCAGATGCAATGCCCGTAGTGCCTCGTACCGCGTACCTTTGACAGGCGGTATCTGGCTGTTTGCTTGAATTGTACTGTGTGTTAAGGTCTTTAAAAAGCCATCAATGTTCACTTAAAAGGCTGCAGGGGGACAGCAAGAAGGCAAGTTGCCTGATTGCCTTGTTTTAGCTGCTGCACTAAATAAATAAAACTTTGCAAGAGAAAGGCGAGAAGAGGGAAATGGAGAGGGAGAAGGAGAGGGGAGAAGGAGAAGAAGAAGAGGGAAAGGGAAAGGAGAGGAGAGTGAAAGGGAAAGGAGAGGAGAGTGAAAGGGAAAGGAGAGGGAGAGGGAGTGCTGCTGAGAAATGGGGTGACACAGCCCATAGGCTCTTCTTTTTTGTCAGAGCTGAGAGAAAAGAAGGAAGAAGTGGATAAAACATTGGCAGTGAAATATCTGAAATGGCAAGATAGCTTCAGAGTTTTAAAATTCATCTTGACTTTAGCAGTCTTTATGCTAGATGCTCCTTTCTGAAAATGTGCCTAACTGCTGACCAAACTGAATAATGACATATTAGTCCACAGAATAACAGAAACAGAAGGACAGATCACGTGTGGACAGAAATCCCCTTTTTCTCCCAGCGCTGACCAATGCTCCCAAACCAGTAATCATTTTGGGAGGAAACAGTTGCTTCATGCCAACGCTATGATCTAGAGGTCATGCTTTCTTGCTTAAATCCCATTTCTCACAGTGCTACAGCTCCTGTCCCACAGCCCTCTCTGAGAAGGCTCAAAGGATAGGCAATCATGAACCCTGTGGCTCATGCTCTTGGGTAGACAGATGCTCAGCTTGTGGAAATGCAGGCATTCCCCCAGAACAGTGAGACCCTTCGTTCTCTGTATTTCACCTGTAACTTATTTGTGGTCCCTCTCCTACCCCCCCCCCCCATGCCCCTAAGAGTGAAGACCAGGGCACGTGCATCCCCGATTCCCACAGATGGGGTTGCAGACCTGACAGCACAGTGCATATTCAACTCAGACGCTGCAATGCAGAGGTCTGTGCCTGCCCCTGACACTCTTCATCCCCATCGTCCCCTGTGAGAAGGAGAGAGCAGGCCTAAGGCAAAAGGACAGCAGGGTGTGAGACCTGGCAGCTCCTGGCGTGTCCTGCCCAGAGGAGAGATACTGCCTGAGCCCGAAGTGCTGGGAAGCCAGAGGAATCCGGGTTTATACAGCCATAATAGCAAAGAGAGTTTTGCACAAATATAGAGAGTCCCGTTCCCCCAGCAGCCGTTATTCCGCCCTAAAGCCAACATCTCAGCCCTCGGAGGGAAGGGAAGAGGCGCTGCGCGGGGAGACTTCTTCCCTCCCTCTCCCGTGCCGCTGTAGGAGAGGTTAGCGGTCCGGCCTTCTGGGGATTCCGGGCAGACCCTCCTTCCCGCCCGGCGCGGGGAGGTCTCCTCAGGCAGGGGTGAGACGGGAGCCGCCTGGGCGCCCTTGAGGGCGGCGCCGCCGCCGGTGGCCGCGGGGGGGCGCTGGCGACCTCCTCCAGCTGCTGCCGGCGCTCGCGTGCCTGCCGCGGCAGTCCCGCTGCCCGCTCGGCGCGCAGCGGCCGGGCATGGAGGAGCTGCTGCTGCTGCCGCCGCTGTTCTGCCCGCACCCGGCGGCTCCGGCGCCGCCTCCTCCTTCTTCGGCCTGAAGCGTGCCCGCACGCGTGGATCCCGGCGGGGAAGGGGCTATGGGCTGCCTCCCCGAGGCTCGGCGGCTGTGAGGCGGCTGGCGCTCGCTCTGGAGCCGAGTGGCTGCCGGCCGGCTAACCAGCCAGGCTGCTGCTGCTGCTGCTGCGGCTGGGAAGGAGCGAGTGTCGCTAGCAGCCGGCGGCGGGCAGCGTGTCGGTGACTTGGGGGTGCCGGTCCCCCCGCCAGCGCCCCTGCCGCGGCGGTGGATGGACGCGCCATGGCCACGCTGGTGTGCCGGGTGCAGCTGCTGGATGACACAGACCCCTTCAACAGCACCAACTTCCCCGAGCCCACCCGGCCTCCGCTGTACACGTTCCGGGAGGACATCCCGCTCGCCACGCAGCTGGCCGGCGTGCACCGCCTCCTCCGCGCCCCGCAGAAGGTACAGTGTGAGGGGAGAAAAGGGGGATATGGGGGGGGGGGGGGGGGGCCGGGCGAAGGGCAGCGGCTTATCCACGGGAGTCCGGCGGCGGCGAGGACGGGCCTCGGACCTTGCGCGGCGGCAGCAGGGGCTCCTCAGCACGGCGGGGCTGCGCGGGAAGGGCGCCCGGCGGAGGGGCTGCCCTGCCGGTCCCAGTGTCCCACTGCCTTCTGCCCCACCAGCGCTATCCCTCGCTCCGGCAGTATAAGCATTTTCCCAAGTCCCAGGGGAAGGCTGCTCTCCTGCGTTCCCAAACGCCTTCAAGGGCAGCTACCACCTCTGGTTAGTTGTAACTGCTGTACGGTTTTCCTCAGGAGAAAAAAAAGACCCACCAAACTAAAGCCCTCGTTGGGTATTAAATACTACATGCCTGTGCTCGCTAGCGATGTCTGAGTATCTGGGGATACTCAGGAATAACGTGTTTTTTGAGGACAGCCGAGCTGTGAGGAGCATGGGCGCGCAGGCAGGATCCGAG
Source organism: Ara ararauna (assembly GCA_028858755.1). Lineage (NCBI taxonomy): Eukaryota > Metazoa > Chordata > Aves > Psittaciformes > Psittacidae > Ara > Ara ararauna. The sequence continues at coordinate 70,742,369 of CM054377.1, read as the reverse complement.
CTATGCTGTGGTAAGGTTTAATGAGCTCGGCAGTTACAGTCAGGGCTTTGGTAAAAACAGCAGTGTGTCTGCTGCCCTTGAAACAATTGGTGCTACTAGTGCCTCCTGCGAAGAGCTGCAGTATGTTACTGCCATGGCCCCTGACGAATCTTGCCTATCTCTTCTTGCATAGTTCTCATAATACATGTGCTTGCATCTGCAGTTCTGCCCTTGAAGTCAGGCACCCGGGCATGATCCTTGAATTTTCGGTTTCCCAAGCAGTGCCATTGATTGACGTAATAATAATGTCCTTTCATTATTATCTTGCATCTGCACATTAGTTCTGCAGAGCTCACTGAAGAAAAAGGGAAAATGCCCACTTCTTTTTTCTTCCCAGAAGAAAACAAATTTAAAGTTGTAAAACTTTTATTTGCTCTCTGATGAAGTGGGAAGAAAATACTCTCTTAACATCATTTGTTGTATTCTATCTTGCTCTTGGGAGCTTGCGGGAAGATGACAAAGAGCTGTGTGTCCCCTTAGATTTAAGGATATCCAAAATCCCATAAAAGTATTTCAGAGAAAAGCTCTTGGAGCAGACAGAAGTTTTGCATTTGTAGAAGGGTTTCTTACATAATAGTTGCCAAGGATACAGCATCCAGCGAAGAGAGCTCTGCCTGGCGCACAAAACCTTTGGAAGCTCTTGGTGTGCTGGGTCAATTCTGTTTTCATGTGCTCAGTTGTCCCCAATTCAGAGACTGGTCCCATTGTTTTCAAGGGAGGCTTTTTTTTGGAGTCGGAGCTAATTAAAAGAAGGGCAGGAAGGATTCGGACACCTAATGAAGTAAATAAAAAGATAGTTTAAAATCTGGATTTACAGTTAATTCAGCCTAATTTTCAAGGGTATTCCACTGTGGTTTGTGTTTACTTTGCTTTGAATACTGAACCACGCCTCACTACCTTTATCCCCTTCGTTTCCCTATGTAGTGTCTCAGGAGCCACCTGCAAGCCATGGCCACTTCTATACATTTAACTCCTGCCCTGTGTTTCAGTGTGCAGCATGTTTATCAAGTCTGTTTGGAAACTGGACTTGCAGACTTTGGTTGAAAAATGGCCTGAGTATCTAGAGGTGCTGTAAACCTGGCTATTGAAAGATAGCTACTCTGCTAAAGGCAAGTCCTGGCCCAGTGACTTAATCTGAGGTTCTGATTCTTGCAAGCGTTTTGTTTCTGCAGTTGTAATGATGTGGGCAAGCTCATTGGAATCTGCTTATATGGTTACAGTTACCTTTGTGTTTGCAGAACCAGGGCCTCTTCCAGAGTGCCTTGATTGGCCTCTTGGCCTTCTCTTAGCTTCTAAATAGGAGGGGAAAAAAAAAAAAAAAAGGCCTGATTAGACTTGTTTACCTTTACTAGTTACATTGAAAGCTTAGTTCTTTGTGTGCACTTGCAGTTACTTTCTGTGTTTGGCATTACATCTTTGAGTATGTGATTTTGTAGAGCTAACGAATTGTGCCACTGTTTAAGCGCAGTTTTTTTCCATTTTCTTTTTTGGAGGTGGGGATATTGTTTCTGTAGCTTTTCCTCAAGACTGTATTCATCTGATCTATAGAAGATTTTGCTCCATTTCTCCCAGAGATCAGGAACTTCGTGATCTCGGAGGAATGCAGCTGTCAAAGCAGAGCATAGGTTGAAATTCAGGTGTCAGTTCACGTTGACACATTTGGGTCTTCATTGTTTGATTCTTTGAAAATTAGTGAGCTAATGGATTGATGGTTCATTTAGTATCTTGATGGTGTGTAAAGCAAAATATCTTTAAGTAGACTTTAGAGTTTATAGCTCAAATACATAGTAGTGCTGATGTCTGAATCATTGCTGAAATCTGGTGGCCTTTCTGCTGGCAAGTTCAAATGATCAGTGCTAGTTTTCTTTCATCAGTTTTCAAGTTATCATCTTTTGACTGGGATGAATATTCACATATTCTCTGAACAGAGTTGCCAACTTGCTGCCTTCAAATCACTGGTTTGTACATCTCCTTGTAGGCAATATACTGCTGTGCAATGTACTTGAGAGAGTGAAGTCAGTAGCAGGTCACTTCAGTGGGTGTCAGATTTCACCATTACCGAGTTGAAATTTGTAGTGACAATGGTATTTTTGTAGTTAAAATAACTTGTGCATTGCAAGTCATTGTAAGCTAAATATTATAAACAATTATTAAGAAAAACATTTAAAACTGAAATGAAAAATGCTTTGACATCCTGACCTGTTGCAGTATGTTGTTGATAGCTTATTTTGTAGCCAACATATGTTATAGCTTGACTGCAAAGGGCACCATTTGTTTAGCCCAGTTCTCTTGAAGTCCAACTCTTGATTTCATAGGTTGGGTTTACTAATTCTTTTTAAATATACAAGTGTACTTAAATCTGGATGCAAGTCTAGATCTACCAAGTGTCTTCTGACAGGCAGCGGTTTTAGATCCTTGCGGAGGAGCAGTGAAGTTAGGTGATCAAGTTCCATAAACGCTGGCCAGGGTGGGCTTTACTGCCCTGAATGCAGCAAGCATCTGGATGAGGTGGGGCACCTACACCAGTTGACAGGGAAAGTGACTAGAAAGGTGTCTTCAGTCCTTTTTTTCATTTGGAATTAGTTGACTAATTGTAACCTCCTCCCCCTCATCTTTTTTCCCCCACTTGTCTCTGAGCATACATCTTTTGTTGCATCTGTATCTGGGTGGAGCAGCTTGCTGTATCCTGGGTTGCACTCAGTTCTGCCTTGTGTGTGCAGCGTGCACACACACACTGAACTGAGCCCCATTTCCCCATGGAACTGCTGTGAAGAATGTTTGCCTTGGGTATCCACCATGGTTCAGGTGCCTTGGTGCTAGATGGTGACATGCCATCTTATTTGTTGATGCAATGAGGTACCACGAATTCTGTTGTGGGATTTTTAGCCACATCTACAAATTCTTGCTGAATAACTCATCCACACTGTAGAGCTTCTGTTAGTTGCTTATATAGATTTGACTGCGCAACGTGCCATTTTGGATTTAGTCTTTACTGCTTTGTTTCTGAGGGTTTTAGGGCTCTCTTACTGTTTGTTGTATGAACAAAACCTGGATCTAGTCTGGACTCTGAATTCAGATGTCCCTTATGATTGTTTCTGTGAACCTTGGGAAATTCAGAACTGGATCTAAATTTGTGGCTCAGGCCCAGTGCCAATAATGTGCTTTGAATCTAATTTGGTAAGTAGGGTTTGTTGGTTTTGAATTGCTTTGAGTTACTTGATATTTATGACTTGCTGACACAGGGTCATTCAGGAGAGTGGAGATATATATATATATATATATATATATATATATATGGCCCATGTCAAGTGGTATGCTTTTTTTAGAGATCATCTTCATTATAACTTATTCATATAATTACAGCATGCTGAGTATGTTGCCATATTATGGTTTCACATCTCACAGTACTGTTCAGTGTTGTGGCTGTTCTGTAAGAAATACACATTTACAATAATATGGGAAATCACACTGTCTAATTTATTGAGAAAATGTAGTTGAAATACTTTGTGTAATAATGGAAAACAACAAAAAAATCTCACAGTGTATACGGTGTACTGGTGGTCATGATGGAAAGGGGAGATACAGTGCTATAAGAATAGTTGTTTTGACCTCTTGTTCCCTCTGAGAAAACTAGAGACAACTTCCGTGCTTAAATCTCTTCCAAGAATTTGTAATTAGGAACAGTGTCATTCAAGAAACAGTGATACAAGCAAATAAATGCAGTGAGAACTAGAGGGGTTTGGGAGTTTCATTCATAAAGAAACCATCCAGATTTGTACATTCAGCTGCTGTGATTTAGACCTAGATTAAAGCCAGGACTGACTCTGGGCATGGTGTGATGTAAACTGATACCAGAGGCTGTGCCACGGGGTTGTGTCCTCGCATGGAGCTCTGCTCTGGCATTGAACTCAGTGCCAGGCTATATACTGGCATCAACCTCAGGATTTCTGAGAGCAGCAAATGGACCAACTGGCTCCTTTTCCCTGGGATTCCTTGAAGCACAGTGGCATTACTAAATGCCTTGGTGCACAGAAGCTACACAGAAGCAGAAGAGAGTATGGTTTAGTTCCTGATCCTTCTGGAGGTAGCAGTAAATAGAGCAGCCGTTATCTAAAGAGAGCATTTTTTTGGTCATTATGCTCTTCATGGGAGCTGAGGAATAGAAAATGGAAACTGGAATATCTTCATTGTCCCAGGGAAAATGAAGCCACAGGCAGGGGAAATTGGCTGATATCTTCTGAAAGTGTTGTTGCTGAGGACTGGGGAATATTTCAGTTGAGGGCTGTTAAGATGCCTAGGGCTTTCATATTCTCCCTGAGTCAGGTGGACATTGGTCCTTTTTCATTCTTCAAGAGAAGAGGAGATTTAACACAATGGTTATTTCCAGCAGGTTTCCAAAGTGTTCTGGATCTGGTAATTCTGGAGCTGACAAAAGCCCATGCTTCAAGAGATTGATACTGTAGTGGCCTTGTGTGCTTGAACTTTCTAGGGAAGGGCATGGGGGTAGGACCCAGCTCTGTCTTCTGACTGGAAAGCACAAACTATGTAGGAGTCTTGTGTGAAACACACTCTCCTGGGGGAGGATGAACACCTGCCCAAAAGCACAGCAGTGAAAGGTGTTCCCGTCTCTAGCGGCTTATTGTCTTCTATGGTGTGGGCCTTCAAAGGAGAAGAGATACCTGTACACCAGATAAAAAGTAACTGTTAAATGCTGGGCTTTATCTCTGTAGTTTAATGTTAGAGGTCTTTGAAGTTCTTCCAAGGTTCTTCTGACAAGTTATAGTTTGGGCAAGTTATAGTTCAGTTCAGTTGTTTGATGTAGGCGTAAAAGCAGGGGGACAGACCTATCTTGGAGAACTAATTCCTGAATTTGACACTTGTCACTCGCAGGTCTCTCAGTTTGGCTGCTCATAGCTCAAGAGTCTTCATACAGCTCTGTGTAAAGAATGGTAGGAGTGAGTGTGCTGGTAGTTCTCCAGGTGCTGCTGCATTGAAATCACAGATTGGTCAGATGTAGCCTCTGAAGACTTTCATCACCATGTGTTTACTGGAGGTTTGGAATCAGACAAAGGAGGTGAATAAGAAGAAGTTAGACCTTCCTGTTATTGTACCCCAAGTCTTGTGCTTACAATTAAAAATGTTGATGTTTTCTTTCAAAACCAGTTGTAGATAGTTCCTTTCTTCCAAATACTTTCAAAATTGTTGTATGAAGGTTGCTAATGGTTTCAGTTAGTGAGACATGAAGACTGTTTCAGGCTGTATGTTGGTGGAGGAATGGGCAGAAAAAGGCAGGGAACCTGGCATGTTGCAATCTCCTTTTGTTCTTGTGCTGTCCGAAATGAGAACAGTCGTTCTAAAAGCTTTCAAGAAGAGTTTTCTCTTTCCAGTGCTTGCTCAGCCATCTTACCTTACCAGTCATTAGGGTTTAAGCGAGAGTCCCTTTTCTTTCTGTTTGATCTCACTCAGCGGGTTTTGAGGATGAGTACTACATCCCTTGTGTAACTGTATGCAAGGTGGTAGGGCTGTAAGTCACTCATCCATCACATCATCACCTGTGATGCTACTTTGCTTTTCAGTTCACTTCTTAAGCCATAATTCTGCCAGGACAGGTTCGTACCTCTAGTCTGAAAGTGTCATGTATTTTTCGGTGGTCTTGAGTGGTCTGGGCTGGGGCTATACACCTTCTTTGGTAAGCAGTGTTTCAGTAGGCTGTATCCCTGTGCTAAGATACTACTTTATTACCGGCTCAGAGGAAAAAGTGCCAGCTACTATACCTTTGTCATCACTTTCCCCACCACCTGGATTACATTACATTTATATTAACTTTATATTGTATTGCAGTTATTAATAAGACAGCAAGGAATGTTGTTACATATTTTTAGCAGAGAAATAAGTTGGGACAAAAGCAGCAGTGAGCTTTCTAGTAGGCCCAGCTACCTAGAAACATCTGCAACCATCTGGCACATGAAGCTACTCAAGTAAAGGTGAGTGAGGCTTGAAAGTTCACTTTCCACACGTCATCAGCTTAACACATATTAAAAAAAAAAAAAAAAAGCATTCAGTTTCCAGTTCCAAACACTTAAAAAGAAGTAATTCTGTCTTTCTCAGCATTTTAAGAATGCTTAAAGAAAGAAATAAGTAGACCTTTCGCTTTCATTATGACTCCTCGACTTCAGCAGTTATACTTCTAAGTTGACCCTCTATCCATTTTGTGAGTAGGATATTTATTTGAATTATAGAACCCTGGAAAATTACTAATTTTGATCCTGGATGCCAAGTCACTATTTGCTAAAGAAGTGTAACATGATATTAATTATTTAGTCATATTGGTCATAATTTTATGTGATAGTGCTCATGAGGCTGAATAGCAAAGAGTAGGGTGACTGGAAAATCAGCTTCATCTCCTTTTAGTCATAGTTCTAGAGCAGTTGGTTGTTTTTTCTAGGAAAGCAGCTTCATTTCCTATTCATCATAGTTCTAGAGTAGTTTTTAAGGCAAAGTGTATACACCTGCCTTAAACAGGAACAGGAGAATCAGGCAGTGGTGCCTTGTGTTTACTAACATTAAACTCTTGATATTAGGAAGATGAGAAAAAGCTCCATGAGTAAATAAGTTGTAATACAAAATCAAGCCAGGTGTGTGATTATATGCAGTAGTGCAGGGGTGTGTGCAGTTTGAAACTTTGTGGTCATCAGTCACAAAAATACTAAGCTGCGTGTTGTGCTTTGTGTAGCCAAACTGGTTGTATTGCTTGTTTGTATTTATTGATACAGATAAAGCAATACAGTTTTCCTCTTGTACATAGCATGGATGATTATATTGGCATAAAATGTGCTTGCAGATAGCTTGCATTTCCCTATTTATCAGAGGACGTTATGCCTTCATTTTAGTTTCTATGCTGTCTTCTGCTTTTAGAAACTACAGGCTATGTCAGTTAAAAAAGGTAAGTAACATTGATAATGGGTAAAAAATAAAAATGCAAAACATTACGGTGCTGTTATTTGAAGCAATTTGCCTACATTTAATAATGCGCCCATCAACCTTTGTCAAATTGAAAAAATAAGTACTTTGTTTGTAATTTTAAATACACTATTGCAGCCACATGTAACAGTTTCAGTGGTAAAGTGATTGCCTCAGCTGCTGGTGAGCTGCTGGGGGGGGGGGGGGGGCGGTTGTGGGGGGGAGTTCTGTGTGCAGCTGTTTCTGAGGGCTGTGCTACCAGCAAGGTGAAGCAATGCTGCAATGTATTAGGACAAGTTAATGGTGCTTTTTAATTTTTCTAGTTTAAGTATATGGCAGTGTTCTAACACAGGTTTTTAATGGTGACAGGTCATAAGTACTCAATACTTTCTTGATGTGTTGGTGTCTCTCGTTAGGTTATGTGTCAATTAGCAAGGAGAAGCTTAAGTTCTTGTCCCCACTGCGGTGGGACTGCTCAGCATGTTTGTTGTGAACCACCTGGCATGATTTGGGGTTGGGAAAATGGGTACCTGTGGTAGCTAGGCTGTTCATCCAAGCCTCGTACACAAGGTAACCCTAGCTGAAAAACCACATCCTGTTTTCTTACTTCATTACTACAGGGACATTTCACAGCAAGGTTTGCAAGGAAAAAGTATAATCACAGGCATGCAATCAGTAGTCCAACAGGAATATCATCTGTGCTAGTGAAATGCCAAATGGGGACTTGTGCCTGTTTTTTGTCAGAGTGGAACAGAAGTTCTGAATTTTCTCCAAAGCACCAGTGATGACCCCATTCTAGCTGTGGGATAGACATAAATAGACTTCCAGTACTCGGAAACACTTGGCATTTTTTGGGAAGTGGAGAAATTCAAAGAACCACATATCTATTATCTGTTTATTACCATACTGCAGCAGCTGTCCCTGGAGCATGACCTTTGGCTCTATGAGGGAGGAATTTTTTTTTTTTCCTCTTCATCTTTAATATTGTGAGGGAGTTAGCTTGCGGAAATCTTGAGTTCTCTTTGTGGGAGGTCTTCGTGTCTCTGATGGGGGAAACCCACCCAGATTTGCCAGGCAGGGAATTAAGGATACCTGTTTGCACCTGATAAGTGCAGCAGTCTGCAGATCCTGACAATTAAACGTGATGAGAAGCTGGAGACCAACAACAGGGAGAAAGAAAGTGGTGCTATTTCCTGTGACCTTTGGAAAGGAAGTTTCCTGAAATTGTGAGGTTCGTTTGTGCTGCACTGTCTTACAGGTAGGGAGGACCTCTGTGACTGACTGTTGCCTATCTGTATGTTAATTTGTGGAATTTTCTTTGTGTTTTGGTGTTTGGGTTTTTTTCTGGTCATTTTCAAAACAGTACGAGGACTGAGAAGTCTGATAGTGATGAGCTATGGGTGCCAAGGAAGGGAGGTGAGCTGCTGACTTACGTGTCTGGTTATGGAAGTGTGTGGGTCCTAAGATAAGTGCCTTCTGTATTTCAGTTATTTTCCCTCATGAGGGACACTTCATTGAAGTCCTTCCTTTAGGTATCATTATAGGAAACTGTAATGTGATTTGAAAAACCGTGTGCCTGAGGAAGAAAAGGTACTGCTAGGGCAAATTACACCATTTATGCATTTCAGTCTCCAGACGTGTTTCCTGCTTGTTTTCATCTTTCAAGTACTCTGTATTGTACTACTAGTTGATTCAAGCTTCAATTATAATTGTAGGAGGCCTGTAACTCTCCAGTGGCCACAAATAAGGTTGGCAGGCTTTATTCGCAAGTGGAAAAGCTGGGTATAAGTAGGACATGGCATTTTATTTCAGACAGACATGACTGATTTAACCTGTGTTAGTACTCCAATTGATTAATGCATTGCAATGATCATTGTAGTCACAGCTCAAGGACTGTCATTTTGCTGTGAATTTTTTTGTTCTGGTTGGATTATAATAGATGAGAGGTTTTTATCTTGTGGCTGTACAAGGCATAAAGAAATGCAGCTTTTCTGAATTTAGTATCCACTTTTTTTGTTTGCCAGTGACTCAAGCATTCCCTTCCTGTTTTATGCAGCCTTCATTTTATATTGCAGTACTTGTTATGTTTGCTTGTTTATGTCCCCTTTCCATACTTTTGAGAAGTGAGCTTGAACTATTGAAAGTAGTGTGTTTAGAGTTATCATACTTCCTTGTAGATGATAACATGTTCTTGTTTAGATGCTGAGTTCAACAGTTGCCTTTTTTTTTTAAGCCTAATTACAATGTTAATTTGTCTACAGCTTTGTTTCAGCTGCTGTATGTTTGGGTATACTGGGATTCTGACTTATGTGTAAGTTACAGTAGTTAAGAAACTTTCTAGACTGAATTCTGGCTTAGGAAGGAAAACGAGCCCTTTTACTGATGAAGCTGAATGCTGTGGAAGAAGTGGTAAAAAAAATCCTGATCTTTTAGGAGGTAAAGGAGCATAGTTTCTGAGACTCAGGCTTTGTTTGTCAGTTCAGATGTCACTGAAATATGATTTTAGGCTTTCTGTCTTCCTGATGGGCTTTTTTTTGCCCGGTTTTGAAATGTGGATGATAAAAGCCACCAGTTATGAATGTGAATTTATGTTAAGCCTAGGTTATGCGTGTATCTTTGAGTTTCTGAACTTATTGTTCAAGTTTTCAGAATTCAGTTTTTCTTGTGCGTTTATTTCACTTGCTGAAGAGAAGTGATCAGCACTCAAGAAAGTCTCTTTAGAGAAATGACTGCCAGCTTTAAATCTGGAAGCTTGTGATAATGGAGGGAATTATCTCAAGATGCAGATATTCTTTCTTTGCTAATTAGATGTGCCTTAATTGATACATGTGTTGACCATGAAAGTCTTCAGAACATGTACATCCTCCTTGTAGTCTTTCTTTATCTCTTGTCAAGGGATCACAGAAGGAGGCATTGACTAATATTTGTATGTACAAAGATGAATCATAGAATAGTTAGGGTAGGAAAGGATCTTAAGATCATCTAGCTCAAACCCCCCTGCCAGGGGCAGGGACACCTCCCACTAAACCATGTTACTTAAGGCTCTGTCCAACTTGGCCTTGAACACTGCCAGTGATGGAGCATTCACAACCTCCCTGGGCAACCCATTCCAGTGCCTCACCACCCTTACAGTAAAGAATTTCTTCCTCATTTCCAATCTAAACTTCCCCTGTTTAGGTTTGAACCCGTTACCCCTTGTCCTCTCACTACAGTCCCTCATGAAGAGTCCCTCCCCAGCATCCCTAGAGGCCCCCTTCAGATCCTGGAAGGCTGCTATAAGGTCTCCACACAGCCTTCCCTTCTCCAGGCTGAACAGCACCAACATTCTCATCCTATCTTTATATGGGAGGTGCTCCAGTCCCCTGAAGAGAGAATACTCTTTAGGCTAGATCTCAGAAGCTGTATATAAAAATATTAATGGTGCTTGGAACCTGGTAATGAAATATGGCATTACTCTTCCTCACATCATTGATTAGGATTCAGCTTCAGTTTTAATTTATGAAAGTCATTGCTGTTTGGTAGTTCATTTAGCTATATCCTAGAGGATAGGAGATCCCATCATGGTGCCACTTTCTTTTGTTTAGATGGTATTAAAACATTAAGCCCTATAGGTCCTAGATTGCAGGGGAAAATGTGACTCCTGAAGATTAAAAAGGCAGGTAGAGCTTAACATTTTTAAGTAAAGTGTTTACCCTTGAATGTATAGGAACTTCATGGCTTGAAGAAATTTTATTTATTTATTTAGTGTGTTATGAAGTGCAGCTATTTAAAAGCATCCTTGCAAGTGCTGTTTTAAAACAGGTCTTGTAATTGTTACCTCAGCACAGAAGGTCAGGAGCACGTAGAGTAAGGACTGAGTTGTCTCCTCACAGGCAGTATTTTCAAGGCAGGACTGAAGTGGGCTGCTTTAGCATTAAAAAACTAAGTCATCTGGACAGTTGCCAATGAATGTAAAAGGATATTGATTTTCAAGATTGCGGAAGCGTTGTCTGTCTTTCATAAGCACTAAATCATATTGGTAGAAATTGGAGTAAAACTGTATTTTATTTGGTTTTTAATGTTTTCCTTTGTGGAAAGTCAAGGTAGGCGAGATATGAGTGTACACTCTGCCAGTAAAGACATCAGGTAGCACAGAGCAACTGTCCAGTGCTGCTCCTCCCAGTGTTGACTCCAGTTTACTGTTGTGTTCTCTCAACATGTTTCAACATGTAATTGCATTGGCCTATATACAGCAATGTGGCTGTCTTGGACTTTAGTCCTAGCCATTGTAAGAGTGCTGATTGAGTTGCAGGCTAAAACTAGGCTTTATTCAGACATAATGTATGCTATCAGTTGCATGCTGCTTTGGCAGTTTGTTGGTAATATGTCTTAATTAATATTTGACAAAGGCAATATGCAGAATGCTGGCCAGTGTTTTCTAGGATTTTATGCTTGTATAAGGTATTTTCTGAACTTGATGAAGTTAGCTAGTATATATACCTCAAATAAGTGACTCACTATATTGTTCTTCAAAGTTCTGGTAGGCTGCTGAAAGAAGGCCCTTGCCTTAAACCCATTCTTTAGATTGATGTTGCTTCTGTGGGAAAGCCACTGGTAATAGACCACAGCATTTGGAAATCATTATGGCTAGGTGTGATTTGAGTGACAAAATGGAGATTAGAAGTATTTTTCAGTGAAGTGCAAGTTCAGCTATATTTACTTCCTTCATGTTGTTGTGGTTTGTCACTGATATTCCAGCAAATATTTCAGAAAGATATATGCAGCTGACGAGGGGAGAATAGCTTGTTATCTCACTAGTAGTCATCAGCTAGTGTTATTTTAAGAAGTCTCAAGGAGATTGATTAAAATTATGTGCTCATGTTCTTCATCCACCAAATTAGATTTCCTGAAATAAAAACAGTAATCTAAATGTCTGACATAATTAAGCACCAACTCATAAAATATCGTTAGGAGAAATATTCAAATGAAAAAAAAACAACTTCTTCCTTTGTGAATTCTTCTGAAGGAACCAGCATGGGATGCAGGCTGCCAGGTGCTCAGTCTCTGTTAAAAAGTTAACATCTCTTAGATATTAAAATCAGGGAAGGGGAAAATAAACTACAAACAATTAATTGGACCACTGCTTGTATATGTAAATGCAATCAAAACAGTGTTTTCAAAACAACTTTTTTTTTATACCTACCTTTGTTTTCTTATGTTGGTTACTTGTCCAAGTAAGGCTTGGACAAGAAGGCTTCTAAATAAGCCTTTGGTTGTAAGATTGAAGTGTGCTCTGTGAGTGAGTCACAGGAGGTCAATATTGGAGTCATGCCTGCATGTTACTTTTTAACAATTGGCTTTTTGACAATTCAAAAGTGACTGATCTTATGCTGCATTTCCGTGTGGCTACTAAAAATTCCTATGGTTTGATTTATTCCTGAAGGCAGATTTCTGAGAGAACCAAAGGCTTATGGAGTTGGGGATGGTTGTATATGAGGAGAAAAAAGGAGGGAAGGTCTGTAAAGTTTTCCTGGACCACAGACAAGGACACAATCATGAGCAGGTTGTTAGCCAAATTTGGTATCTCTTATAGACTGCATTTTGTCAGTTGTAATTTTGTGAACAGATATTTTGCACAGAGATTTGTTCCAGCAAACTGAAACCCTTGTTTATTTTTGGATATCTCTGTTAAATACTGATAGGATTCATTGTTAGAAATTGTAATTAGCTGCTTGGAGAAGTATACGAGTGGCTTGGCATGACTGTTCCTACCATTGCCTGTAGTAGCAGTTGTTGTAGTCTTGTGACTGTCCTACCAGGGAATTTGACTCTCATATTTGCTGTTATGTTGGAACCTATTTTGGTTTGACTGTGAAGCTGTCACCACCGGGCAATGACCTGAGTCGTGCTCATATTAGTGTCAGCCTTTATGAGCTGCCTTAATGGAAACGGAAAAACCTGTTTACTTAATCAGATGTTATTGAAGCTAACTACAGTGTTTAGTTTGCTTTTGTTGTGGAGAAAGGAGAGTGGAGCGCAAATCACTGGCCACAGAATGTTTATACAATCATGTCGAGGTTTTTAGGCAACTGCAAAGGCCTGTGTAGCAAAGGATGTTTTTTGCATCTCTCCCACTTTCTGTGCTTCCTCTTGCTCTTTTTCAGTGTTGCAGCCTGCTCAGTTTACAGTGATGGTGGTTTTCAGGTTGCTGTGAGCCTCCTCAAGGAGGCAGATTTTGGCCATTGATGATAATCACTTTGTTACTCTTGAGGGATGAATCCATGGTGATGGGTGTATTTTATGCATGGGGCAACTGTCTCATGTAACCAGGGCCTACTCATTTCTTCCACTGCAGGTAACAGTGGAAGAAAATTAGCCTAGAGAAAGGCTGTATTTTTCCAAGAAAAGCATTTATTTAAAACTTGGAAATAGTAGTATTGTGATTTTGTGATTCTCAGAAGCAATTTCTGGAGGGCCATCTGCGAAAAGGGTGTGGCTGTAACCTGCAGTGCTAACAAAATGATAAACTACTAATGAAATTACATTTAAGCTGTGCATTTGTCATGGTTTAAGCCCAGCTGGTAACTCTGTACCATGCAGCCATTGGCTCACTCCCCCCCACTTCTTTTCCCCCTCTCCCGGAGGGATGGGGAGGAGAATCAAAAGAATGTAACTCCCATGGCTTGGGATAAGAACAGTCCAGTAACTAAAGTATAATACAAACCACTACTGCTACCACCAATAATAATAATGAGAAGGGAAATAACGAGGGAAGAGAATACAACCGCTCACCACCTGCTGACTGATACGCAGCCCGACCGAGCAGTGATCTAACCCTTCTGGGTCCCTGCCCCAGTTTATATAGTGGGCATGACGTGCTGTGGTATGGAATACCTCTTTGGTTAGTTTGGGTCAGGTGTCCTGTCTCTGCTTCCTTCCGGCCTCCCCTCCTCCCTGGAAGAGCATGAGGCTTTCTGAGTCTTGGTCAGAGTAAACATTACTGAGCAGCAACTAAAAACATTGGTGTTATCAGCGCTGCTCCCAGGCTGAGAGTCAAAAACACAGTGCTGCGCCAGCTACTAAGGAGAAAAAATGGCTGCTACTGCTGAATCCAGGACAGTGTTGCAATCCAGTATTAAAAGCCTTGTGTACTTCTGCTCGTATCTATTAGTTACAGTTGGGAAACATGTACTGCTAGTTGCAGAGATGCTTGCACTGGGTAAGATAAAGCTGACCTGTAATTTTTTGAAGTCACTGAGTGAAGAGCTTCTGTTGAGTGAAGACTCTGAAGCCTCTCTATATGCAGAAGGATAAGACTGGTGAAGCTGCCACAGTAGTGCAGAAGGAAAAGCCAAACAAATACCTTGTAATACAAACAAAGCTTACCTTGCCCTTGAATGCCCATGTATATTTGTGGCAGAATAGGAAATGTGCAGTAATTATTGTCTTTCTTGTCTTAGCTCTTGGTCAGTAGCCATTCCTTTTTCCCAGAAACATGAAAGGTTTTGGAGCGTGGACCCTTAGCTCTCTGGGAGCAGGAGCAGGTGGGTGGGCAGAGAGCAGTGCCTGGGATTCCAGGAGAAGCTCTTCAGCTGAATATATCCTTGTGGCAAAATTGGCATGAAGTTTAAAAGCCAGTGTTGCTGCTGGCAGACCTTGGAGTTAACGTTCTGTTTGTGCAGCTTTCCTTTGAGTGCTGTATTGTGCCCTTAGCATGGTCTCCTAAAGCCATGCAAAACAAAGTTCTAAGCTGATGAGCAAGTTTTTATTGGCACCTTGTTCTGTTCTTGTCCAGGAGAAGAAAGGTTTGTACTTACTCTTATTTTATCTTTTGGGGGCAGGAGAATTATTTTGCTGTCTTAAGATTCCTCAAGCTTCTGTAAGTGAAAATAGAGTTAAAGAATTATGTCTGTTACTTGAAATAAAATATACGAAGGCTTTCCACCTTTCCTGAATTTAAGTGTTATGCTTTGAACCAGCCTTTGAGAAAATTTCAGCAGAAAGTTTAACCACAGACAGTAATGAATATAATAATGACGGTAATGAATTCCTCTGTCTTAGCATCCTGACATTTTTCCTGACCACTTCTCTTAGCATCGTGACACTGTTGTTTAGCAATCAGGGCTGACCCTTCAGGAATTGAAATGACTCAATTACTCGATTCCACTTGTTGGAAGATGACCTTAGTATACCAAAAAGCTCTATGACTGGGGAAAAGAATCTCTTGAATGTTTTGTGCTAAATGTGCCACTGTTCTCAAGTGTGACTTGTGTCACCTGATGCTGAATTCCAACGAAGGCTGTAGCAGGAGGGAAGCGGGGATGCCTGGGTTAGCCCTTGATGTCTATGTTTTTATTTATATGCTGAGGTGCTCTTATATGCCTTTCTGCAATCTGATCCTCTGTGTCCTAAAGCTATGTCAGCTTTCTTCTTCTGGTTCAGTGTCTCATCAAACTGAATGACCAAGAGCTCTTTCTGTCATGCTGGCTTGGGTAACTGTCTTTGCTTAGCAGAGAGCCCTGCTCCCCACCACAGCTCCCAGGGCCATTAGGATGCACAAGTATCTTTAAAATGGAGACCATCTCAGTACTTTTGGGATGTAAAAAACATTACTACATATGCTCAAAGGTTGAAATTTTGAATCCACTGATGCTGTAGGAGCCAGAGGTTTTGCTGGTTGTGGCACAGCCTGGCCTTTGACCCCCACTCCTGCGAGAATTGGCAGGATGTCACTGGGAACCTCATCAGATGCTTAAACAAAATCTCAAGCTAATGGAGAAAGTTTGCTCAAATGAAAACAAACCACCCAAACAGAAATGTCAGTGTTACTTAGCTTGATGCAGCCTTACACCCTTCTCTTGTGGGCTATCCCCTACACTTTGCTACCAGGTCTCTGTATAGATCTTTATAGATTGAGTATAGCAGGGTAGGAGTGAGTCAGTCAGGCAGGCAGAGACCAGGCAAGGTCCTGAAACTTAGAATCCAGGGCCTGCAGTGGCCAGGATTGCAAACACGCGTAGGAGGGTTTTTGCTCCCGTGGTCTACTACAGACAGGAAAGCCAGCATTGTTAAAGCTAATGGGGGCAGCCTAATGCTGAGCTAGAGAGATCCTACATAAGCTGAAATAGGAATGCTTCACTCTCAGGATTTCTGTTTGTCATGTACTCACAACATTGCTGGTTTTTCTGTGCAGTACTCAGCTTTGTGTTAAGTACTCCCGCCAGTGTAAGGACAAAGTTACCATGTATGTAACAATTGCAAAGTATAGTAGAAAATAACTGCAGATCTATACCATAGGCTATTTATTACCCCCACCCTGATTATTTAATAAATTGCTTCTAAAGAAGGACTATGTTTATTCACTAGTAGTCAATATTTTCCTATGGTTCTGGAAGGGCAGTCAGGACAACCGAATTGCATGTATTAACTATTCTATTGGTGCATAGGGTTTGCAGTTAGTCATCACTGCAATTTCTTTCTATAAACATAGTGCAATTTCATAGCAGACAAAAATAAATTTTATTCTTGTGCTAAGTGTTTTGTGCCTCAGTAAACATAAAATCAAGGGGTTTTTAATTTTTTTTTTTTTTTTTTTTTTTTGCTAATGTAGCTGAAGATATGACTTCTTACAATTAGTTGGTTTTGGCTATGGTTTTGTTTTGGTTTTTTTTTTTTTTTTTTTTTTTTTGTGGAAGACGTAGTTCTGTTAAAGATTATCTTCTCTGAATGTGTTCAGGGAAAATGGCTGATTGAGGAAAAGAATAAACTGCCTTCAGAGCTAAACAGAATTATGTGCTTTAAGTAAATCCCTGTAAGCCAAGATGCCAGAGTTTCCTACTTCTCTCTGAGACACAGGAGGTATTGATAGTGACTGTGTCTGCAGATTTGTGGAAGAGCTGGGCTTATGGTGAGCATGAGAAGTCAGTGTATAGCCATGATCATGATGAGATCTGGCTCTCATACCAGTGAGGGAGAACACTTACTATTTTGTTTGCTCCCTACAAATCAGGACCTTCATCTTTGCCTGCTTGGTATTTCATGATGTATTTTTTTGCAATCGGAGGAATCTTTGTGCACAGAATCTGTGTGTCCCTACAGACAGCCATGTGGAGTCTCAGGATCTTCTTTGAGAATTGTGCCTGTCTGTCTATGAGGAGAGGAGATATTGCTGCCAGAATAATCAGACAAGAGTATGTTAAATAAACCCAAGTGCAAACCCAGTCTTGTACAGTGCGGCCCAAGGCGGCAACTGACATTTCATTTAAGAAAAAACATGAGATATTAATTTTTCTTTCCAGCATTGCTTGCTTAGAGTTCTTGTGCCCCTTTCTGAGGAAACAAAGACAAAGCTGCAAAGAGAGGTAATGTTCTTTTCTTAGATGGGTATGTGAGCCTGTCCTCTCGTCTGAAATAAAAGTAAGAGCTCTAAGGCCTGAATGTCAGGAACACTTGCTGATATCTTACCTGGATCATGTTAACATAGTACACAGTGTAAAAGGGAAGATGACTGATAACCATGGTACAGAAGCAATGCTAGTAAAGGTAGTTAGTCCCTGTGCTGGTTGGGAGAGAGAGAGGAAGCAGTTATTGCCTACAAGACATTGGTAATTTACCTATTGATGAAGAAAAGCAGAGAGAGATGTGACACACTGGATGCTGAAAAATCCTATCAAGGGTTCTGCATCTTACTAGGTAAAAGATATTTTATAGGTCTTCACATCATTAAAGCTGCAGCAAGACTGTGCACTCAAAATAGTAATTTACAAGGCTCATAGAAATGGAAACCTACTTCATGTAATTACAAATACAGATTGTGCATTTTCTTAAATTATATTCATTCTGTCAAATTTGCTTGCTGTAGTGTGCCAAGCAAGGATAGAGAAACTGTAAAATACTCCTAAGATGCAAGAACTAGGAAGGCTTAATTGCTGCTAAGTTTAAAATGATCCTAAATCCACCTGGTGCAACCTGCACCCATAACTTGTGGATACATTTATAATAATCCCATAAGCAACTAGTTGGAAAGAAAATATTCATGGCTGTTGTCTCAAAAATAAGTTTGGACTATTAGATATGAGACAGCTGGAAAGGCCATGAACTTCTTGGTGGAAAACCACAGTGAAACATCTGGGGCTTATTTCTCTGTTTTAAACCAAATAACCTGAAAAATGTTTGAAGCATGTATCGAAACATAGAAGCTAGCAGGATGATTGCTCAGCCAGCGAAGAGCAATGAAATGCCTTGGGGGAAAAAAAGAAAGACACCAAAACCTCAACCTGAAATATCACTGCTGTAGGAATTAAAGTATCATTTTCAAAAAAGGAAGAAAGAACAAGAATGTCTTCTTGAATGTGTAGTTGCTCTTTACACTGAGAAAAAGCTTTCTGGTATCTGTTTTAGCGGAAAAGTGTATTCTTAGTTTCTTACTTTGAACCTTCTTCATGCATGACAAAAAGGTGTGTTCCTCCCCTGTTTTAGGATGATTGAGTCAGCTGTTCCTTGCCTGGCCAAGCTGAACAACCATAGCTGCTGTTTTCTTTTCAATGGGGCTTCACAATGGCTTTTGGATCATCAGAAACTTCCTACTACTTAGGTTGTCAGCAGTTTTCCAATCTGTGGGTCTTTGTTGTTGACTTCTGTTTTGTTTGTGGGTTTTGTTTTTTTGTTTTTTTTTTGCTTTGGACCACTGCCAAGATGGGCTTGAATGTTGCCTCTTGCCTTTTTCTGGAGTTTATTTTTTGCTCTGGGAAGTGAAAGGTCATCTTGAGAGACTGGAAACAGGAGAAGCGTGGGTCTCCTTAGCCACAGGGATGGCCCTGGGTGCCCAGGGTTGCCATGGCCATGCACTAACCAACTACAACAGCAAAGTACTGGTGGAGAATTTCAAAACTCCTTTCATGGACTGCCTTTTGAATGCATCCCCAGTACTTAATCCTTCCTTTTCTGCCTTTTTAAATAGAGCAGGGCTAGTTTATCAACAGGGTATGGTTTGAGCACTGAAAAAAAAAACAACTGCGTGAAAAGATTGGCTGGTGGCTGAGCTGAAAGAATGACGGTGAGTGGAGTTAAAGCCAATTGGTGGCTGGTCATGAGCGGTGTTCCTCAGGGCTCACTGTTGAGGCCACTTCTGTTTAATAACTTTAAGAAAGATCTGGATGAGGGTATCAAGTGCACCCTCTGTACATTTGCAGACAGCACCAAGTTAGAGGATAGGAGGACTCTACAGAGGGATCTGGGCAGGCTGGATCAATGGGCCAAGGCCAGTGTATGAGACTCAACAAGGGGAAGTGTTGGGTCTTGCACTTGGGCCACAACAACCCCATGCAATGCTGCAGACTTGGGGAAGAGTGGCTGGAAAGCTGCCTGGGGGTAAGAGGACCTGGAGGTGCTGGTTGACAGAGCTGAACATGATCCAGCTTGCGCCAAGTCAGCCAAGAAGGCCAACAGCATCCTGGCCTGTATGAGAAGCAGCATAGCCAGCAGGGCCAGGGCAGTGGTCATCCCCCTGTACTTAGCACTGGTGAGGCTGCACCTCGAATCCCATGTTCAGTTCTGGGCCCCTCACTACAAGAAAGACACTGAGGTGCTGGAACAGGTCCAAAAAAGGGCAACAAAGCTGGTGAAGGGTCTGGAGAACAAGGCTTGTGAGGAAAGGCTGAGGGAACTGGGGTTGTTTTAGTCTAGAGGAAAGGAGGCTGAGGGGAGACCTTATTGCTCTCTACAGCTATGTGAGCATCAGTCTCTTTTCCCAAGTAACAATGTGAGGTTAGAATGGCAGTGAAGACCTTGATGCTTTGCAAACTGCAATTGGTTTTGTGCCTACTTTTTTCTTGTTATAATATGTATTGCCTCTGCCCTTTTACTGTGTAGTATAAGATGGTAGCTTAACCAAGCCAAGCTACTCATCCCACTGTAAGAATTGCTTTCAAATTAATTAGCAAACAAAAGTATCATGAATAAAACAAAGCTTTGTGCTTCGTATTTCAGTTTTTGATTGTAGCTAGCTCTCACTGCAGTTTGTGAGCTACGTGAGCCGTTTGCCTGTAGTGAATGAAACTGGAAGGATGAACAGCTACAGCTCTGAGGTAAAGCTCAATTATGTTGAAAAAAAAGCGGTTGAGCTCATACTGAAAATTAGTTTGTTTTTGCTGTAATTCATAGTAAAGCTGATACTGAAGAGATTATTGGCTATTCTTTTTCTTGAATGAGTTGTTACTTGTTTCTGTGTTTTAGGGCTGTGCTAATATTTTAAGTCAGGGAAGAGAAAGTATCATGATAATAGAGTAAGTAAAGAAAGTGAGAGATATACCAGTCTCTCCCCTACCAGTTGCTCAAAATACATGTTGTTTTTATCAGACAGGAGAGTTTTACATTTTACTTGTTCTAGATGCTTTTTTTAATGAGATTAAAGCAACTTGGTGAAAAGGAAACCTTTTTTATGAATTGCTATTGGTTAACACATTTTTTCTAGCATAAGGTGGTCTACAATTAATTCTTGTATCAGAAGAAAGCATATACTTTTGTTTCTAGACTTTTGAGAATGCAGCAAGTACCAAAAGGCTGTGTTTGGAGAGGAGGGATGAGCTTGTGACAAATGCTGATCTGAGGCTTTGGCAAACATTCACTCTTTCTGAATGTGCCAAAAGCTTGCTGTGTGACTGCGGGTTAACCACCTTAAGGTTGATCCTGCTGTGGGAAGTGTGATTCTTCCCACTGTTTTAAATTTATTCCTAGCTTTGTTCCAGACTGCAAGTATTGGGCATGTTTCTCCATGTGAAAACCTTCGAACTCTTTCAATTATTAGTAATAAAAGTGTCTCCTTACATGCAGTTGCGTTCCCTTAGTAAACCACATCCACCTTCTCATTCAACTCAAAACCATTAATCAATGTGTTTATTGTAGCTTTTTTGTTTGTTTGTTTTCCCAAAGAAGTCCTCCATCACAGGGTCAGAAAGTCCCTACTTTTATGAGGTGAAAGTAGGGTGTTCCTGCATCTTCTGGAAAATACCTAGACCATACAGCCTCAGGGCACATGCGTGTGTGACAGGGTACTCCAAATAACGCTGTTAAAGGCAGTTGTGAGGAGCACTTGTACTCAGCCAAATGGTTATCAAGGCTTATCGATGGTACAAAATGTTACACCAATTGATTTGGGAATAGGCCAGCTCCTAAGAGCATGCTCCCCCAGAGGCCAGGACCCCCAATAGCCATAGCCATTTCTAAAATGATTATATCAGCTTAGTCTTCAAAAGATGTCCACAATGTCTTTCCCTTTGTCACTAATTCTTCAAATATCTAAAGGTTAGTTCTTCCATAATGCGTTGGCTTTGGTGACAAGTCTGCATCAGACGCTTCCAACCAGTTGCTCCTTTTTTTGACAGCTTGGTGCCCAGTTGCATTGCAAGGAAATACAACTATTTGCTGTGGATTGTCAAAGTGATCTATAACCACAAGGAAGTTGTTGCAACTGCTGGACAGGGGACTAGAATATGTACACAAAATTTGCTTAAAGTTGGCGTAGCATTTAGGTACATAAAGATGCCATGTATATTTGGTCTTGCAGGTGTCTCTGAATGCTCTTGGCATCTTTTCTGCAGGCAAATCCATTTGGAATTGACAAGCTAGACATCTGTAAGTTTAATTATTCAAGTACTGCAGAAAGCATGTTCAGTCTCAGTGGGTTTGACCCATGTTACCTATCAAAACTGCTATTTGTGTTTTATTGCAATCATTCAAATGTTTTTAAAAAATGTCGGGAGCAAGCACTAAAAACAAGGGCCCCAAGTGGATTGGTTTATAAAAGCTGTAATGCTTATAGCAGTGTATAGGTACATTGTGGTCCTTTTGTGCATAGAAGGAAGTGATAACTATAGCAGTGATCTACAGTAGCTAATGCTGGGTGGTTTAGAGTGATTGCTGGGGCAATCAGCTTGGGTGCAGGCCCTTTCCACAGTGGAGCATGGGATGACATCATACCAGGAAAGGGGGGGGGGGGTTCCCGAGGTAGGGGACACCCTGGGGAAACACAAAGACCTGTCAGAAGCTGGCAGCTGAGTGAGAGTGTCTGACAAGACGTGTAAGGGGCCAGGAGCAACAACACCAAGTGGTATGGTGCTGTTGAAGCACTGGAGGGAAGGCATGATCTTTGAGGTCTCTTCCAACCCAAACCATTGTGTGATACCTGAGTAGTGTCCTAATGGACCAATATAAATAACAGATATTGGATGACTGATGCTTGAAACATACATGGTTTATTTAGAACCTAATTTAGAAGAAATTAGGTTTCCTATTCCTAGAAGTATTAAATTGCATTTGATCTCTATGCTTTGAACTCGTAATTAAGGTGCTTTATTGGCCCATTATGTACTGTATTTAAGGCTCACTTTTAACCAGTTTTGTATTTCTTTCATTTACTTACTCTTTTGTTCTTAAAAACATTAAGAGCATTTTTTTCCTATTTCCTTTGTTCTTGAGGGCCACAGTCCTCTCTTGCTCTTTCCCAAACTCTTTTTTTTTTTTTTCTCTCATGGCATCACCTAGTCCTTGCTGATACCATTTACAGCCTGTCCCTTGCCAAGGAAAATAGACCAGGAATTTATTACTAAAGTCATTTGTTTCTCGTTATTTTCTCTCTGTGCCCTTTGAAACAGGGTGATAGGAGTGTAAGCAAAGAATGAATATTGTGGTGATGTGGCTGGTAATGCTGCATTGTTTCTTTCCTTACAAACTGGAATTATATTTGTAAGTGAGTTGCAGAGTGTGGTTTTCTTTTTCAGTATTATTCAGATGTGATCTTAATGAATGCAGAAGTTCTCTTCTGTTTGCCTATTCTAGTCCAGATAACTATTTTAAATCTGGGGGTTGAAACTGCTTGGCATGTAATCAAAGGAGGAAGAAATGAATGAGATATTAAGAAAAGAAAAAGAAGAAAAAAAAGAAACATAAGTGCCAAATGAATGCTGCCCAAGGGTAGAAAATTCCTTGTGCTTTCATAAAAAATTCTAGTATCATAGAATAGTTAGGGTTGGAAAGGACCTTGAGATCATCTAGTTCAAACCCCTCTCCCATGGACAGGGACACCTCCCACTAAACCATGCCACCCAAGGCTCTGTCCAACCTGGCCTTGAACACTGCCAGCGATGGAGCATTCACAACTTCCCTGGGCAACCCATTCCAGTGCCTCACCACCCTTACAGTAAAGAATTTCTTCCTCATATCCAATCTAAACTTCCCCTGTTTCAGTTTCAACCCATTACTACTTGTCCTCTCACTACAGTCCCTCATGAAAAGTCCCTCCCCAGCATCCCTAGAGGCCCCCTTCAGATACTGGAAGGCTGCTATGAGGTCTCCACGCAGCCTTCTCTTCTCCAGGCTGAACAGCCCTAACTTTCTCATCCTATCTTCATACAGGAGGTGCTTCAGTCCCCTGATCAGCCTCATGGCCCTCCTCTGGACCTGTTCCAACTGTTCCATGTCCTTTTTATGTTGGGGACACCAGAACTGCACACAACACTCCAAGTGAGGTCTCACAAGAGCAGAGTACAGGGGCAGGATCACCTCCTTCGAGATAACTAGTAGTAGTTAAGAAGAGAGTCTTCAGGGTTCCATATATTTTTCACCATTTTTTCAGTGTTCTTGTATTGAGTTTCATTCACTGAAACTTTTAAATCATGCTCTTTTAATGACTTCCCAATCGATGTTTGGTTTTGAAACCACAAAGCCTTTAAGAAGCAGCCTATGTATTAAGAAGAGTTGATGAGTGTAGTCATTAGAATAATATTAGTAGATGAAAACTTTCATTTACACCTCCAAGATTCCGTCTGTGTCTGAAAAATGTTTCTGTTGACAAGTGTATAATGTACTCTTTGGTAATCCTGCTATGCTTTATTTTCTTTGGTATTTCACTTAAACCCTTGGTGTAAATGTGTATTTTCCTGTATCTTAACACGTCTGTGCTAGTATTTTGGTTTATTATTTTTTGGTTTTGTTTTTAACTAAGCAGAAGCCTCTGAGTCCAGTTTTGATTATAAGACAACTACCCTGGGGTTTTTTTGATGACTCTAACTTTGACTCTCATCAATTCTACATCTCCTCTTTATAAACAGTGTGGGTGGTTCTGCAGTAGTCCAGTATTCTACTCCTGTGACAGGGTAATGAGCAACCTGCAGTCTCCCAAATACAGTTAGAGTAGTGGTGGTGCAATCCTTAGAACATGCTATGTGTCTTAACTGCTCCAAGCAGATGGAGGATACTAATAGAAAGCTTGTTCTCAGGGACATGATTTAAGAGTAATAGGCTGCAGGTCATAGGTTCATTCTGCTACATCACTTCAAAAATCTTTTCTCAAATGTGAGGTACTTCTCAGTTTTCTGTTTAACAGCAGAAGTAGAAACGAAACCAGATAATATTGCCACAAAGTAGTTTTTAATTTTTACTTTCCCAAACTGCTACTTTTCTTTAAAAGAATGATTTCTGAGGTTTTAACTCTTTTTTTTTTTTTTTTTTGTACACACAGGTGCACGCACTCTGAACAAAAGCTTTCTCAGAAGATAACGCCATTGATGCTAATTCTTTCCCCTCATCACTTTTCTTGATGTAGCTCCTTCTTAAAGATTATTTCTATTTCCTTGGGTACCTTCACAGTAACTTCACAGTAATTACAACCAAATGGTGATGAGAGTGTGTCATCTGAGGCACCCTCTGTGTATCAGCCAAAAAGCTGTGTATACTTCCAAATGAAGGATTCTGTTCCTACAGTCGCTCTCCTTTCTTTTCAACTGAAGATGTACTTTAGCCATGAAGGTCAGAAGAGCTATCTCTTCTTTGTCTTAGTTAGGAACAGCTGAATACGAATGGGGAAAGGAATAGAAGAATCTAGTTGCCAGAAAGTTAATGAGGAAATGCAGAGCTTAGGTTATTCTCATCCTGCAGGTTCATTATGTTTACTATGAGAAAACTAGAAAATACAGTAGGTTTCCTGAATTAAAGAGCTGGAGTGCTTTTTGTCTAAATTTAACTTCACTAAGTTCTGTTGGTTGTTTGATTTGCACGTCATATCAAATTTAACTAATTTAACTTGAAATGATTCAATTAGATGAGGGGGGTGGGGGGAGGGAGTGGAAGCATGTGTGTTAGTTCCCTATGCAGCCCACTATTCTGCATAGTTTTTATGCAGAAATTCAATTACTTTAATGATTCAAGTTAGCTTTTTTTTAGTTCATACTAAGAATTGCAGTAACCCCCATCTCTAGATGAATTTATTTGGCTTTCATGTTCCACTGTTGTAGACATTTTGAGCACTCACGCTTTCTAACAATGCTTGTGTGGCTGCTGTTGGAAGACACGGTGTCATACTTGGACACAAATACGCTAGTAAACTCTGAATTGCTCCCTGCGGAACACTGTGTTAAAGAGAATTGCCAAGCAAAAGGTCTGAGAGTTGGTGACATAATTGGCCAAGAATAGCAACAGGTAGGCATCTACGTGTTACATTTTCACAGTGGTGTGTTGCCTGGATTTGAGAGACCCCCAAAATAGCAGCTTCAGAATTTTGAGCTCTGTACTTCCTTCTGTTATTCTTAAGTCAAACCCATAATATTAATACAACAGATTTCGGTGTTTGTTCTCAGTGTCTTTGTTATTTCAGCAGAATATTTTTATTGGCAGTGTATTTTTCCAGTGGCTCCTGAGGATCTAATGTGGCATCCATGTTTCGCTTCATGCACTGTATTACCTGACCTCAGGAGTATTTTGGGGGGTCTACCAGGCCAGAGATAAAAGCTGCTGTTGCAGCCTAGGAGTGCAGGCTACATTCAAAATTACCAGCATTTTCCTATCAGAGTAGCAGTTCCTTTTAAAGTAATTGTGCTCCAACAGCTTCTATGCCCGATTGTGCAGACCTTCAGACTGCACTTGTATGTAGGCACAACTCTGCAAAGTGTGAAAAGCTTGTGAAGTAGTTTGTCAATAGCAATCACTGTGTTAAAAATAAAGCAGGGGTGCATTAGCATTAATAACTATTCCTACTAGCTGTGCTAATCACTCTTGAGGTGCTGCAAAATCAGGGTATACTGTAGTACATGCTGAATTACTACTTCTAATGTAAAGTTACAGATCTAGAAAACTTTTTCCTCCAGCCTCTAAATTAATATGTAAGAGTGAGTTTGCTAGAGTTTAGAAACCTGCTGACTCCTGTGAGTGTGGATAACTGAAGGTGGCATAGCCACCTTCACAATAAATTACCTTCTATGTAGAGCATGTGCCTGTCTTTACTTTTAAAATTCTGACCTTACTTTTAAAACTCTGACCTCATAAATATATTTGGTTTATTGCAATTTTTAAAGAATTTTTAGGAAAATATTTTGAATTACAAAACTATATTTAAAAGAAGAAAGGTACATGGGGGGCGGAGCACAAGCAATTGCAGTGGAGCTACGTGGAGCATAGGACTTTTAGGTCAAGACACCCAGAAAGCCAACTGTATCCTGGGCTGCATCAAAAGGAGTGTGACCAGCAGGTCAAGGGAGGTGATCCTGCCCCTCTACTCTGCTCTCCTGAGACCTCACTTGGAGGATTGTGTGCAGTTCTGGTGTCCTCAACATAAAAAGGACATGAAACTGTTAGAACAGGTCCAGAGGAGGGCCACGAGGATGATCAGGGGACTGGAGCACCTCCCGTATGAAGATAGGCTGAGAAAGTTGGGGCTGTTCAGCCTGGAGAAGAGAAGGCTGCATGGAGACCTCATAGCAGCCTTCCAGTATCTGAAGGGGGCCTCTAGGGATGCTGGGGAGGGACTTTTCATGAGGAACTGTAGTGATAGGCCAAGTGGTAATGGGTTGAAACTGAAACAGGGGAAGTTTAGATTGGATATGAGGAAGAAATTCTTTACTGTGAGGGTGGTGAGGCACTGGAATGGGTTGCCCAGGGAAG
Organism: Ara ararauna; assembly: GCA_028858755.1. NCBI lineage: Eukaryota > Metazoa > Chordata > Aves > Psittaciformes > Psittacidae > Ara > Ara ararauna. Next base: position 70,715,462 of record CM054377.1, on the reverse strand, counting down.
CTGTGAATGCTCCATCGCTGGTGGTGTTCAAGGCTGGAATGGACATAGCCTTGGGTGACATGATTTAGTGGGAGGTGTCCCTGGCTCCTGGCAGGGGGGTTTGAACTAGATGATCTTAAGGTCCTTTCCAACCCTAACTATCCTATGATTCTATGACTGTATGTCTTGTTGGGTTGCTGTCATAGTTGAGAATGAGTACAGTTGTTAGTGTACACTGTTAACTTTGGGCACAAATACATACAGATTAGTTGGTTTCCTTTTATCATGTTAATGTCAAGCTTTTACATGAGATGGGTGATGTGGCATAACTCCTGGGCTACAAGCTTTGGTCTTTCTTCATGGTGTTGCTCAAAATAATGATGGCTGAAACATGTATAACCATGGCACAGACTGGGTAGTACCTAATAACATGAAAAGGGAGAAACTGAGGCTGTTGTCAAGAGAGCAGTCGGTGGTGGCTCTGAAGCCAGACAATTATTCTGGTGGGTAGGCTGTGATCCGTGGGGTGTAATTAGTCCATCTCCATTTTTCATTACTCAGAGAACTAAAAGTGACAGCAATTCTGTTATGTTTTAAAGGGACATCCATGTGCCAGTGCAGGAAACCTGCATCTGCTGATCTGTAATAAAACTTCAAAAGCATTAAAATATGATGCATTCTGAAAATAGCATAGTCATTCTCAGTATGAAGGTTGGCCTTGGATGTAACAGTATTAAATATTCATTTGCACCAATCAGTTTGTACAGTTTGCTTAGAAATATGAAATATATTTAGGCTGGTGAGCAGGCAGAGCTGTTTTTTCTCCTTTTTCTTGAGGAGAAATCTGTTTTGGTAAAGAAGGGAGAATATGGCAATGCAGAGGTAAACTGGCATTTGTAGGATTTGGTAACAGGATGGGCCATAGTGCTGGGAACAGCTAAACTAGAAGGGAGCATGTTTGAGAACTGCGTAGCTGGAGTGAGCAAATGTGTCAGGCTCATGATGCATAAAGCAAAGCAAGGCTTAGTATTTAGAAAGGAAAAACTGAGCGTAAAAGAACTTTACCTCTTATCAACCCTACTGTGCAAAGCATGCTGTAGGTGAATAAGGAGTACGTTACCACTAATGAGAACAATTGCCACCCAACAATGTAAAAATGAAAGATGAGCTAAGACACTTGAGTAAGAAGGATTTTCCAAGTCTGTGCCAGAAGCTAGAATTGAAGACAGATTTTTATGTCTGCATTTTGATACTGGATTACTTTAATCTCTCCCTCTCATTCCCTTTCCCTGTAGCTTTAGAAACAACAAGTGAGCAAAATAATCTGTTTAGTAGCAATAGCTCAAATTACTGGAAATCTGGTGAAAGCTGGTTGTGCTTCCAGTCAGTGGCTGCAAAGTTGAGAGGTTCTGGTGGTTTATACCAGTAAACAAGTGTATCCTCCTATCTTGTAATGTAGGGCCCTACATGCTATGAGTGTGATCCTTGATTGCTAACTGAACTGAATATTTTGAATGTTGCCTACCTGTAGTTAAATAGATGAGAAAATTATGAGGATAGCAGGCTTTTTCTTTGCACACACTTGCTGCAGACTTGGTAACACCTTCTGGACATTTACGAGAGAGTTGTCAAAAATAGGTTCTTATCGGTGGGCTCTCAGGGCCGGGGGTTGGGAGTGAGGATAGATCATTTTTCCATGATTGTTGAAAAATACAACTATGTGGTCTTTGAGCAAATAGGGAAAAGGATAGCGTTTCCTAATGGCTAGCGGTTCTGCTGTGCTTTTTGAAAAGGCAGCAGGGCGCCTCTGGCTTTTTTCTCCCTTAACTTCTGCCAACTTACTGCTGCCTTGCGATAGAGAAGTTAAACCAAGCCAAAGGGAAGTCCACTCTGGATGCATGTTAATCTAGCAAAGCCTTCTCAAGGAAGAGAAGAGAAGAGAGACTTGCAGGAGTTTCTGTCGGCATGGTAAGGCATATGTTGTCTTTGTATTGAATTGCTACCCACTGGGCTGCTGGAGTGAGAAGGCCAGTGTTTATGTGGGGTGCCCACAAGTATGTGCAAGGAGGAGCAGGTGGTTGTACTCGGTCTGTTGGTGGATGTATGGGTTGCAAGTGTTTGGAATCATATGTTTTGCTCTTTTCTCCTCACACCCACCGCCCTCTGGTTTTAGGCATTTCTCTTATTTTATAGGTTTCTAAATGCAGTAGATGAAAACAATAACTGAATTCAGGTTGGGTTTTTTCCTTTTTCTTTCTATTCATTTGACGAGTTTCTGAAAGTGGCAGTGGTCATTTATTGGCATAGGATAACCGGCTGATAGTCACCTTTTCTTGCTGCTGTTCTTTTTTTCCCCTGCTGTTCCTTGCTCCTTTTGGTGATATGGTTCAACTCTGAAACTGAGAAATGATGAGCTTTCCTGTTGCACAGCAACAAGGGCTTCTTTATGAAGAGAAATGGGTGTGACCTCTTTCTGTGGGTCAGTGCTTGCAATGAGAAAAAAGTCATCACTCGTATAGTATTATCAAACTATTTGAGTCCTCTGAAGCTTGATGGCCTTGTAGTACAAATTATTTTGACCCTAAAGGTTCAGGGACTAGCCACGGCTGGCTGGATTTGGTCACATGCAGAAGAAGATGACAAGCTGGGTTCCTGCCCTATGTCCTTGAGTACCTGGCAGCCTGTAAGGAACACTTGCGTGAGTTGGTTGCTTAACTTTCCCCAACCTGTGTGTTCATGTGATAGACAGCCGTGTTGATGCTGAGGGCTCTGTGGGTGCTGGTGAGGTAGGGATGACCCCTGAGGTAGGGCAAAGATCAAGCTCTGCATCCCCTGACCTTGCTCTGCCCATTTCTGGTTATAATTGAAACCAGGACACCCTTCTCTTCTTGTGTGGTATGGTTTCACTCTGTAACAGGTTAAATAATTTAGCAAAAGATGAGGCAGTAGGAAGCTCTGCTTTTAAATGTTCTGATATTTTAACTGTTTAGTCGAACTAATTGTTCTCAACTTCTCAGTGAAATTTATAACAGTGTAACTATAAATTTATGACAGTACAGATATTACTTGGCCTTTTTTGCACTTCCTGTTCATTTTTCTTACATTTCCCTTATGTTTTCTTACATTTCCATTTTTCTGTGGGAAAACTTGATTACATGGTTATTTAAAGAGTTTCTGTGGTGATGACTCACAAGGACATTAATAAAATTTCTTCTGCTGAAATTATCATTGTTTCACTTTAAAAAATTCCTATTTTTAAGTATTTATGTAGAGATGAATACAACACCTAAGATGAATGTTTATTATACACAAAATAAAAATTGTGAATGTAACCTTGAATCAGGTCAGAATCAGATTGGCACAAGAAAATTTTTCATAATGAGCACAATTAGGTATCGAAATAATCTCTCCAGGGAAGTGGTGGGCTCCCCTGTGTTGGACACTTAAGATCTGCCTGGGCAGGGTGTTGTGCCATTGAGTCTAGGTCCTGCTAGTTGCCTTCCAATTTGGTATTCTGTGATTCTATAACCCCCCCTCTCCCTGATGTGGACATATACAGTATGATTTAGTCAGCAGTGATACGATCACATACATTGAAAGCATAGGGTGGTTCTGCTCTGAACACCTCCTGCACAGTATTGTGGGACTTGTCTTGTTTCCTGAAGGAGTTTGGGAAGTGAATAAAGCAGGAAGATGCCGGAGAGAAGTACATGGGATTACAGGCAGTAGATAATGCTGTCCTGAAGGTCTGCCATATATCTGCACTTGTTTGGCTCTGGCTTCTCAGGCAAAGCTGTTGTTTGACTCTGGCTTGTTAGGCAAAGCTGTTCCCCCTCTTCTGAGGGCTTACCTCAACAACTGGAATACTGAAGAGTTAAACACAATTGTGAAGAACAAAGTGAAATAAATTGATTTTCAATTATTTAGAAATTAATTCTATCTCGTTCACGATTACGGAAAACAGCTCAGTTAAGTCTTCTTTCAAAGACTGTCTTTATGGATCCTGCCTTTTGATCGTCCTGAAAGAAGGTGGTGTTAGTAAGGATTTTAACATGAATTATGATCACTGGGAAGAGTGTCATGAATGAACTACATGTGGCCATTTTTGAGGTTCTCCAGAGATGGAAGAAGTGATGCTGTAGTAGATAAACATGGCATCAATGTTGCCCAGAGGGGAGAGACCAGCGTCTTGAATTGTTACTAATAAGCTCTAATGAGTGAGCATCAGCCATCCTTTGTTTTGAAAAAGGTCGGCAATTTACTAATTAAAAATAATTGACAGGGTGACTTCTCATCTTGTATTCTGCCTGTAAAACGTGTACAAATGAAGCTTGGAGGCAAAGTAGCAAAGTGATCCTATATGAGGAGGATTTGAGTTACATTGCCTTAATACTTGCGCTCCTTTAAAAAATATTGTCTTGGTCCCTTCCATCTCTGTGCGTACACATGCATGAGAATCAAAATAATTCTGACAAGACTCAGTGTTAAGTAATAGAAATAAAAGATATTGTGTTTCTCCCGTTACCCTAAATTCATATTAATGGATAGAGTGTAAAATGTGCAGTGTTTTGAAGCCTGAATGAATACTATGCTCAGCTGAAACTGTGGAGATGAGATGAACATAGGTAGAATGTGCTATTCTTTATTTGGACATGAAGTTCTTCCTGTTCTTGTGCTTGTTATGTACTAAAGTCATAAGATATTAGTAAAGCACAGTGCCTTTTCCCTAATTATGCAGTATAATTAGAAATTGTGGGCAAATCTCCTAGTCTCCATAGCGACTGCAGAACCTTTATCTAATTGGAGTTTGCCTTTTGGCATTACTTTGAATAAATTAGCATTTCATTAGATACCCTGGGCTACTGGGAAAATGTTTCCCAGAGTAGTATTTAGTCTTTCCTGTCTAAAGAATGTATCTTGAATTAGCATAGGTTAATAATATCCTTTGTAACTAGAAAGATAGAGTAGTAATACTGTTATTATTCTTAGTGACAGAGGGCTGAGCTTGGAGGTTCTTTGCTTTCTTTAATTCCCAGGAGTCACAGTAAAAACTTATGTCGCCTTATTTGATGACTTACTCTTTCCCCACAGGGGGAAGAGAGAATAGAACACAATTGAAATACAACTTTACTTTCACCCTCTACCCTTTCTCCAGAGGGTAAACTTCTTTCAGATTGCAAGCAGTGCAAAACACAGTGGTGTGGACTAACCCAAAAGTCACGCTCTATCACTTGCTAATTACAAATGGGCTTTACTGTAGTATTCCCAATGTACCTAACCCAGAATAATCAAAGGCTATTTGTGTTCTTTTCTTGCATATATAAATCAGTGACAGGAAACTGGGTGACTAAGTTTTGGTATTGACTGCCAGATAAGAAGTGTGGCTGCTTATGATGCTTTCCTGAAGAGGTATTGGAAGCCATAAATTTGAGGTGAAGTTAAAAGAGGTAATTCGTCAAAGATGGATTCTCAATTGATTTTCTTGCTTAGTGTTAAAAAGAGCAGAAAGAAAAATCCATGGATATGATAAAAGTTTATAATTTCCTTTCCTTGAGTCATTGGCTGTTCCAGGCCCTTGCTTCAGAGAGTTGCTGACTACCAGCTGTAGCAGAAGATCGGTGTTAAATATCCTATTCCCAAAGTGGCCTTTACAGCAGGAATGTACTATTTACGCTACAGTTTCCTTTTGGTAGATGGAGGCATGAAAAGGACCTGTCAGTTTGTTTTGCCAAATCCAGAAGTATGAAACATCTTCTGTTTGGCAGGTCAGTCTGAGAGTGCTTGGCTGCCATACTGGATTTTGAATGTAGTAGCACAACACATCTGGGGCTTACAATATTTGTGAACTTGGAACCAGTTACAAAAGGATGCGTAATGCTGTGTTGATACACAACGGTTGAGAACAGCCTGTTCGGTGGGCTCAGTGATGGCATTTTCTTTGCTTCTGGGATGGATTCAATAAGCAGATGGTCATTTTACCTCAGCAGTGGTGAGGTAAGACTTTCACTTGCCCTTTGGTAAATGTGTTCTTGTTTCACTGCCCTGGGAAGGCTTTTTTTTCCTCATACCTTGTGATTTGACACAGGGTTATCTGATGGCGAGAGAGGAGCTCATGTTACTTTCTAGCTCTTCCCTCAGGCTTCTACAGTTACCCCTCTTGATCCAGTAATTATTCTGAATTCCTGTGCAATGAGTTTTGTAGTGGATTTTCCTAGGCCTTCTCCTGTGTTTAACTCTCCTTTAAAAATTTCTTTTCTATCTTTGATTGTACCTGGCTTTTTTTAACAACAGCTGTAACAATTAATGGACCACTCAAAGATAAGGGAAGACAGGATGGAAATAAGAGGGTTTATTAATTGTTCTCCCCTGCTTCAGCATCACTGCAGGCAGACTTCCTGCTTTCAGGTCTGGTCCTTGGTTACTCAGTACCTTTGTAGGAAGTTGGTAGGGGTCTCCAGTCCTTCCCCCAGTGCCTAGAAAGGTCTTCCCTGCAACCTCTGAGGCTGGTTAGTGCATTGATTGAAAGTGAGAAAATCTGGGTTTTGGTTGACTGCATTCCTCATCACTGCAGCAGCCTATCTCTTGGCTGGCACATCTTGCACCATTGTTTGGCTATATCCGTCCTTGTTAGGGACGTTTAGTAACACATGAAACAGCAGCTTCTTCCTTCCAGCTCCATCCAGAGATCCAGAACCTCTACCTAAATATACTGTAAGAAAGGAAAACAGTAATTCTTATTCTAAATACCATGTTCAAATGAACTTAACTTTGCTCACAGGATTTTAAAGGCACTGTGATAAGCCCCTCCAATCTCCTCCTATATGTTGAAATAAATAAATTTTTATGTGTCTGTTGGTTGTGTTGATATTGTTGTGACCAAACAAGGTCTAATGAATAGGGACTCCCAATGTATGGTTTGGTTTTGGGTCGTCTTGTCTAGGGACCTGGAAAATGGGAAGGCGATGTTAGAGGTATATTAGAGAGAATGACTACTGTAATCTAACAATCTGAATCTTGTTTCTGCAGCTTGATGACTGCACCCTGCAATTGTCTCACAATGGTACCTATCTGGATCTAGAATCCACCCTAGCAGAACAAAGAGATGAACTGGAAGGCTTCCAGGAGGATGCTGGGTAAGTAAATGTTTACTAAATTTAGATAAATAAGGGTTGAGGTTTCAGTGTGTGGTTATCTTGGTACATTCAGGTCATCACAGAAACAGAAAAGATTAAATTCTTTCCTCTATATGCACATACATTTCCCCCTTTTTGTGATTAAAAATTGTGACTTCTGTCTGCATTCATTCTTATGGTTTCTCTAAGAGAAGACAGCATACTGTAAGAAGTCTGTCCAGATGAATGTCTAGGCTAGTCTAACACTTATATAGTTCTTTGGAACTTGATAAATGAGGGTGGTTGGTTCTGGGAACTCTGAGATCTTTCTTATATAATTGTTGGTGTAGAAGATGATACTGGAGTATTGCTCCTGAAATTATGAGCTCAGTTTCTTTGTGCCTTGGGATTTAAGTCTTCTTCTTACATTCCTAGAGAAAAGACCTATATCAATTTTTTTTTTACTCCTGGAATTGATTTAGCCAGCCAGGGTGTATCTCTGAGAAGTGAAAGTGAAAACAACAGTTAACATCAATGTGTATCTGTGTGAACACATGTATAAAATTTGCTTTTTAGAATAGTTTTAGTTTTGTTGGGGTTTTTCTGTGTTGGGCCTTTTAGGTGATTGTCTTGTTTAAGAAGTAAAATGAACAGACAATCTAGAGCAACTTTTCCTTCCTGGTTGCTTTATTGGACTGGATAGTTGTAGTTAATTTTATGGGTGCGTTTTGGCATGGACTTCATGCATGTGAGTAATGCAGCTGTGCCAGAAGGCATTGTGAATTGGCCAGGGCTTGTTAACTCTAAGAGATGCAGAACTTTTGCTTACACTGGTTTCTCTACTTTTTGTGATAACTGTCTTGCTTTTGTTTGATGAATACTTCTTACAAATTTAAACTGTACCTCTGAAGATTATTCTATGTACAGGAGAATTTTAAATAAAATGTTATAGGTACCTATGTGTGCATTTGTTTATGTCCTCATACATACCTGTTTTGGGCATGTTTTGTAAGTATTGGCAGATAAAGAATCAGTTCTGATAGAAATAAAGTTATTTAGAAGAAAATTTTTCTATAGACATAGTAGCCAATACAACTGAACTGATCCTTCCTATGCCATAGAAGCATTGAGTAAAGAAGTTGATCCAGTCTTCAGTTTTATGAAGAGGTGATAAAACTTGTTTTAAAGAACAGCAGGTTCTTATTTCCAGCTGACTTTAAAAATAGTTGAAAGAAGTAAGATGAAGGAAAAACTTTCTTTTGATAGTTTTTTGTAGTAGTAGCATTCACCAATGTCTCCTTGATAATTGTAGTAGTTTTAACTTCATTGCTTCTGATCCCCCACATTGGCATCACTGAGCAATTTGGCAAGCGAGAGATCAGTTGGTGCTTTTCCTGACAGACTCTGCACTTGAAAATAGCAAGCTACCTTCTACCTTAATTTATTTTCTGTTTCCTTTGGACATATCAAATCAATTACATGAATTGTTCCTGAAATGTGATTCTAGTTTTCTCTGTGGTGGCTATCCCAAGGGGAAAAACATAAAACAACCAAACAAAACATAGAACTAACTGTGCTGCTTGGAATTTTCTCTCTTCTGTGTTGTTTTGAGCTGAAAAATCAGGTTATGTTTCTGTGTACTTCATGTGTGTGTGCAGGCATCCTCTTAATTGTGACATTTGTTGCAAGAGAACAGTAAGATGATAAAGAGCAACCAGAACTTTGGAAATCTGTGCGGCAGCTTCCCCGTATGAGTTGGTGACATTGTCGCTTTGGGGTAAATGCAGCTTGTGATGCTATCCAGAAAAAAAATTTATTCTAGACATAGGATAGCAAATGCAGCCAGTAATGTCTCCATCTCAGGTTTCTACCAAACTCCATTTTTGGGCCCTGCAGCTCTGATCCTTTCCCCGGCAGAGACTGAGGTGCTGAGCTGGAGTACTCCTGTGCTCCTAAGATGGAGCTGCTGGCTGCAAACACTTGGGCTTAGCAGCAGCCCGCTGTTTGGGAGAGACTGGCCACAGAAACCACTTTGTCTTTCCCTTCCTTTCTCTCTGGGTCATTTCAAGGTCCTGCTCTTAGTCTTCAAAGCTTTTAATTTTCTAAGGTTAGGCTACCTCCATACCTGCCTTTTTGCTACGCTGAGGCTCATCAGGGTCACTGAAGTTTGCTGAACTCTGAATGAAGGATTTAGTAGCTGGATATTCAAGAAACTTTTGATCCTGAATTGTGGAAGCTCCTATTAAGAGTGACCAGAATGGCTTGCAGTCTGGCTGTTTTCAGCACCTTTCTGCCAAATGCTCCTGTTTGCCCAGGCAAAATGATGGATGAAGATTGATTGGTTGTTTTTTAATCACACTGATGAAAGGAGATTTGTAAACAAACCATGCATGAAACACAATTTTACAACATTTTATTTTTTTATTTATGTGAGAGGCTGCAGGTATCTGCTTTCTCTTGGAAGGGTTGGACGAGCATAGTGAAAAACTAGGATTTTTCTCCAAGAGAAAAGAGGAGGATGATGGCAGGCTGGAGGTTTATGATGTGTATTTGTAAATAACAGGTATAAGAAACATATGCACTCATACAATTTATATGAATCCTTTTCTGTTACTGAATATGATGAAAAGAGGCTTTTGGTAGTTGCTATCTACTCCAGCAGTATCTAAACATCCATTTAGGGAAGGGGAAATCCCAACATACATGCCCGCTCAACCTCTAGGGCTAACTGATCAAAACATGGACAGGGATGTGACTGTTCTCCTGTGTCTACAAGTCCTGCTGCTGCTGTTTGCACCTTTGGGAGTAGCTGTGTGATTCAGGAGAATAGGATCATCTTTATGTGGGTTTTTTTGGGGGGGGATGATGACAGGATGAACAGCTGGCCAAGCAATGAGTCTGGTCCTGCAGAAGGTGCCACAACCAGGAAATAGATACGATCATGGAGGAAAATTGCCATCCTTTTCAAATCTGACACGTATTCATTGCTCGTTTCCTTGATTTTTTTGTTTGTTTATTATTATTTTTTATCCTTGCTCCCAACACAAGTTACTGTAGGTGCTTACTTGTGTAAGAAGGTAATGTAGAGGTAGTTTAGGTGGGCTGGTTGTTTTGTTAAGGTGCCTGTGACAGGTAATGCTCTTTTCCTTTTTTTACTTGTCATTTTATGGAGCAGCAAGAATTACCAAGAGGTTTATGTATTTAAGTTACTATAGAATTGGCCAAATTGTTTTGATGGTCATGCCTTAAAAGGCCCACAAGGTGATGTAGTCCTAAACCTCAAAACACAAAAGTTTCCTCAGACAGCATGTTGCCAACAATGGAGATTTCTTTGGGGAATATGTTTTCAAGTCTTCTGTTCAGCAGAAAGATTGTTTTAAAGTATTTCTGACAAATCACTTCAGCTCTGATGTCTTTGCATTCCTTCTAGACACCCTGTCCCAGGCTATTTTGGCTATGTGAGTCCAGCTTACGTTGGATGCCAGACCTTTTCCCTCTTGGTTCTGCTGTTCATTCTGAGCTCAGATAGAACGGACAGCAATGGAGTCTGGCAGGGATCTTTAATATTCTTCTTTGCTTGAGAGCTTGAGTAATGATTTTATAGCTTGTGGTTGCCAATACCAAACCAGCTGTGTCTCTCCCCCACTTTGCCCCAGAATTTACTCACAGCTCGCTGTTTTCAAGGGAGGAAAAAAATCTACATTTGTACCAGTGTATCTGTGGAAACATTTAAAGATTTGCTGGTTTTGAATTGTAGTGATTACCACAGGCAAATGAATGCAGTAAGAGTGCTTTTCTCATCCCCTCTTCATAAACAGATCATCTGTAGGGCTTCAGGTAGGGTGGCCAGAAAGCACTGGAGAACTGCTCTGAACTCAACTCTTTTTGTGAGTAAACCCACTGATTTGAGAATCCAAACCTTGGAGGACAGCAGCACCGTGCACACCCACCATCTGTCAGTTCAGTTTGAAAAACAGTGTAGTATTGCAGAGTAATTGCCTGGAGCATGTGGGCAGCTGAGTGAGTTTGTGCTGTGTAATTAGTAAAAGCTGTGAACTTGCTACACTTCCTATTCCACAGCAACTCGTCATGATTGCGCTCCTTCCCTGTGGTTAATGCAAGGGAGTTTTGTATAATCAAGCTCATACTCTGTTTACCCCATGGCAGTTCATCTGTCTGTGTGTGGTGTGTGTGTGTTTGTATTACTACTGACTAAACTAATAATCTGCTTCTGATACAAATAAGTGTCTCTAAATTAACCTTCAGTTATGAACTAACAGTTTAAAACACTGAAAATCTCTGACTAGCCTGGCATCTCTGGTACTGAAGCAGTAGAAACTAGTGACTTCTGCCAGGGTTAAGACCACGACATTACAGCAAAATAGTGATTTATTTCATGTTTACTGCTCAGTAACTGTGCTTGGTAGTAAAAGCATTGATGGCCCAGCACTAAATACGAAGCCCACTTCCTAAATGGAATTGATATGGAGAAATAACTGGCCTGAGGGCAGTTAAGAACTTGGTATACAGGTTATGAAGCAAGGGCCCCTTGTGAAATATGCTAATGGAAAACTTCCAGAAAGCAGAAAGAGACCCAAAGAAGTATGTTGATCAGTGCAAAGCAGAATTTGTTTTTATGTACTTACGTGTGTGCATTCATGTTCTACTGCAAAGTAGGGCAGTTTTAAAATAGTTCTTGCTGAATCTGGTTAAACTGATCGCACCCTGAGAAAGAGCATGATTGGCCAGTTAAGCAAATCGCTTTGAAATGTGTTCCATGTAGCTTTGGGTGATCTCTTCTTCAGGTTATCTTTTTTTTTTTTTTTTTCCTTCGTACCATCAATGAAGTTGGAAAATCATAAACCCATTTTTTTCACAATCAGGTTGTTTTGTTGTTTTGGTTTTTTTTTACTTTTATTATGAAAAAAATAGAGCTCTCTTTTGGTACTATAAGTCAGAGTTAGGTTAGTTATCAGGGGCCATTGTGAGAATGAAAATGATTATGCAGGTGCAGTTTCCTTCTGCTCCGCAGCTATGGAACTTCTAACAAAATTGGTCTTGTACTTTCTTCTCCTGCAACTGAAACTGTGGGTCCCATCATGTTGGGAGCACTAGAGGGACACTTTTCCTGAAGAGGAAGAAGCATCAAGTGATCCAACTGAAATCCTGGTATTTCAAGGCATCTGTTTTTCCAAGTGCAAAGAGGTTTTCAATGTGCAGGTGATAGCAAAACCACATGACCAGAAATTACCCACTGTAAAGGTTCCTGGAAGGAATGTACAGCCCAAGTCTGAGAGGTACTGACAGCAGTGGGAAATATTTAACCTAAGAACTGGAAAGCATTGGTCGACTAATGTGTCATCTCTGAAGTATGTGATGTGAGGTTCACAAGAAGTGAGGAAATGAATCTTCTGGTATTGTGTTTCACCCAGCAGCAGTATTATTGTAAATAGAGCACTTTTAACACAAATATCTTCACCATTTGCCAGCTCATACAGTCTATTTTCTTAATGCAAAAATACAAGATGGTGACCTAACTGATCATGCTATTGGTGCTTCAAAAAACAACAATATAAGCTTCCTGCTGAAAACAATTTTATGTGGGTTGAGCTTTTGGGGTGGAAAGGGACACAGCTCTGCTGATGAATCGTAGAATAGTTTTTGTTGGAAAGGACCTTAAGATCATCCAGCTCCAACTCTCTGCCATGGGCATGGGTACCTCACACTAGGCCAGGTTGCTCAAGGCCCCATTCAACCTGGGCTTGAACACTGCCTGCTTGTGAAAAATGGTCACTTGCTGATTGTGAAGGCCGAGGTCAGCTCAAAGATTTTAGGAGCTGTTAGAAGGCTATCGTTTTAATGCGTAGAAATTGAACAATTAGCAACAGAGAAATAACCAACATGGTGAGTCAGAAAATAGGGAAGGGGGTGGTGAAAAGGGATGCTCATTTTCCAGCTTCTGAGGTTTGCTTACACACGAACTACTAAAAAGGACAAATGGAACAAATGTGCCGCATTTCACAGTGTGTGAAAGTGATTCATTGTCTTTTGGCAAAAGTTATTGCGTTGTGGTGAGGTGCAGAGAAGAGACTCCACCCAGACCTTTACCAACATGTACCCAGAATACATTAGTAATATTTGGGCACTACTACTGTGGCTTATAACACATACTTGCTGAATCCCTTGAATGTTTCACTTGACCCATTTGAGTTTCTCATTTTTTCCTCCTTCTCCTTGCATCCTATTTTTTTTCTAGTTTAAAAGAGGAAGAAAGCATGAAAACCTTGCCTAGTAAATGTTGTGTTTGGGTAGAGCAGGTGGATGTAAAAACCCAGCACCTAAGTGCCAGTCTGTATATAGTCATTATTTGCACAGCTACATGGGCCAGGGTGCTCTTCCTCTTGTTGACATTCACATGTAACCTTTTGTGTGACGTAAAGGTAGTTGGTAGGGAATCATAGAATGGTTTAGGTTGGAAAGGACCTTAAAGATCATCTAGTTCCAATACCCTGCCATGGGCAGGGCTACCTCCCACTGGACCAGGTTGCTCAAAGCCCCATCAACCTGTTAATTGTTAAATTCATGCTGGCAAACACAGAATGTAATATAGAAATAATCCACAGGGGAAAAAACACATACAAGTCTCAGCATGCTTTGCTCTTTTGCATGCTGTTGCTTACACTAATAACCTGCAAGGTTTTGCCTGCCCAGTTTTTGGTCAGAGAATATGCCATTGGGATTATTGCTACCTGGATTAGTCAAGCTTTAATTATTTTTATTTTTTAATGGAGAGTGAACAGGCATCTGCATAGTGTCTGTTTATTTTTAGCCACTACTGTCAAGTGATTGTTACTTTAGTAAATGTGTTATGGTCCAGGAGTGCTCAGAGTAAAACCACTATGTTAAATAATTAAGTGAATTGCAGATGTCTTGCAAAACCAAGATACAGACACATTCTGACTTCACACAAAGTTTTTAGATGGAAAAACTGAGATAAGAAATGGTAGTTCACTGACTTCATTTAAAGATGAGTGTATGTGTTTGCCTCCAACTGCCTGTCATGTACCATAATGGGTTACTAAGAGCTGTCATCCATTGAAGTGTATTGGAGATGAATCTTAGCATTTGAAAGAATTTTTTAATATTTTTTATTTCCTGAGCTCTCTTGTTTCCATTATTCAATGAAGATAACATGAGCTTGAACATAACAGTTGGATTGCTGGATGATGATCTGTGAAGAGCTTCATAAAGGTTATGTTTGGGTAAGATTTTCAGATGACTTTCAGGGAGATTTTTAATGTTTCTCTCATGCATGTGTATGCTCTCCCTCTCTCTTTCAAGACCTGGCTTTCATACAACATATTATAAGTGTCAGATTTTTTTTTCTTTTTTGCATCTCTTGATCTCTATGAACTTGCCGTTGAATGGAGAAACATATCATATTGAAACTACAGTAAAGCTGAATCTTAACAGGTTTGAAATCAAGGCCTTGGATTTTTGCTGGCTGATTAATAGCAGGTTAAGAAACACTTTCCTTATTGTGTGTGTGCTGGCTTGCAGATCTCTTTCAGGGAAAACCTGATAGACTCAAGTGCTTAAACTCTGGCAAAAATTCCATCTCTGTGCATTCAACAAGGAATAGTTTGTTTTTCGCTGCTGATGTGGAGCACCTTAAACTATGAAGCAACTGACTGTGAGGCAATACGCCATTGTAGACGCATTTTCCATGAAAGGTGTGTGCAAGTGAGGATGGAAATGCATAGGTACTGAAATGAAAATATGAAAGCCAGTTGCAAAAATAATGCATTTCAGAGTGTGTCTGTTGCCGCACATTTGCTTCAGGTGGCATCCGTTGTCCAGACTTCTCTTGTGGGAGTCAGTGACTCCTTGAATTTAAGGATTGCTGTTGGATGCTCATTGAGCTACTCCTTTTGGAAAAACACACGTGATTATTGGAGAAGCTTGATGGTCCACCAAGAAATCTGGGTGCTGTGAGAGGCTGTAACAAAATGTGCAGCATGTGTTAAACGTGTGCTTTGAAAGCTTTCCATGAAAAACAGCATCTCTGTTAAGTTTTCATAATGGTTAGGCTGTTACATCAGGCAGACATAGATGCAGAATTGTTACAGGGTAAGTTGTCAAGAGCCTATTATTAATTGGAAGTATCTACCAAAATGTCATCAGTACTGTTCTTAGTTTCCACTCATTTCAGTAATGGAATACCCTATATAATTCTGACTTTATAAGTATTTTCAAACTGAAATTAAACCAGAAGTGATACTGTACTGTGTGTGTATATATATGTATATATATAATTATTAGTTTTTTAAGTTTGAAGTGCCTATTTATAACTCTGGTATTTAAGTCATGGACAAATTAAAGCTGAGCATTAAATTTGGAAATAAGATGGGTTTGTGATAGATTGCAAGTAGGAACTATGGGTAGTCGGGGGCAAAGATGGCCAGTGGTTCATAGAGTTGAATTTCAGCATAATGGCCACATCTCAGGGAGACTGTAAAGCATACCTTTGCATGTGCTAAAGGTTTGGAATAAGGTTCTCTTCTGTATAACTTACACTGGTACCTTGGAAGTCAAGTATTGGATACAATATCTGCCTTTTCGGGATCCATCTGTGGATTTACAGGTTGTAGAACACTGGGCTTTTTCCTTCCCCATCTCTCTACAGGGACATTGGCTTTTTACTTATTCCATATGTTTTTCTGCTTTCCTGAATACATGCCAGGGCTAACTCTATCCTTAATGCTTGCTCTGTGGTACTAGGAAACAGAGATTAGTCTGCCTGCTCCTAATCAATAATCTGTGAAACTGGAAGAGATGAGCTTTATGTTACTGGCTTAACTGGTTTTCTAAGCTAGATCTTGGAAGAGGAAAATAGAAACACCAGCCACTCTTTTCTTCATACTTCTTACCTAGGCAAGGGTGGAGGAAAGGGAACACAGGTTTACTTCTGACTGGAAGATCCAAAACTCTTATCCTTTATGCTTGCTCAGTGTAAGTATTATTACTGTCATTAAATGAAAAAAGGCATGTCAAGAACATCTCTGTAAGAAAATTTTTTCAATTAGAAATGGTAGATACTAGGAAGTGCAACTTTGCACTCAGAGAATTCAGTGGTCACTGTTCCAAAGTAGCAGACTACTATGCCACCGTCCTGTTTTAGATAAACCTTCCATGTGCAGGTGGAGGAGTAGCTAAGCTCACACCCTCAGAGTAGCTGAGGCCTGGCTTTTGATGGGGCACATTGATGCCTTGGTGGCTTGGCTTTACTTGATCACAGCTGTGCAGGGAAGCTGTGGCAAGAGGGAAATTGAAAATAGTTCCTTTTTTTGTTCCAGATGGAGACCCTAATCCCTGAGTTCTTCCTGTTTTGTTTCCATAAGAGTGGTTTCTTCCTTTTGTCTTAACTACTAATAGAGGGGGAGAGGATTAGAGATCTTTCAAAGAATTACAGTGTACCATAGTGAGAAGGTAATGTCTCTTTTGTGAGGTGATATATCAATAAGTGAAGCTACAATTGGTATTTTCGATTTGGTACCCTGTGCAACAGTTGCAAATTAAACATTCCAGAGGGGTCCTGGTGCACCAGTGGGAAGGGGCAGCTGTTAAAAAATCTGCAGGAGTAAGCATAGGGAAAGGCTGTGCCCAACCAGAGTGGCAGGAGGAGTTTAGGTGGGCAGGGAGTCAGTCATAAACCTGGAACTACTTCAGGAATCTTTAAAATCCAGGCTGCAGGCAGCTCTTGTTGGTCGGTATAGCATGTTGCTGCTCTGCACTTCAAAAATATTGAGAGAAGGTTCGCGCTTTCCCGCCTTTGTCCTACTGATGTTCAAGCAGACCCATTAAAGAGCAATTTGATTTAAAGTTGGAGTTTTTCAGGTTGGGTTTTTTTTTTTAATGATTTAATCTCTAGAGAAAGGTTGCCATCTTGAAACTGGAACTACGGCCTCTACAAGCAGGTACGTAGTTCCACATTAACCACTTTTTTCAGTTTCTTAATGTGTTTTTCCTGTGTTTTTTTGAGAACAATATTTTTGTGAAAATATCTGTCACTATTTCACTGCCCTGCCTTTCCCTGCAGTTTTTTCTGGCAGATGATATAAAACATGTTCTTTTGTAGTAAATACTGGGAAACATTTTTGTTCCTCTAAACAACTGTGGGCAGGAAAACAATAAGGTGGAGAGGAATCTTTGTTGTTATATGAAATTTAGTGGGTTTGGTCTAATCAAGTTACAGCCAGTGGAAGATTTTCCTGGGTGTTTCTGTGAAGGCTTTTGCCCTGAAATCTCTTAGTGGAGTTGTAAAGTATATAACTGCGGGAGGTTGTGTTGGTTTTAAATTTGCCTATAAGTTGTATATACAAGTGGATATAGGGTTTGCATGATACATGCTAAGCTGCACCTGTGTTCTGAAACTACTTTTGTTTCTTGTATGTTTTCCTGCAATAAATTCACAGTCACAGAATGGCTGAGGTTGGAAGAGACCACAGGAGGTTATCTGGTTCACCCTACCTGCTCAAGCAGGCCCTCCCAGAGCTGCTTGCCCAGCAATTGCATGTTTAGTTTCAGGGAAAAGAGGGAAAATATGCTGCTGTACAAATAGAAAACACATGAGGGCTTTTTTTACCCTCCCATTTTCCACCAGATGAGCAGGCTTGGGTGCAGGGGCAAGACACTAGCTGTGTCCTCATGTCAGTTTGCAGGTATAGCACAATAGAAATCAAGGATAGTGCTCTTGTCCAGATTAGTTTTAGCTGCATTTCTTCAATTGGAAAAACAAATGAGAAATGTAGCAGCTAACTAAGATAGAGTCATTCCATTTAAGACTGGGATGGAACTGAAAGCCAGAATGAAGGACAACTCAGTTTTGCCTCTTTACATGAAAAATGCATCTGCTTTTGTGAGCTAAAGACTGATCAAGGTAAATGAGCAGATACGTGAAACAGTAAGCAATGTCTTGCTTGATCTTGCATTGTCTTTTATGCTTAACTTATACCTGACTTTAAAATATTTAAAATGTGCAGTCATAATTTGTTACTTCTCTAACATGGATTTCTACAGAGCGAGTCATTGTGGTGGGTTGACCTTGGCCAACTGCCCATTCAACTCCTCTTGCTTCCTGTCCTCAGCAGAAGGGAGGGAAAATAAGATGAAAAAAATCTTTGGTTGAGATAAAGATGGGAAGCTCAATCATCAATTACTGTCAAAGGCAACACAGGCTTGAATTGCAGAAAATTAATGTATTGCCAATTAAAATAGACTTGGATGATGAGAAACAATGACAACTCGTAATACCTTCTCTCACTCCCCAACCTTTTTTCCTAGGTTCAACCTCATTTCTTCTGTCCCAACTCTTCTGCCTCCTCCCTACACCTTTATGTATTTTTTTCCCTCTTCTCTTTTTAGGAGAGGCAAGAAGCACAGTATAATTCTGAGGACCCAGCTGTCGGTGAGAGTTCATGCCTGCATTGGTAAGTGAAGTTCCACATGCCCGAAAGAGAGCAAATAAACAGAATCAATCTCTGGGAAGTAAATCTGAGGAGTATGAATCAGTCTTGCTGTGTTCCAAGTGAGGATAATGGCTAGTAAATTGATTTATTTGTTGTGTTTGTTGCGTGTTAAAATTAGGGGGTATTAGTTACATTACCCTTTATAAAGTATGTTAAACAGCCGAGGGAAGCATAGCGTTTGACAGTGGGGTGAGATGGCTGGGTGTGCTTTGGAGAACCTTGGATTATCTGTCTTGTCAGAGCCTTTCTGTGTGCCTGAAGACTGTTCTGAATTGGGAAGCGGTTCTGAAAAATTTTTGGCTGACAGCTAAGTTGTGCATTTTAATAGCGTGTAACGTTCATTGCCTCACATTTTGCAGATCTTGGCCACATATTTGTCATTATCACAGTTTCAGTGTCTTAAAAACCCTGGTTAAAACAATGCCGTCACGAGGAGAAGTCTAATGAAAGTCATAATGTGCGTGTCACAAGAGTTTTAAGGTTGCATAAACGGAGGCTGATGTGCTGTGATGATGTTAATATGTTTTCCACCATTCTGCAGAGCAAAATGTTTCCCTGAGTGTTAGTGGCAAAGGTAATGCTCAAGTTCTGGTGATATTATGATAGAGGCTATGAGTAGCTGGTTTAAAAAAAAAATTAAATGAAAATCCTATATGTATGTGCCACAGTTGCCTGGGTTTTTTTTTTTTTTCCAACTTCTCCATAATAGATTCCGCACCTTAGTATGTTTAGCTTGTTGTTGCTTCAAGAGATCATAGCTGAAGCATTGAAACATATTTTCCTTAAAAGGAGGGGGAGAAAGTCAGAGTTTTGTATTATTTCTGCAGTGCTACTGCTGTTGAAAGATTCAGGCTTTAAATACAACTAAACTTCTATCCTCTGCCCCCAGGATGTGTTATGAAATGGCCTTTCTTGGGAATTTGAACTGAGCATAAGCAACCTACAGAATTCCTCAAATACCTCCCATTGAGCGCAATCTCTATGCTGCCTCATGCAGGAATAGATTCTTCTCTACTACCATTAACTTGAGGAAGAACAGTAGAACAAGCGTTTGTCTTAAGTATTAGAGTAGAAACAGAAATACTTTAAAGTCTAATGAAATCGAGAACAGTTTGGAGAAGCTTGTTCTTGTTAGGACTGGGAATATACTTAGCAAAATAGGCCAGTGGAGCAAGGCAAGCTTTCACATTTCCTGCATAGAGGTTTTATAAAAACAATTCTCATGTAAATTTTTTTGTCCAGAGTGCAGCCATCAAGGAATTGGAACACAGCAGGTTCTGAGCTTCCATGTGTGGTTGCTTTGTTGTTACCTGTTTGCATTCAAGCTCACTGTGGGCAATTAGGCATATTGCTGTGCATGTATTTTAATTGTTCCTGTTTGAAAGTGTCATCCTTTGTCAGGTGCTGTTACACTCTGGCAGCAGTGATGCATTCAGCAGTGAGTACAGAGGAAGTCAGGCTGCAAGTCCAGATTTCAAACTCCTCAAGCAGAGGTGTGTTTGGATATGGGCTTTTGGCTTTGTTCGTTGTAGGCAGAAAAGCCAAATGCAAAATCTGGTTCTGATTTCCAACCCCCCTGCTGACGTTTAGTTTTTTAGGGTAAGTTTTTGTTTCAGCCCATAGCTTGATGTAATGTAGTTTCTTCTCTCTTCTTTTTCATTTTTACATATCAAATGCACATTTGGTATGGGATAGTTTGAAAGTGTCAGGGTCACTCTGTGGTTGTTAGTACTGGCCTGGCTTGATGGCCTGTGCCTGGCAGTTTAACTTGTCGTGGAGTAAGAGGGCTCTTACCCACTGGCACGGTGGGTACTTTTCTTCCTCTTGTGTGTACTTTCACATCAGCTGCCTGTTAATGTCTTTTTGGAAATAAAAGCATTAGGTGTAGAGGTTAAAAAATGTATTGCACATTTGGAATAGAAGTCAGGAGTTAGAGCAATCTGAGAGTGTGTCATATGGAATAAAACCATCTTGCTTTGACTGTTTTCTCTCAGTTTTCACAACATCCATGGAGAACACTGTGGTTAACAATGTGACTGAATTTGCAAAATCCCCAGCAGGTAGCTTAGGACTGCTTTCTGAGAAGATGTGGTTTGTTCTAAAGTACCCTTGCTACAGAGTTTTCTGTCATCCTTTCATTCAAGGTTTTACTTTGCTGTGAACAGCTGAGAGGTGTCAAGAGATAGCTTTCCTGTCATAAAATAAACCCTCCCATTTGGAACTTGGACCAGTTTATTTACATGTTTTTATTTTTCCTCACATGTTGTACTTTTAAATTGTGGAAAATACACAAGTGTTTATGTTCAGATGTCCAGATAAAGTTTTCCATCTTTAGTGACTTCAGATCTCTGGGGAATTCAGTGGGCTTTAGTGTCAGAGAATGACTATAGGCCAATATTTGAGACTTGGGAAGCTCTAACAAGTGCCATCCTAAGTGGGATGGTGTAGGTTTTTTTGTGTTTTCTTTTAAACAAGGCAAGGAAGGAAAAAAGCTTAATAACTTGAGTGCAGGAGTTAGAGCATTGTTTTCCACCCTATTGCAGTCTAGGCACTCTTAAGCATCTCAATTTAATGCATTACTACTTTCTCCCCCCCCCCCCCCCCCCCCCCCAAGTTTGAGTTCTTGTCTTATATTCACATTAAGGACTTTCAGCATGGAGGAATGAATTTTCTCCTAAGTATCATCTCCTGCATATATATATATGTGTATGTGTATATATATATATAAGTATGTCCTAAATATTTTTCCCACTTTGGCTTGATTCTGATTAAATTGTCAGGATTAATTAAGAGGTAATTAAAAAAAAAGAAAATGTGTTTTGACTACAAACTGCAATATTAGCGGTTTTTTTAATAGCAAAAGACTATTGCTGACACCAGTTTTGTTCAGAGACATAACTAATTGTAAATTACTGATGTACTTTTGAAATTATTGATGTTAAAAGACCTTAGTGGAGCAAGATCAATCTTTAAATCACATAAATTGACACTAAAAATTGTTGTTTGTTTGTTTGTTTGTTTGTTTGTTTGTTTGTTTGTTTTTTGTTACCTCAAGCTGTCAAATTTGACCTTTTATTCAAATTATATTTATTGTGAGTTACTATCCTGTGGGAAAAGTCTTTCTGGTATTTTTGGCAACGTTATGATTTTCCTTGTTTGTATTTAGTTATGTCTCAATGTAATTATAATTTGTATGTATTGAACAATTACAAGGCTTAGCTAAAGCCTTGATAAGGGCCTATGTAAATGAGCATGTAGCTTTACAGGGTGAACATCTACAGTCCCAAAAACTTTAGCCCTGAAACTAAATGGAAGGTTTCAAATCACCTTGTTGATAGTGAAGTTTCAAAGCTCTTTAAAAGCTCCACTATTGCTGGAGAATGACTTGGTTTATTCATGATGTCTTTGCTTGGACAGCTATGTCTGTGGCTGCTGCCTCATTTGTCCGTTTGTTGCTTCTTGGTAGTTCTCCCTCTAAATCTGAGATGGTCTCTGAGAGAAATTCACCATTTACTTTTACAGATGTGGATGCACTATCTAGCGCAAAACAGTCCCATGTTCTCTTTTAAATTGTATGTCCTGTATGATGGGAAATTGGGAGTGTTGCTTTCAATAGGGAGGATGAGTTTTGTACTGCGACCCATGAAAATGACTTAAAATGAATCTTCCAAAATAAGTCTGACATAAGCTTCAGGTGTTAACACAATGTAATACAAGAAGAATGCAAATAACAAAGGTTGATATAATTCTGAATATATGTATTGGCCTGGGATTGCTCAGAGTACTGTAGCTTGGAAGGTCAGCAAATGTTGTAAGGTGGTTTTAAATTTTACTTCTTCATTGTGTCAGTTTATTATTTAAAAAGCAAACAAACATGAAACACAACCCTCAGTTGGTTATTTAAAATGTTTTCCATTAGAAAATTACATTTTTGTATGGTTATAGCTCCCTCCTGTATTTATGCAATGTCTTTCTTTTATCTGTCTATATATTAAAAATAATTTGCATAGGTATTTGTGTGTATTACATTTCATAGCTTGATCCATTGAGAACCCTAAAGAGCATGCAAGTATATTATTGCAAGTCTTGCTGAACATAGAACATAGCTTCATTTTTAGTCTTTATAACTACTTTATAATCCTGTTCTATTGGCATTTTCACATGGGCAGTTGTAGATCTACCAGAGCATGGTGCTTAAGTGTTCCACAGCATGGCCACCCTTCCCCATCCTTCTGTGTGTGATCTGCAGTGGATTTTTCCCGAGTATGTGACACAGTAGCTGCCATGCTGCATGGTGGCTTTTTCTAGCCCCTATTGTTAAGGCATCTGCTTTAACCCACAGTGTTAGTAACAATAGCCCAGCCTTGCCACGTAGTTTTTGGATTGTCTTTTTGACATCCTCTCATTCTTAAGATATCTTCTGTGAAACGTAGCCATAAATACCTTTCTGAGCCCCTTTTGTTGTGGGGTACCTGAGGGAAGCTGTAAGCTAGTTGTAAGTAGGAGGCTAGTTAGAAGCCAGCTGTTTTGATTTGTTCTGTAATGGCAGAAGTATGCAGCTAGTTCTCTTTTCCATCTAGTTTTCCCTTCTGTTATCCATTTTGCAGACTTGTTGCATGTATTACAGCAGATATGATTAGGTTCTCCAAATATTTATGCATCTATTGAACATGCTGGTAGGACCTGTCCTTCCAGGAGCTTGAGATGTAAGTTCCTTCCCACATTGCTTTCATGAAGAAGTTGTGCCTTGAGTCTATAACTGTATCTGGCATTTTGTTGCAGAGAAGTTAAGACACGTGGACCGAACCAGGGAAATATGTGCTTTGTCCTCTTACGAGAGTAGTATTAAGTGTAGAAAAGCCAGTGCAATTCTTGTTAAGGAAACGTGAGTGTTGTGTTTCATTCTCTGATGTCAGAGTGAAGCTTTTGCCTACAATCCATGTTATTGATACTGTCTGACTTGAGATGCTTCTCCCTGCAAATGTCACTTTTGTATTGCATCTGTTTGGCATATATATTTGCAGTATGCTGAGTGCTGGAGCAGAGTTCTCATAGCCATGGAGAGAAAGCACTGCGAAGCTCCTCTAGTTCATACTTTAAAACTTTCTTATTTAAGTGGATACCTTGTTGAATTTAGTATAAACAACTTTCTTTTGCACTAAAAGAAAATGTGATTGGAAGACTTTCATAAAGGAAGATAAATTGTGGCACTATGGGCTCTTCTTTTGGGCAAGTAGCTATTGATACGTTCCAATTAAAGTATCAAGGAAGAGAGGTACTTTGGGTTGTTTTAAGGGCATTTTACAATTTTCTGTTCAGTGTTAGACATTCCTAATAAAAAACATTTTCAGTTTGAGAGAGGGAACATGTGGAGAGCATTAGCAGTTCAGCAAAACGTGCAACCAATTTGGATTTAATTTAAAGGGAACAAAAGAGGTGCCTTGAGAATTTGTCGGAAGCGCTGTGGTTTTGCCTTCTTTGCGCTGATGGTAATAAGAGAGAGAGGTGAGTTGAAATTGTTTTATCAAATATCTTCTTAGCATAATTGGGACAGAAAAGACAGTGATTAATGGATTTAATAGTGCTGCACAGTGATCCTACATGCGTTATGGATTTGTAATCATGATATGCTTGCTATGACTCTTGCTGTAACTTGGTAAAGGTTCTGGCTTAAATGAAGATAATAAACAACATGTTTATTAGATGTAAACTGACATCATGCAAATTGAAAAAAATGTGAAAAGGAATGCCAGAGATGGGGGGGGGATTTTTTTTTTAAGGGTTAGGCTTTTTCTAATAGAATACTTGAGTTCTCATTAGGGAGGTACATACAGTACTGGGGCCTGCTTCCAGATGTGCTTGGTGGTACCTGGTTCAGCTCTCTTTTGGTTTGAGTGAAACATGAAATAGCTGTGAAGGCCATGACAAAAATACCTTTTTCAGGTTTTTAAGATTATTTAAATGTTCTTTCCTGAGAATGTGGAACACAGATGCTCTAAGTAAAAAATTGCTCGGTTCCCAGATCAGATTACTTTGTGAAAAATCTATCTGTATAAATAACTTGTGGCTTTGCTTTAAAAATGTACACCTCTTTAAACTGAAATGTTAGACTTTTGTTGTATTCTTCATGCATACCTTTAGTCAGTCTCCTTTGTGGTATGTCCCCATATGTGTTCCTCAAACCTGTGATTTGCCTTCTGTGATCTCATCAAGAAACTTATGATCCCATCCTGTAGGGAAATTTCCAAAATTTGTCTCTGCATATTTCATTTAAATTGTAATCCTTAAAATAGGCTTTGTGGCAAGAAGCACCAGGAAGCTGTAGAGCAGATAAAGGCTCCATTAGCAGTGGGTTGTTGCTTTGAAGTGGTGGATTCCTGCTTTAAAGGGGCTTGTTCCAGGTTTGAGAGGACTGCTGTGGAGTGTGCTTGTGGGATGCTTTTTTGTCTATGGGAAGCTTTGTGTTAAAATGGGAAAGCTTATCTGACTGGACTTGCACCAAGAAATCCTGCAGAAATTCTGGCAACTTAGATTTTCATAATTCCCTTTTCTTACAGATTATAAAAATTTGCAAGGGAGAAGGAATCTGTTTTTGACTCTTGAAACATAGTGAGATTTGAAACAAATCTTGTTTCTAAAAAAGCAAACAAAAGTCCTCAATCATCTTCCGTGGTACCTTAAAGAAAACAAACTCCTTGTAAAAGCCAGAAGTAAAAATAAGGAGTATGACACTTTGCTTCCCAACCCCCAACACAAGCCCGTTTAGATTTGTTTTAGGTTAAACACATGTCTTTTTGAATACTAAAAAATTCTAACGAAAGGAAATATAAATGGTAATATGCTTTCATTCTTTGCATATTACCATCTACCCCGTGCTTTGAAAGTGATTCTACTGTATGTCTGCTGATGGCTAAAATATCATAAATAAGGAAGTCCTAAGTTAATTAGCAAATTAACTTGAAATTACTGCAGTATTCTGCAATTGCAGTTTCTAAAAATTTCTTTGTTGAAAAGAGTCATGTCGCTATTGTTGGGACTAGATTTACAACCTCTTTTGTAATTTAAAGAGAAAGAAAAATTATGAATTTAACATCTGAGATGAATGAGAAAAAATATTGTAGAATTTTAAATCGTTTTTAACTGCTTTTAATGGATTCCTAAAATTGACTCCTCTGGAAATAACTGATGACAACAGTAGTATCTACTATGATAAGGTCTTTGTGGATTTGATTGGGGGATTTTGGTGTGTGGTGTTCTGCTTTGAAGAAAAGTAAGCAAATAATTGATCATGCTTCATCCCTGGCAGTGTTCAAAGCCAGGTTGGACAGGACTCTGAGCAACCTAGTCTAGTGGAAGGAGTCCCTGCCCACAGCATGGGAGCTGGAACTAGATCTTTAAGATCCCTTCCAACCCAAACCTTTCTGTGATTTAGGCATTTTTGAACAACATCTATGTTCTTCAGTTAAATTTTGACAACTACTTGCTCAATAAATAAATGAGCGCAGCCTAGCAATTGTCTCTAGTTGTAATTCTAAAGAAGGTGTTGCCAAGGTTGGTCCTCTGTGACCTGTTGGAGCAACTTGTGGTTGAATATTTAAAGAACTCTGCATGTATGCAGCAGGTAGAGAGGATTTGAAGAAGAGTCACATCCATTTCAGAGCTGCAAAATTTCATGGTTGTCCTGTTTTCACCTAATGATCAAGGCAGCATCATCAGTTTGGTTTGCTATTGATGATGCTGAGCAACTGGGATTTTGCAGGTATATGTTGAGGCGCAAAGCTCCCCGTCAGCATCACTTGTACTTAATGCAGCCTTTCTTTCACTTTGAGAGTTGTCTGGGCATTAGTCTCTCCTAAATCACAGCTCATGACCCTTGGCTGGGACTGGTGTGGCTGTAGCCATCTTGGGAAGGTAGAAATCTATAGAATCTGGTTTTACTGCTCTATACCTAGATATGAATGTGATAAACTTGCTTTTATTTGATCATAACATTCCCAAAATTTTCAAAGGAATATCCTAAATTTCATGAAGTGTAGGAGTTTGTGTATTTTCAGTAAAAGGAAAATAAAATAAATTTCATGAAAGCTCTTACATCAGTAGCTGTTGTTAGTTTCCATGTAGTTCCCCTTTTCAGCTATTTGCACTTCCCACTTATTTTATAGACATTTGTATTGACAGACAAAGCAGCTCTTACCCTTAATGTCAGTGTTCAGACTATTGAACTCATTTTGCTGTAGGCTAAAACACAGCATGTTCAAGCCTGTAACTAGGGGAAAAGTTAACTTTATATCAAATATCTTCAAATAGATTAATTTTACAGTTTGAAGAGAACAGAATGATTGGTTTCCTGCTTCCATCTAAACCTGTTCTGCACAGAAGATACAAACCAAACAAATAATTGCAATCACATTAGTTCTCTTGAAACCATGAAGCACTCAGACCTGTTTTAAGCTTTATTCTGCAAAACCTTTTAGAGCAAAACAAAATTAAGTAATTAAATTATGGAAGAGAAATTAGGAGCTGCTACTTAAAAGCTGTGGGTTTGGAATAGGAAATGTTGCAATTTCTCTGGGATGTCATTCTCAGCCCTACCACTGATTTGTGAGGAAGGCAGAGGGATGCTGATTTTGCTCAAGTGGAGTTAAGGTAAATATGGTTCCTACCTCCCTGAGATGTTCTAAGATTTGTGGACAAAATTTGCTTTTATTTACTGACAGTCTCTAAGTGTGTATACTATGGACTGCATTAACATTAAATATATAATTTTTATCTTCTAGCTTTTATGCTTAGGAATGTGACATTCTTCATCTTTCTTAGCTATAGATTTTAACTCTGGATTGCTGAAATTTAAGGAGCTACATAATGATCCGGGAAGCAGCCGCAATGTAAGCTGTGGCTCTCATTTTCCAGAATTTTTGGGTAAAGAAAGAACTAGATTAGTGTTGTTTATTTTTCTGTAACAAAAGAGCAGAAATGGTGTTAGTTTATAAAGGAAGGACTTATGCTACTATGGAAAGGAAGCTTCTCTTTAAAATGAATCCATTACATGTAATGCTTTTGAGTGGAAGCCTGGATGATGTTTTAGCATAAGGCAAAATTTTCATACCCTGTTTAGTGCTAACAAAATACTTAACAAAACCTCCTCATGTCTAGAGAATGTCTGAGCTGATTCTCCTCCCTCTCTTCCCCCCACTCCTTCACCCCACCTTCCCCTGTCAATTACTGTAGGCGCTGCTGTGGAATAAATAAAGAAACATTTCCTCACTGTATTCTCTACTGTATGGTAGGTTGTTCTCATTCATTGCATGTCTGAGTTCTGCTCTCTAATGGGCAGTTTTGATCTGTCACTTGACTACCATGTACCGCAGATGAATGCATAGTCCCGTATGCCTTATGATAGTAGCTTAAAAAAAAGAGAATGCCATAGGAACACAAGGTCGGAAGGTTCATGTTTGAACATTAACAGTCTGCTTCAGTCTCCTTATCTTCAAAAATAGTAAACAAAATGGGAAAACTCATGGTCAGTCATGCTTCAAGCGGATGCCACTTGCTAACTTTTTGTGAGCTCACTGTGAAGCCAAGTATGCAGGTATCATCTTTTCAGATCAGGGCTATGGTTTCAGTACTTATACCTACCAAATGAAGGGTTAAGTTTTGTTACCATCTCAAGACCCTAGTGAAAGGTGATATAAAATACATGTGGTTTTGTAACACCGTTGGACTAAATTTTTTTTTAATCTGGTTTATTAACTTTTTCGTTATATGTAATGTGAAATGCACTATCTCATAATTCAACAGCCAAGAAATAGTTGCTCTGTATCACATTTTCATTGTGGCGTTCATGTAATGGGTACTGTTCTTTCCTTGCCTTCAGCTATCCTATTCCTCTCTCATTTCTATCCTTTTACTCTTTTTCATGTGCAGCTGCTTTTATTTCTGCAGAAATTAAGATTATTTAATTTGTAAATTGGGCACCTCTCAATTTATTTCTTTCTCAAAAGAAATACTTCAAAGACTTAGGAGCTCTATTTAAATAGGTGGCATAGTTCCCTCATGTCTCCTGTAAGACTTTTAAGGGAGGTATCCACAAAATCTAGCTAGTACTGAGAAGAAAATGTGAGCTGTAACACAAAATTCTGCGATGGTGCCTTAAGTATTTAAATACAATGCTCAACTTGGGCTCAGATCATGCCATGGTCAGATGTGGTCTTCAGTGGTGGAGGAATACCACTACTGCTTGTCATTATGGTTTTGTACTTGTATGAGCTTGAAGAAATTAAGGAGATCATGGTATCTCTGTCTGGAAAAAGGAAGGACAGATGGGATTTTTTTTTTTTTTTTTTAAGTAATTGGCAGGATCATAAATGTTATTAAACATTGTGATGCAGCAGACTTCCTTTATTTCACAGCTCTTCATGTCTTCAAGGGTTACTTTTAATCAAATCTTCCATTTTCTGAGTGTTTTCTGGGTTTTCGGGCTTTTTTTTTTTTTTAACATAGAACATCTGTATTTTAATAGCGATAGCAGCTCCTTTAAGTCTCTGTCTTGCTGCTTAAGACGCAACAAGTCACCTAAAAAGTTTGGCTCCAAAGAGATAAAATTATAACCTCTTAATTTAAAATGCCAGCAGCAGCTACTGTGGCTGAGCTACATGCTATTGTAAGTGGTAGGATGTCATAAGCTCTGTCAATTCATATTTAGCAGTTTGAGATGAGTCTGGTATGCATGGAGTTACGTATCAGGTTTCCTTTAACCTTTCAGACATTAAATATTTAGCTCTGGTCTTACTATTAGAACATGAAGAGGAGTGTGTTAGTAAACTGCATGCTTTAAAATAAAACAACTATTAATACCTGTTTCTGCAGGTTTATTTCTCCCTGTGGCTTTTGACAAGGATTATGCTTCAGCTTTAAAGGCCAGCTACAACTTCAGAATGCCTAAAACTGGTATATTCATTTAACTTGTTGCTGTGTTGTGGGGGAAAATACAAATGTTGGATGTGTTCCTTACTACTTCCATAATCCTAAATTTAGGTTTGCCATCCATTTAAGAGCCTGTTCAGCATCAAATGCCACTGGAGAGGTTTGCTTATCGCTTGACTGTGTGAAACGGGGACAGCTGAGAGTGTGGAAAGTTTCTTGGCAGGCTGGGCACAGGAGGAGGCCTGGGGCTGATCTCACCCATTCCTTAGGGATGGGGTTTTCCTCAGCCCTGTAAGCAGTAGAGTTTATTCTGCAGGGTGTGGGGGCCGGATGAGCTGTTCTGAGCATGGGGGGGTGGTGATGATACCAGCAAGATGACAGCCAGCTGCCATTGCGTTTCTGCTTCTTGCTTCTTAGGGGAGCATGCATGAGTAGTTCCCTGTAACAGCCTCAGAAACATATCAGGAGGCTTTCCTACTTGCTTTTTCTTTTCCTGTCATGCTGAAATGCTTGGTGTTGCACCGAGTTAAAAAAAAACTTGCTGTAGAAAACGTGGGTATGTTTGCATGAAAGGTACAAAATCACATGCTGTGTTAAAACCCTTAAAAGCCTCACGAAGGAGTTGTACCTTCAGAACTGTTGCTAATTTCAACAGCAGGAAATTAATAGTTTTTAATAAATCCCAATATAGTACATTTCCCAGTATATGAAAAATACCTAGGTCCAAAAAAAGTATGTGAACAAATAAAATCCTCCCTGTATCTTTCCTGGAATACCCAGGTCCTGTTATATTCTCAGGGGTGGTGTACCCTGAGAAAGGGGAGCCACAGGGATGCTCTGAACAGCTCCCTGGGTGTCAGCGTACACTGTGTTTTTGTTCGGAGGTTAGTACAGGTGGTGAGTACCCAAGCACCCATGATTACCCTAGATGACACGCTGTGGGGCACTCAGCTGTGAGCGCCCCCACTCTCCTGGATTTTCAGTCTGAGGTTAGTGGTCTGCACATTGTCACCATGGTCTTGCTGTTTTGTGTTGTGTATTGGTACTTGAGGCGTTGTGTGTAGTATTTTGTTTTGTATGCTGCATGTTTCAGGCTCCTTAGTCAACTTTCAGTCATTTAAATATTTACTAGGACTTTAGGAGTTTTCCTAGCCAAACAGCTATGAGATTGAATCTTTTTGTATTAAAGCCAGTAAAATACATGTAAAATTGGTAGCAGCTGATGGGACCTAGAGTACCATTTGTGAGCTGGCAGGGCCTGTTTGACTAATTGCCTGTTACCTTGAGGTGCCGGCTACACTTTCCAGCTGGCACCTTGGGATGCTTGTTGTGGAGGAGAGGAAGCATGAGCAATCCAAATATGCCCAAACAATTCCTCAATTTCTCTATAGGAAAAAAACAAATCAGAAAAGTATGTCCTACACAAGATTTTTGTAATTACATCTCTTTTATGAAGACGGAGAACCCGTATTCTTTCTCTTCTCTGCTTTTGTCTTGGTTACAGAAAAGAAGTAGGGCCTCACAAGGCTAATTTAACTAGCAGATTGCTTCAAGGCACTAGCTGTAGTTGTTCTTCATATTTCTCAAGTTGCTCTTAATGGTAGGACATGGAGGAATATTACTTTGTCTCTAGATAAAGCTTTACTGTATCACTGTATCACTGCCACTTGTCAGCCTCCCAGTCACGCCAGGCATGCTGCTTGGCTGTGTTAGCTGCTAGGCTCCTTCTGTCATCGGTGAGCAGGGTCTGTCTGGAGGGCACTTGAGAGCATCTCGGTTATGTTCCTGCCCTGAATTGCTCTTGTTCCGTTGACCATAAAAAAACAGATTAGGGAGAGGAGCTGCCTGCCTTGAGAGGTACATGTACTTTCCGTTGTCCCTTTCTGGTTTCTATCTTCAGAGTCCTGATAGTCATTCTTGTTTGATGGCAGCTTTTAGTGAAATTTGTTTCTTTGCCAAGCTCTGAAAATAGTTGCTTTCTTTTTTCGTAGTTCCTATCAGGATCTATTACGTGGTTTGTATATGTAAATTTACTTATCGGAATGACTCCTGTGAAGTTATTCATAGTGCTTCCATCCTACAAACTTCATATAACATCCTGAAGGATTATTTGTTGCCAAGAATTTTCATCTCTGTTGAGTTAAATTCGTGGATTCATCCTTGTTCTAGATGGCATTCTCCCATAGGCGAGCAACCTGGTCTAGTGGAAGGTGTCCCTGCCCGTGGCAGCGGAGATGCAACTTAGGTGATCTTTAAGGTCGTGTCCAACCTCAACCATTCTATGATTCTGTGCTGGAATTAATTTTGGTAAGACTAAGTAAGAGTCAGGGATCCAGGTTATGAGTTACTTCCTTTGGCTCTAAGGGTCTGTGGTTATGGCCGAGATCTTTGCTAGGATGAGGGAGAAATTCCAGATGTTAGAGCCCAAGACTTTCTGGGAAAATCCTCATGTCCCATAAGATGGTTTGGTGTGAGAATTGGTCCACTGTACCCTTATGGAGCACCCATCTTGACACTTGAATGAGGCGGTGCTTTTTGATATATTGTACCAGTCTGTTTCTTGGAGTTCTGATGTGCAGGCACAGTCCTTTCCAGGAGAAAGGAAAAATTACAGTTTTACTCCAGTTCCCAGCATGGTGTTTTTGACAAGACCTCCCTCAGAGCAAGCGAGCTGCTTCCCGTATTGCAGAGCCTGCCGCGTTACGTTACCAAGCTGTGAACGCTGAGGAGGAGGATTTGTTTTCTCTTTTTGTCTCTCCTATTGCTGCTGTACTTTTTCATATTGCCTGATCTGAGCCTGAGGCCGTGCAGCCAGCAGTTTACAGAGGCAGCTGCTGCCTGTTGACGGATGGACCAGTGGGCAGCCCAC
Organism: Ara ararauna; assembly: GCA_028858755.1. Taxonomy (NCBI): domain Eukaryota; kingdom Metazoa; phylum Chordata; class Aves; order Psittaciformes; family Psittacidae; genus Ara; species Ara ararauna. Next base: position 70,683,051 of record CM054377.1, on the reverse strand, counting down.
CACCCACACAGGCTCTTGCCCATTCCTCCCTTTGAGGGTCAGCTCAGCTGTATTTTGGCATTAAACTCCCAGCTGGAAAGATCTTTTGCGTTTCCTATGAATAACAAAGAAAAGGAGGAGAGAGACACTTTGTAGGCAGTAGCCATACCTGCCCTCTCCCTTTGCCAAGAAAACAAGGGGTCTGTTTTTAGGGCAGCTGCACATCTTGGGTATTTAAATGCAATACCCTACTGGAGGTGCCTGTGGCACATGTCTGAATTAACCCCTTTCATGCTGGGTTCTTGGTAGATAGTGAAACTATGACTTTCACCTATCAGTTCTGCCTTGGTTGTGTGATACTACATGGTTTTTACCACTGTTCTTTGAGTGCTTGCACGTGCATGACAACACTGCTTTTAATTTTCCCTTTTTCTTGCCTCTTTGCTAGTATTGAAGTGTGTTACAGTCTTATAACTTCCTATCAGGCATAGCTTGTTTTCTCTAGGAAGGAAAAACTGTAGCACAGTTTGGATGAAGAGCTTGAATTCCTGGCTGCCCACCCTGTAGGTTAGCGTCTCTTCCCTGGTGACTACCATGCAGGTAGAAAGCAGGGAGTCCCTGGGCAGGATATGTGGGAGCATTCCTTGGTAGTGAGATAAAAACATACAAACTTACTCTGTTTTCTAAAAGGAAAGTAAATGAAACTGCTTTCTAATCCCTAGCAACTAGGTAGGAAGACTAATATTCTACCCAACACTTGCAGCATGGGTTTGCAGATTTGGAAAAAATAAATAGGTAATAATTTAATGGGGAATAACTGAGCATCCTCAGGAAGCATCTATTTGTGGGGAAGGTATGTACACATTGCCTTGCTATTGTGCTTTAATGAAATACACACTTGTAAGCATATGCGGTGAGCAGGTATAGTGCAAGTAAGTGCAGAGCTGTTTTATATTACCTTGAATGGTCAAAATAAACTGTGAAGGTGATTGCTTTAATTTGTAGAGGATTATTTTGCAGAAATTTAAGTTATTCCCAGTGGATAACTTCTGAAAGATTTTCATCTTCCCTCCTAAAAAATATGGGCAAGCATGAAGTGAATCACAAATGGGCCATATAATGAAATAGCCTTACTGGATCAGATCAAAGGTCCATTTAGGACAGCTTCCCAATCCTTCCTGCTTCTTTCTTCAACTGCTGATAACAGCTGCTGAAGTGAAGATACAAGGAAGAGTGCAAGAATTTGACCAGAGTGTTTTCTAGCCTCTGGCATTTTTGTGCTTCAGGGACTGCGAGGTTATGTCCTCACAGCTGGTCACCCTCTGGATTCTCCTTCCAGGAATCTGCCCAGTTGCTTTTCTGACACTCTTCAAACTCTCAGTGTATAGAAAATGTCACAGGTGTGAGTTCCAAAAGCTTAGCTGCATCTGGGTGAATGAGTGGCTCTTTTTGGTTGCTTTGGACTTGAAACTTTAATTTGATTCCCTGTAGCTGTGTTGGAAAAGGAATTCCTGGTTCACCTACTGCCTTATGCTGAAAGCTCAATAGCTTTCTCTCTCAGTTCCTTCCTCACCTTCTCCCCAGGTCATCTTTTTACAGGTTAGAAATCCCTGTAAAGGGCTTACTGATGACCTAGGTGGCCATTTGTCCAATGGAAGCTGTACTGTCTTCACTGTGTGAAGTTTACTTAAAACACTGCAGCAGTTATTTGCTGTTAATTAGCCTTGTTCTCTCTATCTTTTCCAGTTCTGCTATGTATAGTGTTTGAGACTGGGAGTCTCAGATGTACCCACTATTGAAAATGCAGATTCATAATTTTTTATACATTATTGTAATGATGCTTTCTGCTTTCTTTTGTATTCCTTTTAAGATAATTACCAGGATAATTTTGCTCTTGAGCAGTTAAAAAGCTGAGTTGCTACAGAACTTGTATTACCTGAGCACCTTCTGAGTAGTAATATTCAATTCAAGACTATAATTCTATGGAAGAAACCAACCCAAACATGTAATGCTTCTCTGCACTGAATTCTATGTCATTTTTATCATTCAGTCAGTATTGGATGCTTCTTTAGCACTTCTTCACTGTTGAAACTCCTCTTAACTGCTTTGTGCAGCTGAGAATGAACAAACTTTGCTCTCTTTCCCTATACTGTTTTTGTTCACATTCTTTATTATTGCCATGATTAACATCAGTCTAGTTAGCTAGACTCTGAATTGAAGTTTTGTAAGTATAGATTAGATATTATTTTAGCTCTGGACTTTCTGTGGGGTTAATGAAGCACTGAGTTTGCTGTAATATATCTATTCTGATGTGAAAACAAAGGTGTAACCTGACACGTATTCAGGTGTATTGAAGGAGCCAGAACTAACCCTTATGTTCATTCTGTCAGGGAGGGCTTGTCTTAAGTTGAATGTGATTAATCACCACAAATCTGTTTTTCATACTAATCAAAATGTAACTAATTCCTCTTTCTGCTTGCTCATCATCACGGGTTTTTCAGACTCAAGAAAAAGTTTGGTATATTTGGCTGAAATTTAAGATAATTTTGCTTCCTCTCAGTAAAATTACTAGAACATGACCAGTAAACTTTAATTTTTATTACATAGTAAGAATAATGTTGGGGCTGTTCAGCCTGGAGAAGAGAAGGCTGCGTGGAGACCTCATAGCAGCCTTCCAGTATCTGAGGGGGGCTGTAGGGATGCTGGGGAGGGACTCTTCATGAGGAACTGTAGTGAGAGGACAAGGGGTAATGGGTTCAAACTGAAACAGGGGAAGTTTAGATTGGATATGAGGAAGAAATTCTTTACTGTAAGGGTGGTGAGGCACTGGAATGGGCTGCCCAGGGAAGTTGTGAATGCTCCATCGCTGGCGGTGTTCGAGACCGGGTTGGACAGAGCCTTGGGTGACATGATTTAGTGGGAGGTGTCCCTGCCGGTGGCAGGGGGGTTTGAACTAGATGATCTTAAGGTCCTTTCCAGCCCTTACTATTATATGATTCTATAATTTGACTGAAAAAAGCCTTTGCTGAATGAGCTTATTACCTTATCAGAAAAAACACCACTCCTCTGTTACCCTCTTTTTCCTTTCCCCTGTTGAACTGCTGCAGAAGCAGCCCTTGCAGAGTGATTTCCTCTTCTTTACATGGTGGTAAATTTGTATGGCCTGAACGCAACAATTTTCTGTAGACATTTGCTCAGAATTTTTTTGTGTTTGGTAAGGTCCAGCAATTCTGTGTGCTTGTTTCATGATGTTTAATACTGAGGATTTTAAGAAGTGGCAGGGAGGTGTCTTAACCACCAGTGTCATGTAGAATGAATAAACTGCTCATAGGGAGTCCTGAAATGAATGGTAGAAAACCACAGAAAATCTCCTTTCTTTTTCTGAGCACCAGAACTAATTTTATAGTGAAGTTCTGCTAGTGCTTAAAGTGTTTTGTACACTCCTCAACCACAGAAGATAAGCTTTCAGTTTTAGAAGATGATAATGTTTTTCAGGTAGATGCTGAAATGATGAGGATTAACAAAAAGCAGTCTGAATCACAGGTGCAAACTGAGAATATGTCATTCAAAACAGTAAAAATCATGGAGTCATACAATAGTTAGGGTTTGAAAGGACCTTAAGATCATCTAGTTCCCACCCCTTTGCCATGATCAGGGACACCTCCCACTAAACCATGCCACCCAAGGCTCTGTCCAACCCACCCTTGAACACTGCCAGTGATGGAGCATTCATAGCTTCCCTGTGCAAGCCATTCCAGTGCCTCACCACCCTTACTGTAAAGAATTTCTTCCTCATATTCAATCTAAACTTCCCCTGTTTAAGTTTGAACCCATACCCCCTTGTCCTATCACTACAGTTCCTCATGAAGAGTCCCTTCCCAGCATCCCTAAGCCCTCCTTCACATACTGGTAGTGATAGTACAAGTGGTAATGGGTTCAGATACTGGAAGGCTGCTATGAGGTCTCCACACAGCCTTCTCTTCTCCAGGCTGAAAAGCACCAACTTTCTCAGCCTGTCTTCATACAGGAGGTGCTCCAGTCCCCTGATCATCCTTGTGGCCCTCCTCTGCACTTGTTCCAACAGTTCCATGTCCTTTTTATGTTGAGGACTCCAGAACTGCACACAGTACTCCAAGTGAGGTCTCAGGAGAGCAGAGTAGAGGGGCAGGATCACCTCCCTCCACCTGCTGGTCACACTCCTTTTGATGCAGCCCAGGATACAGTTGGCTTTCTGGGGGGCTGCAAGCACACACTGCCGGCTCATGTTCATTTTTTCATCAGCCAGCACCCCCAAGTCCATCTCTGCAGGGCTGCTCTGAATCTCTTCTCTGCCCAACCTGGAGCTGTGCCTGGGTTTGCTCCCACCCAGGTGTAGGACCTTGCACTTGCCATGGTTCAACTGCATAAGGTTGGCATCAGCCCACCTCACAAGCATGTCAAGGTCCCTCTGGATGGCATTCCTTCCCTCCAGCGTATCAACCGAACCACACAGCTTGGTGTCATCGGCAAACTTGCTGAGGGCGCATTCAATCCCACTGTCATTGTCACTGACAAAGATGTTGAACAAGACCGGTCCCAGCACCGATCCCTGAGGGACGCCACTCGTTACTGGTCTCCAGCTGGATATTGAGCACCTCTTTGTGTGCGGCCATCCAGCCAGTTCTTTATCCACCGAGTGGTCCACCTATCAAATTGGTGTCTCTCCAATTTAGAGACAAGGATGTTGTGTGGGACAGTGTCAAACGCTTTGCACACGTCCAGGTAGATAACTTCAACTGCTCTACCCCTGTCCATCAGTTCCATAGCTCCATCATAGAAGGCCACCAGATTGGTCAGGCAGGTTTTCCCCTTAGTGAAGCTATGCTGGCTGTCACCAACCACCTTGTTGTTTTTCATGCTCCTCAGCATGCCTTCCAGGAGAATCTGCTCCAAGATTTTGCCAGGCACAGAGTTGAGACTGACTGGTCTGTAGTTCCCCTGCTCACCCATTTTCCCCTTCTTGAAAATGGCGGTTATATTTCCCTTTTTCCAGTCGTTGGGAACTTCACCTGACTGCCATGATTTTTCCAATATGATGGACAGAGGCTTAGCAACTTCATTTGCCAGCTCCTTCAGGACCCATGGATGGATTTCATCAGGTCCCATGGATGTTCAGGTTCCTAAGATGGTCTCGAACCAGATCCTCTCCTACAGTGGGCCCAGGGTCTTCATTCTCACAGCCCCTGCGTCTGCCTTCCAAGACTTGGGTGATGTGGTCAGAGCATTTGCCAGTGAAGACTGAGGCAAAGAAGTCATTAAGAACCTCAGGCTTCTCCAAATCCAGGGTAGCCAGTTCTCCCGATAGCTTCTGGAGAGGGCCCACGTTGTCCCTAGTCTGTCTTTTATTTGCAGTGTACCTATATAATCCCTTCCTGTTATCCTTAACATCCCTGCCAAGTTTAATTCTAACTGGGCCTTAGCTTTCCTAACCTGGTCCCTAGCTTTCCAGATGACATCCCTGTATTCTTCCAAGGCTGCCTGTCCTTGCTTCCACCTTTTATAAGCCTTTTTTTCCCTTTGATGTTTCTTCAGCAGGTCCTTATTCATCCAAGGATGTCTCCTGGCCCTCCTGCAGTCCTTCCTTCTAGTAGGGATGTATCGCTCCTGAGCTTGCGGCAGGTGATCCTTGAATATCAACCCAGAGTCTTGGGCCCCCCTGCCCTCTAGGGCTATATCCCATGGAACCTTACTAAGCAGGTTCCTGAAGAAGCCTGCTCTCTTGAAGTCATAGAATTATAGAATAGTTAAGGTTAGGAAAGACCTTAAGATCATCTAGTTCTAACCCCCTTGCCATGGACAGGGACACCTCCCACTAAACCATGCCACCCAAGGCTCTGTCCAACCTGGCCTTGAACACCGCCAGCAATGGAGCATTCGCGACTTCCCTGGGTAACCCATTCCAGTGCCTCACCACCCTTACAGTAAAGAATTTCTTCCCCATATCCAATCTAAACTTCCCTGTTTAAGTTTGAACCCATTACCCCTTGTCCTCTCACTACAGTTCCTCATGAAGAGTCCCTCCCCAGCATCCCTAGAGGCCCCCTTCAGATACTGGAAGGTTGCTATGAGGTCTCCACACAGCCTTCTCTTCTCCAGGCTGAACAGCACCAACTTTTTCCGCCTGTCTTCGTACAGGAGGTGCTCCAGTCCCCTGATCATCCTTGTGGCCCTCCTCTGGACTTGTTCCAACAGTTCCATGTCCTTTTTATGTTGAGGACACCAGAACTGCACACAATACTCCAAGTGAGGTCTCACGAGAGCAGAGTAGAGGGGCAGGATCACCTCCTTCGACCTGCTGGTCACGCTCCTTTTGATGCAGCCCAGGACACGGTTGGCTTTCTGGGCTGCAAGCACACACTGGTGGCTCATGTTCATTTTTTCATCAAGCAAAACACCCAAGTAAGTCCAGGGCAGTGAGCTTGCTGCACTCTCTTCTCACTGTCCTGAGGATCTCGAATTCAACCATCTCATGATCGCTGCAACCAAGGCTGCCCTGGAGTGTCACATTCCCAACCACTTCCTCGCTGTTGATTGAGATGTTGGTTGAAGTGTTCTTTTGAGAGATTTTTTCTTCTCTTGCTTTATGCAACACATTTAAAATCTTTTAATCTCTTTGTCCTAATGTTGCTTGAACACTTTGAACGGATTTTTTCCAAGTTTCCAGCCAGAAACAGTTGTATTAATTTCTGTTGAAGCTCCTTTTGTTTAGCATGTCTGAAAATCAGTCCATTGATTTGTCAAATATTCATGTTTTTGAGATTAGCTGCTTTTGCCTTTCTGCTTTGCAGTTTTCTAGAGCTACTGTTCAGTCACTGGTGCTTGTTCACCATCAAGCAATGTGCTGATAACTTTAGTTTTATTACTTAGTTTCTCTGTAATTGTCAATTTCCATTTGAAATTGGTTGAAAACCCTAAAGCTGCACAGTCTGTTTTCATATGTAAATCTGTCCCACAATGCCGCAGGAATGTATGAGGGTGTTGAGGGCAATTACCGGTAAGTGGGGAGGGAGGGAAGCTGATGCACCCTGTATGCAGAGATCAATTTACCATGGAAACCCACAAAAAGCCTCTGCAAATCTGCTACATATATCAGAAATATAAAGCTACTCCAGAGTTATAAGCTTTTCTATCCACAAGAAAAACATCCTCTGCAGCTTTAGTTTTTATGCATGACGGTGTTTATGGATGTTAATTTGAAAACTCGTGCATATTTTCAAAACTGTGTGCTATAAGGAATGTGCTCTGGGAAATCAAGGAAAAGTTTCACTTTTCTGTATTAAATTTAGTTTACTACATCGCATCTAGTAAAAATCAATTTAGGCAAGTATTTCTTTTCTGATAGTCGCTATGCAGGGATTTAAGACTGGAAAGGGCATCCACCGAAAGAGTCCTTTGCCAGCCCTCATTACATAAGCTGCCCTATGAAGTTGCTACCTAATACACATGAACATAGCAATAACCACTTTTTTTTGGCTTTCAGTCACTTTTATGAATTGCTAATTTCACCCTGTAGGTCCTGGATAAAATTGGTTTTCTGCTGGTCGTGCAGCCTGGGATTTAATTACTGCTAACCTCACTTGGCATCCAAGTTTGGGAGCAGCTGTGTGTGCTGAATCAGACCTTCAGTCCGTGCAAACTAATTCTCCTGTAAGTCAGCTGAGAAGCTGGTACAGGCAGTATGTCACTTCTGTCACGTATAGATGTACAGCAGTTATGCTCAGCTTTGCTCTTGCTCTATAGATTCTTGGTTCAAAGCAGCAAGGAGCTTCCAAGGTGGAATCTCAGGGTGGAATAAAATCAATATAAACATGCTTAGAGTAGACATCAGCAGTTGAAGAGTCATGCTCAAATTTCAGATTGGACATTTTTGTTCAGCAACAGTTCTCCTTAAGGGATTCAGCAGAGCTTGTTTTATGCTGAATATGTTCTCATTGCATTGATTTTAAACAACAGAGCATTGTATGTGGTATTTGTTCATTGAATATTGACAACTTAGAAATGCGTAGACAAACTTCTAAAGTGGTGGGAAGGAGGAGACTATAACTTGGTAGCTGAGCCTTGAATTTCTGCATCTGTGTAATTTATCTCGGGCAAACTGTGTCAGGGATTGCTGCTGCATGCTGCTGTGTAGCATACTCTGCAGGTTTCCAAAGGAGCAGCTGTGAAGGTGGTTACCTTTGTTGAAGACCTTCGCTGGTATTGCAGTAGGATATTTGGCACCAACAATGAAATATGAGGATACAGAAATGCTCCCAAGATTACTAAGCTAACTAAATGAAAAACAAAACAAAACAACAAACTAACAACCAACCGTTCACTTCACCCTCATCCCAATCCCTAAGGGAATGCCTGCTTCTGAAGAAGAGGAATGTGTAAGCAGATGTATTATACATTACAGTTGTCTTGGTCCCCATCATACCCAGAATGGACACTTGGATTTCCTCACTGTGTTAAGAAAAAATGATGGTGTCACTGGGGGAAGATGTGACAGGGCTCGTTGAGAAGCCCTGGGTGCTGCTGTAAACAGATACCTGCGTTCAAATGAAGCTGAGTTAATACAGCCTCACTCCTAGAAGACAGGTCAGTTGAGCAGAGGTAAAATACTGCTGTAGCAGACAGACAGTTGCCTGGGAAAGAGGTTGAAATAGAGTAAGGTAATTAGGGAAGGAGACAAACGTATTGCATGACATTACATACATCACTAAGGCTGGAATCAAGTTACCTTCCTGGAGGTCTTTGGATGTAACACCAAAAGGAAGGAGTATTAAAGTGGAAACAAAGCACTATTTCTGTTATGATTTCTTTTATGCATTTACATGCAAGGTACTTTCCAGATACTTGAAAAGGATAATCCCTTCTTCAAAGCATTTGGGTTTTGACTACAGAAATGTAGTCAGAGGTTAGGGGAAGGGGAACAAGGGAAACTAAATAAGGAAAGTATATGTAATTTAAATGCCTAATTATACATCCAGGAAATATCTAAAACAGTCAAGGTTAAGAGTTAAACCCTCAAAAGTTAGGAAATGGTGGAATTGTGGTAGACATCAAAGCTTTTATTCTGGCGTATTTCAAAGCTTTTATTTGCGTTTCTCTTCTCTTGGTCATGCATACTGTAGAAGAAGAAAAGGCTGACTGGGGATACCTGCTTATGGAGTTTAGCTTCTGCTACTTCAGGCCCCTATGTGCATTAGATGCTGGGTGAGAAGGACCTGTAAAGCACTTACTGTGGGTCATGGCACACTTCTCACCCTCCTGCAGGCAATTGAAACGTGGCAATGAAGTATTGAAAGATGTAATCACAGCCTATAGGGTGATAGTGGGCAGCGCAATTCCCAGATGTGGCATTATATGTTCCTTAATTAAATATGGCATAGAAGCATTAGAGAAGTTTATATTCAGCTTGCAAAGCTTTGTGAAAAGGACTCTGATGAATTCTGCATTGTGGCACCCAAGCCTGGGTGCAGTGCTTCTGGAGAGTTTTAGAGGAGTGTCTATTGTGGACTTCTTGGCACTGCTGGTACTGCCCTAACGAATCACAAGGGAAGGTTGAGATCCTCTGCAGGAACTCATATTTTGCCAGTGGTTTTCTCTGTTACTTGCTAACATCAAAAGTATGTTGACATTGATAAGCTTGGATTTAACTTCAGGTGCAGGGGGGGATTTGCTTTAGAAACCACAAGTTTTTCTGTATCAGTAGCTAGATTTTCTAGCTACTGGGGGGAGGGGAAGGACAAAGCAATGTTTCTCTGTTCCATGAATGAACCTTTTTTTCTTTTCTTATCTTTTCTTTACTCCCTTTTTCCCTCCCAGGAGGGAGAGAAGAGGGGAGAGGCAACAGACCAGATGACTAAAGTTTGGCTAAAGAAAATAAACTGGAAAGAGTAGGGTCTTACAATAACAAGTGTTAGGTGACATTGGCAAGAGGCAAAGCTACCAGTCTGACTTGTAGTTTTTCTGGGCCAGAAATGTCACTCAGAGGTTGCTAAGAATGACTGATAAAACAGCTGCTTAAGTCAGTGTGTGTATCTAGGGAGAAGGTTCTCGTTAACTAACAATTAAGCAGATGCAATTTTTAACTTTCTTGCGTTTCTGTTACTGAAACAAAGTTGGTTGGTACAGCGTACTGTTGTATCCCTATCCCCCTTTTAATTTTTAAGAAAGTAGTTAGTGGGATAATTTACATCTCTGGGTAGAAAGGCTGTGCAAGAATATCTTTAGCAACAGCATACGTATTTGAGCTATTTTTCTGAGTCCACTTTCAAGACCCCGTTCAGCTGTTTGGGTATATTGCCAAGGACTTCTTTTGGAGATACACCACGTGTGATGCCAGTACCTCCAGCAGGCAGTTTATTGCAGGAAAAGTGCCATGTTAAAACAGTGGTATCTTAGTTGCCAAACATTGGATTGTGGACTATAGTACTCCCAATTGCTACTCTACATGGCTATTTTATATGCTGCATGCTATCTCAGAGGTCCATTCAGGTTAACCTTGTTTAATTCTTTTCTTCTTCCATTCCCCGGCCCTTCCCCATTGATAAAACCACAATCTAAAGAGGTGTACAGGTCTATTTCTTCTTACTATTGATACACAAAAAAAGCAGTCAAAATATTCTAGTTTAAGTAAAAAAAAAAAATTATTAAAATTATCTTCTGTATAGCAAATCAGCCAGGAGTAGAGATCTGGTATATTTAAAATATAGTATTTTTGTTTTTTCATGCCTTTTTCTAGAGATGGCTAAAACATTAGGAAGGTGAGAGTCTTTATTGTTGCTTGAAATTAATTGAGAGAAATTGTGTATGTGATCCTAAAGTTAAATGTAAATAGATGATATTGCCAAAGATTTTACAACCTAAATTTGACCTAGTTTTATTACTTTGATTTTTCTCTCTCCCCGTGTTCCCCCTGTATGATGACATTGAGGTATTTGAGGTATGTGTAGGTCAGTAAATGATTCTTCAGAAAAAAGTATCTGTTTAGCTTGTCCCCCCTCTTTTTTTAGAAGATGTAGACAGTAGCGTGTACATCCATTCCCTTTTTACTTCTGCTTTGATTTATGTATGGAGCCTTCAAACAACTGGTTTAAGTAGAAGTCTTAAAAAGAGGCTGGGAGAAGTGCAAAACCAGGCATTGTGGTACAATGGTTACAGGCGTTATGAGGCCTATTTACTTCTCCAAAGCATTATTTTCGCTGTTAAGATCAATTTGTTATGGCTGTCCTGCCATTCCTGCATTCTGCAACCCCCTTCAGGCTGGCTCCTTGCTTCTGCCATAGGCTGTTTTTCTATGGAAAGTGCTTTGGAAGAGCAAATGTCCTCCAGGAGCTTGGGTAAGTGAAGATTTTAGAACTGGGCTGAAGCTTTGAAATGTTACTGTGACCAGACTGGCAGCCTGTTGAAAGTTGCTGAATGCCATCTGTAAGTGTTGTTTGTATTTGTGGCATGTAGTGTGTTAGCTGCTGTGTGCTGAACTACCGCTTACTCTTTAGATGAGTACATCCCTCAGAGGCAGACTGTTGCATCATGTTATGAAGTGTCATCTTGGACCACCTTGACAGCACGGGGACACGTGCAGTCACTCTGGCGGGCACACAAGTTTCTGTAGTTGCCTCCAAGTAGTGTTCTTTTCTTGCCTGTGTTATTTCTGTCTTAACAACTTAAAGAATAACAAATAAAAACCAAACTCCACAAGAGAGGGGATCCCTAAGCTCTATTTATAAAGGCTGCTTACACAACTTCACATTACACTGAGACAACGGAGAGTGAAACTGTTATGCTATGCGCACTTTAATTACGGTATTATAATTTCAGTTCCTTTGGCTGTAGGATGTAGCGGAGTTGTGGATCGTGTTCTGGGAATCATATAGAAAATACAAAGTCATTGAAGAAGCATTTTTGTTTATTCATCTAAAGGAAGAGTTGTGACATTTAAACAAAGATAGCCTGTTCACATGGGTCTGTATATGCACATAGCATACACAGCTGCATGTACAACCATGCTCAGCACTGGGAGGTGGTTGAGCCTTCTGGGAAGTATTATACTCCTGTTTCCAGAAGAGGGCAGTCATGAAAGTAATCAACAAGGGAGGATGTCAATTAGGTCTTAGTATTTGAAGGAGGAATGGGCCTTGCCTCTTTTTCTTTGTCGTTCTCTAGAAGTTGGGGGCCCTTAAGCTGACTCTCTTTTGCTGAGCAACCAAGGGCAGCTTGGAGATTGCTCTAGACGAAATAGTGAATAAGTGGCATTGCTGGTTTGTTTTCAGGGTTATTTTTGTACAGCTCTGCAAAAATTCAACAGGTAGATTTTCTAAAGCATTGTGGAACTATTTTTTGTCATTGCCATGTATCAGGCATCCTAATTACCTGCTAATTATATTGCTAAAGTTCAAGAGAGTCCTGTTACAGCTAAATTGCTTCCTCGCTTACTAGCTTTTCAGAAGACTAGTGAAATATATCCTGGATTAGAGTAAGCAGAAAGAGGCAGTCAAATTAATACAAAATTCTCTCCTTTGAACCCTTTTTTCTTTCCTAGGATTTGTATAACAAATGTAGGTAATCAGATTTGGTTCCTTGCTGAAGCATTTAGCTGGGTCCTAGTGGGCTGATCTGTCTGTCAAAGGAAATCAAATCTCTCCTCTTGTGTAAGTAGAAAGAGGTTAAGGTGGAAGAAAGAGTAATTATAGTTAAAATTGGATGCTGCCCTGATGTTGTCTTGCATCCTTCCTTTATAATAGGTTTGTTCTTTGTGACCATTCACAAGCTTGTATGTAGAAGAGCTTCCGTAAGGGTTAACAGGTTGTGCAGGTGGTCAGCATACAAAAGAGAGTTGTTTTCTTCCTTGGTATCAACAGTCACTGAAACCTGACAGGTACAACTGCTCTCAAAGCTCAAAAGGATACAGAAGTGATAAGAGAGCTTGTACTCAGCAATTGTATCTGAAGAAATAAGGTAAAGGGTAGAGCAAGGTTGTAAAAATCAGTAAGAACACCCGAGCTGAAGTTCGGACAGCCGTGTGTTGTCTCAGTGCTGCAGATCCCCACCCAAACTTCAGTTTTGAAGGGGTTTCAGATGCTTTGAGTACCTTTTTTTTAATAAACAAAATTAAATCTGTATCTCCTCTGAAAAAGAGATGGTGGATTGTAAAAAAAAAAAAAAAAGCAACTGTGGTGGTAGTATCTAGCCTTTTCCCCAAAATTTTAGCCAGAAGCTATCCTTAACTTACAAAATCTTCACATTTAACATTTTCACTTTTAAATGTGAATATTTTCTGCTCTGAAAGACCTACCAATGGGGTGGAATGAGAAGACAGTTGCAGTCTGTCACAGCACATGTTTTGGCATGGTGGCAGTCCTCATACACTACTATGGGGGTTCCCAGTGACTTTTTGGTAGCGTGAGTCCAGCTATAGGGTTGTGAACAGGAGACTTGGCCAAGAGTTTGTAGTGTTTCCTACACAGTTCAGCTCAGGAAACAGGTCCAGGGCTTGCTTCTTTTCTTCTTCAGGCTTAAGAAATTGGGGGTATCTGGGCATACTTTTCTACACTTGGGATGCACAGTTACAATTTTTCCCCAAGTGATTCCAAGAATGGGACATGGAAACTGCAGGAACTTTAGAATTTGCTATAAATGTGCAGGGGTTGATTGGACAAATTCCATGAAAGCTGCCACTTATATGAAATTACAACAGGTGCATATTTTCTTGCGCAATAATGTGGGAAGAGGGAAGCCTTGGAGCGTGACCCTCATTCCTTGTTCCTGTGGTCAGTACTGCAAGATCACTAGTACTGTCCTAAGTGAGCAGGAACTTAAATTTTAAATTACAAGTTTCTTGTGCAGTCTACAAGACTGTAGAGTCTTGTCAGAGAGGTGATACTGTCTTTACTGCTCTCAGTAGTATGTAGGACAGATGTGTCCTCTGTGTTACAGCAACTCTTACCTCACTTGGCTTGGTTGCACTGCTGGAAATGAAAGTGTTGTAGTGTTCTGAAGCATGGGGAAATCTGTAGTCCATGCCACGCTTCTTCTCAGTGATAGCAAGGTTTTAAGTAAAAAAAAAAAAAAAAAAAAAAAGTTTTCTGTGGTGCAATTTTGTAATCTTTTGTTATTTAGAGATTAATGAGTTAATGCGTAAATACAAATGTTTCTATATCGGACATAATATACTATCCTTGATCATTGTGGCAACGATTGTTTCTTCATTTGCTATTTTATGGTACGAGAAATTGTCATATTCATAAAATGATAGCAAAGTTTGTATATTAGATTATTTTTTCTGCATACCAATGTAGAATTAGTTTTGACTGGTCACATAACTAATATCAGAGTAGATTCCTTAATTGATTCTGATCAGTTTGTATGGTTTATTTAAAATGTAAGATTGCGGTCCTGTAAACTTTCGGGCAAACTTCAGCAAACCTTGTCATATTGTGTTTTGAGATCTATTGATAAGTTTTGGACAATATCTGGGCAGGAGGGTTTTTTAATAGTATGTATATGACATACCTTAAGATACTCTATTTAAAAGGCAGGAGTTATTTAGTCATGACTTCTACTTGAACACATACCGGTCTTTAGAATCTAGATGCTAGTTAAATGTAAATTAATGTTGCAGTAGTCAAATCTGGACACTGATGTGGTTGGTGTTGAGGCCTCTAATTCTATACTATATGCAGCTTGGAGTCTTCAAATTGTATTTAGTCAATTCCCTGGGCTGTCTCACTGTAGCATGTGTGTCACTCACAGCTGTATAAAAGACTGGTCATTGATTTGGACTTTTATATTGTCCTTAAGAGCTGGAACATATTTGGTGTGTGGCTGGAACATGGCTTCTAGTTTAGTTTATCTCTAAAAGGAGAATATGTTAGCGTGCACCAAAACTGCTCTATAAACCAAACTAATGGTTGGTGGAAATGAGTGGGGGATTTATTCCACCCCTCCTGCTCCCAAAGAAATAACTGCAGCTGCTATCAGAGGTTAATTTAGCTGTCATGAGAGGTTTCAGAAATTCAGCTGATGGAAGCATAGTCTCCTATCTAGCCTGTCGTGTCTAGCAGCATCACTTATGTAAAAAATTAAAAATAAATGCAGTACGACAAAGTACTGCCATCAATGCTTCTCCTTCTGGGGGTATGGTAATGATTTGCCATCAGCCAGAAAATTTGTAATTGCTGTCTTAAAGGTGGTGCCATAGGCTGAGTGAAATAGAGAAGTGCTGCTTATTTACATTTCTGCTACAGCTGTTGTCAAGTTCTAGGCCAAACAGATCCTATAACTTTCAGTGCCAGGCTGTTATTTCTAGGGATCTGTGGCAGTGGCTTGTGTTTGCTGGTTAGGCAACACAATGGGAAATGCAAGTACATGAGCTGGAGTGTTACTGCAGAACTGGTGTTTTCCACATGCTTAATGTGCTATGTAAAAGCAACCTGGGTGTATATCTGCACTCAACGCTCTACAAGCACCTTAACATCTGCCAGCAGGCACTAGGGAATTGAGCAAACCTGAGATCAGTTGTATTCTGCTTAGCTAGTGAGTTGTAACTGGTGGTTAATGATAGCAGTAAGAGCTCCAATACTTCTAATTTCAAGTAGCAATTAAAAATAGTTTGAACTAGTTTATTTTCATAATACCGGAGCAATTTAATCTTCATAAGTTGTCTTCAGTAAACTTGATCGGTTTGTTCTCTGATTTTGGCTGTGCTGGAGCAGATGCTTGAAGGCAGTGTTAACTTCCATGTTCGTGGGTTGGTTTTTTTTTTTTTTTTTTCATGTTTGTGTTTGTCATGGGTTCAGCAGTAGCAGTCATTTTTCTCCTTCTTGGTAGCTGGTGCAGTGCTGTGTTTTTCACTTTTGGCCTGGGAACAGCGCTAGTAACACCGATGCTTTCAGTTACTGCTTAGAATATTTGGTCTGACCAAGGACTTTCTGAGCCTCATGCTCTGCGAGGGAGGAGGGAAAGCCGGGAGGAAGCAGAGACAGGACACCTGACCCAAACTGACCAAAGAGGTATGCCATAACTGAGCTCATTTGAAGACTGGAGATGGACAGAAGTTTGGTACCATAGATGGAAAGAAATATTACTATTTTTTTCCCCCTCTACATGGGATACTTGCAGTACTTCAGTCACCTTTTTTATTTTTTCAAATCCATCAGGTGCTTTAAGCAAAATCTGTTTTGTTTTTTTTTTTTTTTTTTCACTAATTAAATATAAAGCTAAATAACCCACCTGAATAAAACTTATTGTAACTCAGCTATGGGAGTGGAGACTCTGTTAATGTCTTAATTCAATGGTTTTGTTCTGCTTGTTTCAGAATTTCATGTTTGTAATTATGTTAATGCTGCTATTCTGACACATGTAATTTCACCATATCATAGCAAGGCCTCCTATTTTTTGTCCATGAACTAAACTGTTTTAAAGTACCAGCTTTCATGTTTACCATTAATAAATAATTCATGATTAAAGAACAGAGCTAAACAAGCCAGCCATTGTAAGACCTTTACGTAATATGCTGATTTGTCTCTGTTCCCCATTTGCACAGACTGTCACAGTTGACATCAGAGAGCTTTTTATGTCTGATGCCTGGGTTTGGTTTTTATTGGGTTTTTTTAATTAAAAGTATTCCCCTCTTGCTTTTTAATGTTGAAGATACCTCTTTCAGTCTGCTGTGGGTCAGCTAATGCAAGATATGCATGTGATTCACAAGGGCTAGATACTTGCTTGCTTACTTTGTGTGCGATCTCACATAGTTATGCTCACTCTGAGTTGCTGCTTTGGTTTGCTCAGTACTCATGTGAGACCTCCTAAGACTGTGGCTTCTCTGCTGTCTTCAAATTTTAGACAAGCAGTCCTTACTCATTAACATTCAAAACATATGATGCCAAAATTCTGTGCATAATAATGCTATGTTTACAATTTATTTAGCATAATTAAATTGCTACTGGGTAAGCATTTGGCAATTATGAATCTCGGATTTCGTAGCAAATTCTGAAAGTTTTTTATGCTATTGTATATCGATTTTCATGGTGCCGGAGAGCTGTAATTATATGTATACATGAAGAGTTACACATATCATGACGGAACTATCTAGGAGAAACAAGAAGACTTCTGCAAATTCTTGGAAAAATGCCTTTTTTTTTTTTTTTTTTAACTTCTACTTCCTGTTTTCTTTTTTCTTTTGTGTTCGGAAGTGATTTTTGGGGACATCCTACTTGTTAGGAAAACTATGAGTTTTTCCCATTTTTTTTCTTATCTGTGGGAAGACCTGGGTTTTTGGTTCAGTTCAGTTTAGACTTGTGTCCATAGGGCATGTGTCAGCTGTCCTGCGTTTGACTCCCTCCCTTGATCAGCAGTGTTTATTTTATTAGCAAGTATGTAAATACTGCCTTTCAAAGGCAAAAATGGGGTAGCTTGTTTACTTGCTGGAGTGGAGATGTAGAGCATTGCCCTGGAAAGGTGACAATTTGGCCTGCATAGTGAGAGACACTTGAGTGTGCTTGCTGGTTCCTGTGAATGTGGAGCGGCTTGACAATATTGTATTTGATGTGTACATGCAAAACACTGCAATTTTTTGTGAGAAAGATTTGAAGTCTGCTGTGTGCTTTTTGAACGTAAAATTAACAGTTCTGGTAAGTTTTAGCCTTTGAACCATAGGCGTTTGCACTCTCAGCACCATGCCTTTTGGAGGAAAGTTATGCTACAGGTGTTCGATAGATGGGATTCTATACACTCGGCAGTTCAAGAGATTCTGTAGAGTGAAATGCTAATCCCAGTCAAGTCAGTGAGAAAATTATAATCAGCTTAAGAGCTGCTATTTCTACTTGAGGGGTTTTGCTTGTCTGTAGGCTAGTTGCTTTTATCAGAAAAGAAAGAGTCACCTCATATGCTAAGAACAATTTTAAAATCACTTGAAAGTAAGCAAGCATATACTAGACAAGGAGGCGCTCATAATTTTCATCTTTAGATATCAACGCTTCTCACTCTTCACAGTATCAATGCCTACAGTAGACTACTGTGACTAGTTCACTATTGTGGTTTAAATTTAAATTTTCCCTTTTGCCATTAAATATTTGACCTTCAAATCCATCTGCAAAACACCAAATATTCATGCTTGTGTGCATGTGAATAATGGGAAAGATTTTGCATATTAATTGAGAAGTTACTGTAAAGGTTTTCCTTTAAACCTGTGCTTTTGAAGGTCTTTGGAAAGACTCATTTCGTGCATCAGAATTACTAAGGTGCATTTGACTTCCAGCAAAATTGCTTGACTCTTCATGCAGAGTCAGTGTATAGGCCCATTTGTTATCATCTGTTTCTGCCTCCTTAATTTGCCATCATTCCATTGTACTTTTTATATTTTTTTCCTGTTTTCAGGCATTTGGGAAGCAGACAAAAGCGAAGCTTTCAAGATAGTTATGTTTGAGGAGAAGAATTGCTGTAGCCTGAAGTCACTTTCTCTTAATTCCCCTCACTTGCTCACTTGTTTTCTTTAAGCCTTTCGCATAACCTCCAGGATGATTTCTTCCTGTGCAGCAGTACCGCCATCCTGAAGAGATGTAGGGATGCTGCTCTGGGAGCTGCTGCCTTTATCTTTCTTCCTTGAGGTGGGATTGAAAGACCTCTGAGTCCATTTGCATGTCAAATGGCAGCTGGGAGTTCTGGAGCACCCCCTGAAAGGCCTTTGCCACCCCTGGCACAGAGGGTTGTGGGAAAGCAGTGCGAGCAGTTGGGGCTTTGTGCTGCTGGCTTTGTTAAAGCCTGAACCCCATCAGCAGCCACCTAACTGTACTAGGGACAAAAAGGTAGCAACCTGAGAAATATTGCACTTAGATCAGCATGTGGGCTGATTTTCTCCATGCTGAAGTTATACTGTCACTGAAAACAAATGAATATAAAATTCATTGACAGTAAGTAGTTATAAATGTTTCCATCAAGTTCACATGCTTTATTAATGGTGGTTTTAAAAACAAGTTCTGTTTGCAAATGGACTATTGTTCTTTTGTTGTCCTACTTATAAATGTTGCCGAGTCTGGGCCACTAATATTTCAATTATTTTGAAACTGAGACAGTAAAACAGCAGACAGTTACATCATTTTGTAAGACTTGAAATCAGGAAAACTTCACATTTCAGACTTGGAAATATGTAAAAGTCCTAGTATCTTTGCAGAAAGTACTGTATTACTCAGATTCCATAGCAGAACTATAATATAGGTAAGTTTATATGTCTGGACAGCTGCTTAATTCTACCAGAAAATAGTTCCAGCATTATTCCTGTACTCATCTTCAGTTATTGGTTAGACTGAAGAAATGTGGCTTGGCTGTAGTTTGTAGCAGGAGCTGTTCCTGTTCAAAATACAGTCCTTAAGGCAGGCATTCTGCCTTGCATAGTAGAAACATTTTTTCTAAAGTTTCGGTTAGCTCTCATAAAGCTTTGGGAGATTTTTAGCTGTCAAAACCTGTTCAATGAAGAGTATGTTAAGTTACCATTAAAATGTTTCTGGATTCAAGGCAAAAGTGATTCAGGTGTTTTAGGGATGCTCTTTATGAAGAACTTTCTTTCAGTAGTTTAGTTTTGCTTATGAAAGCTTGAAGAGCATTTCTTTCCACCTTTCTTATTTTATTTCTGGTGTGAGATTAATGCAGTGTATTCCAGGTTTTTCCATGAAGTGCCATCCTATAAGGAGAAAAGCAAGTTATTATTTCCTAAGACTAGTTTTAGACAATTCATCTCACTGAATGCTCACGGTTTATAGGAGTCAAATCCTATAAACTTTGCATTTGGCCATTTGACATGCTGATCCATCTCCATTGAATCTGAACAAGTAAAATGTTAGGAGATGCCTTTGTCTAAAACAGAATTTAAGAGACGCTTTCAGTTCTTGAGCTTGCGTCCTCTGAGTAACTATGTGTAGAGTTCAAATTATTTACCTGTATTTTCTGCTGCTATGGTGTCTAGTTTTAAACTTCATTTTCTAGTCAACCATCTTAAAAGGCCATCTGTTTATGTTCATTAAGTAATACAGTATTGCCTATGCTGGGCTCAAGCATGTGTCATCTAGCGCAATTTCCTTGTTTGGTGCTTTTGGGTTAGCTCTGAGGCTTAATGAATAAAGAGGAACAAGTACTCACAGCTCTGTCTGATGGAAGATACAGTAAGAAGCTTTTTCCTTGGTACTATGATTCCTGGTGATGCTCTGTTTGATTATTTTCGTATAAAAGTTTTACATGAAGGAATGATATTGGTGGTGTCATATTCACAGATCTCTTTGGTGGGATGAGGTCTAAATGCTGCTCCTCTGCGTATGCTTGGATGGAGGCAAATGCCAGTTATCCCATTCATTTTTAAAGAGAGTGTTTTCCTTAGTTTGCAGGTGGAAAAGCTCTTAAGAGGAGTATTTCAGTGACTGTAGCAACTTAAATGAGTTTTTGGCACTGCTGCCAATATGTAATAATGTATTTCTGACAGATTGCTTTTGATCATTTGATATTTAAGAGCATAGCTGGTAATTCTCTGGAAAAGGTGGAAAAAAATGAACTTTGTCAGTGGTTTCAAATATTACTCTATGTTTTAAGACTTCACACTGCCTTCAATTAATTTGAATTTTGGAATGCAAAGTATGGGCTGCTTCTGCATTGCTCTTAAGATCACCTTAATTTTTCTGTTTTTCTTTTTAACTTTTATTTTTAAGAAGCAGTGGCGAGTGGAGTTGCTTGCCAAGGAACAGAAGGCAAAAAAGGGAAAAAGAATATATTTTCTATTTTTTGTATGCTTTAAATGTCAGGGGAAGGAGGCGACTGGTAGCAGTTTTGTCTTAATATCTTTTTAGATTGTCATTTTGATCAGTAAGTTTATACATGCTTGCTTACGGCATATGTTGTATTTAATATAACACCTAATGAGAAATAGCTCTTGCAACTGCAAAACCCTATCCAAAGGCTCCTGAAGTTAGTTGGAGTCTTTCCACTTGCTTCCCTAAGCATACAATCAGCCCCTCCAAAATCAGTTTTCTGAAAGGCTAAACCTGAGAAAGCTTTGAATACAAAAAAGTCACATTTCTGGGTTCTCTTAAGAAATTGTCAAGGAGACCGTGCTGTCAGAGGAGAAAGGCCTTTCTGAACTCTTTGTCAGCAGTCGCTCAAATTCAGCCCTGAGATGAGCCCTCTCATGGGACTAGAGTGCCCCTTGGACACACGGTTCAAGGCTTCAGAGTAAGTTGTGTATAACATGTACATGGGCCTGCTTGGGCATTTTCCACAGTGACTGAGTGGCTGGTATTAATTCACATCTTATAAGAAGTGCATAGAGCATCTTCAGCCTCAGGGGTTCAGTGACTGAGGTGTTTGGGTTTTTGACCCTTAACCTAAAATTTGGTTTGCAAAGATGAAAGCTAAAATTATTGCAATTTCTGGATTATAGGAGCTGGATCTTCAGGAAAGAATATTCTCTCGAGAGTGCAATACTATGATTCAGCATGTTGCAATGCTGTGTTATCAGCTTTAGCTATGTTTTAATCTTGTCCAAGGGTACAGCTGTTTGTATGTAGAAGTTTCTCTCTTGTTCATGATTCCAAGTTTTTGTTTGTAGTAAACCTGAATTCCCAATGTATACATTTTATGCCTATGTGGGTTTTTTATGCTAAATCGATAGGCTTATGTTCTTTCATAATTAGTATATATGTGTAAGTTAAACTTTGTAGGATCACCTGCAAAACATGTTACCTCATTGCAAATAAGAAATAAGTTGTTCCATAACTGTGTGCCATCTTTACACTCTGAAGATGCTAAAAAGCCCAGAGCAGTAATCTGCACAGTGAATTTTAGCTTGGCAGTAACCTTGCATTTCATAACTGTTTTTTGCACACCCTTTTGAAATAGTTTGTGGACCAAAGCTTGAAGCTAGCCAGCATAATATAAAAATATTGCAGTCTTTACTACAGTGTTCTTGCAGTAGGATGTAAATGCAGCATTGTGTAGCATATCTGTGCTTACGCTTGCAAGTGCTGGCTAGAGCTGGGTGAGGAATAGCCTGTGTTGCGCAGCATAACGCAGAGACACGCTTCAGATGCTTGCTGTGACGAAGTTTGGTTTCTATTTATGGCTGCCTATTGTATAGTCTGCATTCCTGCCCAAATCCCTCCGTTTCACTGGAGTGCTGCTCTTGGGTTGAAGTCATTAGAGAACTGCTTGAAGAGCTCACTTGTACATTCTCCATATAATTTTAGCAGCCTGCTCACAGGCTTAGTTATGCCAGGCATGATACTGAAGAGCATTTATTATCTTTGGAAACCGTTGACATGACAAAAACATATGTGCTGGAAATTGTTCTGTAGGCTAATGTTGTAAGCAGTTGAAGGCAGCCGTAGCTAAAAACGTCCTATGTGTTCTCTGAGTATCATTTCATTGATAAGTATTGTGAAGCTGTAGCAGAGAGCAAAACGAAACAAAATTAATTTTTGCATTCCTTTTTACTCTATTTCTAGTATATTAATCCATAATTTAAAAAAGTAAATAAAATTGAAACAGCTTGCAGGTGTCTGCCCTGGAATATTATGCACTGCTTTGTATTCCTAATTCTCTTCTGAGCCTCACTTTACAAAAATATTCCCATTTGCCCTGAATGATGAAATATTGTATTTATACTGAATGCTTTTTGAGTGCTGCCTGAGAATGGTCAATTGAGTTGACTGTGGAGCTGAAGTCATGAAGGCACAAAAAACAGGACAATTTTTGGGTGTTTGTATTAGTCAGGAGTCAAGTTTTTTCAATTCCCAGAAACAAGAGAATCTCGTTAGGTGATTTCTAACTGAAATCATGACCTTTTTAGATGCCAGTGTAAAATTAGCATCAGTCAGATAAGGGTGGGGATTGAAATGTTAGGTCGTGAGCATTATTTGATGAAGTAACAGCAGGTTTTGTTTCACAGTTTAAAGGCTGCTTAAATTCTCAGTTTATTTTGATATTTAGTTCCATTTCTTTATTTGAATAACTTAAGTTAAAAACAAAAAGTGTAGGTGAGGGATGTTTGTATGTATGGATGTACTTCTGTTAAATACATGTATAAATATATTAAAGACAATGAAGAAGCTAGTGTTGGAAAGATAATAAATGTGCTTCAACGTAGTGTTGAAAGAAGAAGCTATTGTTAGAAATACAGCACCAAGTGGGATTTGAAAATGTGTTTCTTGCCAGAAACAAGAATGAACTCCATTTTATTTTTCTGCTCTTATTTTAATAAGAAGGATTTCTTCTCGTTCTTGTGTGAATGGTCACACTTTTGATCGGATTGACCTCTCTGTAATTAAGATCTTGGATATATCACAAACCAAAGTTTCCAAGTCACAAATTCTTCTTAGAGAAATGCAGATGCTATTTATGTGATTTTATTTCAGAGTTTGCTTGTGAGGGAAGGTTACAATGAAGACACAAGGTCAGTGATGAAGTGTAGGATGTAGTTTTTTTCATAGGGAAGGGGGAGATAATGAAGTAAGATAATTTTAGGCCTGTTTATGTATTTTGGTTTGTGTTATATTCTCCCTTTCATAAATACAGTATAAAGCCTGTGCCTTCAGAGCTTTTGCATTGAGAGTGGTTTTATGCAAAGAGGTTCTGAAGCACATGGATCATATGGCTGCTTCATGAAAAAAGCATTGCTTTTCACAGATTATAGACTGCACATTGGAGAGTCATTTCTCAAGTACCATGAGTATCACTTCATCCTCTGGTCCTGTATGTATAGCCTTTGTGGTATTTTCACATAGGTCTTTTTATCTTCCTTATCTCATTTTTGGCCCCATATTTGCTTAAAATAATCCAAGCATAACAGGAAAAAAAAAAAAAAACAAACATGGGAAGTTCTGTTGTGCTAATGAGCAGTAATCATTGGTCATAGGTGTATCACTCATGCCCCAGTAAACAAGAATGGGGTTTTGTTGTTGTCTTCCTTTAGTAATGTTTGCAGTAGTGCTTGTGTTAACAGTAAAGTGTCTTTTCCCTTCTTGTCTGCAGTGACGGCCGTGGGCCTGCATTTCAGGTTTGTCTCTAAGTAGCTTGTGGATATGTCATTTCATTTAGTCCTGCTTTGCGCAGATTTGAGCCTGTTATGAAGTGCAAGTTTGGCTTTTTGGTCACCATCATGTATGCATGTTCTTGCGAAATGACAACTGAAGTGATTCCAAGCAGCCTTTCTTGAAGATTAATTGTCCTCAGAGGGGTACTGCACTCACTAGATGCTGGATGCATTCAAGGACTTTCACATTCTTGAATTGTGGGGCCCAGAACTGCACACCCAAGTTGAGGTGAGGCCACACCAATGTTGAATATGGTGAGCTAATCACCTCTTTTGACTGGCTGGTCCTGCTGCCTTTGATGCACTCCCAGATGTGGTTTGCCCTCTGGGCTGATAGGGCATGCTGCCTACTCCTATTCAGCCTACTGATGACCAGCATCCTCAAATTCCTTTCTGCAGGGCTGTTCTTCAGCCACTCCTCTGCAATTTATACTTGTGCCCCATGTTGCTCCATCCTAGGTGCAGAATCCAGCATTTCAACTCATTAGATTTCCTCCCAATTGTCATTGTCCTACTCTCCAGTCTATCTAGATCCCTCTGCAAGGTATCTTTCCTCTTAAGAGAGTCAGCAGCACCTCCCAGTTTGGTGTCAAGAGCAAACTTGCTACTCGTGCATTCGACTCACTGATAAATATATGGAACAGAACTGGCCCTGGAGTTGAACCCTGAGGAACACCACTGGTAACTGGTCACCATTCAAATGTATCCCCATTCACTACAACCCTTTGAGCCCTGATGTTTACTCAACAAACTGTGACCCTGCTCATCCCACAGTCGCACAACAGGTCCAGAAGGATGCTGTCAGGGACAGTATCAAAAGCCCTACTGAAGACTAGAAAAGACACATCCACCACCTTTCCTTCCTTCAGTAGCCATGTGACTTTCTCACAGAAGGATATCAAATTAAACAGGACTTTTTCTTTGTGAACCCCTGGTGACTGTGCTGTTATGATTGCATTATTCTTTTAATGCCTCCCAAATACTTGCATGAAGAAGCAGAAATTGTGATAACTGTTTTGAATCTCCAGGAAGAGAATGTGATGATCTGGATAAGGGTTTTTGTCTCTCTGAGGCAGTCAGATACCCTTCCAATTATGTTAATTGCAATTAATGCAAGGCTGCTCTTGTAACACTTACAACATGTCCTGCAAGCTGGCAGGGTGTGTTTGCCAGGTGCATGTATGTAATTATGCCATCTATAGAATAAACAAAAAGTTTGAGAAGTGATTGTCAGGCCTTTGAATGGGCTGTGTAACCTTTTAGTGTGAAGGTCTATTTACTAGGAAGACAAGGAACATTTAAGTAGCTGTTTCTTTTCTTGGTCTGTTTTCAGACAGCAAAGGGCTGCTTAAAGGACTTCTGAAATGTGGTGCTTAGGCTCACTTGTGCAAAGTATTTTGGTAGTCTTTTGTTAGCTTGTTTGTTTTCAGAGTTCTTTTTTTACTGTGAATACCAGGAATATTTATTTTCTTTGTGGGAAGATAATTAGGAATTGTTGCTTCAGATGTCTTTTTAGTTCACAGAATCATAGAAGAATTTGCATTGGAAGGGGCCTTAAATATCATTATGGTTCCAACCCCCCTGCAGCAGGCAGTGACACCTTCCACTAGACCAAGTTACTCAAAGCCCTGTCCAACCTGGCCTTGAACGCTGCCAGGGATGTTCCATCCGCAGCTTCTCTGGGCAACCTGTGCCAGTGTCTCATCACCATCACAGTGAAGAATTTCTTCTTAATATCAAAATCTATGCTTTTTTATTTAAAGCCATTACCCCTTATCCTGTCACTAGGTGAACTTTATAAAGAAAATGCCTCCCCAGATTTCTTGTAAGCCCCCTTTAAATACAGGAAAGCTGCTATCAGGTCTTCCCTGAGTCTTTTCCAGGCTGAACAAGCCCAACTCTCAGCCTGTCTTCATATGTAAGGTGCTTCAGCTCTCTGATCATCTTCATGGCCTTCCTCTGGACTTGCTCTGACAGGTCTATGTCCCTCTCGTGTTGTGTGCCCTAGAGCTGCACGCAGTAATCCAACTGGGGTCTCACAAGAGCAGAGTAGAGGGGCAGGATCACTTTCTTTGACCTGCTGGTCACGCTTCTTTTAATGCAGCCCAGGATACAGTTGGCCTTCTGGGCTGCGTGCGAACACTGCTGGGTCATGTTAAGTTTCTCATCAGCCAACACCCCCATCCTCGGGGATGCTCTCAATCCATTTTTCGCCCAGCCTGTATATGTGCTTGGGATTGCTCTTCTCCAGCTGGAGGACCTTGCACTTTGCTTTGTTGAACTTCCTGCGGTTTGCACTGGCTCACCTCTCAAGCCTGTCAAGATCCCTCTGGATAGCATCCCTTCCCTGCACCATATTGACCGCAACTCTTGAGTGTGACAGTCCAGCCAATTTCTTATCTACTGAGTGGTCCATGTGTCAAGTCCATGTCTCTTACTTAAGTTGAAGAAATAACCTTGACTAATTTCTTTTGAAAGTGGTGTTGGCTGCTAGAAATTGTGTCAAGTACCGAAACTTCAAATTCCTGAGACAAAAAAATTAAAATCTTCTGTTCTGAGTTGTTCAGTTTTATCCTCTTTATTTGTGTTGCACCCTCTTTTTACTGACTCCCATTTATCAGGAGGTATGTTGTTAGGCTTGACTTCCTAGGTGGTTAGAGGCAACTACTAGTCAGTAATGATCCTGCACTGACTGTAGTGAACCTCCATTTGGCTGTGTGTTTTTTCCCACTTGGCTTATCACATTTTGTAAACGCATTTTGAAAAGAGGAAGGGGTTATGTTTTGATAATAAAATCTCAAGTCAGTTTATTCACATGCAGTGACTTAGTTAAAAAAGCTTGGAAGTCTTTGCTCCATTTATTTCTGTGGTGCCAGGAAGTGAGAATACCCACTTTGTTAGTTGATCATGGCATCTTCCTGCCTGCAGTAAGTTGATGTGGGAAAAGGAACAGTGTTAAGAGTTGCTTATCCAACTGGGCTTTTTAAAAATTCAGTGTCTGCTTGTCATGCAGAAAGAAAGATGCAAATCCCAAGTAAGATAAATAATGAGAACCATAGGGGTGTTTTACAGTTTCAAGCAGTTCTTGAAAATGAATTATTATGTGCCAAGATTTGATACATCATAACTCTGTCGCTATTGCTCTCCCTCCCTGGCAAGAAAGAAAGGAATAAAATTGGGTAATGTGGTGAACCTGCCATGTAGCCTGCCATATAGCTGATGAGAAATACTGTGCAGGCAGAGAGAAGAGAGGAGTTTGGGAAAGGTATTCAGCAACGTTGTGGGGATGTCCTTTCCCCTATTCATGGCTGCATGTTGAGGAGGCTGATGAATGCTTGCACCTCTTTTTCATTAGGAAGAAAGGTATATTGAGAAGCCCTGCTTGTGTTGTTTCTGACACTGCTTATGGGGAAGTGATCCGAAAAAACCTTATCCACTGAAAAGATTGACACATAGCTGAGATTTACAATATATGACGTATGAAGCACTCCTGAAAGTAAATTTTCAAGCTGTAGCTCTACTAAATGTCAGTGCTCTAAAATATTTCTGGAGACTAGAGAACAAAATACAAGTGGTACCTTATCTGCAGATTTTTAGCATAGTAACTTGTGTGTATGTATGAGAGAGGAAGAATGAGCTCTTGACACTATTTAGCATCTGTTACAGTATAGTTAAGAAATAGGGTAGTATTTCATACTTCTTCCTATTATTTCTCTTACTGCATATATTCATATTACAAGGAGAAGGAAGGAGCTGCTGTACGTGTGTTAGACATTCACCCTCCCCTTTACTCATGTGCTGATGTGGAACTGTTTAGGTGGGTTGGCACAGCTTATGTCTGGGCTTTCTGCACAGCCTGACTTGCAGCCTCAAAAAGTGTTTTGAGAGGCTGACATTGGTTCTAAACTTATTTGAGGTGAAACGAATAATTTGTTCATCAAGTAATTGAAGACTTTGTCTTTGGACAAGTTCACCTTTCTCAGATAACTACATTTGAAGCTGCCCTTCATTAGGAAGCATGTGAATCTTGTGAGGTTTGTTCTCTACAGAATTTCTTTTCCAGGATCATTTCTGTGTTTCTCGAAAAAGGCTTTACTCTTGCACGTAAGCCAACTTTACCTCAACATTCTCTGGATAATCAGGGTGCTCCCAGTGTAGCTGGTTTTCCAGTGGTCTGGAGAAATGTCATTGCCATCTGCCACACATCCCTTTATTTTCCGTATGTCTTCCTTTTGGTGGGAGGACAAATGCTGCTGCTGTTTTTCTGTTAGTCTTTGTGAAGTCAGTGAAAGAACGCTTAGCCCAGCCCTTACATTGCTTTCTGAGTGACAAAGCAGATCTACCACGAGGTTTCCAGTGGTTCCAGCCTGGGAGAGTGCCAGTTCTATGTGGCCTAGCTGAACTGCTTCTCCATACCTTGCATCCTAGGTATTCATGTAGAGTCTTGGAAAGACATATATGCCATACTTCATGCTCTGCTCATGTTTATGGAAAGAGGCTGGGAGCCTAACCATGTATTTCGTTCTTTTCCTTGTTATTTGAAACACATGACCATAATTCAGTTAAAGACTTTGCGGTAGTACTCTCCATGCCTCTTATTCTAACATAAACGTGCTGGTTTGCAATGTGACTTTTTCATCTATATAAAACCAGGAAGGGAAAGGGAGGTGAGGTTGGGGTGTGATTGAAGGGGAGGAAGTCTGGCATAAAGACAGCAGGTGGAATGTATTTTTGCCTCCTTCTTTAGATAACCTTGAAAAATAGCCAAGTTTCGGGGGAGGTTTATTGGCTGAGTGCCTACTGTGAATAGAGCTGTATATCTTTAACCTGAAGGTGGGTTATATGCCTTGCCACAAAACTGTTCATGTTTTAGGATTAGACAAACATTTCTCTTAAGTGTCTCCTCCTCTCCCCTGATACTTGCTTGAATGAAGGTAGTATTACTGAGCCTGAATTTGCTTTCACAAGATGGTTTGTGGTTTACTGTTGTTGTGATTTTTGTTTGTTTGCTTGTTTGTTTTTCCCCCTGGAGACATGTTTCCTTCTGCCTGATTTCTCCCTCACCCAAGTGTCAGAATATTATGGATTAAATGTGAGACAGCATTTCTGCTAAAGCAAAACAATGTGTTAATGTTTAACCTTTTGTGAAATGTTTTTTTAATATCATAGTTTAATAGGCTTGTTTACTTCACTGGTGGATTTAATTATTTTTTTAAGTTCCTTAAAATGACAAAACTAAGCTACAAAATTTGGAAAAAAAACCCAAACATAAACCCACAAAACAACAAAAACCCAAGCCTCTTTTTTTTAATTCTGCTGATGGCACATTATGGAATATGTTCAGAGTTACTTGGCTGCAACAGCATCTTGCACCACAACTGGGAATGTGGTGGGGCCATTTACTGAGTGACTAGTCTTCCCGGCCTGACCTCGCTTTTAACATGTACTGTGCTAAATGCTGAAATTCCTCTTTGCTCTGCTTTGATTTGATGGGTACTGAGCTATATTCCCATTTGAGTTTTCTTAAATTTCTTCTTTGTCAAAACCCATCATGATTTTGTCAGGTAATTTAGCTCCCTTCAAAGTAAGAATGAGACTTTGAACTAAACGATCTTAAGGTCCTTTCCAACCCTAACTGTTCTATGACCTGCAGTGCTGGTGCTTGGCTATTGCCTGCAGGATGATTGCAGAACAGAGAGGGAGAAAAAGTCTAAACCAAATCTCAAGCCACTGTTACTTTTTTTGTTGTATTGATGGTGTTATTTTAAAACAACAGCAAAAAGAAAAAACATATGGATCTGTAACAAATGGAAAAAAAAAAGTTGTTTTCTTCCATTTCTCCTCCCTCCCCCTTTCACATATATGTTAAAATATTTCTTAAAAAATAGTGCACAGTGACATGGTTTAGTGGGAGGTGTCCCTGCCCCTGGCAGGGGGGTTGGAACTAGATGATCTTAAGGTCCTTTCCAACCCTAACTGTTCTATAATTCTATGAAATGACTTTCTCTTTGTAGCTTCACTCAGCAAAACTGGGACAGCGTGTGGCCCTGACTCTGACATTTTCTCCTGCAAGGGGCAAGGCAGCTTTTGTAGCCAGAACTGGCAGGAGTAAAGCATTTGGTGCAGGCTGGCAACCTAAATTGGATGCCTGCTCTATTAACTGCCGTTCAGTATTGTTGCTTTTGGGTATAGACAGCAAGAGGGATTTTTATGATGGGTTAGTTTCAAAGTGGTAAATACTCTCAAATCATGCTTGCTGAAATTTGGCCTTTCATAAAATGTTCGTATTAAGTCTTTGAGATTTTTTCATTAAGAGTGTGTGCAGTATTGATGGACCATGCTACGACTTTGAGAGAAACTGAAAAAAAAAATTCTAAGCTTTGACACCTTTAAGTGTTTCTAATATTTCCAGACAGGATTTTTTTATTATTATTTTTTAAGAAGTTATTAGCCGTATTTCTGAAAATAGTTACAAAACGAACATCTAAACACCTCTTTGACTGCTGAGTGCACCTATCAGTTAATTTCTTTGGCATAGAAAGAAAGAGGAGTGTATTGTGTGGATGGATTCTGAGTTTTGCCTGAGCTCAGCCTGGAAAGAAAACAGGCAATCTGTAATAGCTCTTCATCTGCAAGAATGATTAAATAGCAAGAAATGTCAGTAGTAGTAGAGGAACAACAGGGAACAGAATAGAGAGCACATGCTTGTTAAATGCCTCTTGTGAAGCTACTTGTGAAAATCGAGCTGAAGGTTCAGAACACTGACATAAAGAAAAAATAAAGGAAGCCAGTTGTGGCAGTACTTTGTTTTTGGTGGTTTTCTCCCCTCCCCATTCAAGGTTTAAGATATTCAGCTTCTTGAATTTCAAAATGAGACACTGTTCTGCTATATTTTTTAGAAAGGTGGTTTTGGTTGTCAACCAATGCACTCTGTTCAGCCCTGGCATGTGCTGCAAATGGTGTGAGTGAGTGTTAAAAGAACTTTTGTTTTACTGCTTCCTGTGTGCTATTGTATTTGTTTGCTGTTCAGTGAATAGTAGGTAGGCATAGAAAAGAATAAGCTAAAATAATGAACAGTGGAGAAATACTAAAGAAACTGGTTAATGTCTTAAGTAGCAGAATGGTTCAAAAAATAGAGGCTTGCTATTGTCAGTTTTAATTTTCTTCGGGTGCATTTCACATGTTACTTGCATCAGTCATCATACAGAATAGGGCATTGGCTGTGCCTTAATTCTTTGTGACAGTGCATTTTCTACTTCTATTTATTCTTTGTACTTTTACTTGGTCTGTCTTCTGCGATCCAGGCAACAAAGAAAGATGCCCAACCTCATCACAACTGAAGAAATTTCTTTATTCAGATAACATACTTGTACTTTCTCTAAAATATCATGCATCTTTTTTTGCATTATCCAGGTGATGTTCTTTGGTTCTTATTTGGGAAAATGGGCTGTCATTAGTTTTTCATTTAGCAGCTTTTTTGAACCGGTATCTTTGATTTAAAGGAATATAGTCTAAAACAACACAGTAGCAAATGTGTCGGTGTTGAATGTGACCTCAAAGAACCAGCCAGGATGTGCTTACATGGTAGCATTTAGGAGCAGTAGAGACACTGTGAAAGTGCCCATACTCCTGCACACCTAGACAGTACCCAAATCCTACTGCAGCTTTGTGCCAGCCTCTTTAGGCTGAGCTGTAGTTACCTTCATAATTAAAGATAGGCTTGTCCATATATAATCATAGAATAGAATCACAGAATTGTTTGGTTTAGAAGGGACCTTTAAAGCTCATCTAGTCCAACCCCCCTCAGTGAGCAGAGACATCTTCAACTAGATCGGATTGTCCAGAACCACATCCAACCTTGAATGTCTCCAGGCATGGTGCATCCATCACCTCTCTGGGCAACTTGTGCCAGCATTTTACCACCCTCATGGTAAGGAAATTTTCCTCACATCCAGCCTGAATCTCCCCTCTTTTAGTTTAAAACCATTACTGCTCATCCTATCAAATAATGAAACTATTGTCTTCTGCTTGTGTCTGAGGTCTCTTTCTGGCTGAGGTTGTCAAAAAGCTGATGGTTAATACCTCTTAATTGTAAGGTACTAAAGATGGTTTTAGATAGACAAAAAACTCAGGAACCAATGCTCCATCGCTGGCGGTGTTCAAGGCTGGATTGGACATAGCCTTGAGTGGCATGGTTTAGTGGGAGGTGTCCCTGCCCCTGGCAGGGGGGTTGGAACTAGATGATCTTTAGGTCCTTTCCAGCCCTAACTATTGTATGATCCTATGATTCTATATTTTGAGAAACATAGTCCCAAGTGTAAATGTTTAGTTGGTGTTGGTGCTGTCAGTGGTGCCAGAATCAATCTTGAGTGGGCAAGGGACTTTCCTACATCTCCTGCAATGAGAGAATTGTCAAATTAAGTTTGAGCTGTACCACAGCTGAGTTGTTTCCCTTGCAATGTTTTAACTTGTTGAGGAGCTGTGCATGCGTCAAATTTTTGTCTGATTCAGGTCTGGAAGAAATACAGGTTTTGTTTTTTAATTGGTGATACATTAAAGTTTAACATTATCTACAAAACTGACCTGCGGTTAACTGTGTTTTGCTGTATTGAGAAGAATATGCTGTAGCACAGCGTAATTAAAAAAATTAGGGATATAAGTATAGGAAACAAAATATGTATTTAGAGGAACTTTGAGTAGATCTTTAAAGCACTGAGTGGTTAAACAGCATTACTACCATTATGCCCGAGCTGAAACATAGGCTGCATGCTGCCGTTAACTTTATAGGGCGAAAAGGAAGGTTGACTTCATGAGTATGCAGCAGTGGATTCACAAGTCTCAAAAATTCATTGTTTACAGCAAGTGCAGAGAGTTTTATTAAAATATACTGTTTTTAATGCAGTTTGGTATCTCTCTAAAATTACTACCACATATTCTGCTACCCACAGTTTGCTAATCACTGCTGAAGTGGGATATTGGATCTAAGATGGAATGTAAAGTATAATATCAGGGGCTCTTGCCTTATTTTTCCGTAGTCATTTACAATGTTAAAAAGCAGGAAGGTTTCTCATGAGAGACTCAGAAGTTCCATGTTTCCAGATATCTCCAATGCCATCAAACTGCTGAGCATTATAAAGTAATTTTGTAATGCTGGTTATCAAATTAAACTTGAAGCAGTTATTCTCAAGCTATTTATCTTGGAAGTTTGCTACTTCTATTTTAGGCCTGGAGAAGCACTTGAATTGCCTCTACATTTCCTTGTGTCTTTTAATTGAGTCCATTGCTGTGCTGTCATTCTCTACAAACACTGTTTTGAACGGTGAACTCCATTTAAAGAAAAAATAACAGCAAAATCACTAATAATTGTGATTTAAAAAAAAAAAAAAAAGCTTGAGAAATCGGAAACGTTTCATTTTCAGAAAGTTTAACCGTTTTGCTTTTGAGAGTCTGATTCCAGCGTGGTATGTCCCTAAAACTCTGGTGCCTAAAATCTCACTTAGTTTTCCAACTTGTCAAGTCTAAGCCAGTTGAAACAAGTTTTAAAATGCAAATTATGCTGGAACAAATCTTTTGAGCAAAATGGCCACCAATCTAATTTCAGGTGTCCGAAGTGAAGGTCTCAACTACCTTCTGGAGGTACCAGTCTTGTCCAGTATAGATGTGTGGGGTACATACATAAAGACAAATAGTTGAGCCCTTCTCTAGCACCAATCTCCTCTTTTCTGTCAGGAATTTAAAGATCCTCAGAGCACAAACTCCCCGAATGTGTTAAAACCTTGTCAAACATAGCCACAGCTTTATTGAAATACTGTCAGTCCATACAAGGTGTTATTCCTTACTGAGAAGGAATGAACCAGACCAACCACAGTCTCCATGACACTAATGTAACTGTGTCCATGGTGAGGGCTGTACCAAAAGAGCCTTTATCTGATTTTTCAACTAAAACAAAACCACCAACCAACCAACCAAAAAACCCCAAACCAGCCAAACAAGAAAACCCCAATTCAGTAATCTAAAAACACCACCCATTCAAAAATAAAATCTTTAGGGATATGCTGGACTCAAAAACTTGAATTTTGGATGAAAGGTTCCCATTCTTATTCTAATCTTTGAATAAAGTTGAGGTTTTGTTTCCTGATTAATCAAATTTTCCAAAGAAGTCTGAGGAATTCCTGCTTGATAGGTTATAGCTTGAATGCAAATTAGTGTTTTCATTGTCATCTAGCAGTTCACTTTTCTGTATGCTAGTGAGTCCTCAAGTAATTTTTGAGTTTTCTCATTATTTTTCTATTTATTGGTGGTGGACATGGTTTCCTGCTCCTGCTCCATTAATACACTAAGAAATCTTCTGGAAAGAATTTATGCGGTAAAAAATAGTTGACATTGCAAGAGATCTGCAATTCTCTTAATTACATTGCTCTTCAATTATTTACTGAAAGCAGGGTCTGCATAGCTTGTTTTCCAGGTTGCCTGCCATTGCAAAGAGCAGTATTTCAAATCCCATGCTGTGTTGTTGACTTCTAATAAAGCCCATGGATTAGGCGGTACTCTGATCTGTTCCCCAAAGAAAAAGTCAGTAGATTAAAGTGCATTTATAGTGTAAATATTTATATTTCCTCTCAAAATTCTCCTCTGCAGAAGTTCTCAAAATAATACTTACCATGCGTGGGGTTTTTTTCAGAAAATACCTATCAAAATGTTCACTAGCAGACACAACTGGTGTAAGGTTGGTGTTTTTGAGCCTGTTTGAATAAGCCTTCTCTCCCATAATTGTTCATGATGTTATACTGCAACTAAGCATAAACATTTTCAGTGTTATTTTAAAAGTTTTTATGTTTCAAAAATTGTTGATTCTGGGTTTAGTCATGTAGAGAACAGCTCATTTGAGAAACTTTTCAGGTATTTTTAATTGATGAAATCAAATTGTCAGACTTTGGAAGATGGTTAAAATGTGTCGAAGAGTTTCCAGTGCTGCATCCATGGAACAGTTCAGCAGAAGCTGTGAAAATCATCCTTTCCATTGTCTGGTCAGTGGCGTCAACACTGCTATTTTCAACTTTAGGCTCATTAAGATTTCACCAAAGATAGCTTTGGTTACACAGGATTTCCAGAATGTCGCTAGAACAAGGAAATGATTAATTTATTTTCCCTTAAACCATCTACAGGTTGAAGAGCAGGAGGAAACTAGCGCTTTTGATCTGCAGTTGTTCTCCACTGTAGAGGCTGTTGACATCCAGATGCTCACTGCTAAGAACATCTTGAGCTGTTCCTTTTCTTCCCCAAATATGATTCCTTGCTGTTATGGTAGATGAAAGCCAGGGCACCAGTGAAGCAGGTACTTAAGGAAGAATAAGGAAAAACTGGGTATCTAAGGAAATCTAAGGAAATGTAGGTGTTTGGCTAAGAGCAAGTGGGCATTGCGTTTGGAGGAAGTGAAAAGGCAGAGTTTCAGCTGAAGCTCCTGTGCATAGCATCACTGCCATTTATGTGTTAAGCTGAAATCATAGCAGCAGAATACGCAACAAAGCAGACCCATGACCGAAGCTGTGTAGCTTCTTTGAACATCTGTGTACAAGCACACGTGCATACATTCACTCGTAGGAGTGTTTGAAACCAGATGGAAGGTCTGGTTAATGTTCACATCATCTCATAGTATTTCACATGCTTTTTCAAAGCAGGCAATAGTAGTAGTACAGCACAAGCGAATATCTTAGCTCAGTCACAGCTGTAGCTTTGCTTATTATCTGAACTGGATGGTGCAGATGCTTTCAGATGCATGGCTGTGATACGTAGCATTTGCTGCATTTACCACAGCAGTGCCACAACTCACTTGCATCCAACAAATTATGAAGACAAATAGGACTAAATAGTGCTTACTACTAGAAGTAAGGCTTAATTTAGGTGACTTCTGGGGAGAGAAGGCAGAGAACAGGGATAAACTAGCAAGTACCTTTCATAGCATCCTGATAAAGATCCTCATATAACTGCATCAGCAATTTAAAGTCAGTCTAGCTTAACTAGTTGGCATACATGGCTATACTTAAATCTAAATGAACCACCTTACTCCCCTGCCAGCCAGACTTAAAGAGACCAAGACTCACGGAATCTGATTCAGTTGCTGTGAGAAAACTGCTAGTGTAGACTTCAGCATCAGCTGCAAGAGCCTCACAGAGTGAGCTGCCTGAGACTTGATTTGTCCTACACTGTGGGATGTACATTTAGTGGTGTCAAGAAATTTGTTTAAAAATGGAGATGCTAGATATCCCACCTGTTTTGAACCCACTGACTTCATGCACTTGCATGCAGACGCACATGTAACTGAAAGCCCACATCTGGAAGATGACTGTGAATGCCACTGGCTTTTCTGAATGGTAAAAAGATTGGATAATGCTTTATGTGAGCTTCTGATAATATCACTTCTAAAGAATATTATTCACATCTGAATCATCCATTTGTTTTCATGCTGTTCTCTGTCACTACAGCTACTTCAAGACTTTCTCACATGAGCTGCCAAAGATTAGTCACCAGCCCTGTGACGTTGTGTACAACCTCCCCTTCTCCCAGGGGCCAAGTATTTTATTCCAGTTGTATTGTGGTGGTTGTGTGGGTCACTGCTTTTGTTGTAGCTCTCTGGAGATAGGTTCTCAGATTTTGGCTGCTCTTTGCTTTAAGGAATCAAGGGTATAAAAAGATCCTGTTGTGGTAAGACAGCAGAAACATCTGCTGAAGAGTGGGAGGTGGAGGAGGTTGCTAACCCAGTGCAGCAGCAGGGAGCTTGCAGTTCCTCCTCCTTTGCTCTCACTTCTAGATGTGAACCTGCTGCAATAAAAGGGCTGGCACCACAACACAAGCTCTAGAGGGAAACAGATCTCAGGTCAGCCAGCTAGAGAAACCTCAAAAGAAAACATTAAAACCAAATAAGCATTGGAAATAGTTTTGGTGGATTATTAGCTCCTTTCTGTCACTGATGCTGTTGGGAATTTGTGCGTAAACTCTAGGGAAAGAAAAAGCAAGGCAAACTTGTGCAGTCTGCTGCTTCTGAAAGTAGTGTCAACCATTACCCATCAAACTTTTGATTCTTGTATTTAAAAAAAAAAAAAAAGATGGAGGTCAAAAAATGCATAACTAGGGGTAGATTTCAAATTCTACCCTGCAATGAGCACCTGAAGCATATGACCTTCTCATTTGCCGCAGCCAGTCCTCTCCTTAGCTGGCTTGAGGGGAGAGGATACGTTGCAGTTATAGGTGCAGCATGCAGAATGTTTTATCATCCTCTCAAAGATGAACTGTTGATTAAATCAATTATGATTTATTAGGATCAGAAGGCAGAAAATTCTGGAAAGGGGTAAAGAAGATAAGGAAGTAGGTTTCTTATGAAACAAGACAGAATCCTGATCTCGGGCGTTGCGGGTGCAAGCTTCCTACAGGAATAAAATAAATATACACTAGAAATTCTGTAAGCAAATATTAGATCATCTTACTGAGAAGATTTAAAAAATTAGGTGAAAGTTTTAAATTCCCTCCATCTAACTTAAAGGTCAAATTGTTGGCTTTCATAGCTTTACCGCATCCTTTTAACTTACTGATTTAATCAGCGTTCATGCTGTCAGGATAAGATGCTAAGAGCCAGAGCAGAAGCCGAGTAGTAGTCTCCACTTTGAAAGCCACTTTTGCCCTTAGATCCAGAGCTCTGTCTGCTGCAAATGCTGTCTTACAGGATTGAAAGATTATAAGATAGGTGGGATTGAAGCAGAGCAGTTTTTTTACTGTCTCACCTGGTACTGCTCTGTGTTGGGTGGCGAGAGAGTTGGGAGGAGTGGAGCAGTATTTGGGTGATGGGTGTCGTGTGCCTTGGCTGGCAACAGCCCCAGCCCTGTGGGACATCTGGCTGAGAGGTGGCAGAAGCTGCCTTTGTTCCACACTCCCCAGCCTAGGTTGGAAAAGGCAGGACATTTAGATGGGTTTTGAAACCATATTTTATCTCTGTTGGCTTTTTGACTCCTGCTGTCCAGGTGTTAAGGAGGAGGGAGGGCTCTGCAATGGTGCTAATCTTACTCAAGAGAGACTGCCTGCTGAGTCTGTATACCAGCAGTTACAATGAAGCATCCACCAAAAATGTGTTTATATTCTAAATATTCATAGATGAAGCTCATGATTGCAAATACTGGCTTTTTGTAGAGCGTTCCACAGAATAAACTTTGAAGTGAGTGCTTTCTGTCTTTCTTCAGAAAGCTTGGTCCTTGCATAGTTGTCTTCTGTAGATGCTGTCAAGGAAAAACGTGGTTGTGTGTCATTGGAAAAGCTCTTGTGAGAATCAGTGCCTTTAAATCTATGATTTGTAATAATGTAAACCATTTGCAGTAATGTGTATTTACACTTTATTAATTATACTTTATTGGTTGTGGTCTTATAAGTTTTTATACAGTTGGGGTAATACACATTTTGGCTTAAAATTGGCTTATGGTCTTGCATGTTGGCTGTCAAAATAGCATAGATATAGATTTGATGAGTTTTACCTTTAAGTAGTACAGGCAAGTTGTACAGCTTATAATTGAGTGCTAGTCCTGCTCTTGGTGGCACCTCAGTAATGGAGCCATGCAGCAAAGCAGAAAGCAGTGCGGTCTAAACAGCATCAGTACCTGTTGTGCCTGGAGTTTTGGTGAGCATTGCTGCACCTCAGCGTTGAAAGACAGGAAGGAGAAGGGTCATCTTTATCGTTTGCATGCCAGAGGAGGCAGCAAACATTATGGCATTATCTCAGCATTGCAGCAAATTGTTTTCTTTATATATTAAAAATTATGGGAAAGAGGTCTTGTGTGGGGAGCTTCTGTTATCCTCAACTATCAGTATCTCTTTGCAAAAGGTCCGTGCTTCTTACAGGAGAAGCAAATTGAGTTTGGATTGCAAAGGAGCCCAAAAGTTGTATATTTCTGTTGGTTTTCTTTCTCTTTGCTAAAAAAAAAAAAAAAAACAAACCAAAACAAACAAACAAAAAAAAAAACCAAAACCAGCCAAACAAACAAAAAAAAACAACACCAAAAAGCAGAAAGGTTCATTGTGGTTTAACTTCCCTTTTAAGCCAGTTGCAATTAGCGGTCATCTTTTGTTTGTGAAGGCACTGTTTAGTTTGAAGAGAAAAGAGTATTTAGGGACAGTGATTTGTGACCCAGGTCAATCAAGCACTTGCATTTTTAAAGTTAAATTCCTCTCATTTCTTGACAATTTTGGTTGCAATTTTCCTTCAATTTTTTTTTTGTTTGACTTGATTTATTTTTGTTTCAACTTCAAAACCTTTCCTCCTCTTTTTTATTGTCATTCAGTCGGAAATGTTGAGGAACTGAAGTTCCTAAAACCTCAGTTCATGGAATCACAGGTTCCTATTGGAGATCTCAGCTTTGAGTGGGAGTGTAAGTTCATATATTGGGTATTTTTCATATATCTGCTTTTTTAAATGAGAAAATTCATGTTTTGATCTGCCTAAACTAAGCAAAAGCCTCAAAAAGGAACTAAAATAATCCACAGTGTGGATTGAAAAGATATATTGAAACCAGCTAGTAAATTTTAATTATCTGTGAAATTTTAGCTTGAGTTTTAATGCAATGTTTTCTTTTAATATGCATGTTTACTGTTTTTTTCATTAATATTTGGGTTTTATTCTTTATATGCAGATATAGGTGCTGATATTTGATTTTTTTTTTTTCCTCTATAGTTATGAAATACTCTTTGATGCTTTCTGGAACCTAAGTCACTGCTTTCTCATCTCATGTCATGAGATAAAAGACAATTTTCTCTTTCAGACTTTTCAGGCCCAAATCATCAGTGATGAATATTCTCCTCAAAGCTTTCTAACAACAGAAACTAAACTTCTTCAGATGATTGACTGAAAATCCATGTAAAGTCTGACTAGCTCAGAGAATACTGACTCGTTAGCTAATGCTCTGGCATGTTTTTACTTGGTTTGAATCCATGTTTGGTTATGTTTTATACTGTGTTGGCGCTGCAAAACAAGACCACTCTGCGCACAAGTAGTGCAACATGGGTGCTTCTTGATGGTGGCTCAAAAGGGCAGTTTAGCCTGTAACTCATTCCTGGTCACTAAAACATGAGATAATATAAAGAATTAGAGAGCACATCGGTAACACACAAAGCTTTTTATTTTCTTGTTTTCCTAGTTGTTCTTTTGTGATAGCCTATAAAATAAAGGAATGAGCTCATTCTCTGGAGCTGAATAGTGCTGGGTAAACTGGTTGTGTTTAATCATTGTAAATGTACCTGATGTTAAACAATGTTTTAATGTGGTAGCTGGTGGTCTTCTGCAAACATATAGTGATTTCAGAGTCGCATCACCAAGCTCCCACTGCCAGGCCTGTCAGCACTTTCATCTGAGCTGTCCTTACTCTTTCCTGCTGTGAGAAAGGATGACAGCTCATTTTATCTGCCTTGTGAACAAACACAAAAGCTGGATTTCCTGAATGTTTGGGGTTTTTTTTTGGTTTTTCTCCCCCTTCTACTCCCTGGGGATGAAGGCTTGTATATGAAGAGACACTGATTAATTCCAGCTGTTTCATTTGCAGCTGAGGACAGGTCCCAGCTGAAGTGCTGGAGGCATTCACCACCACCAGAACCTGAGCCCAGTTCTGAGGTCTGAAGCTGTTTCCCTTCAATAGACTTTTCCAAACCGAGGGGTTGAGCACCTCAGACATATGAGATGGTAAATCTAGAACTTGAGACTTGGTCTACTCTGTGTTACTTGATCTGTGTTTTGTGTACCTAATGTGTATAAGCATGATTAAGCTTTTAGAATGCTCAACTGTTGGCTGCAGGTTTTGTAAAAAGGAAGTGATACACCATTGGAGGACTGAGAGTGGTGATGGGTGCAGAATAAGTGATTGTTATCAGGCTCTTGATAAAAGAGTTAAATGAAAGATCTGATTGGGAAATTTTGCACCAGCACTGTTCTTCCCTTTTGCCCCTTTTAATTTTATCCTATCCCATCCTTTTCCTTCCTAGAAGAAACCATAAGCAGTTTGTAGAGAAGGAGCAAAATCTTGGCAGTAGAACAGATTTTTAAAAAGCTCTTATGTGAAGGGAATCTTTCTAGGCAAACCTCATATTTTACATATCCTTTCACAAAAGGGGAATGGACTCTGAAGAGTACACTAAAGTTGGTTTGTAAACTTGATACGATGGGAAGGTAAGGGCAGGGAAGAAGGGGACAGATTAGGTGCAGGGGAAAGAGGATTAAATGTCCAGCATATGTTTATATAATACAATGCGTATCAACTGTAGCTTGAGCGTGATAGGATATATCTATTTATGTGCTTTGCTTTGGGTTTTTTGTTTTGGTTTGGTTTTTTGCATAATTTGTATTCTAGAAACTTGTGTGGAGTATGTATGTTACTTGGAGCATGAAATTCTTTCTCCAGCTTTGCTTGTAATTGTTGAATACTTACATGGGTTACTGCTACATGCTGTATGCCAGGAGCAGGGAGCTGGCTCCTTTGCTAAGGGCCAGTGAAGCCTATTGAACACTCCTCTGCAGGTCACATGTTAATGTATGGCTTTATGGTATCTGATGGTAGCATATAAAAATCAGCCATTGGCCATATGAAATTAAGCTGTAGACTATATACATACCAAGAAGTGCTGGCTGCTGACTCTTGTCTAATTTACCTTCTGTCTTAATTTGGTTCAAACAATTTAACTCGATGCTGTATGAGTCTCATGCTACACAGCTAAAATGCACAATGCAATGTTTGTCCTTTCAGCCTGATTCTGCACCATACACCTTCAAAGAGAAAAAAAACTTCATCTTTATATTTGTTTACGTGATTCTGATGTAATTTAGGATGCCTGATTGAACGTAGGAGGAGAGGAATCTTAAAGTTAATTGGTAGCATATGGGTTCAGTTCTCCACCCCCAGGTGACTGCGCATGGTGCTTTCTGAAGACCTGTGCGTGCTAAAAGCACATGGAGCATGTTCTGCTTTGAATATTGTCATTAGCTTTTGATGTAAACTTGAAATTTGACTGTGGGCATTTTTACGTTTTAAGCATTGAAAAAGACAGTACGGTCCTGTATAATTTTTTTGCTGTAGCATTTAACATTGATGTGGTATATATTTTGAATTCCGCCAGATAAAACAACTTTTTACAATGATACTTTTAGCTTACTTTCTTGACAGTCCCATTCTGCTCTTTCTGCTTTCCAATAGTTATTTGGCAAACTTCACAAAGAAGTTGAGTATCTTTGAGAAATGTATTTTGCAATGTGGCAATTACAGCTGGCATGCAAGTGGCTCAGAATTATTGGTTTTATGGATAGCCTGTTTGGTTAGACTTTTTTTTTTTTTTTCTTTTTAGAGCAGCTCTGATTACTCTTTATTTTTACCCATGATGTTTACTGTGATCTGTAATTTTCTTTCAATCAGATGCTAAGCCAGCTGGATTAATGTTTCAAAACAAATTGCCTCCT
The DNA here is from genome assembly GCA_028858755.1 of Ara ararauna. NCBI lineage: Eukaryota > Metazoa > Chordata > Aves > Psittaciformes > Psittacidae > Ara > Ara ararauna. The sequence continues at coordinate 70,640,503 of CM054377.1, read as the reverse complement.
TTTCTTATTTTAAAAGTTGCTTTTTTAATTCCCTTCTTTTTAGAAATCTTATAAATTGGTAGACACTTCTGATTTAAAAAACCCTCTTTGTTCTTTTTGGGGTGTTACGACCAAAATCTTTATTGTTTTTTCTCAGTGGGACTAATTTTTTTTTTCTTTTTTTTTTTTTCCATTTTATTTTCCATTGTGTATTCCATTAAACTGATGAATTTTGCAGAGTCCCAGTTTCCTGGAGAAATATCTTAAAAAAAAAAAAAAATTATCCTGTCTTGCATGCAGCTGTGTACTGTGTCCAGCTACCTGTTTTTGTGTTGCTCTTGCCCATTGTAAGCTTTCTCCTGCATCTTCCTTTGAATCTGCTATGTGTCCTTTGCTCTTACTTTCCACTTTCTATATAGCTTCCTGCAGATAGTTCCATTATGAATGAAGGTTTTGCAGCTATGTTGGCTGCTGTCTAATACAACATAGAACATTGTGGTCTGCTTCCATTACTTATAGTGCTTCTCTTACTTAAAGAGCTTTTTCATAGCAGCCTCTGCAGAATTAAGATAGAGAATAGAAAAATGTAGATTTAGTTATAAAAAGCTGCGAAAGGTTCAGTGTAAATCAGTGCACAGTGCATTCGGAGTCATTCATAAAGCTTGCAAATTAGAAGCATAGCTGAGGCTCTAAATCGCTGACATTAATGGGTGCTGGTTTTAGGGACTTGAGGAAACATTAAATCAGACTGTAGGAGGAAAGGGGTGGTGGGAGAGCACCAAAGACAGAAAGGTGATATAGAAGAGGATGAGTTGAAATGAGAAACAATTTGCCGTAAGAACGGCCACGTGGAAATGGGGCTGCTTGTGAGTGGAAGCCAAGCTTCTGCATGCTGGGAAGCCGCAGATCTTGTGTGTGGCCTGGCTATCCACCTGCCTCCCAGGCGCTTCCTTTGCTGCACAGAGGGTGCTAGCAGCAGCAGCCTGCGCATTCATGAAAGGGTGAGAAACAAAGAAAGCCCAGGGAGAGGAAACCAGTATTAGGGAAAGAAAAATCAGTATTAAATCCTAAAGAAGTGCGTTGTGTTGATGTTTCTGAGTTGCCATGCATTTGTGCTTGTTGATGTTGCTTGTCTATTTTGTTTGCAAAGGTATTTGAAGATGAAAAATGAATTTCCTAAGATGTATTAATGTGGTTGTTCTAGGCAAAGCTTGAGGCAGGAGCAGATGAGACTTAAATCAAGTTGTTGCTTATGTTCTCATAAGCCAGCATCTCTGGCCTTTTTATGACTAAGAGGTTTCAATATTACTTCACTCAAAGACTGTTTTACCTGATCTTTTTTTTTTTTCCCAGTCATACTCCATTGAAATAATGTACTTGCATGAGTACCCTTTCCCAATAAGAGACCAACAAGAAATATGTGATGAGTTCAAGTTCTGTATCACCTGTGGCAATTAAATTGCAAGGTTAAGGCTGAAAAGAAAAGGTATTTAAAAGGAGATCAGATCTAGATTGTCGCACAGTGGCAGACTTTCTGAATTGCTTATGAAATTGTAGCAATAGGAAAATTTTTAAGGTGCTGTAGCATCCAGAACTACTTTTTATGTAGTGTGTGCGGAGTCATAAACTACTCTGAGACAAGAGAGCACCATCCGGGATTCGGTGCCAACTTGCAAAGTGCAGGTAGTTCAGGATTCCTTAGTCTGCTCCTCAAGGAAGGATAAGGTATCCAGTGTAAGTTCTGAAAACATAAATAGCAAGATATTTAGACTAATCTACCCAAATAAATTATTATGTATTATAGATGATTTGTTCCATGGAGTAGAAATAAATATTACTGTATCTGCAAGGTGAGGCCCAGAAAGAGGTTTGACTCCTCTCTCTATCCCCAGGATTTCTGTTTGAGGGAAAGCTTTGTAAATTTTCTGGTTTGAGGATCTTTTCAGTTTCCATGACTGATACCTGAGCGCGTGGAAAAATATGTATTATGGCATAGAAGCTGTGTTGAGTCCCAGTGTCTGCTCTGATCTTCAGTACCAGCTTTGGCTGTCCCTTGCGAGTGGCAGCATAACCAGCTTCCTGGGACCCTTCCAGTTGCCTTACAGCAGATTCTTTTTGGAGAACGTTTTAGGGTAATTGCCTCCAAAAGAAAAGAATAGTCTCTGGTCATCTGTGGTAAGCATAAATGTTGGCCTGACTTAGGATCTTTGAGAAAGAGAAAATGGGAGTGCTCATTGGCATTAACGTAGCGTCTTTTGTGTGAGAGGCCCTTGGTGCATTCAAGTGTCTTGTCTTGGAGAAACCTCTTCCCAGTCAGTCGAACATTGCTGCCAGCTCAAATAGCTCCAGTGAGGAGTCAATGAGAACTCTGTTGTGTTCCCTTTTCTTGGCCATGTTTTAACAAAGCACCAGTGTTAGCAGGGTGCTGGAAATGCCATTCCTTACCCCAGCAATCTAAGGCAATATGAAAATTTCTGGGTTTAGCTTTTCATAAAATAATGAAAGGAATTGTCTGGGGCAATGTTGATATGGAATGAAACTTTGAACTACTGAGTAAATAAAGCCACTGAGTTTACATGCTTTGAAGTTTTGAAGAAGCCACTGTGAAATGGTTGGAGTTCTTCTTGCCTCTACCTGGAGCTAGAGATGAAGTTAGCTGCAAAATCAAAACAATTTAAAGCCAGAATCTTTTTAATTCTTGTCTTTAAGATAATCACAGTAATGTTGCACCTGATGTTTAAGAATCAAAATTGAAGTATGGGTAGATTGGGCAACTCTGTGGCTTTCCAGGTGTACGACAGGCTCCTGGCTGCCCCATTTGCCCCAAGGTAGTGCCTGTAGTCAGCCTGTCCCTGTGGCAAGTTGTTCTCATGACAGGAACCTCCGAAGGGATGGGGAGTGATGGAGAAGAAGCTTGGCCTTCCTTTAGTTGGCCTCAATTATGCTTATTTTTTTGGCAGATTTCGGCTGTTTATAGTAGCAATTTCCTGACATTACAAAATGTGGGAGGTTGGGAAATTTACAAATTGGAGAAGGCTAATAAATATTTTTCTTGATATTTCCTTGCAAAAGCTTTTTCTCTGCCTGGAGTGTGTCAAGTATGTGTGTCAGAATGCCATTTAATGAACATCCTCATGGTTTTGGTGGGGCTTTGGTGTTGTTTATTTCTATTGTGGTGGGTTTTTTTTTTTGCGTGATTGTGGTTTTGTTTTTTTTTTTATTTTTATTTTTATATGTATACACATATGTGAAGCTATGAAATTGTATGAAGAGTCGATTTCCAAGTAGACTTGACTTGTCCTTTTAATCAGTATAAAGCAGACATTTCTTGACTCCTTTTTTTGGTAGAACTAAAATGGATCAAAGCAGTGTGGATTATACAGAAATAATTGCATCTGTGTCAGGTTAAGTTTTAATGGAGTACATTGACATCTTAGCCAAAGCAGATAGATCAGTGCTCAACATTTGTGTTATTTGTTCAGTATGGTACGTAAGTTCCTAAGAAAGGATGGGAGCTAAAGAGGCAAAGAAAATGCAGTATATAGAAGCCTGTCAAAAATTGCTTTTTCACTTAAGTCATGTAAATCTGGAATACCTTTTTCTTAAAAATAAAGATAAAACCACTGGCATTTGTAGTGCATTGTTTTATATTTTCATTTTTTGATAGAGGTTACCTCTTTGTGGTTTCCTGAATATTTATTTGCAAGCAGCTCTTATGATATTTATGGGCTTATTATTTTTATAGTATTTATGAGCTCCATGTTATGTTAGGTCAGTGTTAATTTCCATATTCCTCCCCATTTATTTGTAAGCATTCTCCCTGTCCTTCAACTTCCATGGCTGCTATCTGACAGCCTCCTTGTTATACTCCATTTCATTTGAGCATGGATGTTGTTTTCTTGTTGTATGGAAAGCTGATTGAAGGAGAGCCAAACTACCACTTCTGAGCAGTAGCTGGTAGAGCCAGAAACCTGTTGGCAGCTGTCAATCAGGCTGTAAATACACTTGGGGAGGTTCTTCCTTACGTATAGCAATTTTGCAGCTTCTGTGATTCCACACATTGTGGTTTCAATCCTGGGTTTGAGGCTTGGTTTTGTGTGTTTTGTTTGTGTTCCACATGCATGTTCTTCACATACTGTTTTGTTTTGTAATGCTTGAAGCTTTTCTTTTGCCTGGGGGGTACCATGTTCTCACTTTTCACTGGTCACTGTAGCGGATGGGCCTCTGCCTCTTGACCAACAGCTGAAGATGAGTAATTTGCTGTTTAAGACTGAGTTTTGCATTCAGAAATCTCTTGTATGCTTGGCTAAGTGGTCAGGACACCTAAAGCAAGATTTGCTACCATTTCTGTTTGAGAAATTATTGAGAATTTGCGCTGACCTTAAGCATGCCAGACTTCCAAGGGTGTGAGTGAAATCTGAACCTATATCATCTTTTTCTAATTTCTGACTCCTCTGGAAATTGCAGTAAACAGAAGGAGTAACTTCAGAGTTTATTGATTTGAACTCTGCAGATTCACGTCATGGATATCTGACTTTCTATTAGGAGCTGTTCCTGGATTGAAGTGCTACTGATGGGAAGCGAGTGAGAGTACAGTCCCTGCCCCTGGCCCAAGGGCTTCTGTGTGTATCTGTGATTGCTTCTGTTCAGCTGTGGCATTTTGGAGATGGGTGATAAATTTTTTGTTCTGGGGCAAAAGCTGTGGTTCTACATGTGCCACCTCCATGCCAAATAGGCGTTGCCATTCACTTCTTTGAATACAAGTAGTTTCATAGAATTATAGACCATGTAACATGGATGGAAAGTACTTTCTGCTACAAACAAATTCTCCATAATTCAGCAGCTCAAAAACGTGTTGAACAGTACTTAACATAATGCACAGAAAATAATACATTTTTCAGAATCAGCCAACACACATTTGGCACTTTTTGCTCTTCTGCTCTTTTGTATTCTTTTCCTTTTATTATTTTCTCCCCTGAGGCTGTGCTCTGTGGGAAAAGGTTGCTTCTAAGAAACAAAAATGATGCTACAATATTGAGGCATGGTACAAAGCTCAACACTAAATGCTTGATTAGTTGTAAAGTCTCAGGAAGGTTTGTTCCTTCCCATTTATAAGTTCTTTCACAGTAGGTTGTGATTTCCTGCGGACTTGTTGCCCTTTCACTAGGGGAGATATTTTTAATTATTGATAAAGTTACTAAACTCCATAATTGAGACCCTAAAGCAACCTGTTGTTCATTCAAGCTGAGAGGAAAAGGAGGTGGGATGGAACCCTGTTTGCTGCACAAGTGCCACAGACCTTGCACCTCACCCTCCTGGAGCTGCTGCTGACCCCAGCATGTGTATGAGAACAGGCACCTTCTAGTTCTGCCTGTCATCCTATTCCCTTTCCCCTAGAAGATCCACAAATAGTTGATTAATACTCATTGTTGGTGATATTAACAAGTTCTTTAATAAAACTCCTTGCTCTTAATAAAGCTGGTCTCAGAAATGGGGGTGAAAATTTAGGGTAAATTTTTATTCGAAGGAAATTTTTAACTGTCAGGGTCTTGGAGGCTTACATGAAAATGTTTCAAAATGTCTCCTAAGATTTGAAAAGTAAAATAATCTCTAATTTACTAGTTTGAAGATGCTTTGATTTTTTTAAAAAATTCACAAGATTTTTTAGCAGCTGAGTTTGACAACATTGAGTAATAGCAAACTATGCAGATGTTGAATACCTTCGCTGTCATGTGTTTCTATCCAAAACAAGGGTAAGAAGCCACAGCCCATGGTTGGTCTCAGAGTTAACACACATTCAGAGAGAAAACGGGCTGTAAATGTGGGAACATTCTTCTGGCAGCTTGGTGTTGTGTGGCTGAGCTGCAGCAATGCCAGATTTAACAGCAGCTTTATTAATCTATGATAAATCTTATACTCCCTTGAGCCTAGACAGGCAAAAAGCTGTAAACTGTACAGTGTAGGGCTGGAGCAGCATTACTCTTCTGCTGAAGTTAATCACTCACTGCTCCAGCTGTTGGCATTACTCTGCATTTAATTCTTATGAAGACAATGATGGAAAAGAAGAGAGGAGTGTTCTTTGTCACACTCAGATTTATGTTATGATTTTGTCAGATGCTTTTGGACAAGCATATTTTCTGTTACTGAAATCTAGGACCAGCATAAAGTGAATCTGCTCTTTCTCATATTTCAAAGCACAACAAGAAAATCTGATTCAACTTCCAGGGCTTGAACCAATGCTTACTGTTTCCTTCTAACCACATTTCAGAGTTGCTTTGTTTTTTTCATGACTGAGAAACAACCAAGGCAATTTCTTCTTCATTCCTGCCATTCAACATCTCATTGAATTTTGACTGCAATGAAACTGAAATTTATCTTTGAGTTTGCCTTCAAACGTGTTTAATAGTTCAGTTTCATTTGTGTCCAGATACTGTCATCTGAAACTAGTGTACTTGAATTGCTGAAGTGGGAGAAATACAGTTCAGTGAGGCATATTTTCTCTTGGACTTGCTGTCTATTGGGATTTAACGTAGTCTTACAAAACAACGAAGGCAACCATATCAAAGGCTCACAGTGATGCCAGAAAGTATCAAAAATCCCATAGCTGCTTAGTATTGAAAATGTGTTCCCACATTGGGAGCATTTTCTGTTTATTGGTGTGGGATGCTTAATGTTTCTACCAAGTCTCCTAAGGCAAGAACAAGTGAAGTAGTGGTGGGACTGATGTTGCCACTTGGCTTGCAAAAGCCAACTGTTTTTGCAATCCAACTACATATAAAGGAAAACGCAGTTAAGAAATCAAACAAAATTGAACCAGGAAAGCTGTGTGAAATTATGTAAAAAAAATATGTGAATTATAAGGGTTCAATGAAGGTAGAAGTAACTGCCAGTTCCCCTTAGAAATTCGTGCAACTCCACTTCTGAGTCAGAGGGGTGAAAAAATCAAGTTCCTTTGAGGCACAGAGGGAGAAGTAGCTGGCTGAAAATGGAAGGAAAAAAGAGCTTTTAAATTAGAGCTCAGTCTTTGAGAAGTGCACAGGAAGACCAGGTGAGCAGTCCAGGAGGCCTGCAGAGTCTGAGCTTGTTGACCATGTGCCAAAGGCCTACAGGCATTTTGGAAGGGGTCAGGAGAGTGACAGGAGACTGAAGGAAATATTGGAGGTCTTTAAGTCTGAGGAAACTTTAGAGGTGTCTCAGATATTTTTTTAATTGTATTTTTTTCTTAAATCAGACCAGGACTGAATCCAAGTTTCTGGTCAAGTGTCAGACATGCAGATAAAGACCTGTACAGAAACATGGCTCATAGCTGCTCTTTCCATTTACACATACATAGGTGGCATGTTTCAGTTATTTCATTAACCTTTTCTGGTCTAGTCTTGAAAAACTAACACTGCAATCTCCTAAATGTTACTGTGTACCTTAGAAGAGCAAAAGTAAAGTCAAATACATATGTTGGGCTGGGCAGGAAGCTCTGGACCTCCAACTTGTCAGCTGCAGCCATGGGGGCTGGGGAAGATGCCCTTCATCCTGTGCATCACTGTCTAATATTTGTCTTCATTAATGCAAGTGAAAACTTCACCAAGTAAGTCAGAACATCACCAAATGTCAAATTGAGACCAAATTTCTGTTAGTGGTATTCCATCATCGAAAACCTTATTAATTCCCCTTGCCTGTTGAGCTTGCAGGATAGGAGAGCACTATGGGGCTAGCCAGAGTCACCTAGGAGTCATAAATGTTGCTTAAATCCAAGAAAATCAATCTTGATCATTGATTTTTCTCAGGCCGAGGGTCTTTTACAGCTGCAGCCTCAAACACAGGAGCTGGAGGAATTTTTTCTTGACCACGTGGGGGCTGAGGTGACAAGCATATTTATCCAGTGGTGTTAACAAAAGTTTACTTAATGCAAAGTGGAATTCTGATCTGCAATTGCTTTAATCCACATTCCTCAGTTTTCACCCAACTGCAACCAACCGCATACCAGCGTTACAATAACATGTACTGATTATGGCAGCACACCTGTGTTGGGTCATTTTTCTGGCCAACTTTGTGCTAATACTTTCCACTGATTTTTATCTTTAGACTATAATTACTTTATTCCTTGCAAAGATTCTCTATCAAGTTAACAAATTTATTTTGGAAAATGACTTTATCCAGATATGTGCAAAACAAATCCCTTTTTAAAATAATTTGCTGTTAGCCTGTTTAAGCACCTGTTAGGTAAAATGACAAAAAATAATAATAAATTCAGTTTTCATGGTTGTAGTATTATGGCATTAAGAAATAAAAAGGGAGACAAAATTTCCAAAGTAACAAACTATCAAAACATGCTAATCACAAACCAGCAATTCTGCTGCTTGAATGCATCCATGTTGTGAGGACTCTGAAATAGAAGCAGCAAAAGACAGCAAATTTAATTGAAGAATATATATAAGGTCTACTAGAAATAAAGGCAAATCCTTACTGATGGAATTATAATGGAGTTGGGACATAATCTCTTGTTCTTTAATAAAGGAATGTCAGTGTTGCCAAATAATGGATGTGAAATGAACTCTTTTTGTTCATTATGTTTACCTTTTTTTGTGCTTTATACCAATGTATGTGTTTTAAATCATCAGTATGCGTACAGAAACTGGTGTAGGTTTCATTCATTTCGTTGATCATTACTGCTTTCCACTTCAGCTCCTTTTGAGAGAACTCAGCTGCTATCCCACTTGGTTCTTGAGTGAAGCCAAGCTGTTCTTACTACTCATTGATTTTTAATGTATGCTGACATGAGTGTCTAGTAGCAGATGAATAAGCATTTTAGGAGTAGTCAGGGTAAATGACCTGATACTATATGAGAGCTTTTATTTAACTTTCATTTGGTTAACAAATGTATTTAATTTTGCTGCTATTCTGTAAATAATTAATTACCTCACAAAACCTAATTTGAGAATTGTTCAGCAATGGAAAAAAACCCCTATGAATTCCCATGTTCATTTGAGTCCTTCTGAAGTGGAACATGTGACTTTTTAGGTTACAGTAGACAATATTTGCGCAGGTCTTTCTGAAGTACCCATACCTGCTATGTTTGCTGTATGGTTACTCTCTCTGACTTGTAGTGTTATCTACCTCACAGAATTTCAAACAAGCACCATTCTTTTTCTATACATAGTACAGTAGTTAGGTCAGAAAATTCAGTGTCTTATTACATCTGTCACAGGCAGCCTGGTGGTGCTGGTTCACTTAGTTTTGGTCGTTTTCTCTTTTAAATTTTGTGCAAGTGATTTTGGACTTGCAGACTAAGGATTCATGCAGTTTCATTTTTGTTGTTGCATAGTCTTCCCATGTTTGACCATTCTTCTCTCTTTCCCTACATGCTTAAAAATCATGGATGTTATTTCTCTATGTAATATATTTCACTATGTAGATGAAGCCTCAAGTACCACACAAATAGGAAATTCAGGTGAAAAATTGGTGTCCTGTCAATTAAGAGGACGCACTCATGGAAGCAAGGATGATGATCAAGGAGTTAGGAGATCCATTTAATATTTTGATCAGGCTTTTTAGTTATGAATTCAGTCATAGAAGCAGCTCTCAGGATGATAAATTTGGAATCTGCATTTGATGGTACCTTGAGTCGTAGATGCAGTGAATTCAGCTTCTGCCCTTGGCAGTGAAGGGCAGTTCCTTGACCTATCTTCCCTTCACCTTGACTTCCCTTCACCTCCAACTAGGACAGTTAAATCAGAAAGGAGACTGAGAAGTGTCCCCAGTCCCCCATGTGCTATGGGATACACTCAGTGCAGAGGGAAGCAAGTAAATTGAGTGCAGTGGCAGGGAAAAAAAGGGAAGCATCAAGAGGAGCCATGGAGAGAAGTCATAGTAGATGAAACTTCATATAGAAAAGGGAATAACAGATGCAAGTTATATACTAAATGTAAAGAGGGGGGCAAGGTTTTGTGAATAAAGGGCTAGAGAGTAAGTGCAGCTTAGACACAGGCCAGTGCCTACATAACAAAGATTTCTTTTGCTGAAATATCAGAAATTGTGTGTATTGTTTTCCTCAGTAAGACACCATCAAAATGTGCTCTGAATCTATACATATGTTCAGGTTAGAGTGAGCAAATCAGGTAGCATCACTGGTGTCTTTGGGGCAGCAGTAGTTTCACTGAACGGAAAGAATTCCTCAGAGAGAGAGAGAGAGAGAGAGAATACTGAAATTGGTACCAAAGTGGCACATGTTACAAGACCTGCAACATAAGGACTTCTTTAAACACTGTGTTTGAAGTATTGTGCTATGTTTTCATCTCTCATTTCATGTTTGACATGAAATGATACAGGTGATACAGCTCAAAATTTGAGATTTATTTTCTCTTTTGTTACAAGATGAAAAGACAATCTTCATCCTTCCTCTTCCCAAATTTATATAGATGTTAATAGAACCAGGGCATTGGTATTCTGCTGCTTAAGCAATCCTAGATCTTGCTTACAATTAAGAAAAGAGAGTGGTAAATTAATGAATAGCTGGCAGATTGCAATAGAAAGAATATTCCCATCAAAATATTTCAGCTGAAAAGAAGGGAGAGTTTACATCACATTGGGGAATTTCATTTTGTGTGTGTGGTTTTGTTCAGCATATATTATTCAGGGCTTTTGGAGACTGCTTTTTGTATTAGGAAAGCATTAACTGGAATAGTGTTTTATGTGGTTTATTCTGTATGAGGTATTTCATTCCTGGATATTCCAGTCATGACTATGTGCAATATGCTGCCATCTCTTTTAAAAATCAGAAGCAATCAACCAATTCCCTTAGAAAAAAAAAAAATCCCCCTCTCCCAACTTTGTTTTACTCTAAAAGGTATATGATTTATTCCTAACAAAATGTGTGTTCATGTGCATATATACATACATAAAGCACACCTGACATAATTACATACACATATGCACATGCATTAGTCATGAAACATTTGCACTCAAGTAAAGCCTGTATATAAATTATATTTCAGGAACAGCCATTCTGTTTTTGTCTGACTTCAGGAACTGCTGGTTAGGTATCACTGAAGAATGTATCACTTTTTAAGTGATACCATTATTACTTATAAGTGGACACCCCTGCCTTTGTGGTCTTTTGACATAAGTTACTTGAAAGATTGAATTTGCAGAGATGTGATTCTTCAGTAAAGTTTTTCCTTAACGCTGTTTAAAGTCTGTCCCTCTGAATCTTAACCTTATGAAGTTCTCCAAGCTTGGTAAAATATGTACTCTGTTTACTAATGACTAGGGACATTAGTATTTACCTATGTTAGAGCACTGTTGTTTATTTTGTAATGTACAAATCTAATGCCTCTCTGGAAAGTTGATATTAATAAAGCTTTCCAGAGTGGAAGACCATTTTGCTGGAAGTAAAATGTGTAAATCATATGAGATATGAACTGCACTTTATTTTTCTGTCTTCTCCCAACCAGTCTCTCTTCTCTGGGCCCCCCTATTCCTGTGTTACTAAATTCTTAACTTTTAATTTTCTGGATACAGCGCTCTCAATGATCCTAGTGAGGATTCCATGGAAGTAACTAATGAAACTTGCCTGTCAGATATTTACTTTAATCTTACTTATGCACAGTGAGAGTTCATAAAGGGAGCTATACTTGAGTGCTGACCCTCTTGAGGAGCTGGCAGAAGTCTTCTAGCAGAGAGTAACAAAGTGTAAATGCTAGGAGCTGAAATGTTAACTCGTAGTACTGCAGAATATAGATGCAGAACTGGGACACCAGCTTAGGTGGGGCTATGGTAAAGATCTTGGTATGAATGCAGCTCTCAGAACCATAAGCACTTCCATTGTCATCTTGTAATATAAATCGCCACAAGAGGATTGATAAGGATTAAGATACACTGAATAGTCTCTAGAACCTAATGTATTTTCAGAATGCATTCAAAATATCTAGGATGATAATCATAGAATCATAGAATAGTTAGGGTTGGAAAGGACCTTTAGATCATCTAGTTCCAACCACCCTGCCATGGGCAGGGGCACCTCACACTAAAGCATGTCACCCAGTGTCCAGCTTGGCCTAGAGCACTGCCAGGGATGGAGCATTTACAACTTCATGCTTATCAAGGGATTTATTTTTATCTCTTTGGATTGCTTTGTGTGATAGCAATTCAGACTTGGGGAAAATAATTACACGGTGCTTGTTTCCTGGAGGGCCAAATACATAAGAGACAAGTAGCATGCTCTTGAGACTTGTGTTTGTCCTTCAGCTTGATTGGTTTTCTGAAGTCTGGTAACAGGGGCTGTTTTGGGGGATGTTTCACTTCATTTTTGTGTTCACTATAGCTGGGGATACCCTAGAAATCTTTTCAAGTAGAGAAAAAGAAAAGCTTCATTTTGCAGCAGGCTGTTTCATTGATTTGAGTACCAGAATTCACTCAGTTTCTTCAGTTGTTTCCTCCATATTTTTTTTTTTTTTTTTTTACTAGCATAAATAAAATAGTTCTGTATGTGAAAAGGAATTTTTGATCTAGTATTTGGTCCTAGACTGGGGGACTCAGGGAACAGGGTTTGGCTCATCCCTACCTTACAATTCCCAAAGCAAATTTGGCTGAAAAGATAAAATTCAGGCTGGCATTGCTCCTAAGTCACTGGAGATGCAACTTTCCCACAGACACATCATTATATCTGCTTTATTCATATTTCTTTAGTCAATTTAGCCAAAGTCCTATTCCCTTAGCTGACCTGAGAGACATCTTAGTTGCCTTTATTTGTGAGGAGGGGGTTAGCATTAAAATTTTACTTATTTGTCTGTAAAAAAAACCCCAAGCCAACAACCAATCAGAATACCCAGCCCCCCCAAAAAATCTTGTGTGATTTAGACCTCTGTGAATTTCCTGTGACTTTGGAAGGCAGAGTTACAGCTGTCATATCTGATTTGGTTAAACCAGATTTGACTTTGTCCCTTATGAGTTCTTAAAGTAGATGGTAATGAAAGACTGAATTTGCAGGAAAGCAGATTTTATTGATAACTCTAATTTAGGAATCTGAGAAGGTCAAGCCAATTGAATTGAAGAATTCAGAGGCATTCCAGTTTGCGTAACACACGAGAAATTTTTAGTTATTTCATAGTATTATGATAAACTTTGCTAGTGTATTTGTTCATTTTGGACACTAGGAAGAACTAAGGTACTTCAGTGTTTTGAAATAAATCACTCTAAGTTTTGTTTGGTGAGACCATGAATGATTAATACCTAGTTTAAAAGAGAAGCCTCAGCTTTTTCAGGAATTTATAAGCATTGGGAAGACTTCCTTCCCCCCCCCCCCCCCCCCCCCTTTATTTTCTAAAGAATGTTTTTCTAAAAGTCCTAGAGAAAAGTCACAAATCTCTTAGAGATTTACTGGTAGTTATCATTAAGAATTGTGAAGGTCTGCTTATATCATGACTGCCCTTTTATTTGATGTTGAGTGCCTGCTGGCATAGACCCCAGATACTGACTGAAATGCTACATGTGAAACCAAATAATTACTCCTGATAGGGATAATATATCAGCATTAGGACACTGATAGTGGTAATTCTCCATGTCATTTAGATAGTAGATAACAGAACTACAGCAACTGATAAATGATTAGCTTAAGTCATGAAATGAGGCACATGTGTGTTTTCCTAGTGAGGTATGTGAGAATTACAGTTAATTTTTATTTATGCAGGCCTGTAATTTAGACAGTGATTTCAGATAGCGGCTTTAGTGAGACAGGAAGAGAAGAACGTTGGGTTTTTTCCAGCTCACTGCTAAAGATACTCTTCATTTCCCCTCAGTATTTCAGAGCATGTCAAGAGAAGAGGAAACCTCTACAGGTCTCAGAGATGTCCCTGAGGAAGATACAAACATATATACTTCTCAATTTATAGTGAGTTTCCAGACATCCTCATGTTTATAGGATGCTCTCTCTTACGCTTCTTCCAAACCTGAAATGGAAGGGAGAGGGGAGGAAATGCCTCTCTCCTTGCTTTTTTGGACACATGGAAATACCCAAGGAACGGGATTAAAGCTCTCCCCGCTCCGTAAATCCTCCTCATTCCCCTGTAAATCTGTGTCTGGTTACTGTTCATGAAGATATAGTAAACCATTATTTGCCTTAATCCAATCTCTTATCTGTAAGAGATCAAGATGTGCCTCAGGATGCTGGCTGATTATCCCACATCTGTCTGTGGTGGAGGTCTTGAAGCCCTGGCTTTTTGAGCAGCTGGGTTGTGCAGCTGTCAAGGGCTAGTGCCTCCACCCTGATTTAATATGGCCATTTCTGTCTTCTGCAGTTTCAGTTTTGCCTTCCATCATGAACTGTTTTTTATTTAGTTCTGAAATGATGAGCAAAGTCATGTATAAAATACTCATTATGCTTTCTTTGGTGCAGCCAGATGTACTTTGCTAATGAAAGCAATGAGGCAGAGGTAATGAATTTATTAACAAGATAGAAAATTGATCTTTTGCCACACAAACTACTTACTTGCATACACTTAGAGCCCAAAACCAAGTATTTTGTATGCCTTCTGCTCCATGTTAAAGGATTTGTTTTGCTCATAGTCACTGCTATGAATTTGAATAAGTTTATATGAGGAGAGTGGTAAAAGGTGCATGATAAAAGTTGAAATTAAGCCAGGAACAGATGTTGTTAACAAGGGTATTACCTTCAGACCATTTTTTAAATCTGTATTTTCTTTTCCTAAAACGTGTCTGGCTCGGGCTTTAGCAAGCCGGTCTGAAAGTCTGTCTGTGTTTGATGAAAAACAGAATATCCTGTAAGAGACGCAGAAAAATTGCAATGAAAGAAGCAATGCAGAAGAAAAAGCAGATTCAAACAATTCTTTCAGCCACCCACACTGTCGCAGCAAAGCTTCAGGAGGAAAAGACCAAGGTTTTGAAATTAACGAGATTTTGCTTAGACCTTTGGAGAAAAATATATAGGTTATATTATGAGGGCTGTGTAGATGCTTGTGGGCCCAACAGCAATGCCCTTAGCTGTGCTGAGTAGCACCTCTCTTCCACACTTGAGTTACTGGGGCTACTGAAACAATGCAGCACTTTTCAATGCATTTATGAAAATTTAAGTCATATTTTTGGCTGCAGAGGTGGGTTTTGGCAGAAACAATGCGTTCTGATCATTTAGGGGATAGACGTGTAAAAATGGTGTACTTAGTCCAAACCACCCCAAAGCATAATTACAGCTGAAGCAGAGAGAAGCGGTAAGACTAGACTGTATAATCACTTTTTACACATCTTTTGGCTGCTGGAAATGTGATCAGTCACCATAAATCCCATTTTATACAAAGATAGTAAGTAGAACTCATAACAGCTTTTTGGCTGTTTATGTTTCACTGCTGGCTATTGATATCTGACAAGGCAACATTAATCTTGTCTCTCCGGCAGCCAGAAGAAGAAAAGTGCACATGGGCATCCAGAGGCTGCAGAGGAAGCACAGAAATACACACACTGGAAAAGGTGGAGAGGTCAAGTTTAGCATACAATCCCTGCTCATGACTAAGTTAAAATATTGCCCTTCAGCTGCGAAAGGCTGGATTTCAGCAGCAAATTTGACCAGACAGACCACACAATGAAGTCCTCGCTTCTGAGACCCACCAGCTTGAAAAAACAACAACCCCTGATGTTAAGACAAATGCTTTGAAGAGTGGTTGATATTAATCAGGTGGTGCTACTGGTTTGGAGTTCGTTAGTCATTCTGTATGAGTAAAAATGCTGATAAAGGACATAATAACATTACAGAGCCAAGGCAGTTTTGTAACACTAGAAGCCACAGACCTGAATCCTACTTAGGGGGAATTGGTCAGGGTCCATTTCAAAATTTCTTAAGCCAAATTCATCTCAGGGCTAACTCCTTTGAAGTCACTGGAGTTACAGAAGGAATTAATTTGGCCCTTCTGCTCTGTAAGTTAGCAAAGATCTGACTAGCAATCCTATTCACCGTGTTGGAGGTTTATCATTTCAGTGTGGATTTCTCAGAGGAACCCCCAAGAGAACACATTGCATTCCCGCTGTGGGCAGCCCTTGTCTTCCCACCCTCTCTTCCCATCTGTTTCTTAATTGCTGTAGCAGCTGAACAATATTATTTTTTTTTAACTATCACTTACAATGAAAATATCTGCTTTCTTGTTTTGTGTGTTTGCCTGCAACTATTTCTAACATGTCGAAGCTGGGCATGGCCTTGGCTCACTGAAATAAGTTAAAACTCTCTGTGCCTGGCTGCACTTGGACTGCAGGCACAGCTGAATCTTGGTAAAGCAGCATTGGATCCAGAATTGCTTTAATCTGACTGAGGGGATGCAGTGACTGTTTCTGCCTTCCTCCTCCTCTCAGAAAGCAGTGTTTGTCCAGCCATGTGGTGAGCTGCCGCAGGGAACCAAATCAATTGAAAATTAACCCAGGAATATCCATGTTCAGCTGCATCAGTAGAAGAGGATGTGATAACAGAGTGGGAGGGCTGAGACCTGGCTGGAGGTGA
The DNA here is from genome assembly GCA_028858755.1 of Ara ararauna. Classification (NCBI taxonomy): domain Eukaryota; kingdom Metazoa; phylum Chordata; class Aves; order Psittaciformes; family Psittacidae; genus Ara; species Ara ararauna. The sequence continues at coordinate 70,624,035 of CM054377.1, read as the reverse complement.
CTGGCGCCACTGGACGTGGCCACTAAGGTCCTTGGTGGCCCTTCTGACTGTTGAAAGAAAGGAAGGAATCTCCCAGCCATCTCCAGCTACCTGCATTTTTTGCATTTGGGGGCCTGCTGTGTTTTGTGTGTCTTTTGTCTCTGTCAGTGGCTGTTAGGAAGGGTGACAAGATGAGGAGAAGGGCCTGGCTATGTAAATTGGAAAGAGAACCGTACTGATATCTATGCTTTCCATTCAAATCCTCCTGGAGATTCAAAACGTGCAACTATGTAACAGTATTTCATTTTTTTCCCACTGAATGTTACATATGACCAGGAGACAGGAAAAAGTTTTATGTAGATGAAATGGGGACAAGCATTTATGAATACTGAGGCAAATAATTCTTTACCTTTTTTCTTTCATGCTCTTTCCCTTTCCCTTCTCTACCTGCTAAGGGGCTGCTTTTGTAGAACCAGACCCAAAGTCTGGTCTGTAAATTATCCGATATTTAACATTACAGGCTGGGGGGAGTGGCTTGTTTAAGAACAAGATAATATGATACTTCGAGGAGCTGAAATACCCATTGTGTTGCAAGTTAATAGTTGGAGAAGTTTTATTTTTCCCATAGAAGTACATTTTAAAATATAACAGGCTGATACCTAAATACTATTTTTCAAAATGTATTTTTCTGTGTTACACTTGCATCTGTCAAAGAATACTTTGTATTGCAGTCTAGTGTTATGTGAGGCTTCCCCTGAGAAGCCCGCATTTCCCCTTCAAGGAAATATACTCCATTTCTGTCTCTTATCAGCCACTGGTCTTCCAGAATGGTGAGCAGTGGAGTATTTCTCCAAGTGTTGACAGAAGGTTCCTGAGAATGTAACTTCTTCTTTAGCAAACAAAAGAGCACAGTGACGAAGGGAAGCGAAAGAAGTCTGCTCTGTATTCAAGAATTAAGAGTAAAAATCCTAAAATCTTACTTCAATTATAAATTTGATCTCAGTATGGTTTTCACCAGACTGTGGCAAGTGGATAATGGCTTGCAATTTTGTTTTATTTTGATTTTTAATGTGGTATCATAATCATAGAATCATAGAATAGTTAGGGCTGGAAAGGACCTAAAGATCTTCTAGTTCCAACCCCCCTGCAAGGGGCAGGGATACCTCACACTAAACCATGCCAACCAAGGCTCTGTCCAACCCACCCTTGAACACTGCCAGCGATGGAGCATTCACAACTTCCCTGGGCAACCCATTCCCCTGCCTCACCACCCTTACAGTAAAGAATTTCTTCCTCATATCCAATCAAACAGGGGAAGTTTAAAGTTTGAACCCGTTACCCCTTGTCCTCTCACTACAGTCCCTCATGAAGAGTCCCTTCCCAGCATCCCTATAGGCCCCCTTCAGATACTGGAAGGCTGCTATGAGGTCACCATGCAGCCTTCTCTTCTCCGGGCTGAACAGCCCCAACTTTCTCAGCCTGTCTTCATATGGGAGGTGCTCCAGTCCCCTGATCATCCTCGTGGCCCTCCTTTGGACTTGTTCCAACAGTTCCATGTCCTTTTTATGTTGAGGACACCAGAACTGCACACAATACTCCAAGTGAGGTCTCATGAGAGCAGAGTAGAGGGGCAGGATCACCTCCCTTGACCTGCTGGTCACGCTCCTTTTGATGCAGCCCAGGATATGGTTGGCTTTCTGGGCCTCATTTAAATAAAATGAGTAAGGATATGAAAAGAATATAAGGCTGAACAAGTGGGGTCCATCAGGCTTTTCTGGAATAAAATGATCTCATCTGTTCCAATTATTGAATCAACATCCCCTTTTTCCCTTTCTGTTTTCCTGCACAAGAAATTTTTGGGGTTTGATCATGAAATTCATTGATATACATTGATAGGAGTAAGACATGCTTTCACCTATATACTCTAACATCATGCAAGTAAAAATGCAACTTGTTTTGCAAGTGTTGAAAGGACAAGGTGTTGTGATTAGGAGATGATTAGTTGGAGGTCGGTGACTGGATCAGTGTGTTTCCCAGCAGCAATGTCTGAATTTCCTTATGATGTACATGCTCCTCAACCATTGAGGCCCCTGATGGAAGAAGCTTGCTGCTTACCATTTTACACACACCAGCTGACATGCTGCAGACTGCCTTGTCTTCAGGAGAGCCCCACTCTCATGCCTAGAAATGGTGACCTTCTAGCTTAGTGTCATAAAACTGTGGGTTTGTTTATATGCCTGTGTCCTAGAGTGTCATTGTTTAATCTTAAACTTCATAGCATATGTGGTGGTATTGGTACCGTGCTGAAGATAATTTTTGATCACAATGAAGGATTTTGACGAACTGAAACCATTACTGCTCAGTCATTTCTTTCAGCATTTCTACCATGTTGCAAAAGATAGTGGATAATAGATTCTTCCAAGTCTTAGAGTTCAGAAAATGTGTTCTTGAAAGTAAAGCACACCTCTAGAATGCCTAAATAGAACAGCAGATGTTACTGGAAATAATATGAAGTGGATTTTTCTACTAGTCTATATCTAAGTGGGAAGATAGATATTATAAAGAAAAAGCCTGTTAGTTTTTCTGTGGTGCTGTATTGTACTTCTGCAAACTTCAGGTAATTTAAATTATTCTCCCTTTTTGTACAATAAATACTTTAGGTCTAAATCTGAAACACATATATGCAGGTGCTTAATTTTAAACACCAAAGAGGATTACGCATGTTCATGAAGCTCATCATGTGAGTAGACCATGGTGCTTTGTGTAGGGTTAAGGTAAGGTCCTGCGATCTTCTGTGTGTGAGGGATCTCTTGTGTCCTCTGAAGGCATCTCAGCAGAGTGGTCTCATACACATGACCCAAATCCTTTGCATACCTGCCAGCCTGAAAAATCTGTCTTTATCACAGATGTGTTGAAGGGACAGTGTCAGTCTGAAATGTCTGAGAATGAGCACTGAGAAAAGGTTAACCCTTATTTATAGGATCAGATGAACTCTGAAGGTTTTTACGACCTGAAAGGTAAAGAAACATTTTGATAAAAACTGATATGTTTGTTTTGATATAGTTTTTACTCAATGACCCTGGCATACATGATGGGGAAGTACATGTGCTGAAAGAGAGGACTGTGCCCTGCCATGTCTAACATGATGAATTTGCATTGATGGTTAAAGACTTAAATGAACTTGGGTTTTCAGAAGTAAAATGTCACTAAGTAACTTCTGTAGCAAAGCTGGACATGGAATTCGACAGGCTGTTACAGAACTGGCAAGAAATCCTCTGGCAACCTTGTTTACTGTGATTTTGGGGAATTTATAGCAGAAATTGAGTATCATAATGCATTTATTTTTTAATTAAATGCTTTGGATAGGTATGGAGAGTATTTTGAAAATAGAGTTTAACCACTAACAGATATGATAAAATGCCTGCCGATCGGAGTTTTTCAGTTGTCATGGTTGACAAGTGGCTCCTCGCAGCCCTAGCTCTTGGACCTCATTCTTCCAGTACTGCTTAAAGCCTGGACTAAATGGACCTCTTCTCAAAGTAGCTGGGCTGGCTATGGGAGAGTGGCCCATTGGTTTCTGAGCACTTGAAAACACAGCCATCATTGACCGCGCTAGTACTTGCTGAGGTTTCAGCATGTCTCAAGGTCAAACATTTATGTATACATATGCACAAAGTGCCAAGGCATAAGCTCTGCAGTCTTTGCTTTCCAGGTAGTAGCTGCTGTTCCCCCATTCATATATAAACTATGCAGACAGCAGCATTCCTTACATTGCATGAGGCATTAGCGCTCTCTCCAGTACTGCTTTGGGATAAATACATACCCCAGATTCAAGTTGCAGCACGTATTAAAAAATAAGGTCCTTGAAATCGTGTTTATTAAGCACATTTGCACATTGTCTTTTAAAGAGTGTATGAAAGTTGAGTTAAAGAAAATGTCCTCAGGTTTTTGTTTATAAGAATAAAACCACTTTGGTTCACCTTTAAAGGGAGTGAAAATGAGAGTCTCTTACTGCTGTCTCTGATTTTTGTGTTCCTAGCACAGTTTGTCTAGCCTTGTGTGGAAGTTATGCTAGGTTGCTTTTGTTTTGTTTTGCATGTATGTTCTGCAGAGTAGTTTTTAATTTAAATTTTATTAGATAAATAATAGAAGGAATTTGAATGCAAAATAAATCTGCATAAATTAATGTAACTTTCACCAAAGGAGCATAATGATGAAGAAAAAATCTTTGCTGTTACCTAAGATAGATGGGCATGGAAGTATAATTTAGTGGAACTGATGTATGTATGCAAACTCATGGGTATTGGACTGGGACTCAGTGCGCCTGGATTAACATTCATTAAATGCTTCCCTCGCTGGGTCTCATTTCAGATTGCCAGGAACAGTGTCTTCCCCTGAGAAGTGTTTTAATATGTGCTGCTTTCCTTCCTTGGTAACAATTATTACTATTTTTAGCAAGTCAGAATTTGTACTCCTTGACAAAACAAAAACAATTAAAACAATAACAGCTGAATTAAGAAATGAGTACTTAATTATCTGGAGAATAAAAAGCTGGAGAAGCCCAGGGGGATGCAGCCTGTGTGCGTTCCCTGCCAGGGCACCATGTCAGTGTGTGAAACTCCATGATAAGAGCTAGAAGGTTAAATCTAGTTTTCAAAATCTAATCTTATCTTATTTACATGTGGCATCTTGATGCAAAAACCTCTTGTAATGCAGAGTACTCCATTTTTCTTAAATAGCTCTTAGTTCATGAAACCTTTAGAAATTTATTTAGTGGAGCATTTTGTTTGTATTCTGCTCTCTTGCCTTATATGGCTCTTTTGCAACTATATGCTGGATGGAAATCTTAGACTAAGCTTTGGTTGTAACCAAAAAGGAATGGCTTCTTATCTTTTCTGGAACTGACATTCTCTCTGTAGCTTACTTTGTGTTCCAGGTTTTTTTGAGAAGCTATTAATCTTCTTTCTTTGCTCTTTTTACTTTTCCTCCCCACTTGCACAGTGGCTTTTCCTGGACCCACTCTCATGGTTCAGCTGCTAATGCACAATCCCTGCCTGCTTCTGTGAGAGTTGTGTGAGGCTGAACAGGGTGCTGAACCTTAAACAATCTTTGATTCTTTGGGTTTTGTGGGGACTCTTTACAGTCATTTTCTGACTGTAGAACTGAGAACCTTTTTCTCAGAAATGATTCTTACGTATTTTAATAGAAGTTTTGACTCTTCTGACTTAAACCAAAACTTTGAGAATAATGGGAAGAGATGTCTTTTAAGAGGATAGGAATTTCAACATGATACTATATCATAGTGTGCAGTTTAATATATTACAGTATGCTATAGCATAGTGTAGCTCTTTTAGTTGCCAGAGCCTAATGCTATTAAATAGTCAATGGCATAGTAACCCTTGTAGCAATTAAAATCAGGGGAAAGCATGTTGAAGTAATCAGCTGATTTCACAACATTGCACACTGGAATGACCAGTTTTTCTGTTCAAGTGTATGATACTCGATGAAATTATCATTCCTAAATAATCCTAGCTGGGTTATTTATGTTTTAGTTTGGTGCTTGCATACTCTAATTGGAGATCACATATAACCTGCAACTAAAGCAACTAAATCTTGTGACATGTTTTTACGAAAGTTTTTTTTTCAGGTTACCGTTATCATTAAATTTATCTATTGAAAGGTAAACTCTCAGTACATTAATTTTCTGTCATGAGATAAAATCTTGTGAAAATTTGGCTTATATGAATGGGAAGGAAGACATTTTACCCCAGGTCCAAATTCTGAAAAAAGGTTGTTTTTTGCAAATTCTAAATGCAGCTCATCCCTCCTAAAACATTTTTATTCCCATGTTATGTTGCATGAGTTTTTTTCTTTAATTTCCCTATGCTTCCCTCTAGAAATAGTAATTCCCCCTGAGGGGTGGTTGTTGCTGTAATTTTGAAGTTGCTTCATTCAAGGTGGCTTTTGTTCTTGCCAAAACCTTCTGATAAAAATCAATCTCCTAAATTATATGCCTTCTGAATCACTTATACACGTTGTCAATATGTATCTGTCACCTTCCAAGGCCTTTGGAAGGTAGCATGCTCCAGAGGCCAGCCAAATTGGTCAAGTCCATCCCTGTGCTGAAAAAATTAAATGAGAAAACAAATACAGTCCCCTCACTGATCTAAACCCAAAAGTTAGAAGGACAGAAATAATCTTGATGGGCTCTGGGGTGTTCCCATCTCTGTTGCCTTCACCCCTTCCCTGTGCAGCAAGGGAAGTATCTTCCTACCTGTTGCCACCTCCAACCACCAGTATGGAATGCAGCCTGGGGACACCACCCTGCAAGCATGGGAAAAGCTTTGTCCAAACAGATGGTCCACTGCTGCCAACTGCACCTCAATTTCTTTGCTGATTTTAGAAATGGGCTGTGGTACTGTTGCTTTTACTTCATCCTTTGTCAGCTATACACATTCGTGTTATAAACTCATTGAGAATCCATCCTATGATCTGCATGGTGCTCATTGCTGGGAGGTAATAGTATAGGATTGCATATGAAGCCAGACTCACTGTCTCAGATTTGTTTCCAGTCTGCTTCACAGTGAGGTGATCCATCAGACTGATGCTGGTGTGGGATCAGAAATTGAGTCACTGGACATGCCAAGTTCCCCTGACCCTGCTTCCCGGTAGCATGTGTTGCTGCGTCCATCTGTGGCTGTTCTCATTTGGCTTTGTCTCAGGTGGAAAGGTGATGCTTACAAGAAAGGCTGTCTAGAACTAGGATGGACAAAAAACACTCAGCTCCTTTCAGATATCAGGCTGCAAAAAAGATTCTGGCTGTAGGAGTTTGAAATATCCCTGAGCTTTCTGAAAATGAATGTGTTTTATAGGCATTACAGACCTCCTTCAACCAGCAAATACTCATGCTGAGAGTTTGCAGACGCCGACACATTGGCCCTAATTAACTGGATCCAGTCCATGGTCTTCACGTCACTTGGTCTTATTAAATGTTTATGTGCATCTGTGAAAATTCCCCATGCTAATTCTTTATTCTAACCAGTGTCTAAATATTTCAGACAGAACAAGTAATAAATGAGGCTGGGGAGCCAGTACTGACTAAGGAGATAAGGATTAGATTTGCCTGTGCTTGGTGATGAATGAATTATGATTCACAGGGTGGTGGGACTGGCTTGCTGGTGCAAAATGAAATTGCTGCCAAGTGAAGAAAAAAAAATAGATTAAAAAAACCTTGTTCCAGGTAATCAGTGACCGAACAGCTTTCATGTGTTAAAGGCTTTCTCATATTGTCATGCTGCAGAACAAGACCTATGTAAATATCTGTTTGGCCAGAAACAGTTAGAAAAGAGCAACTCACTCGACAGAACAGAAAATGAGTGAAAAAGTGATGTGGCTCACTGGAAGCACTTGAGTAATTTGGTTTGGCAGAGCTGATAGGCTGGTGCTATGTTATAAGAGTATTCTGGAGAAGAGAAATAATATGTAGGCATGTTCACTTCCCTGTTTTTTTTCCCCCTTCCCTTGTAATAGAATAAACACTAGTTATTATAGAAACATTGCAGTGTAATGCATACCCAACCAGCACATATTTTGCTGTAACAAATGACACGTTGCAGACTCTCTTTTATGGACATAGAAGTAAATGATAATGGTTTTCACATTTAAATACTGTTTTCAAAGTTGAATTCAGTTAAGGAGCAAACTTTGTAGAGATTGAACAGAAATACTACATACATATCTGGTGCTTATTGAAAATGGCTAATTTTCAAGGATTTCTTTTCTCAAAAATGAGTCTGAGGTGAGTATGAAAAGAAGGTAAAAAAATCCCCAGCCAACCCCCAGCCAACCAACCAAATAAAACTACAGTGGTCCAGATGTGCTCATTGTATTCTATATAACTCCACTTTAGAATGTCTCTTGTATCTGGGTGCTTTCTTGAAAGTTTCTGTATTTTGGGGTGGAGAGACAAAAAACCTTTCTATGGAGGAAGACTTGCTAAATCCTGAGCAAAAGTAAGTGTATAATTTTGTGGTGCCTTTGCTTGCACTTGCATGACAGGTGTGGAAGTAGGGACAGAATGCTCTGCACTGAAATGGTGACTCCAGTAAGGGCCTGAGTGCAAGCTTTCACAGTGCAGTCTGTGTGTAGAGTCAGGTCCAGATGTTAACATCAGCCACCATGGATTTTCTCTCTGTCTCTGCCGTTTTTTTAATTTCTTCTCTGTAGCAAGCACTTGGAAACTTCTTGCAAGATAAATGAACTGTGGTGGCAAAGGGAAGGTGAATGCTTTCCAGGATTTAAAGGCAAGGTGTAGTATTTCAGATTTAAAGAACACTTTCTGGGAGAGGGAAAAAGTATGTGTTGTGAAAGGTTGTTGACAAAATACCTCACCTATTGCTGCTGTATTGCCTAAAATCTAAGTGGAAGGATTTTGTTTACTTTGCAGAAGAAACTAGCAGTGTTTTAATGTAGAGCTCAGCAGAGGCACAAAGTTTGTGGTACGCAGCCTAGAGCGATAGGTCAATGGAGGTTATTTGAAGGATGGGAACAACCAAAAAGATCACTTAAAAATGTTTGCTAGCTCTTTAATGTTGAATGACAGGATGTAAAAATCCCAATGGCCCTCATTTAGAAAGCAGCACTGAGCCTGCCCGCTCTCTGGTTGTGGTGAAAATATCTGTGCCCTTGGAAACACAGCCCTTGCTGTCCTCCAGATTTTCTGTGTGATTTGTAACTGCTGAACTCCTGACTACGGTGCATGTCCTTCTAATGCCTTGCCAACTTGCAGAATTGTTTGCTACCCATGATTTGCAAAGGAACCCAAGTTCTAGAATTGTGCTGACACAGTGTTTTTTCTCAAAATTGCTGCAAGAGCACAGCAGGCCAAACAGGACAGCATCCAGGTTACCTTGTGCTGCTTCCAAAAGCAATGCTGTTAGAAGAGCTGAGGGAAGCAATCTCTGCAAAATGGAAAAGGACATTGTGAATGTGTAGAATGTGATTAAACTCAAAATTAAGAGCGTATCACAAGATGGATCGCTCGTTTTAATTTCAGCACACGTGGCGGTAAAAATGCTTGTCATTTATGCTCAAAGCAGCAGCAGGGTGAACAGTTGCCAGTAGGCTGACTGACTTTGTCCCTTCTCCAGGTCAAAGCATTTGGCGAGAACACAGTAACATAAGTGAGGGCAGACCCCTGTTCCACCTACATCCTCATCTCCCTTTTTCAAATCTGCTCCTTGCCTCAATCCCACCCCCCGATAGCTACTTGCTGAACATTTAAGTAGATGGTGCTACATCTCATCTCTTTGGGTAAGATGCTAATGGACTCCGTGGCTGGTGTTATGGGTACTGACTTAGGGCAGTTAAGTATTCCTCATTGTTTTAAAGGGAGCAGCTTTAATCATCTGGCTAGCGTTCAGTCAGAAATCCTTAATTCAGTTAACATGTATTTTGCTGTCAGGAAAATCAAGTCTGGGCGACTGTGGCAAAGCAGCAGTCTAATTCTGCCAGACGTCATTGGGAAAGCAGAAAAGAGGATGGAGAGAAAAGAGGGCTGTTTGCATCAGTGAATTGTCGATTCATTAGAAGGATGAAAAGGGACGGACTGGATTAATGCTTGTATTTAACTGATGTAGAAACAGTTCTCTCTCCTTTCCTTAATTAAAAAAAATCGAACAAACAAGCAAACAAAAACCCCAAAACCAAGCAACTATTTACAATTATCAGGTTTATGAAAAAAAAAAAAAAAAAAAAAAAAAGTGGTAGGTTATGCAGGTAAAAATGCAAAACCTGTTCTAAACTGTGTTCTGGAATATCCAGTGACCTGAGAGTGTAAAAGTGAGACCAAGAGTGTTTGATGATGGTCATGTGAAATTTCACAAAGCATAGTTTTGCTTCTACATATTGAATTAATTACTTCATAACTTTGAATGTTTGAAGGTTGTTTTTGTATTTGTAAACTGTAGAAAATTTAAGCAAACAAGTTAATAAAGAGAAAGCTTAAATCAATCAAAACCACTGTTGCTAATAAGCATTGTGTGACAGAGTTCCACTGATAATTCAGAATAAGAGACTATGAATGCAAACAGATTGTTACCACTACTAATAATATACAACATATGTCTGTGGTTGACAGCATGGCTTAGATACCATGGGAGGTTGTGGTACACGTTTACTGTAAAGAAGGCAGTCATTGCTAGTATGAACGTGAATTTTTTTTAACCGTATCCAAAACTTTCTGAATACCGAACTTCCAATCCCAAGAGTAGTTGGATGATTTGCTTTTAAATCAGGTCTAAAATCAATAAGGATGATCTTCCATTTTTGAAGTAGCTAGAAATCTTCTAATACATCATGAAATTCTTTTAATATTTCATTATTTGATCTCCATAGTGTGGCCTTCCTTTGTTAGTTTTTACTGTGTTGCATGTATTTTTCAAGCAAAAGATGAAGGTACATTCTAGAAACATGGTGAATTTTGTATGTGTGTGCCATGATAAACCATCTGTAGCTTCATTGTTGAAAATTTCCGGCTCCTAATAGAGAAATAATGGAAGCTGCATCTGATTATTTTAGGATATATTCTCTAGCTATTCCATGGAAATATGAAATTATTTTTATCATCAGAAGAATTTGATACATTTTTCATAAGCAGCTGCAGGACAGATGGTACACTATTAAACAGTATATTTCAATATACAGATATCTTCTGTGGTGTTTGTTGTTCAACAGTTTTGAAATACTTTTATTTGAAGGATTTTTAGACTGACTTCAGTCTGACAACTTCCCTCATGCTGGTGTTTGTTAAGAGGATTCACTAATGGGTTTCTTATAAGTCTTCTGTTGATATGACTTATGTTTTTAAGATAAACGATATTGGTTTTAATGCTTTAGATGTAGTGGGCAGGAAGCCTCCAAAATATATTACCAGCTCCAGAGTTTGGACTGTTGTGTCCTATTAAAAAAAAAACAAAAAAACAAAAAAACAAATGAATTTGCTCTTATTATTCAACTTCTTGGAAATCCAGAAAAATGGATGCCCTCCTTGCACCCTGCTGACTTAGTGCAGGCATACAGACTTGAAGAGGGGGTTATGGACATTTTGTGGGCAGCTGTGTCACTGTTGCATATGACAGCATTCTTACTGTGCAGCAATTTTCTTAAGATGAGTTGGAAAACTTCAAAGCCATTGCATCTCCAGTAAAATAACATCTGGATTTTACCATGCCTCTCTGCGTAAGCCCAGTCTTGGACAATGATGTCTGTCCATGGCTCAGAAAAGCTGTGTTTTGGGATCTCCATTACTGTCTGAACTGCATCTGGTTCCAAATAGTTTGCTGTTTTTGCTGGAGAATGGAGAAATCGTGGTGGAAACCACAGAGCTGGTTAGGATGCAAGAAGTAGAATGTGTCAAGTCTTGGGATTTAGTTTCCTCTGAGTCAGTCTTTTGAGGTTAATAAGCACTCATGCTTCTTTCTGTGGGATATAGCTTTCTAATCCTTCCTTCTGTACTCTTTATTGACCACAGGAAAACATTGCCTGGAAATAAGGGAAAAAAGTATTTTATTACTGGCTGATCGCAGAGTTAGGATACAGCTAAAGATGCAATATGTGGTTAAATTGATGCTGTTTTCATAATTTATAGGCTATTTTTTCATTATTAATTTATTTCTCTAAGAATGATGCTAAGTAGTCTGGGTTTTTTATTGCTAGAGTTTGGTGTTGTTTTCCCAAATATTTAAAATATAGAGGGGGGAGGGAACTAGATGATCTTAAGGTCCTTTCCAACCCTAACTATTCTATGATTCTATGATTCTATCATTAGCACTTTAATAATGGCATAAGATGTATAAATTCAGAAAGACAAGTATAGAACATTGATATACTAGACAGATAATGTATCACTTTTAAAAACCCCATTACCTGCATTCCTCAGGAGGGAATTTTCAAACAGTTTTCTATGGAAGCTCTTCTATGGAGTGGTAGTCCAGCAGCTGGAGAGACGTATCTATTTTAACTAAAAATGTCTTTAAAAGGCTAACACTGCAGGAAAAAAAGCAAAATCAAGGAGGATTTGAACATCAAAACCAATTTTCATCTCTTGGTAATTTGATACTGGCAGAATTAAAGAGCTTTCGGAAGGTATGGAAGCTCTTTTTGACTGGCAGAATTAAAGAGCTTTCGGAAGGTATGGAAGCTCTTTTTGCCTCTGAAATTGCTCTCACTGTGAACTTCTTTGGTTTTGGCTTTGTGATGAATTTGCTGATCATCGGAGTCAGTGGAAGACAGCTGCCATACCATTCCTCTGATTTATTTTAATGTATTACATTAGAAGAAGAAAAGATTCAAAGTGATTGGAAGGTCTTTCAAAGACATAATTGCAGGAAGGAAAGGCTTGTTTTGCACCTCAAATACACTTGAAGAAGAAAATCTAATACAGGCTAAGACTTTGTAGAAGAGAGGACACCTTAGAAGCTGCAGAAGGCATGGCTATGTCTGATGTATGGGCAGTAAGATTACATTTATAGACTGCAAGGAAACAATAGTAGATGTTCTTGTTGAAATTGCAACTTGAGATTTTTCTGCTGATTTTCTTTAGGGTGCTGGCAAAATAAGTATTTTACACAAATACCTGGCTGAAATTGTTTAACTTATTCTCCTGTGGATCTCGGAATAGATGCATGAATTGAGCAAACTATTTGGCCCTTGAAGCTATTATATGCCAGACTGCTAAAATACCTGTTAATCTGAAATACAGTAAGCACATAATTGAAGTGTTTATTGACATTACAAATATAGTCTTGAATCTTTTTTTGGAAAAAATAACCTTTGGGTGATGGCAGTCTTTGTTTTTGTAAGGTTTTTGCTTTCCTTTTCCCTCCCCTTCTCCCTCAAAATAGCCTTACGGTAAGGCTATACATGAATTCTTGCTTTGGTAATGACTTGCCAATTGTTCATTTGCACAGAATCGCATAGACATGGCAAAAATCACTCCATTCCTGCCAGGAGGGCTTGCAAGGAAACTTTTGGTCCTGGATTGCTTTTTATCCCTCTTGGGTTTTAGAGGATAGCGCAGGTTTCTTTGCTCCAATTTGGGTTGTGATCAGCGTCCAAGGTGGGAGCCTTGCTGCTCTGCAGTCATGGCTACATTGCTGTATGCAGCCTTTTGGAAAAGCTTACGTTATGCAGCATATATAATAGGGTCGGTAACTGGGAGAGCATTATCCTTTACCTAAGATAACTGCTGTCATGGCCTGTTGGGGCATTGTTTTTATGTCAGGCTTTAGCCACTTTAGGGAATGAATCTTGAAACTTCATTAATGGACCATAGCTGTTTGGCTGCAGAGCCCCGTAGCACAGTGTAATTGCTTCAACAAGCCGGGCTTTGGCTAAATATTTCCTGTCCTGTATTTCTTTGACATAGAATTGCCTAACAAGCAGCTGAAATTTGCAACACAAGAGGATAGTTTGTGCATATGGCTCTTGCAGTAAATGTATATTTATGCAAGTTGGGAGGTGCTTTTAGTAAGACTTGTGCATTCAAATTTTCAGAGTTTTTAATTTCTCTGCCCATATTTCACCCCCCACTCACTCTTTTGTTCATCAGTCACACGTCAGCGAGTTCTTAGCTGGAGTTCCCTTAGTCTAGATTACAATGGTAATTTTTATACACTTTTAAGGCTCTTTTTCTGGTTCACAAAGTCTGCCTTATATCCTCTTTCACATGAGAACAGTGGTCTATTACATTAATTTTTACATTGAAAGGGAATTATATTAAGTCCTGCTCTTTGGCCTGGGCCCTGGTCCAAGCTTGAGAAATGAAGCCTCATACCCAACTATCAGCACTTGCTTCTGGGTTTTTCCATGTATTTGCAGCCTGGGTCTTAGGTCTGATGATACATAATAACTTCATTTCTGTGCTTAGTCTTCATCTACCATTGCCTTAATTTTTGCATGAACCGCAATCAGACTCAGCATGTCCAGAATATATACATGTATATGGGTATACAAGGCATTTACGCTGGGGAATGCAAGTCACAGAATCACAGCATGTTTGAAATTGGAATCGACCTCTAGAGGTTATCTGGTCCCAACCAAGAGCTGGTTTTTCAGGACTACATCCAGTTGGCATTTGATCATCTCAGGGATGGAGACTCCACAAACTCCTTGGGTCATCTGTGCTTGATGATTGATGATCAATGTGCTTGATTCTTGATGCTCAGATGGAGCCTCCTGTGTTTCCTTTTATGCCCATTGTCTCTTATCCTGTCACTGGTACCACTGAAAAGAGCCTGGCTAATGGAGCCTATTTATTCTAAATGTATTAGATGATTCTCTTGAATTGGTTTCCATCATTGCTCCAAACACTGCTGAGTTTATCAGCTGTTTCCTGTTACTGCTCAAAATGCTGATTCCGACCTTCACAGTGTGGGCCATACAAGTATTTTTTTCCTTTTCCTATCTAGTATCACCTTAAATATGGCAAGTATTCACCTGATTTTCAGGACAGACGTGTGTCTGAAAAATGTTGACATCAACAGGGCTATCCTCCATCTGAAAGTGAGCAACCAAGCCATGGGTATGCAATACAGAGTGTGGCATACAAAGGAGCTTCATGCCCTCTGTCTCCTTTTGGAGACTGAAATGGATTTCAGCAGATAGAAGGTGCAGCAGCTAAGCTTGGCCTATGCAGTTCTCAAGTACCTGCCACATTACAATCATGAGCTTCTGCTGCTGTAAGTCAGCTTAGTCTTGATTAAAATTTCATGTAACGTTTATCCTAGGCATTTAAACAGCTGTTGAAACATAAAAGAAACATTATCGTTATGTTTTTGTCCCATGGATGCAGTCTGTGAGTCTATGATTTGTCTCAAAGCAAATATGGCAATACCAGGCAAAAAGGTAATGAGATTTTTACCATGTTTTATCTAGAACTCGAGAAGTATTGTTAAATGATGCTCTTTCTGTTAACAAGAAGTATCAATGAGTAAAGGAGGAAAGGAAATAAACTCCCTGATCTTATTTTATTAGAAGGTTTTATTGGATACTGTGGGGAAAAAACACAAACCACCCAAAAAAACAAACAGAAAAACAACTGAAAGTTGGACAATATGTCAAAATAAGACTGTCTATCAAGGTTTAATTTTCTTTGCAAGTCAGAATTTCCTCATCTCTGAAGAGCTGAGTTGTCTGAGTTGGGTTCAAAAGATATCACTCTTTCCTGTCTGTTCACAAGTTGGTGTATCTTCAAGCAGCATGAGGAAAACTGAGCAGCATTCCTTGAATAAGTTCAGCTTTTCATGCTTTTCTGTAAGCATTGTTCTTCCTCAAAGATTTAAGTGCCAGAAAATTAGTTCAACAATAGCTGAAATGCAAGTAGAAAATAGCCATGATCTTCACCTCCTTTCTTCCTTTTATGGTCTTTTTTTGCAGAATATCTGTACTCAACTTGCTTGACATGGAAATAAAATGATTAATTTATTATCTTATTTTTTTTTAACATTAGCTGCAAGTCAGTGGGCTGAGACTTTCTAAGGAGTCTTGAAAACGGGTGCTTTGGAAAAGCCAGAAGCAGAAAATACAGATATGTCCCATACTCTTTGGTGGGTTGTTTTGTATTTGTTGACTTTTTTTGGCAAAATACTGTTTGTCATGCAGTTTATCTTCTTTTCTTATTCTCAACCTCAAAATCTTCAAGTGCTTATATTTACTTGCATTGCAGCCCTGTCTGATTTTTCAGAGCAAGAACTCTGTTTAAGTTTTTGTGGAGTTAGAAAATAATTTTCTAACAGGAATTATCTACATGTGTAATCTACTCCAGTTGGTGTTTGTGGTGGGAACTAAGCAGCCCATTTCTCTACGTGAAGCTACGGTCTGTGAAATTCTGGCTCTCAGCTGAGGAACTGCTGCTCAGGCACCCTGAGGTGTGTTTCTGTGTGAAGTGATGGCAGAGCAGATGACTTGAGATGCAGCATCCATTTTTAAGGATTTGTATGCGTTTCCTGATCTTAGAATAATGGTTTTTCTTGAATTTTGAAGTGCAGGAGTTTCAGACAGATCCCTTGCTTTTCTTCAGTGTTTGTTTAAAAACTACCTTGACTTAATTCGCTAGAGACAAATAAAAGGAGCATGTGCAAATCTCATTATTCAAGAATACCTGTATTATTACTTTGTAGTCTTTGAGGCCAGATGTTTACACAGTTTTAGTGAAACTGGATCATAAATGCAAAGCATAACTGTGAAGTATTTATGATAATTTTAATTATAATTGCTAACAACCAACCAAATTAAATTATTGTCTATTAGATTTTGGGTGGCTTTTTGTGTGTCATTTTTACTCATCTTGTAATGGTAATCTATATTAACTGCATTTGTTTTCTGTGGGGTGCCTTCTTTTCTCTACCCTCCCTGATTGCAGTGTGACTATCTGTCTTTACCCTGAGTCTCCATGTGGACCTGAGTAGCTTCTGGGGACCGTGTCCCCTTCATTACTAATCTGAAATAAAGAACTTTGTTTACTGTTTCATCTCCACCTGTGCTGTATAATCTCTTGTGGTATGTAGAGTCATAGAATAGTTTGTATTGGAAGGGACCTTCAAAGGTCATCTAGTCCAACCCCCCTGCAATGAGCAGGGACATCTTCAACTAGATCAAATTGCCCAGAACCACATCCAGCCTGGCCTTGAGTGTCCCCACGGATGGTGCCTCCACCACCTCTCTGAGCAACCTGTGCCAGTACTTTACCACCCTCATTATAGAACATTTTTTCCCCATGTTCAGCCTGAATGTCCCCTGTAGACTTTAAAACCACTATCCTTCATTCTATTGCAACAGGCCCTACTAAAAGGTCTGTTCCTTTCTTTCTCATAGGCCCCTTGTCAGTGCTAAAAGGCTGGAATATTGAAAAACTTGTTGTTTGTTTCAACTGTCTGGTGTCACTGATGAAGCAGTTCCTAAACTAGGAATGAATAAGAGCATGAGTTTGTAAAGTGTACACTTGAATGACCAGGCTTAATGAAATGTGCAGCATGACTGCACTTTAAGTCCCACATCCACCTGGAAGGGAGTGTGGGAGCTTATCCCAGGGGCTGGATCCAGACCTAGGGGTGTCTATTTTGAACAAGGCAGATATTGAATGCAAGCGCCTCTCTCTCTCCTTATCAATTAAAGCATCAATAAATTTGTGATGATACTCCTGTCTGAAAGCAGCAGAGTTGTGTGAATGCAGGAGTCTCCATTTCTCACTGCAGACATGCCCAAAGTTGGGATCGTCAGGCTGGGCATGAGTG
The DNA here is from genome assembly GCA_028858755.1 of Ara ararauna. Lineage (NCBI taxonomy): Eukaryota > Metazoa > Chordata > Aves > Psittaciformes > Psittacidae > Ara > Ara ararauna. The sequence goes on along the minus strand of CM054377.1, from coordinate 70,606,765 downwards.
GAAGTATGTGGGTAGATGTTTTGTGGCTCAGCAGATCCAGTGCTGCCCTGGGAGCCAGGGTGTGTAGCATCTGGAGAAAAGTGTCAGCCCCAGGAACTGACTCAGCTTCCGCTGAGTTCCTATCAGCATGCTCTGTCACTAGCTTGGAAAAGAAAAATTATGTCTTTGGTACCGCTGTTTAAGCATTAACGATCCGTATCCTAGATCATTTGTTCAAAATGTGACTCTGGCTGTGAAGTCACTTCACTGCTTTTGCAAGTTGTCCTGAAGCCTATAGCCAAGTTTTATTATACCATTGGCCTTTGGTAAATCTGGGAAATTGCAGATAAACTGTCAGTTTGTCAGTTCTGCTTTTAATAGGCAATAGAAACAAGTAGGAGTTTGATAAGTAAAAGGTTAAAATATTTATACCCATTTGAACTTTTTAGTTATTTGTTGACTAAATTTGGTTAGTGGAGGTGCATAGGCAAAAGTAGCTTATAAATGAAGATATGTTTGAAGATTTGAGTAGCTTGTAATATTCCTGGACTTGTCACTTTTGGGAATGAAGTGCTTGTCCCTAGGATATTGAATGCTGCAAAAGAACCAGGATTCTCCAGGCCAAGGCCAGGGTGTATGTGATTCTGGGCCATCTGATCTAGTTGAAGATGTCTCTACTCACTGCAGGGGTGTTGGACTTAGATGACCTTTGAAAGTCACTTCCTATCCAAACTATTCCATGATTCTACAATCCTGGCAATGTGACTTGGCAGCTATCTTTCAGCTCAAGAGGTTACTCTTGGCCCTTGGTGTAGGCATCTCACGCTGTCTGGGTGGTACTTCTTCCTTGACCTGTATTCTAAGGGTACTAACTAAATAGTTACTTCTCACCAGTTGTAGCAGTCATTGTGTTGGAAGGTGGTTGGTCTGTGAAGAAGCCTGTTCTTCCTCTCAATCTATACTGGAGTTGGCAGAGATAGCTCTTTCCCCTGTGGCCTTCTGGATAACACAACTCCTTGTTCTTTTCTAGTAAGTTTAACACAATATACCAGAGCTGGAAAAGATATGGGAAAGTGGAGTCACAAATACTTGTGTTTTTGTAAATCTCCCCACCCACAGCCTCCCTTTTGGCTGTCTTCTCATTTCACATTTTCATAGTGCCGGAGAAAGCATTGCCAGTTTGAAGTGTTTTCCCAGGCTGTGCAAAATCTCTTCTCATAATTTATAGCCCCGAGGTAAAACTTTTCTCAATGTGTTCTCATATATTACTAAATAGATGTCTGGGTTTTATTTCCATACCTGGAGAACGCAGGAATATAATCAACATCCACATCTTGGGATACTTTGCCACTTTACTGGTAGACGTGTTTCGGTGAATTTTTCAGGCTGATGGGTTTTGGCCTTTTTCAGATTATATGTTTCAATGATGGCTACACGACAGGTTTCTCTGAACAGCGAGCCAATTGTCGGAGCAGCTTTCCCCAGGCCGTCTTCTAGGGAAGGCTGCTGAACTGTGCGCGGGCTTTGTTCTGCGGTGGGTGGTGGGGAAGACAAAAGGTTGAGTGTAACTGAGGCCTGAAAGAAATGGGTCAGGAATAAGGAGAAGATTGATTACTTTGCAGTAACATTTTGTGCATGGGTAGTTTTGCCATATTTTCCTGTCAGTCTTTGCATCTGAGGGGGGTTTCAGACCATATTTTAACCCTAAGGCTGGTTACAGATGCGCAGTGATTTTGGAGAAGACTATAACTAAAAATTTGATCTGGTGCTGCAAATAACTCCTGGAGCCTAAATGGTGATGAGAACAAATGATATGCTTAGCCGTGTTGTGGGATTTGCCTAAAGAAACAAGATAAGCCAAGATTAAAAAGTAACACCAAAATATCTGGTGCAATTCTGTATTGATACTTCAGGCTGCAATTCCAGATCAAATTATGAAAAACAACAACAAAAAACAGTTGAATTATGTCTGGGATATTTGCCCAGAAAGATAGTGTTAAACCGATATTGTTTTGCCTGTTTAGACAGACTAGTATGCATAGAAAACCCTGGTTTGTGATCAGAAGTAACTATTTCTGAGACATAAAAAGCATCGCCAACTGCCAGGCTATTTGTGGTACCATGCTATGGTTAGCAGAGGAGAGCAGGGTTGGTAAGGCTCTCAGCAGTCCTAAAAATATGTCATCAGGGATGTATACTGAATGCGGATCAGTATTAGCACAACTTGAGGCATAAAAACTGCATGCAGATTTGCTCACATACAAACACAGGTAGTTGAGTATAAGCAGAAACGCAAGGGCAGATGCAATGTGTGTCTCACCATTGTCATTGAGAGCCAAATCATCTGAAATTTCTGTGTGATACTCATAGCTTGCTCAGGAGGCTCAGTTCAGCTCCCCGACTGCAGGATGCCCTTGCTGCTGTAGCGTCTCTCTTGTTTTCAAGAGAAGTGATGTGGCAGAGAGGAAGTTTTAAACATTTATACAAACTTGCTTTTGGTTTGGTTCAGGAGAGCTTCACCTTTCGATCTGCATTATTGCATTAAGTGCCAATGTATTTGAAAATATTTCCCAAAATAGCTTCTGGATTCTCTGTATTAACTGTTAGTGATTCATTGCTGTGAAGTATGAAATTTACAGGATGATACTATGGGAAAATCTAGAGGCATCTGTAGTTATGTGTTTTTCTGCAGGATTAGAAAATGAAGCAACAGCTTCAACTGGGGAGTCTATACAGGCTGTTTCAGAGATAGGAAAGTTGTGTTGCCTTTAAGACACCAATTATAGCTTTAAGACTTTAAGAGCTGGAGTCAAATTGTCACAGTAAGCCATTGCAGGTTAATCTGGGTTATGCACTTACTGAAATATTTTTTTATATATATATATATCCAAATAAAAGAAGTGTCCTTGAAAGGACTTCAGATTCCCATGCCACATGAGAATTTCATAGGTGAATTTTCATTAATGGAATTTGAACAGCAGTTTGATCTGAGATTGGTAAGTAACAGGTGTATATGAGATTGTCTTTGTAAGAGCTTGGTTGTGAATAAGTTCTGATGTGAGAGGTTTATTTTATGACATTAAATCTTAACTACTTAAATTGAAAAGATGTCATAAATGTAATAGGTCATGACATTTGCAAGGTTCTAAACACAAGCATTTTACTTAAGCGTGGCTTTTACTGTTAACATGGATCGAGATCTGCCTACCCAGATAGTTTGTCAGGTAAACCAGAAATTTTCTTCATAGGTTACTCTGTTAAGTGACATCCTTGCTTACTGAAAAGGGGGACGTATCTGTTGCATGATGGGACTGATGGTTACATATAAATAGCTAAGTGCCAATAGTCATGTGTTTCTTCTTTTGTCCATCCTAACTGCAACCTCATTGAGAGACACTTGATCTCTTTTTATCATGCCCCGAGGAGACCTTTCAAAAGTAGGCGTTTTAAATACGTGACATTTTAAACAATAGCTAAATAGCAGCATTCTGTTTTGATTCTTTGTTATGGCTGAAGGTGCTCTTTCACCAAAGGTGTTACTGCAGCATTTCTGGTTTCACTTCATCTGGTGGTGCTCAGGATCCAGTGGGGTGTGATAACATCCACTGTTTCATGCTCTATAGGAGTATTGATCTATTTTTGCTGCACTGGCAGCTGTCTGATGGGGCTAAATCCGAGTGCCCACAGGCTCATTTTCTGTAAGGAATTATACAATTGGAATTTTGGTTTTGTGTGTGAAATTTCCCGTCCCAGTGACTGGAGACCACAAGGTTCATAAACAGAACAACAGGTGGACATGGACTTTTTGTTTCAGCTAGAGGCTGTGCCACCCCTTGCTTGGCAGCCTCCCCCCACTCCTTCATGTCAGGATATAGTCCCTGTGGCAAAGAAGCTCTTGGCTGAATGTCTGTTGCCCTCATTAGAGCAGACACTTGAATGGTGAAAGAGACATCAGGAAGTCTGGGCTGTGGTAGAAGGAACCATAGAGTTACTGTAATTATATGGTTTATTTGAGGGATACCTTAGGAAAGCATCTGCAGTGGGAAATACAATATGGTTGGTGTAATAAGCAAGAAGTATAGATTATTTCAGTAAAGCTATTTTGAGATGCAAAGAGATCTACAGTTAACAGAGTAAATGGCAATACAGTAAAGAAATAACTACCAGGATTCAGGCAGAACTCAAATATTCTTATAGGACAGAGAGAAGGAAAACTTCAAAGCAATAAAGTGTTTAAAGCAAATAGGGTAGGCAGACCAGTAAAGCAAAACAGATTCATGGGTGTGTACAAGCTTTTGGAGTAAATATGAAGCTGTCCATTGCTTTCAGAGAAAGCAGAATGATTTCTCATTCTTTATCTCCCACTTCTTTTCTCCCAGCTGTAATTTAACCACTTCCTACGTTTATTTTCTCACTTCCAAAAATCTATTTATAATTACTTTCTGGTCAGTTTTCATTTTCAGTTCACATGGCATGATTCCTAATGTATGTATTTTTTTTTTCCCTTCTGTGTAAATTTGGTCTCCCTTTTCACTGCTGTATGTAGCGTCTCACCCTTTGCTTCTAAGCAGCATGTTTGAGTAGCCAGGCAGAGCTATTTCAGTGTAGGAGCCCAAGCAATTTCAACAGCTGCAGATTCTTCAGTGTAATGGATGTGTAACGGATGTCTTTGGCTAGAAAAAAAAAAAAAGTCCTTGAATTTGTCTCTTGCATTTGAAAGCCATGCAGCGGAAGAAGAAGGATCTGATGGTTTTCTTCAGGGCAATGGAGACTTCTCAATTAGACGTAGCCAACTGTGGTCCTATTAAAGGGAATGCTGGAATTGGAGGTCCTGGCATTTTGTGGTTTTATTGCACACAGTGCAGCAGCTAGCTCACATATAGTTTTTCAGAGCCCTGCTTTGAGTGATAGGTCAGGCCAGGTGTCCTTGACTTCCAACCTGAATTATTTTTGATTCTATAACTTTTGCTAAGCTGGCTGATAGAGGTATGACAAACTGAAACCATGGCACTTTATAATTAAGGTGGCTCAAGATTTGTTCCAGAGGTGGATGATACAAAGATGATGATTAGAGGAGAACTTGGTTGACACAACTGATTTGCTGTTATGAGACAGTCTACTTCTCTTGACATGGCATAAATCTGGTGCTTTCTTGTTTTCCTTTACCCCTCAGCAAGATATGCTGCTATTTTATCTGCAGCAGCACAGAAGTGACCGCAAGAGAGAAAACCTCTGTGAAGAGCTGAGCTCTGGTTTCTTGATTCTCAGTGCAGTTAGCCAGTTTAAAATTGCCTTGTGGCTTATACAAACCCAGACTTACAGTGGAGACATTTTAATCCTATTATATTCATGGTGCGTATTCATGGGCTAACATGAGAGTAGGTTCACCCAACTAGCACTTGTGAGCATGCTGCACAGCAATATAACCAATGTTACTCCTAATTTAGCTTGCAACAGAGTTGGATCAGGCATCAGGAATCCCCTACTGATACACTGAGATTACTATTTTGCACAGCAGATTTCTGCATCACTTGTGTATGTATTGTACATTTGAGAACTGTGTAAAAACCAGTGTATTTCAACCACTTCTTATGAGTCAAGACTGATGCTTTTTGGGAAACCTGGTCATCTGTTTCCACAGGACTGAATAATGAAAATTAAGCTTTCAATCAGGTGTTCAAACAGACATAGGGAAGTAGAGGGGGAGAGAAGAAGAAATCGTGAACCCTGCCATCCACTTGCAACTTCCACTGATATTAAAAGAAATTTGTCCCATTTAGAGTGATTGAGCATTATGGCCCATCCTCCATTTAAATGCACCAAAGACGACAGTAGTGGTGATGATAAGCTGTAGTGCTGCTTTTTGTTTGCAGTACATTTGTGCTGAGCTACCTACTTTCTTTCATTTTCAGTGAAGTAGGTCCCTCAGCATTTTGAATTTGCCTGGAGATGCTTTAAACTAATTTAGGCATCTGAATGCCTTTGAAAACCTGACATCTGCTGATAAATATTTATTGAGAAAGCTAGGTAAAATCAACTTGGTTTTATTCTTATAAGCAAACTAACCAGATTGTGTTACCAGCTCAGTGATCCCTAGATCAGGTCTGTATGGCCTGGCTTTAGTCAAGTGGGCTGCAGTAGCTCAAGAATCAATTATTGCTGTCTTGTCTTGTTAACTTGACACTGAATGCAGTAATGAGTGTGGCATAAAGTTGTCTGAGCTTGCCTCCCTGAGATGAAGCTCAGAAAGCAGTAACATAGTCCACATTTGTTCTCTAACAACAAAATCAGTGTCTTCCTCATTCCACACTAGGACAAATAGAGAAATGTAGACTCCAGCAAAACATGCTACTTAACCCCCAAATCCCAACTTTGGAGGTCTACCCTCCCTTCCCCCCAAAAGTAAAGAAAACCTTTAATGCTAATAATGCTTGTGTTTAGTGCATATGACTTCCATGTGGTTTGTACAAATATTTATTTCTTTATTTATTTATTTTTAATGATTTCCCAAATTTTGCAAGCTAGTTTTGAAAGGGGGATGTCTCGGGATTAAGTCTGGGGAAAGAATCACTTCAGGGCCGTGAAGCTGTCTGGTTTTGATGAAAGAGTTTGATGAAGCAGGATAGTTGATCAGTCATCAGTAATTTTATTATGCGTTATGGGAGACATTTATCCAAGAGTTATAAGAAACATTCCAAGGTATATGATATGCTGAAGACCAGACAAAAGACTCATGATATCCTCCTGAGCAGCACTTCCTCTCTTAATGGTGTTCTGGTAGTGCCCACAGGAGAGTAGTGTTCACTGGTATTTGTAACCAGTCCAGGCTCAGGGTGACTTATGCGCCAAGAAAATAAATGATGGGGGAAAGCTGAAAAGATTATTAAAAAAAAAAACAAAACCCTTGCTCAGACAAAACATGTTGTTCAAAATGTAACCTCTAAACCTGGACAGTATTAGTGAGCTAACTATTTTAGGCACCATAGCACAGTAGGGTTTTGGTGAGATCGTCATTCCTCAGCTAGAAATGTAATACAAGTCTTTTAAAGAATTTCTGGTCTGAGTAACAAAATGAGATACATTTTCGTCACAGAGGGACACAAGGTGAAAAGTTCAGGTCTGGATCCACTTTGGGTTTGGTCTATTTATATGGATATATCTGATAAAATGCAGCTGCAAGCTTCAGATTCATGTTTTTCTAATGTTTAGGAGAACTCGGAGTCAGTTGGGTTTTGCACCTTCTGCAGTTTCCAAGCTTCTGCTGCCAGGGAAGGAGCAGTGCCACGGAACAACAAAGCTCGACTTCTCATGCTGGACTTGTGTGGGAATCATGCTGTTTCAAAAGCGGATTGAAACCCTAGCTCGTAGATTGTTGGAGCTAAAGCATCTTGACAACTCCCGCTGCACCACCCCCCTTGCTACTCTAAAATTATTTTCAAGTCTGAAATGTGCTGAGTAATAAAGCAAAATGCCATTCAGGTCTCTGATCTGTGTCTGAATAGCCAGAAAATTGCTGGCCACGCAGCTAAGTCAAGCTCCAAGTGGAACAGAATTTGTGAAGTCATTTGGCTCCGCTAACCAGCTGTTTGAAAACCCAGGTGTAAGAGGCTCATAGCAGCAAATCACAAACCTCTTGGGCTGGAGACTGACATTTTGCATAATCCTGTAGGATGTGTCAAATTTGTTTCTGCGCCCTTTAAATTAAAACTAATCTGTTCTGAATTTAACAAATGCTTGGTGCTGTCCTGTGTCCATTAGGAAAGTCTATTTATGTTTGACTTGTGCTTATAAATCTATTATAAAAAAACCTTCCAGTAGTCTGTTCCAAATTTCTATTAAGTATGAAAATACTATTCTGCCTATTTTAAAATATGAGAAATGAAGCAAAAAATAGCTGAGCGAATATTCTGCTGGACTGATACTTAATCTTTGCACACCAATGGTATTTTTGACTTGAGGGCTTTATTCACAATTGACAAATGCTGAGGAATTTATTAGGTCAGGGCATAACCTGCTGGAAGAAGTAGGATTGTGTTGGGGTTGTCGGAGTGGAAACCTGTTCTTCAGCTCCAAGATCACTTTGTTGTTGTTTCTGGTCTGAGAGAAATGATTGTGAAGATACTTGCGATGTAAACAGGAAGACAGCAGTTGATACGTAAGAAGAAATATGTGCATGCAGCCAGACATATCTCCTACTTCTCTCACATGAAAGCTTAAGCAAGTGCTTACTTTGACAGGATTAGCTTGCAGCTGGCGGAAGCTGTCAGTTCTGATACTCAATGGGAAGGTCCCCATTAGACTTCACAAGCAATTTAGTGTGAAATCAGAACTTATCCAGAATGTATTGGCATACTCATGAGTTGTCTCAGTTGCAGTTGCTGTCTTTTGTGCAGCGCTGTTTTGTCGTGCGAAGCACAAGTTGCGCCACAACAGAGGAAATGTTCCTGACTGTAAATCCTCTATTCTCCCATCTTTTACTGCACAAAGAGCACTGTCTAAGAGAGTTGTGGTTAAATTTAATACCAGTAACATGAGACTTGCTACTTCATATGACACAAGCAAAAAAATGAGATTGTCAGGTGAAACACAAGATCAAGTTTGTAGTCCCAACAGTTGCTTTGCAAGAAGTTAGGAGAAGGGAATACTGGAGGAGATAAACCTTTGAGGCTGCTTATCAGTTTAAGGGAAGTCAGCCTACTCAAATCTTAAGACCATTCACAAATATCTTTGAGAAAAGCTAAGAAGAAGCTATCACTATACATATTTATTTGCAAAGTTGGCTTTTTTTTGTCTTTTTCCTCCCATCTTCTCCCTCACGTTTGGGCTGCGGAGATCAGGGAAAGAAGATTTATAGGCTGCTTTGTATGCTACCCCTACACACAAACAGCATAGCTGCTGCTACCTTTACCAGGGAGATGGGGTTTTGGTCTCCCCAGGTACCCAGTGTGCTGCAAAGCCTCCTGGATCTCTGCCACCATATGGGTCTCAAAAGCCCTAAGCCATGGTGGTGCCTGAGCAGGAACTGCCCTGTTTGTCACTCAGAGCTTGGATCTGGGCGCAGATTGGAAGGAGACTGAGCAAGCTATACATGCGTCAGTGCAGCAAACGGAGAAGGCTGTCTTAGGGCGTCTAGTTTGTTACACAATATTTAATGAAAAAAAAACCACATGCTTTTTATCTGGTTTTGTAACATCTCAGTTAGTTGTAGGAGAGGTTAGGGATTTTATCTGGTATTTTATCTACTTTTATCGTTCCTTACTTGACTGTATGGCAGTAGACCATGATGAGCATGAAATCAGCCTCATAAAGAAAACAGCTTGTTCTCATTGTGACAGTAAATGAACACTAAAAATGAGCTTCACTACTTAAAATAGCTGAATTCCAGCATCCCTGAAAGTTATATTCATATAATAAAGAGAAATTTCACATTTCTGCCTACATAGGAAATGGGTTTGCGATTGGAGGACAGGACCCCAGAGTGTATTTGATTCCTGCTATGCCTTCCTCTGCCCTCGAGTTGCTGGCATCTGTGTTGCAGTAACAGGCAAAGTTTATAAAATATATTTTCTTCAAAGCTATTGCCTGAGAATTTTATCACAACAATGCCAAATACTAGGCAGCATACAATGTTGTCTGTAAACTACTTGGCCAGGAAAGTTCTGCATGTTATATGCATCCTCATCTGATAGTTGAAATCTGTGCTTTCATCCGTCTAGGATATTCAGATTTTGCAGTGTATTGATATCTAATTCAAATTACTTGTGAATGCCTTGGTCCCAGCTGATGAGTAACTGTTCCATTTAATGTACTGATGTTTGTTTGAGTTACTAATTTAAAGCTGCACTTGCAATTCAGGGAAATGCTTAGCCCGTAAATTGTACTCATAAATTTTCCAAGTGGCCTAGCAATTTTACTAGAGTTAACAGGCCTTAGTTAAAATAATGCTTATGGAGCAAATAGAAGACTGGGGTGCCCCAGCTCTCGGTTCAGCACAGATAAAAGCAAAGCTCATGGTCAGAATGGAATGGCTTGGTGTCAGATGGAAGGCAGGTGTTGAATCAGACTAATACGCTAATCCATCCTGTACTGGAGGGAGAAAAAAAAAAGGTGTATCATAGAAAGCAATTTGCAGATTGAGTTTCCCCAGCCGGGGCAGTATATATCATTGAGCCATTTTGAAGAGGTTTGTTTCTTCTTCTAGCAGCTCGCTCTTGCATTTTTTTAAAACGGGAAACTATGTAGGTTGTCAGCTGTGTTGAATGACAGAGCTGTTTGCACTGTCTCCAAAAATATACAAAAGAGAAGACAAATTCTGCTTTCTCAAGTACATCAGAGACAGTTTGAAGGTTTTATCATAGATCCTGCAATCACATTAAGCATTAGAAAATCCTCATTTTTTTTTCTCAACAAGATATGCAACCAGCTACACAGTTTTCAGTTGAGGGAAGGAGGATCCTGAAGGAAACCAGTGGTTTAGAGAACCGTTTTTATGATCATCATATGGGGAAGGAGTCTACGTTTTAATATTTGTGCACATCTAATCCCACCGCTGTCAATAGGATTTAAAATGCCTACTAATCAATGTGATGCATATGGTAGATGTCACGGAGTGACTAATGCGATGTAATGCAGTAGCCACTGTATACAGAAGAGCCTCCCATGTGGCTGTAAGCATCTGCTTTTGTTATCAGTGACTCTAGAGTCGTCATAGTTGGCAAAGGGAAAAAACAAAACAAAGGGAGGTTTGCAGGAGAGACTTTGAGCTTTCATCCACATGGGGGCCTGTGAAGTGAAATGACCTGTTGGAAGCAAACAGAGCCATGAATGTCCTTTCTCTATAGGTATGAAGTTGTTCTACCCCCACCAAATGGTTATTCTTACTTGAGGGGTCCCAGCTTTACACACAAATCACTCTAATGAAGAGCTGCTGAACAGCAAGTTTTTTGTGCATGCATGTGTTAAACACAATACAGAGGTATCCTGATTTGCTTTAAAATGGTGCTCCTTTCCATGCTGATGATATTACTTGCTGCTGGCTGCATGGATCCTCTGACCCAGAAACCACAGCTCAGCTAGGCTGTTCAGTGGTAGGTAAGTGTGTTGTGGGCTCATCAAGCGGTCAGCTGCAAGGGAGAGGTTCCTTGTATTGTCTGGCACATTGCAGCACAATCCAGAATACCCCTTTTCTAAGTGGGAGTGTTGGGGTGTTGACTCCAGTGTCACTCAGGTGTATGCCTTTATAGTCTTCTCAAATCTGTATTGCCCATGTCCAACAAGTGAACCAGCTCACCTCTGAGATGCTGATTGAAACACCGTTTTCAAGCACAGTGTGTAGACTGTGGCACCTTCATGGCCTTTGCAAAACAGTGGGTGAAATTTCTGTCATCTTTCATTTGCACAGTGAATCCTTCAGAGGTGAGGTGGCTCCACCTGTTTGTGTTGTCCTGTGCAATCCCAGGAGGGAGGGACAGAAATGAACCGACTGACTTCCTGATGGATTTTATGCCTGGGCAGGCATAGGAAGATGTTGCTGCTCTGCATGAACAAGCTTGTTGGCTGTGACAGATAAAACAGGAAGAGAGAAACTAGGCTCTGGGAAGTTACAGCTCCCAGTACCAGAAAACCTGTCATATGTGTTAAACTAATGCTGCAATCAAAATATTCACTTGTCGTAAGCTCCATTTGCAAGCCTTAGGCAGAGGCACTGAGAATTGTGGCAATGATTTGCCCCCATGATCATCACCTGTTTTGCTTCTGGTTTTAAAATTAGGCAGTTTGTTTCATTGGTAATACATGCTGACAAGAATTGTGTGGGTGTGATTTTAGTATATTTGCCGTTTCTCATTGCTTAAACAGCAAACCCACCCTGCTCAATCCACTGCAGTGGAGTACACAGATGAAAAGCATGATCTAAACTTTAGCCACCTCATCAGCAATTTTATTCACTAATGGTGTGGTCCTCGTTATTCCAAATCAGTTTGTAGATGCATGGGATGTCTTATTTGAATACAGACATGTAATGAAAGTGGCTCCCTTTTTGAGTGTTTTGCCCCATTAGTAGCTCAAGTACCTATTCACATTTTATATGGTATTGTATAGATACCATAATGCAGTCAGAAAGCTTGTAAAAAATACATTCTGTGTAAATGGACACAGCTGAATCAGATACAACATTCTTATATATGTTTGTTTTGTTTTTAACTGCATCATCACTCTTCTCACCCTGGCTTTCCCTGGACACAACATACATACATTTCCTTTTCCTCATCTTCATTTCTGTTGGTTGTAATTCTTTCTGGGTAAATCCTATCTCTTGTGGACTTTTTTGATATATAAGCTCTTTGTTTTAAGACAGCTGTAGTGTCAGGCCCACCCACACTGTGCTGTCCCCATTGCTTTGAAGCCAATATTTCAAACATAAAATAGCCATCAAGTCTGCTTCGGTTCCGCTTGCTGGGGATGGCATGAAAACAAAAGTTTTTATGTTCTGGGCTTTCATCTAAATGAACCAAATGAGCGGAAGATTCAAGGATTTCAACCAAGGACTTGTCATGAAAGCTACTTTTGATTAAGAAGTTTATCTTAAAGAGGGGAAGGCGCAAACAGTGTGTGTGTATACCTTCGCTTTACTAAACTCACATTAGCTTTTCAGTGAGTTATGTGCTTGTTCTGTATGTGGGGGATGGAAAAAAGTTAGGTTTTTTTACCCTCACTTAATCTCTTCAGATTTGGAAAGAACTTTGTCTGTGGATTCTGCAGGGTTGGTGTATAGGAGAAGGGAGAGCAGTTTGCCTCCAGACAGCATGACCTGGCACAACATCAGTTTGAGCTGCTGGACCAGCGCCGTGCTACCCCACCGGACCAGTATGGAAATGCTGCTGGGTGAAGTCATTCCCATGCCAAAGCACTTACACAAATCTATTTTCAATCTTTTACTTTGCCCTTAAGAAAGCAGTCTGAGAGAAGACAAAAATGTGACTAGGCAGTGCACAAACATTTATCTAAGTGGCAAAAGTTTTTGGTGGGTAGGCAGTGCAGGGATGCTCTGCAGACTCTAGCCTGAGAGACACGTTCCATCTACCTGCAAAAGATTTCTTCTACTCTTGATATTCTCATAGGACAGCATCTCAAAAAGGAAAGGAAATATTCCTTGCAGTGTACTGATTTAATGTAGTTTAACACTAGCGAACTAACTGCCAGGGAAAATTTAAGCCACCTAAAAGGCAGCTAGGATTCCTGACTGATTTAACCTGCCTCTGACAGCACATACAGCATGGCTAGAGTGCTTCAGCTTCAGGAATGCTGATTTCTTTAGGCAAATTCTGATGTAATGACAGAAATGCTTGATTTTAATTGCCTAATAAAGTTTCATTTGTTTTGATAGTCTGTAGAAAGAGCACGTTTACCACGTTCATGCTCATCTATGAATCCAGGGCTTAAGGAGTAATTGAATCTGAGGTTCATGTCCTGGGTTGCTTCTCACAAGAACTTTGATTTTCTTTATTTTATTTTTTTTTTTCATTACTGTTTTCTACCTTCAGAGAGTTTGAAGTGAGCTTACTTTCTGATTGTGTATAACCAGACAACTTGTTTACCCAGAGTATTTTACTTATAATCTGTAAACGCTCATCTCCCTGTTGTCACATCCGTTCATGCTGGGAGGAAGGCCAGCATGTCAAACTAAAAGCAGTTGCAGTGGGTATTGCTTTGCATCTTTTAGGGCACGTAATTTTTTCCGTGAAACCCCTCTTGTGGTATTCAATCCTTTGATAAACTACCAGCGCTATTATTGGGAGAGGAAAACAATGGTGTATCTTGATCGGAAGTGTGACTAAAATGAAGGCGCCAGAAAACGCGAATGGCACAATATACTTTGATTAGTTGCATGCATTTTTATGTGTGAGCATGTTAAGCCTTTCCCAAAAAATTCTTGGAAATTCATCTTATTTGGTTGTTTAGCATTGTCAGTGGGCTTGACACAGAGCAAAAATTTGGGTAGCTCCTGCCTATCCATAGCATTTGATGTCCTGAGGACTTCTGTATCTATCTGATGTTCCTGAGGACTGACTTGACAGAGACAGTATGAAGGGAAGTATTTAAAAATCTGACTATCTCTGGCAGTGTAAGCACTGTAACTAATCTAGTCCTACAGCAGCTAGAACATCAATATAAAAACATACTGCTGGGCTATGGGAAGTGACTTTGTACAAGTGTCATCGTAATTATGCTTCCTGTGCTTCATTAACTTCTAGGTTTGCTCTGCTCAGCTGTCACTGGAGAAAAGTTTAGTTCTGGTTTTGCTGTGCTGCCTGCCTTGTCATGAGCCAGCTTGACCGAGGGCTGAAGAAGCATCCCAGAAATCAAAGTATGAATGATTAGTAGCTAATGAATTAGATAGTAAATAGGGTTTTTAGCTAGTACCTCAGAAGCTAGTCCCTTTCCCTCTGAAAGTGTCAATAGCAAGTCAAATATTATTCTCACTGAAAGAAATGTGTGTTTTGGAATTAAAATAATACATATAAAATTCCATGTTTCACTAGTGTTCTGCTTTTTTTCTTGTTTTTAATGTGGTTGTTACTGCAAGCCATGCCAGCAGAAAGGGTGAAGGAGTGCTGCAGGGATTGCTTCTGCTCTTCTCTTCTTCCCCGGCTCCGTCAGTACATGCCTGCAGGAGAAAATGTGGATCGCAGGGGGCAGCAATGGGTTTTTACAAGTCCTGCTTTAAGTCTCCGCTCCCTCAAGGCAGGCGTTAGCACCTTGAGGCAAGGCTTACAGAGTGGAGTTTGCAGTACCCAGGTGCAAGAACCCTGCATCCTAGCAGCTAGGTCTTTTGCTCTGGATTGTTCCCAGCAGAGTGTCCCAGGGGTAGCTGGTGGCTGCTGGGAGAGAAAACAGTTAATCTGGAAAGCACTGTGTCAGCTGAGAGTGAATTGGGAATCACTAGTGAGGGCAGCATGGGGAAAACCATGAGAACAGCTACCCAAACCACATGGGAATGAATGTCCCTTAGGCACCAGCAGGCCTCTCTGCAGTGAGGGCAGCATGTCTGCATGGCAATGCTGTTACTTTGGGGCAGGACCTGCCCCCTCTGGCAGTCCAGCAGAGCCATGGGGAGGCTGGAGGAGCATTGTCCTCTTCTCTGCTGCAAGCTGCCATGTTGAGCAGCGAGGGTAGCTGAGGGCTGACGCTGAAAGCGGTGTGCTGGGTAGGGGAAGAGCTGTCAGCATGTAAGCTCTGTTTTGAAACACACACAGCTTCTGTAGACTCTTGGCTGTCCCCTCCTGCCTTTGGGAGCATCAGGTGAGCAGATCCCCACAGCTCCCCACAGGCAGAGGGGCTTTGCAGGCAGAGAGGTGAAGGCGAGGAGAGGGCAGGCATCTCACACAAGGGTTGCATATTCTCTGAAACCTCCTTTGCTATTTGAAGGGTCCAATATGCCTGTCTATGGCTAATGTCCATGCTTTGCAAACAGGGCTGAAAAAGCAAGTGAGTTATATGGATCTCCAGCTATCTGAAGTGCAGGTGTTTGTTCTGACCAAAGTTAAAACTGCTTTATGCTGTGAAGTGTGTCTTACCTGTAAGATGAAGAGCGACCTGGTAACTCCCCTCTTAGTGGTTATTTCTCCTATAAAAAATGCCTGGATGTTATTGTGTCACAGGAAAAGTACAGTTTTCTCTGTATGCTTTATTTAGTTTGATTAGCTGTTGTCTCTGTTAATTAAACTCTGAAATAGTCTAAGAGGCAGGCTAGCTGACCTTCCAAGGCATGCGTGAGGAAGTGGCAGGAAACATAAGTGTCTCCTACTGACTCATGGGCTCCAAAAGAACAGAGGAGAAGATGTAAACAATGCAGATATGCTTTATAAAGACAGCAGTCAGAGTAAGCCAAAGTTACCTCCCATATTTTTCTTTAATTGTGTTATAGGAAATTGTTTTGAATTGTTTTATTTCCTAATGGTCACATCCTTATTAGCCTTGTGTTTTTCCTTCCCATACACTCCTATGGGCTGTGTCGTACGTGGGAATGTCTAGGCTATAAAACCTAAAAATTTGTGATAGAAAAACAGTTTATAGTTTATAGAATTGTTAGTCTCTGTTCTTGCCTGCTCATCTACATGCAAATGCTAAAGTATCCTGTGTTTTATTCTTGATGCAGACAATGTCGGAGATGATTATACAGACTTTTAAACTGACTATTTATGATTTTATTGATCTTCATAAATTAAGCATCATCTTTATTTTAGGAAGGACATGCCAGAATGCCAGAATGAAGGGACTGAGGGGAGAACTTCATTGTTCCCTTCAGATGCAAGTCCTTTTCCCCCTCTTTCTTCTCTGCACTTAGTGGGGTGAGCGGCATAGTGCAGCTTGCCTGAAGTTTGAGTTCCCTGTTGCAGGAAACCCTGCAATGTTACTTTTGTAGCTAAATGTGCAAATTTCTTTTTACTTTTTGCCATTCTCAGAAACCAGTTGCAGATTGTTTTCACTTGAATGCTGTTTAAATTTTAGTGAAAAGACCACTGTTACCTTTTTTTCTTTCTCATTTTCAGTAAATCTGCGTGGATTTAGAGATTATTTGTATTCATTTTGTTTCCCCATTTCATTGGTTTGATTCCTAAATGTTATCAGTGAGTTTGAGCTGAGCTCTTTTAATTCAAGTGGCATAATGCCCAATCCTCTGAGATTAGCTGGCAAGCAATTCTGGGCATGGTGCCACCTGGCATTTCTCAGAAAGGGGCTGCTAATGAAACACCGGAAAAAAATAAGGGTGTTCCAGACATGCAAAGCCCTGAAGTTGCAGAGAGCAAGGAGTGACACAGCTTTCACAAACACACCCAATATTCTGTGACATGGCTCGGAAACTGCACAGGAAATACCATCCTAATACCTCTGCAGAAAAATTATATTGAAGTAAAGGTACTTTGGGTACAAATTAATTTTCTTTTTTTTTTTTTTCCTTAAATCTGTGTCTGAAATGAAGGTTTCTCATTTTTTGGGCACTTTGGCTCCAGGTTAGGCTCTCTGAGATGCCTGCAGCACAGCTTGGGCTTCAAGAGCTCTCAGTCTCTTGGGACCTGCTGTTCGTTCCCATCTGATTTGCCTCACCATGGTGCAGCCCCACAGCACCATGTTAGGGCTGAAGACCACATCCTTCCTGGGTGTTCAGGTGTAATGGATCTAGGCAAACCTCTTTGGGATTCTGTCTTGAATCTAAAGAAAATCTGGTGGCTGCAAGAGATTTTGAATGCAGCTTTTTCCAATTTAGTGATCAACACTGTCTCGTTATGCCTTTTGTTGTGTCAGAAAATCTCCAAAAATCTTGATTCCTGGATAAGTGGGTCCCAAGGCACTTAGGGCTTTGTAGGTCTAGACTAATATCTTAAAACTAGCAGGCTGCCCAAGCAGATTATGCATCACAAATTTAATATGCTTATGAATTAAAATGCTACTTAACAAGCAAATTACTAAGTCCTGCACAAGCTGAAGTCTTCTGTACACACTTGAGAAGTTCTCTTATATACAGCATATGGTGGTAGGCTGTAGGACACTGATTTGCATAAAAAGCCTAGCTAAGAACAATAAAAAATAACTATATAGCAAGGACTAGTTCTTCAGTCAAATAAAAAGGATTTTTTTTTTGTCTTTATGGCATTTTGTCTCTTCAGCTTCACCGTCTGCTTTCTGTATAGAGGATTAGTACTGGTTGCAGTCCAGGAGTGCCACTAAGGCAACCTTGAGCAACTGGTTATTTCTTAATGGTTTTCCTTCTGCAGACAGTAGTAATAATATCTCCTGTGTTTCTTCCAAGAAACCACATTTTCCTGTTTTCTGAGTATAATAGAATATAATCGGATGCATAAACCCTATTGTTTTCTTGCTGGAGCTGCCTTCTGTATTCATTCCCGTCATCATCCTTATTTTCCAGTGGCTCTGTATAGACTTCAGAAATAATGACAGGGTATGGGGCGGAGGGAGGCAAAGGGGTCAGATCCATGCTAGCCTTTGGAACATAAAGACTTTCAAAGGCAGTGGCAAAGATCCTATTGACTTAAGAGAAGCGGAGACTTTTCATTCTTGGTTTACTGTCCGGCTTTTCCTTGGGCCTTGCTCTCACAGGACACTTCTGTCTGTGTAAAAGTCCCTTATAGTGTGCATAATTTGCTCTCTATGTTTCTCAGCCACCAGCTAAAGTCAACACAGCATAGACTTATAACTGTACAAAACTAATTATTTGCTTTAAAAGAACACAGAAGTGATCCAGCATTCCCTTCAGATACAGTCTGACAACAAGTACGTTTGTCTAGGATTCCTGAAGTGGGAAAGGAAAGGGAATTATTTACTCACCCTGAGGTCTACTGTAACTCACTAACCAACCTGTGCTGTCAAAGGAAAATGTGATGATGTAGTTCATAATGTTTTTTTTTTTATACAATTCTTCAAGGGGAAAAAAACAAGTAACACATGAGATACTTTTTTTAATCTAGAAAGCTTATTAGGAACACTGAAGGGAGTAACTGGTCCTTTTAATGTTGCAGATCCTTGCTGGTTGCTTGCTTCTAGTTTCATGGTTATAGACTTGTGTCAGTATGACTAATGAGCAATGCAAAGTATGGGTGGAAAAAAAGGAATAATAAAAGATTTTTTCTTTTTCTGCAAGTGACAAGAAGTAAAAAGGCAATACAGTGCTTGTGCTCAGTAATCACAGAAAGCAGAACAGTTTTTACTCTCCAGTTGCAGGATCTGATTCTCAACTAGCTTAGTAGTTCACTAGACTTAGTAGACTTAGTGCACACGATCTTTATATTAAGTCAGTTTGTGAATTTATGGATTTTATGTTACAGTGTTTCCTTATGGCTTGGAATTTAAAAATCTTGCATTATGTAGCTGAATGTGTGTAGATGTGTGCTGTAGTTTGTGCATGCATCAGCTTTGTCAACTGAATGAGAAATTGCACAACTGTTTAAAGACTATTCACACAATCACTGATGTCAGGTGGCACCACTGGAGGTGGTCTTGTTCAACTCCCCTGTTCCAAGCAGGGTCAGCCAGAGCAGGTTGCTCAAGACTGTCCAGTCAGGTATTGAATACCTCTAAGGATAAAGACTCTAGAACTAGTTGATTGTTTTAATTTGTATACAATATACATCATAGAATCATAGAATGGTTTTGGTTGGATGGGACATTAAAGTTCATCCAGTTCCAACCCACTTCCACTAGACCAGGTTGCTCAAAGCCCCATCAAACCTGGCCTTGAACACTTCCAAGGATGGGACAGATACAACTTCTCTGGGCAACCTGTTTCAGTGTCTCACCACTCTCATAGTTAAGAGCTTCTTCCTAATATCTAATTAGCCTCTTTCAGTTTGAGGTCATTAACCCTTGTCCTATCACTACATGCTCTTATAAAATATCCTTATCCTCATGTTTGGTTTAGCTGAGTTGATAGGTGTTCTGGGTTCAGCAGTAGCAGTCATTTTTCTCCTTCTTAGTAGCTGGTGCAGTGCTGTGTTTCTGACTTTCAGCCTGGGAACAGTGCTGATAACACCGATGTTTTTAGTTGTTGCAGTAATGTTTTGGTCTGACCAAGGACTTTCTGAGTCTCATGCTCTGCCAGGGAGGAGGGGAAGCCAGGAGGAAGCAGAGACAGGACACCTGACCCAAACTGACCAAAGAGGTATTCCATACCACAGCATGTCATGCCCAGGATGTAAAAACAGAGGGCAGGGACCCAGAAGGGTTGGGTTCACTGCTGGGTTGGGCTTGGTATCAGGTGGTGAGCAGTTGTATTCTCTTTCCTTGTATTTCCTTGTCATTATTATTATTGGTGGTAGCAGCAGTGGTTTGTGTTATACCTTAGTTACTGGACTGTTCTTATCTCAACCCGTGGGAGTTATATTCTTCCGATTCTCCACCAAATCCCCTCGGGAGCTGGGAGGAAGAAAGAGGGGGGAGTGAGTGAGCAAACTGCGTGAGAGGCTTAAACAATGAGAGTAGGAAACAGGGAAATCCTTGCTAGATGAGGAAAAGAAATGGTGCCTTTATGCACACCATTGTCATAAATCTGTTTGCATAAAAGTTACATGGAATTTCTCATGGTATTTCCTTGGTAAAGTTGTGAGGGCTATGCAGATCCACAAGCACTTGTGAAGGGTGAACCCTGAGCAATTGTCTGGTGTTCATGGTCCCAAGTCAGCTGTGTTATTCAGGAATGATTGTGTGCATATCTGACTGTGAGGAGTTGCTAGGTTTGTGTAACATTGCAGCTGAAGTAGGACCTATAGTTTCATGACCTTAAGATTTAGCATAGAACTATTTAGTTTCATAGCTAAGACAGGAGTGCCTGTTCTATGAGGTGGGACAGAATTTGGAGGACATGACCAGTAGGGAACAGCCAGGGCAAAAACTTTCACATCTTCGTGTGCTTGAGGGATGTTGGCTGGTTGCTTAGGGATGCAAATAAGGAAATCTGAGTATTTGTCCAGCTAACAGTATAGGTAACTTTTTTGATATAACCCCTTGCAACATGACTCCTGCTACAGTAAATGGTAACACATTGATGCCCATAGCAGTAAGCTTTTAGCCAACAGCAGAAAAATGGAAGTTATTCATGTTTTAATGGAGTGACTACAAATGTTCTGCACTGCAAGACTGGCTTTTGCTTCACAGTAAATTGCTGTTTACATGGGGTTGCCTTGCAAGAAAAATTATTTACCAGTGTTGGCAGATAAAAGGGGGGTAGAGAGTACCCTAGATGAGGTTTGCAGAGCAGAAGGACCAGAGCTGTGGCTTTCAAGGTTCACTATGGTCTTCCGGTTCTCCATAAACACGAGGGAAATGGAGGTACCAATGTAGAAGGACCATACATTTTGCACAGAGAAACACTTTGCACAGCAGCTGGCTGTATTTATATTACAAATGACAATTTCCAATCTATGTGGCAATTGAGCTTTTCCTATCGCATGGGTCCTCCTAAATAGAAACTATTGCATTTATATGTGTAGAAAATGTATAGCTGATATATAGAATACATGTATATATGAACATATGTAATATTATATATAACTAATGTGCATATATATTATATGTGTGTATATACAGTGTATGTGAGTGTAAAGTTGATATTCTCCTGATCAGTTAGGTAAGTAGAGCTAGAGCTTTTTACAGCTAGTGACCGAGTTACTAATGAATGGAGAAGGATTTAGTATAGCTGAACCCTTTTGTGTGGCTTTGGTCGAACTACTTAGAGGTGGAAATAATCAGCGGTTGAATTAAGCAAGAGGCCTGATACGTGCTGGAAAAACTCCATCATCTGTCAGATGTTTTACAACTGTTATGGATGACTTTGGATAAATAACATGAACATGTGTTAAACAAGTTCAGGCCAAGTGCCGCGTGGTATGGTAAACAGAAATTGCACTTGAGGAATGTTTGAAAATAAAAATGGATGGTAGGTGGTATGTGGAGAGCACTGTGAGGATACTCTTTTCTGTTGAGGGGTTAGCCTTTCCTCTTAGGTGCTTCCAAAATAACTTTATTGTTGTTACTGTTTTTAACAATAAGTATGTAGAGGCTTGCTGGCACTAGAAAGAATTGTTTGGGTTGTTCAGCTGTTAAGCTACAAACATGGTATTTCGTACCCACTGCAAACTTGCCTGGAAAGTACCCTGAACTGGCACAGGACTGAACCATACGGAGAGGAACCCAATAGCTTGAGTCACTTTTCATTTAAACTGTAAGAAAAGCCGTGGATGTGGTTGGAGGGAAAACTTAAGCTGGAAATCAGTGTAAGGGAGGCTAGGCATGCTTCAGGGCCTGGCTGGTCACCATCACTGCGGACAGTGAGAGAGATGAAGAGCTGGTGCACCAATGGGCAGCACATTGTTGCTCGGGGTGGCATCCGTCAGCTTTTGTTTCAGAAGGGAAAATCTGTTGCCAGAGCAGTGAGTGGTTTGGTATGTAAGCTTCTCTCATGCTGCTATGTGTGGCTAATGCTCTTAAGCAAACTCCCTGATTTCCAAATGCAACTGACAGAAGCATTTAACAAGGAGGTTTTTATCTGTTATATTTGTTAATGGGGGCAAAATGATTGCTCAGATACTTGTTTGGTATTCTCTCTTGCTCTTACATCCATCTCTACAGCTGTGGAGCTGACCAGCATCATATATCTGGTTCCTGGAATATCTCTGACACCTGTGATAGTGGGGGTGAATTTCCAGAAGTGTTCTTCCCACTTGATGAACACAGTCTTTTATCAGTAATTTCCTGATTTTAATATGTGTGGCTTTGGGCACATCCCTTCATCCTAGTTGCAGTACCTGCTTTTACTTCATTTTTATAAGGATGTGCCTAAGTACTTCCAGTGTTAAATCTTTGCAGTCTGATGGACAGGTCCTTAAAAGAGTATAAACATGTGTCCCCACTGCTGGAGAAGCCTTTAGATTCACACCAACCTGATTAGCAACAAAAAATAGCAATTGAAGGACAAAAAAAGTCATGCAGGAGTAAAGGATAGCAACTAGGGTGCTCTCTTGCAGAGCTGTTGGGTGAGGCGTGTGAAACTTGAGACTGTTGCCTCCTCTGTGGTGTTACCTACCTTCCTAGTGTGTTAAGCTTATCACACTGCCTATGCCGCATTCTTGGGATGCCTGTCCATGTCCCTCTTGCTTTAAAACTGTGATGTGGCAGCCACTTGCGAACAACACATGCCAATGCGACCCAGGAGATGGCAAGGCATGTGGTGCAGCAGCGGTAGAAATGCTGGGAGGTGAGTTGTCCAGCAGACAGTGGAGACTTGCGAGCTACCCCAGGGTACCGCATGAGCACGAGCCACGTGCTTGACTTGGTACCTGCATCAGGTGAGATTCATGGGTTGGCATGGATTTAGCTTCAGATCTTAGTGGTTCCAATTTACTCCTTGGGTTTTCTTCTCCTTTCAGTTGCCAAAATGGTGCATTTTTCTTGTGTCCCAACAATTTCAGAATGATGGGAAACTTGCTGACCCTAAATTACTTTGACATCTGCTAAAAGTATTTAGTCCGCACTCTGTCCTCCTGTACATCTGATATTTCTTCATTCCCTCTCTGTTGCAAATCAGCCCCTGTTAACTTAATTTGTGTTAATTTAAATATATTTTTCAAGTATCCTAAAAAAGCATCCTTCAAGAACCCTAAGACACATCAAGACACATGGAAAAAGATCAAGTTATTTGAACAAAGCTGATTAACTAGCCTAATGTTTCTGACTGAGATCACGTCTGCTAGGAACTATGACACAATCACTTAAGAAATTGTTCTTTGCTGTGTCTCTCTAATACTAAAGCAAAACCAAGTCTTTGTCTGTTGAAGTGCTTTCTGCTCTTTACTCAAAATTGGTAATGCCGCAGTTGAATTCCAGTGTCTGGGTTTGGGCAGTTGATTTGCTGTGGCTGGGTTTGTACATTTAGAGGTGTGAATTCATTAGAGGATGCACACAAGGAGAATTATCAGAGGTTTAGGAAAGATGAGCTGCAAGTGAAGTTGTTTAATGTAAGGAAGAGGGTGTTTATATAGAGACATTGCAAGAGTTTTCAGACTGGAAAGATCTGAAATTTAGAATAAAAATAAAGCTTTAGGAATCAATATTATTGCCATTGAATGTACTGAAATATTGAAATAAATATCTCTGAGATGCTGTGGTATTTCAATTGGAATTCTTTGCTTGTACCGTATTTTAATTAGTTTTGGTGGAAAAATCCTGTTGATGAAGCTCCACTGGATTCAGGTGCCTTCTCTAGAGAAGCTTTCTAGGAGGATCTTCATGACTGTGTGACTTATGCTTCTGTGTGATGCTGAAGTACAAATAAATATTAATCCTTAATCTGTATTCTGTGTGTCAGTCACAGGCACATCTATTATTTTTTGTATGAGGGGATTTTGTAGTGAATGCCTGGCCTTGGTATTCCAAATGGTCAAAGAGACGCAGCATTGAGTTGGAAGCTGTCACCCCCAGCAGTGTAGCTGGGAGACTGAAAAGTCCCACATTCACATAAGCAATGCAGGGTCAGGAATTTAAAGATGCACACGCTTGTAATTGCTAGCAGCAGTCTTGGGAAAAGCAGTTTTATGAGATTTTCAGCATCAGCTGTTGCTGATGACCTTTTGCCTGTTGCCTTGCTAGCAAATGAGTGGTCCATACTTGCTGTCTAAATTTCTGAATAGGATCTGATGAGGTCGAATGCACGCAGTTAATTGGGAGGCTGCCTCCTCTGAAGTCCAAAGGTTAGTTAAATCCTGATGTGCTTCCTGAGGATGGACTGGGATCACTGAAACAACCTGGTCTTGGAGATAGCCTCTGACATATTTCGTTCATTTCTTATGCAACAGTAAAACTTGGTCTGGACTTGAAGCTCAGGAGCTCATTCATGTTCTTGGCACAAACCTGTGATGCCTTTGTGCTTGGATGTTTTGCCTTTTTCCAAGCTGTCAGCACGGATAAGGCATCCATAACTCTTGGGGTAGCAGGCATGTGCTTAAATACTTTGTCCTTTCTTTTTGGTGATAGGTTGTTATAATTTGTTTGTTGCTCTTTGTTTACTAATACCAGTTGAGCATGCAGGGCAGCATGTTGTCATTGCGCTTAAAATGGAATAAAACCAGAAAACTCAAATCAGGACTAGCATGTTGTTATTAAGTATTTGTAATCCAGGAGGCACTGATGTGCTTGTTCAAGCACAAATATCCAGGTCAGCAATTTGGAGACCTAGTTGTAACCTAAAACAAACATTAAAGATTGGTCTCAACGTATGCTTTTTTATGATTATTTTTTAGCCTCAGATTGGTTTCAGTAATCTCTAAAGAAAGCAATAAGTTCTTCTATATTATTTTCTTTTCTAGCAATTTTCCCTGGCCCCATTCTGTTGAATTATGTAACCTATATTTTAGTATAACAACTACTTTCCTACTGTATTACTCTCCAGGGAACAATTTTGCATTAGTAGGAGGATGAACAAGATGACCTCTTAAGTCTTTTCCATCACCACTTGCTGTAATACGGTGCTGTAATATTGACCTTGTTTTGCAGCCTTTTCCCTTCTGCAACCCTTTGACTTTTACAGAAGAGCAGGCACAGCATTTTTTGGACATGAAGAAGTGCGCTCCTTTGAAGTTATCAACATGAAGTACCGTTTCCTGCACTTCAGAACTAAAGAGCATATTAGTGCCTTTTGCATTCAAGTGGAGAAGACCTTTATAAATAAATCATTGCAGAGAAGTACGCTATGGTGGCTGTTCTGTAGCTGGAATGAACAAGCTGAAGAGGCAGACGATCTTTATTTTGTTAATATGTTGGCAAGTCTTTAACTTTCGAATGTGCCTTTCTAGTGTTGCATTTTATTTCAAGGAAGGGAGACTGAGCTGCTTCAGCAGTTTGTTCTAGAACTGTATTATGTCTGTGAACCTACACAGTGGACTTGCTTCACTGCCATCATTTCCAATAGCAGGCTTTTCCCATGTGTCCAAAGTTATCAGTAGGTATCAGACTGCTGCTGCTTTCTGTGCAGTTAAGTGATACCTTGTTGACTCTGGGTTTTAATGTCCATTCTAATTTTTACTTCATAATTTAAATAAAACCTGCTGTTGTGTTCTCCTGCTGTTGGGCTTTTTTATTGCTTACATTCTTTTTTTCCACAGCAGCAGTAGAAGACAGCTGAGACAGGTTTCTGCAGTACAGGTGGGAAAACAGGAGTGAGCACAGAAGTATAAAACTAAGGGAAAAAGTACTAGCCATTTGTGTCAGCCAGCCTCATCCTGCTCTCAGCCAACATCAGCTTATGTGTCTATTTGTTTGCCTTTGAGTAAGCAGGGACACCTAATACACTTAGTTAGAAATGGCAATAGTGAAAGGAAGTTTAGACACCATCAGTTTTTAAGATCTCAATCTTAACATAATGCAGTACAACATACAGAGTATCAGCTTCCATAGCTGTAAGCTCCAAACCCCAGTAGATGAAAACTAATTTTCCTTTTGCACTTAACTCTGTAAACACTTGCTGCGTTTTAGCATCTCCCTTTAGGGTCAATCACTGGCATTTGTTTGCCATAGTTTGCGCAGATAGGGTGACAAATGTTCTTCCTACTTCCACATGCATGTGGATGGCTCTGCAGGAATAAAGGGATAGTAATTTAGAGATTTGAGTGATGGAAACTGTGGCTAATGGTTTATCCGTGACACAGTGCTTGAAGCCAAACAGAATAAAGAGAGGTTTGGTAGAAATGATCAAGAACTGTTAGGCTCCCAGAATGGAGTATGATGAAGGATGGAAAGTCCCTTCTACCAACTATATGATCGGTAGTAACAGGAAAAATATTTCTTTTTAAGTCTTACTTAATTACTTAAATGTTGCTGTAGGTTATCAGCAATGTTGGTAATGAATCTCAAGCACTGACTAAAACCTGGAAGCAAGAGTGGGGGAGTCTCCAGGATGTTCAGGAATGATGTGTTCAGAAAAAAAAGAACCTACCCTGAAAGGATGATTTCTCTCTCTCTGTTAAACATTAATTATTCATTTTCTCACCCAGTCTTCCTATGCTTCCTTATTCTTAAGTTTAATTCTCTGTAGGTGGTAATAAGCATTACTGCTTTTTTAAAGCATTATTGTTTTCATGTTAGTGACACTCCAGACCTTCACCTCTCCTCCTGTCTATTCTTCTTATTGAATCCCCTCTTCTGTACTTCTCTTTGTGTTGTTTCTCTGTTGTTTGCATGTCTCCCATTCCTCATACTCAGGGTCATCATTTTTCTCTGTGGTTTTCTTATTGTTACTCTTTTTCCCGCAAATGATTGAATCTCATTTCACATCTCTTGGAAACACAGGAGCAAGAGTCAGGGTATGCTTCATGGGCAGGACACTTCCACAGGGAAGAGGGGATATGTTTGTCACTGAATTTAAATGTACAGTGATTCTTGCGCTGACAGTTTTATGTTCCTTCCCTTGTGATAGAAATTAGGATGTTTGGTGCTTCAGAGAAATGGTGAAAAAAAGTTAGCTCCAATCCTTCTTCCCAAAGTGGGATTTCTGCCCTGTGTTCTCTCCCTGTGGAAATCCAGGGGACTATTTCTGCTGTCCTGCAGCAGCAGAAAAGCATATTCCTTCTCTTGAAGAGGCGGAAAACTCCCTAAGTGTGAGCGTACAGAATTGTTCTGAAGTGCTTACCGTAGTGGGTATTTTTCACTTCCAGTGGAGATCCCGCCATAGAGTTCCCCCCGCTTGCCTGTCTTAAACCCATGAGCTTCCTGGGGTTTGCAGGTGGCTCTTTGCACCCTCTGTTTTAAACCTCTGCCAGTGTGGCTTTAGGGGTTGTGATAGGAAAGAGTCTCCAAGGCTGTTTTGTAGCTTTCCCTCCTCCCACTCCCCACCTGCGGGTCATTTACAGAGAAAGGGAATAAGGATGTGGGCTTGAAGGGCAGCTCTTCTCATATGCAGGCGTAATAGGATACTCTCCCCACAAAGGATTCCCCTCTCCCATCAGGAGCAAAGGACCCTGCTTACTGAGGGGACCCACTGTCCCAGATAATTAGCTAAGCAGCTGCTGTGTGTCTGAATAAAAAGGAGGGGAGGGAGGTTTTGCTCTGATGGGGAGCTGGGGTGGCATTCCTTGGAGGCAGCCTGCACATTCCTCCAAAGTAGTCAGTGCTGATGGTGACATGGGCTTGGCGTTGCCATGCCAGGCTTTCCAAAATCTCTACCATCTTGTACAGATTTCTGTTTGATTTCGTGTGGACCACTTGCTTGGTCTCAGGCCCTTTTTTCTGGGAAAACTTCTTTTTCCATGCTAAGTGCTAATCATTTATCCCTGGATCAGGGGAGAATATATAGCTTGAATTCACATGTGATGTGTTGCATTAATTAATGCATTGCAAACTAGTTATAGAAAAAAAATAAGATCAGATTCAGTAAAAAAAATGAAGGTTTGCAATATGCAAAACAAAGTAATCTCAGCAGAAGCAATTGTGTTAATGCAATAGTGGACAATGTGCCTGTGAGTGAATTCCTTCTCTGTGTATTTCCTAGGGGTTCTGGGAGGAAAAGGAGAGTGCCTTGTCTGGCCAACACATTTATGACTAGCTTTCATGGACAAAAGCAAAATTAAAAGGAGAGCCTGTTCTTGGCACAGGACCAGCGCTTTTCTTAGAGGACTGCTTTAATTTGTTTGATGTGCAGTGAAAGGCTGGCACACTGCACTAATTAGTTTTATATACAGTTGTTTTATGGATCTGCAGGTCTGTATGTAGCCGTGGGCCTGCTTAAGTAACCCAGTGAAGTCTACCAGGCTGCTTCCGGAAGTCTATTCACAGGACTGGACCTGCATGCCTTACTTCTTGCTGTGCTGCTCAAATTTTTACCCAGTTTTATATTTTTGTAAATTCATTCAGATAGAATAATATCCATTTAAAATCGGAATGGTGCAGTGATAAATCTGGAAGTGTGGTACTTGTCATTTGCAGAGAGAGGGAGTTTTTATAGTTATAAACATTTTTCTTTGTTCTTTATTTTCCCCTCCCTTTCCCGTCTGTGCTCATGGAAGCCTAGGTAGCTAATTTAAATTCTAGTTAAAAGCAATTACTATTATTTCTATCACTAATACTTCTTCCTAGAGAGCACTTAGTTTTTTTTTCATTGTTACAGAGACATGAATTGAGTTTTTAGTTTCTAAGTACTAGCCCATTTGCAAGTGGCTAGTGGAAGCCAGAGAATATAGCTACTTCTGACCCATGCAAAGACTTGAGAAATGAATGACAGGAAATGTTTAAAATGTCATTTAATTAGATCTGCACCAGGTACCCTGCTAATGTAATAAAATCTGGAGTTAATCTCCCTTTTATGTTTTTGTAAGGAAAGGAGCTTCATCTTGAAATTATAGTTTTAAGAAAAAAGGCATGGATGTGAGACGTGGAGGTCATTCAGGCAGCAGCAAGTGAAGCAGAGCAACTCCCATTTGTCCTCAGCCAGATGTTCATGAGCCTTTGCCAATAGCTCAAAAGGCTGATGCTACATAAATTACTATATTCCAGGGACTAATTCAATGGGTGTGATGGAAGAGGAAGGGAGGAGGATGGCATCCTGTCGGTCAG
This sequence comes from Ara ararauna, assembly GCA_028858755.1. Taxonomy (NCBI): domain Eukaryota; kingdom Metazoa; phylum Chordata; class Aves; order Psittaciformes; family Psittacidae; genus Ara; species Ara ararauna. The sequence continues at coordinate 70,577,677 of CM054377.1, read as the reverse complement.
AGGTCAGGTGTAACACATGGGACTGAACTAAGCAATATTCAGCCAGTTCTGTTTTTCTTTTATGATTGAAGATTGAAAACTCTCATTTTGCCATGGAAAGCAAAAGAAAAGTTGATTCTTTCAATAAGGATATAAAGACCAATAATTATTTTCTTTAAGAAGTCTCCTTTCCTATGTAGTCAAAAGAGCTGAATAGCCAATGAAATTTGAGCCTCTGACAGTCATTTTTGAAAATACGGGATCCTCTTTGAAAGCTACCAGTGGTCCAGTTAAATGAAGATATTTAAAGGCTTCTTTTGCTTTCTGAGAAGGTGCCTATTGTACACGCCAGCTGCCTTCTCTCCGCTGCCATGTTTGCACCAAATTCACCTAGAGAAATCCCTTTACAGCTAGCATGAGTTGTTCTCCTTTCCTCTGTAGGAGAGTTGATTTTTTACAAAAGTAAAAGCAAAAAAAAAAAAAAAACCAAAACCCTGGAGTAATAAATAAAAGCTTTATTTTAGAGTGTGAAGTGTTCTCTCAACCAAAGTCCTGCCATTTTGAGAGAACAGGCACTTGTAGGTCAGTACCTGTCACGTGTGTCTGTATCACAAGCCTGGTTATCTTTGATGCTCTGCCTGTAGAAGGGATTGGTGAACTAAGGGAATTTCTTTTTCTTTCAAAGATATACAGCTACCCTTTATGCTGCTAAGTGTAATTTAACAACTGTGACTCTTGCTTCTTACACAAAGATAAAACTCAAACCCATACCAGTACCTGGTTTTCTGTTGGAGAGTTTTGAAAGACTTGACTGATTTTGAAGGCGTGAGATTGGCAGTGCTGATGCATTTTGATTTCTCAGGATGTCCTACAGTCTACTGATTAAAAAGCAGGGTTTCAATGCTAATGAAGTACCCACTTTCCATCCCAAACAGTACTGCTCGATCAGTGGGAAGCCCATGGATGCCCAGAATGACTTCTCTCTCATAAAATAAAGAAATAAGCAGTGCCCTCTAGTGTTACTTAACACCGGAGGGAACCACCAGGAGAATTTTCTATCTTCTAGGTACCTGTAATTAAACCTGTTTCACAGCAACAGATGCAGCTCTTTATTTCTTGAAGAAGCATAGTAAAAAAGAACTGAAATAGCATAGCTTATCAGGACATGACTATGAGAAATTCAGCCATTAATAGCTAAATACAGTCAGATATCTCAAACTCCATGAACTGTTTTATCTTCTCTAATCTTGAAGTGTGTGAGTGTAGTATGCCTCCAACCCGTACCTGACCTGGGAATGTGTTTTACCAAAGGGTCAGAGACTTGTGAAGTTTCAGGGAGAAGTATAGCAGTGAATCTTCTTTCTTGAAGGTCATAAGTTCAATTTCTGGAATAAGGCAGTCTTGTTTACTTATTAAAATGTATCAACAACATGTTATAACACAGCATTGAGAAGGTAGGTCTTTCGGGCTTTCCTAGGAGCACCTAGGAGATTTTTGTAGTGATGGTAGCAGGCTGGACTCCTGTTTGAAAACCATAGACATTGTTTGCTTCAGTTAAAGACAATTCTGCCAGAGATGCACCATGTGAGTTACAGTCACTTCTGTGCTTTAGCATGGAAGGCCATTTCTCAGTCTGTTTAAAAGACTTTATTACAAAAAATCTTGTGTATGTCTAATCGTGTGTATGTGTTTATTGTTTTCTGAAAAACAGAACACAGAAATGCAGTAGAAGTATAATCTGGTATATGGCGACCCATGCAGTACCTTGGCTTAAACTTGGGTGTGCAAATATATATTTTTTCTGTGTAGATTGCTGCTCCCCAGTAGTAGATGTCAGAAGTGAGAAGACTTCTCTCAACACTCAAAGTCAGGTTGGACAGGGCTCTGAGCAGCCTGATCTACTTGAAGATGTCTCTGCTCATTGTAGCGGGGTTGGAATAGATGACTTCTAAATGTTCCTTTTAACCCAAGCTATTCTATGATTCTACAACTGTTCCTCCTCAAAAGAGGTGTGAGACCAGCTCAATCATTTGCAATATGTGCTGCCTTGTTGCCATTGCTATTATCAAACTTGATGCTTCCAGTAGTTATTGAGTCTTCTGCTCTAATGGTAACTTGTGTCCTCTTTGCTACATGTGAGCAGGGAGAGTATTGCTTGTACTCATTGCCAGGGTTGATGTTATGCTCTGTGAAATGGTCAAGAAGAAAAATGTTCTGCATTGTTCCTCTTATACATACCAAAAATCTGCATGTACCAATGAAAGCAATCATTGTTATAGTATCATAACAATGGTTTGTTAGGAGTTTACCCAGGGCTGGGATGATGATTGTTCCTGTTTAAGACCAAAACCAACAGACTGCATTTGTTAGAACATTGATATTTATGTACAAAGTTGCCAGCACTTTAAGAAGTGGTGCCTCTCTTAATTAAGATGATAATGTACCGCCTTGTTTGGGGACATTCTGCTCATAATGATGCTGCTGAATTATGAATAGAGGGAAATTAGTAATAACAAATGCCAGATGGAGGTATCTTTCAAAGAGGAATATTCCATGTAATATGGCATGTAAAGTTGACAGACCGGGTCTTAAAAGGCCTTTATTATTCTTTAAGCTTTCCTGACAAAATTGCTCTTTAGCCTGCCAAGAAATGTAGTTTCACATGCCAGTGAGTTTTTAAGCGAGAGTAATTAAAGTATGCCTCCAAGTTTATGGCTTGAAGTGAAATCTATTCCTCCAATGTTTTGTCAGGAATCTATAAACAGTGCAAGAACGGAGACAACTTATAACAACAATAGTTTTGCCAATCCTACATGTTCTGCCTTTGAAATCAGAGGCAATTAGGGATGAACAAAACTACTTTCAAAATTAAAAAAAAAAAAAAAAAAGTTTTATCTCACATTTTTCCTTTGGTTGAAGGTGAATTTTGGGAATAAGAATTGTTTTTCTAAAATTAAAATCTACTTTCTTTTATGGAAGTAAAAAACTTCTTGCTTACATACAAATGCATTGAATCCTGAAATGCTAGCCCTTATATTTAATTTTCTGAGAGACGGAAATACAATGAAATTTAATTTGATTTTGTAGTGTAAAGTAGCAATTCAAAGAGAAATAGACAAGGAAAGTAAGAAATAAAACTTTGGGGTTGGTATTTCATCTTCTCATAACAATATTCCCACTCTGTGGGCACTCCAGCTTTGACTGCATGACCTGCTGGTCCCTGGAGAGATGGTCCTTCATGATGATCTGTGTGTGAGGCAAAGTATGTCATAGTGACAAAAAAGATTTGATTTTTCTTTGTAATTGTCCTCAGAGTATGTTAGTGTAATGAAATTGAATTTAGGACTGTAGAAGTGTTGCATATAGTCTCTCTTTACCAGATATGCAAAACATAACAGAGCAGGAGGACTTAAACCATACCTTCTGCTCCATCCATGCATAGTCACAAATCACTTCCAAATATAATAAACTTGAAATGTACAGTCCAAGACTTATTGCAAAGGCACAAATGTTGTGGCAAGGTTCAGAAAGCAGAGGAGATGCTTTTATCTACTTTAAATTATTTCTGTGAGTATGCATTAGTAAGGGAATAAATGAAGAAATCTTTATCAGTATTGGATGATGAAAAGAAGGCTTCTGCTCTACTTAGAAAAAGATCAAGATCATTTTTCATGAGAATAAAACACTGTTTTGAATTATACTTAGAACAGACTGTCCGACTATTTCTGGTATTAATGTTCATTGCCATGGCAGAAAGGATTTAACAATAGAAAGATGAGAGCGTGAGAAAAGAATGTCTAGAGGGAAGGCAGTCAAGGATGGGATTCAGTGGCTCTAGCTTTGATAACAAAAGCAAAGAGTGCTCTCAGTTGAGTCTTTTGAGACTAATCTGATACTTTCAATAAACCCAAAATTTATCTTAATGTAGAAAGAGTAGGCATTTACAGAAACTCCTTTGAATATTGTTTCTTACTGACCCTGTTAAAGCTATTGTGAATTTACCTGGGAGATACCATCTGAAGTTATGGACAATCAAACCCTGGTTTTACTTGCACTTTTTTAATGAATAAGTCCTGTATATATAAAAAAAATAAAGCTGCCTTCTTTAACAGCATTCTAATGGGAAGTGGGCATTATGAATCTTCAACTCTTTTGAAGTGTGTCTTACTTTTTTTGCCATGTTGACTGTTTTGTTTATGCTTAACTTCTTTCTCTTGTCATTTTTTTTCCCCCAGAAAAACTTTACAATTCCAATGGACGGGAGCTGAGACGGGCACTTTTCTCCTTGAAACAAATATTTCAGGTGAGAAAATGGTGACTATCCATTCTCTGGTTTGAACATGAATTGAGTTTATTTTTTTTGATGTAGGGAATAACTTATGATTTCTTGCACAACGGAAGTTTAAATCTTCACTTGTAATGTGCAGTTAGCCAATTGTTTCTTAGGATCTTTTCTATGCATGGTCTTCAGGCCTTCCCTTGTTCCTTCTGTCTCTCAGAAGTCAGGACCAGATATGGAGTAATAGAAGAGTGGGTGATTGGAACCTGTCAGGAAAAGAGAGAGGTAAATTGTGGCTCTTAGATGGAAACTTAGGCTGCTCATTAAACAGTGGCAGTCGCCTATTTCTGTGTTGGAAAGACTGGAAAAGATGTGCAAAGAGGAGCTGGAGCTGGATTGGGGTCATGGCCTCACATTACCCTAATAATTGGCAAATAGACTGGGTTTAAGCCACATCAACAACTGATAAAGGAGGATGTGAGAGATACTGGACAGCTCTGACGGGAACCGAGATGTAGAGGGAGAGCTGTGAAGGTCAGTGGAAATGCTTTATTGATAGCCAAAAAGTTGCTTCATACAGCTGAGGAGGATATTGTAGCGGCTGATCAGTTTAAGGGAAGGCATGGATTTGAATGTGAGTGTTTTATAGACTTGAAATCAGCAGGATTTTGGCTCCTGTGGTGAAGTAGCCAATGTGATAGACAAGGGATGTAGATGGTAAAAAAATGAATTGTATAAAAAGCTTGGATTTCAGATTTTACTGGAAAAGCCAAGGACTCAGGAAAATTGCAGGAGTAGAAGGAAGCTTGTTGGAGAGAACAGGTCAGGAAAAGTGACAAGAAAATATCAGTGATAACTATAGTATACTGCAGTGTGATCTTAAAATGAAATTCAGGGTGATGCATTCCATTTCTATTGGTAAATGTAAGTGAAATCAATAAGAAAAGCACGTCTCTCCTCTAGTAATGGATCCAAATGGAGGATGATAACCTATATTTTTCAGAAACAACAGGTTAGGTGCAAGGCTTTCAAGCTGTTAGTTTAGCACTTTTTGGTTTGTTTAAATAGACATTTGTTCTAAGAAGAATACCAGCATTTAACAAATCTGCAAGACTGTAGAACTGCAAATTTCCAAAACACGAAATACTTTTTCAGGGTTTCAAAGTTAAGCATTCAGAATTTAGAAAATGCTAAAATGAAGATTTCCTGAACAGTAGCAGATGGTGAAGGGTGAACCATTTATTGGAAAAATTTCATAGCTAAAATGCCTTCTGGGTAAAAGAAAAGTCCTTGAATTTTTGGACAAAGAAGGAGTTCCAGCTGCAGAATAGTCTGGTCATTTTATCGCCACAGATTGGAAAAACCATTGTCTCTTCAAGGCATTCCCAGGGAAAGACTGTTTGAGAGTCACAATGATGCAAGTTGGGTTTCCCTGGGATCTTGACAAGTGGGTGGACTGTGTGCTTAGAGGAAATCTGGCAGGTTTCCAAGAGTCTTCTCTGGGTTCTTCTCTTTTTGTTCATTTCAACTGTTTCTGGGAAGTATTTGTATTTCTCTGAATTTGTGTTTGACAGATTAGTCTAAGTGCTCACATGCATATTTAGCAATGAATGCTAAGCCTCTCTTCCCACCCACCCTGTGCCTCCCATACCTGCCATCATGACTTCTCCCAGTTTGGGTATTCATAAATGTTTTCTTCCCTGTAGGTTATTTGAAGTCTAGTCTATTTCTGATCACATAGTGCTCAGTGTTTTCAGTGCACACACCAGTAAGTTCTCCATCGTCCAGATGATCAGCTGGTTTTATGGAAATGTTGTTTAAATATTTGTCCTAATAAATCTAATTGGAGTTGACTCCATTGAAGAGTAATGAGCAGGAAGGGAAAAGCGATGCACACAAACCCATACCTATGTATGAATTCAGTTTTTAAGTAAAGGCTGTCTGACAGTTTCAGAACATAATTTTCCTTGAAGAATTCAACTTCCCTGTTGCCTTATGTATGTGATACTGAAAGGAATTTGGGTATTATCTGTTCCCACTTTAAGTAGCTACTTTTGGTAGAACTGTGGCTGTTTGTGGAACAAACATAGCCTTCAAAAAATCTTCACATTCTCCCAAAGTACAGGTTACCATTACTGGAAAATTGAGGAAAAGTCTCCTGCAATCTGGAGAGTATTCATATCATATGCTCAAGTATTTGAGGCAGTACACGTCAAACTGGAAAATGAGACCTTATATGATGTAAGCTCCTGTTCGCCTGTCAACTTTATGTCCTTAACAACATTTATTGGCATAATTTTGAGTATGGGCATCTTTTGAGTATGATTTTAATATATCTCATAATGAACAATGAGGGAGAATGCGTATTGGTTTTTATATCTGTTTTAGAAAGAAAAGCTATTTCTTTTTCCTTAGTGAAGAAAAATACAAGTTAATATTATAAGGTTATATTACAGACCAATCACTATTGTCCAAAAGGTCATACCTAAGGGTATTTTTTGTCTATGAAATTAAAGTTTGTCAGCATTAAAAATCTATCATTATGTTAAAAGGTTTTTTATGAGTATATTTTTCAACATGAATATCTGTTGATTTTGTATCTAATTATTTTTAAATTCCTTAAGAGTATAATATTTCAAAAATACAATGTTGACTTCAAAACCAGTCTTTATTTTGTTTTAGCATGAGACTTCATCATGTCTTTAAGTGCCAAGACAGTTTGTAACACCATGTTTTTATAATCATTTCATCATCGCTGAGTTAATTTGGTACAGCTCTGTGTCAGTATCATTTTTAATTTAAAAAGCTTCAAGGTAACGTGCAGTCTCTTATTTGCATAAAGTGGGAACCATCCCAAGTTTTACATCAAATATGAATTCCAAATAGTCAGAGCCCTTGGTTTTTCACGCGAGGCCTCAGCAAAGCTCAGCAATGTTTGGCAAAAGCAATGCCTTTGTTTCAAAATTTAAATGAAAGATACATTTGGCAAGTCCAACCTTGGAATTTCTGTTTATGTTTTTCTGGTGGGCTGGTTTTGGCAAAATAATAAAGGTTATTTGAAGCATTTTTCTTTGACAGTAATGCCATTCTGTTACTGTCATTCATTCTGAAGGCTTAGGACAGCCACACTCATTATCTTTTTCTGGATGTACTGCAGTATTCTGATTTACCAGTATGCTTTTTTGGCTAACAAACTTACAGAGTAAGAAAGTAATGTTCAGACTAAAAGTATATGAAGGCACTTGACCTTAAAAAAACCTGAAAAAAACCCTGAAAAAAAAGCATACAGATATAAATGACAAGCTGTTGGAGTACAGTTTAGCGCCCTTTGATTATTGTCTGACAGACTTCAGAGTTGCCCAATTCTTGTGTTTATCAGAGATTCATGAATTCTGTACAAAGTGCTAAAACTTCCAAAGGCATCCATGGAAGAATCCAGCTGAACATGGCAATTATAAAGTCAGGATCGAAAAACGTTCTTGCATTTTCTGATTCTGATATCATAAGTGAGATAAAAATACAGCTGCTTAGAACATTTAATTCAATATCAGTCCTAATAGTAGAAAAAATGGGCATGAGCTCTGTAATGGATGTAAATAGTGCTGTGTAATTTATGTGATATTAAAGAATTCTATTTAACAAGACCTATGCTATGACTAGTTGCAACATAAGGTAGGTTTTAGAGCCTATAAACAAAAGTGGGCTTTGTATTTACGAAGCATAGTTTCAAATCATGCTGACTGCATCATTTCAAAATATAAAATAAGTTGGTGTTGTAAGAAAAATAGGAACACTATGAAGCGTGTTTCAAGTCTGTTGAAATCTATAATCATGCAAATCTGATTTCTAAAGTTTTAGAAAATATTTTTAATCAAGCAATCCATTAGGTTTTCTGGAAAGGAAACCTAAGGGGTATATTTTAAGGTGTTGTAGAAGAAAACTGGCTTTTTTTTCCTTGACTGTTTTACCCCTTAAGTGTCATCTGACAAATGAAGGAAGATCTTCAACTATTTTTCGAGGAGCCTAGATGCTTGTATTGTGTTGTGATCAGAATATCAAGGGACACAGTTACAAAATTCTGTTACAAAATTTTCTTCTATTGCTGAAAAATTCATTAATCATTGAACAATTGAGCTTTGTGTAAAATGTCACAAAGAACAGCTTTGTAGGGGCCCTGGAAACATAAAATAGAAGGTGTTTGGATAGACACAATCTTATCAGTGAGTGAAATCAAATGTCACACACTTCAGCTGCTGAGGAGTCATCAATCATCCTTAGGGGAGCAGAAGGAGTATTCTGTGTTTGCCTCATTGATCTCAAGGAAGGAGGCTGCTCCTTCCCCTCTTGCAAGCATGAATGATGACTCCATAGGGTTCGAAGCTGTGTGATACTTGATTTAGGGGCTGCTATCATCACTTGTGAGACAGGCAGCCTCTCCTCTTTAAGAGCCCTCTTGGAAGGGTTCTTGATTGAGTCATGAAAAAGAGAAACCTTTATTTCCTTCCTAAATTGAATTGACCATAGCTCCACACGGCAGTTTATATATCTGTTTAATCCTATTTTACAAAGGATATGTTTCATTACTGTTTAGAGATTAAAAAAAAATTATGTATAGCTATGACACATTAAATGTCAAAATCAGTTTCTCAGTTTCAGTGGCAAATAGTGTTGTCTTCATGCCTAGACATTGTTATGGCCTGAGATGTAAACAGTTCTTAATGAGACTATAAAATGTGAACTTCTTCCACCTTTATGATAGCCTAAAAACTTGGGAAGCCACCATTATTCATTCTCTAATCTGTGTGAATCTTTGAATTGAATCAGAAATCTTTGTTTTGTTTGGGGCCTAGTTACTTTAACTTCCTCAGGTATGCAATGAAATGCATGAACATTGTTTGATCTGTTTCTTAGCTGCCATGAAGAATATCTTGGTAGGGTCTGGTGTAGGTGACTTCTCTAGTAATTTTCAATTCCGCTATTGACTGGGAGGGAAAAATCCAGTGTATTAATGTATCTGCTGTCTAATCAAGGTGCAAAGGATGAAATTCTGTCCCCATCAAGTCAATGGCAGAGAATGTCTTTAGTTTGAATATTAGTTTTGCCTGGTGATTGAGTGTGTACAGGTAGATGGACTGTATGTAGTAAAGAGGGACAGTCACATCAGGACTTTTTTTGTTAATTTCCTGATAAATGCTTTGTCTTTATAGGGGGAGGCAACCAAATCTTTTCTGGTTAATAATTGTATGAATTAATCTGATACTCAAGTGTGACTTATTTTTGCTCGCTTGCTTCTTGCATTGACAGGGAGGAAAAAAAAAGAGTTCTCTGAGGAAAAAAGATCCTCAAATTATCTGCACCTTCATTAACTGAAACAATAAAATATTGAAAGCAGAAAGTTACTTCAAAATGGTTCAACTTGCTGAAATCATTCCTTTTCCATGTTTATTCTTTCAACCAGTTCGAAGAATTGTAGTACAGTTGAGTACACACACACACACACACACATCCCCCCCCCCGAAAGACAGAATACATCAGCTTATTGTTCTGTACAATTCTTCAGTGGTAGATTTTGATGGTAATTCTGAGATCTTTCTCAAGTGAATGTGGCATCATGCAACTGTGAGGTTATGTGCAGTGAGAGCATTGGAAGCAGGTATTATAGTGTCACAGTAAGATGGCTTTCTACCTGCAGCCCCCTCATCTGGTACAGGAATTGGGCAGGTTACATGAAAATAGTGAAGTCAATGACGAGGTCACTGAAGAAGCAGAACATCATATTCAGAGTAAAGGAAAAACAGAACTTTCTTGGACAAGATGGTGATGAACACCAGGTGGGATCACAATAATTTGATCTTGGTAACTGAAGAAAGCAGGCTTAAAGTAAGAGCAGAAGTGTGGCATGGGAACAACTTTGCTGTGCAGGCTAAGCACTGTTCCCTCTCTAAATTTTGTCTTTAATCAACTTAAGTTATGAGTGGTTCTTTGGAGATCTCGGTTACATCCACTGAAGATATCTTTGTTTTCATCTTAGCAGTGAAAGCTTCTGTTTCCTTCCCTACATGTAAGTGCCCAAATGTGTGTTTTACAGACAGATTCTCTATCAGGAAAGTTGAAATACTGCAGGCTGTTTTTTCTCCTTGTTCTTCAAAGAAGTTGTTGTATGTCCCCAAAAAAGAAATAATCTCTTTATGAAGGGAAACCCGAAATCTAAAAGATTCAATTCTTTATACAAATACAAATGTGACACATCTCACCAAGGAAGAAAAAGTAATAAATGAATGGACCTTGATAAAATACAAATTTGAACTGAAAGTTTTCAGGTTTTAAATTTATATTTTTTCATGGATGCCCATTAAAGAGCAAGTATTCTAACAAGTTAATTTCATCAGACAAGGTTTATTTTTTTTAATAAAAAAAAATGTTGCTAAGAAATTTTAAAACATTTACATCTTTCCATAAATGTAGGTTATATTTGTTGTCTACTTTCTGCCATGCTTTTTCTTCTGTTTTGGTTGTCTGGAACTTGTTGCTCTAATTATACCTTAACCATGTCTAATAAACGCTGATTTGACTCTGAGGAATCTCAACAAATCTAATAAAGCAGCTTTTGATTCTTATCTATTATTCCCCCCCCCCCCCCCCCCCAAGATATATTTTCATATGCTATGGGGCAGCTACTTAGGATAACTACATGGCTTGTGCTGGATATCTGAGGTATCTGCCTATGTGTCATTTGAGGAATTTGAGAAAGACTTTGAGAGGTCTTTGCGTTACTGGAAAATCATAGCAATGTCTTGCTTCAAGTTTTGTATATTTTTAAAAATTCATACACATCTAAAAAATCCAAAGATGTCTGAACCTCTTTTGGATTAGAGTTACTTCCCAATATCCTCAAGTTTGCAGAAATTCTGGCCAGAAAAGAACTGTATAATTATTTCAAGATATTAAATACTGGAGGTTTTCATGAGTTTTAATTTGTAAAATAATGTTCACTATTAAAATGTTTATTTTGTCCGCATGTATTCTTTTAACTATCGAAAAGAAACTTCAGAAATCCATACAGTTTAAAATACGTCCCTGTGTAAAGGAGGTGTGAAACATTAAGTGTTGCAGCTTTGATAATCTTTGATAATGGGAAACACCAGCAAATGCTGTATTTGTTTTGCTGGTACTTTTAGCAGTATACAAAGCATGTCTTTGAGAAACAACAGAATATTTATTTTCTAGACTGAGGGTGTTTCAGAAGGGAGACTAAGGGGGATTAATGGCTGTAAATCAAACACTCTGCTTTCGGTTGAATTTCTGTATCTCTTTATTGGCACCAAGGTGGAAAGCCATAATAAGCAATAATTTGGTCTGTATTTGAAATGTTTCATCTTGGAAAGAAAGAAAATCTATTTTTTAATACTTCAGTGGTAGCGTTATAATTAGCTGGCACAGATGTGCTTAAAGGGCTGGCAAAAAGTTTGCTGACATTTAGTGATTGCTACTTAGGCAACTGACTTATGGTAATGATATGCAATGGAATTAAAACTTGAGGGCAAATTTTCATTGCAATCATCACTAGAAGGCAGACTTTGCATTGCAGGTTGCTTAAATATATTACCCCACTGAAAGTAAAAAGGTATGGTCATTTCCATGCATGCTGTTGCAAAATGTTGCTTCATGTAAATAGATGCAAGAATAGGGAAAAAAAAAGGAATAATGTCAAAATACCAATTATTATGAATGTAATATAATGTAAAAAATGTTTTATATCACATTATGGTCATCCTTCTATGTGTAAAGAGTTGGGTAGGTGTAAAGGCTGGGGGAGGGAAACAAAGGAGTGCGGAGTCGGTACAGAGGAGTGTAAGGAAAAAACTCAGAGGGCAAAGGAGTGGAAGCTCTGGCACAACCACTGAGGACAGTGGAGCAGCTGAAGTGCAGTTGCAATCAACAGAGATAGCAAGGGGATGGAGCTTCCTCTGAGGGACAAACGGGCTGCTTGGTCCCCTTCAAACCCTTCACCACTAAAATGCTTCTGCTGCTGCCTCAGTTACCTCTAGCAGCTGACTGCAGTTTTGGGATATCCCGTGCCAGGTCACCTTTGTTCTCAAGGAGTTGTTCTATGTGTGCTGGTGGAAGGAATGCAGCAACCAACCTTGCCTAGCATCCTTATCTTGGAGTAGTTTCTGGGTTGCCATCTTACAGGGGTGGACTCTCTGACAGAGAAGACTTTCCTCCTGCTAACCCTGAGGGCTGTGTTTGATTTATCTTCTAAAAGTAGTGTCCTGACTTGAAGTACAGCAGAGGTTTCATGGTTTATCACAAGACTTGCCTGCTTTACCACTGGCTCATCTGGTCCACACTAGAGTTGTTTTGTAGCTGCTTAAGTCATTTAGGTTGAAATGGCCATACAGTCTCAAGGGACTCATAGCACTGAAGTTTATGTATGTATCCGTATATATATATATATGTGCGTGAGTATATGTTGTTGGAATGATTTCTTTCCAGATTTGTTTGCAATAGATGACTAGGCTTTTAGAATGGAGTGAAATAAACAGTAACATTTTAGTTAGAAAGTGCCAGGCACTTCTGGATTAGCAATCTAGTGTTTTAATTATATCAATAATTTTGAGGTCCAAAGAACAGAACTTTAAAGTGTGGGAAAGTAACTATAAATTATATCTTGGCAGTCCATGCTCTTTCAATCACTTCCTAACTATGTTTACTCAGTTTCCAAGCCAAAACGACCTTTTCTAACTGCAAACATTGCAAGCCAATCTTGATCTATAAAATGCAACCTGTTGCTTAGCCAGTAAAAAAGCTGGACTCCAGGAATGGTCTGGGATTTCTGTTTCTAATACAGCATGGGATAACACTTATACTACTGCATCATTGTAGTCCTCGTCAGTGGGAATAATAATTTTGCTGGTAACTTAAGCAGATGCAATGCATACTGAAGGCAGGTAGCAATACTTAAAAATATTCTCATGGAGACTTTATTGTGTTATATTTCTAATGTAGACGTTGAGGAGGAATTGGCTGTTACTTTTCAGTTGCTACTGGGGCAGAGCTTTTGAAATTATCCAGGGAACCTGTGGACATGAAGGCTCTCAGGTAGTGGAAGTGCATTCTGGTCATAACTCTGTGCAGCCACCCTGCTACTGCCGCCCAGGGCAGTCTCATTAGGAACACACTATGGGGTTGTTTCAGCCGTTTTTGTATACATGAGGGTTTTTCAGAGCCAGAGGAATACTTAGGAAAGAAGATCAGTAGGTTTCTATTCTTCTTGCACTAGTAAGCGAAGAAAAGGTCAAACAAGGACTTACCCATCACTGATGCTATTGCTAACAGAAACCCAGATTCTATCCTTCTGCCTTTTTTGCTTAGTAACTGAGGCGGCTTTTCAAGTATATTGGGCAATAGTCCTGCATTTTAATTTCTTGTGGTGGAGTGCCAGATGTATTGTCATTTGAGATTTATGCCAGCAAAAGCCTGCAGTTGCTCATGGTTTGCTCTTTGACCTGCCTCCTCCTTCCTCCCTTTCCTCAACAGTCAGCTGCTGTCCCTCTGCTGCTAATTTACATCCCCAAATGAATGAAGCTTAATCCCTAAACCTTAATCCTTCTAAAACCAGCTGAACTTTGTGATCCTATCTTTGTGATCCTATCTTGACTTTGCAAGAGATTTAAAGAAAAAAAAAAAAAGGTGAAAAAATGTCTTTGCTTCTAAAGAGAGTGGCCATAATTTCATCATTTATTTTTGGGAGAGGAGTGCTTTCTGTGAGTACACTGGCGTTGAAGTGATCCATGTATTTTTTCCTTGGTTTTGTTTTGTTTTGTTTTTTTTTCACATTGAACATAATCATCTGGGATTTCTGTTTCAGTTCTGCCTCCTTGCTGTGTTCAGTACATATTCCTGGCATGGGAATCTGAGGAACAGGGTTTCTGAGGAGACCTTGCTCTGATGTATTAATGTGAAGTGGTGACAGCACACTTTCCTAGCATGCAATTTCATAGACGAACATAGCAATTAGTGAACATTCCCTAGCTCCCCCTCTTAAAAACCAGTGATTTTTACTTTAGGAATTGGGCAGTGTCTGAATGAGCCTTTTCTGCCCATAGGACACTCTATTGTTATGCTGCCAGCCTCTTGTCCCACAAGATTGCAGGCAGTGCAGAAGGATGCTCCTTCTCTTAGAATCTGGCAGGGATTACATTTTTCCTCTTATGCTGCATTGCACAATCAATTGGCTGCAGTCATCTTACTTTTGCCTAGGTGAGTTATTACAATGTTAAAATGTGAATGCAGTATATCTTTGTGAAGTTGCTGATTTTGGTCTACAGACAAAATCAGATCTGGCCTGAGAGTTGAAGTTTAAATGTTTTAACAGGGATGTTGTAGAGTGACAGAGCAGAGCGGCAAACTCTTCCTGAGACAGAGAATGAAGTGCATCAACCACTGAAGCTCAGTGTGAATGCAGTCCCCTCCTGTAAGCCTGTCTGCAAAGCTCAGAAAGAAGATTCTCGTGGCTATGGCTGCTACCCCATCGGCTTGTGCTTCTCTCACTTCAAGGCTGGATTATAGCAACTTTTGCATTTTGGAAAGCCTAGTCGGTACAGAATGTGATTGCTGGCTCACTCAGTAACATGTCATGTGGGGAGCACAGGCTGGGGAGCCCCATGGTTCCTTATTTAAAGAAATGAATACCATAAAATACCCAGTTTTTAACTTTTGTAACAGAAACAGGAGAGGATTGTACAGTGTAGGATTAAATATGGGAATGCTCAAGCAACCAGAAACAATGGGATATCTTATGAAAGGAAAAAAAAAAGAACCCATAAAAATGAAGTTCTCCCTGGTGGAAATCTCCTAGACAAGCATCTTGTTATGAGTCCTTGGAAAGGCAGCACTCTCCACAGCTGTTAGCCACGTAAGAGAGAAATATGTATGTGCATATCCAAATGTGAATACTCAGTTACTAATCCAGTCTCCCCAAATAGTTGAAGTAGAACTTTCAGCAGTACTTGTTAGCTTAAATAAGTAAATAACAAGAGAAATCCCCTTGAGAAGCTGTGTTTGAAAACCTTGATTCCTATTAGGAAGCGAAGCAACTTCCTTGTGGCATTAAAATGATCATGCTTGGGCAAAAGTTTTCAAACATATGGCCCACAGAAATAACAGGCTTCAGAAAGATTTATTATCTTTAGCAGTTTGAAAACAGTTTATATTTGCATGTGGAAGCTGCGCATCAGATAAGATGCATTCTTGCAAGCACCATTCATTGAAAAAAAGGCTTCAGTCTCCACCTTCAGATAAGACCTCACAAAACTGCATTAGAGCATATATCAAATGGTATGGAGACTGGAGAACAAGTAAGATGGAAGGGAATCTCACCTACACTTTTTACTCTGCTAGCGGCAAATAGGTGTACTGTATAGACTGCTTGATAATAAGGTTTGTGGGGTGTTTTTAACAGCCAGGCTGAGCTATGAAAGCAAAAGTACGATTTGTGTGTTTCATCAACCATGTAAGCAAGCTTTGAACTCACCAGTTTGAATATATTTAATGTCTTTTTCATTATACATTGAACAAAAATAGAGCTCTGTTACAAAGTGACACACCTTAGCTTTTTTTTTCATTTCCTCTGAGGTGCCTAAAGAAAGGAGGAGCCATGATCTATTCCAAGTCTGTGAATGAATGCTTTAAATATATAAATAGCTGAGAAGACCAACAGTAACTTTTCATAAAGACTTGAAGTAGCCAGCCTTTGTGTCACTGCACAATTTTTATGGTTGCAGGAGCTTAGCAGGAAGCTTAGAGAGCTTTGCCTGTGTTTTGCTGGTTTTCTCATCAGTGCCTTCGTGCCTGCTGATTAAGGGGTCATAAATCTTTGCAATATTAGCACAGGAGTCCAGTTCCATAGCAAATGAGAACCTTTCCCTGCCTCCTTTTAACTGTTATCACACACATGCGGCAGCTACTTACACGTATCATAGTCACACACACACACACACTGTATATTCCACACAATGAATGCTCTCTTCCTGGAAACCTGAACCTCTTACCACTGCTAGAGAGTAGCCTTTACTCTTGAGGTCAGCTAACTTGGCAAGTCAGTGAGTTAATGGGTCTGAAAAGATTATCCAAACCAAAACTGATGTAAACATTCTCCTTTCAATGTAGAATGTATGAGCTTGGATGGCTTTCATCTTTCGCTGCACATTCCAGATGTTTGCTTCTCTCCTCTCATAGTATATACATGATGGGATAGATAACGCACTGAGTTCAGATTTATGTCTAGAGCATGATGTGTTTGTACTCCG
Source organism: Ara ararauna (assembly GCA_028858755.1). Taxonomy (NCBI): domain Eukaryota; kingdom Metazoa; phylum Chordata; class Aves; order Psittaciformes; family Psittacidae; genus Ara; species Ara ararauna. The sequence goes on along the minus strand of CM054377.1, from coordinate 70,561,108 downwards.
CTTCATTACACCTTCTTTTTCCCTTTTATTTGGGAAAGGAGAAGTACCTTAAAGGCCTTTTTTTAATTCAGGTTTGATTTGTTTATTCAGTGCTTTCCAAAAGCAATCTGGTTAGAGTCCCTCATGCCCTTCATTTCCTCTGCTGTTCCCCTGCAATATATCTCCTTTCAGTCAAGGGTGATTCTATGCTCTAGTGGTTTACTCCTTCAGCTGCTTTGAAAGAGTTCCAGAAGGCAGATCTCACAACTTGCTTTGGCATAGTCCTTATTAAAAATTTAAATAAACAAATAAATAGAAAGTCACCAACATAAACCAGATCTTTAGCATGAGGTATTTTGAGAATGAAATGCTAACTTTTCCCCAGGTAATACTCTAATATGCATTCACTATTCAAGATCATGGGGAACATCCTAAAGCTACAACTGGTATTTCAGTTTTTATCTTTCTTCGAATGTCAACAGCTATCTGCTGTTAAGTTTTATTTCAGTTTTGGGTTTGATCTGAGGGTCTCTCAAACTGAGCTACTGTTAACTTCACTAGCACAGGACAGGGCTTTTTGTATCATCCGGAAGTCTTTTATTTTTCCTGAACAAGCACGTTAGGTCTGTTAAAAAACATCTGAATCCACTGACCACAGTTATTCCTCCTTTTTGCTGGCTTTTTTCCAGTCTTGCTCATTTCAGTCTGAGTCTATCCAGGATAGATTTTTTTTTTTTTCTTTTTTTTTTTTTTTAACTCCACAATGATGCAAATGTACTTGATGCAAAATCAAAGTGTCGAGTATCAATAAAAGGGTATTTAAAGAAAGGCAAGTGTGCTCTGAGCTAGGACACCATTGCCATCTGAAAAAAAGGACTGTGGTTATTTCATTCAATAGTTTTTCTTGTTGTATATCTAGTTCCTCTTAAATTAGACAGCAGTGTTGTCCAATAGAGGATGCATCTATTTGCCATCAGATATGTAGAAAAACTCTTTTGGAGGATGTTTTCCCCACAGCTTTCTTGATTCTGCATTTTGCTACCAATTTCTTCTAGGTTTTCTAAATTGTGCATGCTCCTGTCTTTTCTGTTCCTTGCCCTTGCTCTCACCACTGCCCACTCTGCGTAGGGGAAATCTGTCACCTTTGTTCTTCAGTAGCAGGGAGTTTTTTTAACCATTTACCTTAACATACAGAGTAACTTCTAGGCATACAGTGTCCTTGTGAATTGCTATGGCATGTAGTCTTAGTTTACCTGAACCCTGAATATACTTTGCTTTAAGCCGAGCTGACAAATTCCAGGGATATGTTCCTCTCTCTTGAGTTTTAGGGGAAACAACATTCAAGATTCTTGAAGAACAAGAGCTTACTCAAGTTTCTTTGAGTTAAAAACCACCATACACAAAGTGGTATGTGAGACGGAGCAGTTGCCTGGTGTGCCAGGGAGGACTCCTCTGGGGCCCCTGGGTATGGTTCTGCCTCTCTGCTCTGCTGGAGGTGGCTCTTCATCATACAAAAGTGAGCTTTAATGTTGCTTGCTATGCAGTGATTTGGATTCATGTATTGCATGCATACATATTTATTTATGCATGTATTTTTAGTTGCTTGATTACAAATCAAGTACCCCAAGTGTGGGGGGAATTAACCTGAAATATAGCTTTGATCATAGAATCATAGAATAGTTAGGGTTGGAAAGGACCTTAAGATCATCTATTTCCAACCCCCTTGCCAGGGGCAGGATCGTCAGAACGCATTTTATCTTAGGTCCTTTTCTTATTTTTCATGGACTCCATTTGTGGTAAAATGTTATTCTGGAAGATCAGCATATGAATTTTGTCATCACTTGCTGCACAAATTAACTTGAGATAAGTTGCTTCAGAATTAAAAGTTCACTCCTCTGACTGGTGACATTGGGAAGGGCTTTGCCAGAAGCCACTGCTCAGGATGGACAGGCAGAGATCCATGTCCTCTGGCTGCCTCTTCCCAGGCCCCTGTCCCGTGCATGGGGACATGCTATTTAGGTTGGCAGCTTGGCCAAACATACAGCAACCTCAATGCCAGCCAAAGGCTCCCTGCTGTAAAGATGTCCTTAGCTGCTCAGTGTAAACAGCCATCTTAATTCTTCAGTTCTCTTCTGGAATAGCAAAGGGAATTCCCTGGTGAGCTGCAGTGGAGATGGGATCTGTGCATGCACCTTTAAAACACTGTTACATAAAACACAGGAAATCAGGATGTTATTAGTGCCATCTGTATTAACAGGCAGAATGTCAGTGTACCGTTCCTCTGCTTTACTAACAGTCCCACTAGCTTTTGAGTATGGAAAACAGATAGAGAAAATTAAGTCGTCTTCGTAAAATTCTGTGCTTGTGTCTGTAATGCCCTGGTGTAATTTCAGAGTTTCTGAAGTTCTTAGCTCTTCAGAAAACATTGTCAAGGTTTTAATCTGTCTACAGAAAACAATAACACTCTCAAAAGATAAAATATGTAGGCTAACAAGAAAGTAAAATTTTTATCTCAAGTATGCACAGTGATTAATTTTGTCTTATGCATTTAGGGTTTTATGATATGCTTCTCCAAAGATGTGGGGAATGATTGCATGTCTTCTCTATATAGTAGAGAATATATTCTCTTAAAGTACAATGTAATAAATCTGCATATCTATACATGACTGTATAATGTACTTGGAAATGGTTTTAACAAATTTGACCTTCTGAAACATTAAACAGATTTGTTTTCCTCAAAATTTCTAAATTTCTCACAAACTGCTAGCTCGTCTTGCAGTTTTAAATATCCCATTTGGTTAGCCTTTAAGAATTATGTAACTTAGCTCTGGTGAAGGAAGGAAATTCATTAGAAATAAACTGTCAGGCTGAAAGAAATCTGTAGTACGTGAACTGTCACGCTGAAAGGGGCTTGATTATTTTTATTTCCCTCGGCCGTTTTCTAAGTGTTTGCAGTGAATTCAGAAATCACTCTCAACAGAACTGTCTGTCTGGATCTTGGCTTCTCAGTGCTGTGTTATTGGAAAGCTGAAATTTAGATCTAATACACTGCTGTGTATGAAAGCATTTATTAAAAATACTTGAAGGAAGGGAACTGTCAACTATGGCTGTCCACAAACTCGCTCTTTTCCATTAATATTTTAAATTGGTCCTGTGCTAATCTGCATGGCTAATTCATTAAGTGCTGTTTAATCAAGGTTTTAGTAGCCTCTTCTTTGCCTACATGCACCTTCTGTAAGAGGAGAAAGCAAGCTTTATATATGGTGCTCTGTAGTCCCTTAGCATAGTATTATGCACATAATGTCCAGCAAAGCCTCCTTCTCCCTGGGGTCACGTATACCTGTGATATGGGGTCGTTCTGCTTCCCTGAGCAAATGACTGATGGTTAAAAAAAAGCGAGCCAATTTAACCAGTATAAACTCCCATGAAATGTCAAGAAGTGTTTTCTCTTACATTTGCTCTGTCTTCCATCACAGTGTGGGAATATTATCTATACGTTATATTCAACACTATATTTTCCCATTCTAAATATAAAGAATTAATATTATCATAGAATCATAGAATAGTTACGGTTGGAAAGGACCTTAAGGTCATCCTGTTCCAACACCCCTGCCAAGGGCAGGGACAACTCCCATTAAACCATGCCACCCAAGGCTCTGTCCAATCCAGCCTTGAACACCACCAGGGATGGAGCATTCACAACTTCCCTGGGCAACCCATTCTGGTGCCTCACCAACCTTACAGTAAAGAACTTCTTCCTCATATCTAATCTAAACTTCCCCTGTCTTCTCACCGTCCTGAGGATCATGAATTTTTACCATCTCATGATCACTGCAATCAAGGCTGCCCTGGAGAGTCATATTTCCAACCAGCCCTTCCCTGTTGGTGAGGACGAGGTCAAGCATGGCACCTCTCCTTGTTGGCTCCTCTATTGAAGAAGGAAGTTGTCTTCCACACAATTGAGGAACTTCCTGGATTGCTTGTGCCAGGCCGTACCATCCCTCCAACAGATATCAGGGTGGTTGAAGTCCCCCATGAGAACAAGGGCCTGTGAGTGTGAGGCTGTTCCTATCTGTCTGTAGAGCGCTTCATCCACAGAGTCCTCTTGATCAGGTGGTCTGTAACAGATCCCCATCATAATATCTCCCATCGCTGTTCTCCCTTTAACCCTGACCCACAAACTCTCTGTCGACTGCTCACCTGTCCCCAGACAGAGTTCCATACTCTCCAGCCTATCCCTAACATAAATAACAACTCCCCCTCCCCACCTACTGGGCCTATCTTTCCTAAAGAGCCTGTAACCTTCCTTTCCAACACTCCAGTCATAGGAGCCATCCCACCATGTTTCTGTGATGCCTGTTATATCATACCCCCGTAGACGTGTACACATCTCTAATTCCTCTTGTTTGTTCCCCATGCTACGGGCATTTGTATAGAGGCATCTGAGCTGAGCTCCAATTGAAGCCAGCTCATTGGCTGGAGCAGCTGGAATATGTCTACATTGCTCTGAACGTTTATTATAGGTGCTGGCAAGTGACTGAGTGTGTTGGGATGGAATGATGCCCCCCTCCCACAACACATCTAGTTTAAAGCATCCTTGAGCAGTCTGGCAAGCCTCCTACCAAATCCACTCTTCCCTTTCTTTGGCAGACCAGCTCCACCAGCCCCCAGTAGACCTGGCCTACTAAATTACGTCCCATGTTCAAGGTACCCAAACCCCTGACTACGGCACCACCCTTCTAACCATTTATTAACCTGACCAACCCTCCCAGCCTTTTTAAGGTCCTGCCCTGTATCCTGGAGAATTGACGAAAAGACAGTCTGAGCTCCAGAACCCCTAACCACCTCTCCCAGAGCTCTGTAGTCCTTCTTCATGTTCTCCTGGCTACTGTTACCTCTATCAGTAGTACCCACATGGATCACTAGAAGTGGGTAATAGTCAGCGGGGTCGACTAGAGCAGGCAGCTTCTCTGCAACATCCTTGATCCGAGCCCCTGGTAGGCAACACACCTCCCTTGAGCCTGAGTCAGGCCGACAGATGGGTGCCTCTGTTTCTTTCAGAGTAGAGTTCCCTACTACTACGGCCCGATGTTTTTTCCTGGCAGCACCAGTAGTGATCTTCTTTACCAGTGCATCAGCCGGTTGTTCCTGGTGGGAGTGTGGCTCCTCATCAGCCCCCTGCAGGACAGCAAAGCGGTTCTGGGTGGGAACAACAGATTTAGGAGGAAGCCCCTTGCTTTTAATTGTCCTCTTCCTCCTTCTTTTGTTGTTTTTTTGTTACTGTTTCCCAGCTTCCTGGATTAGTGGCCTCCTTCTTTCCTGCATGAGCGACAGTGGACGCTTGAGGCCCCTGCACAGTCTGGTCCTGGAGCAAGCAGTGCTGTTTCCCCTCAGCTTCCCTGACACCTTTCAGCCTAGTAACAGCGTCCCGCAGCTCAGCCCCTGCTGCAGGAGGACCTCCACCAGGGAGCACGGAGTGCAGCCCTGCCCATTGCGCACCCTCCTCTCCTGAGAGCAGTGCAGGCGCTCTCTACACCCCGAGCTCTGCACTGCAGCCTCCCCTCTCATCGGCTCTGTCTGGGTGCCTACACTGCCACTGCCGGGGCAGCCAGAGCAGAGCTCCCAGACCGAGCCCCGGTCATACGGCGAGTGCTCACCATCCCCCTCGCCTGCCCGTGCGACCTGCCTCGAACCCCCCCCTGTTCCCCGCGCTCCCTGGGCAGGCTTTTACCCACTCAGGGCTGGTGCCGCTTCTCCTGGCACTGCCCCTTCTGAGTCAGCTTCTCGCGTCCGCTGAGCTGCCGGCTCCTGGACAAGTCCTGTCGAGGACTTGAGGCACCCTTGGTGCCTGTTGCCGCTCTGAGTTGGAGGTCCTGGACCCCGACCCTCCCCCTGTTCAGGCGCTGCAGGCGTCCCCTCTTGAGACAGTAATGAATATAATATTACATTGCAATAAACACCAGTTTTAAAGTTTTGCTTTATGCACTTTAAATACTGAAATTGAAATTATGATGAGTCATAGAGATGGCCTTCTCTTGTTGATCCCCATACTTTAGGGATATATATTTGTATGGTATGATGATATTTATAGTATCAACAAGAATGTCTGCAAGTCTTTAATGAAACAGTCAGAAGTCATGTTTTACTGTTTTTAATCTTCTGTAGTTGACTTAAAGGTAAAAGCTTGTTTTTTCTTGCTTTGCATTTTGTATTCTGATTCTAAAATTCAGAATTCTGCTTTTGGTCTTTAATAGCCCTTCATGTCAACTTGCTTACATCAACTGAAACATAAAGTCAGTTCTGCAGACATGCATTTCATTCTACATTATGATGTAACCTGTGTCTTTATCTTTCAAAATTCTAACGCAGTTTTTCTTTTCTCCTGGTCAGGACGACAAGGACTTGGTTCATGAGTTTGTTGTTGCTGAAGGTCTGACTTGCTTAATCAAAGTGGGAGCAGAAGCTGACCAGAATTATCAGAACTACATCCTGAGAGGTAAAGGCGGTGCACCCGAAAGTTGATTTTATTACTATGAAGCTCTCAGAAGTCAATTGCAACATCCGTGTTAAGTGTCTTGGAATATATTTCTCAGTTTGGTCCCAATTCTTGCTTGCTATGTAGGAAAATGGGGGGAGGGAAGGAGGATATCGATACTTACCACTGAACAAGATGAACTGGAAAATTCAGGTGCATATTGATAGACTCTGTGTTATCCAGCTTTTCGTGTGGATTATATTGAAAATCTGTAATTCTAAGAAGGAAAAGGTGTTCTTAAACTTTCACCGGATAATTGTGCATGTCGAAGGACACAAAGTGAAATGACTTCCTGGAGTGTGATTAGTACTTACGGTATAAACAGTGAGATGGTCATCTCTTAAGGTCAGTTGGCTGAAAACAATTTTTGACTCCATGTTTTGGAGTTAAACAGATAATCAGAGATTTACTGTCTTCTGCATTTTAAAGATAACTTGGCAAAGGTGTGTTACTGGAACAGGATGCTGATTTACTTTAGTGTGGCCCAAATTAATATGCGCAGTTTTTATCTAAACAGGAAACCCAAGCTGCAAACTCAAAAGTTCCTTCAGTGTTTCAAGGGGTTATGAGTGTGGGGAGAACAGTCACACCAAGGAATCTTTGCTGTTGGATGATCTTGTAGTAACTAGAGAGTGCTAATGGATGCATAGTTGTGGTAGGTTGCTCATTTGAATTTTCTTCTCCTGATTTATATAGCTGCCTTTAAGAATGTCACTTTGATGTATTTAGCTGCCAAAACTCAAACTGCAAATTGAGGAGTCAGACAAATGCAAAAATAAGGAGAAGGATCTTGTAAGAACCAGAAATGCGAGAGTTATAGAAAGCAAGGATGCAAATAGTAAGTATGGCTTCATGCAAAGAACTTCAAGATTAGACTGCAGCAATACCATCTTTTGGGGGTATGAAAGAAACCAAACCAGTAAAACAGAAATTACGTCCTAAGTCAGTAATTGTGCAGTGGTATGAATGCACTTGAATAGTAGCTTCTACCAAAAGTAAAAGAATATTGACCACACTGAAACTAGACAAAGCCACAGGAACATGTGAAAGAAAAAAGACTTTCTTTACAGCTGAAAGAAAAGGTTTCTTGGAGAAAACTGGCCATGGATGCTCTCAGAAAATTCTGAGCAAAATAAAAGTGCTGTATAGGACAGTCTGGTCTTCAGCCTAGTGGCTGATTCCTTTATCATCTTGGTATTGACCTACTGTGGCTGGATGATGTTTTTGACCTTCAGCTGGTTTTGTAGCCAGATATTGAAAGCTCAAAACAAGGAAGCCTGATAGGGGTTTACACTACTTGAGCAGTGTAAAGTCTAAGTGGCCGTATAGTCTGGATAGCACTGCAGCTCTTGTGTTCCAGCAACAGATAAGGTCCATGGCACTAAGCCTCACCGGTGACACAATATTCTACTGATACCAGAGAAATCAGTCACATCTGAGTGATCTCACTGCAGAATCGCATGTATCTTCTTACTGAGATCTTGGTGACATCACACAGGTATGGATTGAGAAGAATTAGAACTCCCTTTAACATTGATTGCTTTTTTTAGTTTTTTCTTTTCTTAAAAAAAAAACAGCCAAACAAACAGGAATGAAATGTTATCTACATGACTAAGGATGTACCCTAATGCATCCAGAATTCAGGGAGATGACAGTGGTCTGTTTCTTGTTGTACTTCTTGGCTCTCAAGAATTCAGTGTCCATGGTCTGAATCATAGAATCATAGAATAGTTAGGGTTGGAAAGGACCTTAAGATCATCTAGTTCCAACCCCCCTGCCATGGGCAGGGACACCTCCCACTAAACCATGCCACACAAGGCTCTGTCCAGTCCAGCCTTGAACACCGCCAGCGATGGAGCATTCATGAAGTTAGAGATTTTTCCACTGGATCCACAGTGAATGATAAAACAGAGCCTTAGTGCCAATATCCACGGCATTATACTAAATAAACTGCAACCTCATCTTGTTGCATTGTTATTAACGAGTGAGGACAGCTTGTTGAAAATAAATGAAAAGCAAATAAAACAACAAAAAGTAACCATGTAGAAGTATGCCATAAAACTAAAAACCTTGCAAACCTAGTTGCATTGTTATTAACAAGTGATGACAGCTTGTTGAAAATAAATGTAAAACAAATAAAACAACAAAAAGTAACCTTGTAGAAGTATGCCATAAAGATAAAAAACTTATTTTAAAGAGATACTTTTAGGTATTGGTACCTTCTGAAATCAGGTTTTTCCCCCCTCCCTAATTTGCTGGGGCACGAAGCTGAAGTTTCTCTTTGGGTAGTGTATCCTGGCATCTTTTACAATAACATGATTTTTTCTGTCTGTTGTGGGTTTTATTTCAGAAATTTTGTCTTAGTTGTCTTTCAGGAAGTTCAAAGCTTGTTACAACTCCAAGATTATGTCAGCTGGTTTGCAGTTCCAGGAGCCAGTGTGTACTTTCTGAATAGGTCTGCATGTGCAATGAGATAAAGATAGGTTTGGAAGTACAGTGTAGCCAGACAATCTTATCCAAATACATTGAGGAGGGTGCTGAAAAGAAACATTAAATACGTCATGTAAGAGTGTTTCTGGTATATTATTTTTGGAAGGCTATAGTGATTGGTTGGATTTTTTTTGCGAGTGTCGTGTGTATTATTGCAGCACTGCATTTTCCTAAGCCTGGAGTACTGGTGAATAGGTGAAAATAAATTTTACTCAAGATACATCATAGTTAGGACTGAGGTAGTCCCATAAGCTTTAAACTCAGAGTTAAGTTACAGAGATTTACAAAACCCAAACAAACCCAAAAAACATCTTTGTCTAGACTTTTTGTGCCTTGCTGCTGTCATGTCCTTGTTTGACAGATTCTTTTGGAGTGGAATATATATTCCTTGTTTTCACTGCATTTAACCTGAATCATAAAGGGATAGGATTTCTCCTTAATTCCATATTCTGACTGCATTTCCCCAGCACCTTTGGTATAATTTGCTCTTTTCCTCTTGTGATCCTAACCCAGTTGTCAGGGCTTGTGACAGTAAATGGCAGCCTTAGGCACAGCATTGCCTCCTCTGCCTCCATGTCTCACCCATGCAGGTCTGCCCATCAGCCTGAGTGATTTCCGAGTGTTTCCTGTGAACTTGTTTGCCTGCACTCCTCAAGCAATAAATTGGACTTAGGGAAAACAGGTTGGAAATATATGTATATGCGTAAGGGTTGTAGGTGGCTCAATGAGTTTCGAGCTATAAGTTGTTTCTTGAGTACAGTGCTTTGCTTTTTCCACAGGTCTGCATTGTTTTACTCAAATGTTTCCTGGTTGTAAATTTCTGCTTAGTGGTTTTAACTTGGTTCAAGGCAAACAGAGCTGCCAAAAAATGACTAAATATGAGTCATGAAAAGTTTAGTTACTTTAATGGGTAAGTGAAGAGAAGATAAGTGTGGCTTTTGCATGCAATACTGAGAAATCCAGACAGTTTATTGCTGAGTGCTAAGGAGTCATTGCATACTTCTGCTGGGGTTCCCTGAACTAGGGCTGGACATGGAACTGTTGGAACAAGTCTAGAGGAGGGCCATGAGGATGATCAGGGGACTGGAGCACCTCCCGTATGAAGATAGGCTGAGAAAGTTGGGGCTGTTCAGCCTGGAGAAGAGAAGGCTGCATGGAGACCTCATAGCAGCCTTCCAGCATCTGAAGTGGGCCTATAGGGATGCTGGGGAGGGACTCTTCATTAGGGACTGTAGTGAACGGACAAGGGGTAATGGGTTCAAACTTAAACAGGGGAAGTTTAGATTGGATATGAGGAAGAAATTCTTTACTGTGAGGGTGGTGAGGCACTGGAATGGGTTGCCCAAGGAAGTTGTGAATGCTCCATCGCTGGCGGCGTTCAAGGCTGGATTGGACAGAGCGTTGGGTGGCATGGTTTAGTGGGAGGTGTCCCTGTCGGTGGCAGGGGGGTTGGAACTAGATGATCTTAAGGTCCTTTCCAACCCTAACTATTCTATGATACTATGATAGTACCTTTCCCAGAGCATTCCCTTTTGTCAATGTATAACCTATTGGTCCTAAACCAACAGTAGCCAGGGTTTCTCTTGAGAGTTACGCTGTTGGAAGATTAGCTTAGAAAACAGCTTTTGTTCCTCCTTTCATATTAGTTCTTCATCCTAAATTTAGTCTTCTATACTCCTTTTAATTATTATGGTTATCTAAAGAAACTGTGTTTTGAGGGCTTTTTTTTCCTCACAGAAACATGCTTGCTTTCCTTTCCCCCGTTTCCTTTTTTTTTACTTTTGGGGAACTTCACTCATAGCACTGAAGTTAAAAGTTCCTGTCCCAGTTGCGATATTGTAGTATGGTGGATGTTGCTTAAATATTCAAAAATAAATGGAAATGGGTGAAAGATAGATGAAAATGTCCAAAACTGATGAGGATCAATATAAATCTCACTGGAATTTTGAAGATGCTTCGGATATGATTTTGAGCTCTTCTGTTTCTTGCACAGAATGAGAAAGCAATACATGAAATGCCGTGTCTGAGCACCAATTAATTAAATAATCAATACAATTATGGTAGTCTTCCTGTTTTCTGTTTATTTAGCCAGTGCTGTTGGGAATGTGAGAAAAAAACCCAATCAGCTTTTTAAATTAATAATTATAATTTGGCTGGCAACAATAAAAAGGGGAAATAAATCACTGTATAAACCACTGGTTGTAAAGCAGAAAGCAATTTTGCTGTTGGAATTAGGAGGTGCCAAGGTATTTGACAGAGGATGGTCAAATGTGCACGGGAGCCACCAGTTAGTCAGAACCACCGATGAATGCCCAGGCAGGGGTCAGGTTTTCTAAAGTGACAGGCGAACAGCTCAATCACAGGCATGTACCAAAGCCACCAGTGGTTAGGCCTATTTATAAAGCCAGAGGCATGCGCTCCCACCTGCACGCCAACTTTAGAATGAAGGGCTGTGCTGCATATTCTGGGAAATCAGATTAAATTCCTGAAGTGACCCAATGCAGGATGGTAATAGACCGTCTGGTTGCTGTCTGTCACCAGGACAGTGTGTGCCCAAAGATGTCAAGGAGCTAGAGGAAGTTGAAGGTGAGGGTGAGGTTTTGCAAGTAGGCAGTGGAAGCTGCTGCTGATAACCTTCTTGTTCTGAAAGCCAGACATGAAGTTATCAGTGAGCCAGTGACATTTCTGCACTGAGCCAACTGCTACTAGGAATGCTTGGGGTTTGCAAGTGTGCTTTCTGTAACAGGGGGATGATCCATTTCCAGGAATCTGCTGGCTGTTTTAATCAAAAAGACCCCTCGTTCCTACAAGGGCACAAATGCTTCCAGTGCTCTTGAACTTTCCTCCCTCTCTCTGATAGATTATGTGGCTTTGGCCTTGTTCATTCAAGGTTAGGTACTACAAAGCCTTTAGCACGGGGAAGCACGCTTTTCTGCAGTAAATGCTGAGGTTGCGATGTGTGTCAGGGAGTGCATTGACTGCCTTGAAATCAGTATTGTGAGTGAGAAGGCTGAATGTTTGTGGGCAGAGATTAAGGAGAAGGCCAACCAAGCAGATATCCTGGTAGCAGTCTGTTATAGACCACCTAGCCAGGATGAAACTGCAAAATGTTCTTCAGACAACTAGGAGAAGTGATCACTTGCCCTTGTTCTCATTCTTCTTCAACCTATCAGATGTCTGCTGAAAGTACAACACAACAGAGAATAAACAATCCAGGAGGATTTTGGAGGGTGTAGAAGCTAACTTCCTAACCCAGCTGGTTAGTGAACCAACTAGGGGAGGTGTCTGGCTAGATTTGCTGTTTGCAAACAGAGAAGGACTGGTGGGTGATGTGATAGTTGGAAGACATCTTGGGCAAAGTGATCACAAAATAATTGAATTTTCAATCCTTGGAGAAGTCAGGAAGAAGGTCAGCAAAATCTCCACCTCAGACTTCTGGAGGGCTGAGTTTGGCCTGTTTAGGATGCTGGTTGGTAGAATTCCTTGGGAAACATTACTGAAGGAAAAAGGGGCCAAGGAAGGCTGGGAACTCTTCAAGACTGAAATACTTAAAGTAGGAGCAGGTGGTCCCTATGTGGTGAAAATCAAGACCGACCCCACCTCATTACAGCCTCCTTTCAGGTATTTGAAGAGAGTGATTAGGTCCCCCTGAGTCTTCTCCAGACAGACACCTCCAGTTCCCTCAACCCCACTTGTCCTGTGGGGATTTGAACTTCCATATCATGTATTTTATGCTGGACATCCAAGTGCAGTTCCTGTGAAACCGTATTAACAGAAAGCAACTCCACCTGGAAGTTGCTATACCCACATAGTAGGGCAGCTCCACAAGGGGATACAGCCTAGTCCTCCACCACCACTACCAAAAAATCCCAACACAAACCCCACCAAACCAAACAAGCCACAGCTGTGTTTGCAAATTAGTAGCAAATTAGTGTCCCTGTGCTAATAAGACCTGTTCATGAGCAGCACTGCTGAGCATCACTGTGATGCAGCCATGCCAGGTCCCTTTGTGAAATGGGCTATGCTGCCAGCTTTCCATCAGTGAGCTTTGAGGTGCCGTTTGTTGTAGTTGGTATTAAAAATAATCAAAAGTCCCAGAAAATATACCTGATGGTTCAGTACCTCTGCAGAAACCTCAAGATGTGCCTCTTTTTGTGTCTTGAAAAGTGATGGAATGATAAAATACAAATGGATTTAGCATCCTGATTCATGAACTCTTTAGATTAGAAATAATGAGATTACAGTGACCTTCATTGTACCAGAAAAAGGGGCTCATTATATTATGATTAATAATATCAACACTAAACCTCCTTCGCTCAGTAGCTGAATCCTCTTTTACTTCTGCAAGTATCTCTTTAAGACTAAGCACATTTGTTTACTTGTACAAGGGTAGTTGGGAGAGTTTGACCTGGGAAACCATGCAGTTTAAAAAGAGGGAAAATATCCCCTCAGTGCTTTTAGTGTTTCCTTTCTCCATTTTTCATCTGCATATTTAAAAAGTCATATTTATTAGACTTGATCTGTGCATGAATTACACCAAGTTTCCTACCGACCATAACCTTAAGCATTCCCTTAGTTTATGGAGCAAGCACTGCCCTCTCCTTCCTCCTCTTTTTCCTCCTCCTCCCTCCCTTTTCCCTGGATGTGTTTCTGATCCATGATCCATCTGGAAGCAGAGCCAGATGGTCCTCACACACAGCGTTCAGCACAAGTCCTCCCAGTCTGGGATGGGAATTGGCACTGAAGCAAAATTGAGTTCAAAAGTTTAACCACCCTATAGTAATTTACACATCTACAAATAAACTGAGCTTTTCCTTGCTCTGTGCATTATATGAAATGGCCTTTCATGTTGGGACTGCTCACGAGGAGAATATAGGGTTCTCATGGTCTAAATGGAATTCAGGAATAACACCACCATAAAATTATGGATTTCCCTTGTTTTTAAAGCTGACAGAGGCTGGGAAGCTCTGGGTTGCTTTCAGTCTTCATGAAAATGAATCTTCAGGTTTTTTTATGCTTTGTGAAATTCCCATGAAATGTGACACCTCAGTCTGTGCAGACCCTGCGTAAAATGAGGAACTGAATCATGAAAAATGCACATCCTTGACTACTAAGCAAAGAATAAGTACTTGAAAAGTAGTCCCAGGGGCCTTTAAAGCCATTGTGGATGTTATAGGATTTAACTACTCAAACTTCATGAAGTAGTCTTGAAAACAATGTACCGATTCCAACTGGTAGAAGCATTTTACAGAGTTTTTCTGCCTTTTTGTAGTAATCTTGTAGCCTGAAAGCATTCAAAAACTGATCCATTAGAGGGAGAAAATGTGCATAAAATAAAGATAGTCATAAGCAGGCACAGACATGAACGCTTGCACAAAGTATGCGGCTGCTGTTGCACAAAGTATGCGGCTGCTGGTGATTTCATTATGGATTACTTGGTTTGAATATATGCACATAAAACACGGTAAAATATGGTTGGAAAATAGCTTGATTATTCTCATTTCAAGAATAGTTGCTTCCACAGCTGTTTGTGATGGTGCTACACAGAGTGCTTTATCCTGATACAGAAGCAGAGAAAATTAAGGACTTTAAAAGATGAGACGAGGAGGTAGGGGCAAATGTGTAGGATAATTTGAAAGTGCTGATGGTTACTTCATGAAGATGACTATTGTGTGACATAAGGACATGTCAAAAATGAGATTCTTCAAATGTCCTCAGGGTTAATTTCAATACCCAGATATGTGTGAATTATTTTAAGTTATATCTTAGCCCTGTCTGTATTTTTTACAAACGTGCATGCATATGCTTTTCTGTCAATCATGTTCTGATAGGTGCAATAGAAAAGTGGAGCAATGGACTGTAAACTCTTAAAATAGTTCATTATCATGAGGCAGTGACATACTTGAAGCCTCAGATTGCTACTGCAGCAGAACGTTAAAAAACAGGCAAATCGAGACTTTAAAAGCTGAGCTATATGACTTGTATGTATTAGTACAGTATCCATTATTATACCTGTCATAAATGCTGTGTTCATACATATGTGTCTAAGCACAACAATATTTGTAGGCTGATGACAGGGAGGGATAATCTTAGTGAGCATACAGGAATAGTAAAGTTTCTGTTTGCTGCTGTGGAGGGTTTCTGTTTGTCTGTTCCTCTTCATAGCCCTGAGTAGCACATGCCCGTTGGGAAAGAAATAGGTAATCGGTGCATGTGTACACGGGTTGAATGGCAAAAGGTGTAACTCCTTTTTGCTGCTTCATAATGAAGTCGAAGGACCAGCTTAATGACTGGCAGTGCAACTTACTGCCCTTCTCCTCTGTTTCTCCACCACTTCCCGTATGTAGGACTGGTCCCACTGACGGTGGTGTTGGAGTGAAGAGAGGGAAATGTGGTCTGGCATCCTCCTCCTCTCCTAGTGAATGTAAAGGTTGTCAGCAAATGCGCAGACAGGGGTTGAGCAGAGGTGCTGTGGAAAAGCAGACAGGTTATTCTGTCTTCTTTCTGCAAGCCAGAGGGAGAAAAGATGTGGTTGGGACTCTCTGCCTGCTTAGTGGGGGTTTATCCAATTTTTCACAAAAAGTGGGGACTAATAAACTGTGAATTTATTATCTGTAACATGATTTCTTTCTCACCATATTTCCAGGCAAAAAGGAATTTTTCCTGTTTTCAGTGTGTGAGGCATTTCCAGCTTTTTCCATTTAAATTCCTGATGTTAAAGCCTGTGCCATGAAGCTGTGCCCAGCTCCAGATCCCTTGCAAGATGGGAGTGCAGGCTTGCACTAGTTGCTAAAAATACAGTACCTCTGTTGTTTAGGATGGGGGTTTCAATAATTCATCACTTTGTTTGAAGATTCTTACCAGAGATTTTAGTGAATAGATTTTATTGATGTAGGTACCATGCAGATTAAATAATTTTTTTCCCTTTACCTCTTTTAATTTGTTGACAGAAAGAGAGCAAATATTTTTTCCTCTTCCAACCTTGTAAGTACTTTGGTTCCCCCACACACTCTCCTGGAGTTGATGAAAGGGATTAAAAACAAAAGGAGGGGGTGTTCAGGGTATACGGGGCAGAGAAGACCACAGGCCTGTGGACTTAAGGTGAAGGCTAGAATGTTTCAGTCCCTCAGGTTGGTGTTTCCAGAAAGCAATTAGTAAGCTATAGGAGTGATGCAGTGTATTAATGCTAAACTTTCTCAGTAATCAAAAAATTTCTGGATGAAAGACAATATAGAGAGGAGGAGTTTAAGGTTTGCAACTGGGTGACTTCACATTGTATCAGGCCTAAAAGGATACATAAAAGGAAGGAAAATGGTATGTCAGCTACTGAGATATCTCCATAAAGATCTCCTTGCTGCTAGGAAGCCAAAGAGTGTTAACATTGCACAGGACAGATTACTGTTTAAGGGCAGATCCTAAAGGTTGCCTTTGATTAAGCTTGAGATGGGCAGACTTCCTTTTGCAGTTTAGCATTTTTTCTTTCAACATTTTGCAGTTCCCTGAAATGGGGTGTCTTTAGAAATACTGCTGTTTACTGCAGGAGTGCCATCAGATGCCTTTGCTGTTACAGATGGACGTGAGTCACTGAAGTGCTACTCAGGATTTAGGATATCTATAGTGTGTCTTGAGCAGGTTTACTTAAATGACAGGTGAGATCTTAAAGACTTCAGCCACTACTGGGCAATATCCTGTTTCCTCCTACTTAACCTCCCTCCTTCTGTATGTTATTACCTGTCTAGGTGAATGTTTTGGTATGAAAATACATGATGGTTTCCCTCAAACAATGAACCTAGTCTCTCTCTTCTTGAAGAGCTTGAATAAGATGTTTTGTAGTTAGTTTGATTAAAATTTGTCCTGAGTTCAGCAGTAGCAGTCATTTTTCTCCTTCTTAGTAGCTGGTGCAGGGCTGTGTTTTTGACTTTCGGCCTGGAAACAGTACTGATAACACCGGTGTCTTCAGCTGCTGTTCAGTAATGTTTAGTCTGACCAAGGACTTTTTGAGTCTCCTGTTCTGCCAAGGAGGAGGGGAAGACAGTGGGAAGCAGAGACGACAGAACACCCTACCCAAACTAGCCAAAGAGGTATTCCGTACCACAGCACGTCATGTCCACTACATAAACTGGGGGCAGTTAGCTGGAAGGGTTAGATCACTGCTCAGTCGGGCTGGGTATCTGTCAGCGGGTGGTGAGCAGTTGTATTTTCTTCCCTTGTTACTTCCCTTATCATTATTATTATTGGTGGTAGCAGCAGTGATTTGTGTTATACCTTAGTTACTGGACTGTTCTTATCTCAACCTGTGGGAGTTACATTCTTTCGATTCTCCTCCCCATCCCTCTGGGAGAGCGGGGGGAGGAACGGAGGGAGTGAGCTAATGACTGCGTGGCTGATTTATGGCTGGGGTTAAACAATGACAAAAAAAATTGTCCTTCAGTGGTTTTCACTGCAATTGGAGGGGGGAGGGGAGGAGAGAGAGGGATGGAATAAGATTAGGAAGAATTATAGAATCGTAGAATAGTTAGGGTTGGAAAGGACCTTAAGATCATCTTAGTTCCAACACCCCCTGCCATGGGCAGGGATACCTTGCACAAAACCATGTCACTCAAACCCCCTGTCAACCTACTCCTGAACTCAGAGAATATAAACATCTTAGACTGCCATTTTCAGTTTTTGGGAATCCTAGTGATGTGCCATGCTTATTGCTGCAACTGATAAGCATAGTCAATGCTTATTATAAAAAGCCATGGCACCTTCATGTGTTTAGTGGGTGTAATGGTTCGCTGAATCATGTAGTAGAAGAGCAAAACTTTGTCTTTGATTTTAGAGACATCTCAGGAAGACTAAACTCCTTTATTTGAAGTCCATGTTATGTACTGTAAATGTCACATTTCCCTAGAACTCTATAGACAAGTAGGAAATAGAATGCATGAAAGAACATAAGATTAGGAGCCAACTTTCTAGTGTTTTATAGAAATGACCATCCCTATGAACATACCTTTTAGCCGTGCTGATTCTAAAAAAGCAAGTTGTGAAGGACATTTGGACCACAGAGAACTGACATACAACTGTCCTGATATGCTTGGGACTGCCAGGCTGGTCAGTACAGGATCTTGCCTGCCCCACAGGACTCGGTCAGAAAAAACTCGTGCTATATGTTTGATTCCACTGGAGCTGAATGACACCTAAGAGCCTTTTGTTTTCAAAGGCTGGCTTTAGTTGCCATTCATTGCTGGCATTCATGGAGAATAGAATTGTCATTTCAAGGGGTTTTAGCTTTATTGCCTTATGTTCCAGAGTTCAAGGATTCCAGGTGAGAGAAAACGAGAGACAAATAGAGAACTCTCAACTAGTTTATTAATATAGGAAAATATAGAGAATCTAACAGATACAGTAAAGGATATTTCTGAAGAGTGTATATCTTACCAACCCCAAGGACCCTGTGAAGATGATGAGGAAACTAGCTCCAAGAATCATCATCAGAGTGCGAGGTAGCAGGCTCAACCTTAGCAGGCATCCCCACGGAGGCACCGTTGACCTGGGTGGTATGAGGTTCTGTCTCTTCCGTATTACATGAGGCTCAGGCTTTTATACTGACAAAAATGCACACTCATTCTGACTCAGGGGGCCAACCTACATTGGAAGAAGTGGCCAGCAATATCTAGAAAGGTCTCCAAGGGTTGAGACTTTTCCTGGGCATTCTAAAACAGAACTTTCCGGGTAGGAAACAAAGCTGGACATTCCAGGGAGCAGCCAAAGCAGGACTCTCTGGGGAGGAGCCAAAGCGGACAAACAGTACTTTTCTATCTTTGTGTGTTTCGCCATGGACCATTATCTATTGTCCCTGACACACATGCCACCCCATGATTCATAGTTGGAGCCATTTCTAGATATTGCTAGCCACTTCTTCTGATGTAGGCTGGCCCCCTGCGTCAGAATGAGTGTGCATTTTTGTCAGTATAAAAGCCCAAGCCTCATGCGATGTGGGGGAGCAAAACCTCATGCCACCCAGCTCAATGTTGCCTCTGTGGGGAAGCCCACTATGGTTGAGCCTGCCACTTTGCACTGTGATGTTGATTCTCGGAGCTGGTTTCCTCATCATATTCACAGGGTCCTTGGGATTGGTAAGGCAACCAAACATCAAAAGTGCCCTTTACTGTATCCTTTACTATATTTTACTATATTAATAAACTAGTTGAAAGTTCTCTATTTGTCTCTCATTTTCCCTCATCTGGAGTCCTCGAACTCTGGAACACCTTGGTTGAGCTAAGACCTTAGTAGGTCCTTTGAGAAAGAAAACCTGAATCCTATTCAGTAATCCATGCCAACAAAGCCAGCTTTTGGCCAACAGAACTGTGGAGCATGTCTGTCCAAACCTGACGTTACAGCTATGAGGTCGGAGTTGCCACCTAAGCCACAGTCATTGACATTGTGGCCCATGGCTGGCCAGGTACCATGGACAGGGGCAGCTCTGGGATGACCTGCCCAGGGCAGCATTGTTGAAGGTCTTGTAAGGCTGCCCAGTTAGTGCTATATCAGTTATTATTAATAACATGTAAAATAAATAAGCCCCCTTAAGCTTCTTCTCACAGGCATTCCAGATTCAGTCATCCCGTGCAATTGGTCCAGGGCTATTAAAGACCCTTAAAATTCTGCCTGATTCATAAAGGAAACTACTCCAGCCTGAAACTTTGAGAAAGTGCTGCAGGTGTTCATGGAGTCCTCTCCAAGAATGTTCCCCTCTTTGTGCTGAGAAAACCCTTTTCAATACCTTTTTGTGTTGAAGGAGTTTCAGGAAGTCATAGCCTGCACTTTTTATATGATACTTCATTTGACCAGAGTGATGCTGTGATCTTAAGCAGCCTTGTCCCCAAGTGGTAATAGAACTTCATGTGAACTAACTTGTAGCTGAAACATTGACATGCTTCTTCCAGATGTGTAACAGAATGTATTACTTGGTTATAGCCAGAGTATGCATGTTGGTGTTTGGCTGAGGTTTCCCGTAGATGGCTGTACTTAGAAGCATGCACTTGCAAAGGTTGTTATTTAAAAAAATATTTGGGGTTTTGGGGTTTATTTTGTTGGGGTTTTGGGGTTTTTTGGTTGGTTGGTATATTTGCTTTATTGGGGGGGGAGGGCGGTCTATCCTAAAATATTTCACTAACAGCAGTTGTCATCATCTGCTTTCTCCAGACTAGACCAGGTGCAAAGAAAAGAAAAATATGATGCATTTGGGTCAGGAAAATAGTGTTAACTTGAGAGGCTGAAGCTTCTTATTCCTATTGCACTATAAGGATATGGAAGTGTACTGATACCAATGCTGAAGGTGCTTAAAGAACTTCAGGGTTACTCTCAAGGATATGTAATTTCTTGGTATGTGGTCAGTGTGAATAAGTCAGCACATGTTCTGGCCTTGATTTATGTGTTCTTCCCCTATTCCCCACTTGTACTGTCAGGGGACAAAATGAGCATTATGGCTGCTCCGTTCTTTGTGCATGATGTAGTAAAGAGCCATGCACCAAGTAATGGTGGATCCAGTGGAAATGATCCATACTTGAGCACAGCTTCAGCACTGTAATCAGTGCACAGCCTCTGGTACAGTGCCAGAAAAAGTTATTTCTCCCTAGGCTTATTGGAAGCGCATGACAAATCTGATGTTGGCTTTTGAATAAAACCTATGTATGAATTAGTGTGAAAGTAAGTTCCTGGGAAACTTATTCATAGGTAGCTTTTCCCTTTGTTCCCATGTCATGTTGTGCATTTACTGGAATAATTGAATTTACTATTTGAATTCTAGAAATAAAGTTAGTTTTTGAACTTTCTTGTCTATGTATCAGTGCATTGCCCAGATGTTCATGAGTGCATTGATTCAGCATGTGTTCTCAGCAGCAGGTTTGCTACCTGCAAGACTGAGGGGGAAAGTGTGATGAACACCGATGCTCTGAAGTTGTAAAACAAGCTTGAATAATATTGTGTTATTAGAAATAAAACATACTGCTCTCCTTGCATTTGCAGACTGATTTCTGCACATCAGAGGTATGATAGTTTCCAGTTTTACTCTGCAGTAAAAAGACAGGGAAGCTTGGAGAAGATTCTCAGCTAATGACATCACTCCAGACCTGAGGTTGTAGTTAAAACAGGAACAGATTTCTATGGAGTACAGGAACTGCTTTTTATCAGGGGGTGGTGCTAGAAGGTTCCTTCTGAATGCGAATGTCCCTTGAAAGAGCTGCTGCTGTTGCTGCATAGAGCCACGATGTGTGTGCATCTTGACTGAGCAGGCACAGCGCTCTCTTTAAATGTTGTAAACCAGGATGGTTCTTACCAGCAGGAATTTGTGTTGTTTTCTTTCAAACTAGGTTAAGACCTGATGGGCTTGACTGCGCTTTTATTTATTGTGCTGACACAAATAGGTGTTAACTCTTGACATGTGTGTGAAACAGACAAATTGGGTCCAGAACACTCAAAAAATAAAATATGTAGAAGTCTCTTTCATAGTTATTTGCTGTCACTTGTAATGTTCAAGCAAGCAAAACCACAGTAATCCTGAAAATTATGCTAATATTGAAAATGGAATCTTTATTTTTTCCTGCATGCTTGTATTGACATTTACTGGCTTTTTTTAATTCCAATGGCACCATTTTCATTCCCTTGAAACATCAGAGCTTTGGAAAAGTTCATTAAAAATATTCATGGTAATGCAGTGCTGCTTTAGTTGAAAAACTCATTTTTCAACAATGTTCTTTCAAGTTTATTTATAAGTTTAAAAAAGTTTTAAGATTAAAACTGCTGATTGCTGGATTATCCTGTGAGAATCACAAACACATTACTGTACACCATGAAATGCCAGTAGATATCTTGCTATATGCTTCCTATAAGATGCATAGGACTATGGTTTCTCTACATACAGTGATATGGGGAGACATTTCTACCCTTCCCCATACAGGTATGTTTCCAACAAAAACCACATTGTGTTTGAGGGCTTTTTTATATGCTCTAATAACTTAAAATAATTTTAAATCTATGTTCTTGCTGCTAATGAAGAAAATTTCATTTATTTTTGGAAATTATTTCTTTTTTTGTGTGTTCTTTATCCAGTTGAATAAAATTCAAAATGCTCTCAGTTGGAGAAAATAAATTTTCAGTTTTTAATTTCTTCTCCTTGATTCACATCATCTTTATACCACCATTACTGCCAGCAGATAAGATCCAGCAAATCAAAATTCTAAAGACAGCTTTGCTTTACAGAGGAATATTCTCACTGTAACAGGTGTTAAGCATTCCTTTGGCATACCTTTGCCAAAGCTATTGTAAGCTATTATGTATGTCTGTCAGTGGAAAGATTTTTCTGTTGCCTCTACTCTAGCTAGAAGAAGTTAAGGAAAGCATTGCTTTCCTGTTCCAAAACAAAACCCAAAACAAAATGCCAGTCCCTCCCTGCCGTCGTGCACTGTTGCTGTTTGTTCCCATATCCCACAGCATTCACACTTTTGATCACGAACGTGGAGCTGGTCTGGGTTAAAATCTACTGGTTGCTTATTTTTGGTATGTCAATTGGACTTTCAGTTCTTGACCCAGTTATTCATGGGCATGTATAAACAGCTGCGAGAGCGCAAGGGTAAGCAGCTCCCTAGAGCAGGAGAGGGCCATCATCTTGCAGTGGTGGTGGTGTCTTTTTCAAAGTGTGAGTGAAATTTTTGCTTCAGTGACTGGACTGAAACAACTTTGTTTTCTTCTCACTTTTACTGGCCTGTGGGTTGATCTTAAGCAAGGCAGTTTTGACTCCAGCTGTTTCAGTTTGACCACCTGTCAAATCTTGTGTTATTGTATTTAAATATGTAGGGGTTTGGGATTTTTTTTTTTCTAAGTTTGTGGGAAAAATTATGTATTCACAATACTTTCTTGAACATGCACGGAGAAGACTTTAGGGATGAGTTGGAGAGAGCTGGGAAGTGACCTGGAGAGCCCTTTTTGCTATTGCTCCAAAAGAGATGGGGAGCAGCAGATGGTTGCTACTGCTAATCACATCCCCAGCAATAGCTACCACCCTTTCAGCCTTGCCTCTTCATTTGTTTGCAACAGTCCAAACGAATTGGGGTTGTTTTAGCACAGGGAAGCAACAAGCTGTGGCTGTTTAACTCCTCTAAGTCAAATTCTATTGCCTTAGGAAAGTGCTTGTAGAGTGGGTGTGTGCTTTCACTATGTTTCTCAGAAGATGCCACTGGTTTTATTAGACACTGGGTAGAAAAAGGGAAGATAGGAGAATGTCTAATTTAATGTGGTGGGTTTTTTTTTTCTTTTCTTTGGAAAAAAAGACGTAGAGATGAAGTATTCATGATATTCAACATTGCACACCTAATCTAGATAAATGAAGATGCTCATTTCCCTAGGGGCATTGTGTGACTGATAGACCAAGACTTCTCAAGAGAGCCCTGCAAAGTCCAGTTTTTTATTTGTCTACTTCAGGAGACTAGGTACTGTTGTGCCTAAAGCCAGCTGATAGTTAAGGAGACAAGTGCTGGAAACAAAGTGTGGAATTTCTCCGAAGAATGCCAGAGAACCTGTAAATGCTTTTAAAATTATGGCACAATGCAAAATAGGCATAGTATTTGTATTAGAGTGTGTCAGAGAGAGAGGATGAGGTGGATATCCACAGGAATTCATTTACCATTTTCTAAGAATTCATATATGAAGCAGGATTAACATTTTTACAGGAATGCTTTCCTGCATCAGACTAAAATGAAATAGTTCAAAACTTATTAGTGCGTGTTACAAGACACAGATTACAATGTCTCAGCTATTTGCCATTTAATTCTTCTGTGTAATTTATTCAGGAGCAGTGGTATTCAAATGGAATCTTACTGGTGAAGATAAAGGAAAATTGACACCCTTTCTTTGAATCCAGTTTTACTCAGGTGGATGAGATGTAAAATATAAAGAAAGAAAAGCTCTCTAATGAATTACAGATGTTGGCTGGGAAAGAAAGCAAAATTCCCTTCCCACCATCCTGATTGCCATGCTTAACCAATCCTGTCCCTTCAGACAGGTTTCACCTGTGCTCTGTTTGCCTCCTAAGAAACAGAGGTTTTGTTATCTCCTGGGAATTCCTAATTCAGTGGAGGGACCATTGGTTCCTGCCTCTTTTTTGAAACAAAATCCTGTGGTTTTGTTTCAGAGCCTGGTGCAACTAGCACTGTACTGTACTGGCTGGAGAGTTGTGCAATATTTCTCCAAGGTTATGTGTATGACTGGTGTTCTTTCAGTTATGATTCCTGGTTTTTAGGTCTCAAAATAAGGCTCTTACTTTCATAATCTTTTTTCCCCTTAAACAGAAAGTGACCTATAAAAATGGGAGCTGAAAAACTTCAGACTTTTCCTTCGTATTGCCCTTCAAAACAAAAGCACCAGACTGAATTACCCTGAAATGGAAATTGTGTTTATTAGTGCTCTATTCTTGTTACCCTCTATCCTGCCAGGCTTCCTACTTCCAATGAGACAGGGCTCCAGCCTTCAGCACAGCGCTAATAAGTCACATAGACTGCAGTAAGCAACCATCACTTGATATCTGATATTGGGAGATTAACAACAGATTCATCTGGCATCTGGAGTACTTAAGTGAAAGTCAGCCTTAATTAACTAGATTGTCCCTTTCATTAGTAAAAACAACAAGTAGAAGAGGGCTGGTCTTTGCAAATTAATGTAGATTGGGATTTTTCATTATGATCTTGACCTTAAAACACCAGGGCACCCTTACCAGGCCTGTGAAGGTGTGACAGTGCCTTCCTTTTGTCAGCGCTGTCAGTGAAATTTATTTGCATGT
Source organism: Ara ararauna (assembly GCA_028858755.1). Taxonomy (NCBI): domain Eukaryota; kingdom Metazoa; phylum Chordata; class Aves; order Psittaciformes; family Psittacidae; genus Ara; species Ara ararauna. The sequence continues at coordinate 70,536,290 of CM054377.1, read as the reverse complement.
ACTTTGGTGTGGTTTCTTATAATGTCAGCCTCTTCTGGTGTTCTAGTTAATTTGTGTCCTTAATCAATGAAGCTTCTGATTCGTGGAAGGGAAGAGGTAATTTAGGACTCTGGCTGTGACCTTTAGTGGAAGAACCTGCTTCCTTGCTATGTGCGAAGGATGGGGGAGGAGAGGTAGCCATAAGCTAATAACTGCTGGAAATTGTCCAAAGGAAAGGCCTGTCCCTCTTCAGCAGGAAATCTGTTTTCTGCTATACTAACAGACTGCCATAATTCAGGTAAATTGGGTTGTCTGTATAGCTCTGCTACTATAATTCTCTCTCTTGAAAATAAAACTTAATGAAAAGATACTTCAATTTATTAGGAAGCAGTAGACTCATACTGTTTACACTTCGACATTGCCTTTATGGGGTTTTTTTTATAGCTATTCTGTAACTCATTCAGAAAAAATCAGGAACAGAGAGATGATATGCATCACTTCAGTTTTCTGCTCACCTTTATTTCTGTAATGACTAATCCATTAATAAGATGCTTATTTTAGCCAGTAGAACCAAACATGGTCCTAAATTGTTACAATCGTCTATAAAGTCTCTCTGTATTTGTGTACCTATTACTAGCAGCAGTACTCAGATTTCCAGTATTGTTCTTTGGCTTTCCTGCTCTTCAATTATGCATAAGGTACCTTCTGCTTCTTAGGAGATCATTGCAAACTGTGTTCTTCTTGCTTACAGAAGAGAGTTGTGTGGTAAAATGCATCATTTAGGTCTCTTTAAAGTAAGAAATCACAGGTGTTGCTCACATGTTTTTATATTCCTTTGGCTTCAGAAACTTCTTGTGGCAGTTCCTCTTATGTTTACTTTTTAAGAATGAAACAGTTGTTGTGATTTTGATTGGGTTGACTTTTTGCTCTTCAAAATTCAGGCTATAAAGATGCCTTGTACTGAAATGCTAAAAATGAAAGCATCGGAACAATTGTTCTTTCACTAAATATTATTAAGTTGCCATAAACAGTAATATAAAATTTAACTTTGAACTTCATTGAAGTGGGAAGAAAAGAAGAGGAAAATACTTCTAGATTGCTGGGGAAAGGCTAGGTTTAGAAATCAAATTTTCTTGAACTTTCTGGGATCTCCCTCTTTATTAACCATTTAACTCTTCTGTGTAATTTATACAACCCTATCACTGAAATGATATTCTAGTAGGCATCAGTGACGGAAGTGGTGTGAAACAAAAACTTTTCTCTCAACATACATTGTTATCTTGGACCCTAAACAATGCAATGTCATCTGTTGTTTGCAGCATGCATTTTGCCATATAGAATCCTGAAACCACTGTAAAGGTCTGGACTTTGAAAATATGATTTGAAAGGTCTTGTACAAATAAACCTGAATCTTTTATTGAGCTTATGCACACATGAAAACATTTATCATTAAATGGTCTTGGTTTTTTTATGATACTGTGGGATTTGAATTTTGAGAGAGGACTGTGTAAATGTAGATACATATAGCTAAATATCCTTATCTGCAGATAAGCATCTTATACATAATCTATATTTATAATCAAAAATATGTCCAAATTGTACCAAACACAAATTTGTGTTACTGCAAGATAGAGAAAAAAAAAACCAAAACATTGCTGAACTGTAGAAGTAATTTATACTGCAATAGCGCATTTAATCTGCAATTAGTAATTTCCTAATCTTCTAGCTCTCTGAAATTTATTTGCTTAATCATGATTGTTGGTGCTAATGCAGGTGGGTTTGGAAAACTAAAAGGAAAATATTCTATTTAGAAGGCACAATTATTTGCATAGGCCTCAACTGACCTTGCTAGAGTGTTTGTGACTGGTTGTGAAAGGAAACACGCAATAGAAAAGTTGCCAGAGGAAAGCATTATGACAGCCTATCAAACAGAAAATAAAGAGTAGCTAGCTTTTAAGTTCTTCATTCTATAAACTCTATATTCTTCAAGTAAATTTGATGAGGAATAGGTAAGGTGTACGCTGTATACAAGAGGCTTGTTAAAGTTGGCGGTTTAGACTAAGAAAAAAAGAATGAAAGAAGATAGAGGAGGTGAATGCAGCAATATCTGATTTCAGCTTTATAGTTGTTGAGCGCCCTGAGGGCAAGCAAGCTAGGTGTGACCTTGGAAATTCACCTGGGACTCTGGTACCTCAGTATGTCTGGTTTACATTTTACTCTCCAGCTTTATGAATTGTTGTGTAATTAAACACTCAAAGAGAAGTGAAAGGTGATTGTTGAATCAAGTAAGTTTAAATATTTCTTTTTTCTTTTTCTCATTTCCTTGAATTTAATTTTTTAGCAGACAGAAGATAGAAAGACATGGAGGATGTGCATTTATGAAGAAGGATTTTTAAGCAGATGGTTGAACAGGTTGAACAGTTAGCTCTACAGGTGTTGTTTCCATGAAGCAGGCACTTTTCATGGAGCTTGTGAAGTGCATGGAAAGGTTTTGCTTGTTTTGTTAGTTGGATCATTTCCTTCAAACATGTTTCTAAAGCCCTTTCGCTAATGAGAAAACTATAAAGTGTTTCCTTTGGCAACAGATTAATAAAGTATCATGCTGGAAGTCATCCCAAAACACGAAGACATACTCAGTGTTCATGAAAATCCCATCTCCCAGCTTGTGAGAGTTCCTGTTCAAAGAACGAGTAAAAACCCTTCCTCATGTTTCCTTCTACAAGGTGAGGGAAGGAAAGGAAGAAAGTAAAGTTGTGAAAGGGCAGAATGCATGTGGTCAACCCCAAATTAATTGCTTTGCTAATGCTACCATTCCCCTCTGAGTGACCTTCCCAAAGTGTTACCATGTTTACATTATAAGCTGGACCAGCTGCCTGAAATAGGTTGCATGGTGGTAAATGGCGTTCCCTCCCTCTGACCCTGCTCAGGAATTTAGGAAGGGAATAAGGGAATTAATTGGGTCAGTTGTCTTTCTCACAGGCGGCTGCATCAGCGGTGTGGGGTACATTGTTGCTGTAGGATTCATTATGGGTTTGGGGGCTGTTTTCCGTTCCTGTTTCATTTAATAAACACATTGGAAGGAAGGAGATTCTATCTGCTAAGGGAAGATGTGCTCCCTACTAGCCTGTCCTGCTGAAAAGCAGCAATAGGAAGAATTAGAAGGTTTTATGGAGACAGAGCTGTATAGTCTCTAGAGTTTGTCTAGAGATTTATGTAGTTTGGATAAGCATTCTGGCTCTGAGCCTTTCTATATGTTAAAATTGAAGTGAGATTAAGGAAGGTGGGAAAGAATAGACTCTATTTTTTTAATAATTGTACGAGCAATGTTGATTCTTTCGCCACTTCATATTTTATTTTATTTTGCAAGGTCACTTGAATTGGGATGTATTATAGGCAACTGATTTAACCAAGTTAGAAGCTCTCTTACAAGTTGATATGCAAAAATAGAGCTCTTGGAGGTTCACACAGAGTAGTATTTTGGAGTCTGAACAATTTCTTGGGAAAACGTAAGACAGTTTAACATTTAGTATGCGATGGTTGTGAAATAATTTTTTACACGTTTAAATCAGCCATAGTTCTGCAGTGTTGATTTTGTGAAGCTCCTAGAGATTATTTTAGACATTAGCAAGTAGCTGTCCTTATTTAACTGACAACTACTGTTTATATTTTTTTTTATATTTGACAGCAAAATATGAATTACTGGCTTTCAAGCTATTCTGTTGTTTTTGCACTTTCTGCTAACAGATTTCTTTGGTTCAAGCAGTGAATCAAAATGAGTATATTTTAGTTCCACTTTATTTTCTTCATCAGTAAAGCAACTCGGGTATTTCATTTTTAACTTTTCATTATTTCTACTGCACGAAAAGTGAAAGACTATCCTTCTGCCTTGAGCAGTTAGAAGGGATGAGATTAGTGAAAACTAATTCCCAGTTACAACTATGAAACAAAATTAACAGCCCTAGACATAGTTGTGATAATTTTGGGAAGAGCAAGAACGCTTTTGGCTGAAGACAGCATGCACCTGCTTCACAGTTTAGTTTAATGGGGACACAAATAAATAATTGACCCCACTTGGACAACCTTTCATTTTGCAAGCAGAAGTTGTTCTGGACGGCAATGATGATCAAAGTGCTATCAATTCTGCTGCTTGTTGAGGAGGCTGTAGCAATAGTAGCCTGGAGGAATGATGGCTCAGAGCAGATCAGAGGTCTGTTGTCTCTCTACATCTCATAATCCTTGCTTGACAAAGTTTGGTGTGAAGAGCAGCAGGGTGCTCATCACTCTCTAGGAGGTCAGTGGGGTGATACAAAAGTTCTGGAGTTCAGCAACATTTTATCAGTGCTGCTATTGAGGAAAGAGGGATAAAGACGAGAGTTGTCCCAAAGCCAGAATAGATTGAAGGATGACCAAGCTATGCACGATAGATGGAGGGTGTCATTTTGTGGAAAGTAGGAAGTAGTTCAGGGATATCAAAACTCTGATCTGCAAAGTACCCCTAGATGTATCAACCTGAATTATTGTCCATCTAAAATAACTCCTGCTTCTTCACACTCCAGCTTTTGTTTCAATGATGGCCTAAACTTTCAAGTCTGGTGATCCAGTTTCTGTGGCTTTTATTATAAATCAGAGATGGTTTGTAGATTTGTTTGGTTTTTTGCTTTAGGGTGTGTAAATAGTTAATAAGAGAAGTATGTATTGAGTTAAATTAAATGGCAAAAAAAAAAGTGATGTATTAGCAACTTCATACCCCTTGGGAAAACCAGTTTTTACAGATACTGGAAATAAGTCTGCCAGTTCTCAAAGTTAAGGGTGAAAAAAGGATGCTTGTTTTATTAAGTTTCCTGAGATGGGGGAAACCAGTTTTATTATGCAAATCTACCTTCTAGGCAAGTAATTTCAACTTGACTTGTAAGAAAGCACCATTGTGTTCCCCATTCTCATGCGTTCATTGTTTTCTGGGGCGCTAGTCTGCGACCACACTGCACAGAGCTGAACCTTAACTTGGTTGCTGGTTTTGTGCGGTTATTTGAATTACTACTATATCAAAAGGTATTCTGAAAAATCAGCTTATCACATCTCAGATGTGACATCCAGAGCTGGTGAAAGCTCTGACTTCTGTGCAAAACAGAATCATTTCTTTACCTCATCAGTGTGCTATGCAAAAAATGTATTCAGATCTGTGAAGCATTCACTATATTGATGAACATCATAGAAAACCCTGCAGGAAATTAAATATTCCATCTTCACAGGAGGTTTGCACTAAAAAATTCCTAGGACCACACACTGAGAAAGTGCTTTTTAGACAGCATTTGCTTTGAATGAGGTAGTACTCCAAAGCTCAGGAATAATGTTTCTTGAAATTGATTTTCATGTAGTTAAGGTTTTGCACAAAGTAGGCTGAATGCAGTTTTCTACGGGAATCTTAATTATGTCATTTTTTAAATTTCAAGAGCTTGAATTTTGCATGCTCAATGTTCTTTTAACTTCTAGGTACCCAGAAACTGTTAATTACACATGATGGATTTGTATTCATCATGGACTAACTATGCCATAGATGCATAGTCTTTTACACCAGTTATGCACAGATGGTTTGGGTTCAGTCCACATCACACATTGATAGTGTTGCGCAGAAGTATCTGTGATACTTACAGGACCAGTTTGGGTCTGGAAATAATTTAGCTGCTTCCATGCAGAGCCCAAGGTTATTACTCATAGAGCAAACCTCAGCAGCCTTACTCTGAACTGTCTAACATGAAGAGCTCTTAAACTTCCCTGTCTCCAATTTCCCTCTGCACCATCTTCTTCAGTGTTAGTGTTGTCTCAGGATCCCTCTCCTATGGAATTCCTGCTAATGGGGTACAGACCAATTATACAGTCAGAGAAACATGTTTGCATTCATACTGAGGATTATAAATAATTGTGTGATCAGTGAATTGTATAAATACAAAAAAAAATAGAATAAAATCACCCCCAAATGCTTTTGGAAATATAATGTGATTGTTCAACTGTGCTTCTCACTTACACAGTTACTGATAAATAAGTAATGTAGACCATCAAACCTGAATAAGTCTACCACCTTCACTTTCATGTTTAGACAGTACATGATTGTCTTTCCCTGCTACCACACAGGTGACAACTACTCACAAGTGTCAGGTCTTACATTTTTAGGTCAAATGAAGGTTATGCCCCCAAATATTTTTCTTTTGTTCAGAAAAAAAATTGTCACTATTTCTATGATGAGGAAATGAAGTGAAAAGCATTGATTCTGCAAACTGTCTTTCTGTCAATCAGAAATTAGGATTTAATACATTTTTGTATCTTTGCCTGAGAATTTTGAGAAGTCGGGAGATATGATCGGTATGCATTCTGCTTAGCTATTCACCTCTCTAAATTCAGTCAGAGGAGAAAAGTTTGAGCATGACACTGATGAAGATGACTTTGCAGTTTCTCTGTAAGTATTGCTATAATGAAGTGGGATTTGGTTTTTAAAGGAGTTCTTGCTGTCACTGTGCTAAAGGAAAAAAAAAAAGAATAAAAGGATTAGGAGAGAATTACAGTTAATTTGGTAGGAATCTTTGCTTATTATCTGAGATGAATGAACAGAGACACAACAGCATTTTCAATCAATATTTTGGAAGAGTGAGCTCTGTACTTCAAGGGATCTGTAATGATGTCTCTTCCCTGCACCTTTTTCTCACAGGAAGTCTACTTCAAATGGGAGAGATGAACTTGTGACTTGAGCACATTCTTTACTGTGAGATTTGAAAGGAGACTATATAACCCTAAATTTCACATAGCAGCAGACATACTAGAAACAAAAAGGATAAAATGCACATTTAATGAAATGTTGTACCAGTTCGCTTTCTAGTGCTGACTTTGGCTTTGTTTAGGCAGTACTTAAAGAATAGAGTCTTTCATTAATTTGTCCTAACAAGCATAAATTCAGGAGATGAAAGTCAATTCTTTAATGGCATGCACATTACTGCAGGGTGGAGCCTATATGAAACATCTGAGACAAGCGAGGCATGCTGCAGAGCAATAAATATCTGAAAAGTCTATCAGGAATTCAGGTTCATCATCCATCACTGTGTAATCATGATGAAGAAAATTAGGAGGATATATTTGCTGTTGTTTTTTAAGGTGGCTCAGTAAACAAATGTGACAGATGCTTTTTTTTTTTTTAATAAAATCAATTGATGTTGGGATGCATCTCTCAATACACAAAGACACAGAGATCTTGCTTCCATCAGTCAGCTTTTATTTTCAGGATGTGTAGTTCAAGTCTTTTGTAGCCAGCAGTCTATGGTAAGGAGGAAGGACTGGAAGCCTTACTCCCACTCTTGTCTTTACTTTAAACAGACGCACTTCCTTCTCCCTCTTCACTTAACTATTTAATTTAGTTGCTGAACTTAAACCATAGTGAATTCTTAGTTATCTTAATGATTTTTGCTCTTGAGTCAATCATTCCTGAGCACGGGTGGAAGCTTTTATTGTGCCATTCATCCACAATTTTAGATGGTTTAGAATATAGTTAGGAAAAATTTTACTTTCTGTGCTCCTCTACAATGCCCTTTAAATCATTTGGTTTCAAGATGACAAAAGCATTGAATTAATACTATTCCCCTGTTTAAGTTTTAATCCATTACCTCTTGTCCTATCACTACAGTCCCTAATGAAGAGTCCCTTCCCAGCACTCTTATAGGCCCCCTTCAGATACCGGAAGGCTGCTATGAGGTTTCCACACAGCCTTCTCTTCTCCAGGCTGAACAGCCCCAACTTTCTCATCCTATCTTCATATGGGAGGTGCTCCAGTCCCCTGATCATCCTTGTGGCATGTTTCTTCCATTGTGAAACTTTTTCACACTTGGCCCCTTATTTTGGGAGAAGAGGGAACAGCATTTGGAAAACATAACCAGGTGAAGAAAGTATGTGAGAATTAAAGACCAGCTTAATATAAAAAGAATATAGCTGGAGAAATTTACTTGTATTTTTTGTTCTCAGTGTAGCTCTTCCATGGTATTCCCCAAGCCCACCTATGCTAGTAGCTAGAATAAACAGTGTTTGAATTACTAAAAATTGGATGGCTACCTAAGTGTCATTTCTGGCAGCATACTTTGTTTCCTGCAATACCCCCCACGGGAAGTGAACTGAAACACTGGTTTTAGTGACTGTCATTCATCTTTTTTTGCTTTCTTTTTTTGTTCTTCAGTAATATAGTGTGTATTTGTTTTAGAAGTGATGCTTATTTTGCATAATAAGACTTTTGGAGATTGGCTTTTGGCTTTTGAGTAGCCAAAGTAACTTTACATGCCTACAGAAATCGTTTTGACTCTGTGAGCTTCCCTGCCAAAGTCAAGTTTGTTTTTCTACCTTACCAATTGCAATGCTGTTATTTCAGAATGCAAAACTGGGCCCACTTTTACCTGCCCAGGGTAGCACCTTGGAGAATGAAGTTGAGCTTAAAAACAAGGAACTTCAATCTTGGGAAATATTTGCACTTTATGACAGCAGTAACATGTTACCACATGAAAACAGAAGACCATTGATCAATGTTTGTGCTTTGCAAAGTGCTGTATTCTGTGAGGTAATGTTTGAGGTTTCAAATGGCACCATAATGCCTTCTATTATACAATAATGCTGGAAATTCTTGTGGTTCTTTTTTTTTTTTTTTTTTTTGCTTCCCAAGAATCTTCCTTTTCGTTCAGGAAAAATGTAAATATTAGGAAATGTGGTACTTTTTTCAAGAAAAACAGAGAAGAGAAGAGAAAAGAAAAGAAGTCATTGAGAACCTGTCATTTGTTCATTTCAAAACTGGCAGTTTCACCCTGAAAGATTTACTGTGCCATTAACAAGAAATTCTGTTGATGACTAAAAATACTCAGTATGTGAAAAATTTGATCCTATCTTACATTCTTTTTCTGTTTTAGTGTTAGTTCATTTGTTAAACAGCTCAAGTTGTGCTGCCCCTTGGTTCTTCTCACTTTCCACATAGGGCAGGGGCCCAAGACACCGTGCTTTTATCCATAATCACCAAAAAAGTTCCTGACCCCAGTCAGGGAAGATCCTATTGGCATATAATAGAAGAAACAAAAGTTTGTTTCATGTATTCCATCAGTTTTCTCTGCTCCAAGTGCAAAGGCTTCTTGAGAAATGTGGAAGTCTCCTCAGAAATTCTTAAGAAAAATAATAACTTCACACACACACTGGAATAACATTATTCAGTGTTATAGCCTATATTGATTCAGTTAAGAAGCAGCTGCCTTAATTCAGCTTTACCTGCACACATTATAGCATATCATCTTAATTCAGGGCTACCACACATTTTTTTTTCTACAGGAATTTTGCTTCATGAAGCACCAAGGGCAAATGGTCATTTTTTAAAAAATCATCTAGTTAACCTTTTATTTTCTTTTTTCTTTTGTCTTTTTCCCTTCTCCTGTCTTGCTTTCTTCCTGAAATCTTTCATTCCTTGTTTTTAATTCTTTAATGCTTTTAGTCACCTTGCAGTATAGTGGTCTAAAACTGGAGTAGACTTGCTCATTTATTAATAAGGTATTTTAATTACCTATTTGTTTCCAATGAGGAAATGTTTTTACCTTTTCCTATATAAGCTTTTCCCAGGTTATTGTACATTGGTCAGTGTTATTAATCTTGTAAAAAGCATGCTGTAATATAGTGCATTTAAAATGTGGGGACTACAACATAAAATAATGATTGAAACAGTTATGAGTTATTGTGCAAAGCTCTTACAGTGCATCTGTGTAAGCCAGATTTCAGTTCATGTGAAAAGGCAGTCAGCAGGTTAACTGTTGGCAGAGTCAAGTGTGAGTCTATTCTTTCTTTACACACAAGTAAATTGTAAGAGATATCACAAAAGAAATACTGGAGGAGGAGCAATTCTGATGTGCTCTTTTGGCTTTGGGGGCTTGTGCCCTGCCAGAGGTGTTGCGTGGTATACACGAGGGACCAGCTTTTGCTGGAACTGTTGAGCTGATTAAAGCTGTCTTAGGCCCTTTGACTTTGCTGTGTGCTGTTTTTTAAAGGGGGAAACACTGGAGGGAAAGGGTAGCAGAGAAATATAAAGAAGAGAAAATTCTACTATAAGAGTTTTCTGTGGTCATTGCTGAGCCATGTGTTGGCCATGTAGAAGGACTACATTTCTCTCTGCTTGAACATTGGGCACACTAAGAACCACTGGGAGGTAAGCTTTAGGAAGAGAAGGGGGATGTGTGTGAGAGGTTGGAATGGTAACTAGAGCCCTTCTAGTTAAGGAGCCTCAGAATAGGGAATTATGACAGCACTGACGACGCAGGTATCTTTCCCTGAAAAAGAGAATGGGAAGAGACAACTATCTTCCTCTGCCACCCCCACCCCCCAAACCACAGTGACAACCTGCTTTCAAAGTGAATAATTACACTTGTAAATGTTCTGTGGTCCCTATGCCAGCTTTACTGCCAAGGTGTTATTAGCAATCAGCTTCTGAGGACCAAAAATGTTTACCTATGTTCTTTGTGGATGACTTCTGAGTACCTGCAGCACAATGATTGTAAATGTCATCGAGGCTTCAAAACTTGTGTTTTCCCAGACTCCTGGTCGATTGAAGCTCTGCTCGGAGTCCAGAGCTGGCAGCCTGTTTCCCTTCATTTTCATGTAGTAATCATCAATGAAAGCGCATTTCTCTACTAGCAGCCCCTGGGGTTCACCAAAACTAAGCTTACTGTTAAAGACGAATAATTAGGTAGTACAGAGTAATAGTAATAACACAGATCTGAAGGTCTCTCTATTGTGCCAAGAATGTCAGAATTATAAATCTCCTCCAGTATTTCCTGAGTGCTTTTGTGGGCAGTGGAAACTATTGCTAGGCTGTGCCATTTAAGAACCCACTGTTAAGCATGGAGTTTTAATGGACTGATTAAAATAATAAGTGTCCAAATACACATGTGCTGTCTCTATAGAATTAAAATAGCAGCAAAGGCATTTTTTAGCTGCTGAGTAAAGAAAGGATTTTTGTTTCTTGGTGAGCTTGACCTTAATTTTTAAATAAGATGTTCTCTTAAGGGCAAGTTGCAGCATGGCGCTGTTGTACCCTCTCAGTTATAACCACAACCAGCAATGTACATTGCAGGGCTTGAGTGTGCTGCAGAAAGCTGTATTGACTGCCTGGGGGAGTGGCGTGTCCAGCCATCCTGGTTTGTTTGGCTTTGCTCAGGGTTGACCTCTGGATGGCAGCTTCTCTTGAGCCTGTAAACCAGGGTAAAAAATCTGGTTGTCACTACTGTCACTTATTTTCAGCATTAAAAAACAGCTGTGTTTAATTGTATCTTTGTATGTTTTGCCATTAAAGTAGGTGGGGAGAAAATGAAGATTAAGCTCAATCTAGAAACACTTTGTCTCTACAAAATATCTCAACCTTGAATAGTGCTTTAGATCTAGAAGTAGCATGCAGAAGTTTCCAAGTACTTAAGAGCTATTAAAGTACTGAGTAAGCTTAAAAGCTAGACTTTAAATAGTGTCAGCTAACATAAGAACTTCCGATTTACATTAGCAATGTACAGAAATGTCTTTGCAGTTTTAGTTCATAACATTAGTTCTGTGATGTGGTTTTCTGTGAGAATGTTCAGTTCTTTATTAATACAGTTCGTAACAAGCTCAGAATGTGGTTAATATGGGACTCCTGAAAATTAATTTCTTAGCATGTTTCAGCCATGATGTGTGCAATAATGGAAAGAACAAATGAACAGAGGGCAAAAAGGCAAAAGCAAGAAAAGAGTTGGAATTTAAAGAAGCTTTGATAAGAAAATATTCATGCATTTGTGGCCAGGAATAAGATTGGTTTTATCTTCCTAGATGATGTTAGAAATAGCTTCAACAGGAGTAAAGAAATAGGAATAGGTGTATAAACAATTTTTTCACTGAAGTTAAAACCAACCCATACAAATAGTAACAGAAGAAACAAAGAAAACCCCAAACCTAACAATTTTAGCTGGTTCTAGCCCTGTGGAATGACTGAGTCATAAGCTTTGGCACAGTGCTGCTCTGTAAGATCCACTTTCAGAAGCAGTGGAGAGGCCAGGTTATCGATTTTGTCTGATGTCACCTCTTAGAAGCAAGGAACTCTGCTGCAATTTTGTTAATTTCCAATAGCTGGATGGTACAAAAGTGGTATTTAATAATGATTTCTCATCAGGGAAAACACTGTTCAATATCTTTGGATGTTATGGAGATGATAATGTCTTCCCTGAGGGTGCATGTGCAAACACTGTCTGTAGGAATGTGCTACAGGCAAAAGTAGAAGCTCCCAACATTGAGTGTATAAGGGCTCAGCTGAGCTGGGCGTTTTGTGTTCTTGGTAGTCCTGCTTGGTAGCTGAGCTCTTGCCTCTATCTAGTGAGGAAACACAGAGAAAGAAGTTTGAGGTAGGTTTCTTTTCTTCAGAAATATCACCTAGTGCTTTGTGACAGAATGCTAAACAACTGTTATGTCTCTCCTGGGATCTCTCACTAGACAGTTACTGAAATTTTGTTCTTCAGTGGGACAGTTACATTGATGGAGTTGCACCTTTTCAGTGCCTGGGATAGCATAAGTTGGTAATCTGCTTTCAGATGGAATAAAGGCAATCACACTGACTCTTAGTTTCTCCTTGATGATGAACAGATTTTAACTAGCAATGAGAAAGCTGACTTTTAGCAGTTGGTTCTTCCCTATTAGTTGCATCACAGTTCTGTCTGCAGTTCACATGCACCCGTTGTCGTATACAGCATGTTACATGCACCATGGGTGCTGGTTATGAAGTGCCTGATGAACTTGGGCCAGAAGACTCCTCAGAAGCTGAAACCTGTGGCAAAAGCATGGTTTTGCCCTGCTTCACCTTGTACACAGGAAACTGTAAGAAAAGTGTTTCTTCTTATTCATTGCTGCTGTTTTCTCTAAGTTAGTCATGTGGTAATATACAAAGTAGATAGAGCAGGTTGGGGAAGCAGGTATGTGGGCAAGGAACAGCTTTGAAACCTTTGACATTCTGAGTGGGAAAAATAGACTTTTACCTAAAGTGATATTCATTGTGATGATGTTTTGTGCAAGAGTTTTTCCCCTTTGGTCCTGTGAACTTTATATAGGAAAGATCCCAGAAGAGTATCGGTGCCAATACTGGCAAGTTTGAGAGGCTTTCTTAGACCTCTTATTTCCCAGAAATCTATGAAATTTCTGGCTGGTCCATCCCTTTGTAGCCTAAGCCTTTCCTAAGAAATCCAGCAATTTTCCACTCGAAAATAGCTCCTGGTAAAGTCACACACTACTTTCATATAAGATTAAGGGTTTCACAAGGGTAGTGGGAACAAAGAAATTCCAAATTAAGTCTGCTCCATATTTAACTCCCCCCTCCCAGCCGCCTGTTACACAATAGCAAGCTTTCCTAATGCAAGTAGGTTGTTGATATACTTCCAAAAAGAATTCCAGTTAACTGAGAGATGGGATTAAGTAGATTAAATAGCCTCCTCATTTTTCAGTGAAAAGAGAAAAAAAAGTTTGGTTGAACAGGCACGTACAAATGCAAACTTAAATGATTTAGGACTAGATTAGCCTTCCAAACGACCTCAGGTCACCTTGCAAAGTAACGTGCCCTGTCTTGGCAAGGTTCTGCATGTTGGGCATGCATGCATGCCAACTCACATGTGCAGGGCAGTGGGTCCGTGGAGTTTGCACGGTAGCCACAGCCATTTCAGCAGATATGACCATGGTCTGGGAGGTAGGCTATCAGCTGGGTAGAGCAGTTGAAAGAATATAAACCAGTGTCCTGTGGCCAGTCTGTTTACATTTGGTGCAAAACTGATGTGTCCTACTCAGCCAGACCCGAGACCTGGGAGAGCCTGAGAGCCTCCAGTCCACCGGCCTGCTCCTACACAAGCATCTTTGATGGCCTTTTCCATTTTGCCACTGTTTTCTGATTACTAGGTGTTACGTTTTCTTCCTCAGCACAGACACTTGACATGGTATGAAAACCAACACTCTTCTGCTTTTGAGTCTTTTCTTGGATTTCTTTTACTTAGAATTTTTCAGGCATTGGCTTTGTGCAAACTATATACAGAGCCTCCTTACTCTTCCTTATAATGAAAGTTGACTTCTCAACCGTGCTCATCATGTCTTTCTTTCATTTTTATGACCCCTGAAGGCAGGAAATAGCAATAAGAAGTTCCATGTTAAGGTCTCTCAACAGCTGATAGCTTGACATGTGGCAGATAATTACTGGAGTCATGACTTGGATCATCATCACTTGGATATGGTCAGCATGACTCCACAGCAAACCTATCTTCATCTGGTCATTTCATGGCCTCCTTTGTAATTCTTTATGTTGTAAATCTTATTGGTCACTTGTTCAAAAGGCAGCAGTAGTGGAGGTTTTTTTATGTGTTACTAATTTGTCACCTTCATCCAGAAGACCCATCCTGTCGCTGGAAAGGTAGAGATACTGCCATATATTTTTTATCATAATAAAAAGGGGAGGGGAGGGTAAAGGAAGGGGCAAGATTAGTAGTAGCAGATGAAAATTGTCAGGAATCCCTAAAAATCGGGGGGGGGGGGGGGGGGGGGGCACATCTAAGAGGCTGAAGACTAATGCATCCCAGATCTCACTTATGCATCCAGTCTAACTGGTCTTAAGTATAAGCAGTGGAGTAATTTTGTACTGTGTGCATGCTTTCCCTTTAAAAGCAGACTTGTTGCTTTCTTTGATTTCTATATTAATTTGGAAAGCATGCACAAAGAGTAAAATTTGTTTCACATTTGTTTCAAATTCAAATTAAATCCCTTCACCCCCAACCAAAAATTTGCAAGAGAAAAAAAAAGGGAGAGGTTAGTGACCTTGTCATGCCTGGATCTCATTCTGATCAAGGGCCAAATCTTTTTAGCATTGAAAGGAAGTAAAAACAAGAATTAAAACTTTCTGTGGTTACCACTGGCATAGCAGTATTCTTCTCTTTCCTCTACCTGCCAGGAAATGCTTCAAAGCAGTCATTAATTCAGGCAGTGTAATTCTTATCGCGTTTTACTGGCTGGCTTACATCTTTTAATTTCCTTAAACACTTGGGTCTGTGTCCCTGCCATCTGATTTTATTCACCTGAGTCACACGTCTTTGGAGGGGGGTATATCATTGCTTCCTGTAGAGGGGCAATGAGGCCTGCCTAAGATAAGAGTTATCTCCTCGCCATAGTCCTCTTCTTACCTTTTCTCCATCTCCGTTGACTGTGTAGGGTGAATTTGTTTCTAGCCTTGTGTAATAAATTAGATAAGGAATATAAGTACCTAAAATTAGTACCTGGTTTTTTTTTAACTGTAAGTCAACCAATTAAAGCAAAGGTAAAAGGAGGAGACAGTGTAAAAATGAGTTAGCTGCTTAGCCATAGTGGGTACTTAAGGGCTTGCCTAACAATTATGTCTTTGAAAAGCCTTCCCTCAAGTAAAGTGATGCTGCACTGTGCACAACCTGTGCAAAAGTTAGCAAACATTTGGAATGTGTTTGGAAGATTAATAATGTCGTAATTTTCCTCACCCTGTGGGTTTTTTCCTTCTTTTTGCCTCCGTAAAGCAGTGTACTAGGGGCTCATCAGGTTGTGCATTAGATAATTGAGTTGTTATGCCAACCGGCTGTGCTGAAAGGTGTTACATCAGTGATTTCTTTTTCATCCCACCATGCTTTGATCTCATGCTATAAAGCAGAAGATCTAACAGTGGAAACTTTTGAAGATGATAGATGAATTTTGCTAATCCACTTTTCATAATCCTTACGAAAAATGTCTGTCCTTATCAGTCAGAAAAGATTTAATAGCTGTTGTCTCTAGAAAGTCTCATATTATCAGAATTGCAAACTGTGGAATTACTGCAAGGAAATATTTTACTAGCATGTTCTGAAATGTATGTGCTTCAGAATAAATGAGTAGTGGCGCTTCTTTGTTAACCAGCCTTTGTTTATTGAATTTTCCTCCTAAAATGCAAAACTCGCAAGAAAGCACGGTGCAGAGGTGAATATTTGCTGTCCTTATTGGTGTTAATTGCCCTGCTTTAATTTCGGATTATTGGAATTCACTGAAATAGTCAATCCAAATATATTAATTCCAAATACTATGTGGTCCTCAAATAAATAATTGAAAACTCTTGGCTCACAAGGTGTAAAGTATTGTAGCTGTTGGAACTTTTGAAGCAATAAGCAGTGTGTAAAATACTGTTTGCAGATTTTGGGGCAATAAAATGTGGTATCTTCTAGGAAAGAATACGTGCCTGTGCTTGTCCCTGGATGAAATTCATACTTATATCATCCAGATGAAGTCAGTAAAGTTACTGCAGTTGCTCAGGATTTCATCCAGCACAATCTTGCCCAATGTATGTTTCTTTAATTGAGCTCCACGCGTCTCTTGAAAACCTGGCTTACAGAAAATTGCCAGCAATGTTTAGGATTACAAAAACTATTCGCCAGGTCTGATTTGCATTTTATCTCTTTTCTTTACAATAGCTTTGGGACAGATCATGCTCTATGTCGATGGCATGAATGGAGTAATAAATCATAATGAAACCATCCAGTGGCTGTACACACTTATTGGGTCGAAGGTAAGACACTCTCCAAAATTCTTTGTTTATATGATTTTGCTGTTCTTTAAATGCATTTTATTTGTATTACATATGCATTTAGGGTATAAACAGACTGCCTTTAGATTCTAAATGAGTACATAACACTCTTCATGGAAGCCAGGGCACACTGAGCTGTTATTTCTTTTCAACTGATTTTATACTCTTTTGTGCTTTTGGCATATACTCTGCTTTTAGAAGAAATATATCTAAGATGCCCTCATTACTGTCTGTGCTGCCATTAGAGTTGACCATGGAAAAGATTTTTTTAGTCTTGCAGTTGTCATTTCCAAGACATTCTTAGGAACTATTTTTGGGGGTGGGTTTTTTTTCACCTTTCTACTTTATGAATGCAAATTCTTTTCTACAGTTTCACCACTCTATACTGCTCAACTTTGTTGAGCATTGAGGGAGGACAATTCAGAGTGACTTCCTCCTTGGAACAGAACAGAGAAAGATAGGCTTCATTCTTAGATCAGAACAGAATTAGATAGAATAATTCAGTTGGAAGGGACCCACACCTATGACCTAGTCCAACTGCCTGACCAGTTCAGGGCTGACCAAGTCAGAGCATGTTATCAAGGGCATCGTCCAGATGCATTTTAAGCACTGAGAGTCTTGGGGCATCGTTCACTTGTCTAGGAAGCCTGCTGCAGTGTTTGACCACCCTCTCAGTAAAGAAATGCTTCTTAATGTCTTCTAGAAGACAAAGTCTGGTACCTGTCTACAGGAGAATTTTTGTTGGTCCTTACTTACAAGGAGGAAAAAGCTGAAAGTCAGAATATATGCCACTTGAGTTTGTCTTCTCCAGTGCAGCAGTGATATATATAGTGCACAACCCACTTTGAAGGTCACCTTTGCTGGAAGTCAAAAAGAAAGCAGAATACACAATCTGCTGCTGTGCCATCTTGGAGGGCCATAGGGTAGGTAAAACCACAAATACACCATTCTCCAATCTGTTGGCTCTCCAGCTTTAGAAAGTTTAAGGCCGGCAGGGACTGCTGCTGCTCTTGTCACATAGACTTGTTTGGGATAGATCTGTGTGAACCAATAGACAGAACATGGTATGCTAGCTATTGGTAGCAGCTCAAAAATTCCTAAGAAATTTCCAGAAATGTTTCCTCAAGTGGCTGAGCAGCAGAAAATTGCTATTGGATAGTGTAGTGACATAGGTGTACTGCTGCTCTCCCCCTTTCCCCTGATAGTTTTATAACACAAGGAGAAAAAACAGCTTGGTGTCCCAGGGACCTTTTTTAACCACTAAAGATTTTTTTTCTACAACATGCAAACTTCACTGCTGCATCAGATTGTCAAGTCAGAGAACAGATGCTGCAGTATTGAAAGAACTGATTTATCTTGATTTATGTTCACCTATATTGGTAGAAACATAAAAGTAAGATAATTATGATTACGTAACAAGTAAAAAAGGAAAAAGTATTGCCCTGTCCATGATTATTTTAATTCTCTAATGTGCCTAATGGGAATGGGATGGGAGAGAAGCACAACTGCTTTGCTACCTTGTAGATTAAATTCTGTCTAGATTTCCTTGACCAGAGTCCTTCAGCTCTCAGGTACTTAAGCTCCTTTCTCCCTCCCCCACCACCAGTCAGAATGATTATCTCCATGTCCTGGCTCAGTGCTGGCAGCTGAGGAATGCAGGCAATGTGCTTTGAATAGTTTGGTTTCAGGTAGCATCAAAGTTGCTTTTTCGTTATTCTTTGACTGTCTTGGAAGAGATCTAAGTCCCTGTCTGTATGCCAGAAGTTAACTTAACTGAATGTATGGCAGGTTTACTGTCAGAGTGTGGTGGGACAGCTGCTTTATGCACTTAAAAGTGGTTTTGACTTTCTGTGAAAAATAATCCCCTGGAATTTGCAATGCTTCTACAGTCTAATGTGCAGCCCTGCTATGCTGATCTTTCTCCACAGCAAAAGTGGTGGAACATCGTGTTAACACTGCTGAACAAAAAATGAATAGTGAAATTGCCAATTAAGGCCTGGGACAATCCCCTCTGATAAGATCCAGGCATTTTGCTGCCATGGCTGTGACACATGTTTTCTCCCCTTCTCAAAAGCTCTGACAAGGCTTAATATGCTATAATTTGGTACCCAGTTCAAAGATCACTTTACATGTGTCTGGTAATACTTTTGTAATCTTAATCTTAAATTACTTGTTAGTGGGCAGAAGGAGCCTTCTCTGGTATTGTATAGGCACTAGATTAGAAATTTGAAGATACCAGTACTCTTCTTCTGCCATGTTATTTACAGAGAAGAGCATTATCAGCACATCCTAGAATCGCTGGTTCCTTGCAAGACACATCCAACCATGTGTGACCGCACCAGTGTTTGCCACTGGCCTTACACAGGCTGCCTGTGGACTGTTTTTCAGTCATCAGTGGTTAATACATCCCTGGAATAAAACATTTACAACATAATCCCAATTTAAATGTACATCACTGCTATTTCATCATTAGTTATTTACGCAGCAATTCATCAATCTTTCCTTGTTTTACAAAGCATTCAAGTATGTACTTAATTATAGGCGTATGGTTTCATGCTGTTGGCTTCCAGTGAACTTTAATACATAACTGAGGTCAGCAGTGTACTGCTGTAGGAGTGCAGAAGAGGGCTATAGCAGGGCCAAGGCTCTGACAATCTTATATAAGCTAGAAGTTACATAAATAGGAAATATTTACATCAACTGAATTTTCTTTTAGCATTCATTAGGAGCATGGAGCATTCATGCAAGATAGTTTGCTTTTTAAAAGACAAATCTAGGAGTCAATGAATGTCAATTAACAGTGCTTTCAGAATTGCTCTTAATTTTTGATTTTTTCTATCTGAAGTGAGTAATCTAACCTGTCCAGGATGTTGCCTTAACTGACATGTTTCAACCTCACAACATCTGGGAAATGATATTTCACCACATTCTTAGTGTTTCTGCCAGCTATACATTGCTACTGCTGAAGCTGGAATTAAGTTTTTGTGTAGTATTTCAAGTTATATTTAACCTGGTTGTAAAGGGACCTGGGTCATTTGTTTATGCTGGCAGCTGGCACCCCATAACCCTGTGGAGGTCTGTTGTGGATCACTTGCAGGTAGAGTCTTGGTTTGATAATGATGGCAAGGGTTGTTGAAGAAATTTATCTTAACCAAAGCAAGGGACAGCAGGTTAAAGACATACATGCACTAAGCAGTATTAAGTCCTTATAATGTATTTTTTCATCTGGTAGCATCCATGAGGTAATATATATATGTATATTTACTTTCATATGTGTTGGTATTCCCTCTGACCTGGTAATAGAAAGTATACAGCACTGTATCAGTGCCTTATCTTCTCCAGGAATAACTACCAAGTGTTTACAAAAAGTGCATTTCTGAACCAAAGATCTTGGAAAAATTCTAGGTTTTTTTGTCATCTACCAGAGAAGCAAATGTTCATTTGCATCACAAACCGACAGGCTTTTGCCATTCTGCCTCAGTCTTCAATGGCTCATCTAAGGCATTAAGTGGTCCAAAACCTGAGTGTGGTTTCACCTTTTCTTTCCCTCCATTTCTGAATGCTACTGATAATGATTATTTTTTCCCATTTGATGATCCAGGCTGTTCTAATTTCCCCCAGGGGAGCTAAAGCCCCTTTTTGGCATTGTATTCAGTGGAAAGTAATCCATTTTCAAAGTGGTGCTCGGTAACCTCAGAAGACAGGGTGGAATGCTGGGCCCAGGCTGATACAGCGGGGTTGATTAAAGATTCCTATCTCACATATTGTTTTAATCTTTTTTTTTTCCTCCTACTTTGCTTCTGTCTGGGTCCTAGATTGTAAGGTTAAATACAAACTTTAACTAGCAAGTTGTTCCTTTAGCCTCGTGTGACTTTTGCTTTCTTCACTATTGAAGTAATGATTCTTTGAAAGTTTTATATTGTAATTCAATCAAAAAACAAAACAAAACAACAAACCCAACCTAAACAAAAAAAAAATATTTCAAAGCAAAAGGAAAAAAATCCTCAACATTGAAACAGAACATGGTTATAGTGGGAGAATTTGTTGGTTTCAAAAGAGAAGTCCAGTAGGGCTGCTTTTCCTGCATGGTGCCAGTGGCATGTTGAAACACACCTACGGCTGGTAAGTCATTTTGTGAGAATTTTGAGATAAATAATATTCTAAGTCACAAAAAGCCCTGAAGCTGTTTTTACAAGTGAATCATTTAAGGTATGCAGGGATAAATACTTAAGAACTTGATTAGATCTGTCTCCATTTCACAAGTCATTTATGCATGTGTTCAACTGAAGTCATAAGCAGGGCAGAGAATACCATGTAACTTGAATTTGTGAACTTCCTCAGGAAATTTCTCACCAAATCTTATGCAAGCGGATGTTAAAGCGGGTCTACAAATACACACCAAATAGTGGTTTGTAGTCATGGGGAACGTTACAATGTACAGGGCTCAACAGAAAGGAATTTTGCTGAGGTGACTGTCTCGAGAGAGGACGCCTTCAGCGCCTGATCGGGAGCAGGCTCGGCATCCAGGAGCCTCCGCTCAGAGCCGAGAGAGCCACAGAGGCAGCCCCAAGTCCTCGACAGGACTTGCCCCGGAGACCGCAGCTCAGCGGGCGCGAGCAGCTGACTCAGAGGGGGCGGAGCCAGGAGGAGCGGCAGCAGCCCTGAGTGGGTAAAAGCCTGCCCAGGGAGCGGGAGCCAGCCGGGGAGCGGCGAACAGGGCGGGTGTGAAGCAGTTTGCGCGGCACTTCGCGCGGGCAGGCGAGCGGGATGGTGAGCGGAATGGTGAGCACTTGCCTTATGACCGGGGCTCGGTCTGGGAGCTCTGCTCTGGCTGCCCCGGCAGTGGCAGCGTAGGCACCCAGACAGAGCCGATGAGAGGGGAGGCTGCAGTGCAGAGCTCGGGGTGTAGAGAGCGCCTGCACTGCTCTCCTGAGAGGAGGGTGCGCAATGGGCAGGGCTGCACTCTGTGCTCCCTGGTGGAGGTCCTCCTGCAGCAGGGGCTGAGCTGCGGGACGCTGTTACTGGGCTGAAAGGTGTCAGGGAAGCTGAGGGGAAGCAGCACTGCTTGCTCCAGGACCAGACTGTGCAGGGGCCTCAAGTGTCTACTGTCGCTCATTCAGGAAAGGAGGCCGCTAACCCAGGAAGCTGGGAATTGGTAACAGGAAAAAAACAACAAAAAAAGGAGGAAGAGGACAATTAAAAGCAAGGGGCTTCCTCCTAAATTTCTTGTCCCCATCCAGAACTCCTTTGCTGTCCTGCAGGGGGCTGATGAGGAACCACACTCCCACCAGGAACAACCGGCTGATGCACTGGTAAAGAAGATCACTACTGCTGCTGCCAGGAAAAAGCGGTGGGCCGTAGTAGTAGGGGACTCTACTCCGAAAGAAACAGAGGCACCCATCTGTCGGCCTGACCCAGGCTCAAGGGAGGTGTGTTGCCTACCAGGGACTTGGATCAAGGATGTTGCAGAGAGGCTGCCTGCTCTAGTCTAGATGTTGAACAAGACCAGTCCCAACACCGATCCCTGAGGGGCACCACTCATTAATGGTCTCCAACTGGACATAGAGTCATTGAGCACAACTCTTTGCGTGCAGCCATTCAGCCAGTTCTTTGTCCACCGAGTGGTCCACCTATCAAATTGATGTCTCTCCAACTTAGAGACAAGGATGTCATGTGGGACAGTGTCAAACACTTTGCACAAGTCCAGGTAGATGACAGTGGATGACCTAGTCTGAGTTAACATCGCCCTGATGATGAGAATGAATATACTGTCTGTTATTTATTAAAAGGTGGTTGCGTTGTAGAATTGTTCTGCACTTTATTTCTAAGAGGTTTGGAAGTGTTCTAGAAAAAGTGGGCAGTGAAAAGAATTAAGCACCTAGGAAAAATTACACAACTTGGGCACCTACTGTGATTAATTCCGCAGGTTGTCACCTTCTCAATCTGCTGCCTTGATAGTTAACAAACTCTTGCACCCTCTGACAAATAAGACCCTACCTACAGGTAACGTGCAAGCTATTTATATTGTATTGTCTCTCTTACCTCAAGCCACACCTCCCATAAATCTCTGGTTTTGTTCTGTTTTCAAGTCTTGTCAGGTAGAAATGTCAGTTAGATGTCAGTTTTACAGGCTTTCAGGCTCCTTTGCTTCCTGCAAGTGTTCTGTTTAAAGTTGAGATCTCTCCTTGAGCCCTAAAGGCAATGTGGTCCCATCCATGGGCTGCCCTGTGCTTGAGACCCTGAGCTGTGGGGAAGAGGTACAATTTCTTTGAGTTCAGTGGAACTTTGAGCGTTAATGTCATGACTTAAATTTAATCTTCTGTGCATTTGGCCACAACACTATTGTTATGAAAATGGTTGTATGAGGAAGAAACAAAATCCAAGATTTATAGTAACTTTCCTACTTCCTGCCTCTCAAGAGCTTGAGCCAGTGCTCACCTAGGTCG
This sequence comes from Ara ararauna, assembly GCA_028858755.1. Lineage (NCBI taxonomy): Eukaryota > Metazoa > Chordata > Aves > Psittaciformes > Psittacidae > Ara > Ara ararauna. The sequence continues at coordinate 70,513,250 of CM054377.1, read as the reverse complement.
CCTGAGAGCTTCCCTCCTCTTTCACTCAGAAACTGTAATGCCGCTGTTGCATGAAGGGGGTTTATTTTGAGTTGTATTTAATTAGTGCTTTGAAGATAAAGATCAGGATGTTGCAATAAACTTGGAATATGATACGCGAGCCGGTGCAGACTACGTTATGGACTCGCTTTGGTCTGTCCGACTCAGCAGACAGACTGCTATGAGTGCTGCTGCTCTTTACCAGCCTTATTTGCGGGTGAGTTTCAAAGTCAGTCCTTCAAACATGAGTTTGCAGTGGTCCAGTCCTGCAGAAATACCTATTCCCATAGCTCCATCTGTTGCATTCACTTCTGAGTATTTTGAAGGGATAAATGAGCTCTCGTAGATTAAGATGATACTAGAAAACACATAGCTCTCCCATATCATGTCAGAGATCTGATTTCAACTCGTTTGAAGTGAAGAATGGGAAAATGTAATGATTAACTGCCAACAACATGGCAAATATACAGGCCCACCTTTTCACTCAGTCTCATCTGTTCAAATCTGTATGAGCAAATGTTGTGATAGTGATGAGTAAAATATGTCCAAACATTTCCAGAAAATACTGTACATCTGTGCAGATGTACAGATTTCTTGTTGTGAAGGAAAGGCATGAAGAAAGAAAAAAGCAAGTATTATACTAGTATTGGGAAGAAGAGGGAGAGGGAACATATAAATCAATCTAAAGTCAGTATAAGCTTTTAGAATTACCTTTGTATCTCTCATTGCTGTGGTACAGTGTCACAGATATGTCCTCACCAACATGAATGATAATAGATGTGAGCAAATTACTGTGTCCTACTGGGCCCCAGCTAGTAGCTAATAAAAAAATAGCATTTTCTATTAGCTACTAATTTTTTCTATCAGGCATTATGTCCAGCATTCCTGTGAGAGGGCACATTTGGAAAGTTTGTCTCTATTGAGAGATGAGACTGAAGAAAATGGAGCCTACTTTTTCCAGTGTGCTTCAAGCCACAAGTGTGAAAACTTTTTTGACTAGACAATCAATTGCCTGAAGAAGAAAAATACAGAATTTTCAATCTCAAGTTGTCAGATGGAAAAGAGTGAGGGTATATGAAATAGTCTCTCCAAGGCTAAAAAAGCAGCTGGTTATAATCCAAGCTTATAGTACACAACTAAGATTTTTATGCATATTCTAAACACAGAAATCAGCTTGGCCAGTGTAAAACACATTACGGTCATTGTGCCAAACCTTTTGGGATAGCCGAGTTATCATTTTGCAGAGTAGAAATACCATTAGTCCTAAGTCAGGAGTTAAGTGAGCTTCATTTTAAGAAGTGATTTAAAATTAAAATAAGCAGTTACGTCTAAATCTTTTCTAGAAGCACTATTTCATAAATGCAGATGTATATTGCTTCATTTTGCAGGGTTGCCTGTTTTATGGGCCCTGTTTCTCAGGCGATACAGGGATGTATCTTTTCTGGTGATTGGTAGAGGGCATGTGGGCTATTAGAAAGTTTTGATGAAGAATGATGAAAGCTCTTGTGGTGCATAGTCAGTTGTTGAAATGTCCCCAAACTCAAATTTGTTTGGTCAGTGAGGTCAAGTGATGTAGTTTGTTTAATCTATTTAATAGTTACAATAAGTGTATGTGAAAAGTCCAGGTAAATAAAGCTTCATAATGAAGTACTTCCTCTGAATGTCCACATGGGTTTTTTTTTATCATAATAATTTCTCTTTAGTCTGACCCACTCAGTCATGTTGATGTCCAGTAACATGGTGTTTTTAGCACTGTTGCAGAACTGCACAAGTAACTGCTTCTTCCTGCAGGCACCTCTATGTGGCCTGAAGTTTAGACATCCTGGTGGGAAGCAAGTTGACAATCCTTCCTTGCTTCCCTAAGCCCTGTTCTCCAAGACCAGTACTGTCACTCTCAACAGCTTCTGGCATTGAAAGAATATTTTGGAATTCATTTCAATCTGATACAGTAGTATGCATTATCAGGTATGGCTGTATGTTAAACTGGATGTTGTGTCAGTCTGTCGGATGACTGACTGTGGGTTATATATTTATATTAATCAGTAAATGGGTGTCAAAAAGCAAAGTCATAGGCTCATGTCAGTAACAAATATAATTTGTCCTCTGTCCTCGTATCCTCATTTCATTAAGCCACTGGGCAAGTCCTTGCAGGTGCGATCAGCAGATGTACTTTCGTGCAATAAGGCCTTGAATGGTGGGGAGCGGGGCCCATGTATATGCCATGTGTGGTACATGAGATAGATCATTATGAAAACTAAGAAAATGCATCATAGTGAATGGGTAAGTTTCCAGAAAGTGCCAAGTACTGGTACTTCACCTGTACTTATTGCCAAGTTGTTATATTGTTCCTCTTCCCTTTACATAGTGAGACCAGTATAAGAAACAAACCTGGCATTCAGATCTTCTGAGGCTTAGTTATGTGTCCTGATTTTAGACAGGGCTTTTGGTTGTACCGCCAGCAGAGAGCAAAGGATTGTATATTTGTGTGCACTGGAGTTCCAGTTCTGTAGGAAGAAAGGTGGTGGTCAGCCTTTTGCATTCTTCAGTGTATATTCATACTTCGGGGGATTATGACTGTTAAAAAGGTATTATGGTAAATTTTTATTTACTCCGTCAGATTTGAAGAACGTAGATAGCCTTTCCTGTTCTTGTGGGTAGCCTTTCCTGCATTGTTGGTGCAGATCCTTTTTGCAGGATTTTACAGAAACGCAAGTGCAGTTTGTGAGGAAACAACAGAAGAAATTCCACACAAAGTTCAAACTTTTGGCTGTGCAAGGATCTCATGCTCCTCTAAAAGTATGAATTGAATCCACTGGGCACTTTGTGTCTGCTCATATGAGGCGTATAGGGTCCATCTTTTTCTGCAGAGCTGTGCTGCTTGATCTCTCTCCAGTTTGTTGGGGTTTTTTTTAATAGCCTATCTTTTGTAAGTTCCTTGAGACAGGAACTGAATTAATGACTACTGCATTGCCTTCTTAAATTCATCTTCATCTACTTCTTAAGTCAGTCTCTGTACTGGTTTCCATATATATAATGCAGTAGTGGAATCCTACTTACAGGGGAGAGAGTGCTATCTAACATATTTTGCAGCATCATGTAAGCCAGATCCAAGACAGTTCAGCCAACACAGCAGTTAATATACCAGTGTTTTGCTTGTAGCTTAGCCTGGAAGAATGGCCCAGCTAGGGACGGAGTCCATGCATTGGGAGACCCAGCCTTAATCCAGCTTCCAGGCACATTCTTGAACCAGTTTCCAAATCCCTTTGTGCCCTGGTTCTTCATCTGGAAAATTGGTATTTGGATTTTAGAGCCCTGAGGGAAGAACACGAGGGAGTGGAAGGACAGATTATATGTGTTGAAGACAGATACGTAGGTGAAAGTTAAACCTAATACTAATTGTTACCATATCTTTCCCTCTGGCATCACTCAAAAATGCTTGTAATTCCTTTATTTAGATATAGTTGTTCTTTAAAGCAACAGCTACTAGCTAAAGGTACTTGGATAACAGTAAAAAATACGCTGTATCAAAAATGAAAACCACCAAAACAGATATGATGGCTTTATATACAGCAGGGATTGCACCCCAAGGAACCTCTGAGTTGCAGTCAGGTCATGTTCCTCACTAGCTTATTGCCCTAGGACTCATCATGGTTACCTAATAGATTTCTTGTTGTTCTCGATTACAGAACTAGTCCTTAGGAATGAAGATGTCTGTGTGGACTTCAGTTACTTTTCATAAGATCAAGATCAATAGAAAGGTTCTCTGATATGTTTTCTTTCTTCTTCCCCCACTCCGTCCTCTAGTAGTAGTTTATACATATAAAGATTTCAGAATAATTTCCAGCACACCAGCAAGTTCTGTAGCTGGCTCCCAAGATTCACTGAAATGAGTCTCGTCTGGATGTGCTGGGTACTTTCTTTCCATATTCTGATCCTCTTTGATCACAGCAATTGAACAAGGAGTTCAGACGCTTCCTGGTTTTACACCCCGCTCCTCACACACACACACACCCCCCATTTTTGTTTTTGAAGACCACATTAATGGAAAAAGAAGAATATGGTATTCAACATTAAAAAATGCTACTAATAACTCAGACAGTATGAAGGATTTTTGAGTTTCTTCTTACTAAAAGACAGCGCTATAGCAAATGTATGCTTTGTCTTTTTCGCTTAAAGCAACATGTAGCTGCTTCCTTCTTTAGTTTAGTAATACAATTAAAGTATCCTCTCAGAAGCCGTTTTTTTCTCCACTGCACTTTAAATTTCACTGTGTGTTTGTCTAAGCATCTTACTGTTGTGATTTTGGAAGGAAATGCTACACTTTGCTAACTTGCAGTTTGAATGCTTCCCCAGTTGAGCTCTGTATATGACAGCCTTTCCTGCAGAATGTAAGTTGAAACAGTGAATGGGACAAGTGACCCTTACAGGTATTAACTTATGGAATTACCTCAGAACTGTTAATTCCATGTGGTTCTGTTCACCCTGTTTTCCTTTAAATACAGAGAATAGAATTCTACTTCATATTTTTTTCTCCTCTGTGTCACCTCCACTCTCTGTGGTTTGCAGTGGTTTATGTTCAGGTCACTTCTTTTTGTCTTTCTTGTTGCAGTCTAGCTTCCCCATATACGTGGTCTTCTCGTGTTTGGTTTCTGTTGGGCCACTCTTCCATGCACAAGGGAATTATAGAAGCCCCCTGTAGTAAAGATTCTGTGTGGCTATTGGGGAAAGATGTGATAGCCCAACGGAAGTTATGTTTGCTTCTAGATCTACACTGCCTTTCAATTTGCTTAGCTGTGGCTCTGATAGTGAGATTTGTGCCAAACTTGCTTATAAACATGATATACTTCAACTTTTGTTACTGGCATGCACGATATCCCTTCTCCTCCCTTCTTATCCCCTTCTGATGTGGGGATGTAATGTGAATGTCCAAGTTCATTTTCTGACAGTGAAAGATCTACATTCAGAGCAGCACATCAGACAGAAAATGTCAATTCACTAAGTAGAATATGTCAGAGAATAGCCTTGCCATTTACTAGGGTGGGTTTTGTATAGGAAAGACAAGCGCTCAGGGGGAGTCTCAAGGCGTTGGGCTACAGAATCTGAAAACTGAGCACAAAATTTTCCTGATGTCATCACCTGATGTAGTATTACTGCAATTACTCATCTAGGAGATTGTTTTGTTTTTCTTCCCTTTTGCTCAGAAGGGTGGGTTAGGATTATTCGTCATTTTTGGCTAAACCAACGCAAAGTTATGTGGAACAGATGGACATCACCAGACTGCCTTTACCTACAGGTCATTCGCACAGCATGTTTTGACAGGTTTGAATAGTTCAGTGTTAGTCTGCACCAGTTACAATATTGTGGATGTTAAGCACTGATAGCATTCTGCAGTTTCAGTTATTCTCTAGTTCCAGTACAAATATGAAGCCTAAAAAAGTATCCTTCCCATTACCTCCCCCTTTCAGAGGGTTGCTTTCTAAAGTTTTTGCAGTAGGTTGCCCTTCCTCATGGAAGTGAGTTGCGTTTTGAGATGAATGAAGGGAGATATTTCATTCTTAGAAGCTTCAGGAGGTTTTAGATTTACTCTTTCCTTTGAAACCATGCTATTAATGTGCATGTCTGATTTAATTTTAAATCTGGCTTTGTCAATAAAAAATCATTTGCTTAAATGTCCTGTATCTTTAAAACCAAAGGAAAATGAAAATTTGGAAACATTTATAGTAGATATTAACGCCTCCTGCCTCCCTCAGAGGTTCCTGCTTTCCTGCATGGGTATGGACGCACGCAGATGAGCACTGACACTCATTTTTTCTGACTGCTTGGGAGAAGCAGCATCATCCGTGGTGACCACCGCGTGCCTGCAGCAAGTGACGAACAAGAAAGGAGACTAGACAGGACACGTCTTGTACAACCATGGTGCAGGAAACACTGCAGCTGTTCTTGTGTAGAAGGAAAAAGGAATGTCAGTGCTGCGAACAGAAAAAGCAAGCTTTCTGCCTCAGAAAAGCCATCCCACAGCACCACCTAGCAGACACAGAGGGGTTGGAATAAGCAGACTGAGGAAAGACTGAAGCAGAATGCTACTGGGAGAATACAACGTTCAGCAGGATTGTGAACTGTTCCAACTAATACCTAGTGCGTGTCATTGATTCAAGCTGAATTGTGCTGTCCTTCCCTCATGGAGCTGTTACCCTTTAGTATCGGATATTTGTAGCCTGATGCAGCTAATTAGTCTCTCTGCATAGTTAATTAAATACATCTTCAGTATGTTTGGGGGTTTTTAACTCTGGAGTTGTATTCTTTGGCCCCATGTATTTTTTAACACACCTAGCTTAAGCAGAATGATGACATTGATTTTCTTGCCGTTTATGGTCTTTTCTGCATTAGTCCTATTACCCAACAGCCTGTTCAGGAATACTGCCAGAGCCTAGACTTTGAGCACAGTCCTGCTTCCATGGCTGGGGTAAACATATTAGAAAACAGTTAAGCTACAACTGCTGGCTGCCTCCATTTTTTAAATTAGTTGGTTGAGGTGTCTGCTTTTCTAGGGGGGGCAGAACATGAACTTGCTTTTGGGCTGCAAACATGAAGTATTTATTTGTGAAACTATAGCAGCCTATTGCCTTTGCTTTGTTACTTGATTAATCTTGCTCATCTCTGTTCCTTAAATTGCCTTTTAACTTTCACCCTGCTATCCTAAACAGGTGGATATGAAAGGCTCTAGCAATTCCCTTTTGTGAGAGGATGTCTAGGAGCTCAAAGGGCTGCAATTCAAGAAGTGATTTCAGAGCACATGCTGTAGTCAGTTGTGCTGAACTACAGCAACACTGACCTTCCTATGAATTGTACTATGGATATATGGATTACAAAAATTGTGACTTGGTAGTAGGAAAGAGTAGTAGGATATTCAGCTTGCAAAGGGTTTTACTTTGGCATTATGCATGTATGCAGATCTGCTTTTTACTACTCAGAGGTAGTACAGAGAGATCTCTGGCAGAAAGACTGAAATCTGGTTCCTTCCAGGCTCTGAGATCTTATTTTCCTGGTCAAAGCAGGCAACTCGCTATCAAGATTCTTAATTTTCTTTGTAGCATTTAATAATAATAATAATTATCATCATCATCATAGTTATTATTATTCAGAGACAGGAACTGTATAACTACATCTGTATGTGGACATCTAAAATATTCTTTCAGATACAGTGAGATATTTTGCTTTTATGAAAGGAAATGTGCCTATTTAGTACTTTGGAAAATTAAAAAAAAAAAAAAAAAAAAAACCAAACCCACAAACTTTTTTTTCTGGTATTTCATGATCAGTGTGGTAATGTCTTTCATGCCCTTCACACAGTTGCTCCATGATACTTCTCATCTCTTTGTGGAATTCTTTAGATGTTTAAGTAAACGTTCTTTTTCAAGTGCAGGGAGAGCCTGCAATGAAATATTTTCTAAAAGCAAGGAAAATAACACCAAAAGTAGTCATTCAGTGTGATTTTAGTAATCTCAATAAAGTCATCTCTTCAAAAATTGTACTCTACTGAGTTGAAAGGGTCAAATCTCAGTTACATTTACTTTTGGCTAAATCCATAGGAACTATTCCCGTCAGACATTACACAGCTACCGCAGTGTATTTCAGTTGATCTTTCTGGGATACAAAGGATCATGTTCTGCAGCAGTTTATTTTACTGCTTTTGTGGACTGCTGCCCCTAATTAGGGCATCACTGTATTTACTGATTTCGCTTGCAGTTACTCTTGACTTCAGAAAAAAAGTGGAAGTAATCTGTTGTGGTTACTTCAGGGAAAAGAAAGGCCTGGGTTGTTTTTTTTTTTTTTTCTTCTTCTCTCTCTCCCTCTTTCCATATGTACTGCTCCTAAAGAGCTAAAACAACAGCCTAAAACTGATCTATGATGCAAGTCAAATCACTGCTGATTATGATCTCATGCTTCTGCGGGTTCAGCTCTTCGAATGACTGTAGCACTTACTTGGCTAAAAACTATACAAGTCCCAGATGCTGAATAATTCTGAAGTGCTACATCTCAAATACGTTTCATTCTGACAATAATGAAACTGAAATGTGGGTTAAATAATGCCACAATAAAGGCGTGTCTGACTCTGCAGTGACTTGACCAAAAGTGTTTAGTCCTCAGGTTCAGAGTAGGGCACTGAGGAAGGTAAATGAAGGGGAATCTGGGCCCTGCTGCTCTGCTAGCTGCTCCCCTGCTGTCGTTGCCACTTCTACAAACCCTAATAGCTACAGCCTTCTGGGAATATACACGCATATATTTGGTTTCAGTTATCTTAGCACATTGCTGTTTGGTAATTTTAGGCCTGTGGCAGGAATGGTTGTGTTTCAGGTGAGTTTGGAGGTTGCCCTGTGGTACTTCTGGGACTCTGCTATCTCACTTGGGAGATAAGGAACCTGTTTCAGGCTCATCTTTGAGCTGTACATCCAGATTTCCAGCAAAGTAGGCAGATGTGTGTGAGATAGAAGCCCTACTGCTCCTATCAGTTTGGGAAGTGAGTTTCCAAGTCTTGAATACTTGTCATAGCCATGTTCTGAGTCTGCTGTGTAGAAAACATGTTTCTAACCATTTTGGTGTGCTATTGAACTAGACTGAAATGAAGGATTGCTATCACCATGGTACTGCTGGAGAACTGAAGCACAACTTCTGTGAGACATAGGAGGTCCATTAGCAAGCCACACACTATTCTCTTAAGTGCTTCTTAAGTCACTTGCTCTACAATATCACAGATGTTTACTGTAATCTCAGGCCACACTCTGGTGTACAGAGAACTCCCAAAATCTCATTGTATAAAAGTCACAGGTGATTTGTGAACTGGAAAGTACATTTTGGGTATCTGTTTGAGCATCTGGATCTTAATGCATGTGGAACTCCTCTGTTACATGGAAATTAGGTAAACACTGTGATCTAATGCAAATAACAGGTGTTATGGATCTTTCTGCACCCTCACGTCCCTTCAGTGTATGTGTATTTGTGGGGTGATATGGGCATGTGAAAGAGAGACAGGAAATAAGTTACAGGTACCAAGCTTTGAAAAATAAGGCGTGCTTTAAAATAAAAATCTCGGGATCTCATTTTTTTTATTCGTGTTCTTGCCATAGCTGTTATTATTTAGTCACATTTAATCATTTACTCATGGTCCTGGACAACTAGCTGTGGGTGGCTTTGCAGGGAGCTGGACAAGATAACTACCGGAGAGGCCCCTTCCAACGTCAGGCCTTCTGAGAATTATTCAAAGTTCCTCCTCTTTTTTCTGCTGGAGTGGTACCCACATACCTGTGCCTTATACTTTGAAGAAAACTGTAAAAGCCAGATCTTTTTTATGAGTTTTAACAAAGAAATTTGCTTTTAGTCAAAACTGCAGGTGGGATCTGGACATGGTGACGTACCTGAATATTAGGTTTAATTTGTTTTGCCAAGCTATATAGAAGCACTTCAACTTTTATTATTGAAGCAGGAGTTTGAGGGGTCTCTTTGAACCTCTCTCTTTTCTTTTATTCCAAACCAAGCATACATCTGTGTTTGATTGTTGTAAGTGTGAGGGTGGATGTGATGAATTTGCTTAATACAGGTCATAAGAAAGAGGTAGCTTGAGATAGAGGAATTACATTATCTCCTTGAATACTGAAATGTGTTTCTCTTACAAAATAGTTATCACTGTGATATGACAGTACTATTGCCTACCATAACATTATGTAATCTTGCCCTTCTCCAGCGGTATGCAGAAGTTGCATACCCACTACCATTTATGAAAACCAAAATATAAAATATCTCCATCTGTGTCCTTTTTCAGTGAAAGAGGGAGTTAGAATAATGTGAAATTGGAAGGGCTGTATAATTAAGCAGTGCCCTAGCTAATATGCAGTAACTTGTGCCCTCATAAATACAGCTTCTAAATGCTAGCTGCTTGGAAGATTCTGCCACTTAGCTCAGAAACCCACAACATGTGTCTGAGCTTAGTTACATTTCTGTTTTCATCATGGAGTCCTGTGAATTTGGAAAATCAGCATCTAGACTATACTGACGATGTGAATTTGATGTGAGAATAGCCACCTATTCCAGACTTGGGAATGCTGCGATAAGTAGATGGTTGCTGTAGAAATATGACTGCTTCCCTTATGTTTAGATGCTCTTCAGAAAGCAGCTTTATTCATTAATTTTATTTGGCAGATTGTCCAAAGGTACAAAAATGGGTCTGGTTTTGCAGGCAGATCACTTCTTCTGAGTTCCCTTTTGTGCCTGATAATACTCAGAAGTTTGAGGATACAGTCTATACACACAGCGAAATACTAGTACTCTTACAGTAATAGGTGATATATATACACATATATCTCCTTTCCCTAGTTTTACTTTGGATATTTTTTCAAGAGGAGTTTGTGGTGGGTTTGTTCCATGATTTTATGTATGATATTTGCTCTTTCAACGGTTTAATTATTTCAGTAGTTCAAACCACTACTATGTTGCTTCTTAGAGTATCTAAAAAGGATAACCTGTTAAGAACTATTTGCTTAAGAAAGATGTCGCAATAGATAATATGTCATAGTTTGGACTCTTTGTTAACACATTGTGTTCAACCATTTCCACACATTTTATACGTAGGTTGTCTTGATTTTGAGTTTTGCTGTTGAAATGTTGTCTGTGAGATTGTACAGTGTAAGGAAAGCACTGCCAACCATATCATTAAACTTACAGGGGTTTTCAGGTGAAGTTATATAAACCCAGCTGTAGTTTTGGTATTTAATATGAGTACTTTTTAATGGAACTGTTGAAAGAACAAATTTCACGTGCATAAAACCACAGAATAATAACAGAGTAGTTTTCCACTGTACTTGCAGATTCAAATAGTTTTTTCCCCTAGGGCCCTTGAACTCAACCTTGATATTATTTACACAGGACATCGCCAAGGCTACTAACTCTAGCAAATTATTTCATGAGCAGTAGGACTAATGAAGCAATTTGTTATCTTTGTTCTTCTCCTTCCTTGCTTTTAACTTCCCATCCCACAAGCTCTCAGTACCATCAGTTCTGCCATATGTCCCATGCCTGACTATGGTACAGCTGGCAGCCTTCAGTGTGGCTGGTGGAAGGCTATATGAGGACTAATTTTCTATCTGGCTTCCTTGCAAAATACCTGGAAACTGCTTTCTCTTTTATGAGAATGCTGACTTAGCTTCTTTTGTAATGCAGTTTTCAATTTGGGTAGGAACATAGCTGAATTGCTGTTAAATATGACTGAATTAAGTGGGCAGGTGACATAGTTACAGAGAAGAGTTAGTCTACAAGAGGACAGTGGGAGAGACAGCACAGCTGTCTAAGGAAAGAAGGCTGAAAATAGAGTGCTCCTCATGACTATTGTGTATTTGAGTGGGTTTAATCTTATAAGGAGACTCTAAGAGAATGTCTCTGATAGTTTCCTTATTTCCCTGTTTTCCTGTCTTTGACCGTAATTCAGCCAAGCTGGACACACATTTTATTGATGAGGACTTTCACAAGCAGGGACAGGGTCACCTAAGAGCTCCACCTGGGCCATTCTGTTGATTGGCCAGGAGGAAAACTAACTTCATGAAGATGCTGAAGCTATGAGATGCTGCTCTGTATAGCATTTCTGTATCAAATGTACTGCAGATCTGTGGCTTGTGAGGCACTCTCTGCCATTATGAGGAAATTCTTTTTTTCATCACTTAGAGACCAGCAAGTGTAAATCATAGGTCTAGCTATAATAGGAGGTGGGTCTCAGAACAAGAACTGGTTCGGTGTGGAAATTTGACGTGGGGCAGGAAGACTTTCTTACGCATAGTTTCTAATCACTCACAAAAATTATACAGTAGTGATTTAATCTTAAGTCTGAAGCCTGCATTTGCAATGTAAAATACTTCAGAAAACACATTAGTAAAATATTTACTTGGAGGCTTACAAAAAATAAAATAAGATGCAATGTTACATCTTCTATTTGCCTTTCAAGTTCACAGTACTTCAGCTTTCCCATACGTAAAATGTGATAAAACACAGCATGCTTCATAGAATTGTTGCATGACTTGATTATTTGTAGTTGGCTTTTGCATCCTTCATAGAATCATACAATAGAAGACTCTGGGGAGACCTTATTGCTGCCTTTCAGTTCTTAAAGGGGGCCTATTAGAAAGATGGGGAGAGACTTTTTAGCAGGGCCTGCTGCAACAGGACAAGGGGTGATGGTTTTAAACTAACAGAGGGAGATTCAGGCTGGATGTGAGGAAAATTTCTTTACAATGAGAGTAGTAATATCCTGTCACAGGTTGCCCAGAGACATGGTGGAGGCACCATCCCTGGAAACACTCAAGCCAGGCTGGATGTGGTTCTGGGCAACCTGATCTAGTTCAAGATGTCCCTGCATGACCTTTGAAGGTCCCTTCCAACACAAAACTTTTCTATGATTCTATAAATACCAGGCTGGAAGGGACCTCAAGTATCATTTGGTCCAACCTTTCTAGGCAAGCAAGAGGTAGAATACATGTCCCAGCACCCTATCCTTCCTATAGTCCATGTCCCTATCCTTCCCCAGTACATGTCCTTCCCAATCTTTAAAGTACCCAACACTGGGGAATCTATCACTTCCCTCAGGAGATTATTCCAATTGCTTATTTTTTCTCATTGTGAAAAATCTTGCTTTTGTGTCCAGTCAGAATTTCACCAGGAGTAACTTGTGCACAGTACCCCTTATTTCCACAAGACTCTTTGTAAAATGCTTTGCATGAGGTAACACATTAGTAACTTGCCTTAGTAACAGGTTATCTAATACCTTGTCTTTTAAAATTGGTTTCCTTTTGTCTTGAATACAGTGACATGTGTACACTGAGTGCAGCGACAAGGTTAGATGCCTTAAAAACCAAGATGTCACTCAGCAGCTACATAACAAAAGCTGAAATAGTGTAGTATGAAGGGGATTTCAGAGAGGGGAGTGAAAATAAAGTCCTGTCTGCAATTAAGTTCATAAAAACTCTTTTCCTCTCCCACTTTTTTTGGAACACAGCTGAGGAAATATCAGCTTGGCCCTGCCCAAGGAAAAGAAGCTGCTGAAACTGCCGTTCCCAAACCTTTCCTGTTGCCAGAGGTTCAGCCCAATGACCATCTGTTGAGGACAGAGTAGTTCAAGGCTAACATCATACATCAATGTAGAGGGCTGGTGGGAAGGCTCAGCATGCAACTCTTCATCGTTATAAGAAAAAGGAAATGGTGCCAAAAGGCCTTAATAATTTCTCCTATGTAGGCACACACCCCCCATTCTTCTGATTGATTTTAGTTTGCAGATCCATCTATTTTCTGGAATTCTAATTCCCTGTGGTTTCATATCTTGTTGCTTATTATCTACTTATGATCCTATTCCCAAAACATAAAAGTTCACTGTTATTTCTGTTGCTGAATTGATCATCAGACTAGTGTTCAAGAGAGACAAGGTTACTTTTCATTAATTCTTCTCATCAGAAATGCACATTTTATTTAATAGACATATGACTCAATCCTAAAAAACCCACTTGTTTAAACAGTGAAACGAACTCTTAAACTACTTTAAATGGGACATCTAGATTTTAGGGTCATGCATTTACAGTAACTACTGAAAAATCACCTAGTCAGACAGTATGTTTCCAGATGCTAAGTTGCATTAGAATGACATTATGCACGTCATAGTGGTTTGCTTTTATTTTTGCATGGGGCTAGTTTACTATGTACCCAGACAAGGTTATGTTGTCTAATGAAATGAACAGACTTTACTAGACAGTCTTACTCTGTGATCCATACCATGAAAATGCTAGGGACCCTTGATCTATATTAACAATTTGAGGTGCATGTTTATAGAAGAAAAAATAGAAGAAATAAGATCTGTTCCTTATCAAAAGTTGTTTGATAGCACATTACATGCAAGCATGAGTTTTAGCAGAAATTACTTCTCATGTCTCTGTGGTTTCTCTCAAGCTAAGTATTTTACACGTTATCTAAGATAATATAATCACAGTCTTTATCCAGACATAGAAGGCAGGTCTACATTTCCTGGTGGTGTTCATTTGGATGGAGTCCCAGAAGATACCAACATTTGGGAAGGATTAATAAAAACATGAACAGGTTGAATGCAGCACGCAAAGAGTTGTGGTCAATGGCTCAATGTCCAGCTGGAGACCAGTAATGAGTGGTGTCCCTCAGGGATCGGTATTGGGACCAGTCTTGTTCTACATCTTTGTCAGTGACATGGACAGTGGGATTGAGTGCGCCCTCAGCAAGTTTGCCAATGACACCAAGCTGTGTAATTGGGTTGATCCACTGGAGGGAAGGAATGCCACCCAGAGGGACCTTGACACGCTTGTGAGGTGGGCTGATGCCTACCTGATGAAGTTTAACCATGCCAAGTGCAAGGTCCTCCACCTGGGTGGGAGCAATCCCAGGCACAACTACAGGTTGGGCAGAGAAGAGATTCAGAGCAGTCCTGCAGAGAAGGACTTGGGGGTGTTGGTAGATGAAAAAATGAACATGAGCCGGCAGTGTGCACTTGCAGCCCAGAAAGCCAACTGTATCCTGGGCTGCATCAAAAGGAGCATGACCAGCAGGTCGAGGGAGGTGATCCTGCCCCTCTACTCTGCTCTCATGAGACCTCACTTGGAGTGTTGTGTGCAGTTCTGGTGTCCTCAACATAAAAAGGACATGGAACTGTTGGAACAAGTCCAGAGGAGGGCCACGAGGATGATCACCTCCCGTATGAAGATAGGCTGAGAAAGTTTGGGCTGTTGAGCCTGGAGAAGAGAAGGCTGTGTGGAGACATAGCAGCCTTCCAGTATCTGAAGGGGGCCTATAGGGATGCTGGGGAGGGACTCCTCATGAGGGACTGTAGTGAGAGGACAAGGGGTAACGGGTTCAAACTTAAACAGGGGAAGTTTAGATTGGATATAAGGAAGAAATTCTTTACTGTGAGGGTGGTGAGGCCTGAAATGGGTTGTCCAGGGAAGTTGTGAATGCTCCATCGCTGGCAGTGTTCAAGGCCAGGTTGGACATAGCCTTGGGTGGGATGGTTTAGTGTGAGGTGTCCCTGCCCATGATGGGGGGATTGGAACTAGATGATCTGAAGGTCCCTTTCCAACCCTTACTATTCTATGATTCTATGAATTTGAGGAGAGAAAGAAAATCTTTACAAGTGATGCATAATTCCTGTTTTGGACATGAGCTGATGGCAAATTTTCACTGAAATATTTTTGTTTTGTGTTTTGCAATGGAAAAAGCTAAATTTTAATTGAAAGCGAATTCTTCTGTTTCAGCAATTTCTGAAAGAGCAAAAGAGAAAGAGACTTAAAACTGGGGAATAGCTAATAAATCTGTAGTTGAGGCCTTTCACAAAGGTGAGATGACACCACCTCAGGAGTCACCTGAGACTAAAGAAGTTTGATCCTTTTATGTCCTATAGTCTCCAGACCCTCCCCTCATGTCCTTTCTTGCTGAATAATTGTATGTAATTTTCACACAACAAACAGTTCTCACGGGAGAAAACAAGCGGATTTGTCTGATTTCAGGGGTGGAAAACGAGATAATGCTCTCACTTTGTGTTTCATCCTGCAAAGCTGTGAATGGTCTTCCATTGATCCTGTTGCCAAATGAAGAAAAATGCCATTTTAGACTATTTAATGGGATGAGAAAATCACTTCCCACCTCACAGGAAGATAGTGATATTCCACTGATATTCCAAAAAAGAGAGAGGGGAATGCCCAAAATCCCCTGTAGCATCTCCTATCTCATTCCAGGCTCTACAACACTTGTCTGTATGATATAGTGATTTCTGTAAATCTATGTATGACATAGTGATTTTTTGCATCAGAAATATAGCTACATCATTAGTTCTTTACAAATGGCTTAGCGGAGAGCTGATTTCTACCCCCAATATATTCTTTTAAAGGTCCCATCGCAATTGTGTATATCCATTTGAGAGCTACTTTGGTCTGTAATATGCTTTGGTTTGTTGTGTAAATTGCCTGCTTCTGTGTACAGATATTTTTCATTTTACCCTTTCTGCTTCTGGCCCATGATTGCTGATGTAAATAATCATTTCCAGCCATAAGCCTTTTCTTTTCCTGTTGACCAGTCACTAATCGCTACTTTCTCATCCCTGTTTTGTTAGTGAGCCAGACGAATTTCTTTTTAATAGCCTTCTTTCTCTTCATGTCAGAAATCTCACCACAGATAAATGACAGAAACACCACATATGTAACAGCGCACAGACCTTATAATCTTAATGCAGTACATTTACAAAGTTCTGAGAAACTTCGTCTTTAAAGTAGTAATGCATGCATTTCTCTGCCATGCCTAGCATTATACTCTGCAGAGGGAAAATCTTAAAGAAACATTCAGATTGTTGTTTAACTGATAATTTTTTAGCATCTTGCATCTAAGCATATAGGCTTTTAAACCTCGGTCTAACTGTCCTTTCTGCCATGTCTGTGCCTTCAGTCCTGAGCCTGCAAAGCATTTAACAACAGTTAATTTGCCTTATTTAAGCATCCCTCTTTGAAGATGTGAGCGAAAATGGCTGAATAGTAAAATGGGGTCTAGCATTATTTTAATATATGTCTTCATGGAAGTCTAGAAAACAGCTTATAAGGCCTCAGCACATATGAACTCTGTCTTCATTCTGGAGGAGGGTGATTACACTCATTTTAATGCTCCATCGCTGGCAGTGTTCAAGGTTGGATTGGACATAGCCTTGGGTGACATGGTTTAGTGGGAGGTGTCCGTGCCCCTGGCAGGGGGGTTGGAACTAGATGATCTTAAGGTCCTTTCCAACCCTAACTATTCTGTGATTCTATGATTTTAGAAGTTTTGTGGTAGGTTATTTAGACTTCTGCATTTTTCATCATTCTCCTTAAAAGAGGCTGACTTAAAGTTTGAATGGAAAATTAAGCTGACTAGGAGGACTTGGCTGAGGTGATGCAGAAGGATCTCATTTTTCTGATCATTCTTGCACTCAGGAGCTATGAATAGAAAGGAACTGGATTACTAAATAGCATCATCACCCATTTTTGGAATGAAGCAGTTGACCTCAAATGTCAGTTTTGGAGAAGAAGGTTGAAGAGTAGGAAGAACTTGGTTTGCTTCTATGTTCTGTAAGGCATTTGCAAATCTAGTAGTAGAGGTTTCCAAATGTTTTACCTCCTAATATCTCTCCCCTTACTTGTTTGACACCCCCATTCTGGTATATTTTTTGTCCAGGTTACATAAATGCTCTGTACAGCACGTTTACAAAGCCATTTGTTCTAGCTGTCGATGTTACGGTTTTTTTCCTATGTATATCAGAAAACACTGGGATGTTGTATGCATCAGGTAATTATGTTTCTAAAAGGCTGGCTACATGTATGCATCCTTGGCAAAGGGCTTTTGTATGTCATGCATGCGCATAGCTGACACTGATTACCTGGTTGAGAGCCTCCTTTCACTTTATACACATCCTGTCTTACTGCCTGTAAATACTTTAATTTTTACTGAAGCTGTGCTCTGCAAGGGAATGCCAACATAAGATTATAAAGTTGTCCTTCCTCATCATCATTTGCTTTCAATATTAGATTTCTGATTACAGTCTGATTTCCAGATTAGATGTTTCTCTGAGAACAAGGGCAGCCATGTTCCAGGTGCATTTTTTATCTTCCAGGAAAAGAAAGCAAACACAGAAACAGACATGGTTCTGCGAACTGCTACAAAATGCAGACTACCTTATGCTAGAGCATTAGTAAGATAAGAATGTGTTGTGCGAACGCTGGAGGCAAACCTTCTTTCGTACCAAGCAGACAGCTCTTACTGTTCATATCCAGTAGTGCTGAACTTGAAGTACAATCTGAGGCTTCTAGTGCTATGTAAACCAACAGTAAAATAGTAAGCTGGCAGCAAACAAGTATATAGAGAAAACAAGGTTTTCTTGTAGTATAGTACCTATATTCTTTTAACATATGTACTAGTCTCTTTGTCTCTGTGGAAGTGTGAGTGCATATATTTGTTGTTTTACCAGATGCTGAAGGAGCTTTTTGAACTATTAGTAACAACATATATTGCAGGAAACCAAAGAGCTAGATGCAAAACTGTGGTTGAATCAGAAATTATAATTTGGAAAAGTTATGGTTTTAATGTCATTTTTAACCTTGTCACCTCATGAGGTGAGAGCACATCATATGTGAGGAAGAGGGAAGTGGGTTTGTTCAACTAAGATGAGAAGAAAAGTGCTATTAGGTCCATTCTGACCTAAATTATTCAAAGATTCTTTCAAACTCAATATTTATGTTTCCTCTTCCTTCCTTACTACAAAAGAAAATAATACATCATTATGTTATATCATTATGCATAATAATATACTATTATTATATATTATCTAAAATATTTCTTTTATATTTTTTATTGCAAATGTTGTGTTTAAATATATTATATGTTGTGTGGTTTATTTAAATTATTTCATATATATATATATTAACATATATATTAAAGAAGTCTTCCATTCCAGGAAGATCTTTCCTCCTTTTGTGAACAGAAGATTGTTTTATCTGCTTGTGAAATATAAAACTGAGCTGCATTGCTGGTGCTAGTGGGATGCCAGTGGGCTCTTCCTGCAGCACTAGATCTGAAGTTGGGGGCATCTTTTAATCACGCAAGAAAGAAAGGTTTGAGCTCTCTGTGCACCTCTCACCAGTGGGCTATACAATGGTTAAACTGCGTGTTTCTTTAGCTGCAGCTCTGTCTGGCTGTGTCGTATCAACAGGATAAGTACATGGCCTACAAGGCCGTGTCTGCACTTGGATTAGACCTTGGAGGTTTTGGCCATGGTAAATCCTTAGTTGAAAATCCATCCCATTTCTCCTTTAAATTAGAATAGCATAAATCTAAAGCAACTACATCACCCTCAGTGAAATATGGAGTTTTTACTCAATTTGGCTTTTGTATTCTTCCTTAAAAAAAAAATAATACTAATCCTAAATTTTTAAATCAGAACTTCTCAAATATTTCTTTGGTCTCTAAATCAATGAACTTCCTGACAATGTTCCTTGTAAAGGCTAAAGCCTTTCCTGTCAAGTGATTAACAACTGGGGCAAGCCTTTCTGTGAGACATAGGTTTTGTAGCCAGTTGTGTGGTATCTTTAACTGGGTCTGTAACACATTTCCGATTGTCTAAATAGAAAGAGATAAAAAGGAAAGGGACTGCCAAACTCTACTGTATAACATAAAGCAAGTCAGAGCGAAAAGGTTTATAATTTTTCTTCCTTCTTTTATGCTGCTGGACACATCTTATCTTTAGCCAGAAGATGCTAACATAATTTCCTCTTAATACATTGGTTCGCACATGATACAAAAATACAATGACTTTCTTTTCTAATCTGAGAAAAATTTTGACATTTCTTGAATATTTTGGTATTCAAGAATCCTCATTTAATCTCAGAACTGTTCAAACATCCCTTTACCAAGCCAGTGGGTGCCTATATTCCTCAATGAGTCTTCTTTTTTAACTAAGTGGTAATACTTAGGATAGAAATTTGGAATTAATTGCAATAACCCGTGCTTGCAAAGTGATGATACCAGGACATTTTTTGAGCTAGCACAGTATATGTCTACCTCTTTTATTGCTTTTATGATATCTAGTCCTGTTTGAAGTAATAGTGTCAATTTGCTGTGGATTTTAACAACTGTGATGCTATTGAAGCTGATTTAGCAAGCAGTTGTGCCCGTCTTCAATAGTAAATAAGAGCCCAATAAGTCCCAGAAACAGCCATAAAAACCTTCCTGAAGTTTTTAGCAGTGATTCAAATGAATAGTGAATTCACCTACTCATGAATGAAATATGAAACTTGTTTCTGTTCCTCCCATTGCTGTGCCATCTGGGTACGTTGTGTGAAATGAAATGATACCAGTGACTGGTTTCTTGCTTCCCTTCACAAAAGGAGGCAAGAAAGTTGATGAATTGCTGTTCTTTTTTCCTGTTAAGCAATCTCCCAGTTTTGAGATTTTCAACTATTTTATTTGCAATGTAGTTGTCTACTATATAAATAATTGAAAAGGCATGCCCTGCAAACACATTTTATAGTTCACTCATGAAGGTACAAGGATCTCCCACTTTGACAGTCATCATAGTTAATCATAGATGGAAACTTTCTAAATAGCTCTGGTATTTTGAACATTGTGAAGCAGGCTTGGTTTGGTTAAAACTTTTCCTGTTGTGATACCCAACACTTAACACTTAAGCACATGTGAGTTGCAACAGGCAGCAGTCATGAAGGGATCATTTAACGGGTAGGACATCATATTAGAGGCCACAGAAAAATACAGCATGCTTCACATGGGTCTTGCCAGCAAATATTCCTAGAACAGACTTTTCAGAGGCTTCTTTGTGCCATGATGGACTACTAGAGTTGATTTTAGTGAGCATGTCACGCTGTGGACTGCCCTTCTCTCTGGCTATCTGATAGGTTATCAGATGTCTTAGAGAGGCTTTGGCTGGCTGAAGACTTAGATTCCATGGGGCAGCACAGCTGCTTGGTGATTGCTTCTGTGAAGAAGTGCTTTAAAGCAGTATTAAAAAGACCTATTGTAGAATGTGTGCACAGGTTGTATTGGACACAAGTAGCTATTAAGTCCTCAGTGTAAGCATTGCGGTGCTTAGTCTAAGGCTGCAGTATTTTGGTTTTGTACTTGCGCAAGGTGTCCAAAGCACCATGCAAGATTAAGAGTGCCCACAGCAGTCTCTGATCATATTTCTATTGAGCAGGAAACAGCATGTTTTAAATGTAGTTTGTCTCAAAGCTAATAGCTGTGCTGACTACCAGCAGAAAGCTGCCATAGTATTTACTTTCACGTACAGATACCTCCATTTCACCTACAGACACCTCCACTTCCCAGTGCTGATTGACTATTCTGAGGAGCTGGAGAAGCCCTGAAAATTTACAGTTTGAGGAGCTGAACTTAGAGTGTCTTCGGCTAGCTAAATGGCAAGCAAAACAGCTTTTCTAATAATTCCTTTTCTCCAGACCTGCTTCTGGGTGGTATTTATTCCTTATGCTGTCATCTGTTAGCTTGTTAGAGCACATGAGGTTCACACTTGCAGATGGCACCTGAGCAATCCATAATTTTGAGCCTTGGTCTGGTGCGAATGCAGTGGTTCGCTTCAGGTGTGAGGCTTCACAGGATTTGCAGCATAGCAGATAAAAGGTGTACGAGGACTAGTGCCTAATTACAGCAGCTGCCATGGCCAGCAGGCAGCAGTGAAAGCAGAGGTATTGCAGAAGGTCCTTCTTTCTGGAATAAAAAGAGATTTGCATAAATAGACATAAGCCCGATGTGTCCCCCACTGATTGCTGTCGAGTGGAAATGTATGGTAACTTTGCCGTGGAGTACTTATGTGTAAATGCATCCCGTTGTCACCATGTGGTTAAGCCTTGAGGTTTTAAGAATCATCAAAAGTAATATCCAAATTTCATTTCTAGGGAAAGGATCCTGACCAGATTAGTAGGTAGTACGCAAGTGGTTAGCTGGGAAGTAAGTCAATGCTAGAATTGTTTACAGTAATCTTGTAACTCCTATTTTACAAAATTACTTTACAAAACAAGTGGAGACTTGTTGGAAATTCTTTCAGTATGTTCTATTAAGCAGTTGAATTTGGTTGTTAAGGGAAATGTCATTGCAGAGCAGAAACTGTGTGGTATTGGCCTGACAAGCAAATACACTGATGTCCAGTGCAATCATGAAGAAGTAATTTGTAGGTATGTCATCGGATTTCAATTTCCTTTAATTTGACTACCTCATATTTCTGTGAAGCACCACTGCAGCAGTACAACTGCAATGTAATCAAACCTTGGTTAAGGCAGTTTAGGCCTTAACCAAGGCTAAACAAGTGTCTTAAGGGATCTGGTCAGGTTTGTCACTGGGATTTCCTGGCTGCCAGCCCTAAAAGCAACTGATTTGGTAATATATCAAGTCTGAGAGTCTGGATTCAACCACAGAAGATTTTGCATTGCTGGTAGTATCATTGTGGTACATCAAGCTCAAATCAGCATGAGCAAGTAAACCCCAAGAAGCTAGGGAAATACCTAGGTCATTCTTCACACTAAACTCTGTGTTTATAGGTGCACATTGCATTTTAGTTCATTACCTTGAAGTGAGCTCTAGAGCATCTCTGTGAGTGGCAATGTGAATGCAATAGTTTGAGTCTATGCCTTTTACACTTGCAATCTTTATTTAGAATACAGACACAGTCACTGTCTTTGTGTGCATCTATGAAATGATTAATAGTGATTCTTTGTCTCTTAGGAGAGTTGTGTTGAAAAGACTTGAAAAAATGAGGGCATGGGAGTGAGTGAATACTGACAGAAACTATATATATCCTTGGAACAATTTAGCAATAAACTGTAATGATTTTTTTTTCCTTCCCATAGGTGGCTACATTTCAGAGTGCCTACTAACTTAATGTAATGAGGCACAGATAGGGATTTTTAGAAGCCAGGAGCTTGGCTTATGTCTACATGATTGCGTCCTAAAGTCAATTTAAAAATCTGTCAATGGCAGAGGAGCAATGACCACATTACCGTAGCAGTAAAATCTTACACATTGTTGGATAGATATGGTGCAGAAAAAGGTAACAGAAAATACAGTAAGCTTACAAATACCTGCTTTTCTGGAGCTTGATTCAATAGCAGTAGGTTGGAATCAGTGGTGTATCATCTTTTATTTTTCTTTATATCCATGATTTAGTTTGAGGATATAGCTGATCTGACCTAGAATCAGTTCTCTCAGTAAAAGTCCTCTAAGCTGTGTATGTAGAGACCTGCCTATTAAAAAGTCCTTCTCTTTCACATTTCCTTCTATTAAAAATTCCAAATATTCCCTTGTAAAGAGTTGGATTTTTACATACCTGATCATGCTAAGCAATTCCCTAAAAATTCTTACTCAGCACTTGGAAAATTAATCTAATAGATGGTCCTTTCTTGAAATGGGAGATGTGTGATGAGAGTGATAGGTTGGCTATTGATTTCCAGTAGGTGCATTTTACCAATGTTGAGTTTTTGCTGAACTCACACTCATGGGGATGTACAAAAAACTGTGTTTGAAAACTTGGAGGCAGAATGCTCCTTTCCATGATATCACATATTTTGTGACAGGGTGGGATAGTCAGAGATTAAACACACTTTCTCCCAAGTTGTGTTAAATAGTAAAGATAGATCTATTTAATAATTTAAGCATTAAATAATAATATACAAAAAGAAGAAAGCGTGAGGCAAACATAATTCCATCATACATCATTTGACAGAATTAAAGGCTCACAGTGAAAAGGGGAAATAAATGTGTTGAGAAATAGAAAAATACATGTGTTCTAATTAGCTCAGTAGGTTCCGTGTACATCAAGCTTTGGACAGCAACGTTGGGGGTATGTATAGGTGGGATATTCAACCTTTTATTGTATGTGGCAGTGTTAAGCTTTCATTTGGATTCATTGACTACTGAGACTTCCCTAGGAGAGCACTACCCTGTGAATGAAGTTTTCAGCCAACTGGCTACCTTCCCTTTTTTTCGGTCCTGGCACAATTTAATCTCTTCCGTTCACATGTTATTACCAGATCTGGATCACTGTGCTTGCGTCTTGCCCGGTGTTATTTAGCACATCTGGAAATGTTGTGGCTTGCTGAATGACAAGTCTCACTTTTTCCTTCCAGTTCCGCCTGGTGGTAAAGACAGCCCTGAAGCTGCTGGTGGTGTTTGTGGAGTATACCGAATCCAACGCATCACTTTTAATCCAGGCAGTATCTACCGTTGATGAAAAGAGAGGTAAGCAGCCTTACTTGAGGGGGTGCAAAATCCCAGCACCACTGAGATCAGGGTGGCATTTCATCACTGATTTCAGTGGCTCTAGAATTGCTGTTACGATGCCTGCTTTGTGTGACATACCCTTCATTTTTTTATTAAAAGCTTGTTTTAAGTATTCATGCAACTTAAGATTGCTTTGAGGAATGAGTTACAGTGGGAATGTGAAGAGCGAAAAGCTGAGAAACTTGACTGCCTTTCTGGGCACTGCATTCATTGCTCCTTCCCTGCACCCACACATAAAATAAGCCTCATTGCATCTTCCAACCTCAGAGACTCCTTCAGGCCAGGCCGTCTTTCCACTTCCTTCTGAGAAGCAGCAGTCTGATTTAGAAGAGAAAATGATATCTAATCAGTGTAATCCCTTTGAAGAGAAAGACGAGGTCAGTAATAGTACAGGCTTTATAGTAAAAGCAAAACCATCTGTTGTTACATTAAAATAAAGCCCTTGAGCAGATATTATACTATGAAATCTGTTACCCTTCAGGCTGATGAAAAATGCTTGAGTATGTATACTGTATTTTTTACAAATAAATAGAACAAAAATGGTTCTTTCTTGTTCTTCCCACAAAGCCATTGCTAAGCTCCTGGGGCATTCTCTCTTGATGAAAAACATTCCTTTGCCTCAAGGAGAGTTTTTGAGGTTGGGAGAACCATTGTTGTGGTCTCAAACACGTGGAGGTTGAAAGCAAGATCCCCTCTGCGGAGCAACTGCCTCCATGCTGAACTTGTTCGAGTGACTTGATATGGTAAAAGTGAAACAAAAAAATGTTGGAGGATGGGGAGAAAGGTGGTGCCAGAAATTGGAGAAAGTAGCCAGATTTTGCTTTCAGCTATCAGAATGAGTACATTGAAAAGAGAAACTCTAAATTGTCTGTTCTGGCAGGGGAACAGGCAGGGGCAATTAAAAAACAGCATAGCACTTCAAACAGTGGAGTCTTCATGTTGGTTTTCTGTTGTGAATTAAAGCCAATAAACCCTACAATGCCATAAGCATAAATGTGATCACAATATTAATGTAATTGTGAGCACTATGATTTATTTTTACAGTCATTCTTAGTATTTCCTCAGCTCCCTGAACTCACTGGTATTCTCAACATGTTCAGATTGCCATCTGTTCCCATGCTAGTAAACCTCATTGAAGAAAAACAGAAAGAAATTAAGACCCTAAACACATTACCACGTGCTGTGTGTTCCCTTCTGTATCTGTAGAATAGCCTTAGGCAAACATTTACATGC
The DNA here is from genome assembly GCA_028858755.1 of Ara ararauna. Classification (NCBI taxonomy): domain Eukaryota; kingdom Metazoa; phylum Chordata; class Aves; order Psittaciformes; family Psittacidae; genus Ara; species Ara ararauna. The sequence goes on along the minus strand of CM054377.1, from coordinate 70,488,134 downwards.
CCCAAAGAAATAAAACAGCTTAAGCAACAACATAAAATGTGAACAAAGTGATGCATGTAGTTAGATGAATACATGTTAGGAGCATGAGGAGAGGATTTATATGATTCTCATACCTGTGGGTTGGCAGATTGTCTCATGAACTCTTGCAAATAACTTAGCCCCAGATATCCAGTTTTCCTTTATTATTGTTATTGTTATTTTTAAAGCAGTTGCACTTAGCTACAAATAAGATTATTTTTTTCTTGTTTTGTGTTTAGTTCCTTTTTTAGGTCATAACGTAACAGAATCATAGAATTGTTTAGTGCTGAAAAGACCTTTAATATCATTGAGTGCAACCATTAACCTAACACTGTCAAGGCCACCACTAAACCGCATCCCTAAGTGCCACGTCTACACCTTTCAAATACCTCCAGCAATGATGAGTACATCACTGGACAGCCAGTTCCAATGCTTGATGACGTTTTACATGAAGAAATTTTTCTTAATATCCAATCTAAGCCTCCGCCCTCCCCTAGTGAATCTTGAGGCCATTTCTTCTTGTCCTGTTGCTTGTTGTTTGAGAGAAGAGACCAAAACCCACCTCACGGCAACCTCCTGTCAGGCAGTTGTAGAGAGCGACAAGGTCTTCCCTCAGCCTCCTTTTCTCCAGACTAAACAATCCCAGTTCCTTCAGCTGTTCCTCATCGCACTTGTGCTCCAGACCCTTCACCAGCTTCGTTGCCTTTCTCTGGATCCACTCCACCACCTCAAAGTCTCTCCTGTAATAAGGAGCCCAGAATTGAGCACAGTATTCAAGGTGCAGCCTCACCAGTGCTGAATACAGGGGGATGATCACTGCCTTGGCCCTGCTGGCCATACTATTGCTGATACAGGCTAGGATGATGTTGACCTTCTTGGCTGCCTGAGCACAAGCTGACTCATGTTCAGGTCCATCATTAAGCACCGCCAGGTCCTTTTCCACCAAGAAGCTTTCCAGCCACTCTTCCCCAAGCCTATAGCATTGCATGGGGTTGTTGTGGCCCAAATGCAGGACCCAGCACTTCCCCTTGTTGAATCTCATACCATTGGCCTTGGCCCGTCAATCCAGTGTGTCCAGATCCCTCTACAGATCTTCCTACTTCAACACATCAACGCTTACAGGCAACTTGGTGTCATCTGCAAACTTACTAAGAGTGCACTCCATCCTCTCATGTAGATCACTGATAAAGATACTGAACAGAACTGGCCCCAGTACTGAGCCCTGGGGAACACCACTTATGACAGGCTGCCAGCTGGATTTAACTGCATTCACCACAGCTCTTTGGGTCTGGCCATCCAGACAGTTTTTCTCCCAGTGAAGGATGCACCCATCCAAGCTATGAGCAGCCAGTTTCTTCAGGAGAATGCTCTATTGTGCTGTATTTTGAAATTAGTGGCTTGTAACTGAGGAGTTCCTGCCTTTAATGACTGATTTAATGGAACAGAAATACAGAGGAAGAAAAAGCAATGTGCCTTTTCTTGAAATGTTCTCATAAATCTTGCAGGTATATAATTAAGTTTATCACTGCTTTGAAAAAAGTCCAACATTTCATGTACATACAAGGTGATGAGATATGACATAACTCCTCAACATGTGTACCACACATGATTAACATAAAGAACCCCATATAACTCAGCCTGGTTTCAAAGCAATCCCATCTGTGATTTCTACATGAGAATGCATCCATATGCAAACAGAGATCCATGGGTGTACCAGCTTTACTCTCAGATACAAGCAGACTATAAATGAATAACTTCATGGCCCTCATCATACAAGAAGTAGCTGCTACTTATACTTCCATCTAGCTTCCACTTCCCCTCACCCTTTCTTGTTTCAGAGCCCCAGGAGAATTTGATCTCATTTCTCTTTAAGCATACTGGAACTGTGGAGGCTCTGGAAAGCAGAGATAGCATTGCACTCTGTTCTCTGGGGATCCTTTATCACAAGCATTTTTTAAGACAGATTAAAGCCCTGTGACAGACCTGGACACTGTCTCACACTGTTAGTGAATTGAGTTTCTGCTACCTGACTTGTTGTATTATTTGTAAATGGGCTGCATCATCAGTTCTTCACTTTTCCTACCATTTCACACATAGTTAATATCCACTAAATGAATGCTCATGCTTGTAGGTATGATGTGTATGTTTACTCATATTTAAATGGCCTGGAGCTCAAGATGTTGAGGTCTTTCCAATAGTATTACTACCTCTGCATCCTATGGCTACTAGAGGCGGGCAGTCCAAGTTGGTGGCAGTCCTTATGCATGAGTCTGGCCTGATGCAAAGTTTTTCATGCTTTATGCATACTCTGCACATACTGAGTAGTTGCAATGGCAAGACTTTTTGTAAGACAAGAATGACAGCGTTAAATTAAATACATAAAAACATTTAAAGGGGAAACTGAAAAAAGACTGAGACTTTGAACAGTGGGCAGCATTATTAATTAGACTATATTAATTCAATATAGGTTTAATTGTTGCAACGCAATAGTTCTCTTGTGTTTGTGCACCATGCGTGACTACTTAGAGTGCTGTAAGTAGCATCAGAGCTGAGGTTCCAGTCTTCCTGTGGGAGTAGCCAAGATAATGAACCAGTGAGAAGCCTGTGAAAGGCAGTCGAGCAGTTCTCATTTTACCCATTAGAAGGCAGGAGAACACATACAAAACTCGACCTCTGCTGGTTTACTTCAATGAGCCGGTTTCATCACTCCCATCAATATTTTCCCTGAGTTCTGCATGTAAATCATAGCTTTATGGGAACATCCCCATGTGCTCCCGGAAGAATCACTGGGATGCTACCTCAGCATTCCTTTACATCGTCATTCTTCTACATCACGGTGAGGTGAAGGAGACAGGCAGGAAAGTAAACCTTTTTGAGAATTAGCAAGCATAAATGATTATACGTACTACTTTAAAAAGTGAACTCTGTAATATGCAAATGTTAAATGGATTTATGTTTTTAACATAGACTTTGCCAAACTTAGATAAACTTAGATTTGAGTTTAGATTTCTTCAGGATTTGAATAGTCTGACCAATACACTGAAAATGGAAGCTGTGCAATTAGCTCTGCATAATAGTTTCCTCTAAGGCTCTTCCCCATTAAAAGCTGGAGAGCTTTTAGTATTCTCCACCATACAATTAGCCTTTTAGAGGAAAAGGGAAATTGAGCATCATATTTTTCATATCTCTGTTATGAACATCATTGGTTTACTACAGCAGCCAATGTGTTTAGGAAAGTCAACATTTTTTTTACTGTATGATTTTCCAATGTGTCTTTCACAAAGTTTTCTATGCAGCTTGAAGAGAGAGGGAGTTTTTCACTGTCTTCCTAGCATTACAAAAATATTGCCTTGAAAATTATTTCTTTTTATGTAGACTCCAGCCTCATCACTCATCACATCAGCCTGTCGTCTCATCTTTAAATGGTGACTCTCCAGGAACAACATATTTGTAAATCAAGGCATGGGAGCAGATGGGAGCAGACACCTGCTTTACATCTGCCCATATTCCATGCTGTCTGGATCATAGGTTGGAAACTATAGGCTCTCATTATATATTGGCAACGAATATTAACCCAAGTATAGTAATGCAGTGAGTTTGTGGTGCGGCTTCTGCACCAGAACTGCCTTGTCCCTAGGTGGGTGGATGGCCTTATGGTTATTTCTATATTTACTTCTTGTCTGTTCAGCCTGAGATCATAATGAGGAAAGCAGGACTTGAAAAGAAAGGTTTAATCTGGTACAAATTGAAGTAGCTCTGTCAAAGTCACTTGATAGCAGTGCTTCATCTTGATTTTAGTTCAGGATAGATGAAGAATTTCAAATTCAAAGGTAAATTTTGGAAATTGCCTAGGTTTAGTAGCAGCAGCTTAATTAAAGCCTTTGAAAGATGGATGAGCTATTACAGGGCTTTAAAAAACTGTATCCTGAAATGGAGAAGCAGCATGCATAGAATAAAATGATATCTCATTCTTGCAGGAAAACTGCAAGGTGGTCCTGAAAATACTCTTTTATGATAATGGAGAAGGATCAAGACATTCAGGGAAAAGAAAAATCAAGCACTAAGATGCTGACTTTTAAAAACAAAACAGGATTGATCCAATAAGAATAAAACCTGCCTGCAAAATAAAGGCATGTTTGCGTAGAAGGACTCTCACTGAATAATGCAGTGGATTAAATGATTTTTTATGTTGTTGTCAACTCACTTGTTTCCAAATGGCATCATTATAAGTCAGACTGGCACAGTTTTCCTATTTAATTTCTCTTTCTTATTTTCTTCCATTTTCATTTTTCACTGGAAACCACAGAAAGACATTTTTGTAGTGAGGATATCATTCCTGCTGATCATATATCATTTGTGAGCTGAGTGAATTTGTTCCACATGTCTTTTGAACATGTACTGCACAAAATGTCTGGTAATATAAAGAATCTGGTAAAGAAGTGTCGAGTGTATATTCATTTCAGCAATGTATTTGAATTAGTATTTAATTAGTAATGCACATAAATACATCTGCAGAGCAGATAGTGAACACCACCTTTCTTTGATTTTGCACGAGATAAGGAAACTGATTTATAATTCAGTAGTAAAGATCAGAGACTGTCTCAAAAAGAGGTGGAGAGAAAACAGGAGAACTATAGCTGTCTGTGCATTCAGTAATAGACAGGGTATTCCACACAGTGTGTTGCAATTGCATTGGAAATGAAGATCCTTGGACAGGCAGAGATTTGATGTCTGTTTAGCACACATATACGTGTATATAATAAAATATCAGCATGAATAAACAACGGCCATTGCCACTGTGAGAGTAATAGATTTCTAACCTCAGGGTCACAGATAGCCAGCAACAGGTGTTTGTAAGGAAACGTTTGCATTTTACTGCCTGATTATACTCCAATTATGGTCATCCCTACAGTGTTTAGGAGATGTGGGCTATTCAAATATTCTGCATGGCATGTTTCCCTCTGAAATTCAAAGACACTCACAGTGATGCTTGTGTAGTTGAACTAAGTATCTCTAAGTTAGGATTAGCTTTCTGCTTCACCTTCCTCACTTTTAGCTTTACACCAAACAAAACATTGAATTATACTCCATTATTTACTTCAGTTTCCTGGATAAAACAATTTTCTGTTGGTTTTTGATTGGTTTTGCTTGTGTTTTGGTTTGGTTTTTGGTGGGTTCTTTTTTCAATAAATGCAGCTATCTGCCTTTTAGTCAAATAAAATAGGACAGTTTTGCAAGGTACCTTCCACGCAAGAGGTTATCTTGAGTCTGGCTGGTGTTGCCTCTGATGTTTTCAGCACAATAACTCACTAAGCCACTTGGTTTCGGCATTAGATAGCCATGCAAATGCAAATCAACATACAGAAGTAAGCAAATACATCATGACTAGAAGCACAAATTTTGACCTTAGTGGAAAAATTAGAGAAATGTTCTGAAAGTTCTGTGGAGGGAATACTTATTACAATAATTTGAGTAAGAACCACAGTAAAAATCTTTTCTCTTCATTGATCATTTATTTTATCCAAGCCGCACAAGCTGTAATTTGTGAAAACTGTCATTTTCTGCTACATTGTTTTGTTAAAAGGACTTATCCTAATGCAGTGTAGCTCAGTAATAGCAGTAGGAATGTGAGCAACAAGCACACTGAAAGTATAGTTCATAGGATTTTGCTTAAAATTTATCTAAGCCTATGTAAACCTATGACAGGTAGGGTAAAATTGCTCCAACCTGATTTTTAGAAGTTCAGGATTAATCTAACTGGTCTAACAAAGCTTCCTTCATCATCAAGGGAGAGAAATTGGTACCTCTAGATACCACCTGGCATATTTTAGACCCCTGCATGAGGATGCACAGTAGCTTTTACTGTCTGCATTAACTTCTCTCTCTGTGAAGCAGGGGAGATTGTAGAGGAAGCTGGATCTTTCCACTTGATCTTCTGCCTGGGCACATTCCAATTTCTGCTGTGTCTTGGATAAATATTGATGCTATAGCTTTCCATTTCAATCACCATCACCAATGATTTCTGCTTTTCTTCTAGGAGCCAAGCCATGGTCCAACATCATGGAGATCCTGGAGGAGAAGGATGGGGTTGATACTGAACTACTGGTTTATGCCATGACCTTGGTTAACAAGGTTTGTTTACTTTATTAGCATAACTGGTGGAAATAATGTTAGTATTTTCCATTGTATAATGGCCTTCCCTGTTGAGAATATATGACAAAGGAGACTTCAGTACAACACCATACTGCCCTTGCTCCTGCTTACATGATAGCAAAGATCCTCTTGACTTTAAAAATCCACCTTATCTCACTGATGTATTCTTTCTGAAAGGCACCACCGCTTTATATGCTTCTGTCTGTAGCTACTATTAACGCCAAGACAACTAGTTTTTAAGTCTCAGTTTTATACCTTGTTGTTTCACGTATTGCTTCCTTTTTCTGAGGTAATTCTCTTCATCATTTCTGCACTTGTAATCTACTTGGTGTTTGACTTCTTCAGAAATTTTGTTCTGTGTTGAGTCTTTTATTACCCTATGGTTGATTCCTTTAGTCTGAGGGCTTTGCTACATTTAAAGCTATTTTTAGGAGGAGGTAGTTCTTCAAATACACACAAAAAGAAATAGCATCTTGCAGTCAAAGAGCAAGACAGTTATGAAGATCAAGGAAGAGAGGAATCCCACAATGCCACACTTATAATTATGATCTGGCTTATGGACAGCTTTATGATGTTTTTAATGGGATTTTTTTCATGATTATAGAGAAAACAGCAAGCAGCATGTCACAGTTGTAATTTTTTCCCCCGCAGAGAGTACAAAGAAGGATCAGATGGTTTGAGCTTGTTTAGGCGAGGAAATGTCAAAGTTTTCAATGCAGGCAGAGTCCTCATGAGGGATTTCTCTTAAGGAAGCATACTTCTACTCTTTTTTCTTTCTCCATGTATACATTTACCGACTGTTTTCCTTCCTGCTCAAGAGCAAAGAACACAGCTACCCAGACCTAAGAATTGCTCCAATCCTTTTATCCTCTCCCTGTCTTTCTTTGATGCTTAACCAATTTACTTACATTAACATTTCATTAACCCTCTCTTAATTTGGGGGCATTTAGGCATTAATGAATCTTTTTAATGGCATTAATCCCAATGCAAATACTTCTGGTTATGTAAAGTTCCAATATAACCTTTGTTATCTTTCTTCAGTTAGTTCCTGTGATCTGTTAGTTCTTATTCTAATCTCTACTTTCTTCATTTTATTACTGAAGTCCAGGCAGATTAAAGCCTTTGTGTTTCCTTTGTATAAAAAAACCCCCACAACCTGTGTATCAAATTCAGAAACAAAATTCTGTGTTGCATTCAATTCACTTTCTATTTAGCGGCTATAAAAGCTCTTCATTATTGAGATTACACTGGATCCTTTGAAGGTGTAAGATTACTTTTGGGGTTTTTTTTTTTACCTGTATTTAATATTGAATGTTCTCTCATATCACACATTAAAAAATAGATAAAAATTATTGCAAAGTACATAAAAATTAATATGTTTTACTAAGGTTGAATTAAAAACTGGTTTTTATCAGGTCTTGCATAAGACTAGAATTTAAGCACCAGCGTCCAGGTCAGTGGTTACTAGTGGGAGCTTACAGTACCAGCCAGCAGCCATCCATCAGCTGTAGCTGGAAAAGTGCTGTTTCAGGGCACTGTGGTGTTAATGATAAAGCTGGCACATTAATTTTGGGTGACCTGCCTTAAGAATATCACAAATGCCACAATGGAAAAATTATCATCTTAACTCCCATGCCTGACATTGGCTGCACCAGATGTTTTAGAATTTGTGGTTCCTCGGGAAACAAATACATGAGACAGGCTTCTTCCTATCCCAAAGCAATTGAAAACCTGGCCAATGCTCTTAAGCATGTTTGTTTACTGTGTAGTGCTTTTTTTGCTGTAGCATGTAAGATTTAGTTAATGTCTATCTAGTGCATGGGCCCTCTAGTGAAGCCCAGTCTTTTGGGTGTTCAATAACGAAAGCAGTACAATTCTATGATTTGCATATAAAGCACTGCACACCAAGTGGACTTTCTGTTGTCTGTATCTTCTTTGCACCACTGCTTTATACTGTGATTTTTCTGTAAATGACACCAAACTTTTAGTTTTACCAGCTAGTAGCATCCAGAGCCATGCATTTCTAAAACTGCATATAGAGACTTTCAGACTGAAGACCTGCATAGCCTAGCACTAATTTATGTCAGGTTTTGTTCATAAACATAATTGAGGGTATGTATTTATAAGAGTATTGTGCTATTGCCAGTTGTGTATGTTGTCTGATAGGTTTTATCATCTAGGAAGACGTTTGGCTGTTACACTCCCATTAAACTCTAATTTTTTTTATTATCCCCAATACAACTTCATTAGTTTTCTTGCCTTTCTTTCTGTTGGGACTGTTACAATTAGTGGTAGGTGAAACATATTGTGTAGGCTTTGGTAAAAATGTTGGTAAACAAAGATATCTGGCTCAAAACTCTCGGACTGGGGTTTTGGTTTTAATTTAATTCACCGTTCCAAAAGAGCAGCTTGAGAGGGAAGAACTCAGAGCTGCACAGGCTTTCCCACAAGCACTTGGGAAAGGAATCACACAACAAACAAATAAAAATCTTAATTCAGGGATGTTTCCTCAATCCAATATTTGAGAGGCATATGAACAAGCCTTAACATTTATATTCATGCTTCCTTTGCACACCTGAGTTCTGACGGTTTCAGATTTGAAATCCCAGTTTTGGTCTAAGTGAGTAAGACCATAAAAAAATTCAGCAAGCAAACCAGAGTATGGTTTGAACACACAATTTTAATTCTCCAGGTGGGTTTTTATTTTGTAAGGTTCAGCCTTCTGAGCAGGAGGAACCATCTGGGACTTGTATGCATATTTGGTATTGCAGTATCATTTTTAACTTAACTGGGTACTCAGAAAGGAGCAAGGACCTTGGAAGGACCAGCCTAATTTATGACCTCCACTCTGCTGTTTGTGAGTTTTCTTTCCTGTATAAATCCACCAAGAAAACAGGGACCCACTCTTGTTTTCTAATATCACAAGCCAGAATTTGTCAGTCATTTATGCGAGCACTTTATGTCCCTTGTGTTTAGTTACTGCAAAAATCTTTCTTCTGTGCTAGACTGAACTGACCTTGTTGTGACACCAGTGGTGCCATTTTACATCCCATTTTCTAACGTTAGAGATTGAATTTGATATGCATTAGGTTCTGAAAATGGGTCCATGAATTTAATGACAAAGTATGCAAAGGAAAACTATTTGATTTCTATACTTGGGAGTTCAGTTGCCCGGTTCTGGCCAGTAGTATGCAGTGAAAATTGGATTTCCACTACTGCATGATTTAAAATTTTATTAACCAATAAAAGGCTGCAGACAAAAAGTAGGGTTTGCCAGTAAATACTAACTTGTGCTACTGTTCTCCCTGTCTATGGCCTGGCTTAGCTCAGATTTTTAAAAAGCTGTATCTGAAAAGGAGTGATCTGTATCTCAACGTTAAGACTGTTTCCTGTTATTTTAAGAAGATCTGTACAGATCTGACTCTTTGTCCACCCTTTTGCATGTAAGACATCAAATCTTACTGTGCATGAAGATACTCAGTTCAGAGTAGTTGCTGTCTACTTCTTTCTAAAGCAAGAGAAGTACTGATAGTTAAACATCTCTTCATGTTATGGTATTTCCTTATCTGTGTTAAAGTTCCATTGAATTTACAGTGTGATAGCTTCATTTGCTGAACCTTCAAATGTTTAGTCAATGCTTGATGGAGGGAACAAAACACTCATGGTATCCATTTTCAGTACTGTTCAGGAAAATTTAGTTTCATGGTCTTCAGTAGGCTTCAAAAAGGGGCTTAAATACTGTCCTGGACAAGACAGAGCAGCCCTGCAGAGAAGGACGTGGGGGTGTTAGTTAATGAGAACATGAACATGAGCCAGCAGTGTGCGCTCGCAGCCCAGAAAGCCAACTGTATCCTGGGCTGCATCAAAAGGAGAGTGACCAGCAGGTCGAGGGAGGTGATCCTGCCCCTCTACTCTGCTCTCGTGAGACCTCACTTGGAGTGTTGTGTGCAGTTCTGGTGTCCTCAACATAAAAAGGACATGGAACTGTTGGAACAAGTCCAGAGGAGGGCCACAAGAATGATCAGGAGACTGGAGCACCTCGCATATGAAGACAGGCTGAGAAAGTTGGGGCTGTTGAGCCTGGAGAAGAGAAGGCTGCATGGAGACCTCATAGCAGCCTTCCAGTATCTGAAGGGGGCCTATAGGGATGCTGGGGAGGGACTCCTCATGAGGGACTGTAGTGAGAGGACAAGGGGTAACGGGTTCAAACTTAAACAGGGGAAGTTTAGATTGGATATGAGGAAGAAATTCTTTACTGTGAGGGTGGTGAGGCACTGGAATGGGTTACCCAGGGAAGTTGTGAATGCTCCATCGCTGACGGTGTTCAAGGGTGGGTTGGACAGAGCCTTGGGTGGCATGGTTTAGTGTGAGGTGTCCCTGCCCATGGCGGGGGGATTGGAACTTGATGATCTTAAGGTCCTTTCCAACCCTAACTATTCTATGATTCTGTGATTCTAAATCCTTAATTAGGGCTTGAACATATAACCCTGAACGTATAATCCTAACACTTTAGTGGTGTTTGTATTTGTGTTGTGGCGGACCTCCCCAGACATCAGACACTTTAAGAGGGCAGGGTATGTCAGCTGTCTATTCCTCTCTCTTGTTAGTCACATAATTCAGACCACTTTTTCTGAATATAAAGGTTCTTGGTGTGGGAAGCAGCCCAGAGTTAGTTATCAGGGCTGCTCCCTTCTGCACTCTGCTGCTCAGAGCCTCTTTGGAAAAGCCGGGTTTCAGAAAAGCAGGAGTTTCAGAGTGCAGTTCATCTCATCACAGACATGAGAAGATGAAACAGTTTTTGAAGAAGCCCTGCTTTTTGTATGTGCTGTCTCTTATCTCTTGCTCTTTCTCTCCTCTACTGGGAGTAAAGATAAATGACTTTGCTAATTAAATAGGAGAGAGGAAGTTACTTAGAGTAAGCATATCTGGTGATATAATCAAGAATGACTATTGCTTCCAGTTTGCACTGTCATGTATTTTGCAGAAACTGCTGTTTCTGCAAATTGAATTGATTCTTGCAATGAGGTTTATGTTGCTCTGCAAGTAGGTTGCACAGTATGTTCAGTAGTTCGTGCTCAACATGCCCAGGATTACATTAATTTTGCTGCATCATCCATAAGGAGCAGTAAAAAATCAGCACAAGACCGTATCCCGGGCTGCATCAAAAGGAGAGTGACCAGCAGGTCGAGGGAGGTGTTCCTGCCCCTCTACTCTGCTCTCCTGAGACCTCACTTGGAGTATTTTGTGCAGTTCTGGTGTCCTCAACATAAAAAGGACATGGAAGTGTTGGAACAAGTCCAAAGGAGGGCCACGAGGATGATCAGGGGACTGGAGCACCTCCCATATGAAGAGAGGCTGAGAAAGTTGGTGCTGTTCAGCCTGGAGAAGAGAAGGCTGCGTGGAGACCTCATAGCAACCTTCCAGTATCTGAAGGGGGCCTATAGGGATGCTGAGGAGAGACTCCTCATGAGGGACTGTAGTGAGAGGACAAGGGGTAACGGGTTCAAACTTAAACAGGGGAAGTTTAGATTGGATATGAGGAAGAAATTCTTTACTGTGAGGGTGGTGAGGCACTGGAATGGGTTACCCAGGGAAGCTGTGATTGCTCCATCGCTGGCAGTGTTCAAGGCTGGATTGGGCATTGCCTTGTGTGGCATGGTTTAGTGTGAGGTGTCCCTGCCCCTTGCAGGGGGATTGGAACTAGATGATCTTAAGGTCCTTTCCAACCCTAACTATTCTATGATTCTATGATTCTATGAGTAGAAATCAGTGGCAAGCCAGAATAGCAGTGTTTTCTGTTGTCCTTGTGAATGTCTGCAGGAGTCTGGTGGATGAAGTTCACTTGTGCTCTGAACAAAGTTGTGCAGTACATGCATCACTCTCTAGTAAAGCTGTGAGTGGTTTGATTTAGTCTCTTTTGCTGTATACATTGCAGTGTCATACTATGGGATACATGGTATACTGCGGAAGACTATCTTCCTTTTTTCAGTTTTCTGGATTCTCAAAAAAAAAAAGGGAAATTACTGTGGTAAGAAAAGTGCTCTCTCTTGAACATAGAGCAGTTACCATAGAAAGCTTTGAAACTCAAATAGTTCATTTTCAGTAGCTGTTACTATTGGCATTTTTTATTTTCTAGTGTGAAAAAGCTCCTCTCCTGTGTCACTGAAAACAACTTATCCCCTAACCAGGAATTAGTAACTCTCTTGACATCTTCTAGGAGTTGAGGATATAGTGTATTTTTAATGAGACTTTTCAAGTTAGAGGGAGGGAGGAGGAGAGTCAGTATCCCTGTAATATACAACAATTTGTGCACTGGGGGGTGACCTCTGCTGCAGGTGTGGAGGACAGTAGGCACACGGTGCAGGATATTTCCTGCTGTCCTGACATCACACAGCTGTGCATTTTTCTTCTTAAGGCAAAAATTTAGAGGAATCAGTAGGAAACCAGCTTAACCGGTTTTAGCTAAACCATTTTTTTCTCTTTCTCTCTTTGCTTTTATCCCTGTGTTTGATGCTTTAACATTCTCCGTTCTTTAAATCTGTACTTGAACGAAGCCAGGAAGAATCCAACTGTGTATTTTAAAGACCCACATTTTCCATACTTTTTTGTATGAAATAACAACATTGATTTGTTTTCCCAGTTATTCATTTTTCTACACCATGCACAGATTTGTTTGTTAAAAGCTGTGCCACTTGTTTTTTATTTTCTAGCGGTGTCTCTAATCCCACATCATGGGTTTAACTTTATTGAAATCATACATAGCACCACTTGCCACCCGCTTTTAAAAACCTTTGTTTAATTCTTTTCAAAACAAACAGATTTAACTGTTTTTCCTTTGATTCTTAGACACTGTCGGGATTGCCAGATCAAGACTCTTTCTATGACGTGGTGGACTGTCTGGAGGAGCTAGGCATTGAAGCTATTTCACAGAGACACTTGAACAAGAAAGGAACAGACTTGGACTTAGTTGAGCAATTTAACATTTATGAGGTAACATAACATGCCCTGTTTTATGCATCTTACAGCCTGTGCAAACTTCAAAGCCGGGGGGGGGGAAATGTAACCTAGGTGAAATTTTGTTATCTCTTTTATTTTAAAAGAAAAACGTCTGGTTGCTAGAAGTAGTATACACATTCATGTACATGACCTGCTATGGTACATAGTTGTGTTTAATGCAAATGCATTTTGTACTAAAGCTGGGGCATACTCCAAGGCAAAGAAGCACTTTTACTAGCCTTCTTTGAGACAGTTCTACCTGCAATTAAACCTTTCTCAGACTGCTGCTAGTTACACACATCCTGAAGTAAGTAGAAGTTCTTTCCATGTGCAGAAGTATTCAGCTCATGAAAAAGGCTCAGCTGAGCTCAGCTTCACAAATATTACTTATTCTGCAGCTGAATACCCAGCAAGTCCTTGTTTAAGAGTTTATACTGGACCAGATCCTATACAGTTTGCAGCAGTGGAGTAATGACTGAGACCATACTCACCACCTACGTATAAAGTAACTACTTCTGAAGTAATTATATGTAAGGGTAGAATATCCAGTTTCTTAATAATTAGCCTCTTCAGACTTTGGTAAGTGCTGGAGCAGGGAGATGTAGGCTGAAGTTAATGTAATGTAAATGTGAATCCATGTTCTGATGTGATGAAATGAAATTATTGTATCTCTGTCTAAGTTCAGCAGAGGATTTGGTAGATTTGATTCTCAATTTTCTTCATCAACTCTATACCCATGTTATTTCACTGACTTTAGCAGTTAAGTTTTGTATATAGCAGTTTGCAGGAAGAGTCAGGCCAAAACTGGAACATAGGAATGAGAGAGCTCCATGTTCTTTTTTTATTGTCAGAAGCATCAGCTCATAAAATCCTTTTTAAAAGATGGTCATTAATATTAAAAGCAGGGGGTTTTTTGCTCATGCTGTGTCTAGTGAAATACTTGGTTGCAAAATTAGCAGTAGGCTTAGTTGGGTACCAGCTTTTTCTTGATGACCAGACTGAATTCACACATGCCTATTCACGGTCTTTGGGGTTTTTTTTTTCTGCCAGTGTTCTTAATCTGAAAAATCTTTCTTCCCCACTGAACTACATTTTATGCCCTAAGGAGAGATATCACACTTCCCCTGCCTTTGTTTTGTTAAAGTCATTTCTGGCAAGAATTATCAAAGTAACAAGACTAATAGAAACAAGGAGATACACATTCTTCTGATCACCCACATTGCCCTTTTCCTTAATTCTATTTGGAACTTTCTCATAGAAAAATTACTTAGATGTTATGCTGCATTTAAGATGAGAACCACTAGTAACTTTGTTGTGTCTACCAGTGATATCTCTCCTCATATACCCTGAGGTAAGCACTTGCTTTGTTTCTGTTAGAGGTATGTCTCATTGGTGTGTCAGCAGTGTGCTGTAGTTCAAGATACTAGGTGTGTCACCTGTATTTTACTCCTCTACTATTTCCAACTGATGAGCCTGTGTCAGAAGTTAATGCCAAATGTCACTGTGGCCACGCTATTATCAGCATTGTTCTTTTCTGATATTATACATATGTTCCTTTGTATTGACAATGCTTCTGAACTGGCAGGAAATACTGAATTTTCCACTGAAAGGCATACGTGAAAGTAGTTACACTCAGCTAAAACTTGGGAGGCTTAGAGGAGATGTGTGGTCTGCATTTTTTTCTTTTAATCCATTGTGGTACCAGTTCGCAGAAATAGTTTTGTTTGTTAGGGCTTTTTCCTTTTTTTCTTTGCAGGGAGATCTGTCAGAATGGAAATTTTTAGAGGAATGTAGTTACGTATGCATCTGCTGATCTCTTCCTTGGCTGGGAAGAAATGGCACTATTCTAAAACACTTTCTAAAGCAGCAAACAGCAACTTCCACTCAAACATTACAGGCGTCATGCCTGAACATGGGGAAATGTTCAATCGGTCAGTGCATGAGAGTTTTTTCTATTGATTTCACTACAGCCAAGACTTCATCTAAGTATTTTGGAAGGAAATAGAGCTAGGTGTCCAACACAGCTCAGCTTCCTTGAAAATTAAGTTCTATGTTAAAAAAAACACAAACAAATTAGAAGGTATATACGTGTGTTGTTATAGGTCCTGTAGTGTTCTGTATAAGGCATATGTATATAATTCCATTATTAGAGCTGCTACACTGTACTAATGGATAGACAGCAACTTACAGGGTTAGCTACAGAAATGATGATGATAACAGAAGTCAATCCTGTTGAGATCCATTAACTTTAAAGCCTAGGCTTGAAGACATGTGGTACCTAAAGGAACCGTGTCAGAAGCCTCACCTTTCTTCCTTTCTTTCTCAGATGACACTGAGACATGAGGATGGAGATGAGAGTGCTGACCTCCCTCCCAGTGGGCGCAAGGACCGGAGAAGGGCCAGTCTTGGTACTAATGAGCGAAGGGGGTTAGAACGCAGACGGAGCCGCAGGCACTCGGTACAGAACGTCAAAAGCACTTTATCGGCTCCTGCGAGCCCGTGCAGTCAGGCAAACACTAGCTTCATGCTAGGCCATGGACAGCACATTGAAGAACTCAGTGAGAGGTAAGTGCATAAGCTGGGGAAATACTCCTTCCTTTTCCCCTATTACTTTCCATTATGTTTGTTGTTATGTTTTTTATTAATCTGACACACTTTATTTCCCTCTGTTAGGATTAAAACAAACAAACAACAAAAAAATGATTTGCAGGTGACTTATCTACATAGCTAAGTTCTTTGGCACCATCTACCCTAAGTAAATGCATCCAAACCACATGACATAGAGCATTTAATGTGGGAACTAACCATGCATAATTTCGTCTATTGACAGATTTTATAATCAATATACCCACATTATAAGAGATTGTTAACAAGGACATAGTCACATTCATGCAGAGCTATTTGTCCTGTATATGTTACAGTTAATTTTTTCAGTTTTGTTTTCCCTTTGCAATCAGCATTCCAACATATTTTCCTTTGAGGCTACACTGTAGTAGTGAATATATCTAATGCTTTATAATTAGTGAAAGAGACTAGTAATGCAGCAGTCTGTAACACTGGAGTCATTCAAAGCTGGTGTTTTTGCCAGTCCCATAACAGTTGGTTTGGGCCACTCATGCTGAAGAAAAAGGGAGCTGCAGATACTCAGCATGTCTGACTACTGCACAAGAGGGCTGGAATTAATTTTGCCTAAGCTAGATGTCTGATCAGTTCACCTCCCTTTTATGTCCGTGGAGTGCAGCAAGTGCTGGTAGGCCTTCAGTTATCTAACGTATCCTACATGCCTGAAATTTCAGCCAAGATGGGTCATGCTCTGAAACTAGCTCTTTCTCTCTGTTGACTATAAAGGGAATCTGGCTGGCTAGCTCAGGTGAAGATACACAAGCTGCAGATAACTATATCTGGACATTTTCATCCCATGGTTGAACGTGCAATTTGCAAAATCAAAACATGCTCCATGAAGAGCATATCTTGTGTTTATCATAACATTTTGGAAGTTCTTTGAAGGTTTCTGTTGGTTAGCACTGGCTCTGAGTCTTCAGATCCTGCGTTACATGTGAAATAACCCTTCTTGCAAAGCAAACTGAGTTGACTAAAGTTTAATGACTTCAGGCAATATGGAAATATAAGACTCCAGGTAATTTAAACAGCACTTGCATATTATATACCACATAATGGCTTCTTTGTTTGGGTTTGGTTTTTTTCTTCTTGCATTTGGTAACGCATTCATGCTTGTTTTCCATCACCACCTATTTGCCGAGTCTTTAGTGGGCTGGCAGTTGAGAGCCCCGTGGTCTTACAGGATGACATGGATGACAGTGCATTTGAGGCTGAGTTTAAAGCATCTTCAGTGTGAGTACAGCTGGGGGATTCAGCTGCTGTGCGTGGGATACCTTGTGCATGATCTCGGGCACTGCTTCATGACTTACCAATGTAAATGGGGATCTGTATCCATGGATGTGGAGCAGATATCACTGATTTTTTTAAAACTGATTAATTTGTACTAGAAGTGAGGAAACGCTTCACCTCAACAGAAATTGTTGATTCCCTTACTGTAATTAAACAAATACAAGTCATGCAGGACAATAGCTTCTACCAGTACACTTTCTCACTGTTAATGCTTGCTTATTAGCTTTATTTTGCAGTCTTCAGTAACTCCTAATAAATTTGTGTTTGAGCTGATTTTTAGTATCAGAGGAGTAGAACCGCGTCAGATTAGTTTTGTAAGTTTTTTTTTGTAATGTAAGACTTTTTTTTCAGCAACAGAGCGTAATTTCTATAGTTATCCTACTTTTTGGGGGGAAAAAAGAAAAAAAAAGTTATCAAGTTCTGCTCCACACCCTCTTTCATAGTGACATAGTTTAAAGCATAATTTAAGTTTAAATCCAGGAAAGAAGTATGCATTTAAGCAATCAAATTTAATTTCATATTGCAGTTTTCCTTGGAATCTTCTCTAGGAAAAGAATTTAATTCTCTTCAACTCCATTTAGAATCTCTAACTTGCTCACCTGTGTCTATAAAGAAAGAGGCATTCGATTATTAATGTATGCAACGCTGATCTTTACTTCGCATACTAGTTAAATAAAAATCTCGTACATGTCATACCCCCTCATTCTTCAACAGGTAAAGACAAAGGAGTATTACTTGTGTGTAACAAATCAGGTTTTTTCCTATCAGACATTACAGACCACACAATATATTTTGGTACCCAAAGATGCAAGTTCTATGCTAATTAAATGTTGGCTCTTCTATAAATCCCACTGGCTTTCTGGTAAACAAGCATTTCAGAAAAGCAGATTCCATCCTTCACATCTGTAGTCTCATCATCTGCCAAAATCTGCAGTTGTCGTAGGAAGAAGCAAACCAGCCTTCCTGCTTTATCATATCCCAGTGAGTCTCTCAACTTTCTGTGAAATAGTCCAGATGAATACAACAGTATATCTACACCTAATAGCTAAACTGGGACAAAAGAAATAAAGTAAAAGCTTTGTGGCTTCCATTCATTAACATTTAAACAGAGAAATAGTGAAATTGAATGACCCATATGAAGTTTTACATATTTATAAAGTTTCAATTAATCTTAAGTGGAAAGAAGTTTTTTTTCTGCAGAATACATGCTGGAATTAGATTTTCAAATTGAAGCACGTGGTCTCTGATGCAACATATTAATTGGTTTAAAGGATTTTAATAGAACATCATAAGTTTAAGAATTACTGCAATTTCTAATGAAATTTTAAAATCAGATGTTGAAACATGATGCAGACATCACCTGCTTTTGTCAAAAGAAATACGTGTTGTGTCCCATTGTCTTCCATTGTTAATGTTGTAGAGAGGAATCTACAAATGGATAAAAATTACTCATTACCTCTCTGAGCTGGAAGTAACTTTTCTTTACCCAGGAAAGATCTATCTTCTCCTAAAGACCTTCTTTTAGTTCATAATCCTAGTCCCTCTCGAGGAAGGAGAAAAGCTTGCAATAAGTTTTTGCAGTGCTGTATTTTCTGAAGAATAGTCCGTAAAATGGGTTTCAGTCTCTTTATTCCTTCACTACATTTTATTTACTAATAAGAAACATTTAACTATATTAATATGATAATCTTATTGTGTTTCTCCTTCTGGTATCTAAACTTTGTATGTGGTTGTAGATGTCTGTGTCTGGTTTTACAGTGGATCAGCACCATCAAGCTCAGTGAAATTGCTTCTGATGGACATGCGTAGAGATTAAAGTCACACTCTTATACTGTACTAAATTTTATTTAGGGCAGTATTCTCGGTTATTTTTGGACTTCACTACCAAAATCAGTAGAAGGAAGGTTCGAGTTCTTCCTCAACATTCTCCTTCCCACAATGTTCATGTTTCTTTTCTTTCTAACTCTGTCAGCTGGTTTGGCAGTTATTTTGCTTTTGTTTACCACATCAAACAGGTTGTCCACAGTCATCTGCTTTGTGTCAACTGATAGGTCTTCCAGAAAGACTAAAATCCATGGTGCCGGTAAAACAAAAAAGGACAATATTGGCCAAATTCTGTCTCACAATGCTCTATATCCAGAAAAGCTGTCTGAAGTCAGTGGAGCTGCTCTGATCTATGCCAAGCTAATTGAGAGCAGACTTTGGGTTTTGAGCTGGGAAAAGTTGACCGTAAATGCTAAGGGCAACCAAAAGAAAGACTTGCAGGCCTTTTTCATCCATTTGGCAACCTTCTTTCAAACTGTATGTAATACTTTTTTGCCTGTGGTTCAAAACAAACAAGGACCCAAATCTGCTTTGTGTTAAAATAGCTTTCATGGAGAGTGAAACAGAGTCTTATATGTCCATTACTGAATAAGTTAGTTGATAACGACTCCTGACTAAAAAAAGCTGAAGGCTGGTTTAGGGGTATGTAGCTGCTGCAGTGTACTTTAAAATGCCAGTCCTGACCACCAGCAGGTTTGCTTTGCTCAAAACCTCTTTCTTTTACCATGGTGGCATAGAGCACCAAAAAATCTGGTGGGAGCGTCAGTCCTGTTAACATGATGTTTTAAATGCTTCACTGATGGCACCTCCTCAGGTTTTCTGCCCTGGTCCAAATTGAGTGCTCTCAGTCTGTGGTCTAGCATGCTGTTTCTTAAGTGGTAGACTTTTAAACAAATTCTTGCATGCTTTTGGTTTGTTTTTTTTTTTTTTCTTTTTAAAGTAAAGCTAGCATTTTGAAGACATACAATGGATAGAGTCAGGGGAAAATGTAAGGAGTGGCATGGAACTTGCACTAGATCAAGATTGTTATTGTATGCTGTGATTTCTGGCTATTATAAGCATTAAAAATCAAATTGGCTGTCTGTCTTTCAGTCATGTCATGTCTGGCTTCAAGGGAGTAAAAGGCAGGTAATTCAGAAGTTCTCAGTGCTGTCTTGACACTGAACAGGCAGGAGCCCAGTACTTGCAGACCAGACACAAGTACTTCTCTGAGTTTTTTGAATTCATGTATATCACATTTTGCTGTGCATTTCCCTTTCTTCAGTACTGCACAGTGACCATCCCCTTCTATGAGATTTACACTGATGCCTCGTACCAACATTTGAGTGAACAGCTCTTTTGAAGCTTTGTGGAATTAATTACAATTAAAGACTGAGGTTTATAAAGTTTTGAATAGCTAGGATTAGATATCTACCTCACTTTACTAGGCTCTGTTTTCTTCTGCTTTTTCATAGCTGTGGTTTGCTTTATATCATTAAAAATCATAAAAGAGTTACTAAAATTGATAATGTAACACTATATATGTTCATCTAGAGATAATAAGGCCTTGGTTACCACTTGTTGGCATTCCTGTATCTGAAACCTAACAAGTGGAAGAGCTGACTTTCATCTTAAGAACACATCAAAGCAGGGCATGTATCTTGAATCAGTGACCAAATCTGGATTTCAAAAGCTATCTTTTTTTTAGACCATAGGGCTAAAAAGGTATGAGGAAGACCATCTGTCCAGGTTCACCTGAGGCTTCCACATTTTTCAGTGCTAAGAAGCTTGGCCTTCAGAAATGTGTTGATAAGGAAAACAGCAGCAGAAGAGCAAAACAACAGCAGGGATTTATGTACCCATGAACTGTGCTTTTGTTAAGAGTTCTGCCTGGAAGGCTGTTACGACTCTTCCTCTGGGCAAAGAGTAGCACAGGGAATTCCAGAGTTTCACGTAAATTTCACAGCTGGCTGGACATAGTGCCATTGAACATTGCTGGACACTGGGCTGAGGAGCTTTTACACCCTTTACAGTTCTAGAAAAAGACTGGAAAATTAATGTCTATATAAAGGAAAACTGTGCTGAGAAGTTGTAAGGATCTGTTTGTAAGAAAATACATGTTTCTGATACTTGAGGATTGTCAAGATGCAGGAAGAGATTGTGATGCTATTTCGGTTTTACCAGAAAACAATGAACACAGCTGAGCCTCTGAGGCTAAGCATTTTTTCTGTCTAACTTCAGATTCCTGACAAGTTTCTAATAACCAAAAGCGGAGACCTTAGTTTAGCTATTATGCCCCATTAACTGATTATTCAAATTGCTTCATGGATAGCCAGGCCTACAGGGGTGGTTTGTCCAAAGTGCAGCTAAGACTTTTTTATTATGATTTTCCATGTTTTCAAGCATCCCAAACCATAACTTTATCTTTTATTTTTCTCTAGCATTTACTGTGGCAAAATTCTGGGTTTTGTCATGCTGTTTCAAGTTCTGATGATTTTCTGCTACACTGTGTGAAATGTTTTGATTATGTAAATAATTTAGCTATAAATCAAAATGCTGGTTATAGTGGTGGATGGGGGTTTATTTTATTCTATTTTAGTACTTTCCATATCACTTGGAGTTACAAGTCCTAGTACTGTCTCAGGTTGATATAAGAGCTTTTAATCTGAATTAAAATATCTCTGTAGAAACTTAAGGTTTTGTAGTAGGGGTACTGTTTGCTGGTGGTGGGTCTTGCTGAAAGGAAATGTTTTACACTTGATATATATGCAGAATCTAATTGACAGCACTGTATTTTGGGGTAAAGGCAATGGTAGATTTTCCCGGTTTGAACTTCAAGAGGAATGAAAAAAGCACCAAAACTTAAATGAGACTATAGCTGCATGGCAAATCAAAGCGCAGCATGACTTAGCCTAATGTTTTTTTACTTTTTTTCCACTGTGTTTATAGCTTTGGTGAACTACCTGAGGAAATATAATGTCAAACCAAGATGTGAATGCATTTCTCTGGAGGTCCGTGTTAATGTCATATGCACTGGGCTATACATGCCACAGAGAATTTACCTCCACAGTATGTTCCCAGTATTTGTAAACGTGATCCTCTGAGGCTAGGAAAGTGGGTTTTTTGACATATACCCTGCAATGAGAGTTAAAAAAAGAGAGCAATTTGGCAGGATGCCATTTCCTGATTGTTCCCTTTGAAAGAAGGGGCAATAATAGTGACCTTCAAGTGTCAACCAATATGCAGTTCCAAGCTTTGAAAGCGCCATTTCTTCTCTCTTTCTGTATATGTTTTGGTATTTATTGCTCTGAAAGTCTCTCTACATCATGATTCTGTTTCTTTACCTTTCTGCTCATACAAATGTAAAAACAGCAATGCTGTTCAATGATCATGGGATTCTTGAAGTCTTTGCAAAGCCTTGCCAGTATGTTAAGCAAGACTCTGCTGTCTTACTCTGCTTTGATGTGTCCTATATAAAACAACTGCAGCAATAAAACAAGTGTGGAGGTATTGCCTAGATATTATTTAGGTGGGAAATGTTGTTAGTAATCATATTTTAAGGATAAGAAAATAACAGCAACCTCAAGAACTTCTTAGTAAGAAGGCATAGTCAATACATGTACTTCACATTATTTGTCATTTTCTCACCTTATTTTCTTAACATATTTCTTTATTTAAGGCAGAAACGCCAGGATAATTTGCTTTTTGACCTTTGTAATTAAGCATATTAGTTTCCCTTCAGTTCAGAAGGCCCAGTTTCGAGGCTTTGCAAGCAAGTTATTATCCATATGAATTCATGTATTTTCATCTTCATGTAATTGCACCAAATACAGTGGTCTATCACATGTAGCAGTGAAATGGGAATGAGCAGAGGCGTTGATAGGTGGTTTCTTTAGTTTCATTTTTAATAGAGGAGGAAAGTATATTGCTCTATACAGAGTAATAAATGATAAATTTAAATTTTTACCACTTTTGGCTTTCACATAAAAGACTAGTGGAATCTGTTTTGGCAGCTAGGACAGAAGAAAAGGTGAAGCAGCAGAAGTGTACCAGAGCACTTGTTTGTTTTACAAGGACTTAGGAATTTGGCTATGAATTGTGCTGTCTAACCTGTGAAAGTAGAAATTCACTCATAAATTGAGGACAATGGCAAGCAATTGAAAAAGATTACAAAATTACATCCACTGTGACTTGTAAAGATCTCTCCTTGATGGAACATTTTTCATTTTCTGTTTGTTCACCTGTGAGGGGTTCAGGGAAGCAGCTTTCAAAGTGTTGTGCAAGAGGTAACACAGGTCAGAGGTTTGAAGGGGGGGACACAAAACCTTGAAAGAAAAAAATGTGAGACAAACAGTAGTATTTCATTTAGAATAATATTGTGGAATGGCTAATGGTGGTCTTACCTTACCGAATGTGGCCTGTAGTCCTTCTAGTTGGGAGCTGCGCCACTGAGAGGCAGTGAAAGTGTAACTGAAAGTAATTTAAAGAAGCTAAACTGAAAAGCACTTGACATAATTACAAAAAGAAAGGGAGAGAGAATTCCTCATCAGTAATTAACAGCACATAAGATGATTTTCAGAGAGTGTGGAAATAATGGCCAATGGCTTTATAGTTCTCCAGTCCTTTCATTTCTGAGTCACTGCATAATTCGTAGGACCCTTTTTCACTGAAGTCATGTGTTCACATTTCTTGGCAATTTCTATATAATTCTTTGGATGGTCACAAAAGGCTCAGAAGTGCACTTAAGGCCTTGTCTAATAATCTGCACAATTAAAAAGGAAATATTTAATAAGACTTTAGTAAAGGTTAAATGAGCCCTACACAAATTGGCATCATACCAAAAGGGAGACACTTTAATGTGCTCTTATCTCATGCATTAACTTTTATGTGCATTGTATGTGCAGACAAAAGTATTGGTAGCCTAATTATGGCTTAGACCATCACTTTCTTTATTGTTCTATATTCAGGCATTAGTGGTCAAATTCTTCCTGAATTAAAATGATTTAAAGCATATCTTACACTTCAAAAATTTCCTTTGATACCAAGCAGAGCAGAATGCATTTCTGTGCTCAGGCTTGTTTTCTGGCTTTGGGGGGTTTTTGTTGCTTCAGCACAGCCTTTGATTTTAATATTGGCTGTACCTTTGGGGGTTTTTATTTTAGGTTTGTTTGCTTTTGGTTTTGGGTTTTTTTGGGGAGGGGTGTGAGATGAGGGGGTGAAAGTGAGAAATTTGTGTTTCTGGTATACAAAATAGAAGAAAGCAAGCCAGAGTTTTTTCAAGCTGTCTTCATCAAAACTCTGCAAAGGGAAGAGGTTAGGGAGAGCCTGGAGAGGAGAGAGACTGTGCAACATTGTTCACCTCTAGGTACCAGTAAGATGGAGAGCATTTATTTATGCTTTGGGTACTTCTGGAGTGAGAGTCACCGTCTTCAGAGCACTTAATGCCTTCATTATATGGATTATGGATTTTGCTTCTGCCTTCAGCTAAACCTGTGGATAAGTCCCTCGATTATCATTTCCTTTTATAAATCTATGTTTGTGTCTCTTCAACTTAAGAGTAGCGCACTTGATTCCTGCTTGTGAGTTCCTCCCTCTCCTCTGATCTACACATGATCCACTTTCTGGGGAGAGTCCAGGTGTCTGAAACTGTGATTTTAGCTGCTGAAAGAGGACTTTCCAAGCATTGAGCATTTCTTCTAAGCACACGCTTACTTCCACTGTGCAAGTTTCCCTTGATCAAATTGGTTCCCCCAGGTTGGGGAGTGTGCTGCCTCTGTGCACAGCACCAGTCACCTCTGCAGCCAGCACATGTGGAGCCAGCTCCTGCCTTTTCCAACCAATTGCCTGCTGTCCCTCTAGAATTAATATTAGCAGAGGAAGAGAGCTTTTCGGTCAAAGCTTCTATTAAGCTTCTGATCTAGAATTCAAGGAGATTTGAGGAAAGAGTCCTTGGCCTAACAGAAGAATGACCTTACTGGAATCTCTGAAATTAATCCACCAGTTAAGGTAAGGCAATGGATGCACACAGACACTTGGCCGTTCCTAGGGATGCAAAAGTACCAGTTAATTTCCAGCCTTTCATAAGAAAAGCTGTCAGGGGATTAGAGAGGTCCTCTTTTGGGGTCAGGAGTAAATAAACTAAATTTCATTATCTTTTCCATCTCAGATCTCAGCAGCTGGCTCTTGCCAAGCAGGCACTGCTGTCTACTGTCAGCAGTCTTGGAAGTGCCAGTCCACCGAGCCAGTCACTCTAACTTCCGACAAAATATTCAGCTTGGAAACAGTGCCCATTCTGGTCATGTCAGTGTCTGGTTATAAACTGTTGAAGCAAGTTTGCCACACAGGGTTTCTGCATATGCATAGTTCTTTTGAAATATAATATTCTCAAATAATATACAAATTAAGGGGCTGTTACTCTTGATCTGCTCCTTTAGAGGCCAGCAAGTCATAACATCTGAGAAGCAGGCTCTTCACTTTTTGCTTCCTGAGATGAAATTGCAGATAAACATCACAGCAGACAAAAGTATTTCCTTCATGTGACATTATTAATAGTTCACGACCCATCATGAAGGAGGACGAGGGGTAAGCATTCCATTCAGCTTCACGTAGGTCAGATCACCCACTGGTCCAACTTCTGTTTCTCAAAGGCTGAGTGTGTCTCTACCTATAGACTGAAGCCAAAACATTACAGGTCCCAAACTGATCTTCAGGTAATAATGAGTTTTAGACCAGTAACTGACTTAAAGATTAAAATATCAGCCCATGAATGTATTGCACAGCTTACCAGAAAGAAGCGTGTATGCAAAAAGCTAAGGTCCCTTAAACATATGCTAGTGCAAGCATATGCATATGCTTTAAGGAAATGCTAGTGCTTATGAAAAATATGTCATTGATCACTCTGGAAGTTGATATATCACAGTTCCATTTCCTGGTTTGTTTTTCAACTGTTAACCTGGGCTTATATGGATGCTTCTGTTGTACTGCTAAAACCTGCTTGGTTTTCAGGACTTTTTGCATACAACTAGTTCTTCCAGGGCACGGTACAGTAAATTTTTTGTAAGCCACTGGTCATATATCACAATTTTATGAAGACCATTATATGTAGATTTAATTAACAGTGTGCTCATATTGATAATTATGGTAATTGTATGGGAATCTCTTTTTCCAATTAATGGTTTAGAACAGTACTTTGCGCAGCAATAAGAAACCCCAGAAGTCTGTATTTTAATTGATTACTGCACACCTGTAGTATTTGATATGTGGTTCACTTAACAGCTGTACTCTTTCTACACAGAAGCTCAGCATTTTAAAAAATAGATACCTAAAATTAGCATAGTAAGTCCCTGTTTAGTTCCAAGCTTCAGCTGGATCTAGGGAAATAGACTGTATAGAAAAAGTAGATTCAGGCACCAATTAAAAATCCTAATCTGATAAACACTGCTTATGAAAACTCTGAAAGGTGGGGAAGGGAACAACTTTCACTGCTGGTATATGAAAGACTTGATATCAATACTTGAGACCATAGGTTCAGGGTTATAAACACAAAATGTAAAAATGGGAGGCCAAAATCTCAAGGAAAATATCTGGACTGGTTGCTCACCTGGCGACTGTTAGTTTAGGGACCTGATGATCCTGTGTTATGAAGTGGTCCTTAAATGTGAGTTAATCCTTTCAGTTCTGGAAGCTTTTTTTCTTTTCAGCTTCTCTTTCTGTTCAGTGCAATTATAACTTGGTGGTTCCCAGTGCAACCAGTATTGTGTAAACTCCTGACCTTACTACCATGCACTTGTGTGAACAAATAAAATCTCAAAGAACCCTTCCAAATTTATGAGGTCCACCATATCAGATGAGTATTTCACTTACAATTTTTAGCATTTTGAGACAGTTGAGCTCAGTGAGGAATTTGACATCACTGATTTGGAAACCTGGTTGGAGCTTAAAGCACAGTAATAGCAGGGCCATTTTTGTCCCGGTAAGTAACAGCCATGCTGTCAGCATTATAGGACGCATTGTGGTCATATCAGAGAATCATGATCTCACAGAGCTTCATGAGTTATTTGCTTAATGTAATTACTGTGAGACTGGCAGATGCAGATTTTTGCCTTTTACATGAAAGAATAACAGATAGTTTTGAGCTGCTCAGTTGTAAGGAGAAAGGATGATGTGGATACTCCCTGGTCAGGTCCATTTTTTCTTATATATATGCGTGGAAGTTGGGAAGTGTCTCTGTAGAGGAGGTATATGTTTGTGAAGACGACAGAGAGCTGGAGAAATGCTAAGATAGTTGGGCCACTGTGATGCCTTAGGAACAGTTGAAAGGGTTGTAGATGAAAACCCTTGTAGATGTTTGCCAGAGTGTTGGAAAAGTTCCAGGTGCTGCCATTTTCCTGTTTATTTCATAACTAATTCCATACAAATGCAACGAATTTTGGGTCGACCCTTCACATTGTGAGTTCATGATCCCATTGATCATGATCATGATCTTCATTGATCACTATTCATTATTCTTATGACACAGAAACTAACTCTAAATTGGAAAAAAATGCACAGAGAATTCATTCAGAATTAGAGAAAAGAAAACCAGCTTTCAGGAAAATGCAAGGAATATGAGTATCTTGCAAACTGTAATAATGTTTGTACATTTCATTTTTTGCTGGAGCATAACCTAGTGGTATACATTGTTCTATCAAGTGGAGAACTGGATCAACTGCAAATGCAAAACAAGTCCAAAGAGAGAATTTTCTCTAAATCTTCCATGAGTCTGTTTGTTTGAGGATGAAAAAGCATGAATGAAAGGAGGCAGACAGTGTAGCTTTTTTTGTTTTAATACAGTTTTCTTTCTTATTTGTGTGGTTTGTAGGTTATGGAGGCTTTATGCATGTCTTAAAATTCCCTCTGCCAGAATTACTGCTCAACCAAAGCCTGCTTTGACCATACTAACTATTCTTTACTGAAATAATTCATGTACTGGCATCAATAATTTAAATATTGCTATTTGCAAATAGTCCTGAACTGATTTGGTGTCTCTGTTACTTCTAACTTAATGGTTCACCCTGTTTTGTTTTCCATTTGAGCTATCAGTTGCTTAACTGGAATGTTTTATTTGTGTTAATTTAGAAAGTATGATGATCAGTGCCAGCTCTCCCTTGCCATCACAGCATGTACTGTCCTTTAAACCAAACTGACATAGCTTAATGGCTAACGAGGTAGTACGGTCATGAATATTTCCATTAGTGTCTCTGCAGGTAGGGCAGCAGCAAATGGAAATTCAAGCTCAAGAAAAAACAATGGCATCCTTGGGGTCTTAAAAACTCACAGTGAAGAATATAAATAGGGGAAAGGATAAAATTTTTGTATTGGTAGCTACCCTTGCGCCAACAAATAATTAGCAGGAGGTTTTAGGTGGCTTTTTGTCCAACATAGGGTGGCGATAACTGCCCACTCCCTGCCATGCTTTCATTCCATTTCTAACTTCATTGCATTTCCTTTTCTGGGGACTCATGTTGTTTTCTCTTCCACCTTCTCTCTTTCCATCCCACTGCATGCTTCTTTACTTGGTCTGACCTCAGAGAGGAGGAAGAGTATGAAGAGGAGGAAGAAGAACAGCCAGTCACAGAACCCAATACTGAGGATGAGGGGGAGGAAGAGGCCTCTAGGCAGGTCAAAGCCAGGTACTGAGATTCAGCATTGTCCCTCCACCTTTTTCTTGGGCTCTGTCATGAACGCAGCAGCACCGTGTGCAGCAGCATCTGCCTTTCACTCACATTCCTATATCACCTGTTAAGGCCCACACCACAAGGATATCTTTCTGCAATTTAAAGCTTTGTTGGTGTGTGTGTTAATGGAAAGGTGTTTAATTATATAGGCTCCATGCACTAGTAATCGTCTGCAGTCACTCCCTTTGTACAAAATGAGTAATGCTTACAAATCTTTAAAGATTTAGCCAAAAGCAGAACTTCTAAGCATGGATTAAGTTTATCTTTTCGGTTAAGGCAATGGTGAATCTGAAACCTCTTTGCTGAGGTAGTTGGTTGGTTTCTTAGGTTTGCATCCCTAGTTTCATGATACCACCTTATTAACAATACCTGTCACTATGAAGAAGAGTGACAGTTTTTTGAATGCTGCCTATGACTTTTATCAATTTTGTTCATGTTTTAATAGGCAATAATTACTTTGAGGGAAAGCTGATAGATATATATATATAATTTTATACATACCTGCCTATTTGTGTATATACAGATATAAATAAAACACCTATCAAAAATGTATTCTAATGTAAAATTTTCCACTTATTTCTGAGGTATATATGGATTTGGCATCTGGCAACTTTATCCTAATAAATTGGAAGAAAGAAAATACGTTCTTCCGTTCAGACAGCCATTTGATTTAGGTTAAATTGTTTGGCTTTGCAACTCGGCAAATGAAGCTGGATTTTTTTGTTTGAAATAAACCACATTCATGCAGACGCTGTAGAGCATGGAGGGGAGAAAGGAAACTGTTTAATGTGCAAATTCCAAAGAAAATACTGTACTGTTGTTATTAGTGTCTTCCAGTCTGCAAATCTTGCCAATGGCTGCCTGAAATTTCGAAATTAAGTGATAATTTCCTCAAAACCAATTCTTAACAGTCAAAGCTAAGACAGACCTTGTTATTAGATCACATGAATATAATAAAATGCTGTTAAAAAAAAAAAAAGAACAAGCAAAGAGGAGTTGCATAAAGGGTGTGATGTGCTTTTAGGTCGTTGATCTTTTAAACGAATAGTCACTTTGAGATAAGTGGGTGATATTCCCATGGCTTTTCTAAGTACTGCTTTCAATGTCACCATAGAATAATAAAAATGAACTGCACCCTGGTTGTTTGTGTTAGATGATGTCAGGATTGGTAGGACTAACCTGGCTTCAGTGACTCCTGTCATGCACAGCTGGTGCAATACAGGAAGGTTTCCTGATTGCCCATGGTGTTTCTGTTCTGAGAATGATTACCTGGTATATACCTGATTAATAAATTCATAATATCCTCACATGTATAACATGTATTATGTTTTTGTTGCGCACGCTGTGCCAAACCCAGAGTCCTCAGATAAGGGCCGTGCTTTGCTTGCCTGTAGATGGATTGCAGAGGTGAGAATGAAATCAGCCACCTGAGAGTGATCCAGCCCAGAGCCCATGCACAGCATTTATGCTGGAGATACTAGTGAAAACAGATATCTCAGAGTTCAGATCCCATGGCTTTTCACATGCCTTGCTGCTTCTGTCACTCACCAGCACCTACCTTCACTAGGGCAAAGCAGATGTGTTTTCTGTTGCACTTGATGCAACTCTTCAAGTCACTACAATGGGATGCTGACGCTCAGAGAAATTAGTGCCTTCACACCTAGACAAATGATCTGGTAAGGCATTGCTTTTGAAATAATCCTAAACCTTAATTTTGCCAGAAAAATGCTGATTCAGTATTTTTTTATTTTCATCTTTGGTGGGTAAGCGTTTTCAGTAAAAATATCAGCTCACTAGGGAAGATGATAATCAGATATCTGGCTTTCAAAAGGCAGACATGCAGATTGTATCTTGAAGCATCTATACTCTGTGGACTGTGTTCTCGAGTGTGTTGAAACTGCTTTGAACTGCTCTGACAATGATTACAACCTAACTTGAAAGTCGTTCAGAAAATGGTTGTGAAAAGGTTCATGAAAATTAGTTCAGAAGTCTGTGGGTTAAATCCCTTCCTTCTCTTTAAACTGAATTGCTTCCATTCCTCGGTATTTCCAACTCCAAGAAGAATCCCACTGGCATACAAAGATGTGAGTTTTCTTTATTTAAAATGAAATGATTGTCTAAATTTTGGAAGCTTTTGTTTCTCTGACTCTCCTTGACTTTAGGGTTTTTCCTCCAAGTGGTACTATCTATTGATTTCTCTTTTCCCCATTTTTCTCTCCCTCCCTTCCCTTTCTCACAATGTTTTCCTCCTGCAGTGGGGTCCCAGGTGCACAGGAGGCTGTGCATGAAAACTTCTCACGGTGTTCTGATTCTTCAGCTGTCTCCAGTGCCATTTCTCCAGCTGAGAGGCCTCTCTCCTGCTCTAGAGCAAAGAGCTCTCCTAGCAGCAACTCTTCTGTGCCTGACTCGTCTGTCTCTCATCATAATTCTGTCCTTTCATCACCACCTTCACCTGCAGCAGCATTGCTAAGTTCTTCCCAAAATTCATCAGCATCCATTACTCCAAAGGCATCTCCAACTGTGGAGAAATTACCTTATGTACCACATACTCCTTTTCACCTCTTCTCTTATGACTTTGAAGAGACTCCAGCATCTGTGAAGGAAAAGGAAGCAGAAGTGATGAGGGAAAACAGGTAGATTTTATACAGCTGACATTAATTTTTAGATAAATGAATAACACTTTTCAAGAGTTTTATAGTGGCAATAATGCACTCTGTGTTGTATCATTTCCAGAACATACTGTATTAGTTTTAGTCCTGTAAGCCTGTATTTTAACTTGATTGATATTCTCCCCTTGCCTTTGTTGCCTTCATTTCATCTTACTCCTCTTAAAGGTCTACAGTTAATAAGTATTCTGGCTTCCTTTATGCAGCAGTAGATAAATAACCTGTGATTTGGGAGATCACAGAAAGGAGCACCATTTTGCTCTCATTTACAACAGCGTAATTTGCAGGCATTACTTCATGAAAATTAATGGAGCTTTTCTGCTATAAAACCAAGAGAGATCAGATCAGCACTTGGAATTCAGGGGTGAAATCCTAGCTTCAAAGACTGAAATGCCAGATCCTGAATTTGTTGTTAGATTAGATTGCATATCCCTGTCATGTGCAATTTCAACTCATGCTTGTAATAAAAGAAGTAGATTAAACCCTAGAAAGAGAATATAGCACTCAGAATAAACAGTTTTCGCTTCACAACATATGCTGAATTCAGCTGTTCCTCATGCATTTCTCATAGTTTTTAATCTTAATTTGTAATTTCATCATCCCACCCATTTAAAAACAAAAAGAAATTGTTCTGTCTCAATTTGTTTTCAAGTAAACCAGATTGACTGTAGGTATCACTAAAAACAATGCTAAAGAATAACCTTGAAAAGAGGTTGATGATTTTTAGCTGTCCTTCCTAATGGTCAGAGCTCTTTGAATTACGTGCTGAAAAGGTACCCACATATTATGAGCGTATTTATTTGTTCCTCTCTCCAACAGTCCTTCTGAATTTCTGCATGTGAAAAAATATTTTGATTCCTCTGATCCTTTCCATTTTCGATCTTTCTCTTTTAATAGGTGGGTGTTTTCTGTCTTTTTGCTGGAAAGCCTGTCAATCCAGGTAGATGTCGGCAAGGGACTTAGTTCACATATCTTGCCTTACCTGCAGCTTGAACACTGGGTTTTCTCTATTTTTTCATTTTCCTACATTAGTGCAATTTCCCCTTAGGCCTCCACACTCATTTATTGCTCTCATTGCTGCTTTATATTTTTTAGAGTAGATTTCTAAACACCACCTGTTCCTGCAATAGCTCCTATTCCTGCAATATTTAGTATTTCTGCAGTGATTTTATTTTTCCTCTGCCCATCCTTGTGCTTCCATTCACCACATAGGATCAAGGGCATGGTGTGGGGGAGGATTTTGCTGGGTTTGTCTGGAGAAACAGGACAGCAAAGCTTGCATAATTTTGGCAGTAATGTTTTCATAAAAGAGGCAAATGCCTGGGGTTTCCAGAGTGAAGTGTTCTGGGACAAGACCATTACATCTGCATCTGTTTGTGAGACAAGAAGGGAAGGTGGAAGTGAAAACCACTACCAGAGGAAGGTTAGAAAGATAAACATTGTGTACAAGATACTGACTTGCCTGGTGTGCTTATTTTGCATTGCTACTCTTCTAGCATTTGTCTCCCTCTAAATTTGATATTTAGAGATGGCGTGTTCAGGCTAGTTCCTCTGAATTTGATTTTCTTAATACTTGTAGTCTGAGTCCATAGAAGCTATGTTCTCTCCATTTGAATGAGAGTTACCTTTGGACTAATTGAAATCAGTCTGGAAAAGGATTCTTTTTCTTCTGTTTCAGCTTTTTCATGGGGAAGAGGAGAAGAAAAGCAAATGTAATGGTTGATAAGAAGGTTTCCTTTTAGTTGATTGAAATGGAAATCGAGGTTTCTGTTAGTGTCAGGAACATACCAAATGAGCTCAGAGTTGTTGTCAGGACAGCAGAGTTTTCTCATCGTTCACTCAGTACTGGCATAGCCAGAATACGGAATACCTGTGCCAGGTCTGTGCTACCAGAGGAGCCCCACACTGGCCATCTATACAGCCTTCCACAGGGCCACTAGACGGTGTGGCTTGTAGGGCAGGAATGCCAGGAAGGCAATTATTTCCTGCAAAATTCCTTTTGTTGCTCAGAAATGTGCATATTAGTGTTTTTTTCCAAAATTGTTCTTCTGTTCCTGCACAGTCAACATGGTGTCTCAAAAACAGATGGTGATGGTAAGGTGTTTTCTAAAACCTGAACCAGGAATTGTTGCCGAAGGCAACATGTTCTCTAAAGGATGATTCCTTCCGTTATAAAACCCCCTAACTGAAATCTACTTTGATTTTAACACGGTCCTTGGCAGACAGCAATGCTGTTGTACCCTAAGGAATGAAGCTTGAAACTTTGAATGAATTTTTGCATGGCTAGATGATTGTGCTAAATGGAGCTGAAGGAAACTAACCAGCCTTTTCAAAGAAATTTGATGGCAGAAATTACTGAGTGCTGATGTGTATGAGAAAAGAAGCAGCAGACAGAAGATACAGTGAAGGAATGTATATTACATCTTGTGAGTTGTAATCAGAAAAATTATGTTGCTTCTTTTCCTGAAGTGAATTTTGATGTTTGGGTAATTTGGCCTTGTGGAGTACTCACCTACAGAGCATCATACACTGTCCATGTGGAAAACAGTATCGTCTGAATATTGTGTGCATAGAAAAGTTAACATTTTCCCAAATCGGGAATCTCTCTTGGCTTGCTATGATTAAAAGGCACAGCAAAGCAACACAACCGCTTTTTCTATTCAGTACGGTAGCCAGAGTGAAAGCATTGATGAAAGGGACTCCAGAGAGGTGGTCGTTCCAGGAGTTGTGGAAACAATTTCTCTTTGATGGTCAAGCTTGCGCTAAAGTCAGGAAGGCTTGGGTGGGTTTTTTTAATGGAGGGAATGGCTTCCAGAGGTACATCTTTTTAACCATGGTGGTAATTTTTACAGATATTGTAAGAAGTGGCACATAAGCTACGAAATACTGCATGAGGGGAAAGAAAAAACTGCCTGCTTTAATTGAAAAGAATGTGGATGCTTTCCATTTGTAATGCAAACATTGTCAAACAGTGTGTGTCCATGTTCAGATCATGTCTAGGGAATACTGTTGTTTCCCTTAATTTCACTACCTATGAATACTGCTGACTTGGACTAGTTTCCTTTTTCTAATAGCTGGGTATTGGCTCCCAAAGCAGCTAACAATTTTAGCAAATGAGTAGTGATTTAATTATTCCTGTTCTGAGTTGTCAATTGAGATGACCATTATAATCTCTCATTATTTTCCATACCGATAGCTCACTATGTGAATTGGGTATGTCCATGACATGGTTGATACTAAAATGATATGATAGGTTGCATATTCTGAAGCTGGGATTGCAGCAATATTTTCAGAAGGTGGAGGTTTAAGAAATTCTGGGGTATGGGATCACTGCCGTCCCCTAACAAGAGGATTTACTGTTGCATATTTGCTTGCTGATGGATTCTTTCTGTCTCTCCCTTTCTCCTACCTTCCTTCCCATTTTTTCAGATACAATAGCTATGGCAGCAGCTCTTACTCTTCTCCACGACCTTACTCTGGTGTGAGTGCCCCTGCAACACCCACTTCTCGCTATGGGACAACTCTTTCACCACCTCAAGAGACCAAATCTGACAGGTTTGTAAATTAATCAGTGTTTTTACAACAGTTCCTTTATATACAAGAGAGAAGTGTTCTGAATTATTACTGGAAATATCTTCTAGCCAGATCTTTTCTAATATTGGAAAGAAAATGGACAAAAATCTGATGTGTTCATTTCCCACTCAAGCCTTTCTCTGACTTGGTGTTAAAGTTTGGATGTATTTCTTCCCCACTTCTGCTTCTTCCACTTGAATGGGTAAAACAGACTTGCTTCATAAGTACGCTGTTCTAAGTATTGAAAGGTGAATTAAAGCACATTTTATTTCTTTCCATTAAAAAAAATAAATTCAGACAGATCTGTTTTCACTTCTATCATCTTAAATCAGCTATAAAATCTTAGAAATGTGCTTAGCTCAGAATTTCCTAGGCCATAATTTTGTGCTTCCTTGAAAATACATGGCACATCTAATTGCATTTTATCAAGGGCAAAACGTTTCTTGCTGTAAATAAGGCAAACTCACAGTAACCCAGCAGCTCTCAGCTCAGTGATGACTGGTTTTGGGGAAAACCAAAACAAAATAAACAGCAACACACAAAAAAAACATACAAAAAGTGTGGGGGGGGGGGGCAGACGCACACTACATCAACAGCAAAAAAGTAGTATTTAGAAGAATCGGAATACTCTTTTGAATTATGTAAGGTGCTAGTGATAGAAGATAGAAAAATGTTATGGATACATGAAAGGAATTCTTCTTGACAAGAGATTTGGGCCACCAGAAATGAACTCAATGTTGCAACTTGAAAGTAAACGATGGCTTCAAAGGATGCCATGTGGAGTTTAAGGAGTAAAGATAGAAGTTTTTAGTTAAATAATTTAATATGATAATTAAATAATTTCTAGTTAGGCCAGATGGGCTTTGGATTGTTTGTTGCTGACATGGCCTCTAATTCATAAAAATACCATCTCCAACCGTTTTTTAGAACTGAAAGCTTTTTCAGGATCCTTTCTCTGTATTACAGTTAATTTTATTCTTTTTTATTTATTATTATTTCTACATGTTTGTGGAACATACATCTATGTGTGCTTGTATGTGTATGTGTATGTTTGAGCCTACCTAATGCCTCACATTCTTTCCAGTCTGCTACTTATTGTAGACTATTCCAGCATGCTTGTATTTGTAGCCATGAGGTATTGATTTAATCCCTTTTTTTCAAGTGAGTAATTACATTAAGTTTATCTTTGGATAAAGGCATTGTTTTTCATTTGCTCATCTTCCTAGAATAACTTGCCTCGATTTGTCTTTCCTTATCTGAGTTACATTATTGCATAGTGAAACCATAATAAAAAACTCATTTCAACCTCTTTTACCTCATCAAAATAGATGCCAGATAAGCAAGAATTTAAAGTATCCTGCTGCTTTTGAAGTTTTAGGTTTCCAAGACCCTGCTATCTTAGGCTTCTGATTGCTGCTGCAGCAAAGAAACCCCAAAGTGGTCAAACATTGAGATGGCTAAAGATCATTGGGCCTGTCCTGCAAGAGATTGATCTCTCTAGCCCTGCTCCAGTAAAGGAAGCAAGCTTTCATTGCAACATGTGCATAAGAGCGTTGCTGGTTTGGGGCCAAAATGCTTGGCCTCATAAGATGAAGCTGAGCTGTAAAATTCACAGATTCCTGGAGAGTCAGGCCATAGGGGAGCTCTGTAAGCATCTGTAATGGGTCTCACAGAAGCTAAATGAAAGAGCTCATACCTTCATGTATTTTCAAGTGGCAGTGCATGACTTCTCCCGGAAAGCATGCCTGTGTTCGACGCAACTGCTAGAAAAATATTTCCTATTTTGAGGCCAGTTTGTCTAGCAACATCTTCGAGCCATTACACCTGCTCCTGCTTTACTCTGTGAAGCTGGAAAGAGCCTTTAACTATGAGACCTTTCATACAATTCAAGTGTCTGAAAACCATGCTCAGAGTTGAATCTTTGTCCTTCCTTCAGGTCACATTTACCGCTTTCCACCTCACATAATTAGGTGATTAGAATGATTAGAAATCTGCACTCTTGTTTAGGTGTGCAGCTTGATGTTCATGGTAGTTGAACTTACCAGGATTTCTGAGTTTTTGTATTTGGGGATATTGCAGCCCAATGCTTTTTGTACATTAGTCTCTGAGAAGATGAATTATAGTTTAGTGGGAGGTGTCCCTGCCCATGACAGGGGGGTTGGAACTAGATGATCTTAAGGTCCTTTCCAGCCCTAACTATTCTATGATTCTATGATTCTATGTGTGTATGCCTCAGGCATGTTTTCTGGAGAACAGATGCAGTTCTTGAAAGTTAATCAAATTTACAGGTTCAGATGCCCTTTTGCATCAAGTCTTGGTCTGTTCTTTTTGAGTACGCTGCCATTGCTGTTGTATAGTTCAGCAGGCTCTAATGGAGTGACTGCTTTGAAGGGTAGAAGCCTGCTTTTATTTTATTGTCCTGAAAGACATGCATAGAGATAAACAGATAGTTTTTGCTCATTGGAGTAGGCTGTGTAGTGCATGATGCAATGCTAGGTGCTAATTGGTAAGTGGAATGTATTGTGGAAGTTTTCACAGTCTTTTATTAATGATGTTTCCCTTAGATTATGTAAACATTATTTCCTACCTCCTCATGGTAAAAATTTACATGGATTCAAACACAAAAAATAGTTAAAAGTGAGGAGGAAGACACTTGATAAGAAGCAGATGGATATAAATGGTTAGCTCCAAGGTGAGTTTTCTGGTTTCAGTAAACAATTACAGTTATCCAAAGCCTCTGCAGAAAGATTCCTGTCTTCTATCATGCAGGGAACAGCTTCAGATGCAGTTCCTGGTACTGTTTATCTGACCTTCGAGAATGAGGAGGAAGGGAGAAGCATCGTTTAGAGTAGTGCCCAGCAAAATGATTCATGCTCCACTCAGTTACCCTGACAGGCCTTTCAAACCCTTGGCTGCATTTTGCTTATGTAAATAAGAGCTACAACTTAGGTGGAAAGAAGCAGTGTGGTTGACATTTTGACGTTCATACTTTTGAATCCCTCTTTGGCTAAGAACAGTAGGGAATCCAAAAGCAGTATAATTGAATGCAAAGTAACTAGATTTTATTCTTTGAAATCCACATAATGTATATATTTCTGATTGTACTTCAGAAGAAAAGGCTTACTTGACTGTTTCTTTGTTTCTAAATTCAGCTTCAGCCTTCTGCCAACTTCTTGCAATACTGTTGTGTTCCCTCATTTCTCTGGGTCCCCTGTGGAGAGACATGTTTCTGAAGTGCATATTGCAGACTTAAGCATCCTGCTGAAGTAGGGCAAATTGCAGGGCACTTTCTGGTCAGCCCTTCATTGGGAGATCAAAATAGGGATATTGGTTCTCTCATGTGTCTCTGCTTGTGGAAGTTGTTCCTAATGCGTAAGAAGGATAACCCAATCCTCCTGCTTTCAACTGCTAAAGACTGCTTTGCTCCATAAACACACTGCTCACACTCTTTATGACTTAAATCACTAATTAACTCTCTCCCAGTTCCTAAAGAAGAAATAAAAAAATCTATCTCAATTCTTTAACCTCATAAATTTTGGCAACAAAGGGGAAGAGCAAGACATGGCTGGAGCACAACAGGGAGCAAGCATTTTCTGTACCTCCAAGTTGTTCCCTTGCCTAGGGGAAGAAGGTATTTTAAGACTCTTCTATATTTCCATGGCTTGTGCTCACACAAAAGTTATTTCTGTTTAGCCAAAGATTGTCTTCTCAGACTCTGAATATAAGATGGTTGCTGAAATTGAAAGCTGCAGCCTGGAGCTGTCTGGAGCTGGACAGCAACCTCATTATTTGCAAAGCTCCACACCCCCTCATAGTGTGTTTTTGGTTGTGAAGTGTATGCATTGGTGGTCATGGCCACAGTTAGAGACCCTGAAGGGGTCTTAACTTCTAAGGCAAGATCTCATGAATTCAGCACCAGCTTTAATTCAGTCTGTTGCCAGAAAAAAAAAAAAAAAAAAGCCTGCTGGTGTTTGCCAAGTTATATTTCTTCAAATGCATTTGCCAGGAGCAGTTCCCACTGGGCTTAATAGTCAAACAGTAGTGCACTTAGCCTTGGTAGATAAGCTGTCTTCTCAGGGCACTGTGTGCCAAGGGAGCAGGATTTCATGGTCCCCATTCTCTTACTCTAGCTGTTAAACACCAGAAAGTTCAGCTATCAAAGCTCCACTTCTGGGTCCTCATGGCCAGTCACTGTGAATTTAGTGTCCACTACTGGCTGGTCCCTCTGGGCTCTCATACAAGAAACAGCGACCGTTTTTTCTTGTGGTGAATGCCAATCACACCTTACATTCTGAATGACATAATGAGGAAGGAATAGCTTAGTAGTTGATAATGGTGGCCCAGCACAAAAGCCTCAACTTTACTGCTGAGATTTTTGGAGGAAAAGCGACCTTAGGAATTACTCAATGATTTACATTTTGGGAAGCCATGCTGGCTTACACTGGCTTAGCTGCTTGTTGAACTACTGTGCAAGCAGTATTCTTGATTTCATATGTTTAAACAGAACGCTTAACCTTGTTATGGTGTCTGACTGCAACATGTTGCTGGCTGAACATGCAGTGTACCGTGCTGATGCTCAGGGAACACGTACCTTAGCCTGGTTCCATGGGCAGGATCTGCAAGCCACTTCCAGGTAAATTGTGATTCATATGAGCATGAGAAGCTGTGGGTAGGAGAAAGACAAGACAAAACCTGTAAACATAAAGCTGTGAAAGGAGTGTGTATGTGGAAAGGCCTCCGGCATTGCTCTGGCTCTGCACAGCTCTGCCCCACTATAAGCTTTATTTTGTGTAACCCCTCAGGCCAGTTAAAAGTCTAACATTAATCAGTCTTCTCTTGGTCATTCTCAAGTTTCTTTCTCAAAGGAAGCATTAGTCAGTAGTTTTATCTCTCAATTTTGTGTTTATTTTTGAAAGAAGTTTTGTAAAGATTCCTCAAGTAATGTTTAGTCTGTTTGCAAAATCTTATATCAACATGCTTTTGAATTTGCCATGTCATGTAGGGAGACATAACACACAGAGAATTTCTTTAACTGTGAAAAGCAATATGACTCTTGGCAGCTTTTCCTCCTCTTTTGTCTCTTTCTAAGTTGGAAGGTGGATTTATTTTGTTAAAACCAAGAGACATTTAAGTTACTTAAGGCCTGAGTAGGAACTGCCGACTGTTGTTCCTTCTCTGTAGCATTCCCATGACTGCTGGGGCAGGAGCACTTTGGAAAAATGGGTAATTAGTGCTTCCTTATTAAGGTTATTAATGGTTCTGACCCTTGCGATATTAAAGAAAATCCTGAATATTAACCTTATGACCTAAAGGGATTTCCTCTCATAAGTCATGTTAATTTTTTTTTGGCTCCCTAAAATATTCATTTGTATTTTGTATTCTTGCTATAGATATCCATTTCCATTAACAAACTTTAAAATTTCAACAGAGGAAAGCACAGCCATAAAAGAAGAGTATTTCAGAGTTAATATGAATGAAGAACATTTGAATTTGATAATTACAATTTTGCTGAACAAAGTGGCTTAAAGAAAGATGAAATATTTTCTTCAATTTAGCCATGATCACATTAATTCAGGTCACACATTCCACATCACAGCATATAGTCTGTGATGGGTGTATTGCCAGAAAACTACAAATACTTACAAAAAGTGCAACATATCTTGTGTCTTCCTGATCTTGCGCTTTTAATTATGATTACTTATTCACTGCTGTGTTAAATGCATTAGATGAGGTTAGCTGAATTTTCATTGAGAAATGTCTTGGCCTACAATCAATGTTTTGGCTTCACCTCAGGTCCTAATGCCATGGTGTAGAGCTGTATTCACAAATCCCCAGAATTAGATGTGTTCTTCTCATGTGTTTCCTTTCTTGAATGAGTGTAACAACGTAGCTTGTTTGGCATTTGCTGGTTTTAACAGCAGGCAGAAGAAAGCTTTTTTTAACATTTTTATATTAACAGTACATTGTTAATAGCTTTGTGTTCTCTGCAAGACTAAAAATAGTAGTCAGAGTAGGCATCCTTCTGGGTTGTATTTGTGGAATTGAACAAATGGCTGATATTACCAGCTGGTAACTTATGACGCCAGCATTAAAATGCTGGCATATATTAGCTGTAACTCCATCTTGTGAGTGATCACTCTATTATGTTTTCATTCAGTATTCACATATTCTTTTCTGTTAAAATCTCTTACCAGCTTTGATTCAATGCCAGATTTCTTTTTTTTTAGCCTTTTCCTTGCTTACCCTTGCTTACTTATTTTAAATGCAGCCTGTGGCAGTAAGACTTAAATATTCCTGAGGCCTGAAGGTACAGTCACTTTTAACAGCATCAAAGCACCAAACTTACCTGAAGGCTCAGATCAGGCCTTCCCGCCAGCTGATTTGGCCAGTCCCACTGCCATTTGCAATTCAAGTATGAGTTCAGCAAAAGGGAATGGTTGAGCATTATTGCCGGGAGAATAAAAAGACAAAAATATCATATTTTGAAGACAAACCAAACATAGACAAATGTCTTTTCAAATTGTTTAGAATCTTGGACTCCAAACAGTCCTCTTACCACTTATGTAAGCAAGACCTCTTACCGCTTGCTTTTCCTTTTGGCTGTTTTACAGGTTTGCACACACTGAAAGTAACACTTGTTTCCTCCAGATATAGTTTATACACACATAGAAAATTAAGGATAGAATTTATTAGATACTGGAATCTGCTCATTTACATCTGCAGTTCACATTAAAAAGAGTATTGACACACCCAAATACCACTTGAGTTAGTGTTTGATAGTAACAGTGAAGCTGTGAGTGTATGAGATTTCACAAAGCAAACAGTCTCAGCATTTGGTGTGAGGTGTGGTCTTCACCAAGGGGAGATGTGTCCAGTTGCATGGGCTGGACACTGCAGGGTCTAACCACTAAGCAAACACTAACTCAGCAATAGAAGTTCTGTTTCTGTGCTTGTCCTTTTCTAAATGTGACTGAAAACCCAAACCCTGACAATTGGTGTTTTAAGAAGTCAGTGCCACACAAGGGCTCAGTTGGCCATATTCCTGTTTAATTATGACTGGTTTCAATAGAGCTTTCTTGCAGCTTTAAATGTTAGTTTTGACCATTTCATGTAATAAACTGTTGTATGCAATTTGACAGTCCAGAACTGTCTGTGTTTGGGCAAAGTAGTTAGATCAAGTATGTGTGTGCACGCTGCACTATAGCTTGTAACTCAGCTGAAATATGG
Organism: Ara ararauna; assembly: GCA_028858755.1. Lineage (NCBI taxonomy): Eukaryota > Metazoa > Chordata > Aves > Psittaciformes > Psittacidae > Ara > Ara ararauna. The sequence goes on along the minus strand of CM054377.1, from coordinate 70,446,073 downwards.
TTTCATAAAGTAACCAGTGGGAAATTCCAAGTTTTGGCTAACTATTATTTGTTTGGTTAGTTCCCAAGAGGTGGCAAACTGATATGGTGCATGGATATTTATTTTCAGTTTCTTAGACGTGGACTTGTTTTCTGGTTATATCACTGTGGAACTTTTATTTAGATTGTGAGGCTGCTGGTTATACATCTGCAACTTTTAGCCAAGTGAACAATGCTAGCCGAACTGTGCTAGATCACACCTCCAAACAAAGTGTTCCGGCATGTGGAGACATTATACTACCAGTCAGGTTAGAAATCCTGTCTGCAGGATTGAGCTGCACATCTCCATGTGATTCCCCTGTAATCCCTTGGATAAGAATGTGTATTTACTGTGGAACTCCAGAAAGCTTAGCCAGACCTGAAGTTTTCTAACCTGCTAGATGCTGTGCAGAACTGAAGTCACTCTTTTGGTCTCTCAGCATCACCTCATCCTTCCCCTTAATTTTCCTTCAGGTTTTATTATGTCATAACTGCCTTTGACTCCAAATGGAGCTTGCAGACTTCAGGTAAGCTGGATGGGATGGGTAAAGATGGATAGGAAGTTAAATACACAGAACAGGTATGAGGGACCTTCTTTCTGCCATCTCTTCTAGTTTCTTCTCAAGAGTCTTCATGTGAAGGCACTATCTAGTTTTCCCCTTCCAAGAGCAATTTCTGATGATATATTCAAACTTATGGACACTGATTTTCATGCTACCACAGGGATGGAGCTCTAGCTTTTGAATCTTAAGTATAGCAGTGCTACTGTTTCTGCCAAGAGCTTTCTCTTGCAACATACACTAAAAGGTCAAAAGTTAAAATAAATGTAAAATATGTTCAAGGGAAAATGCACCACACATACTTGACTGTCGGGGCTTGAGATTTTTTTTCTTGCTTTTCCTAGTGCTGAGACATATTAGAGATTTTTATGGGTTTGAGTGTGATCCAGCATTGATACTGTAGCTCTGGAGGAGTGCCAGCAGGGAGGCTTACAGAATATCAAGTTTTATACCATCTTATGTAATGCTTATGCGGGTGGGATATGACATATTGAAATTCAATTTATTGAAATTATATTCATATTGCCTTACTGCCAGTGGGGCTGAAATAGCTATGTTCTGTGGCATTCCTGCTTGCACAGACATAGACACTCGGAAAAGATAGGTTTGCATTAACGTTTTTGTCTTTTCCAGCACTTATTTTCACTGGTGAACTGATGCTGTTACACTAAGTGCCAACGTTGTACAGTCAAAGGCATGTAAATAAATAAGGGAAAGGGTCTGAGTTCTTAAAAATAACAAAAAATTATTCAGGTCTGTATTGCTGATTTGGGAACCTTCCTTTAGACTGGGTTTATTTTCTTTTCAGAGAAGGCAATATTTCTCTTATTAATCCTTTCATTGCAAAACTCATGTTACAACAATGCACAGAAACCACTCTGCATGAGTTATGTCTTTTTGATTTTATCAGTTTAATTCAATCAGTGTGAATACATTTACATCTGTATAAAGCTACCCTGTACAATGCAGTTTTTTCCTGTCTAAGAGACAGAAAGACATGTTTATTCTGAGGTCACTTGGTTGCCATGTGAGAGCTTGGTGGTACAATACCACCATGTTTGGGGAAATAGAGAAGCCACTCTCCTAGCCAAGGAAGTACTTGCAGTAAAAAATCAAGACCAAACTGTAAGTTAATAAAAATGTAGCTTTTTAAAAGTGTATTTGCTACTTGAAGCTATTTAATCTCAAAGAAAAAAATATTCTTCTTATTTGAGAAGCCTTTACTGTAAAAGCTACCATTTCTGTCCAAAATAAAGTTCCACTTTTTTTTGACTGGGCATTTGCTCATCTTCTCTCATGCATCTTAACAGCCTCTTGAACAGCAGCTGGAAGTTTGGTATACATCGCTGATGGGAACATTGAGCCTTTTTCATTATAGTAATCTACCATGGAGCATCCAGTTTATAGTTATGGTCAGAGGACTGCACAGAAAGTCCCTTTTCAGATTAATTCTTGCTTAGCCATAAGGCAGGTGGCAGTAAACTGTTCTTTCTGTTCAGTGTGGACAGAATGAATGGGTCTAAGTGGCAGAAAAAAACAGAAATATAGGCTAGACAGCAGATAAGCCTTTTCTTTTAGCTTTTCAGTAAATGGGATTACACAATAAAAAATAGATAATGTTGAAATATGCTGAAGAATTCTTACATGTACTTTGTTTGTTTGTCAGAAATTTAGCAACATAAGAAGCCTACCCTATCTGTCATTCTTAAGCTCACCACAATATCTCAAATCAATTCAGCAAGAAGACACTTAGCCAGTGCTTTGAAGCATCCAGCCATAAATATCGCTATGTCATTCTGTTGGTTGGGATTATGTTACTTGCTGAATGATTGCTACTCATTTTTTGCCAGTATAATCAGTAAAAGTGACACTGAGAAATCTGACCTTCCTTCTCTACAGGCCAGCTTTGGGTGGTCTTCTTACATCATCTTTTCGGCTGCACCAGGAGTCCTTGGCAGCAGAAAGAGAAAGACGACGGAAGGAAAGAGAAGAAAGGTTGCAAAGGATAGAACGTGAAGAAAGAAACAAATTCAAGTAGGAACCGAATTTGCTCTCAGTCTGTTGCTTTAATGTGTGATGGATTTGTAAATCATTGAGACATCCAATTGCAAAATAATTGAATTGATGAATAGTTTGTGTGTCTCTTTAGATACCTTTCTTGATCTAAATATCTTACGAACTGACACATTGAACTTACTATGGTAAACCAGCATTTAGTAAACCGGCAATTTTTTTGAGGACAGCTTTGTATTTGCCAATTATACTGTGTGGGTATCTGCATAGGCCAGGTTTTATTAGCTAGTATACTTCTCAGAGTAAGTCTCAGAAAGGCATAGGGTTTGAAGACGAAACAGTGGGAGGAAGGTATCTAAAAGGGAGGAAGGAACAACACTGAGACGTCTGTTTGGGTTCTGCAAAGTAAAACTGTTTTGCTGCCTTGGGGTGTATGGTAGTGTTTTTAAACTACTTTTTCTCACTTTTCTGAGCGTGCATCTTTTCTTCCTGGAAACAGCAACTGACGGAAAGCAGTTACCAAAATCATCGCTCAAGCCGTGGCCAGACAAAGGCCACAGATGAATATAGGACTCTCCATTTTCACATCAGAGAATATATTGTGTGCTGTGGGATCCCAGGGTGTGCTGCCTGAGGAGAGTAAGAGACAAGCCCACTCTTCCTGTTAAATCCATGCCTGAAAATCCCATCACAGGCATTAACAAAAACTACAGTGGGCTTAGGATAGATAAGGAGCCTGTACCTGAAGTAGTTTGCCTACTGCCTGAAGAGTACACACTAAGAAACTAATTTGTTTCCTCATAAACAGGGTGAAAAGTAAACATAGAACACATAACATAGTAATCTAAAGAATGGTAGGATAAATGTTTTGTAGCCTCAGAGTTGGTATTTATGGAACACATGGCACTGGGTTTCATGTGAGCTTCCTTATTAGTATGCAGGATTATTTTCACTGTAATCATCTCTTTGGTAAGAAATGGTCTGTGTCATAGTGTATTTGGAAAAAGGAGTAACTTACTAGTGGTTGTTTGGTTGGCTGCTTGAAGGAGATACTCTCCTGGCTCCAGAAGATAGCTAGTTTAGAAGAAAATGAGAGGCAAAGGGAAGGTGGGAGAGCACCATAATAGGATCTTTGGCAGCCAACAGCTACCCATGTTCTCCTGAAACAATCAATCAGGTCTCAGTCTTAAACACTCTTCCAAAACATCTCCCTCTAAGTGGTATCATCAGGCTGCAGCAGTGTGCCATGGACAGCCCAGATGATCTTTCAGAAAGGGAACTTCCAGACCAAAAAAGCCACCAGGACATTTGGCAGCTTGGCCTATTTGAATAACAGATCTGCACATTTCACTGGAGATTGGCTACAGTAGTTATTCTGTCACTAAAAGAGATCCCCTGAAGTCAGAAAAACCAATTTTTTTTTAAAACATACATCTTCATACAATTACTGCTGAGTCAGAAACTGGTTAACTAAATTTCATTACTGTGTTGCATTTTTAAGATGACAGTTTTTCAATTCTCAGTGTTTTCATCTTCTAGATTTGAGTTCCAAGGTCACCCAAAAGTTGTAACTTGCGTTTGAGTAGCAGGTCTCTAAAGCCACCAAACTTCACAGACAGACAGCATCCCACAGTTGATTAAACAGTCTGGCAGGAGAAGGAAAAGCCACAACAGTCATGGGCAGTTTTGTAAGTTCTTGGGATTACAGTGCCATATCATGAGTCTGGCTAGAAACCCAGTCTCTGAAGATGTATTTTTGATTAAAAATAGCACTTGCAATTCACGGCCTTAAAACTCGTGAGCAGTACTGGATTTACCCTCATGACTCATTTCTTATCTCATTCTTTCCAACTCTGCCTCAAGAACATCGCTCTAGTTTCGGGCACCATTATGGACAAATTGAAGATAATTTAAAGGAGAGCATCACCAGTTGTGAAAGAGCTTGGATTTAGGAGAGGTATCAAAAAGCTTCATAAGCTTTTGCTAGCAAAAGGAATGCTTTACATAATGAGCATTTTTCTCAGTAAAAGGACCATTTTACCTGCTGCATGTATAGAACAGTATGCCCTAAAATACAGGCATTCTTCTTCAGCTGTAGGGAAGGGTGAAAGCTATCAAAGGGGAAAGAGTAATGTTAAAATATGCCTGCTGAAAAATTCCTAGATTTTTTTTTTCTTTGGAGTTATTCCCATAGCTATTGTAATTCCAAAGAATACTCCAAAAATATAATAAAAGTATAACCAGGTCAGGGATTTAAAGAATGTGGAGGTAGCCTGAAACAGTAATGTATGTTCCTTATTGTCAGACTTTTGAAGAGCACTTGCAAGCAGATGTTTGATATCTATTGGTATGATAATGAAAAGTAATTCCTTTGATGACAGAATCTAAAGAGAAAAAACAGTGTTTTATTCATAAATGGAATAGTTCTGAAAATCTTTCTTGTACTCTCAGGTTACAATGCGAAAGAATCTAACAAATAAGGTGAAATCTCATCAGTTTTGTCTATTAGATTCAACAAAATATTAAAAATACATTGTAAAGAACTATCTTGCTGTGATATTGAGGGAGGCTGGATGTTCACAGGATTCTTCTGTGCTCTGAGTTAAACTTGCCATCCACATTTGTGGATTTGACAGTCCTGCCTGAGATCACAGTGCTCTGGCTTCCGAAAAGTTGATCTGGCAAAAACCAAATATATGAATTACTTGAGGAGCTGAAAGAAGGGCAGCTCCTCCCAGAGATGCAGGGATGTTTGTGTCTGAAACTCAGGGCAAAAAATAAAGAAATGGCAGGTTATTACCTGTCCAGTGATCCTGCATGCACCTTGTAATAGCAGAGAATTGTCCTACTCGGTAATGCTTGTCCACTGTCCCATTTCCAACTGTGGCGACTAAAATACGCTGAAGAAAGGTATATTAGAAAGAGGCTGGTACGGTGCGCTCCCTGCCTTGGTCTGGCTTACCAGGTGCTGCGGTCACTGTTTTGGGGCATTCTAGATAGAGCAGATGAAGACTGGTTTAATAGCCATTAAAGCCTGCTCATTATGGATTAATTCAGTTAATTATATCAATTTTCAGTTACTAGGGTTCAAAACGTACTTCAAGTTCTTCACTTTTGGGTTTTTTTTATGATTATGTGTAAAGATCTTCCGAATTACATATTTGGCGTATGCATACCTGTGAACTATGCATGGATAAGTGTATGCACACACTTTTCAGCCTTTTTTACAAAAACAAACTAATCATTTTTATCAGCAATAGTCTTCATTGTTTCTGATCAGCTTGTTTGTATTGACCTGTTTCTCCTACTGTACTTATACTTTTGTTAGCTTATTCTGCTGGTTTCCTCTGCAATTTACTGCAATTCTGTTTCTAGCCGCGATTATTTAGACAAAAGAGAAGAGCTAAGACAAGCAAGAGAAGAGAGGTTTGTATATAATGCATCCGTCCTTCCATTTGGTTGTTTGCACTTTCTATATCCTTTACTGTGGAGCTGTCACGTATTTACATTTTTAACACTGCATGCACAGAACACTTTTATTCCAAAAGACTTCTATAAGAAAGCAGTTGTTTCATTAAAGTTCTTCATTAAAGAGAAAAATTAAGTCCAGCTGTAAGCACAGCAATAAATGACGAGCAGCAGGACTGGAGTGCATAAGAATGATTGATGATCTATCTTTTATCTATTTGTGTGGGAAAAAAAGCTTACTCCATTTGCCTCAGAAATTTGCCAAAATTTAGTATAGTTATAAATTGACTAAGCCTTTCTTTCTCACCCAGTGGATCCCAAGCTTTCTGGAGGGTCAGAAAAGGCAGCTGAGGATAAAGGAAATTAGGGTCACAAGCATTGCAAAACTGCAGTCACAGGCTGATGGAAATGGTTCTGACCCTCTCCCAGCATATTTTTATCTTTCAGGGCCAATTTTTCTTTGCCAAGCTCTCTAAACATCACTGAGTAAATTGCAAAGCTTAGCAGTGTTTATCATTGGGGTATTGTTTTAGTTTTATTTAAATAGCATATTTAAAGGGGCTGAGGGTTTGGGGTATTCTTTTCCTTTTATTAAATTTGATTAAATGGTTTAAAAGCTCTGGACTAGACTGGGAGTATGTGCTTATGAAAGCACATTTTTCAAGGAATACTCGATAAAAGACCTTTGCCTTTCAGTAGCTTCAACTCTACCTCCATCAGTAATTACACCCTGGAGGGAGCTCTTGTTTTTACCTGGAAAGTATGCACGCTACTGAATAAACAGTAGATGAAAATCATCCAGATTACTTCAGTTCTGCTTTTATGGTTCTCTAGAGATTTTTCTCTGGAGATGCTTTTGGATTGCAAAGAACTGGAATTTATCAAAGTATGAGAGCAGCTATCTCAGAAATCATTGTGTTGCTGTGTTTTGGGGTTGGGTGTTTTTTTGGTTTGTGTTTTTGGGGAGCTTTTTGGTTGTTAGGGGTTTTTTTTGTGTTGCTTGGAATTTTTTTCTTCCTTTTTTTCTTTTTCCTGCAAAATCCTCATACAGGAGGCAGTTGGTTTCTTTCCACTGAAGTCTGATCTGTTTGTAGCTGAAGGAGCTAATATTAGAAAATGATTTTGAAATCTCTTGACAATAAGTGGATGGGCTTTCCTTTGTCCTTCCAACCAAAACAATTACAAACAGTTTAGAACATTTTCTGAAATGAAACTCATCTGAACATGCAAGCATCATACACAGATCATAGCGGAGTAAATGCTTTTACAGCAAACATGCTTGTCAGCAAGATTTGAAACGTATTAGAAGAAAGCTCTCCAGCACTTTCAAGTTGTAAGGGAACACGCCAAGTAAACTGGAGTACTTTTGAGGAAGCGTTCACCAGCAAGATATCCCTGCTGTGCAATCCAAGGCAATTTTGCTGGTCAGTAGGAATGTGTCTTTATCCTTAGGGCTCTTTTGAACTGAAATGTTAAGTTATCGGTTCTTCCTCGGAAGGCGGAAAGACACATTTGCTTTGACAGCACATTTATATTGGAGAAACCTTTTTCAAGTTGCAGAAGTCTTGCACATATTGTCCATTACATTGGCTTTCTGCAACTATCTTTTTAACGCACACCTTTGCACAAGTGAAAATTCATTTCCTATAGCAAGTTGCATGTTGACTTGTCTTAAGAGAATGTATGGACTATAAAAAAATGCTATAGCCAAAGTTCTAAAAGCCCAGTTAAAATCTGGGTTGCATATATTTCCTGTGAATCAGTTTGGAAAAGTGGAAGGAGTTAATATTGAGCACACAGGAGCATTCTGTGTGCTATTGCATCACCCTGGAGCTCCAGAATAGAGGCATCCACTTTCCCAGTGGCTCTGGAGTGGTCTTGGTATGAGGGTGAAAGACTCTTGCAGTTTCACAGGGTCTGAATGTAACTCAGCAGCATTTGTTCCACATGTTCTTGACATTCAATGATTTGAGGCCTTTTTTTTACCTCGCTTGGTAGGGTGTTTTCCATTGGTAGTTTAAAAATAAGCTCAAGAAATGTGAGCTCCCAAGCTCTCCCTAGTGTGATTTGCAGCCCAGATGCTCTCCGCCCTGTGACTTTGTTGGTAAATAAAAATTTTGAATCACCTTCGGGGTATTCCTCAGAGACCTAGAGATCTCGCAATGATATATTCATCCACTTGAAGATGATAAGTGGAATGTCATGTTCATGAGGTATACCAAATGGATAGCCCACAGAATTTCAGCTTTTCTAGAGAAGTATCAGCATAGCTGTGATGATGTCGACAGATTTCTAAGATTTAAAGGATCATGGCAGTATATACAGACGCAATGTGTCAATCCTGTAGTGAAGGAACTACGTCCGCAGTAAAGCAGTAGGATGGTAGCTCTTCATGAGACCTTGTATATTTGATGTTGGCATTCATTCATTGTTAGAGAGATCAGGCAGAAACAAAAAGTAACCTAAATAAAAGTCATTTATCAAATGTGAAGTGTTAATAACTATTTCTTGGCTACACTGCTGTATTTGCTTATTAGGCTGTCCATTTGATAACTAGTTTTGCTGATGTGCAGCTATGAGAGTTGCTCTTCTGGTTCCCTTTTTTCTTTCAGTATAATGAACAGATATATTTTGAGAAGGCACATCTTGATGATAGACTTCTGCTTTGCTGGTCGGCTGTGCAGTATACAGCTACAGAAGCTAAAATGTTAAAGCAGCTTAAAAAGAGCTGACTATAAAACATTGTAGCTCCCCCTGTTATAGAAGGATCTGTCCAGATTTCTGTTGTACTCTCTTGGCAAACTGGAAAACCCTCCTCAGCTGCAGCCAGCTGGTCTGTACCTGTTGGAGCTAAGTGATTGATTTTAATGTCTCTTTATGAGTCTGAAGTCCCATCTGCTCTACCTGTGGGGAGGGGGAAAGCACAATATGTAAGTGACCAATGTTGAAAGAAAGACTGGCTTCATGAGCTGTAACACTAAGCTGATGCCAGTGAAAGGCTTTCTCCTCTACTGAAAAGGCAAGAAATCATTCTCGAGAATTGGCTTCATGTTAGAACTGTAAACAGTTCCTATTTTATAACCATACAAGTATGTGGCTTGTTATATTTTCATCCAGAGTCTGTAGGGGTTCTTTTTCTTGCTGAATTTGTTCAAAGCCTGTGCATGCCTCTGGAGGAATAAAAGAAAATGAGTTTGTTCTTCATTACTGCTGTTTGCAATAAAGCAAATGGCCTCTGAAAACACAAGGAGTGCTCTTCAAAGACACGTTTTTACGCTCTATATGGATGTTTGCAAATGTGCATGCGTGTGTGGCTGCCATATGCACTAAGCGTGTTTGTTACCACATGTGGTAACACAGACTTTTCCCTGCCAGCTTTTGATGCACCCTCATACACTAATCTGGGCTGTCAATGAGGCAGAAGGGGGGAGGAGTGGTGTTCCCTGTTACAAAGTGTTTACAATGGTGGGTTATAGGAGAATGACCAGAGTGTTTTGGGGACATAAGCAGTAGTCTTGATTAACCTGTTTAACAGTTCACTTGTGGGTAAGACAAACAGTCTAAAGCCCCATCCAGCTGTAGTCATGAATTTATTCCTTAGCAAATAATGGTGGATAAAATTAGCAGACATCTGGAAGAGGCACATATTTCAAAGTTATTTTGGTCAAAATGTATAACGCACACTATGAAGAATATGATTGGTAGCTGGTCTTAATAAACAGTTAGTGAGTTCTGCCTGCCTAAAATGCAAAACAGATGTATCTTTGTTCTTTTAAAGTGACTTTGATGAATAAACTACATGTGACGTCAGGTACAAGCTATTGGATGTCTGAGTCCGGCAGAGAAATTTTTTAGAATAAAAAAAGAGAAAACTTTCCATTGTAGACTCCGGAGAGAACAAAGTGAATTCCAGTGCATTGCTCTCAGAGCAAATAGAAGCAGGTTCAGAGCCTTTAGATAGTCAATCCAAACATTTATTATTGGTATTATTTTCAGGGAGATCTGTTTTTGTCTGCTGCGCTAAACTGTTTCCCTCTCCTTGCAGCAAGTCTCAGACTTTGTCTATTTGCAACAGTATTAAGGGGCTCTGGCTTTGGAGGGTTTTTTTTTCCTTTTTCCTTTTTTTTTTTTTTTTTTCCCTTCTTTTGGATTTAATTCCCTCCCGTTTTGTTTTGAGAAAGGGAGGGCTGGGAAGAGGAGGAGGGTAAAGGAGGAGGGTGAAAAGGAAGGACAGGCAAATGCTTCCAAAAGGAGAAGGACTGGGCAGACACAATACCATATCTAAAGGCTCTTTAACTCTGCTGGGTTTTGCTTTTGTCTTGTCATGAGCAATTTAACATTTTTCAGGGAAATAGTCTCTGCTTCGGTGTGCGTTTTTTGTCAGATAGAGCAGGCAGGCAGTTTAGTGCTGTACCCCGTGTGTCAGGAAGTCAGCTCATTCTCTGCAGGTGTTTCATCCATAAACACGCATCAGCCACAGACTTCTTTTTCTTTACGGAAACCCTCTGGAATTTAACTTTCAGATACAAATACTTGGAGAGGTTGGCAGCAGAGGAGTATGAGAAGGAGCTGAAGAGTCGGAGCGTAAGCCGAGGCAGAAGTGAGCTGTCCTTGAACCTGAGATCTCCTTCAGCCCCATCCTCACCTGCCCCATTGTCACCTGTACCCAAGTACGTCAGCCCAGCATCCATAGAGTCCCAGGAAGAGCTGAAGACCCCTTCCACCCCTTGTGGGACCCCTCAGCCTTCAGAAGGTAAGTGAAAAGGAGGGCAGGGGAAAGAGCAGTGGTTTTATCACAGTTTCTTTTGGGCTAGCAGTGCTTTTAGATGCGTGAGTCCAAGAATATAACCTCTGAGATGCCAGAGTAAAGGGTCATCTTGTATTGTTTCATGCTGTCCTCTTAAATTTCCTCTGTTTTTGCATAGATTTGGATATCTTCTAGTCTACTCAAGCAACAAACAGACTGCTAATTGGGGCTATGATTTATATTACCATTGTCTTTTGCTATTAGAATGGAATAATTGGAAAATAGAGCATACAGAGGGTCTTAATTTTAGCATCATGTTCCTTGTATATTAGAAGTTACTGAATACTAGACCAATAACATTCCTGCCAACACATTTTGCTTATGTGGATTCTCTGAAAGAAATGCAACAGATGAATGCCAAGATTATAATAACCTTCCAGCAGAGCAAAGGCTGAATGGGACAAACTGAAAAGGTCTCGAATTGAAGGCAGGGAGGGTGTGTTGGTTATTTTTAACACCAACAAAAACTCTTAAAATTGTAGCACAAGTAGTAAAGGACTTAAAAGAGACCACAGACAATTAGTAAAAAGGAATATATAATTAGTGTTTGCATGGTTGGTTTGCTGTCGTATAATTTATTGGTGTGCAGAGCAATACTTTTTGTGTGTGCACGTCATTCTGCTACTTGCATCATGTACCCCTCCTTCAGTCCTCAAGAAACACCCACCATACAGATTTATATTTGCGCCACATGATGTTGCATTAACATTGGGAGCTAGCATGCATGTTGAGGGTGAATTATCACCATCATTCATTTTTATTTGATTTGATTTCCTGCTACATGCTATAGGTGATTAATGTATTTGTAACCTGCACTGCTTGGTTTTATTGAGTGTTATGGCTGGTAGCATGCTATAAAGCAAGACAATTTAAGAAAAAAGTTACAAATACAGAATGTTGCGTATGATTATCTTCACTGTACTAAGTAGGTGAAGTTTATTTAATTTAGTTTTATATATTTTCACAATTATATTCCCAGTTTTCTTGTCTGGCACCTTAAAAGTCTCAGTGGAATCATTTGAACTTAAAAAACATGGGCATTTTTCTGTAATACTGTTATTAAGAAACATCCAGATGCTCTTTTTTTTAGTACACTACTGCTTTTAAAGCAAATAAGCTGGATTTTTCCACCAGTTGGGTTTCAGAGCTGGGTAGGGAGCAAAAAACTCCTTTAAGATGATTATTAAAACATATTTCTCCTGGAAACATTAAAATAAAAATGTAGCATGAAATGGAGCAGCACAATCCATTTGGAGAATGCATTTAGAGCAGGTGTACAGGGCAACTTCAGGCAGCCAGAATATGGCAAAGCATTCAACACGTGGGTAGGCAGGACGTCACTACTAAAACTCCTGGCAATATCAGCTGCATCAGAGGGCAGCACCTTGCAAGTTGATGGCAAAGAGAGAATGTACGGACAGGGCAGGATAAGCCTCCAGCGAAGAGCAGCTACAGGCAAATGGCCAGGTTGGCACCAGGACAGGGTCCTGAAATCTGCATACTTCAGCAGGAGCTGTGGATGAGGAAGGATGCTGTTTCAGGCCTACCAAAACCATTGGGAATGTATGAAGTAACGAGCGTGTGGGCAGGGCAGGCTCACTCATCTGGAGGTAACCAGATTATTGATTATCAGCCAACAGCTGGCAGGCTGATTTTGTGCCATGGCCTCTAGACTATTATCCAAGTTCCTTATGCTCCACAATGATTTAGAATCTCAGCTTTTACTATCTTTAGGAAATGTTATGAATCCCACTTAATAGATAGAGAAACTGAGGCATTAACTTGCTTAAGCCAGTTGTTGGAAAGCTGAAATACAACCATGGACAGAATCCAGATTACTTGTACCCAAAGCAGTTGCTTTGAACATGGGGGTCACCATCTTCCCAAGAAAGGATGAAACTGCAGAAACAAAACACTTCCTTGGTTCTGGGCTTAAGGCCCTCCAAAGACTCTGCAAGAACGGTGTTAATGGATATGTGTTATTCATCTACAGAATTCAGAACTTGAAGTCAAACGGGAAGTGTGTTCTCTAATAGCAAAATTTCAGAGTCAGATTTATTTTATGCCATCCAGTATCTACTGGACTTAAGAAGGAAATGGATTTTGGCTGTGGAACTTTGTCCCATGCTGTTAAACTTCTCCGTATCATTACTCAATATAAAAATCTGGAATTACTGAGCTGAAGTGTTTTCTCATATAAAACAATTGGTTCCACTAAAGTTATCAAGCCTTGTAAGACTTACTCTTGTAAAACTTGGGGTATGGCTTTCAGAGGAAATGAAGGCAATCCCATAACTGCAAAGTGGATCTTAATGTGTTTTTTTTTTTTTTTTTTTGAGAGAGCTACTTCCTCTTTTGTAATTTCATTGGAGAATATTTTATGAAGAGCACATGTGCAAAGAAGCACAATAACCAAGACATCTCTGAAGTCAGTCAACAAAGGAATTGGAGATGAACCCTTCTCTTAGAGAAGCCGATTTTTTAGCACTTGAGGAAGTAAGCAGGCCAACCCAAGTGCACATTGTGGACAGTAAGAAGCCTTCTGAACATATTACTAACTGAACAAAGCTCAAACACAGCCTACAGTATGACTGGTGAAAGCATTTCGGTAAACGGAGAAGCACCAGGGTCTGAGGGTGCAGTGGGGTCATTGCAGCCCCAGTTGTAGAGCCAAAGGAACCAGAGTACAGGAAGTCAGAGAAGGAACTTGGGTGGGAGACAAAGGAAGATAATTTCTGACTTAATGTCGAAAGAGCCAGTTCCCTACTGGTAATCACTCTGTGCTAGCTTTTATCATCACAAGGAATGGGCAGAAAAGATTAGGGTGGGGGTGTAGGGAAAAAGAGAGTCTGTGATGAATTCATAGCAAAAGAATTCCTGTGTTGGAGGAACTGAAGGGAGATTACCACCAAGACTTTAAGCAATGCCAGAACAATTGAACCAAGAGGGCTTCAGGTAGGTATAGCCATCTTCAGACTTAGTGTGTGTATCCTCGGGAGAAACTTAGCGTATGTACCTTCCAGCTCCAAGTACAAAGCTGATCAAATAAATAAAGCAGATGGTTGCCTAATCTACTACCCTCGCAGGGGATTAGATGTAGACGCAGGGGAATGTTTGTTCTCTGAGGGGCTTATAGGACTATGGGGTTGAGGTCTTACCTGCAGGTACTAGGGATGCAACATCTTGTGTCTGCTTCAAAGTTTATTTATAGTTGAGTATCAAAAGAAAAGTCACTACTCTCCATGTCCCTGTATAACATTATAAGCCCATAGCCAAATTTTTCAGAAGAGAACAGCTTGCTGTCCTTTCTAACCTCTCCCTCAAAAGAGGGCTGTCACCAACATCTGATCAGATCGCAAGCGATCAGGTTGCTAGGGCTTTTTATGATCAAGTCTTGAAAATGTCAGAAGATGCAGATTGCACCATGTCTCAAAACAACAAAGTCTTTACACATTCTCTTACACTGTCTCTTTTAGTAATGAGGTTCTTGAGAGATTTCATTCTTCTGAGAAGTCTTTGCATTTTTTTCCAATAATACATTTTTAGAGATCAAGTTCTGGCTAAAAAAGAAGAGGGCATATGACTAAAAAATTAGTCCTTATATGCACATTCAGTTTTCTTCCTCCTGATTAATCCAATTGCAAATGAAACTTCTGCTCATTTGGTTTAAGGGGGGGGGAGAAACTAAGCCTTGGGAGAAGTGTGAAAAATGGCATTTGCAGGTGAAGAAAAATTGCCTCTACTATTGAACTCCTTTTGTCTGGTATGAAAATGGATCCCATAGATAAGAGACTAAAAGTCCCAGCTCATTTTCAGTAGGCCACCGCCAGGCTTTCAGCGAGAATTGTATTTTTTAACATCTTCAGAAGTCCTTATAATAGCATCACAATGGATTACTCAATGGAACTGCAGGTAATGGACACAAGTCTCACTTGCTGGCTTGGTTATTCTGCTAGTCATTACTGACAGATTTGATTTTTCAACTGCTTTTTTAAGGGAAACACTAATGGACTTAGCTCACTATTTATAAGTTATTTGGGTTATGGGTGGATTGCTTGATATTATCCCTAAAGAGAGAGAGACTGGAAAAATGGAGAGAGCAAGTGGCTGGTCTCTTTTCTCAAGTAAGAAGTGATAGGACAAGAAGCAATGGCTTCAAGCTGCGCCAGGGAAGGTTTAGATTGGATATTTGGAGCAATTTCTTCACAGAGAGGGTGAACAGGCTGCCCAGGCAAGTGGTGGAATCACTGTCCCTGGAAGTGTTCAAAAAACATGTAGATGAGGACCTCAGTGACATGGAATGGTTGGACTCTAAGATCTTAAAGTATTTTCCAACCTATTTGATTCTATGATTCTATGAAAATGAGTATCAACACATCCTTCTTTTGTTGTAGAAGTGCTTAGATTTTGATACTCCTTGAACTCAAAAGATCAGCCTGTGTCAGTATATTGCTCTTTACTCTTTGTTATATATTAGATTCTGCTAAGATACCATATATTTCTGGTATGTGTGGAATATTCCTTGTTTGAAGAATATCCAGAATTCTTTTGAAGAATAGTCTCTTTTTCCCAAGCATTCCTTACATCTCCCCTACTTTATCCTATTGAATCCTTAGTGTAGCTTCTTGACAATGAAGGTGCCACAAACATTAACAGTCCTGACCACATTTTAGTCAGTTTCTTTCTCCACCTGAGCTGTTACAGTTAACTTTTTTGGTTATTGCATGACACTGTTTCTAGAGAGAAACATATAAAATTCATATGAAACCATTATTATTTTAGGATGAATTGATGGCAGTTGTATATATGGACCATCACAGCATGGCAAGCTCAGCATTTCATGCTACAGTACCATGTTAATTCCATGAACTCCTGAAGGATTCCTAAGCTTCCATCTCAGTTATATTCAAATCTTGGCTTGACTTTAAACTGTTTTTGTGCTATACCTACACACTGACAGCTGTGGTCAGAAGAACACCACTGGGATTCAGAGTGTCTGCCAGCTTCTTGCCAGCTCTCTATAATTTTGATTTTCTCATAGCCAATGTCAAGCGTGTAGCCATAGGTAAGGTACATTTAGAGAGACAAAGCATGTGCAGAGCTGCTTGCATTTCTAAAATTAGACTTTTAGATGCTCTTTATGTATAAGAAAGGTAGGCTTCAAATTGGGAGTATTTCAAAACATCTTAGAGGGATTTGAATGAGAATGAACTGTATATTAAACATGTACATTTTTCATATATAAATGTATTATACACATGTATGTCTGGTTATTTATCTAAGTATTTAAACATTAAGCATTTAAAATCAATTGTGAAAGTGTAGAAGCTTAGCTCCAGTGAAATTGGTGGCAAAAAAAGCTTTTGCAATTTTATATACTTAAATTATATGAAATTAAGTGTAATAATATGGTGCTGAAGATGTGTTACCGAAAGCTAGCTTAAAGACATAGGTGTTATTGTAAAGATAAGCACAGACATTGCTAGAAATCATTATTCTTTGGGGGGATGTCTCAGAAAATAGTGTAGGCACACAACATGAAACATTTAATAGGAGGAAAAAATAAGTATGGCTTGGTCATTGTAGTTTAGGTACCAAACACACAATTTAGTACAGACGGAATTTTGGAAGTATGCAGAACTAACATGCATGCCCATTTTCATCACTCTTGCATGGCCATTTTGGTTTTCAGAAAATTGTGAGCTGCTTCATGTGAATATGTGTGGATGCTTTTCAGTTTCTTTGCAACATGCAGAGAATATTTGCATGTGAAAATCTGCTGTTAAAGCTCAAAGGCCTAAAGGTGAATGAATTTCACTGTCAGTGATAAAGCAGGGAAGAAGAAACCAAGTTTAGTATCAACAGTGTTTGCTTTGTGACAACTGATAAAAGGCTAAATATACCATACGCCAATCAATTGGAAATTGATTTCTGCCATATGCCAAGCAGTTGGAAACTTTGTTCACTTTTGATGTGTCTATTCTGAAGTAAATGTGCATGAAAAAACATATGGTTTTTGTCAGCCAAAAATGTGACAGTGCCGTTTCCAGACTGTGCCATTCAACTGTGTTAATAAAACTAATATTTGTACTTTCTCATTGAAGTGTTCCTCATCAGGTGAGAAAAGAATTCTTCCAGAACCCAAAGAAAATTCAACCAAAACCCACAAACACCCTCCTTTTTGCTTTTTAAAAGATCTCTTCCTTACTGGCTCTGTCTAGGCACTGAGTTGTCAATGTTACACTCAGGTGGGATGCCCATTTTCTGCTGATTGCTTCAAATCCTTATGTGTGTCCAACACTCCAGCTGTGGATGTATAAAAATAGCAGGCTGGCTCCAGACAGCAAGTGAGGGGGATTGCCAGGCCACTCTCATGTGCAATGCTGTCGTCGCACAACATTCATCAGTCTGTTGCTCTTAATGTTCAGCATGCCATGGACTTGCTTTTTATTTTCTTTCTGTGAAGCGCTTGTACAACTTTCACATCACTTTCAGAGGGGTGAGCCTGAGACAACTCCGTTGTTAAGTGAATATCTTTCTCCCATTGTTCTCTTCACCAGTGAGTGCCAGTGAACCTGAACCAGAGACAGAGACAGAACCAGAACCAGAACCAGAACAGGAGGCTGAGGCCAAGCAGGGAACGGAGACACCCAAGGAAATAGAGACTACAGAGGTGGGACCAGAGAGTGAGGTGGAGCAAGGACCAGAAAGAGAGCCAGAAGAAAGTGCAATACTCAGTGAAAAAGAGAGGCAGAATGAGGAAGTGAATGAAAAAGACAACTGCTCTGCGTCCAGCATATCCTCAGCAAGCAGCACTTTAGAGAGGGAAGAGAGAGAGGACAAGTTAACCAGTGACAATGAAACTGGTAAAGTGAAGTTTTTTCAATAATGAAGGGTTTCTGGTGTAGAAAAATGTTTAATTAACATCTCTGTTGTTACGTAAATTAGCTAACAAACCCTTTGCATCTATGTAAGACTTTCTGCACCCTGACCAAGTCTGGTCTACTCTCTCCTTGTAAATCACAGACGGGATGGGGGTTCTATGTTTGAGCGACTGTAAGGCCTTGATGAAATGAGGTTTCCTTTGATTTGAGACAATTTTCTTCTCATAAGACAATATATCGAGTGTGGAATCATCATGTTGCAGCAACTTGTATCTCTGGCTCTCAGAGAATCCTCTACACATAAAAGAGTAAGACAAGGGGTTGTGCTGAAATAAATTGTCATGAGATTCCAGATACCTTTTCTAATCCTTTTAGTGGAAGAGAAAGAGCAATGAGGGCTGGGGTGTTTGTTCCTTCCCTCCAGTTCTCCCATCTTAGTTAGGTTTCAGAAAGCAGAGAGAGATACATTGGAGCAGCTAAGGATATGTAGCCATCTTTAGCTGGTGTGGAGGAGGCACATGAAGTAGACCTCGATGGAAAAGACCATTTCTGCAGTGAACAGTTGTTCTGTTCAGGTGCGCCACCAGGCACCTGTAAAGGCCCAGCCTAGAAGTCGCCTTAAGAGCCAGCTTTCTGCCTGGAGAGATAATGACAACTAGTGCTTGTCATCCAACCCAGGCAGGGAGGGAGTGAAAGGCAGATTTTGAACATTTGATTAATTATTCTTTTCCCCTTTTTCTAGGGAGGTGAAGGAATTTAATGTTATTAGGGCATTTCGTTTCCAAGTTTTCTTAGGGCAGAACAGTTGAGTGCATTGTTCTAAGTTTTCTAAATTCCAGATAAGAAAACAATAATTACTTCACAGTTTGAAATTGTCTTGATCTTCCCTGAAAGAAGAGGGATAACTCTGAATCACAAGGATTACCTCACAGAGATAAAGGGATTCTATAGGTACATGGCAAATAAAAGACAGGCTAGGGACAACGTGGGCCCTCTCCAGAAGCTATTGGGAGAACTGGCTACCCTGGATTTGGAGAAGCCTGAGGTTCTTAATGACTTCTTTGCCTCGGTCTTCACTGGAAAATGCTCTGACCGCACCACCCAAGTCTTGGAAGGCAGACACAGGGACTGTGAGAATGAAGACCCTGGGCCCACTGTAGGAGAGGATCTGGTTCGAGACCATCTTAAGAACCTGAATGTACACAAGTCCATGGGACCTGATGAAATCCACCTGTGGGTCCTGAAGGAGCTGGCAAATGAAGTTGCTAAGCCACTGTCCATCATATTGGAAAAATCATGGCAGTCAGGTGAAGTTCCCAATGACTGGAAAAAGGGAAATATAACCCCCATTTTCAAGAAGGGAAAAATGGATGAGCCGGGGAACTACAGACCAGTCAGTCTCACCTCTGTGCCTGGCAAAATCTTGGAGCGGATTCTCCTGGAAGGCATGCTGAGGCACATGAAAAACAACAAGGTGGTTGGTGCCAGCCAGCATGGCTTCAATAAGGGGAAATCCTGCCTGACCAAGCTGGTGGCCTTCTATGATGGAGCTATGGAACTGATGGTCAGGGGTAGAGCAGTTGATGTCATCTACCTGGACTGTGCCAAGCATTTGACACTGTCCCACATGACATCCTTGTTTCTAAGTTGGAGAGCCATCAATTTGATAGGTGGACCACTCAGTGGATAAAGAACTGGCTGGATGGCCGCACGCAAAGAGTTGTGCTCAATGGCTCAATGTCCAGGTGGAGACTATTAACGAGTGGTGTCCCGCAGGGTTCGGTGTTGGGACCGGTCTTGTCCAACATCTTTGTCGGTGACATGGACAGTGGGATTGAGTGTGCCTTCAGCAAGTTTGCCGATGACACCAAGCTGTGTGGTTGGGTTGATACACTAGAGGGAAGGAATGTCATCCAGAGGGACCTTGACACGCTTGTGAGGTGGGCTGATGCCAACCTGATGAAATTTAACCATGCCAAGTGGAAGCTCCTACACCTGGGTGGGAGCAATCCCAGGCCCAGCTCCAGGTTGTGCAGAGAAGCGATTCAGAGCAGCCCTGCAGAGAAGGACTTGGGAGTGTTGGTCAATGAAGAAATGAACATGAGCTGACAGTGTGCGCTCGCAGCCCAGAAAGCCAACCGTATCCTGGGCTGCATAAAAAGGAGCGTGACCAGCAGGTCGAAGGAGGTGATCCTGCCCCTCTACTCTGCTCTTGTGAGACCTCACTTGGAGTATTGTGTGCAGTTCTGGTGTCCTCAACATAAAAAGGACATGGAATTGTTGGAACAAGTCCAAAGGAGGGCCACGAGGATGATCAGGGGCCTGCAGCACCTCCCATATGAAGAGAGGCTGAGAAAGTTGGTGCTGTTCAGCCTGGAGAAGAGAAGGCTGCATGGAGACCTCATAGCAGCCTTCCAATATCTGAAGGGGGCCTATAGGGATGCTGGGGAGGGACTCTTCATGAGGAACTGTAGTGATAGGACAAGGGGCAACGGGTTCAAACATAAACAGGGGAAGTTTAGATTGGATATGAGGAAGAAATTCTTTACTGTAAGGGTGGTGAGGCACTGGAATGGGTTGCCCAGGGAAGTTGTGAATGCTCCATCGCTGGCGGTGTTCAAGGCTGGATTGGACATAGCCTTGGGTGGCATGGTTTAGTGGGAGGTGTCCCTGCCCCTGGCAGAGGGGTTGGAACTTGATGATCTTAAGGTCTTTTCCAACCCTAACTATTCTATGATACTGTGATTCTGTGATTGTACTGTTCATGTTTAAACCCCATCATTTTTGGGGTTTTTTTGGTGGTGGTGGTGGTGTGAGGAGTTTTCCTGGGAAAAAAATTTATGGCACAGACAATTAATGCCATAATCTTATTCTAAATTTGAGAGCTAATTTTTTTTCAACCAGCACTGAGATTGAGTTTCCTAGAATGCTATTGTGGTCTTAAATAATGTAAATGGATATATATGTAGGAAAGGGAAGGGATGTACGACAGATGAAGGATGTTTTTACACTGTGGCATGTTCCAAGATAGTCCAAGCGCAAATAAGGGATAACAGATTATAGGGTTTTGCACTCATCTTGTTAGCTGTTACTACTCTAAGTGCTTATATGCTTTTTTTAAAAGCTAAGAAATGTGCACTGTTATTGAAAAACCAGCATCTTAAAATTTACCTATGTTACCAGTAGACCAAAGATTTACTAGGTTGTACTATGTAGGAGGTCTCATGTAGTGAGTTGTTTTCTGTCTAGTAAGTGAGGGGATTCGGAAAGCAAACGAGAGCACTTTCTTCAGCAGTTCTCACATTTCCAGCAAGCAGTTTGCCATTTATGAGGTGGCCCATTTGTTCTGCCCAAAAGCATTAAGGACAAACGAGTAAAGCCTTCTGTCCTGGCTCTTCCTTCATTAGCTACCCTGCCGAATTTGGCTTCCAACAAGCCATGTTTCTCCAATGATATTTCAAAGCTTAAGCTGTGGAGACGAGTGCAGAAGAGGCCACCAAGGCAGCAAGAGTCTTCACTGATCTTTCATCAGCTAGGGCACACGGAGGAGCCTTGGAGAAGCCAAGTTGGAGATTTTGTCTGGGGGAATTTTGATGAGCAGTTTTGCAAAGGGATTAAATCATGGAAGATCCCAGCTGCTGAAACTGAGTGCGGGTAGGTCATGAGGGATTTATAGGAGGGATTTATAGGAGGGATCCAAAGAACAAATATTTGAAGGAAAAGCTGGGAGTAGGGGGAAATCCTTGGGGAGGCTTAGCAGGTAAAATTTGTGGTGTGTGGAAGGAGTTGTCACATTGTCTAGCGAAACTATATCAAAGACAAATCTAAGAAACTACCTCAGGTGACAAGTCTTGATGAGAAAGCAATCCCATAGGTAAGGTCTGAATTAAAATAAGCAGGTAATGGAAGCAGTCAACCCTTCTTCAGGAAAGCTGAAAGAAACAGTTCTGGAGGTTGTATCTTGCTGAAGAAAGAGTCTTTCTTTTGTTTGGGGTTAAATCTCTGGACTCATCTTAAAATGTTGTTTAGGTGAGAGTGATTGCTGTCCATATGCTTTGTGCTGTGAGATCCATCCTACAACTTGATGTGGTGTGAGGGGTAAGCAAGAGCTGTGGGAACCTGAATGTGGATCTCACCACGGGGACACCTTCTCAGAGCACAGGAATAGATAGTAAAAAACCAACTCAATTGAAGAAAACCATAGAAGATGTTTAAAACTCTAGAGTATTAAAACAGGTGAAGAAGGGGAGAAAGGAGAAACACAGGTAAAAACGAAGTTTAAGAGAAAGGGCAACTGATAGGTATAAAGGAAAATGTTTAACCCCAAGGGGCAAAAAAAAAGGCAGGCTAGCAACCAAAACAAAATGTGTTTAAGAAATAGAGTTTATAAAAAATACATTAATAAAATGTGTAAAGACTATGGGGAAAAGAAGGAATCCCATACAGGAAATGCAGTAAGTGTGCAGAATTATCTTTGTTAGTGTTTAATCATTTCATATGATGTCCACTGGAAAAAGAAGCACCATACTTTTTAGACACCCTATCCACATTGGTTAGTAGTATTATATTAAAGGAAATCTAGTCACAGATTAGTCACTTACATCATTTATTTTTACAATTTGACCATTATAGTTTGTTATTTATGGTGCTGTCTCAAACATGGTATTTTGCAGATTGTTGTTGAGAAAAGCAGTAGTCAGAAAAATTAAGCTTCATTACAGTGATGTTAAATGATTGCGATGTGGGAAGAAGGCCATTAGGCTTTCAATGCCTTCATATATTACAGAGAGGGTAACAGTGGTTGATGATGAGCAGCATTTTCAAAGCTCTTTTGTAAAGGTGCTCATGTTTCTAGAAATAACTTTTAAAATCTTGCTTATGCTTATACCCCCTAAGTTACCCTGAGAGCTGTACCATGGGTATGCAGCCTGCTCGGGGGTTCAGATCCCTCCCAAGATATGCTGGTTATTTTCAGCTCCCATTCCTTTGTTGAGAATTACTCCCAGCCCATCAAGATTGGGCCATGTATCAGCACTCTCATTTACTTCAAATTTTTTAAAGCTACTGCTTGCCAAGTTTCAGAATAATTGTGCATGTGTCCCCCCATTTTTTCTGGTGGGTTAAAGAGTGTTCTTGGTGCTTTGGCTCCCTCCACTTGACTCTTTCTGTCTGTGTGTGTGTGATTCCAGGTCCATGGTCACAGACCATTCAGGATGCTGGTGTGAATGAACAGTGCAGCAACATCCTCAACAACAAGCGGTTTATGCTGGACATGTTGTATGCGCATAACAAAAAACCCAAGGATGAAGAGGAGAAGGAGCTGGAGGCGAAGGAGGAAAAGAAGGAGACGGAGGAAAGTGAGGAGTCACTCACTAGCCTAGCCAGTAGGATCTCTATCCTTCAGGCCACAAAGCAGGCCAAAGACGAAAGCGTCAAAAAGATGGAAATTGGAAATCTGGACAACCAAGGCAGCGTGAAAGCCTTTGCAGAAAAATTCAACAGTGGTGAGCTGGCCAAGGGGACAGCTGTGCCTGAAGATGAAATCAGTGAACAGGTCTCTGAGAAAACTCCAGCACAGCCAAAGAAGGAATCTGACTACATCTGGGATCAGCTCATGGCTAATCCTAGAGAACTTAAAATCAAAGACATGGATTTTACAGACTTGGGGGAGGAGGATGATGTAGATGTGTTGGACATGGATATGGGTCCCGGGGACTCCCTTGTTCCCCCTCCTCCACCTCCACCTTCCTTTCTGGGTTTGCCTCCTCCACCACCTCCCCCACTGTTTGGATGTCCACCTCCACCTCCACCCTCTGCTAATTTATTGGCTCCTCCTCCACTGTTCAGCACTCCTCAGGGTTTAGGGTCACCCCAGGTTTCTAGGGGTCAGCCAGCATTTATAAAGAAGAAGAAAACCATCCGTCTGTTTTGGAACGAAGTACGGCCATTTGAGTGGCAGTGTAAAAACAACAAACGCTGCAGAGAATTCCTGTGGTCGAAACTGGAACCCATTAAGGTGGACACTTCCAAACTGGAGCATCTCTTTGAGTCTAAATCCAAGGAACTGCCTGTCACAAAGGTACAGCTCATATTCAGCTTGTTATTATTTTGCTATTGTGTTGGTATTCATTCTGAGTTAGATCTACATGATTTATGTTGTTTATATGAAAACGGTGGAAAATTCTGGTTCTCTCTTGGCCTATGATGGATGATATTCCATTGCCTGAAACTAGGAGATGACTTTAGGGTGGTGTATGTGCCAAGCTGCCCTCCTGTCTCAGGTCTGTTGGTTTTGGGACATTAATTCAGGTGGGGAATACCAGCACATTCTACATTAGCTTGTTTGTGGCTGAGTGCCAAACTAGGTATTGAAATCTGAAATATTTTCTGTTACATTCATATAAAGGTCACGGCACGATGATTCATATCTGTGAATTTGACAGTTCTTCACTTGGTAATGTTTTCCTAATCATTACGTGGAAAGGTTAGAATACCAAACTGGCTCTGCTGCAAAGAGCCTACACATGCGCTTTGTTCTGAGAGATGGATTTATCAGCTGGACCAAGTTTACAGCTAAACTCTGCAGGGGTGTTGGGTTTTTGTTTTATACTGTCAGACAGGCCTATTTTAGATCCTTATTTTGTACAATGTGGCTCTCCAGATTTTAGGATAGAAGCTGGCACAGGAAATACCTCTGTGGCTAGGGTTCCCTCTTCCTTAGTATTGTTATAAATTCACAAAGGCTGGGTGACATGGCTGTTGAACATTACACTCAACAACAAAAGGGAGACTTTTATAGTTACACTTAGTAGGAATTTGAAGTGGCATTAAAATGTTATTAGCTTAAAGTTTGGTTTTCATGGCTACATAAAATTCTAAGCAGAATAATCAGTATCAAGGAAGCAATTTTTTTTCCAATTAAAATGCTAGTAAAAGATGTCAATCTCTCTTAAATAAATCACTTATATGTTTTCTCTATATGCCTATATGTTTTATAGTGACACAAAAACCCATCAGCACCTTGAATATTTTACTTCTTTTTGGCTGGCAAAGTTGTTTTCTGTGTTATCTGTCATGTATATTATTGTTTGCTGTCATTTAGGGAGACTGCATGTCTCACAGTAAAAGTTCTCTGTGTCACTTGTGTGGGTTATTAACACAAAATTTTCTAATAGTCCTTCTTGAACTTCTTGGCCAAGTGGAAACATTGCAATTTGAACAATCAAGCCCCTCATTAAGTGCCTGACAAACAACAGGTGTATGCATAGATGGCTTGCATAAATCCTGCTGTTGTTGTTCTTACCTGACATAGGTGCATGTAGGTCTGAAATGTATGGCATAGCAGCTCTAAAAACACATATAGTTCATTTGGCTGAGATTAAGTTCTTTCTCTAATTCCTTTTCTGCTGAGGAAGGAATGCTGGTGACGTCGTGGTGTGTTACTCCTCATCTCTCTGCCTGTAAATACAAATCTGCCACAGATGGTTCATAGATGGAAGGAATGAGAGCATTTTCTCAGATCCATAAAACATTTAATTCCTTGAATTGAATGTGGAATGATGACATGTTTGCCATTTCCAAAGTTTAGCTTTGTGCTAAATGCCAGTATTGTAATGGATCTCTCTGGATGACTCTTAATCTTTTCTTCTCACCCAAGATTTTGATAAAATGTTAAATTGTTGGATTTCTGACATATTTACCTTTGCAGTCATTAACTGTGCACATTCCCAAACTACCTTTGGCCATTTTCCCTTCCTCACACTTGCTTCGCAAACCTGCCTGATGCTTTGGCTCAGCTTTTGGCTTCTGGCTGGAAGATGAGTGAGCAGGTTTCTTTGAAATTAGTACAAGTCTGAGGAATTATTTAAGTGACTGCTTTTCTCTTGGAGACTAATAACTGCTCTCTGCATGAGACGTTATACTTTTGGCTCTCCTTCCACCCTGTCCCGTTACACAGACATTGAAGTCTTATTGTCTCTGTAGGGAAGACAATGGTGACCATGGAAGACCATAGTGGAAGTCTACCCTAACTTCTGAGACTCCTGCCTGGTTTTAGAGAATATAAACAAATACCTTCCAGGGTAGGAGATGATCCTTAGGTCAAGTGAGAGTGGGAATAATAATTAAGCAGACCACTGGATCCATAAAAGACTTGAGGTTTGGTACGAATATTGCACTCAAATTAGGATAGCTCTCGCTTTTTCCAGACTGCTTGGTTTATTTCCAGGGAGTACCTTCCCCGTTGTGTCTAGTTTCTCCTCTCCAATGGCTGCAATCCAAAACAGGTTTATTCTATAATATTGTAAAGTCTGACTTCACAGCTCAGTTCAGCTGAAGAAAAGAGTGCAGAGCGACAAATCAAAAGTCAAATCTCCATATTTCATAGCAATAGATGGAACTAGGAGCATGGAAAAGTAACAGTACAGAAGGATGAGAAGAAAACCAAAGTCAGGGGGTATGTGTTGGGGGTGGGGGGCTGGAGGGTGGCTCTTTGTTACACATATGCTCTTTCATACAGCTGTTACCAATTTTACTCCAGTTTCTAATCCTTCACTGTGATTTCCACAACACACAGCTATAAACAGCTACTTCCTGGCTCATGAGAAGTTTTTCATTAAACACAATAGACTGCAATAAAATAAAGGGGATTTTAAGTTGTAGGATATAATATGGGACTTGGGGAGAAGGGGGGCTGGGAGGGGAGATTCTTGATTTTAGGAAAACTTATGCCACACTGGACAACTTGCACAATGATTATAGTCAGCAGAGCGCCTTTAGTTGCAGAACACTTATTTTCTAAATACAGGACCACAACATTATGCTTGTAAATAGAAAGAGTGGTCAGGTGTCCTCTCCAAGCCAGTCTAGCATTTCTTTCCTTCTCACTCCACCAAACAAAGCACTTCAAAGTGTTTATTTTTCTGTGAGGAGAAATGAAAACACACAGACACTATTGAATCAACCATGGTTGTTCAGCCCTGGGTTGTGCATGAAATTATTATTTGCTGATTCATCTATACCCTGTGGGATATAGTGATCCATCATGTGCCCACAGACATAGAAACTAGTAGAAGGAAAAAATTAAGGCATATGTTTTCACGTACATGTGTATATACATGCCTAGATACATGTTCCTTTTGAAAACATTTATTGTAATTTGGATAAATGCCAAGGCAACTCATAAATGTGGACCAGAATTTCTGAAAAAGATTATATATGTGTATCCTGGACAAAATCAGTGGCAGCTGAGTGATTCCATTTTAAACTCAGTGCTAAATCCTTGTTAATTGAGATAGAAATTAAGGAAAAAATGCCATCTGACTATTAAGAGATTGCCAATTTTTTTCTTTATTACTGAGATGCAGGTTGTTCTGCAAATGTTAATGAAGGAGATATTTCTGACGATGCTCATATATAATTGCTTATTTATATGATCACTGGAAAAGCATTTTAAATTTTCCTATATTAATTAAAGTAAAGAGGCCTGGTTTAGACCATGTGCTCATCAGACCACAAATCACTTTCTGTGGGATGATAAGGGTTTTTAAGTAACCTATCTGGGCTACCCAGAAAGCAGAACAATCTGGCCAATTAGGTCTTGTAAAGATCTAAATTCATTGTAATTGTTAGCTCATTGCAGGAGCATTTGTTTCCCACAGATTATACCACCTGATATATTTGTAATTCATTTTGCATTTACAGTTAACAATATAATATTCAGAAGTTCAGAGATTACATTACGTACTGACACAATAAGATATAAAATTAAGGGCTCTAGTGCACTGTTCCCTCAAGCACTTGAAATCATTCTCTGTTAATGAACTTGTAAAGCCCAGTCTGAAGTCACCTAATATTGCAATAGAAATTAGTAGGTGTATCTTATTTTAGCAGGCACTTACATGTGTGCAATTTAATTGCAAACAAAAAGCAGTTGTTTTCCTAGTGTTGGGGTGGTAACATTCATAGTAGTAAAATCTTTCTCGTTTCTTCTTCCTTTTATTTATTTCGAAAGAATTTGTTTGTAACTTAGATGTTGTCCCCAGAATGGATTTAAAATCTCTTCTGCCCCTGTTTCTGAAGAGTTAATTACCCCAAAATCTTATATTCCATATGCAGTTATAGCTCTGGAAAATACCTACATGCATACATCCCCTGTACAGCTCATCTGTATTTCATAACTCACTGCTAAGTAGCAAGTGCGCTGTTGCAATCTTAGTGATCCCAGTGGTTAGCATCATATGTCCCCCAAATGAATGTCTCTCTTGTCAGACTTGGGAACCTAAAAACAGAGCTGCAGATCTGAGGCTTACTTACCCATACCGCATGTGGGAAGCCTGAATTTAACTCCTTTCCCCCAGCCTTTTCCCTTCTGCATAAATTCTTTGGAGCTGTGTAATTCTGTGCTGAGAAAGACAAGGTAAAAAGTGGTAGTTTAAAAAAGGCTTATGTGTAATACAGACTCAAGAGGAAGCATTCTCTTGTGAACCCCACTTGTTTTTATGCGGCCTTGACCTCTAACTGTGGTCCTGAAAATGTGATTAATGGCCCTGAAAGTAGAAATGACTGCTTTAAAGGAGAACTTACATCTCAGATCCTTCAGGTAGCTCCTGAGAAAAAGAGGACTCTTTTACTCCAAGAAGGGAAAGTTCAAGAAGGCTTCAGGGATGCTTTTAAAGGATTAAGAGAGCAGTTCTGACAGAACAGATGTATAAAAACTGAAAACAAATTTTGTCTTTGCTCTCCTAAAACCCTGTTTACTGTAGAAGTGATGTTTAATTTTAAAAACCCCAACCCACTTACTACTTTCAGAGGTCATACCCATGTGGTAGTCCCCAGCTCCTGTGAAGTGCACTTGCTTTCAGTCTCATTTGCACACAGAACTTGTACCATACCACATTAATCATGTAGGTATGATAAAAGTTCTGGGCAGGGTGCTATGACCGGTGGGCAAACCTCTTCCTGTGCAGGCAAGGAACTGAGCTATGCCAGAAAAAGGCATCTGTTTAACGAGAGAGCATCGTTCCCATAATGAGCTGACCCACAGCTGGAGGTATTTTGGTTGAATCATGTTTCCTACCTTCGTTCTTCCAATGCAGAAACAGCACATAGACCTGACAGTAGGGTATGTTTTGACTTGGGGAAAAGTTTTGTGGTCTAAAAAGCAATCCTTAGCACAGATGGAGAATTTGTGCTTTCATTGTTGTTTATACTGGAGGTAAGATCCAAAGATTATGTCTAGTCTCAAATAAAGCTTTGAAAAAAGCAGAAGGGTTGAAACTGTTCTGCACCTATGAAGGGTTTGACAGACATATCATTGAGCAGTAATATAGAACACCCTTCCTCTGGCAGCCAGAGGTCAGAAAACCATGCCAGTGTCTCCAGAAAGGCTTCTACAGCTGCTTTGCCAGTGCCCAAGTTGGATTTATAACACAGGAGAGGACTAGTAGGCAGCTAGGAGCCACCCTATCTGTTTCCCATCCAGCCACACAGACGAGAGAGGGTCAGTGGCCACTCTGGGTTGACTCATCCAAGGGGTAATTGAGCCCCAGAGCCCATCAGCTGCCCAGCTGCTACCGTACTGACCCTGTGGCAGAGCTGCTGCCCATCAGAGACAGCTTCAGGCTTTTTTCAGACAGTCTCCTGCCCCAAACTGCAGTGTTCCCAGCCCTTGCAGGCACTCCTGTGTCTCAGGCTAGCTCTGCTTTGCACAGCATCCAAGACTGCATTCAGCACTCTGGTTAAATATTGGCAGCTCACGCTGATAACAGTAAGGATGTGGTAGAAGAATTCAGCTTTTTGGTTGGATATAAATTAATTAGATTTGCATCCAGTATCATCACCCTTGAGGAGGGGAAGTCATTAGTGAAACGAGTGACTTTTTCTTCATAAAACAGGCTGGAGGAATAATATTCTTGTTCTCTTCTTTACCAAGAAAACTGCTGCAGATGGGAAGCGACAGGAGATCATTGTATTGGACTCAAAACGAAGCAATGCTATTAATATTGGCTTGACTGTGTTGCCCCCTCCCCGCACTATCAAGACTGCTATATTGAACTTTGACGAATATGCCTTAAACAAGGAAGGAATAGAGGTAAGGAAGAATAGCCAATGTCTTCAAGTCTGTATTTTCAATGTTTCCTTTACTTTTTAATTTTTTTTTTTTGATGTTGTACATGATGCAGGCCAGACTTTTCTTGCAAGAGGGAAAAGGGGATTTATTATATCATGACTGAGCGTTGAAACTGGTCAGATCAATGCAGTGTGCTCAGAAGCATGTA
The DNA here is from genome assembly GCA_028858755.1 of Ara ararauna. Classification (NCBI taxonomy): domain Eukaryota; kingdom Metazoa; phylum Chordata; class Aves; order Psittaciformes; family Psittacidae; genus Ara; species Ara ararauna. Next base: position 70,416,046 of record CM054377.1, on the reverse strand, counting down.
GTATTAACAGATTGGGCATGCTTAGTAAACACAGATTCTCTTCTCTGTTTGTGTCTGAGTAACAATGGTGTTAATTGCTGTCAGGATTTTCAGAGTATTGTCTGTTCCTCTGGAGCTTGACTGAAACATCGTGTGCAGCAAGAATAGGCAGGGAGTTACTAGGGCTGATGCAACTGGTACAGGGTTTAATAAGGTTCATGCCCAGCTAGCTGTTGGAGTCATTCTAGATTGTGTATCTAATGGAAAACAAATACAGTGACTAGTTCTGCTCAAAATAGCATTTTTGTGTTACTGTTGTTTGAAGAAAAGCAGTTGTTATAAAGATTACAGATGATGTAATTTTTACCATTGCATTTTGACTTTGCAGATATTCTTAACAAGATCCAAGATGAGCTCTGTTTGTCATTCTTTTTATCAAAACATTTTTCTTCTATGAAGTGTAAAAGAAGCCTACCGCTCCCATTTTTTTTCATTGTAGTTGCATTAATTTCAGATCTTTTTTTTTAACAAGCCTATATCATCTAGTAAGAGTAATCTACTCAATTACAAATCTCAGCAAGTTGCTGAGGTGCAGAGGTTATGTGTTGATTCACAGTCACCTTTTAGTGGTTTAGTGCTGTGCTTCATGATTTCTCCCTTTCTGCCTTCATGTGCTGACTACAGAAGAAAATGAGAAAAGCTGGCTGGAATGGAAATGGAGTTGCCAACAGTTACATGCAAACGAAGTGCTTAAGGCAAAAAGATTGTTCTAGCTAGAAGGCAAGGTCTGATTTATCCCTACTAGAATGTAGTTTCTTCCCAGAGCTATATTATTTATTGGCTACATATATACTTTACTCATATTATGAAGGTGACACATCAGGCTAAAAAAGAAGCTTTTCATGACTCAGCCCATACGCCTACCAGTGCAGTTTGCAGTACCAAGCTCTAAAATGTTGGAGAGAAGTACCCCTCCAGCCGAGCCCAGCTCACAGACCACCAGTTAGATCTCAGTGCTGTAGGTGGTGTTACCATACAAAGTCCAACATAAAATGGATGATACATCTTCCATGCATTATCTCTTTTGATTTGTGTCCTTCTCTCTCATGCTTAACAGAAGTTCAGCTGCTCTGCCCAGCTCACCCTTTCTAGTACTGACATCTGTAGCTGGGCTGTCCATCTGTCAACCACCTGTGGTGTCCACAGTTGTGAGTGCCTTGTACCACACCACACCCTGCTTTGGGTGGCCTTACCATTAGCTACCAAAAACCTGTAATTTTTTTAAAAATAGATATGCAGGTAGCTTTCAAATTGAAGAATTCAGAAACCAGGAAATGATACGCTGTTGATATACTTGCCCAGTGCTAAAGAAAATGGGTTTTCTGAGTTTTGAGTCCACAGCTTGAAGCTAAGAATGTGAGTAATCCTGATGTGATCATTCAGATATTTAAAATAAAGAGAAAGGGTAAGTGGAGCACAGCCCATGTACTCTGCATCCTGAAGGGTGAAGCTTTTAGCAGATCTAACATGGAGCAGGACACCAGCAGGGTAGCAAGTTACTTGAGCCGTCTTTTGCCTCAGCTGTGAGCTCTGTGCTATGCCTCTTTCTGAGGACCATTGCCACTGTTGTGTTAGTGTGCGCATGGCTTTAGGTCTGCACCTTGGTGGATAAGTACAGATTAAATGGTATATTAAGACTGACCTTAGTGATTAGACATTTAGCTCTCATAATTAATCCATACTTGCTTTTTAACTTCAAATATGTAATTAAGATTGGAGAAAAAAAAATCTCCAGGTATTTAAAGCCCTCTATACCTAAGTGTGTTGTATGATTTTAGGCCATATGTTTGAAGTGGTTAGGTACTCCTGAGCTTTGAAAAAGGGCAGAAAATGGGGGCATGGCGCTAGAGAGGCAGATGTAGTCCATTTAGTATGCAGAGCAGGCACTGTTAGAAACCTATTTTCAAAGGAATACACAATGTTTGTCTGCAAGCATGCCTCAATTCAACTAGAAAATTTTTGCCACCTTACGTTTGCCAAAGTGGTTGTGTTTTCCTTTCTTTGAAAGCTTGGCATTCATTGTGTTTAAGCAACTTGGAGCTTGCTGCAGGAGAAAGAACTGCCTGCTTAGCATGGATGAGGGCGTTCTGTGAGCTAAGCAAAAGAGGCGAGCTTAAAAATCTAAGTACCCAACTGTTGTGAAGTGTATCATGGGCAACAGCAAGAGTAGGGTCCACCAAACCAGACCTTGGCACTTGTCTTTAATAAGAGAAATGAGAGGGTCCCTCTGTAAAGTGTTGTTTAGTAAGCAAATGTGGATCCAAATTAATTATACCAAAGGGTACAATTCATTTAGCAGAGTAAAATTGGGGTAATGCCGTGAGGAAATTAAGGTGGATTGCTTTGTTCTTTACAGTTTTGAGATCCTACAGAGTATTGATGCACAGGTAGGTATAGCTTTTAGTAAAACTACTTGAAATTAAAGCCCCGGCAATTATGCTTGGCCCTTCATACCCACATTTGTTAAGTAATTTGAAGCCCAAGTGTCTGGAGTGGCTAGATAGCCCACAGGGGTAAAAAACGGTGAGAAATGAGAGCCTGGTGGTAAAAAAAGCAGATGGTGACATGTATAAACAAAAACAACATTTGATTTTTGGAAACTGTTATCATTATTTAAGTTTTGTTCTGATAGTCACTGTGGTACTCTGGCATCTGCAGTTTCCAGTTTGTTTAGCTGAAGCTTTGTAAAGTGTGATGGGGACTCAGTGGTGCCTTGCTGGCTGTACACCCATGGTCAGTGTATCCCTACCCTAACGAGTTTCAGACTTTATTGAAAGGAAAAAAACTACACTTGCAGTCCTTGCAGCAAACCAAAACATCTGCTATAGTTTTTGTGATCAGCAATGGTGTGTTCATGTATTTCAGTGGAGAGATAAGAAAGGGGAATAGTCTGACCAAGGCAATGGCTGTCAGTTCTCCATTTTACAGGGATGGCTGTCGGGCATTTTAGATTAAATCCCTTCTAGGAACTGGTGAGAATTGAAATAAAATTAGTGCAGGTAGCCTCACTTGCTGTGAGTCCTGACCTTCATATACATTTGTATTTTGTTGGAGTTTCTACAGACACTCATGTGTCTCAATAGCTGCCTGGAAAGCTGTAGTGTGAGAGCCTTTTTGGAGCTAAATCATCTGCCAAAGCCTGCCAAATATCCAGCAAAATACCCAAGGTGTATTTATTTGGTTATGGGCCTCAAGACGCAGAAAGCTTTGAACCCAGCAGCAGTAAGGTATTTAGTTTACTAGCTTTTTTCAGGCTCCTATTCACCTGGTAAGGGCAGCTGAAACCAAATATGAAAGCCAAGGCACCCCTGCAGCCTCCTCATCACTAAGAAGCACCATTGTCTCTTGAAAGAGATAACTTGAGCACATAATTTCATCAGAGGCTCCAGCCTATTTGCAGTCTCTGGTTAGGTGCTTCTTTGCATCCCACACTGGGGCCTGTAACCCTCAGGCATATGGGGTTTATAAATTTTGCCCTGTAAGGCTTTCCTCTTAGCAATTTTTGGAGATCATACATCAGGGTGGCTGAGTCCAAGAAATAAGCAGCTTGATCACTTTGTTGAAAGATAAGCAAGTGGCTGGGTCCAGCAGTCCAGGAGCTTCAGGATCCATTATCTCATGCAAACGGGATCTCCAAAAATTGGGTTTTTTTTCTACATGAAAAGATTTCTGCATTGGTTTTCCTCAGAATATTAATCTCTCGCCCAAACGGTTATGTGAGAATGAATAGAGGCGAAATACGTATATCCCACGTATTAGAGGATATGAGCATAGAGTTTGTTGATAACCAGTTCTTCCTTAATTGGTGTTAAGAATGCCGTACTTGGGAGAGCATTTTGAACTAATGATTAGATTCAAAGCCATTTGTGATTTAATGGTGTTGTGGTTTAAGCCTTTCAGCAACGCAGTTTTCTCGCTCACTCACTCCCCCCTCTTTCTTTTCCTCAGTGCCAGGGGGATGGGGAGGAGAGTTGAAAGAATGCAACTCCCACAGGTTGAGATAAGAACAGTTTAGTAACTAAAGTATAACACAAGACCACCACTGCTACCACCAATAATAATAATGACAAGGCAAATACAAGGAAAGAATACAATCGCTCACCACCTATACCCAGCCTGACCAAGCAGTGCACCCCCACCCTTCCGGGTCTCTGCCCTCCGTTTTTACATCCTGGGCATGACGTGCTGTGGTATGGAATACCTCTTTGGCCAGTTTGGGTGAGGTGTCCTGTCTCTGCTTCCTCCCGGCTTCCCCTCCTCCCTGGCAGAGCATGAGTCTCAGAAAATCCTTGGTCAGACCAAAACATTACCAAGCAGTAACTGAAAACATGGGTGTTATCAGCGCTGTTCCCAGGCCAAAAGTCAAAAACACAGCGCTGCACCAGCTACCAAGGAGGAGAAAAATGACTGCTGCTGCTGAACCCATGACAAATGGTCACGTCAAGTGCCAGTAACCTTCTGCCCTGCTGTGTTTTTATGCTATTTTACTGTTGGTGATGTTTAAAAAAATAATAAAAATAATAATAAACTGGCAGTTGGTGTACTCATCAGTTTCCAGCACTGAACAAATGGCTCAAATTAGTCACAGGTTGGAAGTCAAGAATAGGAGTATTTTACCACTTGCACACCAAAGATGATGACCAACAGGATCAGAATTATTTGCCTGAGCCGATCAGAAGTGCTGGTGAGTAGGTCATTGTTGTGGGGTCAGTTTGCACCCTGGATGGTGTGAGACCTGCCAGCAGCTCTTGTTCCACTGAAGCAGGGCTTTCAGCAGCAGGGGTGATCCTTGGCAGCTGGCACAAGTACAGGCTCTTTCGCTTGGCATTTTCTGTTTCACATACTACAGTACGCAGCACAGCAGCCTTGCAGCAATTGGACTTGAATGCTTTTTGTCAGCTCCATCTGGCTTGTGGTGTTTACATAAAACTCAGGGAGGAGGAGAGTCACTTTGGAAATAAAGCTTGCTGTTTCACTACTCTCTTTAAAATGCCCAAAAGCAGTGCAGTGTCTCTGGAGGGAAGGCCCTGCACCACCACAAAATACTTGTGGGATCCCTGGGTAGCTGCCAAAAGTCCTGGTTATTTGTAGGAGGCAATTGAAAATTACTGCTGAAGTGTTAGCCTTCAAAAATGCATCAGAAGCATTTTTGCATCCATCACATGGCTACTGCTAGACTTCCAGTGTATGGATCGTATGATCCTGTTTGCATAGGCTCAGCTGAGAGGCTGTTGGCTTCTTGTTGTTGAAGCTAGGAGCAGGCAGTAGGAGGCCTGACTTCTTCAGAGGACACTCTGCAAAACCACTTTTCTTATGAGTTTCAGATTCAGTCTCACTTTTGTATGAACTTTTTAGATGAGGATTCGTCAAGCACTGAGAAATGCCCTAAGGCAGCTACTTACAAATCTAATTTAATGTTAGGTGTCTCCTAATAGACAGATTTCAGCACGTGTGGGTGGATGGATGGATGAATGGGTGGATGGATGGATGGATGGATAGCACATACTAAAATCTATCAAGTGCTTTCAAACAGTCATTGAGAGGGGAAGGAAAAGCGCCAGAATATATTGAAGAATTTTCTTCCTCTTCTTTTTTTTTCTTAGAATGTTAATTTATTAAGGTAGAAGCTTGCAGTATCCAAACAAGGAGGCTTTTTTAAAGTTTCTTTTTTACTGAAAGGCAAAGCCAACATTAACAGAAAGAAAGGCTTATTTGTGTTATGGAAGTCAGTGTAGGAAGATGGACAGCAATACAAATGCTGTGGCTAAAATTAAATAAGTCTCACTTCAACAAATTAAATATTATCTGCTAGCTTAACTCTTTGTTCTTTGCCTGATTGACCAGGAAAAGTCCCTTGCTCTCCATGCTTAGCTCTAGTGCTGCACAAGCAGCCAGATGAATAGCAGTAGGGGAAGGGAATAGTTGTGTTACTTTGATCAATTGGCTATGTCCAGTTCTGGAACAAGGCTGTAGTTTGGATTGTCATGTCTTTGGCTATGTTTTTATTATTCTCTCCTCCCCTCCAAAACAGCCGCTATCATTATACAAGACTACAGCAAAAATTTGTCACTCCTCAGGCAAATAAACTAAGTTGTGTTGAATATCTACTGCTTTGTTTTAATGAGTTATTGATCAGCAGGGTAAAGACCTCATCTTATCTGATGCCTTTATAATGTTTTACTTTTCTTTTTTTTGATTTTAAATGCATTTATTATGTTAAAAACTAGTTAAGAAGCGATACCTTAGAGAGCAATACTTTGAGGAGAAAAGCTGCTACATGTAATCAGCATGCAAAATCCAAGAGTGAAAGGGAAAATTTGAATGTTTTTAGCCCTACCAACAGCAGAAACTGAAAATAATGCGATACTTTTTCATCAATATTTTAGACTTCTCAGATCAAAAGAAGCCATATGTTATGCAATGCATAATTCAACTTGAAATTCACTGTGTGTTCCTTGGGAAGTTGTCCTCAGTTCAGCTGAAATTTTGGTGGAGGGACCAAATAAGCTGCAATAGTTGTCATGCTCCATAAAACCCAAAGCAGATTGAACAAAAAGTAATAGATGTTGATAGCAGCAAGGGACAGGAGTCTTTGAGTTATTTCTGCATACCTACAAGTGCAGTGAAAGTCATAGATATTGAGGCTAAAATGGACCTTAATACCTAGTCTGACTTACTGTAAATCACAAGGCACAAAGTTGTACTCCTCCTACCTTCACTTCTATATATACTTTGCAGAAATGTGTCCAGTTTTTACTTAAACATATGAAAGCTGAGGGGAGCAGTCCCAACCAGCCTGCCTATGTCTGCTTCCATGTTTTATCCCATGATTATGCTACTGAGCACAAATGTTTTCAAAAAGCTTTTTAATACAGATGTGTTTTTCTGCAAACTGCAGGTGGTTGATATATCAGGCCTTGTTCTGCTTTCTTGTGCAGTGGGTTAGTTCTTGATGCTACAGAACTGTCCTAATTTACCAGCCAGGGACTTGAGAACTTCTAATGCTATTGCTATGAAGTCACCCAATGCCCAGCCCTTGTGCACTTCTTGGCCCTTCCAATGACACCTGCCTTTTGTCTCTCTTCACAGAAAATCCTGACCATGATCCCAACTGAGGAGGAGAAGCAAAAGATCCAGGAGGCGCAGCTGGCAAACCCCGATGTCCCCCTGGGCAGTGCAGAGCAATTCCTTCTCACCCTCTCCTCCATCAGTGAACTCTCTGCCAGACTCCAGCTCTGGGCTTTCAAGATGGACTATGAGATAGTGGAAAAGGTGAGAAAAAAGCAGGGAGGCAGGGGTGGAGACTGTTTGGAGGCTTTGCTTTAATCTTTCGCTGACCTTGTTGTTATACAAGTGTCTATTTTGAGGAAATGGTAAATGGGTCACTTCTGTTTCAGTGGCCAACCAGGAAACAGCTAAAATGATCCTTCATAACCTGTTCCTCTTATAAAAGAAAATTAGAGATTATGTCTTCCTTCCTTTAATTCGTCAGTAATGACATCGAAACAAAGAAGAGGGCCAAATCCTTACCACATCTTCTCCAGATATTGTTATTCAGGAAATTCTTACTTCAGAGCAGTAAGAATTTTTCTTTAGATAAAGACTGAATGAGGAGTACAGTTTCAGCCTTATATCTTACAATGAGAGTATTGATCTTACATCCATTTGAACTAAGGGAAACACTATCCATTAAAGTTTTTTCTGCTTATAACCCTCATTCAAAGTTATAAACAAAAGATAAGACAACCTTCAGGGGTTTTCTGTTAAGTCACAGGCAGTTTTTGCCACCTTCTTCATAGATGGCATTTATTCAGATAACAATGTAATTGCATTGTCTGTCATGAATGATGAATCCCAGATAAACATTTCAAAATGACAATGTATAACTTTGGGGCATAGGTGAAAGAGAATGAAACTCTAGGCAATTTCAGCTGCTTGCTGGCTTTCACAAGCTCTTTCAGCAATCTAGCACAGGAACCTCATCTGGCTGCACTTCTGGTGCATAGCCCATGCATTCTCAAGCAACTCTTTCCTGTATATAATAATATTGTTTGTGTGCCTGTACATATATGTTTATATTAAAATTCAGTATAACTTTGTGTGATATGGATTCTGAGAGGTGGAACTCGCTTCTGAAAATGCCTGATGTTTACCTAGCCATGGTTATTTCATAAGGTATGCAACAGTGAATTGACTCACAGACGATACTGTCAAGATTACTCTACCTCTGCTTAATTTTCTTAGATTTTAGGAAATGCAGTCACACTAATACTCAGGATTTTTCAATTGTGACATTTTAGTCTTAGACATTCATATTTCTGACTTGTAAAATTTAAAATATTTGTATCTAACCTGAATGCTTTTTTTATCATTAGGGGTTTTTTTTTGTCAGTTGGCTGTTTTAGGGGCTTTGGGGGGGATGGTTGGGTTTTTTTCTCTGCTACAGCTATTTATTCTGCTTTGAAGTTACCACAAGGCTAATGTGTTGCTTTCGTATAAGCTGAGTTAGCTGTAGTTGTTAATCTATGCATATACCTAGGATATCTATCTTCCTCTCAGTTAAAAATAATATTTGAAGCACTGCTAAAAACTGAAGAAATTTTTAGTTTTCCTGTTGCTTCTCCTATAATGTTTATGCCACAAAGTTAATGAATTGCCAGCTAAAATCCATGTAGAATGGATGCTAGTGTAAAATGTCTCAAATACCTAAATTACTCAAAGAAGTGATAGCTGGAGTGAAGATAGGACCAGTATTTTTGTCGCTATTGAAAGGTAGAGAGGCTAAAGTACAGGACTTACCATAAAGTGGTGCAAGAAATAGCATACGATAACTCTGATAAAATAAGAGGAGCATGTGATAAGAAGTCTAGCAGACAAGCAATGATAGGACAGACAGTTTGGGTCTTATTTCAGTGAAGAGGAAGATATGTGGTCAGACATCAGAGGTAAGAGAGAGAGGGTGCAGTTGAGTGTCTCCAGTAACAAAAGTTTGAAGTCAGAATTTAAATTCCAGGTAACCAATAAACATAAGCATCATTTAGACTGAGATAAGGTACCATGAGCATATTCAATTAAAAAATTAAGTAGTCTGCGTTAATGATTATCATAATAAAAGAGTCTCACGATCTGCTAACTGTTTCTGTTCTTGAATCTATGTTTTTGCAGAAGATCCATCTGCAAATGGGCAAACCCTTCATGAACCTTAGGTGCCAAATCACTCAGTTTCACAGGCTTTGTAATGTTTTCGTCCAACATCTGCTTGATTTTTTTTAATTTATTTCAAAATTAGGAAAATTCAAAATAGTTCAGAATGAATGCATATTATTTATTGAGTCACACATATATTTTATGTAAGAATTTAATGAACCTTACTATTATTTCTGTGAAGCTGGAAATTTTAGATGGACAACACCATGAAATACCTGAGTTGTTTGTGTCAGGCTGGAGTTCTCATTCATGAGACTCTTTTGCTCATCATCTGAGAGCAGAGTTTTGCCTAAGCAGGTCTTAGCTCCATCTCTATCAACCTGAAGGAAAATCAGCATGAAATTGTTCAAGAAAAGGGTTAAGTGAGGTATTGTTCATGTCTGTAGAAAAACTTTCTGTGCATAGTGGAGTAATCTTTCTTGGACTGAATTTAATTAATCAAAGCAAGTCAGAGTACATTTGCAGCCTCAGTCTGTGTGGGATTGAACTGAATGGATGGTCATTCTTTGGTCTTCAGAAAATAAAAAAGAAAGCTCTTTTCCAATCATCTGTTTTATAATGTGTATACTGTTTTAAAACATTAATGTGTACCTAAGGTACTATATACCTACTGAGGGTTATCAGTGGCACAATAATTGTTCTCACTATAGGCATAGACAAAAGAGCTTCAATTTTAAGTCTTTATTTTCAGACTTTTGATTGCTCTGGAAACTTACACTGTATTGCTGCCAGTTCTTTGTACTAAACTATTTATGATGTGGTGATGTAAAATTTCAATGTCTCAAAGAGAATTTAAGGGTCTCAGAAAAGCGAATAGAATCCTTATTTGTCCTAAATCAGATTTTTTTTTTCTTAAGGTCAATCTGGGCACATATATCCTTATTACTGACACCTTTAAAGGATCATAAATTAATATAAGCAGGTGTAGAAAAGTAGAAACTGTAAAGAAAACTACTTGCTTCAGTTTCTCTTCTGAGCAGAAAGATTATTCCTGACTCTAGTCTCCCTGGAGGCAGTGTGCTAGAGAAATAAGTGTTCAAAAAGATTGTACTTTTGGGAGATGCATCAGAGCTTTTTGAGTTTTACAGTATCATCTTAATACTTTCTGTTGTTTAAAAAGGGTATGATAATTTATGCAGGCCAGACTTCATTAAATGCAAACATGGCAAGTTACATTTTGGTCATCTCAAAGTTCTCATCCCAACCAAGACATTACCCTTCCCAGAAAAGCAGGACATGAAGTTGTATAGGTGTAGTTAGCTGAACTTTATACTAGTGAAGCAGGTTGCTAACAGTGCATATGTCAGATCAGCTGTGCAGAACATGTGCGCTATATCCTCCCTGCCCCAGGACCAGTGGGTTCATTACACACGTATGGTTGCATGTGCATCAAGCATTCATCAGGTATTATCAGATGTCTTGCGGCTAGAAATTCTGGACCAATCATCAAATTTCATTCAAGTATAATTTTTAGGTGAAAAATAAATATGTGATAAATAAGGATATGTGGTATCTAAGGATATGCGGTAGCTCTGCAGTATCTATCTACCCTCTTTATATAGAAGGGGAGTTTTATAGGAAGCAAGAATAGGTATTTCTTCTGATTGTACACTGGTTTGTGTTGGGTTTTAGTGCTTCCAAAAAATAAAAAATAAAGATTATTTATAAATGTGTACTATATGCAACATAGTCTAAGCTTGTATAACTTACATGTAAATAGCTAAATGAAGGGCTATAGCATGGCCTGGTTTGGTTGCCTTCAATGTTATCTTTTCATTCACCTTCAGAATATTTTGAATTAACCTTTAAGGAACATTTTTTTCAACAGGTTGCAAATTGATACAAATAAAATAGTTCAAAAGCCTGTGTTCAAAGTACAGATGCAGAACAGTTTGATTTAACTCCATGATGCAACAAACAACTAAATCAACCCCGACTTTAAATCAGTTCAAAGAAATATATGCAGTAGTTTATCGATTTTAGTTTTAACTTAATAAAGTCTTGTATTATTTAGTACCTCTTCTCTGATATAAAAATTACTTTGCTCACTATGCCATCTCTTAATTTGTCTTGAAGTTGCCATATTTCTTTCTCTTTTCAAGGGATGAATTGTTCTTTAGTCACTAGAAATGTCTGTTTCTTTTATCTTTGTGCTCTTATTTATGGTATAATAGCACTACAGTTGTGGAATGATCCACTGTATTTCTCTAAGAAAGTGAAGTTCTTGGCTATTTTGCCTCTTGGTCTGAGTTAACAGCTTAATTTTGGCTTCTTGGCTCATAAAAAGTGTTATAATTTGGGAAAAGAATGCTGCTCAGGGATGCTTAGGATGGTATTTGGAGATAGAAACAATGTGAACTGTTACTGTGCATGCAAGATAAATAACGGCGGGCCTCACACAAAGACATGGAAATAAGCTCTGTCAACTCAATTACCCTCACTCTCTTCCTTTGAACTCTCTGGTGTGTAGTTCACTTCCCAAGGTAATGGAACAGAATTTATGTTTTCAAGCCTTATCAGTTTACATACCTGTACTCAGATAACATGTGTGAAAGGAAGATGCATTGAGTTCAAAGATTAAAATGAGAACACTTGTAAAGCTTGATGTTTACAGTAGTGGGTTTCGGTTTTTTTTCAGTTTTAAAGTCACAAGCACAAAACCACATCTAAAACTCAGAGGTGGCCATCATTGGAAGAAAGTTCTAGGGTCAGGCTACAAATGCCAAGTTTAACTTTTTTTTATTAGTTTTTCTAAGATTAGAAACTATATAAGAAGCTTTTTTATCAGTTGGGGCAGGAGGGTGTTCATGCCTGAAACTCCAATGCAGAAGCCCCTTCTAGATTTTCCTTCCTGTTTAGAATCACAGAATAATCCCCAGGACAAGTAAGGCAATTGCATACGTAAGAAACAACATTAGGAAACTATTTTATGGTTTTGGGGTTGGTTTTTTTTTTCTGTCTTTGCATGCGATTTATTAGCTGGAACATGGAAGAAAGCCAGCACACATGGGCATTTTGCATTCTGCAAGATGCCAGTTCAGGAACATTTTGCAGTAATTAATCTAAACCATAGAATTAAAAACTTAAAGCAGCAATAGCCAACCACAGCCTTCACTTTCTTGTTTCTCTTCTCATGGCAGGAAGTTGCAGAGCCACTACTAGACCTGAAGGAAGGAATGGACCAACTGGAGCACAATAAAACTTTGGGGTTTATCCTTTCTACTCTGCTAGCCATCGGCAACTTTTTGAATGGAACCAACGTAAGTCTGATATCCCAGCATTTCACCTGCACTTTTTTGCCTCAGAAAAACAGAAGTCAAAACCATTATGACAGTTTCAACCCAGTATTTATTTTTAACCAGAAAAATAATCTGGAAAAAATAATCTATTTTGTCTTTTTATTGTGTGTCAGGTTGTTTGCCTCTTTTAGTATAACCTCAAGGAAATGTGGCTCTAGGCACTCTTCTGGTATAACTCCCTTGAGTTTAATATTGATGGTTCCCATTCTAATTGTGAGAACTGTATCATCAGTAATTTCACTACAGATGCACTGATTTTAGGCCTATTCTTCAACAATTTAAAAGTTCCTTCTCCTGTAAGACTCTTCCTCTTCTTTTTTCCCCTCTGCCCCTACTTGTTAATAATTTTTGTCTACTAATCTGCATGGGAAGGAGTAAATATTTTTCTTTTTCATTTCTTCCCTTTTTTCCTGCTTACAGGCCAAAGCTTTTGAGTTGAGCTACCTCGAGAAGGTTCCAGAAGTCAAGGACACAGTGCACAAGCAGTCCCTCCTGCACCATGTCTGCACTATGGTGGTCGAAAAATTCCCAGACAGTACTGATCTTTATTCAGAGATCGGGGCCATTACTAGGTCAGCCAAGGTATGTGCAGTGGGTAAATATGTATGTGTTTTTAAGAAAAACTCTTTAAAGTGAAATATTTAAGATTTTATTTTAATCTTTGATTTTTGGTCACCGCACTTTTTATGAATGTGGATACATTGTGTTGTTCCCACTGAATTTCAAAGATGCCAGCACTCTCCCTTCTGAGCTTCATCTGTCTGTCAGGTAGTTTCCTTAAAAATACACTAACAGGCAGCCTCGTTATGACAGCCCTTTTAATATTATATACATTATTAATAATGTATGTAACAATTAGGAACTATTTCCAGGTTAAAACTTTATTTGTCCAGCATCTTCAAATTTATTTATTCTGTGGTTTGGGAGAATCTTTTTTTTAAGGCAGATACTAATTGCATTTTAAGTGGAAGGAATGATCTTTTTTTGGTAATAAAATTGTTTCAAGAATTAAAGTGTCCTTTAAATATTTTAACTCATTTTCTGGCCTCCTCCTAACAATAATTTCTGTGATTAGGACTTAGGGGAGATAAATGGAAGGAAAGGAAACTTGTAGCAGCACCTCTTTTTAAGAAGTGGCAATCCCTTGGCTAATGCATAGGTCTGGGCAGTGGCTCATCTTGGTATGCAGATGATTTATTACTGTTGCTAGCACCTTCTTTGGCTCTTAGGGGAAAAGGAGGAACAATACGACCCTGAATAATACAAGTTTTTTTAAAAAATACAAAAATAAAATCTTATTTTTGTTCCTTGCACAGTTCTTATGACACTGAATTCATAATCTAATTTTGTCTGCTGTTGAATTTGCCAATTCCAGGATTTACTGTGTGAATATATCGAACAGTCAAAACTTTGGTTTTTTATCTCCTTATTTCATAGAATAACTTAGGTTGGAAAGGACCTCTGAAGGTCATGTGTTCCATCATCCTGTTCAGTGCAAGATGAAATAAAATCAGGCTGCTCAGATCTGCATCTGAGTCTCAAATACTCCCTTTTTTTTTTTTTTTTGAGACCATTTCCACACTTCTTCTCCGCCTTACTCTTTAGAATGGGTTAAACGATATCAAACACAGTATTCCACCCTCTTCTTATAAATGTTGTATGCTTACTATGTTGTCCTGTTCTGCTTGTGCTATGTTTTGTTAGCTGTCCTGAGGTTTTCTTTGTGGGTTTTAACTGTTTCTATCCTTTTGACACCAGTTGTCTTTGGGCAGTTCACAAGGACATCCAGGAAGCCTTCTGAGTTGGCCAGGCAATTCAGAACTCAGCCCAATGCACAGAGGAGTTTGGCACTGCCTGCCGTGTGCTCTTCATTGTGATCGACAGTAATGAACATGATCTGCTGAACCAGATTTACTGCTTATCTTTCAACTCCTTAATAATCTTAATCAGGACTAATCTAAATAATTTCCTGCCATCTGCACATTTTACTCTCTCAGTCTGCTTCCTTGTTTTCCAGATAATTTTGAATTATAAAGTGCAAAAGGTGGGACACCTGCTGTTAATCCTGCCATCAGATGCGAATCAATATGTATTCCTTTTCTTTTGCTCTCTTAACCTCACACTTCATAGGCGACCTTCCATGAGGGTCTTGTAAAATGTAGAAGTCTGATTTTCTTTACTTGCTCTTACCTGTCCACTATTTTATAAACATACTCAGAATGTGGTGACTGATGCATTTAATTTCCTGTTATTCATCCAGGTTACCAGGTACAGTGATAAAGCTTGGAGCTCTGCAGTCTCCTGAATCAAACTTGCTGCTCTTGTAAACGTAGATGAAACTTTGCTATTCTCTGACTCTTAAAGTTACTAAGTGTAGTGAAAGCGTACCCATTCAGACAGTGGTTCAATTTCTTTATGTTATTTGATGTCCGAATTCTTGTCTTCTGCTAGTTTAGTGCTTTGTAAGATATCCTCGTCCAACAAGTTTGTTTCTACTATCAAGTCTTCAAACCTTGCTATTAGTTCAGTTTTATTAAAAAAAAAAATATAGAAAAATCAGGTACCAGAATAGGTTTCTCCCCAACATCCTTCCTTCCCTTCCCTGTCTTTTGTCTTCTTCAGTTTTTTCATCCCCAGTGATGCAGGACCCCCTACATGTTTTCCTTTTTTTTTTTTTTTTTTTTTGGATACCATAAAGGGATTTGTGGCTTTGTTTTATATCCTTAGATATTTGCTCTTTCGATTCCATCTCTGTTCGCCTAATTTTCCTCTTGCATAGCCTATGTTTAGGCTCTGTTTTATTGCATTCACTGTGGTTAGTTTCTCTCATGTTTGGACGGGTTTGGTTTTGTTTTGGTTTTTTTTTCCTTTGAATGATTCTTATTCTCTTATCATTTCACTATATTGGTTTCTACTTTCCTGCTTCTTCTCTATGTTAAGAAGTTATTTCACTTTAGTTTTAGATTGGGACCAAGTTAATCACTAGAATTAAAATTACCATAAAAGAGAAGAGCCTTTGTTTTCCAAAATCCACACCACTGTGTACAGTGTATTCTTAAGTGAATCTTGGATTTTTCACTCTTAGTAGAAGAAAGCTTAGCCTAATGTTGTCACTTATAAAAAATTTTTAGGTCTAAGAGCGTGCAAGATTGAGCACAGTCTTTCAGTCTGTGGTTTGCTGATCTAGTGGCCACGCACAAAACGGATGAAACTCTGAAAAGGCCAGACAAAATCACATTAAGAGAAATTATAGCCTTAACCTTCCCCTTGATGCCCAAGGTCTCCCTCCTTGGGATGTTCCTGCATGTGTTATACCACTGATGGATTACTGTAACAAACTCTATTCCCACTTGATCTTAACTGCCACAAATCAAAGAGTTAGGACATGGAAGCCATCCAAGCTGCCCTCTTCAAGGGAATGTTCATAGACGAGGCGAAATCTTGGTTTAGGAAAGCTAACAGGAAAGGAGAAGTAATATTTCACTGTGGATTAGGCTGTATTTTGAGCTCCATTTTGTCTACAAAATCTTTCAGAAACCACAAAAGCTAAACAGTTTCCATCCTGTAGATAAATAGAGATGCCCCTTCCCCTGAGATGCGCATCATATGAGAATTTCCGGAGTCTTAGGTCATGAAAAAAAACCCATTAAAAAAATAGGCTGCCTCACCAGAAAGGAGTTAGACCAGAAACAAAATGGTACAGTTATAGCAAAACTTGCGGGTTTTGTTGAAGAATTGAAGTCATAAATGGGGAAAAAAAAAAAAGAAAAAAAAAAAAAAAACAAACACAAGTGGAAAAATTACCAAAAAAAAAAAGAATTCTAGATAAATAAAAAGTATTCATAGTTGTATAAGAGTATATAAGATTGTGCAGGGCACTGATTGTTTAGCATGTCATGATTTAAAGCACTGCCCTTTCTTTTCTTTTCCTCTCCGTCCCTCCCCCCAACATATTGCTAGTTGTTTTTTCACTGGAGCTCTACCAGAACTGATGCACCTAATACTGAAGCAGACCCCCAGATTTCTGCAGTTGAAATCAGTATTGCTCTGAGAATTTTCCTTATCAGTAGGGCAAGGAGGGGTTGCATCAGCACTAGTATCTTCTCTGTTAGTGAATAAAAAATATATTCTTATCAAAAATTTTCATCTTCTCTCTCTGCCCCAGAAGTATCTTCCCCATGCATATGAAAGCTGACCAGCTCCATAGAGTAAACTAGTAATTGTCCTTTTCTTGACCTAATTTTCATTTACTTACAAGATACCAAACTTCTGGCTGTTTTGTAACCCTCGCAGCAGAACGCTTTGATTATCTGCAGATACTAGTCAGGGGAGAAGCAGGCAGCTTTTGAAAGTAAGCAGTAGGAAATCTTAACAATGCAGGGGAAGGTGCAAGGATTGTGGGTAGAAAAGAACTCCCGACTAAGATATACACAGGGGAGAAGGAAGCCTGCAGCTGCTCTCTGAGGTGCTTGGCAAGGATTCGGGGGTAGCAAGGAAGTGTCTGAACAGAAGTGCCATTCTGGCATGCTGTAGTTTCTGCTTGATACACTGGAATTTAGAGAAAGGAGGAAAGATCATGCTGCCTCCTGTGCCGATTCTGTAGGATTTCTTGTCTTACTTCACAGGAAGTATTTGTGTGCAATTTTCATTCATGTGTGCTTCTGCTATGTTTCCCTAATTCAAATAGAAATCAATGCCGAAAGTCTAATTATTTTCCATGGAGAAAAAAGGGTTGGGGGATGCAAGTTTCTTGCAGTTGTATCATTCCTTGTGGTGCCAGCTGCAAGGACTGCTACAGGTGTCCCAGTTCCTGGCACCAGCTAGCAGGTGCAGAGATGAAGACAGAGCAGGATAAGGCAGATCCTGCTAGTTGTAGAGCAGATTGGGGTGAGGGGAAAGAGCTTCAGTGGCAAATGAGACTTCAAGGCTTTATCTGAAAAAGGGCAAATGAAGTTTAGCATGTGTGCCTGACAGCACTATGATGTTTCTGTAATGTTCTAGGTAAAATGACTGCAAATAGTGTTGCAGGTGCTATAACACCATCTGAAGGGACCTATATCATGACTCAACTGATATGGCTCCTCTTCATCCCAGAGTGTGGGGACTCATACAGCATCTGCAGAAAGATCCCATATTGGTATGTTTATTGTAGATAGTTTAAGAAACTAAAATGCAGTAGGCATGTGTATATAATTGGGTAGACTCATCTGGTCACACCTCAGTAAGCACCTCTCTCCTTTAGTTTTTAATTAGTGTATTGATGCAGGTGTTCTTACTCCCAAAATTATTATGGCAGGATGCCACCTCTTACCTAGAATTAGAAATGTCTGGACAGAGCCTCCTTTATATTTTGCTTGCTTTTGAGAGCTGGCATCTACTTCACTTAAAATGTGTGACCAACAGTTTGCAAGTAGGACTAACATTGGTCTTGGGATGCTTCACCGGGTGTCACAAGACTTAAGGCAGTGAGGAAGTGCTGGAGGAGACAGCGTTTTGAACATACGCCACAGAAGGTCGCTGTACTCAGATGACAGTGTGTTTGCAAGAAGCGATTCTCAGAATTTCCTTTGGCTTTGATCCAGCTCAGGAAAAGAGGATGATTTTGTGTTCCCTGCCAGAACACATCCTTGTAATAATGTGAGAATGAATGGTCTGACCCTACATTATAAACAGTTCAGACTCGGCTGTGGTCTGCTGCAGAAACTATCTTGAACTTTGAAGAGAGAAAGATTTTGTCTGTGATTAAGTATATCTTTCAATGATGTGTGATAAAATAGTTGTCATTTTTTGTGAAGTTAAGGCAACTTTTGCCATTGTAAAAGCATCAGTCATCTGTTTAATGCACCTTGTGGGCAGGATAAAAATGCAGACATCCAGGTCTTAGAAAATATCTGGATTTGATATGTTCACCCCTAAAAGAAACAAGCTGTAGCAGTAAGCAATGAATATAGTGTCAGACAATGGAAAACTTGTACAAAGATACTGAGGCTACAGCTACAAGTTATTCACTGGCCTTCAGAACAAAACTTTGGGTAATTTACAGTGATTTTGAAAAGAAGTGCTTTTTAAGCAGAAACCTCAGCTTCACCAATTTCCTTTCATTTATTTGGTTTGGGGTTTTGTACTTCCATCCAGTTGTAACACTTTTTAAACTGTTCAAGGGCTGAATGTAAATACAGGAGGCAGGAAATGTGAGCATAATCAGGTGCAGCATCTTTGACTTTAGGACAGTTTTGTACTCTGAGTAGCAGTAGAGCTTAGCCCAGAGACTAGAGGAGATCTAGTACGTAAAGCAGATTCCAGCTAAGGGAATGCTGAATGACCTTAAATGACCTGTTATCTCACAGCAGCTTATTTGTTTGCTGTGTATAGCCATGCATACCTGGAATTGTACATGCTGCCCTAGGGAATGCATAGCAAAAGGTTTGAGCCAATGCATTTAATTCCCAATGTCACCTCAAAGCAACCCTTTCTCTTCCCCCAGCAAATAATGAGTCCAATTCTTACATTGCCATGAGATATTTGTGGCAACACAGAGAAATGACATCCCAGCTCGAAGACCAGAAAGGCTCTCTGATATATGTCCTGCCTGAATGACAGGGGCATGGTCTAGTATTTCATGAATTAGAAAGTTTTAAACTTGTATACACAACAGTGATACTGGATGTACAGCATGGAGTTGAACTTGAAACAGACCTTTTAAAGGAGCAGCGTTCATGGCACCTGAATGGGCAGAGAAGTAAAAGCTGAGGTATTTGATGGCGGTGGTAGTTTTTGGCTCAGATGAAAACTAGCCATACAGAAGTCATTTGGGCAGTGGGTTTATTGCGCAATATTGAATTCTCAGCCCAGTTAAGTGGAAAACTTGGTAGAATTCTTTTTGTGGTGTTGTTTATGGCAGTCATGTTACTATGGTAGCAAGCAATAAGTAATGGTATAAAAGGATTAAAATGAGTGCTGGCATTGCTGGCATGTGGTTGGAAGGTTTGTTCTTGGTCTGCGTGTTATTTGTGCAAAATATGGTAAGGCATTAAATTGAAAAACAGATTTTTATTTTAATTTTTAAAGTTGCCTATTAGTGACTTATGGCAGTGGTGTCCTGAATGAGGCTGACCCTGCAGGGCTTGCGTCTTGTAAACTTGACTTTAAATCCTACTTGGATAGACTGTGTTTGGCTACTCCACTCCAATACAGCAGTATCTACAAAGACATTTCTCAGAAGACTGAAGAGTGGGCCTAGAAAAAGATCCCACATATAAATAACAAAGAGTTCTGAATATTTTACAGCTGGTGTGGTTGTGAATGGAGAGGAACCTGGCAGGAGAAAGGAGGAGCGTATCAAATATATCCCAGGAACATTTAGAAAGTTTCTTTCTCTAAATCGGTTTACAAATGAAAATAAACATTGCATGGTATCTGAAAGAAAAGAGATTTTTATTTTGCTTAACAGCCTAAGAGTACTTATTCTTTTACCTGAGGAAAAAGAAGAGATTTATTTTTAAAGTTGTAGCAGAGGGTAACAGTAAGCAGGACCAGCAAGCTGCCATGTATTTTGTACACATATGCACTGAGGAGGAAAAAGAAGAATATGTATTTCCACCTTCCTCCAAATCCTGGGACTAGACATAGTATCTGTACATTGCTATCGAGCACTTCCCTTTACTCAGTTTAGCATTGTTACAAAACAAAATAACACCACAGCAGTTCTTGTCCTAGCACCTCCTATGCTGAGGTTTCCTGGAGCCACAATTCATCTGAATTCCATGTTAGTCCCAGCGTGACCTTCCAGCTGCAGGCAAGAATTGGTGCATTTTTCCTTTCAAGAATCAAAATAAAAAGGAATCATGTCTTTCTACCATTTTGCAGCATTCTTTTAGGAAACTATTGGAAATAGGTACGTAAATATAAAGGGGAATACCATACTAACTCCCTTGGGAATGCTGTGTGGACTGGCAGGGAGTTAGTATGGTATTATGTATGTATGTTAGTGTGGTATTATTTTCTTGTTTCCTCTGTATATGTTAGATATAATAATTGTCATTGCTCCTCACAAGTTCTTCCTCTTCTGATCAGAGGAACACTTAGTTGAGGGATCATCTATCATCATTGTTACTGTTATATTTGTATATAACACTTTAAGTGTTAGAAGATATTCTAAACAGAACAACAATAATGTCAAAAATTGCTAAAAAAGAAATTAGGAGGATATTGCAGAACAATGTGACTGCTTTCACACCTGGATCTTGTGTACAAGTGTCTGCAATTGCAGGAGAGTCCAGGTAGAAGATCAGTGGTCACTCAGTGGATCTTTGGCTTTAATGTGCTAGGAGGTTTATGGCTAATTTCTTATCTGAGCATCAACACTGAATTAAAAAGGGGGCTGGCAAAGGAAACATGAGGGGCAAGGTAGGTAAATTAAGGAGAGAGGAGATATAGTGAGGGTGACTGTGCTTGTCACAACACTGTTTCCCACTGGAGAGCATCACATTAGTGCTATTGCTGTTGTAAGAAGGCGGCGGAGAAGCTTGCTTTCTGTGATTTGAAATGTCATGCAGATAGTACTCAAGCTGCAAACTATCAAATGTTTTGATATATTTGGTAGGAGAGTCCAAATATTTTTAACTTGAGAGTTTTCCTTTTGAGCCAGTCAAGCCTGAACATTGGAAAATCTTACTTCTGCAAGATTTAGTAGGAAAAAACTGGTCAGCAGGCTGATAAATGCTGGTCTTTTTGTTTGGTTGCTTAGGGTTTTTTTAGAAAGATTGGAAGACTTAGCTTTGTTGTGTGGTGCTCTGTTGGGGAGCAGTTTCTACACCTTGGGTAAAGGGCAGGGATGTTGCATGGTATATCCCATGTGAAGAAACTTCACATAGTTCCCTGCATGTAAGACCTAGAGTAGACAGAAATGCAGCAGATTCTGTGTCTACCTGCAAATTTTGCACTGGTGAAATAGCACTTCATGAAATACAGGTGGGGTACCGGGTTGTATCTGAAAAAATTTGAATTTTAATACTTCACATGTGGGGAATGTGCAGGTACATTATCCTATATTGGATTTCCTACTTTAATCCTTCCAGGAATTAACAACTTATGCTCAAGCACAGCCACCTGCATTCCACAGAGTTTTATTCCTGGGGAACTCAGTTGGCATCCTTCTTGCTGCAGTCTCCTTAGGACTTCCCCAGAGATCTGAATTTCTGTTTGTGCTCAAAACATTCCTGCGCATTCCTTAGCCCAACCTGCCATCCCCAGTCCTTGCTGGAACTGCCCACTCTTGGGAATGCTCTGGCTGCTAGAAGATTTCAAGGGGTAGGGAATTTGCCATATCTTTTGTCTGCAGATATGTTGTCTTCCAGCGATGTCTCTTGAACTTAACAGTTTTTTAATAGATTAAAATCCATTTTGTTTTCAGTGAAAGCTCTCAGAAAAAAAAATATCAGAAAATTAAACTTTTCTGCTGTAGGGGCTGAGAGACTTCCTCAGCCGGGTTGGATAGTTCTTACTAGTTAAGACCTAGAAATACTTCCTCTTGGCTTTTTTTTCTCAACAGGATGCTAGTATTTTTCCCCATGTGTGTTTTATATGTGTATATATACATAAACCATCTGTAAAGCAGCAATGTGTTTATCATCAACAGTGAACATACTGACCTGGAAAACACCATATGCATTGATATGGATATAAGGAAAACAAAAACCTCACAGCTGCTCCGCCTGCAGGTCTTTTCTGAATAGCAGAATGGATCAAAGGATGTTTTTATTTCCTGGTAAAGAGGAAAAATTCATCACTTTATAAATCACAGCAAAAACAAATCAAATCAATACCAGCAGCTTTTTAATAATAATAATGCATTTCTTATGGCTGTCCTCGGTATAGGTCTCAGCAGTAGATGCTGCACACAGCTGAAAAGAGTGAAATAAAACTTGTTTCTGACACTGGTTTACATTTAGCATTAAGGAATTAGCTGGAGTACCAGACTAACATCCCAAACACTGACGTGTTTAGAGTCTGTGAGCTAAATCTGTATTTTATAGCTTGAGTTCAACTGAACTGTGAAGTAGTATTGTAAAATAAATTTTTTCTTTCCTCAGAATTCAAGAACATATTGAAGAGTTTTACTATTTCATCTGTTGTGTGCTGTGGCTGGGTCATTAATGCCCTCTATCCAGTTGTTAGCAGCGCATCCTGAATGTCTTCTGTAGGCTGTTGCGACTTGAACACCTTTTTTGGTTGATGAATAAAGGAGAAGCTCTCTCTCACCTTCTGTGGAATGCATTGGCTTCTGTACTGATGAATGTTACTGTTGGATGCAGTCATTCATTTTAGCTGTGTTGAGAGGCTTTCAAAGGCATTATATGATCTTGCTATAAGCCAGCAAATTTGTACTGTATATCAAGGGATGAAAGTTAGTGCTGAGATCACTAAACAGCACTTACTTTCAGTAGAGCTTTAAAAAATTCTGGCCTGTGAATTTTGTGATTAGAAGTAGATCATCTATTAACAAGTCAGTGCATGGCTAAGGAAGAGATCCAAGTGCTTCCTAAATTGGAGAAGTGTTGGCTGGGAACAACAGTGAGAAGTAAACAGGGTATAAAAAGCTATGAATAGTAGAGAAAAGGATGAACAAAAAAAGAAAGTATTTGTATTACCTCAGAAATAACTGAGTCGTGCAGTTGCTTGGTGCAGGCATGAAGTTATTAGCCAAGGAAAGAACATATCACAATATTTTATTGTCTCTTCCTTTAGGCCTCCAAGAGTGAAACCAAATTTATATGTATATGGGTATTTATTTGTTTTCAGTTTTTCTTACTAACATTTCATGTCTAGGCAAGTGCAATGGAGAAAGCTATTTCTTAATTATTTAGTAGTAGTAATTAATAATGCGAATTAATGTTGTGCTACCACTGCATTAACACTTTCTTATACATATATTGCATTGTACAGATATCCAAGGATGCTACCACAGTGTTTTTTGCTTAAAGTGTTGCATTTTCTTTTCTTTATTTTTCAGGTTGACTTTGAACAACTCCAGGAAAACTTGTGTCAGATGGAAAGGCGGTGCAAAGCATCATGGGATCACCTGAAGGCTATAGCAAAGCATGAAATGAAACCAACTCTAAAGCAAAAAATGTCTGAGTTCCTTAAAGACTGCGCAGAAAGAATCATAATCCTGAAGATTGTTCATAGAAGAATAATTAACAGGTACAGAATTAGATTGGTGACAGCAATATCTTGATAATAAACGGCTTGCTAAAATTATAAATTATGACATCATAAATATGGTTTTGTATAAGTGTTTCCAGCAAGTAATGTTACCAGGTCTTTTAACTCCAAAAGCTAGCAGCTTTATGGTTGCTACAGTTTCTGTCCTTCCCTGAATACTTGTAAGGCGCGTTTGGCTTACTGTCTGATAAACAAAATCAGGCTGTAGCAAAAAAAAATTAAGTTCTAATGACAAATTTATCATATGCAGAGGTTGAAATGAGTCTTGTATAATGAATTTTTCTATATGCAGCACCACTTCAATTTGCAAGATCTACACCTCTGTGTTTTACACCCATTCAGCAGAAGATTCCTGTCCTTAGAACTTGCTCTTGGGTTTAGTTTCTTCCAGTGGAGTTAACAGTAACTGTAGTGCCTTTAAATGTAGATACTCTTGATACTTCTGCAGTATACCTGAGCTTTTTATTTTCAGATTCACAAATATAGCTTTAAGTCATCTGAGTAATTTATCTATGTACCTGCTTCTTAATGAAATGTTGAGAGATTTTCCAACTACTGAATAATTTCTAAATTGCTGTGATCAAAATTAGGATCTGGATACCAAATGATCCCATATTTCACAGAACCACAGAATCATTAGGTTTGGAAGGAGCCTCTGCAGATCATCTAGTCCAGCATCCCTGCTAATGCAGGTTCACCTAAAGTACGTTACACAGGAATGTGTCCAGGCAGGTTTTGAATGTCTCCACAAAAGGAGACTCCACAGGCTCCCTGGCCAGCCTGTTCAGTGCTCTGACACCCTCACAGTAAAGAAGCTCTTCCTCAAATTCAGATGGAACTTCTGTGTTTCAGTTTGTGCCCATTACCTCTTATCCTGTTACTGGGCACTACTGGAAAGAGTCTGGCCCCATCCTCTTGATACCCACCCTTAACATATTTGTGTGCATTATTAAGATCTCCTCTCAGTCATCTATTCTGCAGGCTCAGCTCTCTCAGCTTTTCCTCATAAGAGAGGTACTTCAGTCCCCTAATCCTCCTCATAGCCTTCCACTGGACCCTCTCCAGTAGCTCCTTGTCTCTTTTGAACTGGAAAGCCCAGGACTGGACACAGTTGGACATATTTGTGGATATATGCTTGGGAAGTTGATTCAGCTCTTCCTTTTGTTTTCATAATGACTTAGTTTTCATGCCATAAGTAAGCAGAAATCCCAACTGCAGTGAAAGGGAAGTGAATTCACCAGTTTTCGGTTGTGTTTATCATATGCATTGTGCAAACAAGAAAAAAATTAACTTTCCTATTATGTCCTAAAGCTACTATTATAGTTCTCAAAAAATATGTCCACGTACTTGCATCTTTCTAGAACTGGGAAGACATTTTTTTATCAGGGACGTAGATGCGGTTAAAAGGAATTCCCATGCATTTTTAAACATTCAGTGCACTATTGTAAATCATGCAGTATAGAAGCAATAGTAAAAGTGGCAAACAGTGCGAAAGCTCTGAATTCCACAGAAGCAGTAAAACTGTGAATTGAGAGTGTCCCAAACTAAAGTACTTACTAGATAATATAATTTTATGGTCAGTTTTGTGAACCAGAAATTCTTTCCTTCTTGTGTTTGCTAGCCCGTAAATCTGCATTCTTCTTGTCTAGACTTTCCTCAACGTCCTAACAGCCTCTTTGAAGTTGCTTAATACAAATAAATAGAATTGAAACTTAATAAATATTTTTTCTATAACTGAAATGAAATTGGTCATTCACATGCCAAATTAGTCATGTAAAGTAGATGGAGTTCCATAAACATCTTAATCTCCTGCATCAGCCTGGGAAAGTGGACTGGGATGAAGTTATCATAGACTAGACTTTCATGATTTTAATTATAAAACATACCAATGTTATGCAAGGCATCCATGAAAATTCTGTAGCACAGAAGAAATGATGGGAGCTAATAAAGTAATAAATGATTCACTGATTATTTATTTATTTTCCAGAAACCATCGATAAAGATTTTTTTCCCTTTGCATTTATGAACTCATTGTTTTCCAGATTTCACTCTTTTTTGTTATTTATGGGCCATCCTCCCTATGCAATACGTGAAGTGAACATCAATAAATTCTGCAAAATTATCAGCGAATTTGCTCTGGAATACCGCACCACCAGGGAACGAGTTCTGCAGCAAAAACAGAAACGAGCAAACCACAGGGAAAGAAACAAGACCAGAGGGAAAATGATAACAGATGTAAGTGGCAAAATATATCTCCCACAGCACAGGTTTTTAAAACTTTCTTTCACTGAATGTCATATATGAAGTGTTGTTATTCTTTTATTCTTAAAAGGTTCTGCTACTGTAAATAATGAACTCTGCTCTCTTAGAACACACAACTTTCAAGTCCTTGACTGTATATTTTTTGCTTCCATATCAACTTGTAGAATGAGAGCAAACTGAAATTAAGCATCCAAAAGAGCATCTCTGTGTGTTGCACAGACAGTGGCCAAAATATCTAAAAGACACCAGGAGCTGTATGTACCTAATCAGCCAAGAATATGAAAAAGAAAAATAAAATGTGTTCAGATTATGAACCATTGTAGCCATTTAAGTGGTTACAACTGAATTTTAATGGATTTTTTTTCTCCATTTTTTAATATTATAATATAATCCTTAATCTTAGTGGTTTATCTGTTTTGTGTGTGTGTGTAGGTGCATGCACACACATAGCAATTTTCTTCTTAACTCTAAAGGACAGAACAGTCAATTTTATGGGAACAGACTACTTTGGGGTACTGAAAGAATGGACAAATTTATGTTCACAGTAAATGTTACCTTGCAGACATTTTTGATTGCAAGTGTGATTGCATGCTGATAGAATGAATTCAACTAAGATTAGTTTTCTCAGCATAGCAAACTTTAAAATCCTCTTGATTTTTTTATCTTTTATTTTTTTTAAGTTGATGCAGTTTGACTCAATCCAAATAAAGTTTTAAGAAGTGCCAGTACTTAATAAAAGTTTCCAGCTGTCTCAAAATCCAAATCTGGAGTCTCAATTAGATGTGAGTGGTTCATTGCACATGAAGCTACCCCTGCCTTTGGCATGAAAACCTCTACGCTGATTACAGTTTTATGGCTCAGGCTGTGTGGGTCAAAAAATATATATGTGTTGAAACTGATATAAATTGAGATTTTATTTAAGTCATTGACTCACGATCATTTGTAGATCTTTCCTGGCAATATCTTATTTTAATTTGGAAATCTACTCTATCTAGAGAAAATGTTAAACCTGTATTATTATCTCAGAAGATTTTCCTTTTGGTCTAGCCTCAGGTTAAGGAAGAGGCTCTTATTTTATGTGAAGGGTCTAATATAGTCATACAAGTTTTCAAAACTACCTGTGGGGAACTGAGATCACTTTCTTCAATTATTTCTTGCTTTGCCTGACATATTCTAGAGGAACTAAAAGATAGCATTAAACCAAAGAGATTGGTAAATAAAAGTTTTCATTTCCTCAGATAGCTTCAATTCTTACTAGTTTAAACAATACTGAGAAGGAGTTAGTTTTCCTACCATATGATGTAGTGTTTCTGTATTACCTGTACAGAAGAACTGGTTGTGACAGCACAGAAAGCTTCTCTGTCCTGTTGCTGCAGGAAATGTGAAGGGAAAAGGAAATCTGATCACTGGCATTTGAGTTCAGGAAGCGGAGAGAAGGGACCCTTTCAGGCCAAAAGGCTCGGGCTCGACAGCTAGTCAGTGAGAAGCAGAGCCAGGGAAAGTGGCTGTATTCTGAAAATGTGAGGAAGGAGACAGCTAGGCCTTCCTCAGGAAAAAATGCTATTGGAAGAAGTTGTCTTGTTCAGTCTTAAAATAGTGTTGAGATTTGAAAATAATTAGATGCCATCTGAAAGGTGGTGTTCCACCTAAAAATATCTTGCAGGTCCCCAGAAAGGCAGCTCCACATTTTTTGCTACACATTCTTTAAAATTCCCCTCATGGAGGTGTTCTTCAAAGGAGTTGTTCATGTGGCCATATGGTATTTCAGGACTTCCTAAATCTCTTTAACTGTAGCCCAGCAATATGGTTTCATTTGCAGTTCATTTGATTGCAGTGCATGGTAAAACAGAATTAAAATTGCATCAGACTATTTGTCAGAGCTTCCTTAGTGAACTTCAAAGTTAGATCTACCTCAAAACAAGTTACCAACTCAGCAGGATGGAAGATGTTTATGCGTGAAGAATGATGATACAGGGGAGTTTTATTGTTGTTTTGTGTTGGCTGTGGTTTGTATCTGGTCTTGATTTTCTTAGTGGTTTATATTTGAAGGCATTGGAAAGGGAAGAGATATCAATAATGCGCTGACAGTATATTCAACTAGTTGTGAAACACTGGTAGAAGAAATTTTTGATCTTGAGAGTGGAAAGAAGCTTAGTAGAAAGTAGTTCTAATAAGATAAGAAGTAGTCCTGTGGAATTTTTATTTCTGCTTTTGGTAACTTAGAAGGATTGCATGGTTATTTGATATTTACCTCCCTGTCCTTTAGAAAGATTCCTCAGGGTCTCATTTTTATCACCTTAAAGTACGTGGCTTTTAGGCAGAAGAGGGATTTTAGCAAAAATGGGAAAGGATTAAGCCAGAACCATGCCAATTCTTAACGAGAAGGCGCATATCTCCTAAACTGTGTTCCCCCCTGCAGACTTGGAAGGCAGAGGGGTGCTGGCTGTTTGTGTGGAGAGACTTTGCTGGCTGCATGCATGGAGAACTTGCACCAGCTTTAGCAACTGCTCACATGGAGTAGAGCTGAGAAAGACAATGGGAATATTTCTAGTCTGTCTGCCTTTGACCACAGAGATCTTTATGTTTGTATGTTCTTTAATAACTGAAATTGACAGAGCACTGTCAGTTTAAATCTTGGTGAATGTTGTCTGCAATAGAGACAAAGATAGGGTGAATTAGGGAAAAAAAGAACAGTAAGTTGCCACAGTTTCACAGGGAAAATTGCCCGCCTCTGCAACCTCATATCTGGCTTTGGCCAATGAGAGCACTCACTTCAGGCACACTAAAAATAACAAGCAAGCAAAATAAGAAAAAATGCAATTATAGATATAAGTCTGAGCTTTTTAATGAATTTTAATAATGGTGGGTAATATAAGCATCTGTATCCCAGATTTATGAAGCTCTGCTTTTTACGGTACTTAAGAGTTTCACTTCCAAAATTGCTATGTAATATAAATAATATTTTGAAACAGCAAATCCACTGCATAGAAATGTTAACCTAAAGGAAAAATAAGACGGAAGGAGGGAGATCTCAGATTGTCCTGCAATATCCAATTCTGGATGACAGAAGAATCAAGCAGTCTTTTTTTCTTAGAATTAACATCGTGTGCGTACAAGTATTCGCTATAGCAGTATTCTTTCAGTAGTTTTGGTAATGTTACAGAGAGGAGCACATTGCCCTAAACTAAGTCCACAGCAAAGCACTTTCAGCTCGATTAAATGGGCAGGAAGGCCAGCAGACAAGGACTTTATCTGTACAAATCTAGCTTGATATAAAGTAATAATATCATACACTTGTTTGGAGCACAGTCCTTGTAATGTGCGTACTCTGTTTTTTCACCTTTCCTTGAGTATCTTTTGCATATTGTTTAGCTTAATTTGCTCTCCTCCTGTCTTTTATTTATTATATTGATGTACATATGGATTAGAGTACAAGTATGTTCTTGCTTCCTATTATTCTCCTTTCTGTTTCTTGTTCATGCCAAAAAGTGAACAGTGGCCTTCTTCGGAAGAATTGTTTTATGGTGTGACTTCCTGCCACCTGGGAAAAAAACAAATGGATCTTTTTAATGTAAAGGGAACATATCTGCCAAGGTCCCTCTGCAAAACATCTGCCTGTGTTTCTGTCAGTGCCACTGTGTCCAAAGAAAAATAAGCATCTCACTCTTTGAATAAAACATACCCTTAAAAAGTAATGTTAATGTACTATTCAGCACTCTTGCAGCTAATCTTCTTATGGAGATTGTTCTGAAACTAAACTGAGGGCCAAAGTAAATCAGGCTTTCATTTTTAATGATGAATGTTTCTGGAACAGAATGTATCAAGCCCAGACAGAAATCATAGTTGAGATGGAGATAAGGTCAAAAAAATGTATTAGTAACACTGGGGAGGGGAATAGAATTGGTGGAATGTTTCTTCTAAAAAAACAAACAAAAGCCACAAATATAAAATGCATTGAATTTCTGGCCTATGTTTGTACTTCACAACCAATGAAACTGAAAATTATGGAAACAAGGAGCCCAGATACTTGGGGAACTCTGTTCTACTTTGGGAACCTTCCATGTGAGGCATCTTATAACCCAGTGAAGAGTTCCCCAGGCATTAGGGAACACAGTTCTAAATAGCTTCCTAATTCCCAGTAAATCCCCAAATGCAAGAGCACTCCATATGCCACAATATTTTGATACGCCCATTGCATTTAATGTAGTGTAACTGTCAAGATAGTTTTACACGCCTGCTGTCACAGGGAGTGAAAGCCCTGAATGTCAAAGGATAATTGCACCTCTCTAATTTCCAGGATCTGATACAGGGCAGCTACTGAAGAACTGTAAGCATCTATTCAGAGACTACTCAGCATTTGGTTTGAGTGTTCTGTTAAATTGGAAGTTGAAAAGCCATGTCTTAAAATGGAATTAGAAAAAGTACTTAAGTGTAGAGAAAAGGAATTGCCAAGAAGCTGACCTCTGCACTGGGAGGAAGAGCGGCCAAGACCTCCCTGTGCTGAACAGAGCTGGAAAAAGGAGACTGAATCCTTCCTAGTGCTCTCAGTTCCCACAGGGCAGAAAGTGGGCAAGCAGCCTCATGACTCAAGGGAAAGAAATAGGATGGGTTAGGATAGTTTCAGTTCATCATTTCTCTATAAGATGGGTTAGGGGAAATTTCAGTTCATAACTTCTCTAAGAAAAATCAGCAATTTTTAAATACCATACTTACAGTCACAGTCTGTTCTACATGCAGCTCACTAAAAAAACAATCAAGCTGATTGTCTCAGGAATTAATTCCTCATACAATTTGTATTTTTATGTCCTCTTACAATTGCATAAACAGCACCATGGTTACCTCTTACTCTGTCATGGTTTGACCATACTGTCTTTCCTAAATCTTCCTCTTTGTCCTTCTCTACCCTGTCCTTTGTTTCTGGTGGCAGACTGATGAAGAAGAGGACGCTGAGGTATGGTTTTCTCAAAGAGCATGTCATTTCCATGTCCCCTGTGTGCTGTGCCACCTAATTTCTAACAAAGATAATATGGACTCCTCAAATACATCTGCTCGACTGCAGCTAGGAACCATGATATTTTTCTCATAGCTTTTCAGCTCAATCATAAGAATGCATTTTTACAGTCAGCTTTAACCATAAGCATACCTGTTCTCTTGGTTAAGGATATCCCTATCTGAGGCCTTAACAATTTTAAGTTTCCTCATTTCTTTTCCTTAATGTCTGTTTACAAAACTGCAAAGTACCCCCACTACCCAAAATAGTGGTCTGAATGTTGTGGAGATCATAAGTTACCTCAGGCCATGGACCACCATGACATTTTCATATTCATCATTAAGCTGTGGAAGTCAAAATGGTGTTATTATATAAAGTTTTCCAAAGCCTCGGGATATAGGGATGCAAAGCAAATTGTAATGGTTCTCCTTATTGTATGAATTGCAAATAAGATACTTCAGTCACCATAGAGGTGAGCCATGGAGTAGTTCCTGTCTTTATCACTAATAGTTCCTGCAGGTGATATTGAAAATTAATAAAAGAGTGAAAAAATAACTGAAGAACCATAATGTGGTAGCTATATTCATAATAAAACAACGTATTGGTTTGAGGAGCATCTATTGTGCAATGCCTTTTTTGTTCAGCGTTAGAGCTTTCTTCAGTTTGCCAAACAAACAATGTGGCTTAAAGCTCACTGTTTCATAATGGCAGTCATTTGCTCAAGAGGCTGGGGTTTGGGCATTAATCTACAGCAACATCTGAAAATTAAGGAAGTGAAATAAAAGGGCTAGCCATAGAGCTTCTGCCCCGGTAATGATTTGACCTACATAGCTTGGGGCGTAGGAAGAAAATTACATGAATTAGCCTGTTTATGCCAATATTTAACTAACCTGTGTGAATAGTAACTAACAGTTACGTGAAGGCTTTATCCTTTGGGGTTTTTTTCCTGAGATGGTATTGATTAGCTTTACAGCCCATTGTGCATAACAGAGTATTCTTAATGCAAAAATGGCATGCACTTTCATAGAAGTTTCTCTCTCATGTTTTTCTGTCTTTTAATTTCACATATGAAGTTCTAGCACTTGCCTGCTTTCCACATCACAATGTTGCAAGATTATGTTTTAAAAAGACAACAAACTTCTCTCTATCAACAAATAAATCTCACACTGGTATATTTACCTTAGTGCCTTGTAGGGATTATTGTTTTGCTACTCGGCTAACTTGCTGTCCTCCCCGGAAAAGTCATAATGTTAAAATAGAATCACCCTGTCATTGTTTTCCAGATTAAGTAATTTTAATTTATAGCCTTGACAGCCCCAGGGATTTGATCAAAGCTATAAATACAGGGCCCAGTCTTTTCTTCCAACTTAGTGTTCTTAGACAGAAAGGCTCTGCAAGTTTGCATCCCTTCACCTGACTGGCTCAGTACCATCAAGAGAATAATTAATGTTGTTTATTATGCAAAGAAGGAACAGAATGCAGCACACCTTCTTTCATCTGTGCTGAACTGGCCAGAGTGAGAAAGATTTGGCCAGAGTGAGAAAGATTAAAACCAAAAAGAAAACATATTTCAGTTCCTGATGCTGGACTGACTGACTGAGAATTATTATCTGTTGATGCCTGTTTGCTGTTGAGAGAGATGGTATTTTCTGCAGCCAGGACTGTAATTTAAACATGCTTCAGCCTTTCTTGTAGCTAAGAGCAGTGAAGCAACTACGAACATCACAGCCCTTTATAGGCTGAGGCCGGGAAGGGAGAGCAGCCCAGCAGCGCAAGCTTTTCTCCTTAGAAAGTATCTGTTTCTGCTGTTTTCATCCATTTCTAGATGGCTGCTGTCAGTAAGCAGTGGAGCTGCTGCATCCAGGCAGTATGTGTGCCCAGCTAATGTAGCTGCTGTTGTTCACGTAGTCGTGGTGACAGTGAAATCACGGGGGGGCTGGAGAAGCAGAGGGCAGATTCCTAAATCTCTTGTAAGGTTTTGTTTGTTCTTCTAACTGCTGACTGCAAATTTGTGTGTTGGCCATGGAATAATTTGGCTGGGTGATTTGCGACAGGGGATTTTTTCAGCGTTACTGGTAATGTATTTTAAGGTTACTTGTAGATATTTGTGTTTTAGAACAGTTTGGGAATTTTCTGTGCAGCAGTGCAGAGAGTCAAGAGGAAAAGGTGTCTCTTCCTAGACCACTCCCCTCATTTTGCCTTGTTACTGAAAGGTGTTTGAACAGAAAAAAGTACTTACTTATTTGTGGCGGGTCTCATGCTGTTCCCCTCAGTGTCATACCTGACCCCAGATTCGGTCCCGCTTGGGTGAAAGGTTTCAAAGCAAGTCCTTGCTTTGTACCTTACACTGTCAGAAGGTCAAAATTCTAAAGCCTAAGCCAATACATCTGGTTTTCCTCTGATTGTATCTGCTCCCTGCTGTCGCCTTGTTTCCAGTTTATCTCTGCTCAGGGTGTATGCTCTGGGAGAGGAGCGACTGTTTCGGGAATAGCTGCACTCCAAGTCCAGGGGGACACTTTTCTCCTTGCAATTCATGATTACATCTCTGGCCTACTCTCCATGCTGTTTTCTGTTAAAACAACAACCTGGTTTTCTCCCTCAGTCTGGCAAGTTCTCCACCAGCTCACCCCCCTGCCAGAGCCAGCCCCAGGGGCTGCAGTACGCCGAAGACGCTGCAGAGCATGAGAACATGAAGGCCGTGCTGAAGACCTCCTCCATCAGTGGGGAAAGCACCATGACACTCGGGGTCCGCACTCGAAGCCGGGCCAGCCGAGGTAAGTGCCAGGAGTTTCCTTTGGCTACATTTCCTGTGGCATGGTAGCCACATGGTGGCCCAAATGTGGGTCATGGCTGTCTTGCAGAGTACTTGCAGCAGAAAGGATCGATGGGGAAGGAAAAACACCAGTGGTGTTCCCATGCTGGAAGTGGTGATATGGGGCACAGGAATGTAAAAGGATTTGCTTGAAGTTTTAACATGTGTATCAGAGCTCAAGTGGTGCCTGGGGACATTAGGAGTCCAAAACTGCAGAAATTCCCACCTCTCTCCACGCTGTGAACATGGCTCCCAGCTAACACCCCAATTTTTATTCCTGTTCTCATCATGAAAGCAAAATGGGGCATCTGAGAATCTGTGATGTGATTTTCTTTTTATTTTCAATAGAAGCAAGTAGAAAGTGCCAATTCAAACTGAAGTGAAACGGCTTTGCTGCAGTTTAGGAATGAGTGGGGAGAGGAAAATGGGTAAGAAAAAGATGATGTATCTTTTAATCACCTCCCTGCTAAACTGTAGAGATGTAGTGGATTAAGTGGAGACTGGGAGCATAAAAAGCTGAGGTGGATAGCCCTGCACCTCTTTGCTGTCCTGGCTGATGCCTCTTTCTCTGAGGTCCACAGTGCTCTGCTGTTTCCAGGTGTCAGCATGGGTGATTGCTGAAAGCTGACAGGGAAGAAATGAAAATCTGAAGCAGTCCACCGATTGCAACACCTGATACTCTGACATGAGCTCACTGGTACAACCATTCTTGGCAATGAGATAGACTTGTTTTTTGTCCAGGACATAATTTTGCTGGTACACCTCTTCATTCAAGCAGCCACTAAACCGCTTTCTTTATGCTAAATCATTTTACAGACAGTGGGTTCACCGATTTATTTTCCTTCATCTTCCCCTCACCTTCTCCCATACCTATGATACCGGAAAGGTGGTTTTGGAGTGAAGGTGATGCACCAAAACCCAAATCTTCAGTTTTCTCTTCTGGTATTTGTTTTCCCCCACATTTGGATATCTTGCACTTTCTTGATTATTTTTCTGGTACCACTGGTAGCACAACCAGACCATCCAACACTGAGTCCATGTGTGTGTATGTGTAATTTATTAAGGCTCAATCCTGTTTAATTTAGAGGTTTCACAGACCCAAGTTAAGAAGAAAGTCAACTACTTAAAGTACAAAGATGAAATAATTCAGACTTCACTACAACATTCTGAGTAGCTGAAGTAATCCACTGAACGCTAACAGGCAGTGTGTCCTGATAATGAGAGTCAGCTTGCGTTCACCTGAAGAACAGCAGAGGCAGAGGACGGGTGAGCCAGACAGAAGCTTGTCACGAGCACTGTCATAACAGAACTGCTCTTGATGAGAGGGGCAGGATCACCTCCCTCGACCTGCTGGTCACGCTCCTTTTGATGCAGCCCAGGATACGGTTGGCTTTCTGGGCTGCGAGCACACACTGCCGGCTCATGTTCATTTTGGTTGATGAAAAAATGAACATGAGCTGGCAGTGTGTGGTTGCAGCCCAGAAAGCGAACCGTATCCTGGGCTGCATCAAAAGGAGAGTGACCAGCAGGTCGAGGGAGGTGATCCTGCCCCTCTACTCTGCTCTCCTGAGACCTCACTTGGAGTATTGTGTGCAGTTCTGGTGTCCTCAACATAAAAAGGACATGGAATTGTTGGAACAAGTCCAAAGGAGGGCTACTAGGATGATCAGGAGACTGGAGCACCTCCTGTATGAAGATAGGCTGAGAAAGTTGGGGCTGTTGCGCCTGGAGAAGAGAAGGCTGTGTGGAGACCTCATAGCAGCCTTCCAGTATCTGAAGGGGGCTTATAGGGATGCTGGGGAGGGACTCTTCATGAGGGACTGTAGTGATAGGACAAGGGGTAACGGGTTCAAACTTAAGCAGGGGAAGTTTAGACTGGATATGAGGAAGAAATTCTTAACTGTAAGGGTGGTGAGGCACTGGAATGGGTTGCCCAGGGAAGTTGTGAATGCTCCATCGCTGGCGGTGTTCAAGGCTGGATTGGACATAGCCTTGGGTGGCATGGTTTAGTTTGAGGTGTCCCTGTCGGTGGCAGAGGGGTTGGAACTAGATGATCTTAAGGTCCTTTCCAACCCTAACTATTCTGTGATTCTATGATTCTATGAGTCAGAAGACAAGCAGGAGAGCAGAGTGCTAATCAAAGCTGTTGTTTATCAGTATTGGGGACCTGATATAGACTGGCCTTGCAAATGAATTTTTAGCTGCTTGCAATTCTGCCACAGCCACTTTTTTGCAAAGCTCAGTTAGTGTTCACACTGCATATTAGCCTTCACATTAAAAAAACCCAAAAAGCACATGGAACAGTAGTCTGTAGTGGAGAGACCTAAAGATGTGTCTGTGGAGTGAGGAATGCCAGAGCCTTGGGTTCGGAGACATGGCTCACTTGTTTGTGGTTTTAACCAAAATTGCTTATTTAACTTTTCAGTTTGCCAGCAATTCTTGCTCTTCTGCTCATAACAGAGCACATGCAGCTGTGCCAGGACATATACAGCTCTGTGATGAGAAGGTGAATTCTTCATTGTGGAAAGCACAATGAGACATGTCAAAACATGCTTTTTGCCCTTTTCATATTGTGTTTGCCATAGGCTGTGTGATACAGATGCTCAGAAACTGATTCTTTCTCTCTTTTGGTGCATAGGACTTGTCTTGCTGATTTGCATCAATCTCTAAGATGTGCCATGTGTGCTAGTCTCTCTGTAATAGGAGTGGAAGGAAACTTGGTCACACAGCACTAGCAAAACTTGGTTTATAGTCAGTCTCTAGCAGACCTTTGCCAGTATGGTCAAGAATAAGACTCTGAGGCTGAAGGGAACAGAAAATTATAATTGCATTTGAGCTCTCTGTTCTCTGCTGATACAGCAGAGATTCTAGGGTATTATTTAGAAATGTTCTCCATTAGGCAGAGTCTTCTCCTTTGACAAATTTGAAGTAGTGATGACTGAGCTTCCTGCTGTAATTCCCCCAAAAAAACAGTTGCAAAACCAAAGTGACGCAAGAGACTGTCTGTCTTCTTTTCCCTCAATTAATTTGCTGGACTTTTCCAGGCCGTATCAGTTCATGGAATGCTGGCAACGACGATTCACCTAATGCAACAGATGATGCAGCAGATGAGATCATGGATCGCATTGTAAAGTCTGCCACCCAAGTGCCAAGCCAGCGAGCAGTGCCTAGAGAGAGGAAGCGGTCACGAGCAAATAGGAAGTCATGTGAGTATACAGCTATTAAATTTCACATAATAAGCAGATGTGCAAATATTTATGTGTATGCATGTAAGGACCAGGCCTTTAGTAGTCAGAGATATTGGTATTTCATAGTAGCTTGAGTGTATACTTATGATTGGTGTGTATTCCTCTTACTATTGCTTTAATTATGTTGTATACAGTGGGTAACTCTGTCTTCTACAGAACTTGAAATGTCCATAGCAGTAAAAGAAGAATAGTTTATGGTGCTTTATAGCTGATGACAGTACTTATTCGTACCTACAGAAGTCAGATCAGGACCTCAAATGGAGACTGCTTAAAATGCTTTAAGGTGCTGTGAACTGGCATACAGATGATTAGTTGTATCTCTAGTAGAATTTATTCATAAAGCAAAAAGTACTTTGAGATATTTCACCTTTAAAAATCTTTCTCTCTTGTGCCATGTACTATCCTTCCATAGCCCTGGAAACAAAATGTACACTGCTGCTCGTCTGCAAAATGGTTATAAAAGAGCTTAACCATCACAGGGAATAAAAGGTAGCATATTTATAACGTGGTTTTTCAGTGGTGTAGAGTGGCTACAGGGCTGAGGTGCGGTACACAAGTTTGAGCAATTTGATTTCACACTTTGGTAAATGCAATGTTTAAGAGGTGATGGTCTTTCTGGCTGGTTTTTGTTCCTTGTGGTCTGAGGGATACTGCCATTACTGCCATAAAACTACTGCCATTACTGTGAGAAGGATAAGTATCCAAAGAATATAAGATTTTAGTGTTTAATGTCATTCACTATATGTGGCTTTTTGACTCCCTTTCCATCCATCTTTCTAGCATTTCTGGGAAGTTAGGACAAAGAGGAAACAACAACAGTGAGTGAAAAATGAAAAGATTTTCCTTTTTTCATGGCATTTTTCTAATATAGTGGGTGATCAAAAGCATTTTGTGTAAGCAGTGATTGCTATAAACTAGTATGTCATGACGGCATATTTACTTTGCCCAACATTCTAAGAAAGGAGCTTGCATGTGACAAGAGCAAAAGCAAAGCGGGCACTCTGGTTAGATATGCCAAACTCCAAGCAAGAAAAATGAGCTGACACTGGATTGTCTGTCTTTCTGTCACACACTGTGCTGTACCTCTTTGTGGCATCACCTTCTGCTGCTACCTACTTCCCCAGAGAGTTCTGGCATTCTGCATGGGCTGACTACCCTAGTTGGCTTGTGCATATCAAATGAACCTCCTGTATGTTTGCCTATTACCATGGTTTATCCCATGCTAAAATATTTCCTCTATTAGCAGTGCTACTTTCATGCACACACACCAAAAAGTCTTATTTCTGCTTTTTACCAGTTACCTTTTTCCCAAGGAACCAATTGCTGCAGAAAAAAAACCCAAACCAACCAACCAACCAAAAAAAAATATTCTCAAGATAATGATAATAAAAATATGATCTATTTTTCCATTAATATGATATATTTTTCCGTGGAACTGGCTTTTACATTTAGTAAAAACATTAACAGGGATTAAGCATTCAGTAAATGTTTAGGCTAGGACTGATTTCCATTGTAATTAATCATGACCTAACTATTCTATGATTCTGTGACAGAAACCAGTTCTTTTGCTTGTTTGTTCTTCAAGATCTGAATGAGACTTTTAACTGGACTAAAAGGCAGTTTCAAAACAAACACAAAGTTCAGTAGTTTAGCATCCTTTTCAGCTGACGTGTGCTGAAAGACAGTGCGAAAAGAGAGAGTCTTAACTGAACTGTTTAGCTCTGGTAGTTGGGATACCTAGATAATGAATAAATTAAGTAGTTTAGCTCTAAAATACACTCAAATGGACTGATAATGTGATATCCCCAAGAAATGAACAGAGGTTGGCTCTTGTCAATGCATGATGCAAATTAAACAAGCAGATATTCCAGGTAGAAATATAACACAGGTCCTCCATAAACCTGTTAGAAAGTCAATTTTTAGGCATAATTCAATGATATAGGTTAGCAGTTATTTATTATCTGCAGAGCAAAGAAAGCCTATTATCTGATGGGTTTGATTCACCACCTGCAATCTTCAGGCTCCCATACACATCCTTTGGCTTTTGCCTTGAGCTTGGTAGTCAATCTATTCATGGACATCAAACTACAACTCAGTTGAAAGGGATGATTTTCACTGTGCATTATATTACATATGTCTCATTGCTTTCAGTGCAGAACTGGAAATCTTGTCAGGCTTACTTAGCATTTAGCAAAGATATTAGTGAATCTGACCTGAGGTGCATGTTCAGAAACCCACAAGATTCATATGCAATTGCACTGTAAATATTTTCTGTGGTTCAAGTAGAAAGTTCTCATAGGCAAAGGATTTTTTTTGCCATAATAAAAAAAAAGACAGAAGTGAAGTAAAAAGGGTGCTCACGGCATTTATAACTAGGGGAAAACAGAAACAGGAATATGGAAAAGGTTAAGTTAAGTTGAAGAAATAGTTGGGAAAATGAGACATTTTGACACAATCATTTGAACCATTTTACCTTTTGTAACTGTTGAGCAGCATGACTGTATCTGGTATGCAGAGAGCTAGTTACATCTTAATGACATAGAAAAGTTTGTACTCTCAGAATAATCAGCAGAACTATAAATTGGGAAGAGGAATAAGGCAGTGAGTCATCCAACAGGAGGCAGATGGAAACATCCATATCTGTTTGTTGAAGATATGAAGGGTCACTGATATATCCAGATATGACTGAAGTCAGTTGAGACCTAGTAGGAAGGAATTTGCTCAGTGGGAGCTGAAATGAACTACAGAAAGTTAAGGTACATGGTAAGTGCATAACAACTGAGTTCCTGTGATAATCTGCAGGGAGAGAACTTAATTCTGTGCTAGACCTTTACACAGTGGAGGTTTTAAAGGATAAAATTTGACATTTAGAAGCACAGTAACCAACTGGAAGTCATTACCTCATGATGGGGGGTCAGTGTCTTGCCTACCAGAAGTACTGGAGTGGTGTTATATGTGAGAAAACAATCTTACAGTTGTATTCGTTCATTAGAAGCCTCATCAGAAAGCCACAGGATTGAATTAGCCCCAGAAACTGAAATGCTGTCACCCCTCGAGGTAGTGGTTCAAAGACAGTTTCAAGGCATGTTGCATGGGAAGCTTCTGCTGTTTTGTTTCACTTTAATGTCTTTATTCTGTGTGTATACAACAGAACCCAGCCTCCGGAGATGCCAGTTCAGCATATTTTAAAATCATAAAACAAAAATAAGGTTGTAAATATGCTGTTTCTGTTCTTCAAGACTAAGGGCAGCCTTCTATGAGAAAGGTTTTTATAGCAGTATTTTATAGCATCAACTTAGAAAAGAAATAAAGAATAATATAATTAGGATTGTCCGGTTCTCCCATAAGGTTAGGATGACCTTCACAAATGATGCCATAATAAACAATGAGTGCAAAGGAAAATCTGGATAAGGAAGTTTTAAGAATCACTCTATTTGATAGTCCAAATTCTAATTAATACAATTGCTGAAGTTAATTTTAGGAGTTTACAGAACAGTTTTATCGGCATTGCACCAGTGGGAAAATAAATATTAAACTTCCTGCAAAACAAGATACCACTAAGATTTCAAAATACAGCCAAGAAAGGAGGTTACTTAATACAGAGAGCTGAATTTAAAAATTTCGGATAACTGCACCAAGGAAATAGTTCTTTAAAGATGGCTTGACTATACAGCACTGTTTGCATCTGGTAGGGCCCAGGCATGACTAGTATTTGTTAGTGAGTAGCACAGTGGTGGTTGTATTAGATTTTGCTACAGATACTCCATGTGGATGTTGCAGAGTTAAAAGGCTTGTTTTATTTCAGAATGTTTCTCTGTGTGCACTCTTATTTATCTTAGATTTTATTAACACTGAAAATCTGCTTTAGATGTTAGAGGAGTGTTGGATAAGTCCCTGCCCATTGTAGGGGGGCTGAAACTAGATGATCTTAAGGTCCTTTCCAATCCTAACCATTCTGTGACTATATGAAATGGGTTTGGAGCAGGTAATAATTGAATAACAATTTAATCCAATATTCAAGTGAGATGACTTGATCAAAATTATTTGTGATGTTTAAGAAAGAGAGAGGAGAGAAACATGTTTATGCCTTGTTCTTCTATCAGGCTTTGGAATCGCATGTGAGCTTAATAATATACCTTCTGACTGACCCTTGAGCTATGGAAACATCTCATAAGGATTTATTGATGTATTTGCATGATGACTTGCAGGGAGTAAAAACTTCATTGAGCAGAAATGGATCTGAGGTACCACCCAAGAAATCCGTCAGGCTCGTAGGAGATAGAAACTGAGTTCAGGTTACCTGAATCCTAGACAAATATGTTCAGGGCCAGTGGATTAAATTTAACAGCAGAACATCCCAGGTTGGGTGTTTCATATGAAATTGCACCTTCAGTAAAAGTGAAATAGGAGTTAGCATACTGTCATCAGGTGCCAAAACATGGGAAAGAGCTCTGCCAAAGGACCAGGCATGGAGACAAGCTTTAGACAAGTTTGGAGACAAGTTTTAGTAACATGTGCAGTGCTCTTTTGGAATAAACATGTTTGTAAGTAAACAAAATGCTACATGGGAGACTATTTGAATCCAAAGGTGTGTAATTTTTATTTGGCATTCATAGGGTGCTTCGGTTAACTTTTTTTTCTTCTTTCCTTTGTTTTTTTCATTATTTTTCATTTTTGTGTCTCTCCACTTACTTTTTCTGGCTATGAAAAGATGCAGAAGTGCCAAAATACCAGGAGGGAGACTGTTTCTCTGGTATTTATAGCCTGACTAAAAGCAGGAGTTAATGGAAATTATGCTTTTAAAAAAATAAAAACCTTACATACAGAAAGTCTATATAAAATGCTTTAAAGGCAAGCAACTTCACTTAGAATTTAGTAGCTCCTGTCAGAAGTTAGAGGAGGGAGCAATCTAGTTAGCAATGCACATTTAGCAACAATTCTTTGCATTTAGAAAAAGTAAATATATCACAAATGAGATTCACTATCAAAGTCTGTCCTCACACGAAGTACTGAGCCTTCAGAAGGTCAATACTCAGTTAATAAAAATCTGATTATTGAATGAAAACAGAGCTTGAGAT
Organism: Ara ararauna; assembly: GCA_028858755.1. Taxonomy (NCBI): domain Eukaryota; kingdom Metazoa; phylum Chordata; class Aves; order Psittaciformes; family Psittacidae; genus Ara; species Ara ararauna. The sequence continues at coordinate 70,373,888 of CM054377.1, read as the reverse complement.
AAAGCACTTAAAACTCTGGCAGCTAGAAGGTTATCTCCAACAGATGCCAAGATAGCTAATGTCTTTTGGATGCCTTTAAAGTAATACATTCTTTCATCCTTAGGATGGCAAGATCTTTGCAATAAAATGATGAAACTAAGCTCCATGATCTCCAATAAATAAAATAAAACCATAAGTAAAAAATAGTCATAATAGTTAATGAATGAATAATAAATACAGTCGATCGCAGTGATCTGTAGAAATTGATGTACCTGATCAGGGTGAGGCTTGGGAAGTCCCATATTTCGTCTGTGCCAGATGCCAGCATCAACAGCTATAGGACAATCACAGGAGGAGTAGGATAAGTTGAGTAAACTATAGGTCTCATCATGTGTTTTAATAGTTGTAATTCAGTGTACCCATTTGAAGCAGGAGGCTGAATAGCTAGTTCCATGTTTTCAGTTTTGTCAATTGTAATTGATGACATATAATTGTGATTGTTGATATTAATACCATTTCTAAGTAGGTACGTATTTAAGTGTTCAGTTTCTACTTTACAGTATTGCATTACGTTTATTTTATAGCTTTCTTTTAAGGTAACTGATCTTGACAGACAGGGGCAGACATTATTGTATTTGAATGTTCAAATGTGTATTATCTGTGTATTTTGTTGGCAGTCTCCATGAGTTTCAAACTGTATCTTTCATATCTCAAGTTTAGTTTAAGAATGTTTGCCGAGTCCTGGAACTGTGAAAGTGAAATTGCCATCATTCTGTACAGTTTTACAACATATAGCCTTCAAAACAAAAGATATTTTGAAAACCTGTTTTAAAAATCCAGTAAAAAAATTGCTCGTAAAAGAGGCTTAAATTCATTTCCCACTGTTTTAGAGGAATCAATGAGTCGTTCCTGTAATGAGTTTTATTCTGATACAAATTATTTGTTTTCGGGCTCCTGTCCTCAAACTCTCTGCTTGAAACAGCTTTATCTTTTCTATATAAGGGAATTCAGATATAAAACTAACTCAGTCTGCACCATTAAGTAAGTTAAGTTCTTTAACTTTACATTGGATTCCAGAACCAGTATTTAGAGATACTGTGCAATCTAGTATGTATTTACTCAAATTTGAGTAGCATTGTTTTAATACAGCAGCTGAAAAAAAGTGGGAAGTCACTGCATTGGTCTGAGAAGTCAGAATTAAGTGTGTGGTGTTAATAGAAAATACATTTATTTTTATCCCTGTTTATTTCATTTCACAGAGGGAGGACAGAGCTGTTGAACACTACACAGACATTCACATGCACATGTATGTTAGAATTACCCAAACCCAGATGACATGGTGTAGGAACAAGGAGAAAACTGTTGCTATAATGGCTTGTCCGTTTATAGTGGCTGTGACTTCATGGGATTAAATGCCCACCCAGACGTGATGCTTTGTGGAGGAAGGAGTGTCCACTGCTCAGATTTTGCTCTTAGCAAAGAGTGCATCCTTGTAAGAGGTGATTCCTGTGTCCCAGCAGGATTCTACAGACCATTGGCCCATCCTTGTGCTGTGTGTCTGGCACTGGAAGAACCAAAAAGGGAGTGCTCTGCAGTCTCCCATGGGCTCCCATTCTGGCAAGGATTTAGGAGTGCTGGAATTTCTCTGGCCATCTCTTCTTGGCCAAATGGTACTTTCTCTGTTGCAAGGAAAAACAAGCTGAAGGTAATGTGGGAGAAACTGGCAGGAGATGAGCAGCTGATAAAGAGCAAGTGATGTCAGTATAAGTAGGAAATAAAGCTGCTCCTATTCCCAGGTCACAAGGTGTTGGTATTGACATTTTCTGTATAAATAATTTTAGTATGGTATATACTTCTGGTACTTTTTCAACTGTAGTTCTGTAGAAAAAACTAATTTTACTTAATTTGTTTGCATCTTCCAAGAGATACAAATAGTTGCTTTCTGTTTCAATTGTGCCAGTTTGCCATTCACTATGTCAGTGAATCCATTTACACTGGCCTCTGTTTTCATTGTAGTTGCCATATTTCAAAGGTATGTTCCAAGGCTTTGAATGCTTGTCACAGGATTCATTCAAAAAAGTGGGATATATAAGTTTTAAGTATTAAAAATATACATGTGGTTGAGTTATACACTGCTAGTCCTAAGCTGATGAGATATGTATTTTGTTTGGTTTCTTTCTTTATTAGTGTGGGTTTTCAGGCATATCTCCGGTTAGTAATTTATTCCTTATTCACATCATCCTTCCTTCCTGTGAAAGACGATTATCTTCAGCATCTCAGTAAGAAATCAGCAGCAGTGAGCCGCTGGCTGACAAGATATCAGAGCTGTGATGGAAAGCACTTTATTTGAGAGCAAGAAAAGACAGAGAAGTTACAGGGTTGCTTTAGTTGCCTTACAAAAGAGGTGTAATATCAAAAGCGGTCTCCTCTGGGGCTTTCCAGAGCATCTCGATGTCACAGCTGCCAAAGAGAGCCCTCTGCTGCCACGAAGGAGTTTAGCACAAGGATCTGTGAAGGCAGGAATTCGACTGCACCTATCTGCGAGAGTCATATGTGTTTGGAGAGAAGGCTCTCTTAGAAGGCGAACATTTGTTTGACACGGAGCTGTTCTGAATTTATCTTACCCCAGCACTATGTCAAAAAATAATATATGTATGCTTTCTCTAGGCAGAATAGCACCACTTGATTAGCGTAGTTACAGGATTGGTTTGATCACAGTTATTTTCAATCTGATGGGCTCATAGAGTGATGCCTTTATTTTCCAGCAGAGATTCCTAATGGGGAAAATTCATTTGTATTCCACAGAGCCCGGGCAGTCAAACATGATCACACTCCTCTTCTGAGTCACTCTCCAACAGACAGCTCTGTGTGTTCATAAGCCTGAGCTACCTCCTTAGTGGGACATTTTAAAATTTCAGGTAGAATGTAAAGGCTGCATGTCCAAACGCTTGTGTCAGATGGCTTACTTTCATTGTTAATGTATAGTCTGGTCTTGAAAATAGTGCTTACATGCAGGCTCAGTTGCTGGTCAGCTCTATGCTCTTCTTGCTTTACCTATTAATAGTGGAATCACTTCTGACTAATGAAATTAAGTGTGAGAAATGATGGCAGCAGGGTTGCTTTTAGTAGTAACTTTTACAGTGGAACTTACAGAAGTCCTGAAAATTAAGAGGGTTTATGTCATAGGAGGTTTTCAAGGAAGGAGTTAAATCTACTTTTCTGCTTTACTGTTTGGACTATGTAAATTATGATCTGTGGAACACATAAAGTTGGAAACTTTAACAATTTCAACTACATGTTAAATATTACTTTAAAACCCGTATGTTCTTCATGCAGCCAGCTTCTCTGGGCTGCATGAAAGCAATGTTACTTTTGTTCCCTATAACGTAAGCCATCTGGAGATGAAACACAAGATATCCTTACAGAATGCCACTTTGTCCTTTTCCACTGCTCAATTCCTCTGTATGTCACAGCCCCGTAAGTTATACCTGGAGATGGTTGTGAGCTACAGAATTTCTTGTTAAGAGACTTAAGCTATCTATGAAGTGTTAACGGAGCTCAAAGCAAAGCTGTATGGCAATAAGAATGCATGGAGCTTTCTGTGAGGCTGACCCAGACAAAGACCACATTTCAGTTGGCTCTGCTTCTTCATAGAAGTGTGTGATGAAATCCAAAATTTCACCTACAAATTCCTGTAAGAAAATCTCTACGCGTAATGTGTTAGTATTTTTATCAAGCATTTAAACCTACTCGTATTAAGCAATGATATGCAAATAATTAAACATAAGTATAACGTATATGGATAGTGACATAAAAACACTAATGCAGAAAAGGATTAAAACAAGGAAATATGAACAAGACTCTCTGAATTAAACTTTTGAGTTGCAAATTGCCATTGCTGGGCTCATTGGAGTAAAGTCCAAGTAAATATGTTAAATGTAAATATCTGAGAAAAAAGACTGAGTGTGCAAGCTGGGTGTGTATAGGTAAAATAAAACTGAGATATCTGAAAAGAAATTATATGATGGAGCTGACCTGTATTGCCTCTTATAATCTGCCCTTCCGGCTGTCCTTACTGTGTAGTTCACAGCTACCTGGAGTTCTCTTCATTCCAAATCAGCTACTAGCAGCTGCCTTACCTTTGCAGCTAGAACAAAAAGTTCTATGGGTGCCACATCTTTATAATAGGAATGACACTAATTCTGTGACTTTTTGAGCAGGAGAATGGCCGTAGCTATTCTGCATTTCAAGTGGCTCATCCATACAAGTGCAAACACACATGCCAAAAGCCATTGCAAATGCTAAAATAAATGGTGCCAGCCAGACTGATCTTTACTGTTTATTGACTCTTTTTAAAAAAAAAAGGTGGGGGTAGAAGAAATCAGGAATGCTATTTGCTCTTTAAAAAGCAACCCCAGGTCATTATATTCTTTGACAAAGCTACACTTAGGGAATTATTGTCTTTAAAACCACTCCCAGTGTACTGTGAGGGCCATGTATCTGTGGCCCAGCAGGAAAAGTCAAATTAATCGAGTTCATCATAAGCACACTGTATTCTAACTATATAGCAAATAAAGTTCTAGATTTCCCGATTAACAAAGAATATCATACCCTCTGACCCAGAAAAACAACATTTAATTTCTTGGTTATGGAATCTCAGCAAGCTTTGCTTGTGACAAGAGTAGAAGTTATTTCATCTCTGTTATGTTTTTTTACCAAATGTTTTAAAAATTGCTTAAAGAACCTAAAAGGTCATTTGAAAGTCCTATTTTTACTGTCACTGCCTCCAAATCACATTCCATAACTCAGTTTAATGTGATCTGCAGTAAGCCAAGATTTTTATAAGCTAAGATATTATGTCTAGTCCAGTTAGAGACACGACAAAGTTCAGTGAGGAGGGGAGAGTGAAGATCTAGTTTAAGAAATGTAATTTTGCAATGCCTATAAAATATGGAAGGAAAATATCTCTCTACATTCAATTTTGATGACTGAACATGTTCATGACCTTTCCTAAGGTAGAGGAACCCTACCAAGTGCTTTATGAGGAAATAGACAAATGTCTGAGGGCATCTGTTTAACAGCAGGTCAAGACAAGGTTCACTAGCCTCCCAGAGTAGTCCCTGCTCCTGTAAATAACTTTCTCCTGGCTTCACCACCCACAAGCCGCTATAGTCCATAAGCCACTGCAGAGAATAGTGGGGTTGGAACTTGTTTTTGTGTTACTACTGATACTGCATCCATCCACTGTATCTTCAGATGAGGAAATCTACTGTGAGTAATACGCATATATTAGATATAAATTTTATATAGAGATTCCTGATAAAGGAATCAGGCCACATTCATCTCCATAAGTACAAAATATGTTGAACTAGAAGTGGATTAATCTGTGTTAGACTAGCCTGTTGCATTGTAGGGGCAAGAAGTTACTCATTTGAGTCTAGACTGTGATTCTGTCAGCTGTTACGCTTCTGGTTGCATGTTGTTAGAGGACATCTTTAATCTTTCCAGTAGTCACAGTACTTTGCAGTATTTGGCCCCACATGCTTAGTTTATGCAAGTCAGCAGCCATCAGTGTTTATGTGAGCCATTCCAACACTAAAAAGATTCTTCCCATCTTTGCTTTTTATTAACTATTTTCTTGACAATATTATTATGGCTACCAAAGTCCCACATTGTTTGGAGTTCTTTTCTCCTAGCTGCTGCCCTTAAAAGCTTGGGTGGCTGGAGCATCTTAAGTCCAAGTTATCTTTCTCTGTGTTATAGGAGGGTTGAGGCAAGTCAGAATAATCAACAGAGGCTTGCAAAGAGATTGTTTTGTTTCATTACAGCTGCATTTGTCCCAGCAAGTCACTGAAAATTTTCATTCCTACTTATTTTGCAGTGGCACAGAAAGTACAAACCCAGGGCTGGCCCCCACTGTATCAGTCAGACAGCAGACCCAGGACGGAGCACTTGTGCGTCTATAGATTTTCTTTTTTTCAGTCATCCAAGGGTTAACACACAAGGTCCTCAGATTAAGACTTTAGTAAGTTTGATAGGCATCTGGAGATTCAGAAAGAAATTTTGCTTATGTAAAGACTCCTTTGTTTTCCTCCTTGTTTTTCCGTGAAGATGGTTTCTACCATGGTATTTTAACTCCTGATTATGACTTCTGAATATAAACTCCTGTAATTTTCTTCAAAGAGACCTATATGTTATTGTAAATCCATTTGGCTTTTCCTAGCAAACTAGTAATCCTGTCAGTGAGGCTGATGGAGGAATTTAAACAACTGTATTCTGTCTGGTGGAAGTGACAGAGGCACACGTTTCAGTTGTTGGAGTGTCAGCCCAGTTATTTGTGCAGTAGAAATTGTGCTGACCTAAAGAAAGTTATTTCCGATTTTCATTGTCATAAATAAGACCAGATTTTTGCTCATTCCAGTACATACCCAGTGTTAGAGGAGCACCCCAGTTCCTATTAACTGTTTACAGACAAGAATAACAATTGCTTCTTCCCTCACTCTTCCTGACTTACTATCTGACAAGAAAAATAGCTTTGTTTTGCAGTGGTTATTGTGCTTGCTTTGTGAATATGAGTGATTGTGGTCTGAGAGAGTTTGGGATATGTCTAAAAGTAGTCATGAACACATTTGGTTTGATAGTTCTGCAAAAGTGTCTAAAATGTAGGAATCTATTCTGCATTCATTTTTCCAGTTCACTTTTTCCTTCAATGGGAAGACATAATGTCATCTACTCAGTCATCCAATGAAAATTTGGTCTCCTGTATGGGTATTTTTTAGCATGATTTTACTCTTTGGTGGCCAAACTAGCTGTGTTTGGTGGCATGTGTTAGAGGGTACAGAAAAAACATGTTCAGGGGAGAGGCAGTGCAGGCAGCTGAGTGTGGGCACTGCACAGGAAAATCATTGCTGTTAGTAAGGCAGAAATATTTCTATTTCAGCTTTCTTGGATTTGTTCTTTCATTCCTGATATAATTCTTTTTGATGCAGAAATAAGCATTGGGTGATTCGCTGAAACCGTAAGACCCTAAGGTGTTTCATAGCTCATGCCTAGAAGTTAACTTTTGTTACCGCGGACATTTGGATGTCAAATTTGAGAAATATAAAAGGGTGTCAGCAATGAGGACTGACTCAAAAGTCCATGTTGGGTATTCTGCATCATGGAGACCAGAGCATTTTTTGAAGTGTATTGCCTTCTGGTGGTACTTTTTTAGTTTTTCTTAATCTTAGTTTGTCAGTCGCATTTAACCTTGTACTGCTTTAAGCTAAGCATTGTTAAACTTGGAAGATGTTGATCAGTATTGTAGGAAAAAGGGATGTCATAAAAGGCTGCATTCAGACTCCAAGTGGTGTTTAATAAGTATGCAAATACAGTAGGAGAAAGGAGTGAGCCTTGAAGAAAAAGTCAGGTTTTGATAATGGAGGAACAATTGTACTTGTGTCACTCCCAGCTCATTTGATTAACCTCAGTAACTGTTGAAAGTGGTTTGACTATAGAATATAGATCACATTTGTTCTACCTGCATGGTTTCAAATGTTCAGCTACACCATGTTTTCCTTTTCTCTTATCCTCTTGTTTTCTAAACTGATCCATTCTCTCCTCTCCCTCCTGCTGGACCCCTGAGTGTGACCACCCAGTTTCAGTTACATGGACTTGAATACCTCGATAAGTTAGAGGTCTTAATTGTGCTGGATGATAGCAATGCAAGAAGTCCTTAATCGCTCTTTGCAGATGATTTCTCAAAGAGTTTCCTCTAGACTTCATTGCTTTGGGGCTCCAAATATATTTTGTTCAACATAAATTTATTGTTTATGCTTTGCATGCAGCTTAAACTTCTGAATATGCATTTTGCACTTGAGAAACATCAGTGTGTGGAGTGACCACCGCATTTGTGTCTTGAACTAAAGCCCATTCACCTGAAAATCATGGCACTAGTAAAACGAGAAAGACACTAATCCTTATTGTGTGCAGTCACGTAGTCACTTGGTTTTGAATAAAAAAGGCAATCACAGATTTAAAAAGTTTTATGTCAGAGCTGGTGTTCAGAACACTTCACACAGGAAATTAAGAAACAAGATTATAGACCAGAGCTTTTATCTAAATTCAGCTAAAATGCTGCAGACTACTAATGATACAGATGAGGTAAATGGGACTAGGACAGGGCAACCTTACAGAAGAAAGAGGAGCATGTATGAAGACAGTAGTGTTAATGACTTGAATTGACTATAAAATTAGTCACATTTTTAATCTTTTAACTTTTAGAGTGGGAGTTTTCTTACACCTTTAAAGGCTCACATGAAGTTTAATAGTGATAAATTCTGCCGAGCCCTGTAAATATTCAAAAGCTCTTTTAAAAATCTATATGAAACTGTAAAATAATGGAGCAAATGATACTTCCTATGGACTGAAAATCAATTGATACAGCTTCAGAGGAAAAAAAAGAAATCTTAAAATGCTGCGATATATTTTCTTTAATGTTTTGTTGATTAAATGTCAAACGACAATTGTCTTCTCCTGACTGGAGTTGCTGGGTACTTGTTGCTCCCATGGATTTGGCATAGGGCATTACTCAGTGTTTCTGAACTCGAAGCCCTGAGTACTTAGCAACTTTTGATTTGATTCAGCTTGCATGTTAACAGAGGGGTTTTTTTTAATCTGAAAGTCTTGCGTAAAAATCACTTCTAATTGTTTGCTTTTTATGTGTTTTTTGGTTTTGTTCTTTTTGCCTACTTTTGGTACTTATGACTATCCAGTGAGAAGGACACTAAAGAGCGGACTAACACCAGAAGAAGCCAAAGCACTGGGCCTCATCAGCACCTCTGAGATGCAGGTTTGATGTCCCGGAGGTGGTGACAGGAAGAGCCGTTCATCTGAAGCACACAGGCTGACAACTCTTCAGTATGGCATTGACCTGCCAGCCTCCTCTGCTGCTCCCAACATCCCATCCTCTGTTTGTTCAATTTTAATAAGCACCAAGAAGCAAAACCCCACAGCCAGGGCAGAAGAAGGGTGTGCCGCAGCTCAGCACAACATCTGGACAGTAACTGAGGAAGCGTTTGAGTGAAAGGTGAAAGTAGGTGAAAGTATATGGCTGCTTCTTCTCATGATGTGTTGGTGTGGGTAGGAGGGGGCTCCCTCCGAGTTATCTGTTATTATGTGAGCTGTGTTTATGTTGGCTTACCTTGTGCCCTGTTTTAGTCATTGTAAATGTATGGCATTTTGTCAATGCAACAAACAGTCCTTAAAGAGGCAAAATAAGTCCTGTTACAGCAACCCCGATTTTCCTGAAGCAGATTCATTAAGCAAAGATGCACAGTCTGTGCAACCCTGTGGTTTGTTGGGTTTTTTATTATTTTGCCACCAAAGAATGTAAAAATGTATGTGTACCTTTGTATATGTACAGAACGAATGTGTGAACATATATGTGCGAGTATCTATACACATACAGTCATGGTGTGAAATCATGCTCTTGCTGAAGCTAGCTGGACTATGATTTTCACTCTGGGGCCTTACTGCTCCATCTGGACAGGAGGAAAAGAATGTCTTTTCATAGGAACTCAGTGTTATTCAGTGGGATTCACCCTGTGGGGCAGGAGATGGCAAAGTTTAGGATCCTGAATTCATATGTATTAATACACACTCATACTGTACATAGCAGCATGCACACAAAGGAGAGGACATGGTATGCCTCCCTCCTGTTGAGCTATGGCTGTACTGTGCATTTGCACAGTTTCAAATAGACCTATGCCAACAATTTTACGTACTTGATACATGCATTCAGATGCTAAGATCAAGAAGTTTTGTTCACTTGCCTGTGCCCTCCATGCTGCTTTTCTCTGCTGTAAGATAATGGGGTGATTTTGTTTCAAATTAATGGATCTAAGTATGAAATGGCCCTGCTAAAAACCTGCTGTGTTTTTGCTGTTCTTTATTTCTGTGACTATTTTTGATGCAAGTGGAGAGGGTACCACAGTGAACACTCCGTTATGTTTGTCCTTATCTCGCTGTTTTATAACTGACTTCTATAACTGCCCTCAGCATGTGTGTTTGAAGAACTTTTAGTCAAGTCATCTAAGTGGAGTGACATATACAGCAGTGAAAGTGAATTGAACACAGTCACCCTAGCCAGTGTTGAAGCGTTTCGAAGAGAACTGCAAGCAACAATAATATAAAGGGGAACTTTTAAAGCCAAAGTCTGTCTATGGCCAACTGATCTTCAAGGGTGCACAAGATTCTCTTTCCATTGCTTTGGCCTCCAAGATTAAGGGTATGTCTGCACAGCAGTAACAGCAGAGGCTTCCACCAAGCTAGCTAGCTAGGGAACTGCAGCAGTTTAGTCATGGTAACAGGGTTTGATTTTGGCTACAAAACACACTTGAAAAGTAGGGTTGTTTAATAGCCTATGCTGGGCTCCTAATGCCATAGCTGTGTTACTTCTGGAACCCAAGCTAGGTCAGATACTTCAACTTTCATTAAAGAGAGGAAAATCACTGAAGGTTGTTCAGGGTAGTTAAACCAAACGCTATAAACCTTTGAAACCTCGGTCATCCATCACATCACATTGATCATAACATCCAAGTGATGAGAGACCCAGGTAGCTGAAAACACTGCAATGAGATTTGTGGTTGAACATCCTATCTGTGCTGTCCATCTTTTTGATCATAACATTTCATTCTTTATCTGCTGATGCCTCAGATCTTCACATGTCAAAGTCCATGGGGTAAAAGGTCATTGATGAGTAAAGATTCTTAAGGACAGCAATGAGTTTGATGTGGTTTTCCCCTCAACTTGTTAAAAAGTCAATTTTACAGGTAGGCAGAAGGCAATAGTTGTGTAATTAATAAAATGTGTTGTGTATTTGAAAGCTATGGAAAGGAGGAAGCCAGTTAAGATACAGAAGGATGTGGCATGTAATTAATTTCACTGTAAAATAAGCAAGACTGATGAGCAGCTGGATTTTAAAGTGGATCTTTATGTGCTGCTCACCATTATGGACTTTTTAAATCTCTCTTAAGAGAGAGGGTTCTTAGGACAAAGAAATGAAGGTAATGTGGGTTTGTGGAGGTCTTTGGAGTCTGAAATGACAGGTAGACACCCTGAATGTAATGATTATGTTAAACTGTGATACTTGCTAAATGATAAAAGAAACAAAAAGGCAACAAAGTACATCTATGCTGATAGAGATCCTATATTCGATTGGAAGGAGAAAATCAAACACATTTTAAAAACTGAATATTTTAAAATATGCTGAATGTGCAAAGTGGGCGGCTCTTGGTGACCACTTGCTAACAGGAAACAAATTTGTGTTTCATCAGTACAGTATCAGTGTTTGCGATATAACATACAACATAGCTGATGAATTGCTAACAGTTGGGCACATGTATATTCCAAGAATTGTGCAAAAATTTTGCAAAACTTCTTATGCTCCTTAAGGAGGGGAAAATGCAATTTGGAGAATGGGGATAGAATAAGTTTAGGAAAAAAAAATAGCAGCCAGTTTCTTTGTTGCTCTCTGGATGCAAGTGTCTCACATCTGAAGCATATTCTTCCTTCTCTATTTTTCCATTATGTTTGGTTTTCTGTTGCTGCTCTCTATCTGTGAAACCGATACCCATTTTTCTGAAGAGTAACTTGGCCTGTTTTTGCAGTAGTGTGCGGCTCAGATTAATTCAACCATCCTCAATGTTTATTGCAACCAGATCATCGAACACAGTAACTTGCAATAACTACAGAAAATATTTCTGTTTGGATTCCTGATAAAAATGGCTAGAGGCCTGATACTCTAGTCTGTAAGGTGGCAGGATTTCCTCCAGAGTTTGCCAGCATGTCCTACCTGCGGGAGCAACGTTTGTTCCTCTTCACTTAACTAGTGGATTCCAGATGAGATTGAGGAATTGGTTACATTTGCATGACTCTGTCTAATCAGGTTGCAACCAAATTTTAAGTTGCTGCCTGCCCCGCCATGATCAAAAGAGCCCACCATAAGGATGTAATACTTATTTTTAAATGTGTGTGAGATACAGATTGGTTTTGTGATGAATATAAAGGTATTGGAAACACAATGTATTAACACATGTTCCCATTTCCCATTTATAGTTCCATGAAGGCTGTTTTTAAACATTTATGGCCATAATAACTACCTCCCATCTCTTTGTCATAGCATCAGTCAGTTGCAAATGTAGTGCCCAGAGTTTTGTACCTCCACCAAGCTCTCAGATTTGCTGCTGGTGTTCATTTCAACACCCATCTGCTGCCAATAACTTGTCTGTCCATCTGCCACCGTAATGCCTTCCTGATTCGGATGCTGAGGTAAACTTTAGCATATGAAATGTCTGCCAAAGGGAAGCTATCCTAGTTTCTTTTCATCTCCCTTTGTTTTTAAAAGCAGACTGCATACAAATACTTGGTATTCCCTCATTCCCAGCTGAGGGATAACTTTCAGTAGCAGCTATGTGTCTGCGGTGAAGAAACACCCCCAGGGAATGCTGTGTGCCACAATTGAGAGTGAAAGATCCCTCATGAAAGTTGCATTCATCACTCTTCACCTTTCAGTAAGGCCAGGCACCAGGCTTATGGATTCCAGATGTTTCATAGCCCTTTGGCTGCTACATGTGACCCTTCTGTTTGATAGTTACCTGTCCATAATCCAAAATCAACAAAAAGTGTTGTTTTAAATGAGGGTCTTTCTTGCTCCAATAAATACTGGAAACAACATCAAAAGCAGTTTTTAAAATACATTTCTTTTTCTCTTTTGACACCCTTTTATTGTAAATCTTTGCAGTCATTGACTGTCAGCAAAATAAGGCATCAGTTTTGTAGACAGAGAAGACGTTGGCTTTAGCTTAATAGAAAGTCACATGAATATCTATATAAGAGTGCTCCATTCCCTCTCAAGGTACTAGACAATGTGGCAGGATAACCCCTTAAATCCCCAGTGTGCTATGCTCTAAATGTACCACACAATACTGTGTGGGTATTGTTTTTATGATTGTTTGATTTCACTGAGAAGAGATGGGGACAAGGTGGCAACCTACCAGTTTCACATCCTTTATCCTCCCATTACAACTCATAATTAGGCATACATGCTGCCTGCCTTTATCTGAAGGATGTACAGGGACATGGTGTCAGACAGAAGCACAGCGTATTCTCTCTCTTTTTCACTCATCTATGCTCACTACACACATACCACCATTATCTTCATGGCGGGTTGTGTGTGCATGCATAGGCAAAGCCTGACCCTATGCCATGTTTGGATGATGGCTTTGTATTTCCAGCACTGGGATGCAAGAAACACTTGCCTAAGCTGCAAGAACTATGACTGTTGATGTTCCTCTGCAGGGAAAACTGCCAGGTACTTACAGGCTCTGAAAAAAAATGAAGCATTTTTGAAAGAGGATTATGTTTGGTTATAGGGAACTGTTGAAAATCATTTGCAAACTCGTGACCAAGATGTAAGGCCTACCTTCCTTCTTTTCAACTGGGGCAGCAACTGGCTCAATTAGCATTTCAGATGCAATCCCAAGAAGGTTTTGGCAAGCGGTTTAATAGTTACATAGCAAGTGATGCGAGGAGTTTCAGAGATGTTGTATAGTTTTATGTTTACGTAAAAAAAACCCTATTAAAATTATTTCTAATTAGTCCATTTCACATTGAGTGGCAGATAGAGATATATTTTGTTTAATCACTATCTAATACAGAGGCTTCTGTGAAAGAAAAGGTTTATTTGTAGCATTGGGAGCATTTCTCCTTTTTAAAGACTGTCTTTGCGCGTATAATGTCCTTTTTTGTGAGCTGGGAATTGTAAAAAAATGTAAAGTAGAAAAGGACGTGTTTCTTAGACGAAGGAGAAATACTGTAAAATTGTGTAAATGTCACTACTCATGGGTTTTTTTCATGTTCTATGTAGCATAGTGTAAAATAGGCTTTCCAGCAGTCTTATTCTGTGAATTGTAATTTAAAAAACAAGCCATGCATGGTCAGAGATATTACCTACAGGTCCTTTTGGTTGAGTTTTTGGGTTTGTTCGTTGTTTTCTCATTTTAGGTGAATTTGTTTTATGTTAAATTTAATTGTCCATGAAACTGCATTTTTTTTCTCATTTTTGTTTCATAAAGAACTTGAATTACTCTTTAAGGTTTTATTACACGCAAAGCTCACCTACCGTTTGTATCTATTCTTCAGAGGCTTCGTCACACTTAGTGTAAACGGGAGGTGGCGGTGGTGTGTGTTTCTTTTTAATGCACCCCTCACCTGCCTCTTCTCCCCCCACTCTCCCCACTTTACTGTCTGGAAAGATGCAATCACACTTCTTTTTTCCTTTTTTTTTCCTTTTTCCTTTTTTTTTTTCCTGTGCCATGCAGGGTCAATATGAAAAACTGACCACAGACCTGTGTCCAAAATTTCTTGATATAAGTAGTTAAAAAGCTCACCTCTACAGCATTATGTAAACACATCTTGCAATAAAGCTTTATAAAGCACTGACTGAGCTGATTCTGGTTTTATTGATGAAGCCAATCATGGTGGGAAATGGGTGGGAAGAGGGGTCATGTGTTGTGCTTTTTCAGAAGCTCTAAGTACCTGCAAAGCCACTCTTCATGGACAATGAAACAGCTGCCGTTAAACCATCTGGGTGGTTTGATCATAAAAAACTGATCTTTTACCCCTGGTTTCACAGTTTGAGCATAATTCCTCATCTTTAACGAAGAAAATGAAAATGTGTCTCTGGTTCTCTAGGATCTCAGTAATCCAACCCTACAAATCCTCACTAAACATACAGGGTTACTGCTTGCTGCCATTGGCTCGGAGTTGGCTCCTGCCTTAAAAATACTCCATGCACAGAGCACATTGCAGAAAGGTATGAGATTTATGGAAGCAAATACAAATAAAATAAAAGACTACCTGTGTGCAGGGGAGCGTTTTGGATTGCCTCTGAATCAAGACATGATGAAACACTTGCCATGCCTGCTAGGGCTTCATAAGTGTAAAGGTGACTGATAAACGAAACTTGCCTTTAACTTGTCTGAAATACATTTCTTGCATCACTGTGGTGTGTAATTTTCTGGTGGTACCTATGAGTGGACCTGGACAGGCAGCGGTCTTGCAGTTTTCCCTATTTCCTGATGCCTGATTCTTCCTTTTCTTACAATTTCCCAGAACTTGAGGGGGGCTGAGTTGACAGACAGGACAACCCTGGCCCTATGGAGGGTGAGCCATAGCACAGGGACTCTTGAATCTGCTCTGCCCACAGGTTCAGTAACTATGATGAGGAGAGGTTATCAAAGTGACATGTCCAAACTCAAAATGATCAGATTTGCAATGCAAGTCCTGCAACAAGCTACTTGAAAAGAATTGCACTTTAGAATTGCAGACTGGATGATCTTAAAGGTCGTTTCCAACCTGGCTGATTCTATAAGGTTGAAATACGTCTTTAGAAGACAGCTACATGTGTTTATAGCAGCATCCTGGAAGATAAAGTAGGTTAACTGAGAGTCTGAGAGGGATTTTTATCTGTGATTTATGAGATTGTGAGAGCTGATATAAAATGCTAGGTATGTAAGCCTCCATAGGGAAAAATACCACCTTCCTTCTTTTTAATTAGTTTCTAAAGTTATTTCAAATAAAAAAGGTGCCTTTTGGGATATGGCTGCATCCCTGAAAGAACTGCTTAGCATTCCAGATGCACTGGTGTAAAGTCTAGAGGATGAAAGGCTACTAGCCAGAAATGTGGTAATGCTTTTTAAAATAAATATATAAACCAAGTTTATTGGCCAGACACTTCTTTTCTATCACAGCATATCCATTAGCAATTCTAAATTCCAGATGTGCGATGACAATGCGTACATATATTTTTCAGACCTGATGCCCAGTCAGAACTCATATGTTGTCGCAGAGAAGCCTCTGGCCTGTAGTCAGGGAACGAGTAAGTATGCAGATTATCCATTGCACAGCTGCATGCCCCCATTTATAGACCCTTCAGGACAGTTTGAGAACACGCAACTGAAGAAAAAAATAAATTTTTTTTCCTATTATAACTTCTCCAAGTTTTCTGATGGGAATGCAGTTTGGAAAAGGGAGAGGGCTGTTCTTGAAGCTTTACCTCTTGCAAGTTTCTTCATGAGAACTGAGGAATGATGGCTGCACTCCATCAGTCCACTGTCTGATGAGATGGACCTCTGCTGGAAATCCTGGAGAAACACAGTCTATGTGAGGTGTCATGCCAATGAGGACGTCTCTTCCCAGCCTTTCCTCAGTGATTTCTGAGCAGGAGAAGGACTTACCCATCTGTAGAGGTATTAGGGCCAATGATACTGCTTTCCAGTTCCCAGGAATCAAGGGGGGCTTTTCTCCTTCCCAGCACTCATCCCTCTTTCACTGTTCCACCGAGCTGCTCTCTTGTTTTAGCTGAGCCAAGAGTCCTCCTTTTATTTTTATTACTATTCCATCTTGAAAACACCATGGAGCAGTGAACAGAAGATGTGTACCAGCACTGGGGAAGGTGAGACCCTTTCAGTGTCCCAGATAGGACTCCCAGGATCACTGGGTACACCCTGCACTATTATTTCTGCAATAAGGACTAGAAATGCTTAATCTTACATTAAAATCTTAAACATGAGTTCATAGCACTCTCTTGGTGAGTGCCCAGATCTCTCTGCCTAGACAACAGATAAAATTACTAGTCTCAACTTATGTATATATTTTCCTTTGTTTGATCCATACTAAAGGTAATACAAGAGGAGAAGCATTTAACAAGCAACAAAGAAAAAACATCAGTGAAATCCAACAGCACTCGAAACCGGACAAACTTGAAGGCAAAGGTGAGGTCAAAACCATGTCATAGACTCCAGTAGATATTGTACTGGATCTTTCTCAAGGCAACATTAGCTAAGCTTGTCTTGGGAAGAGCCCCACATTTGCTTAACAGCAGTGGTTTAAAATCTTCTCCCTGGTATAGGGAGCACAAAAGCCCTTCCAGAACCAGGCAGAGCTCAGGTGAGGGACCGACAGGTGGCAAAGGCTCTGGAGCATGTCCATCACCTCAAAGGCATGAGCCATGACTGGCATGAATGGCTATAAATGTTTGTACTAAAAACCTTGGAGTAACCTGTGAAAACACATTTGCAAGTATCCAAAAAGTACAGCAGGGTGGAAATTCTCATTTTTAATAAAGCAATGAAATACTCAGACTCTTGAACGAGAGCTCAAAAATAAAATGAATCCTCCTTCAATCCTTGTCCAAGCTTCCTATAAATATGCACTGGGAGGCTTAAATAATCTTGGCAAGATACAGCAAAGGAAAATTATTGTTAAAAAGAGGCCCTGGATATCGTTTCAACAAACTTTTTCCCCACATAAACTTACGGAAAATTATTGACCTCATAGCAAAGTCAAGAAAGACAGAAACTTCTTGCAAAATGCCAAGATACCTATCTGAACGTGAACTAGACTGCTTTGACACAGGTTTGTCTGGAGCACCTCCCAAGAATGCTGCGTTAACTACAGGGAAGAATAGCTGTGCAGATTAATAAACAAAAATCTAAATAATCATAGTGTGAACAGTGATGATCTATATAAAGCTAGCTGTATATGTACATGAGTATAATGATAAAGAAAGTATATTGAATATCAGGAGGTAGTGACTGAAGCCAAATGAAAATTTGATGCTATTGGCTCTGTGAGCAGTGGAAACAGCCTGGTGGACTTTGGTGAGATTGAATCAAGCCCCCAAAAGTAACTATTAGAATGTTCAGTTTGATGGAAAATAGAATTGTTTCTCTGACAAAAAGGCCCTAAATCATTTTAATCTCACCAGTTGCACTGGGGAATTCTCTTTCAAGTACAGATAGCACGCTATAGCCTGAAAAACAAGAGTGAATCCTTGTTTCCAGAGAAATTATTTCAAATGTGTTCAGATTACAAGCATGTGGGATGAAGCACAGCTATCATCCAAAATTATATAGCCTGGGAATTCTATGTCTTTTTAGAAGCCAAAGAATTGCAAAGTCTGAAAACAAAGCAACCTGAAGCAGTCAATTGCAGTATTTTATTTTTTTCACTATGGGACATGGCAACCATTAAAATTCCTCATAGGGAAATAAAATTTTAGTAGAAACTGTCATTGTCACAGAATTCTTTAGCATGCCTTTACAGACAACCACTGGTAGATGGGTTACTAGAAACTAGTGACTTCAAGGCTGGTCTTGAGAACAACTGGTACAAGAAGTTTCTTGCCATGTAATTTCGCTTAATGTCATACTTCCTTCTCCCAACCTGCATCCTCCATGCAATGTTGACTTACACCATCTTTAAAAAGTTTTATTCTTTCCTGTAGTGGGAAAGCCTTCATGATAAAGACAAGATTCTTATTTTGATATACAGGTGAACCCGTGAAAGAAAAGAGATAATTTTAGCAGCCACACTTCAAATGTTGGACTGCATGAAGCCCAGATGCAGTAGTAAGTCCAAAACCTGGGAAAAGGATTTTAGCTGAACGTGCAAGATAGAAAGGCTGACTTTTAGAGTTGTGTATTAATTAAACTGCATGAAAACAAGAAGGGGATGGATTATGACCTGTGTGACTCTAAGGAGAGAAGGACACTGTGCATGAAAAGAGAGCATAGGAAAGGGGACATCATATGTTTTCTAATTTGCCTTAAGCAGGCTATCCAAAATCTGGTTTAAAAGAGTTTGATAATTTCAGAGATTTCTTTTTTGCAGTAAGCACCAAGAGTATAAATGCAACATGAGACAAGGGTCACAGAAAGGAGCCATTCTGGACCTTGCTACCGTCAGATAATCACAAATTACTTCAATGCTTGCCAGTGAGGCTATCACCTCTTGTTGGACCATAGTAAAATCCTGACTGGGGTACATGGGGTAAGTTGTGGTTCAGCTGGTGTTGCACCTTTGTATTTGGCAAAAGAATCTTGGATTCCTGGGCCTCCTGGCATCAGTGTACAGGACTCTTCCTGGCGTAATCATCATCGGCTTTATGGCCTGTGACTCTCCTGTTTTTAACAACTATTATTAAGCAGCAATAGGCACAAAAATGGCCAGCTATTCTCCTTGGTAAAGGATACTCTTCCCTTTTCTCATATCAAGTAGCCTTAGGGCACCTTCAAGTACATTTTGTACTTTTAGGTTGGCTAAAATATTGAAAAGTGCTACTAGAACTGATGAGGTCAAGGAAGAGAACAAGCTGGAGGCTGCAGACAAGATGCCAAAGAGTCTTTTAATCTCACCAAGAGAGCACAGAGAGGCCTCTCATTTCAAGGGAATTGAATATTGTGGAGATGGCTAAATTGTGCAGGACCTTGGTAAGAAATATTTCAGTCATCAGCTGAGAGAATTTGGCAAATGACTGTCTCCCCTAGGCAAGCAGAAATCAGAGGTGGTTCTGAATGCCCAATGAAACTGTGCAGTTGGTTGCTCCCGTTTGTAGCCAGGGATCTCACAAACACCACTTACAGAACCTTTGGTTAAACTTGGGATTGCTCTCTCCTTTATCAGTCACTCTTTGGCTCCCCTGATGAAGTTATCTCACCTAATAAACTGTTTGGGCCAGCAGAGACCAGGCAGAGATTAACACAATTCATCCCCAGCTGCCAAAACTGATCACAGGAAATAGGAAGATGGGAGTCAATGAGCTCTGTGGTCTCCCCAGTCGAACTGTTAGCAGCTTAACCGTCTCCTTGGCAGTGAAAAGGGTGTAATCCTGGAGAGAAAGTTGGCTTACTGCAGTGCAGAAAATGGGTATGTTTTCTGCATATAAGGACCACAATTTGCAGGAAACTCTAAAAAACCTCTTTACAGAAGGTATATTGTTCCTGACAACTTTTCCATCTTTACAGTATTCAGGGATAGTTTTCTTGCAAAGTCTGAGTATGAAGACAATAAAAGAAGTCCTGGAAAGACATTTCTAACTCTGGGTAGGTAGTGGGTGGCTTTCTCTTTGATCAATGTAAAGGTTCTGGTTATTCATTGTCCTATGTTTTTGTTTCTGGTTTGGGGTTTTTTTGGCAATATGTTCCAGGAATTTGTTGCACACGATCTATAAATTTCCTTGCGTGGTCTCTGACGCTAGTGTGCTGACCCAGGAGTAAGAACGGGCTCCTCAGAGCAGACCCCTGAAAACATGCAATGTCCCAAGAAATATTGCTATAAACCCTTTTTATGCTTCCTTCTTGGGATCCAGAAATAAGTAATCACATACAGGCCCATTGGGTTGAAATGTTCATTTTCTAATGTCAGCTTAATACCAAATGCAGAAACTGTTGTTATCAAGTGAGGAAGATAGATAAGCTGATGTTCTTTTCTCTTTCATGCAGAAAATTTTCTGGCTGGGTTCTATGGTTACTGCCACAGAGAAATGTAGAGACTTTGAAAAGGAGAACTTGAATGTAAGTCATCAGAAATGTTTAGGGGCAGAAGATAAAAAAAGGGAAACAGCACACATTATGGCATCCAGTCTGGGAAATCAAATTAACTAGGATTGATTTGGTATTTCTTGATGAGGAAACTAAAACCAGCACTGTTTGGAAAGGTGTCCAGACTTGGTGACCCTGCTGGAACAAAAAAATTTGCAGTTTTATAGTTCGAAAAATAGATTAGCATTGAAATCCTGATCAATCTAAAAGAAAGTGTCAAGAATCTGGAAAACAATCAAGATTTTCATTTTCAAGACTGGAAGCTTTTTACTTTCTTTGTACCAATTAAGACCCTGGGACCATCCTAATACCTCAAAAGTGTTAATGAAAATTCACTTTTTGTCAAGTTATGGAGGTGATAAATTGGAAAGCCAAGTCAATATTGATATAAGGACATAATGGAATATGAATTGCTCATGTAAATTAATAATTACTTATTACCTACGGCTTACTTATTGACGTGTCACTGGAAATTTGAGACCTAGAAAAACTCAATTTGGAAGAAAAAGAGGTTGAAATTAGAAGTCTATGTTCACTAGACTGCAGATGTTGAAATCCAGTATCAAAATCAAATGAGGTAAAAACTTCATCTTAATTCAACATAAATCATCTCTTCACTTAAACAGAGACAGTACTGATAATTGTAAGTAACACTGCTGTTTCAAAGAGTATCAGATGCTAGTGCTAATATACAAACTCATGGTAAGAGTTCAGGAACTCTCAGAGAAAGGGAGTTTAAAACACTGCTCTGACATAATGTGTTTGGACTATGTATATGGATGCATAATTTTTGAATAGTTGATGGATTAAATTTTGCAGGCAATTATATGTGCTCAGCTCTGATGACTTGGCAGATAAGCAGAAAACAGAAAGTGGGTTTCAATTACTACTCCTTTACCCTGATATCAAGCAAGATTTTCTTGTGGTTTCATGACCTACAGGTTTAAGTTGACATTTGACCTCACAGCGCAAACCAATGGAGAAGAGAATTTCTCCCTCTGCTTTGAACCACATCTTTGCAATGTGGAGCTGTAAATGCATGTCAGAGTAGACTGTAGCACCATTAGATACAGAATTGTTTATACAACCCTTAGTCATGGTTACTGATAGAGTGGCCGATGAATCAGACTGATGCTTGAGCTCAGCATAAAATGGCACTTTAGTACTGCAACAAGGGGAAGAAGAAATCTTTGCTTGTTCCCATTATAAAATGTGAATGCAATCTTGAGTGCCCTGATGTCAGAAAATTTCAGGCTGTTATTAAAGCCTACATTATTCTTAAGTGGATTTTCCACTATAGATCCTTTTCTGAGATGTTTTTACTTTGTAGCACATCATAGAAATTGACTTCTTAAAAAATACATGATCCTGAAGAGCAGCCCTGTCAACATTTCAAATGTTGCAACCAAACAATTCAGGTATCTTAACTGAGAGGACAGTGGTTGCACGATAACTGCCCTGTGGCATGTATTTTCGAAGCCTTTACTTGTACTTGGCAGAAATTACATTATCCACAGCTTTGGAAAGAACTTTTGGCTGAAGTTTCTGGCTGTGATAAAACTCATGAATATAGTTACCCGTAGGGTAACTGGAGTTGAAGTAGACCATGAGGCTTTGGAGACCTTTTTAATGTTTTAATGGTAGTATTCTCTCGCTGTCACCTCCAAAGTTTTAAAGTTTGTATATGAGGCTACAAAATATCCCTGCCATCTAAAATATGTGTCTTTTAGGTTATAATGGTCTGGTCACTGCCGACCTATGTGCTGCATTAATTGCAACTGCTACAGTTTCACTGTGTGTGTGAACAAGGGGTTTAGTATTTAATTGTAGGCTAGTTGCATCTCAATACAATATGCTGACAACCGAACGCATAACTGTTTGCCCAGTTGTTCATACAGTGTAGCTGAAATGAAAAAACAAACAAAACACATCCAGCCCAACCAAACCAAATGATTCTAGAAGGAGCTCCTGAAAGCTCTCCCAGGGGCTGTGGTTGATTTCACACTGTAGTTTACTGCATGTTTGATTAACTTCTCATCAAGGAGGCTTCCGAAAAGCAGAGCTGATGCCACATCTCACACTGGTGGCAGGACATCTCAAGTTATCCAGACATCACTTGGAGGAGCACCTCATAGAGACAGCCTGGAGCGTTTCGGCAAGGCTTTATGAAGCTGAAAGGCAGCTGGCACAAAGTGAGTGGCACTCTTTCTGTTTATGCTGCAGATCACACTTTGGCCAGGAACAAACAGATGACCAAATTTTGCTGTGGGTCTACATGACATCCACTTGCATGTTACAACAACACCTTAACCTGATGTAATAAAGAGTATCACAGGGTCCACATTCAAAGTGGGTAGGACAGTGGCTTTAAATACCACTATTTACAGATACAGCTGTGCTATTCTAATGCTTTGCTGTCGCGAGTAGATCCACATGTTCGCTTTGCCACTAATGTGGCAATCACTGCTGCGTTGATATCCTAGTCTGTTGGAATATGGCACATAAGAAAAACAGCCCTTAATACACTTCAAGTGCTATGTTGATGCTTTATAGCATCCACTGGTATTAAAATGAAATGGAATGCATTTTAAAGAGTTAAATACCTTCCAGAATGCCTAATATATATTATATCTGCTTTGTTACTCTTATAATGCAATCTTTTTTTTCTCATCAAGTAATGATCTGTGGTTTGTTTAAATAAAATTATTCCGTAGGTCCACCAGGTTTACCCCTCCCCGCCCCTGACTCCTGCACAGTGTTTGCATTCTGGAGCAATGCTGGTATTCAAAGTATTATTATTGAAGTTCATCCCCCTGAACTAAAGTTCCTCAGCAAAAACTTTCA
Source organism: Ara ararauna (assembly GCA_028858755.1). Lineage (NCBI taxonomy): Eukaryota > Metazoa > Chordata > Aves > Psittaciformes > Psittacidae > Ara > Ara ararauna. Next base: position 70,350,642 of record CM054377.1, on the reverse strand, counting down.
GGACTTACATTTTTGGGCCTGATTATTTCTTGTTTCTTTTACTGAATACCACTTACCAGAGTGGTTAAAAACTTACTTTTTTTTCTTATAAAATGAATAGCACATTCTGCTTCTTTACAAATGCAGAACAGAAATATTAATGGCATGCTTCTGCCTTTTCTCCATCAACATTCCTACATTAACAGCTAATAAGCTACACTTTGCAAGGATTAATGTCTAGTCTATGCAAATTTCTTAACATTTACAGCTCTGCTAGTCATCATTTCTGTTTCTACTATCATCTTTTTTTCTTTGACATTTATCACCCTACAGATTTCACTTTACAATTAGAAAAATGATGACATTTTAGCCAAACATATCTTCTTTCCTCATTGGAAAATGAGGAAACCTGATTATCTAACCAACAGCTCTCACAGAACTCCAAGTATTCATTCACAGTTTTCTCCCTAAATTTCTCATGTACCTTTTTTCCTTCTTTTAAATTTTTCAGACTTAAATGCCAAAAATAATGTTGCACTGAGCTATTATCTTTGTATGCATAAGCCAGTTATGATCGCAGTGATTTAATGTATTTTTATCTGTCATTAAAATGTTCAAAAGTTAGAAAGTGTTAGAGAGTTACAGGGGCGAAGAGGAATGCAGTTAGAGTGAAAATCCAAAAAAAATCATGGTCATAAATAACGGACATGGCAAGGTTCTTGAACAAATTCCCATACTTATCTACTATGAGATTTATTGGGGAAAATGTGAAATTATAAAAATGTCAGTAATCACAGTGCACTTTTTCTGAGTGTGGCTCCACATACGGACTGTCTATCATAAACACTGTAACTACACATTTTTTCCATCCAGTCAATTTTCAAGCCTGCCAGTTAGATCCATACATTTTGTGACTATTGACTTGAGGTGAAGGTGGATTACAGTAGAAGCTTAAGAGATTCATGGAGTACCAGTGTGCCCTCACAGAACAGTAGAATTGTTTTTAATGGTCTTTACTTGCTAACAGAAGAAGCCACGGCTAAAATCATGCTAAAAGCAAGTTACTGTTTCTGTGGAGCAGTCCTGTATAAATTAGAGCTGATGCAACCAGTTAAAACTTGACACTCTAGCCTTTGCTTGAAAAATGACACTGCAGAGCTATCAACAAGGTAAAGCTCTTGCTACTGCCCAGTGAAGGAGAGAACACCCTTTTGGACCCAGCCTGTTGGGTATAGACCAGCCTTGCCTATGCAGAAATTCGTGTGTACTAGAGAAGGCCACTTATCTCATTCTTCAGTCCAGGGAATTCCAGATAATATTATCTTCATGTTTGAGCTCTATACCTACCCAAATCAAATCCTCGAGTCTAACTTAGAATATTTCCCATTTAATCTAAAATGTTTTATTTTTATTATTTGTTCATAGCACCACTTCAATAACACTTCTCATTAGAATTCTTATTCCATTGGTAATCACTGTATTTATAGATTACCTATAAAAGGGAAGAATCTTTAGGAAGTTTTCTTCTCATGACTTAGAGATTTAACAATTTGGGGTAGGTTAGATTAGTCTTAGCCTCCTTCTCCTAGAAATTTAGAATCCTAGAACTCGTTTTCCTGTTAATGTGGAAATGTCTACGAACATCCTACATTTCTAGCCACTCAAAGAAAACAGAAACCCTAAGAAAGCATTTTAGTTTACCCTAAAAAGTCTGTAAAATGATGGCTGAGAAACCTGCTCCAGCCAGTGACCTGCAATTGCCTTAGGCAGCTGTGGCTGTCTCCTGTCTTATTTGGTTTTCCACTGAGGAAGAGTCAGGTCAGGTGTAGACTCCTTGCTTCAGAGCCCCCAGACAAGAAATATGAATCAAACCTGCATTGCTCAGCTGAACTACAGTCAAGGAGGGCAGGGAGCTCATCTACCAGCAGTTAAGGTGCTTTCGAACCACTGCCCACTCCCAAGCCGCATTGCTTGTTATTTAAACAAACCCAGTCTCCCTGCTCCCACCCCTCTTTCTGTCATACTTTGTTTTTTATTGCTTCCTTCATCTTTCTCTTTTCTTACTCTTTCCTAGCTTTTGGCTGTTGTCAGAGGTAGCTGGCACATCTTGCCTTCAACTGGAAGAGAAATAGCATCTTCTTCTTGTGGGGACATTAGTAGGAAGCATGCATGGGATACCAGCCAGCTCATACGCACACCTCTCTGGGGAGGGACGAGCATGACAAATACTCCTGCTTCTTGCCAGGCTGCAAGCCCCCTCTTGACTCCACCACTTGCTTTGAAATGCCTTTCCTTTTCTGAATACTTTGAGTGAACACCTGCAGTTTGAAACGCTTGAAGGCAAGTGGATTCCTTGGCTTCTGGGCAAGCTAGGCAACTCGGCCAATTTAATAAATTGGCTCATAAGCTGATTGCTATTGTACCTTTCATTCTGTCTGCACACTCACTCAAAATCATCCAACAGAAAATGAGCACCTCTGACCACCAGATTGGGAATCCTTACTCTGTCTCACCTACCTTTGACCACACTGACTGCCCAAAACATACTTCTTATTACCAAGTTGGTAACAACCTGTTGACTTTTGATCCATCCCATCCATTAATCATACGACTGGGCTTTTCAGCTTCTCAGAGGTGATGTCCACCTCCTTCATGTGACGCAAAGAACATCTCTGAGGGAGGAGGGTGCTTGTTCTCACTGTGTTTCCTTGGTTGCCAGAGCAGACTGAAGGCTATCTTTCTGCCTTAATGGCAGCCTTATGTCTCTGGAGTCAGATACTCCAGAAAGCTCAAGGCTGGAGAAATACGCATGCATTATAAAGGATATTTTCTATCTGTGACAGCCTTTGAAATCTTCTTCGGCTCTTGGACGAATATTACCTTCGTGTTACTGAAATACCAACCGGATCTGTCTCTTAGTACATTTAACCTTAGCTGAAGGTGGTGTCTCCCATTGTATATTCATTTACACTGGTTGAAGCTGCAAACCAAGTAGAAGGTTGCTGTCTTTTGCCTTCCTCCCCCTCTTTTCTTCATTTTCTTGGAGGCCGGTATTGCAAGAGCAAAACACTGTGACCTGAATTGAAGATCTGTTACTGTAAGCAGCCTCATCCTGTCCCTTCTCATTTTAGCACTTCCTATTGCACTGATGATTGTATTCTGAGGATGTGCTTCGCCAAGGATATTCCAGGCTAACATACGGAGCAAAGCTTGAACCTTCTGTATCTATAAGTCATGAGTATTTGAGGAAAAAAGCCCTTCATCTTGAAAACTAGAGAGACTAAATAAACGTCTTTATCTATTTAATCAGCAGAGGGGGGATGTGGTGGATTACTGGGTTACACAGAATGGCATCTTATTTGGAGAAGGGCAACTTTAGGACAGGACCGAGTAGTAACAGTGCACTCATGAATTGATATTGAAACCAGATACTACTAAAATGATCTCCAGGGTATTCTTTGTGATCTTTTTTATTACTTTGTTGCTGAAATTGTTTTCTAATATTATTTATTGTCTCAAATCTCACATTCCCATCTCTTGAAGAAAAAAGGCTGCCCAGTCTTTCTTCTCCTAGTTGTACTTCTTTGCCTCATTACACATTTATTTTCATGAATTATTTGATCATATTTTCCAAAAAATGTTTAAGCTTTGGGTATCTTTCTAAAAGATATTTTTTAGTTCAGCCAAGAAGTTATGGGCCTAAGGCCCATCTCTACAATGACAAAAATCAGACAAGTCAGCTATTGTGATGGATGTTGAGTAGGTCATAATAATGTATAAATACACTGCTGACCTTATTATAGGGTAGTCACTTTATGAGTACATCGATTAAGTCTAAAAAGAGGCTGTAAGGAAACAATGACTCAAGATAAGCCATTCCACAGGAATAGAATAATATGAGACCAACTGGCTCCAAGAACACTGGCGTGATTTCCTGCTGAGACTATTGGACTGATTTTGTCTAGAAGGGCAACAGCCCAAGAACTGACAAAAACAAAAGGAGTCCCTCTTTCCAGAGCAGAACTGGTTATTGGAGAGGGAAGTCATACTGATCTCAAGACTTGCAAGGCCCCATATGCAGAAATGAGGACTGTTACAAACAGATGGTAAGATGAACATAAATATAGTATGAACTATGTTTTAAATAAATGTTCATGCACTTTTTTGTTGTTTTTAAAATAATTTGTGGGATTTGTTTTCACTCTGTCATAGCTAAGGGAGCATTACGCAGGTCTCTAATTTGCTGAGACTTATAAGCAGATCCTTCGGGTTTTTACTATTTTCTATCCCTTCTTGTAGTAAATCCTGTTTGTAATGAAGCTGCTGGGATTATTATCAGCAGTGCACCAGCAAATTGAAGAAGTTTCTGGAACAGCAACGTCATGATGTGACTCCCATGTGTTGATTTGCAGCACATTAGTGGCATGATCCACTTACTCACCTGCCACTGAAGCGGTGTTTCCCTCTCTTTCATGGTTGCTTAGATGTACAAACTTAAAATGGTCTACATACACCACTTGTAAACTCATATTTCTTAAGCATTAGGGAACTTAACCCCTAAGGACCATAAGTTTTTGAACTGTGGTTGTCCCTTCTGTATGTTTGCATCAGTATTTAGTGGCATAAAAAGTCTGAGTTATGAAAAAGCTCTGCTGTGTAGCCTGGAAGCTGTCATCTCAACCTTCTGCTAAACTTCACATGAAAGATAATCTATTTCAATACATAAGGTAAAAATTTGGAAGTTGAAATATTTTAACTGGTTCCTCTTTTAGTATGGTAATTCGTCTGTCAGGTTGCTATAGTGGCCACCAAAAGTTATTCAGGTAACACAAGTATTTAATTATATTTTTACTGTTACTTATACATGGCGTAATGACATTTTGGTCATACGTATTCCTTGCATTAAAGCTTGACACCTGATAACCTCTTTTACTACAGATGTGTGCACCTGGGTGTTATTTACCTCATTAGAAGCTGTGGGAAGCATTATCGTGCTAGTGAGGATGTCTAAAGGGATCTTGAAGGTAGAGCTACAGCCTGCATCTCCTTGTTTGACAAGCTGATCAGGCTCAAAATCAGGAGTTTCTTCTTTTGCCCAATTGTTAGGAGAAAGGCCAGTGACTGGTCCCTGATCTACACCATGCACATGTCCTTGACTCATCTCAGTTTTCAAATCTGCAACCTCCCCTGCAATGCAGTGCACCCATTTCTGTCGTAGCAGTATAGAATACTAAAAAAACTCAGTCTGCACCTCAGAACCCAGCTGGAGAGAAAAATACCAAGCATGTCTGCAACAGCAATCACTGTGAAAGGAAGCAGAAGCTTCACAAAATGCCGTTTTATTAGTTACTGTTCAGAGCAGAAAACAAGTGCAAGCCTACAACTGCCTTCCGGGTTTATGCTAGGAATATAGACAACTTTGAGTGCCTGAAGTCCGGGCACTAGTAGATGTCTGGGAGCTTTTCAGGAATCCTGTTTAATTACAGTTGTGTTGTGATACACTCTGACTGGGGATTGTTAATCTTCAGCAAACTCTATTCCATCCTTCTAATGCTTTTATTAAAACTCTCACTCAAAGAAGAAAAAATACTAGGAAAAGAATACTGAAATTCAGAGTGTGTATATAGTCTTCCAAATGTACAGCTATATTGCAATGTTCTTTTTCTGCTATTTTGACAGTAACAGCAGATAATGAATGTAAAATTTGATTTAGCTTTCCAACATTTGTTCAACTGCCTGAAAGATGGCCTTGAAATTTCCTCAAAGAACAGATGGATGATCTCAGTGCAGTTTTTCGGCAAGTAAACATATCCTTAGTTATTCTGCTCTTCTCTGGCTTTTGTGAAACTGAATTAGCCTGTCCTAGATGTGCTCATTTAACTAGGGTTGTCCATAGTGCCAATGTCTAGTGTTAAATTAACTCTCTGGATGGCAGACAAACATACAAACTGGTTTTTGCTATGTTAGTAGCTCACAGACAAATGCTTATTTCTGTTGATATTACTGAAACTGACTGCAGGCACAAGTCCTGCAAGAAAATACACTTGGGCCAAACCATCAAAGGAGAGGGTAGCTGAGGCATAATAAATGTACTCAAAGATCATAGAATCATTGAATGGTTTGGGTTGGAAGGCACCTTAAAAATCATCTAGTTCCAACCACCCTACCACGGGTAGAGACACCTTCCACTAGATGATCCAGCTTAATGCTACCTGTGTGAGGAAATGAATGCCTCGTGTAAAGTTAGTGGCTGTTTTGAGGTCAGGATGCAACTTCAGCAACAGATGGGCAAACCCTTACTCCACGACTACTGGCAAAACAGACCTACATAAAAGCTAGAATGTAAATATGGACATACACCTGTTTTCTTAAGTACATCCTGTTGTTAATGCAATATCATTCCAGTTGGATGAATATTACAGGGGCCATTCATCTGCCTTACGTTTTTACATTGTGCCTGTAATTGAGATGAAGGTTGGTCTGCTCGATTTTTATGATAACCAAAAGAAACCCATGTATACCTGATACCATGTGCTGTCCTCTAATGCCTGGAGCCAAATTTTAGCCTTTCCATACTTTTGTTTTATTCTAAAGCCTCCTTACATGCAAAGGGACCTTGCTATATATATAGTTTATTCTCATGATAAGGTAGAAAAGAGGGGCTCATATCATCAAACGCGTTTGTCAAATACCTTTCCACAATATGTCACTTTCTCTTTTACCAAATGCCTGGGTATTGCAGACCTCTAGAAAAAATTAGTACACACACAGCTACACAAGGATTCCCAGCTACAACTGTGCAGTATAGAGAAGTAGGCCTTGTAGTCACCCCATTCAAGCTACATCAGGTTCTGCCAGGTGGGTAGCCAAGACTTCCTTGGAGCAAAAGTTTTTTCCATGCTCAACACTTTAAAGGTCTACCTAGACCAAAGATTTTCTGAGCGTTCCTTAGTTTCCCATGCAATGTATATCTCCCCCTAGCTTCACCTGCAGGACTCTTGTTAACAAACATGCATTTCACAAGATACGTAGTTTTCATGGTTGCCTTGCAAATTTCTGAACTAGAAATTTCAAGCCAGCCTGATTTTGCCTGCTCGTGCCCAGACTTCTAAAACATGGAGGGAAAGAGGAGACTGGTATGGTAGAAACTTGTCATAGGACTTATTAAGGAGGACACGTTGTCATCTATCATCCCACCATAAGGATAATATTTTTCTCTGAACAGTTTCAAGATATTCTTTCAGAAATGTCCCTAATGTGTCCATGAGCAACCCGAGTTCATCACCATCCTTTGGGCCTTTCTCTTACCTGTATCTTTATCTTACCTTCAGCCTCCTGACAGCTTCATTCATTGATACAAGATATCTCTGTCTGTTTGGCTTAATTATCCTTTCCACATTTGTCTGTTTCATTTTCTAGGAACTGCTCAACTTTTTATGCCTCTTTTCAGAGGCTACAGATCTTTCTTTTTGTTGGAGATGTACTTTGAAGTTTCAGACTTGCAGCAGTAATCTTAAGAAAGATAAAATAAGGTGGAAAATTGAATTGTAGCAAACAAGTATGTCTTCCCAAAACTCCTTATATGTTGTGCTGGGTAAAGTAGTCTTGGCTTAGTCTGGTGAGCAGCTTCTGTTTCTAAAAAATCATCTCTCCGACCACTTCTGCCAGGCTTTTGTCTTCTACAAAACCCTTCTTGATTTTATGCGCTGCGTCACTGCTCTAATCAGCAATCACAGTTTTTGTGATTGTTAATAAATCATTAATTTACTTTAAAACAAACACATATAAAAGTGTCCAGGTCAATTCCATGTCTTCAACATTTTTTCTGTTAGAATTTGGCAATAAATTATGCTGCAGTGCATAATAAAAATGTACACATCAAAGGTGGAGTTTTTACAGAATTGAGAGAATGAGTCCTGATGTTGTAGGCAGATATTTCTGGAATCATAGGAGAGTTTTCATAGATTAATCAGTTCCATACGCACAGTAGCTTGTACATCATGAAAGGCATCTACACAACATATTTAAAAGTAATTAGCATACATATCATAGAGTCATAGGATAGTTAGGGTTGGAAAGGACCTTAAGATCATCTAGTTCCAGCCCCACTGCCATGGAAAGTTCTCATATATGTTTTTATGTGACCATTTATGAATACTATGCTGTAGATGTTATTTTTTTGTATTTTACTATAGAAGGCAACATGAAGAGGATAGTCGAAGCCAGATTTCAAACCCGTCAATACTCTGTCTTTCTTTCTGAAAAGAAAGGAATATAACTACCTGCAAGTTTGCTGTATGGGTTGCACAACATCTGGTGAACAGCTGCTTTTCTAAAAACAAAGTTATTTAGATAATCTCACTGAATAGCTCTAGGGTGCTGTCTAGCAACAAATGGCAGAAACAACCTTATTATGGCTCATGCCTAACAATAGCCAAAATGTCTCTTTTTGGGTTTTTTTTAAGTACTTAACACCCAGAAATATGTAGTGGGGCATGTTTCCTGGGTATCTTCAGAGCATTAACACTTGTGATCCTGCTCCCTGTAAAAGCTTCTCTGAAGTCCATTTGCAAAATGGATTGCTTCTCATTAAGAACCTACATTCCCTTTGGTTGCTTGCCATGGAGGGAAACAGCAGGTCACAAGTTATGTGCAAAATTGGTAATAAGCCCATGCAAAGGAAATAAATACACTGCAGCATGCTGCCAGCAGTTTCTGGAACCTTGCTTAGCACTTTCACGTTGTATCTTCAAAGCTCTGAGGAAAAACACTGAGGTGGGGGATGCTCAGGCACACCTCAGCACACTTGTTCTCTCTAACATTTGCTCAATTTCTTTAAAATGAATGAAAATATGAAAAATGCTCTCAAATTTTCTCTCTCCCATTTAAACCTCTTGTGTGCTTCCTCCTGAATTTGTAGACAGACAAGAGTTTTCTTTCTTAGAAAACTTTGGGATAGGAGATGTAAGCACTTGGTAAGCCCTCATCTTCTTGGTACTTTCATCACAGATCTGACAGCAGCAGTAGTTGCATGGAACTTATAGTTGAATTGGGGAGAAAAGAGATGGAAGTGTAGCTTAAGGTGCATCTGAAGCACTGTTTTGTAGAAGTGAGACACCAGATGAGCAGTTGATTAGCAAAACAAGTTTGTGAAGTTTCATCTCAATATTTCTTTTGTTTGTACCCTGTTGTAGGCTGGTGGTAAGTAAATCAGAATGCATCAAATGTAACTCAGATACCTTTATGTGCCCATACAGAAAAGTGATTCAGTTTATAGAAGCATGAGATGAAGTTTTAGAAAATAGGAAAAAACATTTGGATCCATCCCAACTAATCCTCTGCCCCACAGAAGGACCAATCTTTCCTCAGCCATCCATGGCAGAAATTTATCTAGTCTGTTCTCATGTCTCAAGAGATGTCACAGCCTCCCAAACAAGTCTTTCCAGACTCTTATTCTCAGTTGGAGAGTTATGCCAATGACTAACTTACATTACTATACATTTATTTACTGTAGAGATGAAGATGGTGCATTCCCCTCAGTATCTAAAGACCACTCTCCTTGGACTAAGAAACCCCAATTTTTTTCTCATTAGCCCTGCCATCAAAGAAAAGCACATAAGTGATGGAGTTGGTGGAAGCTCTGGAAAGCTACACTACAAACAATGGGACCTGCTATTTTGTACTGTAAATCAGCCATATGCTGCATTGGACAAAGTGAAGGCTCATTTGGAATCCGTCTCACATACAATCTGGTATGTATTGGTTCTGCATGTAAACATCTCTTTAAACAGGCTCATATCGTCGTATACAGATGGCCTGTAAGTCTACAGTAGTTTTTGCTAGGATATGTTAAGAAAACAGACTTTGTCTTATACAATAAAAAAACCAAAAAAGTAGTACATATGGCTCCACATGTGTCTCAAATCTCCAGAGGTAGGGAAATGCTATTAATGCTTCATTGACTCTGTGCCACATTCTTATGATGAGCCTTCACATGTGTAGCAATGTGTTGGTAGGTCTGAAAGAACCTCAGACTCAGTTGTTTTAAAACTTTTCTCTTTCAAATGTTACCTTGAGAAACTAAGGCAATTAGACATCAGAAGAAACAATCGAGTAATAGAAAGACAACAAAATGCATACACAAAAATCACAGTTCAATTTGATTAACTTCTAGATAGTGCTTCAATCAAGTGGATATTTTGAACACATTCATCCAAATGGACAAACTGCATGTGGATGAATGAGTCACTTCCACAGAAGCGATATTTTTTTTTATATACTTAAAGAATTGATTTAAAGCCTCACCTCCAATTTTCCTTGCTTCTGTTAAGAGTGAGACTCCATAGTTACACAACAAATGATTTGGATTTTTTTCCATTGATTTAAATTCCTTTTTACCTCTCTAGTGGGGGACTCTTGAGAATTAAGGCATGCCAGTGTTTGTGAGTGATACAGATGAGTCTTCACTTCTGTAGTACAGGCTATAGCTGAAGGGATTTGAAAACAGATAACATGAGATATTCTTCAAGAAAATTAACCTTTTTAAAATGCTAGCCCTTTACTCTAACTCAAAGTGGATGTAACATCTAAAAATACTTTCAGAGGTGGATTACATTTTTATTTTTATTTTATAATAATTATCATAGTTTTGTCTAAGGTAAACAGGGGATGTAGATCAGCACTGGAAACCACCTTAGGAGGCTAATTGTCTTGGCTTTGGCTGGGCAGAGTTAATTTTTTTCTAGTAGCTGGTACAGTGCTGTGGGTTTAAACTACGACACTACTAGATCAAGAAGAATAAAGGTCTTGCTGCCTTCCAGCTTCGCCTTGGAGAATCATATTTAAATTAGTATTAGTTAAGTTTGCCCAGCAGAGCAATATTTTCATTCTGCTGAAAGGAAATATTTCAAACACAGTAGATTGCTTCAGGGCTCAACCATTTGTATATACATTTGTATGTACCATCTTTTCTGCTTCTAACAGTGGAGCTAGAATGACAGCATTTGGAGTTCACAGCCACATATTTTTGTTGCTTTGACAAGCCCCATCTGGAAAGTAAGTTGTACAGCAACATAATGAAGGAAGTATTTGCAAGAAGTGCTCATCCGTAAAACAGCTTATTTCAGAGCGGCTTTGACCAAATTTTGGGCCATAGGGCTGCTCCACTTACTTTGCTACATTTAGTAAGGGTCATCAAGGGCCATTCTACTCTGCCAGCATGTAGTGAGTCTTGTTTTTTGAATGCCAAAAAAAATCTATCTATCTGAAACTCCTGATTTTAAGTGATAAGAATAGCATGAGGAGAAAATAACATGAAGAGAAAAAGAGTATTTATTGATTCTAATAAGCAGTTAAATTAATGTCAATAAAGACTCACATCCCTCAAGTGGCCTTGGTCACTTCTGTGACCATGCAGGTGCCCAGGTGCTCCCTGCCACTCCATTGCATGCTGTTATCTTTAAGAAGAACCTACCATTATGGGAAAAAAATCTACTTCTGTTTTGTTGAAACTGTTATTCTTACAGGAGTGACTTGGTTTTTATCAAAACAACATATTTTCTTTAAGATCATACTGCTTTGAAAACTGTGGTTCCTTCTGGGATTATTGTATAGTATATTGTAGAAGATTTCTATAGTCTTCTTCGTCTGAAGCCATATGTGTGAAAAAGGGGTGAAAACCAGCAGGAGCCACCATCAAAACCTGCCAGATAATCCCTGTATGTTTACATTCATTCAGGGTGTATAAGCTCAAGCATGCTTTGCCATTAGAGAGATCATTAATTAAAGTCATTAATCACCATGAGTCACACCAGATGCCACTCTCATTGATTTCTACCAGAGACTTGATATTTTTTCCAATGGTGATACAAAACCCAGTATTCAGTGTTTAAAATGGCAAAACTTAAATTACAATTGCATTACCTGCTTCTTCTTTGAAATGAAAAGTTGATCATGAATTAAAGAACAACGTTCCATACTTGGCTGAGTTAAGGATGTTTTAATAGTTAAAGTCTTCAAACTTTTAAAGTTCAGTGTGTAAGCCCTGACTCTACTGAAGAAGAAGAAAGGCTGGCATGATGCTGATGGTAGGTTTTTCATTTTTGCCCACCTGTCTCACTCCGTTGGGTATATTTAGAAGGGCTTCTTTAACCTGATGCCAACAGTAGATCACCTGCTGCAGTGGTATAGACCTTCCTTCTTCCCTAGTTTGCTGCAGTCTCCTCCCTATGGCCTTTCTGTTCGTTATGTAGTGGAGGATGCACAGCTGAAAAGCAGATCAAATGCATGACATTCATTCAGGATTTTCACCACCATCTTTACTGCAATAGAGATGCAAACAGATATGGGCAGCAGGAAAGCGTCTACACAGGAGCAATACATATTTGTGTGAGAGAAAGCTTGGCCCAAGCGTAGAGATAGATAATTTTCATTTTCAAATGTGTTGAGGAGCACATATCTCACATCCTGTGAATTGCTCACCCCAAGAAGGTTTGGAGGGGAGAATAAATTTTCAATTTATACTGAAATATTCAAGAGAAAGTTGAATTAGAAAATGTTTGGCATATAAATGTATTCTTATTATTCAGCTATATTTTTTTTCTCTGCTTCACCTTACTCTAAGGTGAGAACTGAAAAAACATTGCTCTTGTATTGCAGGGGTCTTTTGCAGGTGAAACATTAAAAAATCCTGAATACACACAGTTTTTAGACACCCTGACCTTGTTTCAGTGTTGAATATTGTCCTGGGTTCAGCAGTAGCAGTCATTTTTTCTCCTTCTTAGTAGCTGGTGCAGTGCTGTGTTTTTGACTCTCAGCCTGGGAACAGACCTGATAACACCGATGTTTTTAGTTGCTGCTCAGTAATGTTTGCTCTGACCAAGGCCTTTCTGAGTCTCGTGCTCTGCCATGGAGGAGGGGAAGCCGGCAGGAAGCAGAGACAGGACATCTGACTCTAAGTGGCCAAAGAGGTATTCCATACCACAGTATGTCATGCCCACTATATAAACTGGGGGCAGTTACCCAGAAGGGTTAGATCACTGCTGGGTCAGGCTGGGTATTGGTCGGCGGGTGATGAGCGGCTGTATTCTCTTCTCTTGTTATTTGCCTTGTCATTATTATTATTGGTGGTAGCAGCAGTGTTTTGTGTTATACCTTAGTTACTGGAGTGTTCTTATCTCAACCTGTGGGACTTACATTCTTTCAATTCTTCTCCCCGTCCCTCTGGGAGTTGGGGGGTGAAGAAGGGGAGGGGGGGCGTGAGCAAACGACTGCATGGTACTGAGTTACCAGCTGGGCTTAAACCACAACAGTTCTTTTTTGGCATCAAAGTGGGGCTCGAAGGGTTGAAATAACGACAGGATTAATAGTCACAATGCTGATTTATTGGCTCTTAAAGTTGTTGCTCTTGATCTCACAGTTTCAGCATGTCACACCTTATTTACAGACGGTATTTGCTGTGTTAGTGTTCATCAGCTGGGGGCCTTGGGCTAAGTTCTTGCTCTGAAGTTCTAAAAAGGACTGTCGTGGTTTAAGCCGAGCTGGTAACTCAGTACCATGCAGTCGTTCGCTCACTTCCCCCTCTTTCTCCCCCCCGCTCCTAGGGGGATGGGGAGGAGAATCGAAAAAATGTAGGTCCCACAGGTTGAGATAAGAACACTCCAGTAACTAAGGTATAACACAAATCACTGCTGCTACCACCAATAATAATAATGAGAAGGGAAGTAACAAGAGAAGACAATACAGTCACTCATCACCCGCCGACCGATACCCAGCCCAACCCAGCAGTGATCTAACCCTTCCGGGTAACTGCCCCCAGTTTATATAGTGGGCATGATGTGCTGTGGTATGGAATACCTCTTTGGCCACTTTGGGTCAGATGTCCTGTCTCTGCTTCCTGCCGGCTTCCCCTCCTCCCTGGCAGAGCATGAGACTCAGAAAGGCCTTGGTCAGAGCAAACATTACTGAGCAGCAACTAAAAACATTGGTGTTATCAGGCTGAGAGTCAAAAACACAGCACTGCACCAGCTACTAAGAAGGAGAAAAATGACTGCTACTGCTGAACCCAGGACAGATGTATCTAGAATGAGCACAGTAAAAGGACATTTAAATTGCACATCATAGCCTCAGTACTGAACATGGCATCTGTCATGAAATGGCTATATTCCAAGGTACCTCAAATCTACTGCTTTAAAGGATATGCAGATGAATTCATACTCTTGCTAGGAGAAGAAAATAGAGGTTTATTCAGGTCTGTTTAGACCCATATTTTTTGTCTACAGCAGCCTAAAATCTGGCATCCTGCTTGTGGTTAGAACATAAAACTTTTCACATTACATTTTTGATAACATATCAAAAAAAACGCTTCTTGTTACAAGAAATTCAGTTGTGACTTAGGCAAAATAAATTATAATTACATTAAACACCTAAAAGTACAAAACTAAAAATTATAAAACCACAGAGAATAAAACAAAAGCTTTGAGGAACATGAATCTTCAGTAGGGACAGACACCAAATGGGACAAGAAGTAGTGATATACTCCTTACATATGTATATTAAAAGATATTGTCTCATTTTCACCATTGTGAGACTTTCATCATAGATCATATAATACAATTTTGGATAAATCAACCTTATTTTGCTCTGTTGATTTCAGAGTTGTTAAGCCCACCATATTTCTTCCCCCTGTGTGGAATTCCTGGGGGAAAAAAGTGGCACTGTAAAGCTATGGTCTTTTCTTTATTTCAAACATGGTTTTATCCCTCTCTGGAAGGAACTAATTCAAGTTAAAGGAGGTGCCTGCATTTACTGAATCCAGAGTAGACATGTTTCTAGCAATTCTTCTCCCTGCTTGAAAAGGATGAGTTTGAGGGGTGATGGTAGGCCCAGGTCTATGTGCTACTCTGAGCTTCCAGTTCCTGCAACTTTTGTCCTATATTGGCACAGCACACAACCCTCATACAGCAAAGGCAGGTATAAGAGACACAAGCTGTTGCTGCCTCTCAGTTGCACAGCCAATAGCTCTATGGGTAAACTGTGGGGCAAGGTGAAAAAGTGTGTTTGCCTAGGTAGTGATGCACGCTTCAGCAGCAGTAAGGAAGGCAGCAGGTTCTCTGTGTTTGCAGCCATCTAAAGGTGAGCATAACCCTTGAATGTGCTAAAGTTCAGTTATGTTTTGCCAGTCTGTTTCTCTGCTCTACATTTTTCCAGTGCATGATATTTTATTTCTTTTATATCTCACCACAGTGACACAGAGAAGTATTTATCCTATTTTTCAACTCATGGTTAGAAAGTATGGAATATATTGGCTCCATGTAACACATCACATTGGTGACAGAGCCAAGCATTGAATGTAGAAATCTGGAGTCTCAGGGCAGCCTTTAACCCACAAGGTCTTTGTTGCACTTGGAAGAAGAACACAGAGTCAATACTGTCTTTGCTGCAGTATCATTGGAAGTTATAGATAGCCATAACCGTATCATTCACTAGCATAGCTCGATATTTCTCTATGTGAAATATGACGTAGTATAAGAAACACTACATAGTTGTTTTTCTGCCATAATTTTCATCGATGTTGCTTCATTGAAATACAAATAGCAGAAAAGTGGTGTTAACAATGCATTTTCATGTTTCCAGTATACAGGCTTATTATTGCTATGATTATAGGATATTCCCACTTTTTACTAAAAGGTATAATTTTAACAGCTGAAAGTCAAGAAATCCAGGAGTTTGTCCTTTAAAATCACTTTTTTACTACAGTAACCCTATAAACTATTCAATAT
Source organism: Ara ararauna (assembly GCA_028858755.1). Lineage (NCBI taxonomy): Eukaryota > Metazoa > Chordata > Aves > Psittaciformes > Psittacidae > Ara > Ara ararauna. Next base: position 70,334,884 of record CM054377.1, on the reverse strand, counting down.
GACATCATGCTCATTTCATTCCTAAAGCTGAGAACAATTCTGCAATATGATTTTCTATTTTTTCCCTCCCTCTTTGCAGCATTTCAGGATGATTTGAGATGTATGTCTATATATTTCCCTCTCCCCGGCATTTGATACAGCTTTTGCAATAAAAGCCATCAGACTTTCAAAGTATTGAACCAAAAGACATTTGGAAAAAGAAGTTGACTTATGTCCTGTATTATATACTCACAATATTCAGCAGCAAGACACGGATCTTTGATCATACTCCCAGATGAAATATTTTTATTTCTTTTTTTTTTAACCATATGAAGCATTAATTGAACAATGATGCTTTAAAAATGTGCATATGGAGACAGTTAGATCCATCCATGTTATTATAAAGCAACTTGTTTGATGTTTCCTATCGTTCAGTGCAAGAACATCATTAGAATATCCTGTCTGGCAAGAGAGGCTATCATGTTGAAAATGAACCTTTGCCTCAGGTTTTTTTGATTTTCTCTTTATAGTCAGTCTAAATCTGAAATTCCTCAAATATGCTGCTGAACTGTGTGTATCAGCCTGGATTCAGAGATCTCTGCTGCTTCAAAGGGACAAGAGTCTGTGCCCAGAGGGCACTGCTGACCCTACTGTCTCTGCCCCCTAGGGCTCCCCCCATCCTGCCAAGGGTCCAGGACCCAATCTCAGGCTTCAGAGCCATCAGTCCCTTCCCCAGTGATGCCACAGCAAGGCTGGTCTCCAGCTTCTCGCAGCCATGCCCTGCCCAGGGCAATTGACAAATTGGTGATAAAGAAACCATTATTGTATTGTGAATGCCAACAATATGACAAAGAGGGCAGGTACTGAGCTAGTGTGAACAGCATAGCCTTGACATGCACTAGCTGTGGATCTGCTTGGCACTGACTAGCAGGTACCATGCAGACATAGCTGAGATGCAGCAAGATGCCATTCATTACACATCCAGTAGGAAACACGCATTTCCGAAGTATCATAGTGGTTGGTATCATGCAGCACTGGCAAATGTGCCTTTCTAAGGGAAGTTGCTAAAAGTCAGAAGTGAATTCTACCAACTTCATATAGAGTTAGAGTAGGAAGCCCCTTTCTGCCACAAAATGTTGGATCTGAATTGTAGCGTTGCCTTTAAACTCTTTAAGCTCTTATGGAACAAAAGTATATACTAGATTTTAATAACAGAAGGCTAGAGATTGCTATAATACTCCAGTGTTACAGTCTGCAGAACCATTGTAACTAGTTGGACCATGGAGCCATAAAGCTTAAATAAAATTGATGAGCTGTGCCCTAGCTTTGTGTGTATTAAGCTTTTAACAGAGATAACGTTCAGCTGCTGATTGTCTTTTAAAGCTGGGCTCAAACCTAAAGAGCAAACCTAAAGAGTAAAATAGTATTATTCTCTCTCATAATTTATTATTTTATGTATTCACAGAAGCAGTTACTTTTTTTCAAATTCTTAAGTAATAGTGGATGGGCCTGTTAATCTGGCAAAAGCAACACAGTTTTGGGATGCTGAGCTCAAATATATGCAATTTTCCTATCACCAGCAGAAGTCTGGCAATTGATGGTTAGTCACTGGTCACATGATTATTTTTGTGGTTGAGAAGTAGCAATGCTTGAATGTCATATTTATCACTGGGCTTGTGCAGCTCTGTGCAAACCACCTTGATGGTAACTGTGAGGCTGTTTTAGCTCTCAGCTTGACACAAGACTCTGTGATAAAACCAAGAGAAATGCTTGTTTATCAAGGAAAATGGACAGTAACTGGCACAGACCACAGAAATAGTTCTCCTACTACTGGGTCTGTGACAGACCTATTTCCTCTTTAAATGGGGGGAGTTGACTGGGAAGCTGTATTTCCTGATTGATGGTTAGAGGGTTGGTTAGAACTTTGATTAAGCAAATGGAAAATATTTGAATAAGAATGAAATGAAGGGCAATAAAAAAGGAATTCCACTACACTTTTCAGCTGGGTATCTGAAACAAGTCCTGTGTATTTCTTTCATAAAAGCCCTGATCCTTAATGAGTCCTTACCCTGGCTTCCTTTAGCGGAGGAACAAATAGAGGGATATAAACTGAGGCTGAACTAAACCTTTCCTGAGGGAAAGGAGGCATATTGCCTTGAAGGGCAGCATTAGCACTTGTGTCCCACACAGGCACACATGAAAGGCTGAAAGCCTTTATATTTTTCCTAGCTATGGCTCATAGCCTACAAATATATTATTTTGCCCTATGGATCACTTAGATTCTTCAGTCATCACTATTACAGTGGCACTGCTACTACAGCAGGGAATCACACATACTGCTCCTCCTGCTGTTTTTAAACAGGAATTTGGTATCCAGCTCCTCATCCATTACTTTAATAATTCACCATCTTTTTCATCTTAAGATTTTCAATACAATTATAGAATTAGAGATCACTTTCCAGTATGTTGGTAGATAGCTGCGCCACTTGTCATAAATCAGTGTTAATGTGAACTATGTGGCTAAATGCTCTACCTGCTATTCTGTAAACTTACCCCAGATATTGAAATGCTTCCTCACTGCTACCTACATAATGCAATGATGGTAGATTTTTTCCCTTGTACAGATAGATTTCCCAATAAAAATGGTGAGTTTTCCTCTTTCATAGTGGTCTTCTAAAAGCATCATTTGATGCAAAATACAGTAGATACTACATATGATCTCAGTGAATGGTTCCTGTTCATAGACTTCCTTGAAGGCTCTCAGTGGCCTCTTCTAATATTAAAGTATGCCACTAGGAATATTAAATTACTGTCCCACCTGTTTCCTATACTGTGTTATGCACTCCTAAAGCTCTGCCAGAAATATGAAGAGTTACTGTGTTGTCAATAAAAGGCCTATAAATTACATTACACAAAAACATACACAGGTATTGTTTGTTTACAGATGCCTTTTTCTATGCTGCTATTAGAGATTTTTTTATTATTACTATTTGGTAAACTATAAGGGTAGTATAGCTGCATAAATCTGTCACAAACAGTGAAAATATGCACAAGTAGAAGTTACAGCATCTCTCTATAGTCTGTTCTTTGTTCTAGGTGAATGTTAAGCCTCCTCAGTATAGAAGGGCAGCTTATTATAGTCGGTATAGCCAAATTGTTTTCATCAACATCATTTCAGAGGCAAATAGTTATTCTCTGGGTTAACCACCAATTGCTGCCAAGTATTATCTGGCTGTTTCCCAGACTGTTTAGTTAGACCTCTGAACATTCATAAATTCTCATCCACAAAGTGGTGTACATGATAACATCTAATCATGATATCAAACAGCATTTTCAGTCAAGTATTCAAAAACTATTTTCCATTCTGCAAAGGACAAAGAGCGGGGCTGAGCTTTGCTTTACTGAGAGAAATGTGTTTTCTGGAAAGGCTGAAGAACTTTTTCTTTTTAGCTCTCTGGTGCTGCTCATTTCAGAAAGCTTGCAAGGTAAGGACTTGTCTTCACTGGATAATTTTCCCAACACAGTTTAGACAGGCCAAGTTTTGCTACTGATGACATTATGCAATCCTGCAGCAGACAAGTTTGCACCGCTCTAAACCTGAACAGAACCAGACCTCAAACCTTAATTTTCAATGCTATTAGCAAAGCAAACTGATGTATGGCAGAGAAAAACCAACTACCCACTCAATATGATTCTGGCTATCAAAGCAAAAATGTCAGAAAGAACCAGAATAAGTACTGCTGTTGCCATAGAAACACATGAACTGTGAAGAAATAGCTAGTCTTCTAAAAGCTTAAATGCATCCATATGCAACAGCTTACATATATATATATATGTAATTTAAAGGATTCTTGGTCTTTTCCCTGATAAAATTACATGTCTCCAGTTGGAGGTCTTTTAGCATCTCTTAGTTTCTTTAATGGAAACCAGACATTCTAGAAAATGGCACATGAATTGCCTTCACCACATTATATAACTAGGTACTAATTTAGGTCATGTAAGGTAAAAGGGAGCCAGAAGTGACGTCTAGTCAGCTTTTCTGCAAATATTTTGCCTAGAGCAAAGAGTGCCTGGGAGAATCTATGTGGGGAGCAAAAAACATATTTTAACAGACAAAGCTTGCCAGGCTTGCCAGAGCTTAGGTAATGAACAGCATCTGCAGAACAAGCAGGAGAGAGGATAACACTTCACCAGAAACCAAGGATAGGACATAGAGCAACAGAAGAAAAACCCACACAACATTTTCTGATCAAACACACTGGCTTGTCCCTCAATGATCCATTTTAGACAACCTGGCAAAGGAGCTAATATACATGAGACCTTCTTCAAAGGCAGGATGGCACTGGCCCGTATACAAACATGTATATTTGTTATGAAGGTATCTAATCTTTAAATAACTAGCAAGAAGGGTTATTGAGAGAATCAGATTTTTATTTCTACAAAGCAAAAACAGTCTGTGAAGTCCTATTCCACAGGAAACTCTACTCTTGGTCCAAACCTCTATTTATTTAAAACCTCTATTTTTATTTCATTTATTTACCCTTTTCTGGGTCAGGACTAGATTCTCCAAACTTTTCCACAGTTCGATTTTAACTAGCCGAAAATAGATGGAGTAGATGCTACTTTCATTTTCTCTTAACTTTTCAAAATGCCTGATGCTCTGTAGTTCTCATTACACAGCTCAAGACTCTTCCACTCGGTTCAGCACAGCCTGTCTTCAAGCCTGGATTCACTTATATGGTAATTGCACAAACAGTCAGGGGTGCACAGTTAGGATCAATAGGCAGCAAGCTCATGGCAACCTGAAGGCATGTGGCATGTGGAAACTCAGACTTGGCACACAGTGTCACAGCGGACACTCCAAGGTTGTGGAAATAGATAAAAAGTGTGTAGGCATCTTTATTTGTGTTTCATATGAGCAATAGGATATGATTATACGCCATCTGCCCACATTATGATCAGTAAACTCCATTCACTATGCTCTGCATCATATTAATCTTCCATCCCTGACCAAACTTGTATTCTATACCTTATTACAAAAGTTCTGCTCAGTAGGTTGTTTCCTTCTGTCATACTGTTTCTACATATGCTGCTTTTTCCTCCACCCATCTGCTCCCTTTCATACTTTTTTCCCCAATTCTCAGTCCTCCCCCTTGTACACAGCCCCTGGATGAGCCCAAAGCAAGGTGAACACAACTCAGCTGGCACCAACCCTGAGTTCAAAATTCTATAGCAGTCCCCCAGGTCCTGTGCTTCCATGAGCACAACCCTCTCTCTCATGTTCCTCTCACCCACCACTTTGTTAAGTCCCCCATGTAGTCATAGGCAAGAGTCCCTGTTGGAAACCTGTGTGTGGCACATTTTCTTTGCAGTATTACCTGAGAGAGTGGGTTATGGTGGTCATATATAATATATTTAATATTCCAAAGTATAAATGTAGATTTTAAAATCTACATCTTATATACCTATTGATTGGATGCATTGAAGTTGAAAATGAACTTTACTAACTAATTCTTCATTTGCTGGAGAGTTATGGAAGGTACACGTTGCAATATCATGCAAAATATCATGTATACCTTCCAAAGTGTACATTGGAATCTCCTTATACTGACCTGTCATGGTTTAAGCCGTAAATCACGCAGTTTGCTCACTCACTCCACCTCTTTCTTCACCCCAGCTCCAAGGGGGATGGGGAGGAGAATCGAAAGAATGCAACTCCCACAGGTTGAGATAAGAACAGTTTAGTAACTAAGCTATAACACAAACCACTGCTGCTACCACCAATAATAATAATGACCAGGGAAACACAAGGGAAGAGGATACAACTGCTCACCACTCGATACCAAGTCCGACCCAGCAGCGAACCCTCACCTTTCCGAGTCTCTGCCCTCCGTTTTTACATCCTGGGCATGAAGTGCTGTGGTATGGAATACCTCTTTGGCTAGTTTGGGTCAGGTGTCCTGTCTCTGCTTCCTCCCAGCTTCCCCTCCTCCCTGGCAGAGCATGAGGCTTAGAAAGTCCTTGGTCAGACCAAAACATTACCAAGCAGTAACTGAAAACACTGGTGTTATCAGGTCTGTTCCCAGGCTGAGAGTCAAAAACACAGCGCTGCACCAGCTACCAAGAAGGAGAAAAATGACTGCTGCTGCTGAACCCAGGACATGACCAAAGACTTTTTTAGGTTGGGTTTTCTTTTTTCTCCCTGTTTTCCTACTGCACTCTTTCATGAATCTACCAATGCTGAGTTCCTTTTAGACCTCACTGTCCAGGCTTGATGGAGCATACTGTTTACCATCCTTCCTGTTTGTGCTTTTAATCTTGTATTTTCAGGATAGAATTTCCAGGGAAATACATATGATATCATTCATGTCATATTAATTATAGTCAGCTAGTTCTGTAGCTATTTGCCATGCAATTGCATGGCTTGATCTGTGAAAATAATACGACTCAGACTATTCCTGCCCCATTAGTAGTATCTGAAGTCCTTCATTTGCTGGTTGTGGTAGCTTCTATTGCTATTTTTGCAATTGCGAAGCTTCTGTTGTAGCTGTTTATTTTTGTTGGTGTACAAGCATCAAGCTGTATGTATGTCTTCACATACATACATGATGCGCTGTGTCATACTGCTGCTAATGCCTTGAGAGGGAATGTTTGTCCATGCTGGAGATGCTGCTGATACTTTTTTCTTCAGCACTCATTAACAGAATAGGAACAACCATAACTGTCTGCTCACCTTGGCCTTCTGCCCATCTGTGCATGTTGATTATGTGATGTGATTCATTTGCCATTCACAGGTAAGCTGTACAAATTCACTGTAATTACATTCCTCTGGGTCCTACTTTCTGGGCTATTGTAGCAGCTGAAAAGCTTTATTTTATTTAGTGATAGCTGCAGGAGTGCCTGACAACTTCTCTGATTCCCCAAAGCTTAAATATGTGCATTATAGATTTCCCTCACTTTTCCTTCAAAGCCAGCTATGGATGCTCTGTGTTCTGGGGAGAGGGAGGCAGGGTGTTCTGATGTGTTGGTCTGGATTTTCTCTGCTGCCTGTTGGCCTGCATTGCCCCACATAACAAACCTGATCAGCTTTGATCACATTTGGAGAGTAGGTAGTGCATCTGGCTTTGGTGAGAAACTCCCTTCTGTGAACAGGCTTAGAAGTATTTCTGTGATTAATTCCTCTTCCCAGTGATCTGGGTGTGATTACACAAGGCTTTGTATATATGATGCTATATTGGTCACTCGGTTGCTCTTAAGAGTTCAGTATCCTTAGGCAGTCAGCAAGGCTTCTCTCCTGCTGTCTGGCAGTTATGCCAATATGACGGACATGAGCTCTTGTAAATCTACTTTGTGTAGTTTGCTCTAACATTCCTGACAACCACTGTGCAGAAACTGGCCTATATTTACCTTTGCTATGCACATTGAATTATGTAAGGATTTTATCACATGCAAATCTCATTTTCCTTTCTTGTCATCATATTTTCATGCCACAGAGCTAATTGGACAAAATCTGATAGGTTTCTGATGGCTCTTTGAGATGTCACATCTTTTATCTCTACCTTCATAAATGAATTCCTCTTTCAACTCCTCACTGCTCCTAAACTGTGGCATTGCCATATCAGTAGTCTGTAGTGAAGGTGTTTTCAGCAATTAGCAGAGACTTCTGAACTTTGCTTTCTTAATAACTTCCTATCTTCTCTTCCTTATATCATTTCTTCTTCTTGAAGGGTAGCAATCACATTTTTCTTTTGTAAACACTATGTTGCAAAATTGTATTTTTCTAGTCTGGACATGCCTTTTGCACTCTGTGGCAAATTTTATACCTTAGCACTGGTTTCTGCCAGACATAGTGTTCTCATTTTTGTCTCCTCATCTTTCTTTGCCTCTGGTCCTGGTTTGTTTTAAAAACCATTTGATGTGCTACTTTGCACTTCACTCCTGTCAGTTACAAGCAAAACCCACAGCATCCTGCATTTTTCTCTTTTGGTGAGCTTTGAAACAGTTTCTGTTGCCATAGTTACGTGACCTAAAAGCAAGGCATTTATCAATATCACCCTTTCTCTAAAAAACATACAAGTCTTAGCTTTTCTCTTGCTCTGAATTGTTGATTTTGTTTGAATGTACTGTTTCATGTAATTTCATGCTTTTCCTGTGCTACTTAATGAATTCCACACATCTTCTCTATTCACCATTAGCCTTTAGATGCATTTCGCTCATTGACTTATCTACACGTCAATGGATGCAGGTCATTGACAGATTTCTGATGGCTCTTTGAGATGTCGCATCTTTTGTCTCTACCTTCATAAATTAATTCCTTTTCCACTATTTATTAATTTCACAAGACTGGCCTCAACCATTTAGCGTAGGGCGGCTGTTCTCTTGGTTTTCCAGATTTTTTTTGACATTTAGTGCCTAAAACCATTTTTTATTTCTTACATAGGATGTTTCTTAGGAACAGGTTGCTACAAATTGTCCTTAATTATTCCCTGCTCAGTTCTCCCACCTGGAAGAATGTCCACACCTAAGGGTGATAATCACAGCTTCTCTGCTCTCCTTACCATGCAGCAATTACACTGTTCAAGGGACTGCACTGAAAGAGGTTAGTCAAAAGGGAATAACACGTTTAAATATCTGAGAAACCCAGATTGGATGTTGCAATTTGTAGCGGCACAGTGCCTAGGATCCTCTGTAGAGTAAGGCTGGCTTTTATTAGTATCATACTAAAGTGCCTCCTAGTCAAAGGCTGATTGTTTATAACCCTCTGCATAATGCCCAACAGGAGTCTGAAGATAGCGTTGCACAACCAAAGGCCAAGTGCCTGTTAACTGTCATATTCCACCCAAAACTCTCCTCATTTTGCAGGATCACAAAGCATTGAGGGTTGCACAGTCACCATACCTACATAATGTGTAAGCATATTTTATCCAGGCTGTTCTTGCGCAACTCACTCATGCTGCATGTAGAGTAAGGATGCAACCTGGGGCACTACTCCCAGCCTTCTCCTACCAGCACTTTCAACCTGATGCCACAGTATCTGCTGCTTGCCCAAGCAAACACTATTACAGCAGTTGTCTAGCTGCTTTAAACTAAATAAGCTTGAAATGACAATACTTGAGGTGAGAAAAGATAGTCCAAGATGAAAACAGATTTGCTGTCATGTAAGTTCTCACCAGGCCTTTGTTTAAAAGCAAAAGAATTTACAGTCATGAAACACCCTTGAGCATTCACTTTCGAAGCTACCAATTCAGTCCTGAGTCATCTGCATTTGTCTGATCTGATGCTTTTCTTCAAGCTTCTTGGCCCCAAAAATGAGAGAGATCATAATGGAAGACAATATTGCAGTGGGCTGGTGTGTTTTAAATAGCTGCTTTAGAGGGTAAAAAAGAAATAATCCTGATTCTTTGCCTGAAGCTGGTGTCATTTTTAGAATAAAGTTTTCAGCACAGTTTTAAGATTTGGGGTTTCATTTTGGTCTAGGCTGAGTTTTTTGTTTTCTGTTGGTTTTGGTTTGGGTTTTTTTTCTCTTTTTCTTGCTACAAGTGTCTTGTGATTTTTGGCAGATGTTCTGGGTTTGTTCTTCAGCACAAACTCTGGGCAATGAGCTTGTGATTGCAGAAGTGTTTGCTTGTCTGAGTTGGGATCTCTGGCTTGCACCTCAATCCAGTACTAGTTTGGTGCCATACAGAACTTGCTGGCTGGTTTGAAATGATGACACAGACAGCGCTATGTGCTAAGAGGAGAGTTGTTCCAACTATCCAGGCAGTAAAATTAGGCTGCAAAACTGACAAAACCAGATCTAATCTGCAGCTGAATGCTCAGGACCAGATTCTCAGATAAATTAAATCATCATTAGGTCACTCATGTTAATGGAAGGATGTGCTGATTTACCTCTGCTGAAGGTTTTAGCTGGCCTGCGTGTGTGCCTGTTGAAATGAAGAGGGCTTTCCAATAAGTGATGTGATTTTGAGTTATTTGTTTAGTACATTTTTTCCTTTATTCAATTTTTATTGTCTGTCCTTTGTTTACCAGGGCACAGTCACCACCTCACTGGCCCACTCAAAGATTATATCTTTCCCCTTCCCAGGTCTTGGATAATACAGCATTAAACAATTGCTAGTATCAAGAAAGTATACAGATTATTTAGTATCAAAAGTAACCCTTTCTGGTGCAGCTTTTAGTTCTTTTATGTAAACAATGTGAAGTTTAAGTCCCTTTTTCCCAGCCACTGCCTGGGCAATTTGCACAGAACTGAGGTTGTAACTGCACAACAAGGTTTCAGTTACAGAAGAGAATCAAACATATTATTGCTATTCAGGATATTGATTTTGGCTTCTCTCTGCAGACAAGTATGAAGATAAAAGAGCTGCAGTAGGTAACTGTTACAAACTGTTTAGAAAATAATGAATGCTCTTTGTACACTGGATGCCTCCAGCTGCCTGCTAGAGAACACCATGAGAACATGAAGAAAGGCAATGAATGGGAAGGCAACACATTTACCTTAAACAAAACCTATATCTTCACAATGCCTAATTAACCTGTGGAAGTCACTGTCCTATTACTGACACTTCAAGAAGAACAGTTTCAGTATTATAGCCAGACACGTACTAGAACAAAAATACTTGGTACTTCATAAAATGGCCATGGAGCACTGAGAGGGCTTTTCTGCCCTTTGAATTTGAAATTTATTTCTGTCTAAAGTATTTGGTAGGGGCCTTCTTAAGAAATAAGTTTTATGCTATGATTCAGCCTGCCATAGAAAGTGTTATATGTCTATATTTTGGTACGCTTACAGAACTTGCCTTTGCCAACTAAGTAGCAGAACAGTATTCAGTCCTTATATAAAACTTTTTATTAATATATCCAAATACTTTCCAACTAAAATTTATGGATATAGAAAGTAAAACTTGAAGGAACAACTCAGTTCTTTTGCTGTTATAGATCATAAATAAAATGCAGGTTTCTTAAATTTATCTACTGACTTTCTCAATTATTCCTACTTGAAGATTGACTTGGAAAATTCGTTCACGTTGTTAATTAACTTTACTTTGAAAATTCACATTATTTTTAAGAAACTCAGTTTAAAATGGAATATTGTTTTTAAGAATAACATTCTTACATGATGCTAATGATAATTAATACAATATTGCTTGACCAGAATGTCTTTTGAAAACATGAACAGTTCCAACATAAAGGTCCAGTGATGTAATGATAAGAAATCTCTGAAAAAATTGTATGGTAAATTAACAGGCTTTTTTTCTAAGAGAGGTTCTAGGGATGTTAGAAAGTAAAAACAGGGGTTAATAGACTTCTGAGAGTCCACAGGCTATTGGTAATTAAGCCACAAGCTGTAACTAAGAACAATGAGCCTATTATTAGTAGGATTATATTTTCTATACAGCAAAATGCAACTCCACTGGAAAATGTGTGAGGACCTGTACATCAAACAGGACTGAAGGGTACTACTCTAAGCAGATAGCATGTTCCTGCTCCACAACAGGCACAAAATTTGAGAGAGACATGATTTGCTTTTTGTGGGTTTTGACTTTCAAAATCCAAATCTTGACGGCCAAAGGCTGCATGAGTTCGAAAACATAACTGAAGAAATATGTGTAGAAAATCCATTGAAAGCTATGAAGTCCAAAGAAAGGGGCAGCCAGCTGCAAGTCAGAGGAGGTGGAGAACGTGTAACAGGGAATAACACTGTATGGCTGTCCTGCTCTTGTGCTCCCTTCCCTATGCATCCACTGGAGGCCGCTGTTAGGGATGGGATACTGGAGAAGACAAATTTCTGATCTGTTGTGATAGAGCTGGTCTTACGTGACCTACCTTCACAAACAGGCGCTGTTACGATAGTTCTCTTGCATGAGGAAGCTGTACCACCAGACTTATGCTCTGCCTTCTATGTTCATTCTGGTTTGCTTTGCTGCTTTTTATAACATCATAGAATCATAGAATCATAGAATAGTTAGGGTTGGAAAGGACCTTAAGATCATCTAGTTCCAACCCCCCTGCCACCGACAGGGACACCTCCCACTAAACCATGCCACCCAACGCTCTGCCTAATCCGGCCTTGAACACCGCCAGCAATGGAGCATTCACAACTTCCCTGGGCAGTCCATTCCAGTGCCTCACCACCCTTACAGTAAAGAACTTCTTTCTCATATCCAATCTAAACTTCCCCTGTTTAAGTTTGAACCCATTACCCCTTGTCCTGTCACTACAGTCCCTCATGAAGAGTCCCTCCCCAGCATCCCTATAGGCCCCCTTCAGATATTGGAGGGCTGCTATGAGGTCTCCATGCAGCCTTCTCTTCTCCAGGCTGAACAGCCCCAACTTTCTCAGCCTCTCTTCGCACGGGAGGTGCTCCAGTCCCCTAATCATCCTCGTGGCCCTCCTCTGGACTTGTTCCAACACTTCCATGTCCTTTTTATGTTGAGGACACCAGAACTGCGCACAATACTCCAAGTGAGGTCTCAGGAGAGCAGAGTAGAGGGGCAGGATCACCTCCCTCGACCTGCTGGTCACTCTCCTTTTGATGCAGCCCAGGATACAGTTGGCTTTCTGGGCTGCAAGCGCACACTGCCGGCTCATGTTCATTTTTTCATCTACCAACACCCCCAAGTCCTTCTCCGCAGGGCTGCTTTGAATCTCTTCTCTGCCCAACCTGGAGCTGTGCCTGGGATTGCTCCCACCCAGGTGTGGGACCTTGCACTTGCCATGGTTGAACTTCATCAGATTGGCACCAGCCCACCTCACAAGTGTGTCAAGGTCCCTCTGGATATCAACCAACAGTCTTGGGCCCCCCTGCCCTCTAGGGCTATATCCCATGGAACCTTACTGAGCAGGTTCCTGAAGAGGCCAAAGTCTGCTCTCTTGAAGTCCAGGGCAGTGAGCTTGCTGCACGCTCTTCTCACCGTCCTGCGGATCTCGAATTCAACCATCTCATGATTACTGCAATCAAGGCTGCCCTGGAGCATCACATTTCCAACCAGCCCTTCCCTGCTGGTGAGCACAGGGTCAAGCATGGCACCTCTCTTTGTCAGCTCCTCTATTACCTGCAAAAGGAAGTTGTCTTCCACACAATTGAGGAACTTCATGGATTGTTTGTGCTGGGCCGTACCATCTCTCCAACAGATATCAGGGTGGTTGAAGTCCCCCATGAGTACAAGGGCCTGTGAGCGTGAGGCTGTTCCTATCTGTCTATAGAGTGCTTCATCCACAGAGTCCTCTTGGTCAGGCGGTCTGTAACAGATCCCCACAATAACGTCTCCCATCGCTGTTCTCCCTTTAACCCTGACCCACAAACTCTCTGTCAACTGCTCACCTGTCCCCAGACAGAGTTCCATACTCTCCAGCCTATCCCTAACATAAATAGCAACTCCCCCTCCCTACCAGGCCTGTCTTTCCTAAAGAGCCTGTAGCCTTCCATTCCAACACTCCAGTCATAGGAACCATCCCACCATGTTTCTGTGATGCCTATTATATCATACCCCTGTAGACGTACACACATCTCTAATTCCTCCTGTTTGTTCCCCATGCTATGGGTGTATGTATATAAGCATGTGAGCCGAGCTCCAATTGAAGCCGGCTCATTGGCTGGAGCAGCTGGAATATCTCTACATTGCTCTGAACGTTTACTATAGGTGCTGGCAAGTGACTGGGTGTGTTGGGATGGAATGATGTCCCCCTCCCCCAACACATCTAGTTTAAAGCATCCTTGAGCAGTCTGGCAAGCCTCCTCCCAAATCCACTCTTCCCTTTCTTTGTCAGACCAGCTCCACCTGCCCCCAGTAGACTTGGCCTTATAAATTACGTCCCATGTTCAAGGTACCCAAACCCCTGACTACGGCACCACCCTTCTAACCATTTATTAACCTGACCAACCCTCCCAGCCTTTTTAAGGTCCTGCCCTGTATCCTGGAGAATTGACGAAAAGACAGTCTGAGCTCCAGAACCCCTAACCACCTCTCCCAGAGCTCTGTAGTCCTTCTTTATGCTCTCCAGGCTACTGCTATCTATATCATGTCTTGCTCCATTTCTTTCAAGGGCTGGCAAAACAATCAGTGTTGTCTGTTCATGGATCATCTTTTTGATTCTGGCAATTTGATAGCACTAAAAGCCTAAAAAGCAGGATGAAAGCAACATTTCTGGTAAGGAGCTCTCAAACTATACTGCACATAGCGTCCACCAAATCAGAAAATCTGGAAGCTGCCCCTCAGAGAAATTTCCTTGACATTACAGTACATGTATTTCCTCTGAGAATAGATCCCATAGATGTGCTGGCCAACTTTCTCATCTGAGGTAAGCCATTTTGTCACTGAAGCTGTTCCTCCACATTGGGCAGTAAGTCAGAAAGTCACTGTCTCTGGACTATTTGCTGAGCTTTAGTCTAGACTTAGAACAAAAAGTCTTTAGTTTCTGTGCTGCTCTCATAAAAGTCATTTCCTAGAACAATAAATACTAGTTCAGGGTTTAAGATACTTTAAAAGCTACACTTACAGTTACAGTTGGACAAATACTGAACATTTTTAATGTAAATAACTATATAAAGTTTTAAATGGTGCAGGGATCAATCTCACACTCCCTTTGCATTCATTTCTCTGGAAACATAAAAGTGATGGAGTTTTAGCAGCACTTACGTTTGTGGGAACAAATCTTTGAGGTCATATACTGACACACTAATGTTGATGAAAACTAGACTGCATATGTAACTACTCAGCTCAGAAGGATGTTTAGTTCACATCCCTGCTTCAACTCAGTATTTGTGCATGCTAACCATACCCAGCATTACAAGTCTTTTGTTACCTCAAAGTGTACATAAGTACATAATGACAACTCCAAAGCTTTAACAAAAATTTAAAAATACCACTTAGGTTTAGGTCCTTAAAGGACTGAGATATTTAAAGATTGGTTTAGGCGCTCAAGTCTAAAGTATAGATTCTCAAAATTCTCAGTAGGTGTTTAGACGTTAAAAGTCTGTCAGTGCTCAGGTTTCTGATAGGAAAGTTTCACAGGTACCCAGAAAGGTATCTGCTTAATTAATAACTGTTCTCTGGAAGAAAAGAGTCACTGTCCTCAGTTCTTCTGAAATATGACCCCACACACCCGTCTTAAAGAGACTGCAGTGTAATGAATCCAAAGTAAAAAAGATTAGCTCATCAAAGGAAGGACTTAAGGCTTGCTGCTCCCTGAATGCCTTATTATTGGTAAGTTTTATTATCTTCTTGATCTTAAGCTCCCAACTCTGTGCAATGAGTGAAAAGTCCCAGCTTGAACTAGGGGTTCTGCTTGAGGGTACTCTCATAGCAGATGCTATAGCACCCACGTTCTTTAATGGACTTGGATCTCTGTACCCACCTGCACCTTGAGGAGCTAAGTTCCTATGTGCATCCAACAATTCTGCAGGGTCTTCCTGAATCTTTAAGAACCTTGTTATCTTTGAAAATATGACTAGCAACCCTGCGTGTATTTGAAAACCACAAATAGATTTGTGGGATCATCTTCACACCTCACAGAGTTCTGTCGCTTCATTATTTTTGTAAAGCACTAACTACATTTCTGGTGAGAAGAGGGGCTGAGTTGACAAATATTGATCTGAGCAGATCACTACTATGCTGCAGCAAAAAAAATTAAGATTTTTTGATCAGATACATTTGTTGTAAATTATTCCCCAACTATAGCTTGTTGTATAAATATACCAGTACTTAGTCTGTCCATAATTCCCATCTTGCCTCTTGGAGGTTTTCGCACAATAACAAAAAAAGCAAAAGCAAAAACATGTCAGCTTAGGTGCCACTGGTGAAATAACTTAAGTAAACATTTGCATTGACATTAACTGAGCCATTATTTTCCCTTCCAGACTTAAATCTTGACTTTTTGGGTCTTGACTTAAACACAGGATCCAAAAATGGCTGACTGAAAGGACATCAAAACTGTAAGATGCAATGGATGATCCTCCAGTGTTCTGTCTGCAGAGTTTTGATACAGAGCAGAAGAGATTTTAGCAGTTCAGCACCTTGCTGGATAAATCTGAAAAATGAAGAAGGAATATAATTCTATTGACTACAGAGCCCCTGTATTTTAGTAGGTATTTTATCAAATGGTAGAGGGGAAAAATTAAGAAGGACTGACTATGAAGCCACTGAAAGAGCAAAGTGAGTAGAGCTTACACATGAATAGCAATGGGAGCAAGGATCACAGTGTAGTTTTGGAAAGGTTTTCTAAATGTGCTACAGACATTTGTGGCTGCCTGCAATCATCAGATAAAAGCCTACATATGGATGGTGAAAAGAAGAATAATAGCCACATTTAAAGGATTTGCATGCCTAGATTAGTAACTCAAGGCTAGGAGTTGTTGATCCGTAAGTGAGCAATATTTAGTAGGTGTGAGAAAGCAATTCCAATCATGTCTTGAACTAGAATGTAGTTCAAATCCATGAAAAGCAATCAATGACTCAGTACCATCAGCTTAGAAGTGAAATTTAACAAAACACTGAAGTTCAAAGAAATCTCCTGACCATACTGAAGAGATCAAGAAGAGCCAGAAATAGGCAATACAGCCTTGAAAGAACTTTGTTGTAAACAGTTCAGCCTCAGTATTGTCTGACATTCTGAAGACAGGACAGCAAAATAGAAACTGTTCTCTCCAAAGTGAAAGCAAATGTATGTTTTTATTCAATTTAAAGTGACACTTTGTTCCATAATCAAACAACATGAAACTCAAGGAGACAGCTGGATTTGCTACATGCAACTGTTCAGAATACGGGTAGCAAAATGGTTGCTTACAGGAAGAAAAGGCACCAGTAAAGCCAAGAAAACTACCAAATGTGAGTCACAATCACGGAAAGATTCTACAGTTCTTGTTATTTAATCATTTAGAGATATCCACCACTTAAACATGCAGGAGACTTGTAAAATAAATAAATGAGCATTATTTTTTCCTTTCAACTGATGTATAAACTTAGGCACAGACAGGTTTCTCCAGTTTCTCTCATCATCAGTGCTGAGACACATGGCTTGTCATAGGCTTGGAACAATCAGTTTTTTGTGGGAGCACTTCAGTAAATTACTAGCGTCATAGCACTGATTTGACCCTGATTATTCAGCGGTTATCATGAACCATGAACTGTTCTGGGATATGCAAGCTAATAATACCTTCCCTAATCTCATTTGGCCTCAACGTTAGACACCTGAGCCAACAGCTATTCTTTTCTGTCAGGAAGACACTGATCAAAATAACAAATTGCAAATAAAGTTTACAGATTTTTCTTTTTAAATGGGACCAAACCAAGTGCTGTGGGGAGATTTTTCCTTTGATCTATTGGAATAGTCATTGGAAAGAAAAAACACCCTACTCCAAACTGAATATGTTGCTTCAAACCTCCATAACAATGCGAGACAGATATTGTCAGAACCTGTTTTGCTCCTGAAAAATATCATCCAAAGAGTGAAGTCCTGATAACTCTTGTTTACATTTTTAAGTATAAATTTGATTTGCCAAAAATTCAACTGCAGAAGTGGCCTCAGTAACTAAAAATTTAGGCTTGCATTCATTTAATGATTTCTCCTTTCCTCCAGATCCCCCTTTAAATGACCTCCATTCCTTATATTTTTAAGTCATTTCTAAGAACATCTTAAAATCTTATTCATTTAACTGGTTAGGATATGGAAAACCAGAAAGCACACAGGGCAATGACACTAACGGGTCATTAAGTTTGCTAAGTGATTTTCTGCAGATGCGTCAGTTTCTGAACTCTTTTGCCCACGCTGAGGATGGCTGACTGGCTGCAAGCCTGATTGAAACCAGACTGGAAAATCAACAGGCAAGCAGGCAGGAGCTGGGTAAGTGAGTGTTAAAAAGCACAGAGGTGGGAAGGTAGATAGCTTACATTTATACATGTATTCAGCAGTCTGTCCGAAAAGCAATCCTGCTTGGAATATCCACAGAATATAGGAAGTAATGTCTTTATACTCACACATGCACACCCCTGTACATACGTACAAAAGTAGTTTTTCATACCGTAGCACATTAGCATTCAGCTCTGATAGCAACTGTTTAAAGCAAACTTCTGACTTCTCCTCGCAAGGCTTGCAGATCATTTGCAGGCCCTCATTAAAGAGGGCTTTGTTTAGCACAGTATGCTAAGAAAGCATTGCCACTAGATGAGAGCATGCTAAAGCTACAGCAAGCCATTAGAATCAGGTATCACTTTTTCCATGTGCAATGCAAGATTTTCCAAGTCAGCGTCTGGAATTCAAACCCAAATATGTCTGAATCTCAGATGAGGCTTTTATCTGGAGGAAAAATACTCTCATGAAACAAGATTTCAAACTAAGAAGGGAACAGGCATAAAAATCGGGAATGATTTACCATAATCTCCATATTGACTTGTTTGCCAGGATAGCAAAGCCTGCAGTGTGTATCAGTACAAGCCCTCAACAACACCACAAATGCCATGAGAATACTGAATACATGAGAATTTTTTTGTACATGTGCCTGTTCCTTTGCAGCTTCCTATGGTTGAATTCTATAAAAAGCAGAGTGTTGTTGGTTCTAATAGCTATAAACCCTAAAGCTTGGCAGCTGACAGGCTTTGTTATGGTGCCTCTGTATCTGGAAGGTAATCAGCACAGAACAGAACACATGCTAATGTTCAACCTGCTAAAAGGGCCTTTAAGAGTCTGAGAGTTTCCCAGAGAGGGACGGCAGTATGGAAAACTCTTGCACAATGAGTTCAGGCATTTGGTCAGGAGATAGTAGCAGAGAAAGCGAGCACTGTATTCCTCAATGTCCCTGTAAGGTTGCTACAAGGCTTTTTAAGGAAACAACAAAAAGGCTGAAAATGTTCTGCTGAGCCTTTCCCAGCATTTCTCCTTTTGTGCAATAAATTGGAAAGATACAAAATTATACAATGGCGACTTTCCAAAATTAAGAGACTCCTCTACAAGGCTGCATGGACACTGGAAAAGTCCAAAGTCACCAGAAGCCCTTTGTAGGACAAAATAAGAATGAGATGAAAAGCGATTTGCAAATTCCAGCTGCAATCAGAAACTGCGAAAACACCTCAAGTTCCTGCTTTCTTGACGTTTCAGAGTTTGCAAATAAGAATTATGATGAGAGCTGAGTTTAGTGGGGTAAAGATCCTCCATATTCTCCAGCATATGAAGGAAATGGGGAGAGACTTGTCTTTGGAGCCAGTTCCAGAGGGTAGGGTTCATCTTCTGGCACCCATCCAGATTACGTCAACCAATCAATTCAAATAAGGGAAAAATGTAACACTGTCTTCCAGAGGACAAACAGCAATTCTTGGAAACACAGCAAGGAAGAGGCCACATGAAGCACCTCAAAAAGACCTAGACCCATTAAGCTTCCCCACCCTCCAGAAAAGACATTTTTCTGTGGCAACAATCATGTATCCATATTTCATAATGTTGGTAAGGTAATCAACTTAGATAATCAACTTAGATGCCAAAATTAGTAGCCTAGGAAGCCCCTAGGTGTTTACAGTCAATGAGGAAAGACCCAGAGAGTATAAAGTGAGCTCCTTCAGTGCCATGTTCTGGAAGACTTTCCACCTTACTCTGTTGACTATAGAAGGATCACAGGAGATGAGCTGATTGACATCTACTGAGCTTTGACTAACTTTTCTTCTACTGCTGCTCTGCGCAATGAAGACTGTGAAAGAAATTCCAACTGAGAGAGTGAAATCAATATGGAGTCTCCTAAACATTTCCACACACTCAACACCTTTTTCCCTCCCTACTCCTCAATTTCTCAAGGATATTTCAGAAAGCTTCTCCCCCTCTCCACCTCCAAGGAAAGCATATGAATGTTTCTCTTCCAGCAGGCTGTCCTGACCTAATGCCTTCTTCAGCAGGCCCCAGGACAGGAAATGCAGAGATTTCTCAAAAATGTCACTTTTTCAGACTGAAGAGCTTTTGCTCACAGCTAAGTGCAGCTATTGCCCAGAGGACTCAGAGCTGCTGTCTACAGCATACAACATACAGGTTGCAGGGAATTGCGAGTTTTACTATTTGGTAAATCAATTTAAAATACATAAAGCATAGCTTCATTTTAATGCATAAATACAGGGGTTGGAATTAAAGCAGAATTTTCAAACTTCAATCTGCAATTCCTTCCTACTTAACAGTCTTTGCTTTGCTTTAGTGCTGGTTTTATTTAGAATTGGAAGTGCTGTACCCTGCTTTGTCAGCCCCAAATTCATAGTTTAGAAATCTTTCTCCCCCAGATCATGCAAAAATCCTATCAAAATGGTTAAAAAAAATTTTTTTTTAATAACGTTACATTATATTTTCATCTGCCTTCTTAATTTCCAAGCAGTTAATGAGCCTTTCACAGTTGGACAGGTGGAAAATTCACGAATATATTCTATGCTGGCTGTACTTCCAGGTATCTGGGGTGTTAAGATTCACAAAGACCCAACAAGGACAAGTTGAAATGTCAGGAATATAGCAAGATAAAAATAGTTCCTATGATGCTGTGTACTACATATTAGCTAGAAACACATTCTGCAGGTTTCACATAACAAAAGTTAAGACAGATCTGGGTTTCTGGAAGTTCTTGCATGTTTAGGACAACATCAGATTTCCTGTTATCAGCATCTGCTGGTCTTGGAAAAGATGGTGCATAAAAGGCAATAACAAATTTCAAAACCCTGGGGCTGCTGAGGGGATTGGATAACAAATCTATCTGAAGTTGGTTTTTTTTTCAGGCATCTCTGAGCCTGCTTGGTTAGGTGAATGAGGACTGATAATATTATAAAGTGTCTGGCTACCTACTGTCATCTTTTCTTAGGTCGTTCAGGCATCTAAGAGTGTTCTCTAAAACATCTTAGAAAGATGTGAAGGTTCTGAAACATGACCATGGAAGAATACAGATGATCATCTGGCGTCTTTGCTGTGCACTGCATGTCTCACACAGTGCTGAAGCTACTTTCTGTAGTTTATTCCTATAAAGAAGAAAAAGAGGTCATTATAATCTGGACTATAACATACTCCTTTCATTTGTTTTTTTCTCAGAAAGGACTTCACTTGGGACACTTGGAAAGTGTCCTGGAAAAGACTGAGGCACTCTTTTTTCAGTCTTGGTTAGGACTGGGCCGTCTAGCAGATACTGTTCCTCTGGGATGAAGCAACTCTTCCCAAATGACAGTTTGTATTAAACAGCCAAAATGATCCTCTGTCACTAGAAAAATATTATGCGACTGTTCTGTAGTATCCCATAATGTTATTTCTGGGCCTTGAAAGAACAGCAGATATACTCTGAAAAATATCTTTGAGATAAATTTTAGAAGAATTTTATAAAAAGATAAATCAAGAGGACAGCATTTGTCCATTCCATTCCTTTTTGAACTGAATGTTTACGGCATACCCATGACAAAGAAAGAACTGCATCTCCATGTCAAATACAAACACTTTTCTGGCACTGTCTGGCTTCCACATGCTTTTTAGTCTAGAGAGCATTTTTCCTTTTGTGAAATGAAAAGAACAATCTAAAATGACAACTTGTTAAGCATAGAGAAAAAGATTATTACCTGAGTATTTTGACACATTGTATCTATGCTAAATTAGCTCTGATGAAACAAAAATAAGATTTTTCTTTTGAACTGTGGCATATCAGCGTTTCCCTGTCTGCAGCATGTGCAGACTGAATCTTTTTCTAAAAAACAGGAAGAATCAAAAAAACAGTCTTTGCCCATCAATGTTATTTCATTATTAACTTGGCCCAGTCTGATTTTTACAGCCGTGGTGTTGAGCATGATTCTTTTGTCATCCTTCTTTATTTACTTCTCCAACAGTAGTTACTCATTGCCAGAAATTACATATGCTGGGCAGATGCAGAATCCAGATATTATTGTGAGTTTTATTTCTCCAAGACTCATATCTGATTTCACCTTTTGCTCCTTTCCTTGTTTGTTTGAAAGCCTTCTAACGCCCTTTTTGGCTGGCATTGTGGCTTTGCAACAGCAATTTCATGTACAGTGACAGCTTCTGGGGTCAGCTGAAAAGAATCTGAATGCTGTGACTCTAGACCATAGATGTAAAATACATATGTATAGCTGAATTCCCTGCTTAAACTCTTTCAGGAGCAGCCATTTTAGGATCTGATCTTGCTCAGACTATAATTAAGAGAGAATTTCACTGCTAATTTTTGGGAAACAGGATGATCCCTACATTGTCTAATTTAAAAATTTGAGGAGTTTACTTTCTGATTTAAAGAAACTTCAGAGGAACATAATTATGAAGGATTGCACAGAGGAATTTAAACAACAGCCTTAGTAATCTCCAACTCTGTTCTTTCCTTTATGGGCTCTGAAAGAGCATAAGTAAGGCACATCCATATTCTGTCACACAGCATCTATGTGGTAGTGCTAGACTATCATCAGTATCCAAAAGAATCAAGTTAGTATCTCACATTACACTCTGGAGGGCATCTGAGACAATAAATCATCTTATTTGGACTTGTATGTGCTTGCAAACACATTGTTTGCTCTTTATTAAGCTATATGGCTTACTTATCATTCACTGATATACTTCACCCCAAGTAATGGGTACTGTTACAGCAGGCTTATCGTTTGATACTATTTGTTCCATCCCCTTCTCCTTTCTGAATTCTGATGACATCGTTGTAAGATGCATCCATGCTGTTCCAGAGTAAGAGCAATTCCACAATGATCCTAAAGTCCCACTGATTTTGACAGAGCTATTTTTACTTATGCTGGCACATGCTTCAGTAACTTGCTAAATTAAGACTTTAAGCCACTACATTCCCCAATTGCTTTCTTTTACCCTTCCATAAAAAGCACAAAACCTATTAAATCTGGTATTTCGAGACCATCTTAGGAACCTGAATGTACACAAGTCCATGGGACCTGATGAAATCCATCCACAAGTCCTGAAGGAGTTGGCAAATGAAGTTGTTAAGCCACTGTCCATCATATTTGAAAAATCATGGCAGTCAGGTGAAGTTCCCAACGACTGGAAAAAGGGAACTATAACCCCCCATTTTCAAGAGGGTGGAAATGGATGAGCCGGGGAGCTACAGACCAGTCAGTCTCACCTCCGTGCCTGGCAAAATCTTGGAGCAGATTCTCCTGGAAGGCATGCTGAGACGCATGAAAAACTACAAGGTGGTTGGTGACAGCCAGCATGGCTTCACTAAGGGAAAATCCTGCCTGACCAATTTGGTGGCCTTCTATGATGGGGCTACGGAACTGATGGACAGGGGTAGAGCAGCTGACGTCGGCTGCCTGGACTTGTGCAAAACATTTGACACTGTCCCACATGACATCCTTGTCTCTAAGTTGGAGAGACATCAATTTGATAGGTGGACCACTCAGTGGATAAAGAACTGGCTGGATGGCCGCACACAAAGAGTTGTGCTCAATGGCTCAATGTCCAGCTGGAGACCAGTAACAAGTGGTGTCCCTCAGGGATCGGTGTTGGGACCGGTCTTGTTCAACATCTTTGTCATAGGTGACATGGACAGTGGGATTGAGTGCGCCCTCAGCAAGTTTGTCGATGACACCAAGCTGTGTGGTTCGGTTGATACGTTGGAGGGAAGGAATGCCACCCAGAGGGACCTTGACATGCTTGTGAGGTGGGCTGATGCCAACTTGATAAAGTTTAACCATGCCAAGTGCAAGGTCCTACACCTGGGTGGGATCAATCCCAGGCGCAGCTCCAGGTTGGGCAGAGAAGAGATTCAAAGCAGCCCTGCAGAGAAGGACTTGGGGGTGTTGGTCAATGAAAAAATGACACTGAGCCGGCAGTGTGCGCTCACAGCCCAGAAAGCCAACTGTATCCTGGGCTGCATCAGAAGGAGAGTGACCAGCAGGTCGAGGGAGGTGATCCTGCCCCTCTACTCTGCTCTCGTGAGGCCTCACTTGGAGTATTTTGTGCAGTTCTGGGGTCCTCAACGTAAAAAGGACATGGAAGTGTTGGAACAAGTCCAGAGGAGGGCCACGAGGATGATCAGGGGACTGGAGCACCTCCCGTGTGAAGACAGGCTGAGAAAGTTGGGGCTGTTCAGCGTGGAGAAGGCTGCGTGGAGACCTCATAGCAGCCTTCCAGTATCTGAAGGGGGCCTATAGGGATGCTGGGGAGGGACTCTTCATGAGGGACTGTAGTGAAAGGACAAGGGGTAACGGGTTCAAACTTAAACAGGGGAAGTTTAGACTGGATATGAGGAAGAAATTCTTTACTGTGAGGGTGGTGAGGCAGTGGAATGGGTTGCCCAGGGAAGCTGTGAATGCTCCATTGCTGACGGTGTTCAAGGGTGGGTTGGACATAACCTTGTGTAGCATGGTTTAGTGGGAGGTGTCCCTGCCGGTGGCAGGTGGGTTGGAACTAGATGATCTTAAGGTCCTTTCCAACCCTAACTATTCTATGATTCTGTGATCTGGGAGAGCTAATAATATAAATGTATCATTAAGCAGTTCAGTGACTGGAGTGTCATGCAGTTATCTCATGCAGTTAATAGGTTTACTCAGCTGGGATGACAACCCATACACTGCTTTTTGCTACCTTTATGCTGCTGAGTGAATATCACAAATCATTCATCTCTGCCATTGTCTAAATGATAAACAACTCATCTCCAAGGTGATGTTCTGAAGCAGGAGTGAAAAGCTGAACTTCATCACTGTATCCAGGTGTCTGGAAAAAGTTACAGCAAGATACACCTGGGAAAGAGTTATACAGAGAGGTGTGAGGAATGACTGATGTAACTATTGCATTGCATAATCTTTCTAATGCAATTCAATAAGAATGCATAAATGATTTGTATATTGTAGAGATAGCACGAGGGGCTCAAACTTCAACAGGGGAAGTTCAGGTTAGATATAAGGAAGAAGTTCTTTACTGTGAGTGTGGTGAGGCACTGGAATAATTTGCCCAAAGAAGTTGTGAATGCTCCATCCCTGGCAGTGTTCAAGGTCAATTGGACAGAGTCTTGGGCAGTATGGTCGAGGGTGAGATGCCCCTGCCCATGGCAGGGGGGTTGGAACTAGATGATTTTAAGGTCCTTTCCAACCCTAACTATCTTGTGATTCTATGATTCTATGATTTGAATAACAAATTTGAACATTGTTATTATTAATGACATGTTTATAAAATAATAAGAACATAATTTTGAGCTTTCCAGATTTGTTTTAGCACAGTAACAGGTGTAACCATAGGTAAGTGCTATTGAACTTTTCTTATGATAATTGAATCCAAGATCTGTAGAGGTCAGTTTGTCACCAACAGTGATGTGCGCTTTCCTGATTCCCAGTACAACCACTAAACACTGAAACAAATCCTCTGTGTTCTGAAGTCCCACTGTGATAATCAAAGTAGAGTAACAGGTGCCTTGAGCAGGCAAGTGAGGATCACCCTCCTAGCTCCATCTCTCTCCTCAAGGATAAGGAATCCTGGAGAGGTAGTGTGTCAGATGTTTAAGTAGAAAAGATTTTATATAAAAAATAAACTATTAGTATTTGTTTTGGTTTATACCAAAGCTTGGTTTAGGATCTTCTAACTCTCTCTAGAGAGTTTCATTCATCATTCATTCATCACCATCAGCCTTAAGAGCAAAGCCATCAAACTTGTCACTACAAAGTCTCTTTTTAATGAAAAATATACTTCTTTTTTTTCCTTTTTTAGTTTTCACAGAAATAAATTTAATTTGACTGTCAAGAAGATTATTCTTCTCTTTTTCACACTCTTTTTGTCTTCTCATATTAGAAATCATTGCTTATCATTTTCCTTCTGCTGATTTGTTTTTACACAATGTTTTGCTGTGCCAGGAATTTTTCAGCACTTCCATACCTTTGGAAAAATATGTGAATGCAGATCTGATAATTATTTTAGAATTGGAGCAAGTTTGAAGACTTGTAGAATCACGAAGAATAAAAGTATTTTGCGGAAAAAAACCCAAAATATCAAAACCAAAAAAACACCAACAAAATAAAACCAACACCACCCCTCCCCCCACAATAACCCCAAGTAAACTCTGATCTTTATTTATTTTTTACACTCAATGGAGAAAAGTAGAAACAGGAAAATATAACTGTTTGAATATGTTCTTCCAAAAAGTCACAAAAATGTGGGCAGAAGAACTAAAGTCCCTGTTCTTAAGGCTTCAGGATAAAACATATTTCAGAATGGCAATACACATTTTGCAAAATTACTTTTCCATGGTTTGAACCAGGTCAGGACTAAATGCTCAATTCTGGACAAAACTCACATCAACCGCTGTAGTAATGTTTCATGGTTAAAGAACTTGTATGAATCATATTATGATTTATAACTTATTACGTGCAGAGAAGTTAATAGGATACTGGGGCAAGTGTCCGGAAACTGGTACGATATCTTTTGTGTAGCTTGCCAGCAGGACTTCAGAGTGGATGATATGTTAAAATACTCTTACTTTAAATTATAAAGATACAGCAGTAAGCTGGATAGTCCTCTCCAAGAAAAAAAAACTTCCCAACCAGATATTAATGAAAAAATAGTATTGTGTGTTCAGCCCCAAAATGTCCCTTTTTAATGAGCACAGATTCATGCAAGATGGGCAATTGTCAAACCCGGGATTTAGATTTCCTCAGTTTTGCAGTATTTGAAATCCAGAACCAGATCTGAATTACCCAGTTCAAGCCTAATAAAACAAACACAGGTGACATCCATGAACCTGAAAGAAATCAGTGAATGTTTTATTATGTGCTCCAATGAGAAAGAATTACACTCTGAGATGCACTTGGAATCAGGGAGCCTCGCTGTATTCAAGTTGCACAAAATGTAACTGTTCATGACTGTGAATTGTTTCACAATCAGAGAAATGGACGAAGAATGAAATTAACTTTGCCATTAAAGTTCAAAGAATATGTGTGTAGACTTCATCTGTTAGAACCAGGCTTTTCTAGATGAATGAACACCAGAATTAAATAAACTTAAATTTCTAGCTTGATTTAAGCTACATGTATATATGATGACAGGAATGCCTCTAATCATGTATTTTCATTACTAAAAGGATTTTGGAGTTCTGCCATTTCAGAAAGGTCATCAGGCAGTACTACCCCATAAGGACGAATTGAATACTCACATAACAACTATAATAATTTGTTAGCAGTTATTTATTATTCCTGATAGGAATGAACAGGCAAACGATTCTGAATACAATGTCTAACACAAAAAATCCATGGAAAAGAATGAGAAAAGAACAGTCTAGAAATCAAAATAAACTGGGTCTGGCTTTTGGTACAAATAACTTTGTCTGTAATCTTCTTTCTCTCTTGTAAATAATAAACTTATTTCTAGCACTTGTAGGATTTGGATTCCCATTGATACAGAGCTCTAACAGCAAGCCATGTGTGACTCCAATAAGACATGATAATATTCTGTCAGCTCATCAGCTGGACCTTTATACTGGAAACACCTGGCTCAGTCACTATGTGAAAAATCATGCCAAGGCATGAAAATAATGTGATCCTTTTAAAGAGAAGAGTTGTTTAAAATGTCTCATCCCAGTTTATAGGGCAACTATCCAAGAATAATTATAATACTTTGGAACTATTGGAAGGGAGATAAGGTGAAAGCATGCTTATTTTTAAATGGTATGCTATATGAAAAGCATTACACATCTAGGTAATTTTGACAAATTCCTGTTTATTTTGAGTAATGCCTTCTGTAAATTACTTTGTACATGCTAATCAATGTGATATTTTGAAATCAGTCAGAGCTAATGAACCTAGCAGACAGCTTCAAACTGAGTGTCCATTTAATATCATTTTGTGACAGCACACGTTGTGCCAGAGCATTTTTTGGGAACGCAATGACTCATCCTATTTACCTAGCTCAATGTAATAGCTAACAACCAGTATTAAGACTGTGCAAGAACCACAGCTGTTGTAAGCAGCATGTGATGGGACCAGGACTCAGCCAGAGGGTTAGTGTGAAGTTGTGCTTTACCCAAAGGCACCATTCAGATAAAGGGAGACTTGTACAGTATCTGCCCATCTCTATCTGATAAGACAATTCTGGTTTGCACTGGAAAAACAAGGAAGCATAGATAGCAACCACATGGGGGGGGGGTCCTACCTGAAATCACTTCTAGATGAGACCTGACCTACCTCTGCCCTCTCCAGTGGAATTGGTATGTACTGGGAGAACCAGGTAGCGTGGTGTGTAGAATGAAAAGGACTTGCTCTTCTTCCTCAAATGTCAAAAGAGCACTGGCTGAAAAATACAGTTAAAAACTATCTGCTCTTTCTCATTAATGGAAATTAATGGCTTTTTCATTGTGCTTTCTTACATTAAAACAAAACTAATAGGGAGTGGATAAATATGGGGAGGGGGGTTGTGTATTAAAAATATAGTGGCCTAAATCCAGATTTCTTTGTACAGCTAGCCACAAAATCAGTAATACAATTCACATAGGTAAACTTAGCAGGATCTGGCACTCAATCTTCTGTGCAGGTAAAACCAAGTTTGTGAGTAATGTGGTTCAGCAGAATATATTCTGCAACTACCCTGTGCACACATGTGCCTTTGACAAGGATGGGCTGTGGTCACTGAAAGTAGAGCATGTAACAGAAAATTTCCTTCATAAAAGGTAGCTCTTTTCCACTTCCATGTAGTCTCACTGAAATGAAAGGAAATTGCACACGAGCAAATGGTCGAATATTTTAACTACAACATCACAAGGAGGAATATCTTGTGAATGAGAGAGGAAGAGGATTAGCAATCCCAGTCAAAACACAGTATTTAATTTAAAGCAGTTACAATTTTTAAAGTATGTTAAAAATTTGAGGGATTTTTTCCCCTTGTTCATTCAAAACTGCGACATTTTTGCTTGTTGCTTTTCTACAGAAAAATCCAGCTAAGGATATTTACAAGAATGATTACTCAACACATCATTACCAAATTATATATTTTCAGCTGAAAGCTAATGCTGAATTTGTTTACCAAGATAGTTTCTCTAGCAATGCTAACCCTGCAAAACCTCTTTGCGCCACACTTTTATCCACTCAGGTACACAAAGTCTTAGGAACAAGGGCAAGATTTATCTCTCAAATTGACTGTTCCAGAATAACTGTAGTGTACATTCTGTACCTTCAGGTTTCAAGTTGACAGATATATCTTGCAGTGTACATCATATTAACCTTGAGTACTAGCAGTTGCAACATGGGAGCAAGTGTGAGCATCTAATATGATGCTACTGTTCAGGAATGAACTACAGGCCTGGGATAATGTTGGCATTAGCAATTTTTTAAACAGAAAAGGTTGTATTCTGAGGGGTTAAATAACTGCACTTGTTAAAGGGAGTGACTTATCTGAAATAACTTAAGGTCTCAAGTGTAAATGAGTTGGAATTAGTCTTCCAGGTGGCTTGTGCAATGTGAGTTATTTAGGTTACAGAGGTTTAGTATCATTTTAGTTTTTATGACAAAAACTGCTGTACCAGATGCATATAGGCCAGAATTTACCAGCCAGGAAAAGTGATGACAGAGTGGTGATAACAGAACTCTGAGCAGTGGAAAGAGAGAAAACGAGTAAGAAGAGATTATTTGTGGTTCCTTGCAATACAAAAAATAGGGGGGATAAACTGAATTTATCAGCAACTTAAAAACACACAAAAGGAAATAATTTTTAACAGACAGTAAAACTAATCTCTGGAATCCACTGTTAAAGGGTAATTGTGGACATCAAAGTAAAATTGGATTTAGAAAGGAATTAGAAAAATTCAAGGAAGGAAATGCATCTAACACAAGCATATAACTTCAGACAGGAAATATTTTGCTACTGAAATGGTATTTGCACACACTATTTTAATAAAGAAAATGTATTTCTTATTTGTGACTAGATTATAGCTGTTCCTAAAATTCACACTAAATATGAGTTTTTTTGTATCATATATTTCTGTAGATCACCATTTTTAATATCTGATAGAAGATATATCTTAAAATTGCCTATTGGGGACAGGTTATTTTTGTTTCTTCTTTTTTTTCATATTTGTTACTGAATGTAAAGAGAAGAATATTTCTTATTCTCTCTTCTCCCTGATTTTTACCATTTTATTCCCTTTATTCTTAGCTTTGGTTTGGGGTTGGGAGGGGGCTATTTTACTTTTTTTTCCCCAGAAATTTGTAACTGAATAAAAGCTACCACAAGGCATCTGTGGGTGGTAGCTGTGTGAGTGGGTAATTTTAGGAAGCTGAAGAAAATGACAGTGGAAATAAAATATAATCATACTGATGTCAGGGGAAAGTCCTAGTGGACCATTCCTAACTGCAGTCAGAAGAGAGGTGCCTAATTCATAACTCAATCAGCTGTTGACAGAGAAGGAGAGGAGAGACAGACACAGTCAGAAAAACAAACCCCCAGAGAAGATGATAAAAGTCTGTGACCTGACAGGGTCCTGATCTCGGCCTCTCAGCCTTTAAACCTCTCACACTGTAGCTAGTCATTAGTAAACAGATTGCTCAGAAGAGGCAGAGGAGGAATACCACAAGAATGGGGCCACAGGAGCCAGAAACATCATGATTAATGATGTTCTGCAGACATGCAAAAGCAAACGCACTCCATGTTCAAAGCATCAAACTCAGCTGCAGTCTAACAACGATTCCTTAATTGTTCTCTTGGCACATGGTTCATGGCTTTTCTTCTAAAAATCATTTTAGATTAAAATTCCTGGTAAACTTTTTATCCAGACCAGAGTGAACTAAGCAGCAAAGCTTGTCCAGGAGAAAGAAAGAACAAAACAGCTGGAGAAGTGGTGGAGAAGGGTCTGTCTGGAACAAAGACTAAACATGCTGTAGCTAACTGCAGCCCTCGAGAGAAGTGAAAAAACAGCGAACTTTACACATGCCCTGTCTAAGGAGGGCGCAGTCCTCCCAGATAATATTTGTCTCTGGCAAGAGCAAAATTTTCTCCTGAGGCAAGTGAATGGTAAGGCAGAGAAGTGGCAGAGGTGCTCTACTGATGCCCAGCCAATAGACCTACTCCTCTGATATGAAACCACAACAATGCTGCAGTGCTAGGTAAAGGCAAAGTCTAGTTTGCTGCCCCAGGGTTGGGAGAAAGAATGAAAAGGCTTAGTTCTACATTTATAGCAACCCTTTCCCAAAACCAGAAACATCAAAAAATCTTGTATTTTTTGCTGTCCTTTCAGCGGTCACATGTCACCAAGTCTTGACAGTTGGTTCATGGCAGAAAAAGTCTTTGATGTTTTCCTGTCATGATCTTTGCCAGCATGGCTACCTCACTGTAATTTTAAGTTATATTGGTGGCTCCTTTCGGAAGAATAAATTGAAAGCCCTATCATAGAGAACTCAAATTGAGAATTGTTACCTTTTGTTGGCCTAGCTCTTGGGGCTTCCACCACCACAATTCCAGTGAAGTTTAACATAGAAAACTCTATAATAGTCTGAAAATAATCTAGATACAGAATAGTCAGTATCTTAAGCATTCAACTGAATTGTTATTCCTTCCATATCTTCAGCTATTACAGCCCTGGTTCAAAAAATACAGAAAAAACCCCTTGCTTTTCAACCTGCTGACTCCAGAGCAGGTTTTTGCTTGGATGCTCGTTGTTTCTTTAGGGAATGTTTTGTCCAAAGACTGCTTTCAGGAGCACTATGCTATTGTTTCAACATGAAATCTTTTTCCTAGAATAGCTTTTCCCTTTCTTAAAGCATAGTGTTGCATTGCTCTGCCCAGGACACAAAGGTAAAGAGAGTCTCTGAGGTCCAGTTATGGAAGTGACACCCAATCACTCTGCCAGTGGCACTAGCTACAGCTGGAATGGGATGAAGGAAACTAAGTCACATCTTCTGGTATAGCTGTACCTGAGATGTTTATATCAGAGGATGTTATTAATGGGCAGGCTGTAATCCTAGTGAAGCTGTGAGTGCAGGTAGCTGCAGGCAGCAGAGATGGTCTCTCACTACAGGAGCTACTCACTTCTCTGCTTTTTCGAGGTGGATGCTTTGTTTTGGCACCTGGTTTCCTCTTGGACTGAACAGGCATTCAGGATTGACTTTCTAGGTACGCTGCAAGATCTGCCTAAGCTTTGGGATGGCTGTGATAGGGTCTGGAATTTACTGCTGAAGGTAATTATAGTTTGGAATCGATTTAATCTCAGGCTCATTGGTTTCTTATACTTGTTTGTGAAAGAATAAAGCAGATGGCTTTTTCTTCAATGCTTTCTTTTTCTCTAGCAGTATAGAAAAGCACTTGCAACCCAGAAAAGATCTGTTTTCTCATAATGGAAAAAGGTAAATAGTTGATAAAAAGACAAAATTTACAATTTATAAACCAGTATTTTCAGAACAAAGTGAAACAGCAATTAGTCTTGCTACAGACATCAACTTTCCATCCATTACTCCTTAATGAAAATAAAATCCTGTGGCCTCATCTAATTTAACTTATCAAATGGAAACTCAGAGATTGGATCAGAGGTTCTACCTGGGTAGCACCTGCTAGCACACAAAACATTTATTTTAGAGGTGTCATCAGAATCACTCATTCACCACACACCCACACAGACTAAAAAGCATTCATTATACAAATAAGAGTAGAAATGGGAAGATTTATTCTGGAGACTGTTGAAAGCCTAACAGGAAAGCAGATTTTATTCTTATCAGCTGGGAAAACAATTGCAAAATATAATCTTGTTTTCCTTGCTAACATTCTGCTCTCTCTCTTTTCTTTTTTAAGATGATACCAGCTCTGACTTCTGTGCAACTTCTTCATTTGTTTCACAGTCCTTTTATTTTACTTTTTTTTCAGAAATTCTTTCACTGTGATCTTTATGTCACTTTTAATTTCCAAGTTAAGGCTTAAAATCTATCCTGTGGCACCAATATAATTAGTGGCATGTTGACAGCTGTTCCTTCTTTTTTTTTAGTACTCTATCAGATATATTTTACAGCCCAAACAGACACTATGGAGCTAAGTATATTTTTTTACAGCAGACTGGAAGAAATATATTGCTAGCAATGCTCCTGTGACAAAATATATATACTGTAATAATAAAGCTATGTTTTAAAATGAAAGTAGTTTGTAATCAAGACCAAAGGTAAATGTAAAAAAACCAGAGAATGTTAGTTTTATGTAATCTGGACCTTTGGAAAATATTACTTTGCTTATGCACAATGAAACTGTAAAAGAGGGGGAAAAGAATTACTCAGAACAATCAGGGCTCATTAGAAAAGCTTGTTTCTACTTCCTTGTAGGCACTACCATGAGCCAAAGCAAAACCTAGATTTAGTGTCCCTCAATGTGCAATTCATTGCAAGGCAGTGTTCAGAGCATCACACGCTTATCCATGTCCCGATCAGCATAATAATCTTGGGTGTAGGGAAAACTCCAGCAATGTTGGTTGAGTTCCATTTTATCTGAAATCTGATGGGTAAGGATATGCATTTAAGTCACACTTGCCAGTGACTGACTGTACACTAGTATCAGTGAGAGAAGCATGGACTGAACAAACTGGAGGTGAACTCCAAATACTGCTGCAGGACTGCTATACACTGGTGGCATTCTGCTGAGGCCACTGATGGTATATACCCTCCTTGGTACTTATATAAGAAAGATAAGAATCACTTTTGCTATAAATAAATAATGAGTTTACAAGTCAAAAAGTGGGTAGGGGGAAAAGTGATTGGGGACCTGAGTCTGGCTTTCACATGCTGAGAATGGATTAAAATTTCATTTACAATACAGATCTTCCCTGTTCTGGCACAAGCCTGATGGCCTCTTGATACCAAATGGTATTTTCAGTGGTTTACCAGCCCTCAAAATTACTAAGACTAAAAGCATTGTCTATGCATCGGAACATCACAGGGATTTATAACATTTACGGCCTTTTTAAACTTTTTTAAATTTAATTTAATTCCTATGTGTTAGGGTGAAAAAAGGACCTGCAAGTTGTGTTTCAGTGCCTGAGTGATTCCCACTCCAAGTAGCAAATTAGGGTTAGGCTGGTAAATCTTCCACTCTAAAAGGTCAAAGTTTGAGGATAGAGAGGGCAGCATCAACTTACTGGTATTTTTCATGCTGAATAGGAGTTGACCCTTAGGAATTTTTAGCAGGTCCCTTTAGTTTTGAAGCTGTGCAAGTATGCAGCTGACAGGTGGAGAATAGTAAAGAGTAAATGCCATGATGGCGGATGGCAAAGACAAGCATGTCAGAATGAGGACATTTGGCAGCCATGCATTCAGCCATGAGAGGTATTATGCAGTAAAATGAGGTGCTTATCATAGAGGTACAGGAGATAGTAACTCAGGACAATTACCTGTGGTGTGTGGTTACCTTCAGTGCACATTACAAGCTTCAGATTTCATAAAAAGGCTTGCAGTCACTTGAGTGGGGAGGAGAGGGATTTCGGGTCATTTTCAGAGCAGATCATACACTAACTGGAAGCAAGCATTGATTGCCTAGGGGGAGCCAAATTCCTTCATCATATCATATGAAGTCTATTGCCACAGTCCAGGTACCTTATGAGACCAATGGAACTGACACAGCTCAAAGGTGCTGGAGCTCCTTCCTTATAAAAGAAGCAACACAGACAGTTCTGGCAATCAATACCTCACTGTCCTGCCAAGTTCTTCTGATGCATTTCGTATTCACAATGCCCAGATGACTTTCTTGAGCTTTTTGGAATATCCAGGGTGGAACCGATGCTGAAAAGATGTTCTCTTGACTACAAGCAAATGGAGATCTGTCTCAACATGGAGAAATAACCGGCTTTATGTGATCAATTGTTGTGTTTTGAAAATAATATGACTCTAAAGTTTTGTTTCATCTTATAAGAATACGTATTTATCTGCAGAAAATCTTACCTATCTGTGCCGTTAAGACTGTCTTCAAACATACAGTTGATCATCCTTCCTTCTTAAAATGCTTTGAGTGATTCCTAGGTCAGACAGTTGGATTATTTCATTCATTTATTCATGAAACAAGAATGACTTTGATCAAGGCTAAATAGGTTTGATTCAAGATACCAGGCAGTAACCAAGAAGTATACAATGAGGAACTGCTTTTAAATTATTTAAATATGCTTTAAATTTTTTTTATTCTTTTTTATCTCAGCTCTGAGAAGAGATGAGAGGACTATCCATAAATTATTTCTGAATTGTTGATGATCAGTACCATCGCTCTGTGCAAGCTGAAAACGTGAGAACTGCTTAAATTTACATAGAATCATAGAATCATAGAATACTTAGGGTTGGAAAGGACCTTATAAGATCATTTAGTCCCAACCCCCCTGTCAGGGGCAGGGACACCTCACACTAAACAATACCACCCAAGGCTATGTCCAATCCAGCCTTGAACACCGCCAGTGATGGAGCATTCACAATCTCCCTGGGCAACCCATTCCACTGCCTGACCACCCTTACAGTAAAGAATTTCTTCCTCATATCCAGTCTAAACTTCCCCTCTTTAAGTTTGCACCCATTACCCCTTGTCCTATCACTACAGTCCCTAATGAAGAGTCCCTCCCCAGCATCGCTATAGGCCCCCTTCAGATATTGGAAGGCTGCTATGAGATCTCCTTGCAGCCTTCTCTTCTCCAGGCTGAACAGCCCCAACTCTGCTATTTTCTGTGTGGGCCAGAGAGTGGTATTATTATAGCCAGGTGATAGCAGAAGTTGTTGGGAGGAACAGAAGTTTACTTCAGGCATTTCTATGAAGTGGAGTTCCTTTCTGCAAACAAAAACCAGATTATATGTATCTTAACAGTGCGAATCACTAGTGTGCACCCACCCCTTGATCATACAGAAGAATAATCCAGTTCATAGCGCTATCATGTAGACTTCATTGACTCTGCACATTTTCTTTGAAGAGTGTTTAGAAACCAGATTTCTACCTATACTGTGAAACTTAGCAAAGTACATAATGATTACATGACAAGTTTCATACTTAAAAGGACTATGCAGGTCTTGGATTTATTCTACATTCTGACTTTTAAATGACGTTTGATAAACTACCTTGAAAATAAGAATGTATGATATGGAAGGGTGGGTTTTTTTTTTTTTCAGCACTCTATAGTACTGTTATTGTGTACCTGCTGAAAGGGCAACACAACAGGGTACAAGAATCCAGGAAATTTCAGGATATTAGATATATTTCTTCAAAATAGATGCTGCATGCGTCAAGTTTTGGAGGTGTCTCTGCTTGATTCCTTACCCATGGATAAGGAAATACTGGTCGAAGTTGACTCAATGACAATCTTGGCTGTAATTGCCATGAGAGGATAGAGCCCAAGATCCCTTCATGATGGCTAAGAAGGGAGAATCTAGGGGATACCTACTAGTCAGCCTAACCTCAGATTCCAGGAATTTTATGGAGCAAATCCTCCTGGAAACCACATTTAGGTGCATGGAGGCCTACCACACAGTATCCCACAGTATCTTTTTAGGAACAAAGCAAGACACAGACTAGAGAAGCAGACTACTAGTTAGTGAACAATGGCTGGATCACCAGGCTCCAAGGTTTGCAATCAGTGGTACAAAGTCCAGGTGATGAGTAGTCAGTAGGTGTGTCCTGCAGGAGAGACCTGAGGCCAGTACAAGTATCAATACCGGTTAATGCCCACTTATAACCTAGGCAAGGAGATAGCATGTATCCTCAGCAAGTTTGCAGCTGACAGCACATTGGTGGGCATATAGGGAAGTGGTGGAAGGCAGTCAATACAGTGGAGGGCAGGGCAGCCATTTGGATGGGCCTGAATAGGCTGCCAGAAACCTCATGAAGCAATAAAGAGAAAAGTGCCAAGTCTTGGGACTCTGCAATGCAGGTGCTGCAGAATCCTGGGACTGGGGCTAGGCTGGCTGAGGAGAAGCTCTGCAGGAAAGGACTTTCAGGTCCTAGTGGCAGAAAGTGGAACACGTATGTGTATTGAACCCTGGTGATGATGGAGGATCATCCTGTACCGGACAGTATTATCACACCACAGCCAGGTCAACGAAAGGGGTTTTTGTGCTCTGTTTGTATTTGTGAGTCAATTCCTGGGCAACTGCGCCTGGCGTTGTGCTCCTCAGTACAAAGAGAAAAACAAAACATTGGGAAAATCTCACAAAGTGTCACAAAGTATGGTTAAGGTGACATACAGAGACAGGGAACCTGTGTTTATTTGGCTTGTAAAGAAGGTTACAGAAAGATCTAATTTCAGTTTTCAGTTACAGAGAAGGCAGCCCTATGCTCTTTTGGAGGTGCACAGGGAGAGGCTGAGAGGCTATAAATGAGTTGCAGGAAAAAAGGAGATAGGAATGAAACTGTATCTGCTATTTCTAAACCACTAGTGACACCTAGTTTCCAAGAAAAATATCAGTAGCTATATCAGCACTGCAAGTTAGGAAAACGTGTTAGATTACATTATGATGCTACAGGTTCAGTAATTTGAAGGTTCTAGATAGCAAAACACCAAACTAATAGACCTCGATAATAAAAATATATGCATTAAATCTCTGCTCCAGTAAAGGACACAGAGCTTGCAGGTGTGGCCTCTCAGTAGAAAGCACTGATGCTGTAACCTATAAGAGACATTTCCAAGTCTGTAAGTGCTGTCAGGCTAAATCATTCATTTCTCATTGAGGACTGATTCCCTGATCGTCCACACACTGTACATATTGTTGGGCATGGAGGCAACCTTAAAGATGCTACCATCTGCCTCCTCAGATGGGAACTCTTGGACAGCTTACCCACATGCAAGTCCTACTCTCACAGCTAGTAGAGATGCAATTGAGCCGGTTCCGTCTTATGCTGCTCTGCTTACAGTACTCCAAAGACACTAGAGTACTGTGAAGGCCCTGATCCTCCTTTCCCTCACACTGGCCCCAGTTCAAATTAAAACAAAAGCCAAGTATATGGACACCTTGGGCCCTGGAAGACTGTCCAGGGAAGGGCTGGGTTCTCCTTTCTGGGACAAGAGCAAATCTCTGGCAAGCATGTTGGTTTAGAAATTCTATTTCCTGGGGACAGAACTTCACAGGTATGTGACACAGGATAAAGGTTCTTACAGCCAGAAGGGAAATGTCTGACAACAATGCATATGGGCAGCCAGTCTCCCAGCATTGCTACAACACTCTCAGCTACAGCATCCTTACCTTGCTTCCAAATTTTCCTGCCCTCTGCTCACCATCTCCCAAGAGAAATAAGAATCCCACTTCCATAGGTATTCCACAGGTTTTACTACAACTGAGCAGCAGCTGTGGCTAGATGTGACAGGACAGCAGAGTCACACAGTGATAAAGCATATGGTGGCCTGGACCACTACCAGAAAATGACAGCATGTCTGGTCATCACTTTATAAATCACAGATGTCTGGAGAAACATGGACTTTCCATTGCATTCACAGCTGACTCCTGCACACAACTGCTTATCCATCACCAACTCTGACTACATTTTGAGTCAGGATTGACAAAATGATGGCACAGAAAACAAGTACAGCAGAAGACCATGTCACTAATGACTACTGGCAAAATTACTGTGCTTGAGATATGTTCCTGAAGATGTTGCAAGAGGAAACTAAGAACCTCTACTGCCTGCACAATCTTTCTTTCTACATATCCTCTCTTCATTTATCACTTTTTCCTCAAAAAGTGGGCATAAAAGTACAGTTTCAGGCTGAACAAACAAACAGCTCTTGGAAACAGCCACCTAGCATGCTGGCAATTCTCAGGTATACATTCAGTGTAAGAAAGAAAGAAGAGCTAGTATGCATCAAAAAACACATGGATTTTGTTTATGGACACCCCATGCATATGGGGAAACTGTGGCTACTGAAGTAATTTTGGCAACACAACTGATGACTAGCATGTAAAAGATTTGGCTGATGGCTGTGCAGTAGCAATTCTAATAGCAGGCTTTTCCATCCCACTCAGCCTGCTCATTGACCAGTAGAAGTTTGAGGGTAAGCACACTCCAGAAAACAAGTACCCTCTGTACTAAAGGATCCAACTAATATGAGCTAAGCAAGCTAAGCCCTACAGTGTGGATTTGTACTTGAACTTGTACAAGTACAGACCAAGTGGAACAAGTATATTGCTCAACAAATGTGAATAGTATAGTATAAAGACTTAATCTAGAGTACTACTCCACTGTTCTCCTGCTCAAAGAGGGTCAGACCAGGGCGGTCAAGGTTCTATCCAGCCGAGTCTCAAAAATCTTTAAGGATAAAGACTGCAAAATTTTTCTGGGCAACCTGTTCCACTGTCTGACTGTCCTTGTGGTGAAAAAACTTTTTCTTTATATCTAGCTGGAAACTTCCATTTCAGTTTATTCCCACTGTTTATCAGACACGCATCATGCATGTCCACGAATCACTCTATTTTCTCATAGCTTCCACTTCTGTAGGTTAAGCAAGGCCAGTTTCTTCTGTCTCTCCTGGGTTCCATGGTCGAGCCATCTGACCATCTCGGTGGTCTTTTGCTGGACTTACTCAAGCTTATAAATATTTTTCCTATACTAGGGGAGGCCAAAACTGAATGCACTATTCCAGATGTGTTCTAATTAGTGCTGAGTAAAGGTGAATAAGTGCTTCCCTGAACTCCCTGGCTATGCTTATGGTAGTACAGCACAGTATGTTGGCAGTCATCGCATCCAAAACCATGAGCTGAGTACACAGTAACAAAAATCCAGCATCTGCTTCCTACAGTTGAATGGTTTCTAGTACATCACATCCTCTACTGGATCACAAAGGTGAATCAGTGTAGTTCCTTTGATTTGAATTCTAATTTGCATTTTTATTTTCAGAAGTTTCAAGAAGGTTCTTCACACAGTATATCAATACATTGCAGAATTTTCCTTTTCCTTGCAAAGATAACATTATTTATTGTTAAGAATGTGCTTTATAACTTTTATTCTGTGACTAAGATCTATATACACTCTAGGGCACATATTAATGATCCATTAATATACTGCTCAGATGTTTAAAATTACTCAGCCTAATGTTTCATGCCTTTCTGCACACCTGAATTAATACATACCCTGGAGTGCTTTCTAGCACAGTTACAGCACTCTTTCTACTAAAGAAAACTGGGACTTGATTGCATCCATATATTAATCACAGTGTATGTTTACATAGTATGACTTAATAGCGAAATGATGAAGAAGCCGGATGTACAGAGCTGTCTGGCTGAATGCCTGACTGAGGAAAAAAGGAAGGCTTTCTACAAACATTTTTACATCTCTACAGAGGGCCAAAGAAATCACAGAAATGCTAGAGAGGTTTGTTTTGTTTTGTTTTTTTTTTTTTTTTCAATTGTACAATCTATCTTTCTCTATAAAATACAGGAATGCCTTGCTGGATCATACACATATATTGCAGTAAGTGGGTTTTGTTAATCTCCTAAGTAGCAAATAATTTCTGCCTTTAATGAATTACATTAAGAGGTGAAGTGCTTAGTGGCAGGAACTCATGTAAAAGAATTATTATTCACCCTGAGGTTTTTTGGCTCCAGAAAGCAGCTCCTGTAACTTACTTCAGTGGGCTTCCATCCATTAAAGCTTTCTTTTATTCTCTGCCTGCAGGACTTTACACTGTTTCAAATTAGTATTTATTTATTGATTGATTAATAATTTCTGACAGGGATATGCTTCTTGTTATACAGCTAACAAATAGGGTTTAATGTTTCTGAAGAAATTACCTAGATGAATAATCATTTCTCAGTCAGGAATCATTTTACAGCTACATTTCATCTTCTTTTTGCATTTCTCCATTTTTCATGCCCTCACTGGGATACGGTAGTAGGATCATTTACACAGAATTGGGTTGTGAGATGCACAAGCATATTGTGACAGGTGGAAAAATAATTTTAAGCATGAAACTTCAGAAACTGTTACACTGAATGGATCAGACATTGGAACAATAAGAAAGAACTGATATGCCAGGGTTGCATTTCTGAAATCCAGGTAGCAGTAGGTATGCTGACTAACATAAATTCTCAGGCAGGAAATAAGTCTAGAGAAACCTCATTTCTCCCTCAATATTATTGCATCTCCTGGGTGGGATTGTCTGAGAAAGAGCTGTAAAACAATGATAAAAATGCTGAAGGTCAGCCTCATTCAGAGAAAGCTCTGGTTTATTGTGGTGCAAAAGCTTGTTTCAGCTCAAATCCCACATGGCTGATGAACAATGCGTACTGGTAAACCAGTATATGTATACATAGATTGTTTTACTACTTTGTATAGTAGCGTAAAATAAGGATTCCTACACAATTCTAGTGAAGCAGAGAATATTCATAAGGATAAATGAACCACTCAGTTACACCCCTCAGCTTCAAGAGAAAATGACTTCTAAAGGTGACAGCTGTTTGGCGGGAGTGCCCTGGAGGAAACAAAGTTAAAAATTACTTCAAGAGACTACCACTAAACCATGGTGGCCAGACAGAAGGGAAGCAGTGCAGAATTTTGCTCTTGGGAAATCCTAGGAAAGATGCTATTTCAGTTTGTACACAGGAATGAGTAGAAGGAAACTTGCCATTTGTTGGCAGCTCCAATCCTGTGGACATGGGTGAATTTTTTAAAGGTAGGTGAATAATGTATGAATTGTTTCTGAATGAATGCCAAGGCTTTCAAAGCTCCACAGTAAATGAACACTTCATTGTGCATACCTCCTGCCTGAGAGTCACTTCACTTTGAATAAGTCTCAGGGTAAATCTCCATTCACTGACTGGATAAGAATAGCTTGTAAAATTAGATTACTGATGTAAACACAATCACAAATTTAAAATGTGCTACAAAGGTTCATGGGAAAGTTAAATCTCAAATTTGTTGTATATTATATTACACATGATGTTATGCACAGATGATAAATTGCTTAGTATTACTATGCATATTTATTTACTGGAGAAAACGTATCTCAGACGATTTATTCTTGTTTGTAAAATGTCCTGATAACATGGGATGAAATATGCAGAGGAAACAGTAATGAACATTTCTACAATCATTACTAAAATTATCTACCAATTTCCTGCTCTTTCTCCTTATCTTTTTTGATTTAACACAAAAATTTCATGTAATCTATTCTTCTACATGAGAGAAATGTTTCTTTTCTCATTGTTGCCCACAAGCTTCTCCTTCTAATATCAGAATATATGCCTCTACCAAATGGTAATTGAATGTTAAAGATTACCATTCATATTTCATGTTTCTAATGCTTGCATCCTGTTAGCTCTGCCTTAATTTTACTTCACTGGCCAGTTCTACTTAATGCCACTGTCCTCTGCTGTACATAGCAAAAACAGCAGTATATTACAGGTTCTTTCACTCATAATGATCAAAATGAACTGATAGAAAAAGAGATTCTGTAGGGATCTGTGCAGCTTCCCACTTAATATCTGTCGAAAGAGTTTCTGCCAAATGCCTCTTAGCTACCTCAAAATAATTCATGGTACAGTGATTTTACAAGTAAAAACCTCCTAACACTCACACCTTGCCCTCACCAATACTTTATGTTTAAAGGGAAGAGTTCACTAAGAACCAATCTTAAGAAAATTGCCTGAAAACAAACCTCTGGGACATCTTCTCTGAATGTCAGACATAGGGAGAAAGATCTTTGTAAAATATTAAAAGGATTCTTTTTCATAACGAGTTTTTGGCTGTTGGGTAAGGACAAACAGGATGTGTGAAAGGTTATAGGAATAATCTGTTTTAAAGGTGGATAATTTAAAGGTGGCTAACAGTTGCCAGGATGTGCCAAGAGTATGGTAAATGAATATTTCTTTCTAATACAGGCATAATTTTATGGAAATACTAAAAATACTGAGAGAGACACTAACTGCCATCATAATTATTAGCTACAGAAACATGATTCAGGATTGATCTGTAGGAGTGTTGTGGTTTAAGCCCAGCCATAAATCAGCCACACAGTTAGGCTGCTCACTCCCCATGCCCCTTTATCTCCCCCCCTGCTCCCAGAGGGATGGGGAGGAGAATTGAAAGAATATAACTCCCACGGGTTGAGATAAGAACACACCAGTAACTAAGGAATAATATAAGCCACTACTGCTACCACCAATAATAATAATGATAAGGGAAGTAACAAGAGAAGAGAATAAAACCACTCATCACCCGCTGACCGATACCCAGCCCAACTCAGCAGTGATCTAACCCTTCCAGGCCCCTGCCCCCAGTTTTAACATCCAGGGCGTGACATACCGTGGTAAGGAATAACTCTTTGGCTAGTTTGAGTCAGGTGTCCTGTCTCTGCTTCCTGCTGGCTTCCCCTCCTCCCTGGCAGAGCATGAGACTCAGAAAGTCCTTGGTCAGAGTAAACATTACTGAGCAGCAACTAAAAACATCAGTGTTATCAGCGCTGATCCAAGCCGAAGGTCAAAACCACAGCACTGCACCAGCGACAAAGAAGGAGAGAAATGACTGCTACTGCTGAACCCAGGACAAGGAGTTAAGGTGGGAAGTTCAGTTCTCTGAAAATGCCAGTGAGTTGGTGATGTTTAAAATAAAAAATTATGTCAGGTGTTTTCTAGAAGAGCAGCAGGAAGGCCAGAATCATAGAATCAAGGAATCATAGAATCATAGAAGAGTTAGGGTTGGAAAGGACCTTAAGATCATCTAGTTCCAACCCCCCTGCCAGGGGCAGGGACACCTCACACTAAATCATGCCACCCAAGGCTATGTCCAACCCACCCTTGAACACCGCCAGCGATGGAGCATTCACAGCTTCCCTGGGCAACCCATTCCAGTGCTTCACCACCCTTACAGTGAAGAATTTCTTCCTCATATCCAGTCTAAACTTCCCTTGTTGAAGTTTGAACCCATTACCCCTTGACCTCTCACTACAGTTCCTCATGAAGAGTCCCTCCCCAGCATCCCTATAGGCCCCCTTCAGATATTGGAGGGCTGCTAGGAGATCTCCAAGCAGTCTTCTCTTCTCCAGGCTGAACAGCCCCAACCTTCTCAGCCTGTCTTCACACGGGAGGTGCTCCAGTCCCCTGACCATCCTCGTGGCCCTCCTCTGGACTTGTT
Organism: Ara ararauna; assembly: GCA_028858755.1. Classification (NCBI taxonomy): domain Eukaryota; kingdom Metazoa; phylum Chordata; class Aves; order Psittaciformes; family Psittacidae; genus Ara; species Ara ararauna. Next base: position 70,290,916 of record CM054377.1, on the reverse strand, counting down.
CCAACACTTCCATGTCCTTTTTCTGTTGAGGACACCAGGACTGCACACAATACTCCAAGTGAGGTCTCACAAGAGCAGAGTAGAGGGGCAGAATCACCTCCCTCGACCTGCTGGTCACGCTCCTTTTGATGCAGACCAGGATACCGTTGGCTTTCTGGGCTGTGAGCGCACACTGCCGGCTCATGTTCATTTTCTCATCGACCAATACCCCCAAGTCCTTCTCTGCAGGGCTGCTCTGAATCTCTTCTCTGCCCAACCTGGAGCTGCGCCTGGGATTGCTCCCACCCAGGTGGAGGACCTTGCACTTGGCATGGTTAAACTTCATCAGGTAGGCATCAGCCCACCTCACAAGAGTGTCAAGGTCCCTCTGGATGGCATTACTTTCCTCCAACATATTAACTTAACCACACAGCTTGGTGTCATCGGCAAACTTGCTGAGGGCGCACTCAATCCCACTGTCCATGTCACCTATGACAAAGATGTTGAACAAGACCAGTCCCAACACCGATCCCTGAGGGACACCACTCGTTACTGTTCTCCAGCTGGACATTGAGCCATTGAGCACAACACTTTGCATGCGGCCATCCAGCCAGTTCTTTATCCACTGAGGGGTCCACCTATCAAACTGATGTCTCTCCAACTTAGAGACAAGGATGTCATGTGGGACAGTGTCGAACACTTTGCACAAGTCCAGGTAGATGACATCAACTGCTCTACCCCTGTCCATCAGTTCCGTAGCTCCATCATAGGCGGCCACCAGATTGGTCAGGCAGGATTTCCCCTTAGTGAAGCCATGCTGGCTGTCACCAACCACCTTGTTTCTCATGCACCTTAGCATGCCTTCCAGGAGAATCTGTTCAAAGATTTTGCCAGGCATGGAGATGAGACTGACTTGTCTGTAATTCCCCGGCTCATCAATTTTCCACCTCTTGAAAATGGGGGTTATAGTTCCCTTTTTCCAGTCATTGGGAACTTCACCTGACTGCCATGATTTATCCAATATGATGGACAGGGGCTTAGCAGCTTCATTTGCCAGCTCCTTCAGGACCCGCGGATGCATTTCATCAGGTCCCATGGACTTGTGTACATTCAGGTTCCTAAGATGGTCTCGAACCAGATCCTCTCCTACAGTGGGCGCAGGGTCTTCATTCTCACTGTCCCTGCGTCTGCCTTCCAAGACTTGGGTGGTGTGGTCAGAGCATTTGCCAGTGAAGCCCGAGGCAAAGAAGTCATTAAGAACCTCAGCCTTCTCCAAATCCAGGGTAGCCAGTTCTCCTGATAGCTTCCAGAGGGGGCCCACGTTGTCCCTCGTCTGTCTTTTATTTGCAATGTACCTATGGAATCCCTTTCTGTTATCTTTATCATCCCTAGCCAAGTTTAATTCTAAGTGGGCCTTAGATTTCCAAACCTGATCCCTAGCTTCCTTGACAACATCCCTGTATTCTTCCCAGGTGGCTTGTCTTTGCTCCACCTTTTATAAGCCTTTTTTTTCCTTCAAATTTTCCTCAGCAGCTACTTATCAATCCAAGGAGGTCTTCTGGCCCTCCTGCAGCACTTCCTTCTAGTTGGATGCATCACTCCTGAGCTTGTAGCAGGTGATCCTTGAATACCAACAGTCTTGGGCCCCCCTGCCCTCCAGGGCTATATCCCATGGAACCTTACTGAGCAGGTTCCTGAAGAGGCCAAAGTCTGCTCTCTTGAAGTCCAGGGCAGTGAGCTTGCTGCACGCTCTTCTCACTGTCCTGAGGATCTCGAATTCCACCATGTCATGATGGCTGCAACTGAGGTTGCCCTGGAGCGTCACGTTTCCAATGAGCCCTTCTCTGTTGGTTAGGACGAGGTCAAGCATGGCACCTCTCCTTGTCAGCTCCTCTATTACTTGCAGAAGGAAGTTGTCTTCTACACAATTGAGGAAACTCTTGGATTGTTTGTGCCAGGCCATACCATCCCTCCAACAGTTATCAGGGTGGTTGAAGTCCCCCATGAGAACAAGGGCCTGTGATTGTGAGGCTATTCCTCAGAAATGCTCACATAAACCCTAGAAATGCTCTCATGCTGAGCAGCATACAGCACCTTCCATCTAAGAACTAACTTGGATCATTCAGCTTCAAAAATTACTTAGGATGATAGAAGCCAAAATCTATGAGAGAGTGCAATGGTGAGCAGAGCACCATTTTTCTTTGCTATTGCCGAAACAGGAGGAGTAGCAAGGATTCAACAGAGCTTTGAGTGAACAGGTTTGAAATAACTGAGAAGTATTTCTGCACATAATGTTGTCATTGAACAGTGGAATTGTGAAGATACTGTCAATGCCATTAATGATAAATGAAATAAATGAAAGGCTTTTAAAAATGTGGCCAGGCACATTTGTGGAGTACTTGTCCACCTGCAAATATGAAATATCACACACCCAATGTGAGAGTTGTTAACCTGCTGTGGCAGATGGCAGAAACTGGTAGACCTGGACTGCTTTGGGGACTTATTTATGTCTGGTTTTTGATGTTATTTCCCAGGGCACCATGTTGCTATACCTGCACTTTTGCACCAATGACCCCTAAGCCTGCTTCCACTCTGCATGTCCTACGGCCCCCAACAGCCCACTGCGAAACCTCTCCAAAGTCACTTGGTTAAGACTCGGGCTGACCCTCACAGGCTTCCAGGAGCGCAGCCGCCTGAGGGGAGCCCGGCTGGCGAGCGAATGGAGGCCACCAAACCAACCGCTGTCCAGCCACAGGCAAGCTCCCTCCGGCGGACCGGACCTAACGGCCCCTCCCCGGGGCCGCGGCAGGCCGCGCCCGCTCTAAGATCCACCTCCCCAGGCCTCGCTCCGCCTCGGTGTGTGCCTCTGCCGGAAGTGGGGGAACGAGGGGAAGAGGGGCGGAGCGGGGTAGGGCGGTGCTCCGGGAGGCTCGGCTGTCGCCATTTTGTTAGCGGTGGGCTGCCGGCGAGCACGGAAGTAGGGGCCGGCGAGCCGAGGCGGGAAGAGACGGGGCTCGTCCGGCTCCTCCCCTGCTGGGGTGTAGAGGCGGAGACTGAGTGCGGCCGACCCGGGCCGGTAGGGGCGGCGGCAGAAGCGAGGCTGAGTAGAGCGGTGCCGAGCGCGGCCCGGCTATGTCGGCGTTCTCAGAAACGGCACTGGAGCGGAAGCTGTCGGAGCTGAGCAACTCGCAGCAGAGCGTGCAGACCCTGAGCCTGTGGCTCATCCACCACCGCAAGCACTCGGCCCTCATCGTCAGCGTGTGGGAGCGGGAGCTGCGCAAAGGTGAGCCTGGCACGGCCGCAGTCATCCTCCTGGGCCTTTCCGCCCTTGGCTGCCGGGTGCGGCCTTCCTCGGGGGCCGCGGGTTTGGGAGGGGGTGCGGCGGCTGCGGCGGGAGGAGGCCGCCCTCCAGTGTGCGGCTGCTGAGGCAGGGCTCGTCGGCCTGTCGAGCCGGAGAGGGGGAGGCCGATAGTGAGGGAAGCAGGGCCGGCACGCCAGGGTGGTTGGGGAGAACGGAGCTACTTGGGCAAATGTTGAGCCCCGCGTCTTAGTTTCTTCATGACTGGGGGATGGGAGGTGCTTCTCCTCCGTCTGTTTTTTTTTTTTCTCCACTCCCTTGGCTTCTGTTTTCTCCCTCCCATTCCGCGTGCCTCTGAGGAGGCCGCTTCTATGGAAAGTGGGAAAAGGGAAGGAAGGAGGCAAGCACAGGACTTAAGGCTTTTTGTTTTAGTACTGGTAGTTGCGGTTTTTCAAGATCACCCTTCTTAGGCCTTAATTTTGTCATCTGTAATGATGGATAGCTGTAATACCGCTTGAGGTTCCTGACACGGTGGGCTTTGTCCACTCGTGCCAGCGACTGTTTTTGTAGGGCAGCTGAGGATGGGAATATTCTGGGGAAAGACCAATTTAATATGTTCAAAGTTGTTTTTACTTATTGTTTTTGCCAGATGGCTAATACAAATGTTAGCATAACAGGAATGTGTGGTTTTTTTAGCTGTATTGAGTATCTGATGGTGAGCGTGCAGACCTAGATTCTTATTTGGCTTTTATTTTAATAGGAAAGAACATGCAGCTATAGGTTCAGGGACTGAAAGGCAGAAATGGCATGTGAAAGTTTATTTGACCTGACTGGAAAAATATATGATCTTAAGTTGCCTCATCTAAGAAAAAGAAGTCTCTTGCTAGAATTCTGCTTTGTTCTGTGAAGTATTGCAGTTTTACAGTAGTTTCCTTTGGAGCTCTACTAATATGTGTCCCTCCAATGGGGAAAGTATAGAAGGCTAGGATTTCAAGTGGAGAGGAAAAATAGGACTAAGCTGTTACAGGACTTAAGAAAGAGGAACCACTCAATTCCTCAAAACTAAGGAATAGCTGACTTGCAGAAATTGTATGTAATGGAATACAAAGAGCGCATGGCTGGATCACAATGACCTCTTGGTTAGGGGGCGTAACTTCCTAGCAGATGAACTACCCTTAAAATAAATATCTTGCGTATGAAGTAATAATAAACTGTACAGTATAACATGGAGATATGTTCCTATGAACTCTGTAGGTTTTCACGTGGCTCATTTTCACTATGTTTGTTGCAAGCTTGCTTTCTTGTTCTGAGAACTAATGAATGATCTCCCATCTGCATCTGAAACATTTTATGTTTCTGGGCCTTCTAAACAATCAGCTTGAATGTTTGGTGTTTTGGATATCAGAAAGGTATCTTAAACTAATTGGGACAAAGCCTGAGTTTTGGTTGCTCATCTTAATTAAAATGCAACATACCAGCTTATAATAATCTGTAATATTAATGGTCAGTCCTTAACTTCAGTATCAGCATAATTTGCCTGTTGTGCTGTTTGACTAATTGGAAAAATGAAATGTTTGAAACAGGGGAAATTCAGGTTAGAGATAAGAAAGAAGCTCTTTACTGTGAGGGTGATGAGGCACTGGAACAGATTGCCCAAATAAGTGGGGATTGCTCCATCCCTGGCAGTGTTCAAGGCCAGGTTGGACAGGGCCTTGGGTGACATGATCTAGTGGAAGGTGTCCGTGCCTATGGCAAGCGGGTTGGAACTAGATCATCTTTCCAACCCTAACCATTCTGTGATTCTATGAAATACAGCTTACATGTTCTAAGGTGGCTTTGAGTGGCAAGGGTAACAGTCTTCCTAAGAATTCATGGGAATGCTTTTCTTTCTGCCAGCTTTCAATGTCTGGCTTCTACTTTAAAGCCTGTTTTGAGCTTTGGATGAGTATAGCTGCTATAATTATTTTCTTCTTCGGTTTGTTAAAGTTGTTATCCAGCCTTTGCTTCTTCAGAGTAGGATTTTTCTGGTGACCTCTTTGGAAGCCAGCCTTCAAGGTTGCCTAGAAACTGTTGATACTCTGTGTCAGGTAGGAGCAACTTTGTTGCTTTCAGGGTCATGCATCTTCTGTGCTTGTAAGCCTAGTGCTTTTTTTCTATGTTCCTCTTCCGCTTCATTTTGAAGCTGGCATAGTTAATATACACAGGATGTATTTTAATTTTCCATCTCTGATAAATAGTACCTGAGCTTTATAAATGTTAGCTTTCATTGGCCCAATACTAACTTTTTGCTAATTGCAGCATGTAATTATAAGGTGGTCCCTACTCCCTAGAGGGGGTGGATTTAGTGTTCTAAGCAGTCAGTATGAGAAAAATGAGAAGGAAAACCAGTATGCTGTGGTGAAGTGACTTGCATAAAACATCACGAAGTAGAATCCTGGCAATAAGGTCATAGAGTAAGTTTAAGGTTTCTGACTTGCCCACCAGCTGGATCATAGAAAAATGATTTCCCTCGTACCTGAGAGAAAAATGATCTCTGTTTGGGGAATATGGACACAAAAATTATTGGCACTGTCTGCTGCTATTGCTAGTCAGTAGTGTCCTAAAACTGAAAATGAACTTTGCCTTTCTAAATTTTATTTCCTTTCATTGTATTAATTTCCATTGTCACCCCTGTCTCCAGGCCTTCCTTCCAGGCTACTCCCTTTTGGGCTCGTGGAACGCTGTATAACCAAGTTGAACACAGTGCAGTGTGATACTACATTTTCTCTGGCTAAATAAAAAGATCACGTGCATCAAATCAGCTTGCATGAACCTTTTTGAAGACATCTTTAGTTATTCATGAGAACAAGTACTAGGATCACAGCTATTTTGTTCCTACATATTTGGTTCTGATACTTTTATTTTTAAAATAATCATTGGCTTTGTATTATGTTAGAGGTGAAGAGGCAGCTTTTCAAATGTGAGTATAACTTGGGCCACATAAAATTTTAGTCTCTTCCTGTTTACTTAGATTAATTGATTGTGTTCAGGACCTATATTAGGGCACTTCCACAGATTGTCTGTTTCATAAACCTTCTATACAGTTGAACTTTAACTGATTTTTCTTGATAAACTCTTGCACTTAGATATAAACTTGGAGAATGGTCAGAACTTGCACATCTTTGTCTTAACTTGGAGTGGTTATACTGGATTTGTCTCACTGAATTCCAGTGTTGCTCAGGTGCATCAATAGAGTTGATGTAACTGATTACTGAAGGAGTATGCATATATGCTTTTACCCTAATACTACCATAACTTTTATATGTAGTTCCTAAAGTACTGGCGTGTAGAATTCATGGGGTCATTCTTAGAAAGAATAAGAAATTGGAGGAAAGTTGGTATAATGTATTCTAGAATTGACTGTATTGTGAAAGTACTGATAACTCTGAGTTGTCCAGATGCACAAATACATAAGGAAAGGATGTCATCTTATACAGCCAGTAGTTTGATGAAATTAGATCATATTATATGCTTAAAGAGACTGAGTATAGGGACGTTCTGTTTGATGACTGACCTCAAATATATGCTAATGAAAAATGCATGGGTGAATGGTGCCATAAGGGTGGGGCTGTGGCAGAGCTGGTAGTATTAAGTGTTCCCGATTAAGCGTCTGTGCAAAACCACTCAGGTGTCACTCAAGACACTCCACATTTTAGTGTTTATAGTGCTGGGTTGTTGTTTTTTTTTTTTTTTCCCCCACTATCTATTGTTATAATTGATAGAGAATAGATTGTCATTCACTGATTTTTTTTTTTTTTTTTTTTTTTTGTTCACTGATGAGTGAAATGATGAGACCAGATTAATAGAATGCATTCAACTTAAATTACAACTGTAATGAAATAACAAAGATTTCTCCTGTTTTGACAGATAAGCAGAGGTCTACAATGACAACAGAACAGCTCCTTTTCCAGTCTGCTGTTGGTTAGCTATGTCTTTAAATATTTCTGATGCTTTTTTTGCTGACAGTATCTTGTGCTGTACTGCTGCTGAAAACCCAATAATTAGTTTGAAATAGATGAGTTCCTTGATGGAAAGCTGGTGTTGGCAGAAAGGAGACTGTGAGGATAGTATCTCCCCTGTAGTCTGCAGCCTGTATTAGCACTCTCTTGTGCTAATCATGAGTTTGTGTTCTTTTGAATTTCATAGTTGACTTACAGAATAAATAATTTGGTGGGGAGGGTATTCTTCATTTGTAGTAAATGTCTTATTAAAATGAGAATCTCATGCCATTTGGATTTTTATTCTAGAAAAGTATGGGTTTTTTTTTCTTGTGATATGTCAGCTTCATGATTGCTTCAAAGTAAGTTTTGTGAATTAAGTTCTGTGATAATGTTGCTCCATAACCTAACTATTTTACAGAGACCTTTTGAGTGAAAGTTAGGGAGAACTTGGCAAAGGCTTGAAAAGTGTGTGCTGAGGAAAAAGATCCTGTTCCAGCTAGCTTTCAGATGTATGAAATGTAACACTTGAAGTTAAATAGTTAAATACTCACTAGTTGTAAGCTTACACAGTATTTAAGTACTTAAGTAGTGCTAATTAATTAACTGTAATGTGAATACACCAGTCATTCCCAAAATGCAACTAGTGGGCCTGTTAAAACTATTTAATTTTGTGTGTATATAACAGGGTTGACTTACAGGGTTGATTGTGGGGTTTTTTTGTTTGTTTGTTGTTGGTTTTTTTTTTTGTTTGTTTGTTTGGGTTGTTTTAACTAAGTAGTGGCATGGCATGTGCAATTTTGTTTTGTAAGCCTGCAGCCACTGAGAAAACCCTTAGAAGCCCCCTTGAAGAGACTTTTCTGAGATGGGGGATGTTAAGACATATTCTTTGTTATTTGTAAAACAGATGTTCTCTTGCATGCATCTCTTAACTGCTGGTTTCAGGATACCCTGCAGCTGTAGGGGTTGTTTGTGTGCTTTGAAATTTAAAAATTCAATTCAATAATTCAAAGCATCAACCTTCAAGGATGAATAGTAGGTGCTTGTTCAGTAGGCTTCATGTGGTATTTGCTGTACTGGGTTAAAGTGTGTTCTTTTTAAAAAGCAAAAAAAGTAAAATTGCTAAGTGTTTGGTAGTATGGGACTTTTTAATTTTAGCTCCAGTATTTTTTCTGTACTACTTTTCCTGTCAACTAATTTTCTGTTAGCTTTTCCAGGTCCAGCCATGTCATTTGTTAGGTATTTACAACCTAGTGATATTTTAGTAGTTGTTGTGTTGTATCTTTAAACCTAATTTCAGATTCAAGTATCTGTTTCCTCAGAGCCTGACACGGCATCTCATAGATAAGTCAGTCTCAGAAACTCATGCTGAACTGCCCCTCTGTAATCACTTGACCTCTTTGTTTTGGCTGTCATCTGTCACCCCACCTGTGTCACACTGTGTCTTCACTGCAAAGCTTATCCAGGTTAGCAGAGCCATTGTATATTGTCTTTAAGACAGCTAAAGTTCTGTAACAGTTGTGTACATCTGGGCTGCCATGGAGGGACATATTTTTAGCACTCAGCCCTGCCAGTTTACCTGTTATTCCAGTTTATTATGGTTGAACTTTTTGTTGTTTTCCAGGTGTTGAAGTTGCTCAATGGTATAAGAAGTTACTATTTTTAATTATTTATGGCTGTTTGTCTACCACTGCTGCTGCTGGGCCATAACACTATTGTTTATGTCCTCAGTCATTATAGGTGTTGGCATTGATGGAATATGTTTTTCTGAAGCTAGTGGCTGTTGTGGCAGTTGCTCAATGCTGCTGAAAATTGGAAGATAGAGGCTCTTAGTAGGCAAATTGGGAAGATTTAGCAACATTAAAACCAGATTTGCAAGTTATACTACATCTGAATTACTCTAATACTCAGTTAACTGATTTGGAGCAGAACCACAACCAAAAGTAGTGGAAATATATTGCTCTGCAAATGTGAAGTGGATTTCAGGAAAAAAGTTCCTGATTTAAAACAATTATTTTCTCTACTATGTAGTGCAGTTATTCTGCACTACATAGTACAGAAGGAATCTTACTTTATTGGTGATTGTAGATTATTCTACATATTGGTGGTATAGCATCATTGGCCAGCCAGTGTGATACACCTGAGAGAATAGATTTGGAGTTTTTTTGAAAATAAATATTTTAAATAAAACTATGGCTTACTGATTTCACTGGTTAGTAGGTGTTCTTGGGAAGGCCAGTAAGATACTTAAGATGGAGGTGCTTGTGCTTCCCGCTTACCCACATGAATCTTTTCATCTCTGCAGAAAGGTTTGGAGATCAACCAACAGCAGGAAAACTTCAGGTGAATGTGAGTTAAGTCAAGTTAGGGAAATGTATTTATTACATAATGATATAAAATTGCCTATAGTCAGGAGCAACAGATGAGCAATGTCAGAATCTCTCACTTAAAATAGTCACATTTGGGTTGTATAATCCAGCCTGACTAGTTGACTCTCTAATATTAGTCTTGAAAGAATGCAGTGTGTACAAATCTATATTAATTTATTGCTGTGCCACTTGTGTCCTCATGTCTTACCTGAAACTGTCTTATGTTTCACCATTCTGCTTTGAAATACTTTGGTGTGGTGTATTTTTTCTATCCTAAAACTGTTATTGCTGTGGATTTATACCCATCTTGGCATTGTACCAGCCAGGTGAGGCAATGAAAGGAGTTGGTTTGTTTCACGTGTTCAGGTAATTCAGGATATACCAAGTATAGCGGGAAGCTTCTGCAAAGTAATTATTTCGGAAGGGTTTCCTTGGTTTGTGACCAGCTTTCTCACATCCCCATTGTAATTTGATGCTGATGGCCTCTTTCCCAGCAGTGGCTGTGTTTCTTTCATCTACTAGACTCAAAACTCACTTGGACCCTCAAACCTTGAGCGCACATTCTGTAGGCAGTGTTATTCCTGTCTTTGAAAAGGAAACACAGCAGTTCTTAAACCTTGGTAAAATTCACCAGAACAATCAGGTGACAGTGCAATGTTGAACACTTAGTTTAACTTTCGCATAACAAAAAGTTAATGTACTTTAAGATGAAGTGCTTGTTGTACAACATGCCTTTTATGGATTATATTATTTTTGAATTGTCCTTTCTGGTGGTAGCCTCTCAAGAGACTTTACAGCTATGTTGCTACCTTCAACCATGTTACCAAAGATGCTGCACTTGGTCAGCTTGCATAAAAACTCAGATTTAGCTCTCAGTGTGAAAGGTCACTGATCTTGCATTCAAGTTTCAGTGCTGCTTGACTTAAGATGAGTTTGGTCTTGTAATAAAAAGCTTGAAAGCTTGTCAGGTGTTTACAGAGATGTCCTTTAACTTCTTTTGTGAAGGTGTGAAGCATGTCATGATGTAGAAAAGTTTTTGGAAGTTGCTGAGACTCATATTCTGCTGTGTGTATATATATATATATAAACTAATGTAATTGAAAAGCAATTGAGACAGATCTTTATCTGGATCCATGTTAAAGAACTTTAGTAAAAAAAAGAAACTGTTTAGTGCTGATAACTGTTGTGGGATTTTAACCTAGTGATGTTCACTTTCTCAAAACCTTTTCTTAAATGGTATTTTCATTCACAGCAGAGCTGGCTGTAGAAGGTGAAAGCCTGATGTAAGATTTTCAGATGCATCAATAGACTATACACTTGTAGTGGGATGTAGATGAAATCCCTTATGCTTGCGTGTCTAAGACAGCAAATACATTTCAGTTCTAGGGAAGAGGTATAGAAGAGCATGACACTGATGGGCATGTTTCTAGCAATCTTCATGGGAGCTCAATTTCCAATGCCAGGAGGTAGACCTGGAGAAGATGAATAGGATTATGATGGCTTTGATTACCAGAGTTAACGTCTGTGAAGATAACTTGCTTACTGCCTTCCAAGGTAAAATTCTAGAGTTTCGTCACTAAAGTGGTGGCTCATCAGCATTATAGTTCACTGAGTTTTGTGGTTTCAAGCATACAATGTCAGGGCATTCATACTGGACTGGTAGAGAACTAGGAATGCCTAGATTGGACTAACAGGTATGCATTCCTAAGAAGTATAGCTTGCTGGAAACTAAGACTTGAAAATGAGAATGCTAAGTCTGTCCACTGTAGATGCCTGATTACACTAGTTGCAGGTTAAATTCCGTGAATACCTACAGAGTATTCATTGGTATTCAAGTATGTCAGATACATTTTTGAGACAGACTTAATTTCAGTTACAAGGTGCCAATCCTAGTTAGTCTCACTGTGGATGCTTAATGTGCTTAGTATGGCCTTTATGCCAACCCGCACCATTAACCTGTTAAAATATTTCAGAATCCAGTGCTTCAGGGAGCTGCTTTGGTGGGTAAATGGTAAATAAAACTGAATCAAGCAGAAAAGTTACGTGAACACTGCACAAGAGTGTCTGAAAAGATGACTATGACCAACATGGATGCTTTCTTTGCAGTTTTGTGTTTGCAGACTGTACTGTTAGTGTACCAGAGATAGTGTGGGCTAGCTACTTCTAACACTATACTAGGCAGTATGTGCCTTTCAGATCATTCTTTAACCTAAGATCTTCCATTTTTTCTTTCACTTTCTTCTGACAGTAAGAGAGCTTTTGCTAATAGCCTTGCCGTGTGTTGAAGACACTTTTTTTAAAATAGTCTGTAGCTGTTCTTTGATCCATTTTGGTGTTCTGGGGTTTATCAAAGCCCAAGGTTGAAAAGCTGTTATAACTGCTACTGAAGAGAGACACTTTTAAAGAGCTGGGGTTTTTTTTGTTTTGTTTTGGCTTTTTGTTTTGTTTTCCAGAGCAGATCAGTTTGGTCTGGAATTTAATTTTGTATTTCAGACTTCCATAGTTAATTTACAGTCATAGTGATAGAACACTTCATGTATTTTCAGCTAAGGGCTGTCAACCTGAGTTGCTAAGTGTTACATTGCACCTTAGCCTCATGTGTAAGGCAGAGTGGTAGTAGGCCAGTAGGTAGCTCCTGAAGATTTCTGAACTGGACAGGAACACTTCTTGAAAGCAGATGACATGTTTAGCTTTGGAATTCTGCAGAGCATTCTTACAGCAAGAGGAATTAAATTTTACTTCACATTTTCTCTGTGAACATAAGAGTAGAATTTTAATTGAATTTTTAACCAAAGCCACAGATAGAGTAATAGTGTTTTGAGTGACTTCTGGGTTTTAGCATGCTTATTGCAAACATGATATATTGATCTGTTTAATGTAGTGAGTAGGTAGTCAAGGCTTTGTGAAAATCAGCGTTGCCTTACTTCATGGGACTACATATATCCCTTGTCTTTAGCATCAAGATGGTTACTTGTAGGAAACAAGGAAGTTGGCTTGTCACAAATGAGTTACATCTCTGAGGGTTAAAACATGATTCTTTTTCTGCGAAATGGATGGGCAAGGACCTATCCTGCATGCAGTTCGGAGGATATAGTATAGGGAACAGCCTGCTTCATTAAATTTTGAGTCCTAATTCTGGGCTTATTTAAGAAATGGGGGTAGGGGTCAGGGTCAGCTTTAATAAACATTAAACATTTTGGTGCACTCATGAGACAAGCTGTGTTTTCTAAGACTCTCTGACTAATTCAAAGCTTTCTATGTCAGAGCTGTGATTTACCTGAAAGAGTAGGTAGGAGATGTGTTGGTTTATGTCGGTCAGTTTTTAACATAGAAATTAAGTAGCATAAGTTTATGAAGTCTTCATTTTATTTTAGCCAGATTTTGACTCAAATAGATTAATTTCCAAGGTGTTTGCATGTAGTGACTTCATTGTTTGGAGCAGACTTTTAATAGAACTGCCTTGTGTGCAGCACTTCAAAACTAATTCTTTTTTGCCACTCTATAGTTTGCCTTGATTCTGAGAGATAGGTGCATTTTTACTTATAACAGTTGTTACCTCCTCACCCTCCCCTTAATCCAGAACTATCTTAACTTGTTGGATATGTCTGTCCAAGAGGATGGAAAAATTCAGTACTCCAAGGATAAGTCCTTCAGGGAAGTCTTTCTATAGTGCAAAATTTATTCTCAACAGCATTTCCTTAGAATGGAAGCATACCAAGGTTGAATTTTTTTATTCTGTGTGAGGGTGGTGGTTCTGAATGTTTGAGAGGTTGCAGAAGAAATTAACAAAATCAAATCATGTTGGGAACTGAGCACCTATTTAAAGAACATGTAAAGGCTTTACCACAGTGCTGCTTTCCTCAGGAGGGCAGAAAAACTTAAATCCATCTTTTAAGAGAAATCTTTTTTTAAAGTCAGCGTATGTGCGGAGATTGTGTGGTTGGTAATGGAGCCTGAAATTTTTCTGGTGTTAATGCAAGGTTAGAAGTGTAGCAATAAGAGTTGCAGCTCTGAGAAACCTGTAGGCTAATGAAGATCAGATGAAGTGGGGTGGAAAATGAAAATATATGAGTAGGAGCATTTGAAATATGCAGTAGATTTTCAAAAGCAACTTGTAAATTTGAAGCTTGTAATTTATTTAATGCTAATGGGAATGGGCTAGAATGCTTGAGATGCTTGGAGATATACCCCAGAAGCCTGATAGTGATTTTTGGAAATGTTTTCTTAATATTACAGCTGCACACACAAGTGTGTTAATGATTAGAAGATAAGGGAAAGAAGTATCTGAATGGTGTGGAGAGATAGACTAGGACTGACTGTTCAGTTTACTCAAATATGAGAATGAGGGGATGTCGTGGTTTAAGGCATAAATCACACAGCCCGTTCACTCTCTTCTCCCTCCTTCTTCCCCCCCACTCCGAGGGGGGAGGGAATGGGGAGAAGAATCAAAAGAATGTAACTCCCACGGGTTGAGATAAGAACAGTCCAGTAACTAAGGTATAACACAAATCACTGCTGCTACCACCAATAATAATAATGACCAGGGAAATACAAGGGAAGAGGATACAATTGCTTACCACTCGACGACCGAGCTGTGAACTGAACTCTTCTGGGTTCCTGCCCCCAGTTTTACATCCTGAGCATGACGTGCTGTGGCATGGAATAGCTCTTTGGTCAGTTTGGGTCAGGTATCCTGTTTCTTCTGCTTCCTCCCGGCTTCCCCCTGCTCCCTGGCAGAGCACAAGACTCAGAAAGTCCTTGGTCAGACCAAAACATTCTAAGCCATAACTATAAACATGGATGTTATCAGCGCTGTTCCCAGACCAAAAGTTGAAAACACAGCGCTACACCAGCTACTACGAAGGATAAAAATGACGGCTACTGCTGAACCCATGACAGGGGTGGTTATATATAGGACTGAAATTAAAACTGAAAGGAGGAAGTTTTTCATATAAGCGTGGAATATAAGTGTCTGAAACTCCTTGTCAAAAGGCTCCATTGGTGTAAGAAATGCAGGCTTAAAGGGAAGCTAAAGTACTTGGAAGAAATCCATGAAGGCTACCAAAGACACAAATCACATAGGGCTCAGGAAAACATGTGAAAATAGTTGGGGACTGATGAACACTTCAGAGTGTCATGTTGTTTTCTGTTTATTTTTGGAGATGGTGCTAGAAGGAACTCATGTCATATTGTGAAGGAGGAAGAATCTGAGCAGAGCTACAGCAGAAGGGAGGGAAAAGCCAATGGGTGACCAAAGTCATCTCCCATTTTTAAATACAGAACTAGAGTGAAATGTTGTAAGAAGTAATGAGAATAGGAAATACATACTTGATTTGATTTCTGTATTTAGCATAAATATGGATAAAGAGGTATTAATTTGAGTAACTAAGTTTTCTAATTATTCTTGTTTATCACTCTTTATTAGCAAAACCAAGTAGGAAGCTGACGTTCCTGTACTTGGCCAATGATGTCATACAGAACAGCAAAAGGAAAGGACCAGAATTTACAAAAGATTTTGCTCCGGTAATAGTGGAGGCTTTTAAGCATGTTTCAAGGTACAGTATACTGTCATGTGCAGTGTCCTACATCACACTGTATTTGAAGGGTAGTAGAGAAGTCCTCAGTGCATCTCTCCTGACCCAGCTAGTCTTTGTGTGCTATTTCTGTACTTGGAAGTCTTGTTAATTTAATTCATTCAGTGTTCTTTTGATCTGAGTCTTAGTGGTATTGAATGAAGTTGCGTAGTAAATTCATCTGCATTCAGTCCCTTTTGCCTTAGAAAGCTGTTAGCTATGTCTTAAATTAAGTCTTGTTTTCAGTCTGTATTTTATATGCTACAACAGTTTGGTGTGTTTTATTACTGGTGGTGTATGATTTGTTTTTCCTCAGCAGCCATTCGTCTTGTTGCATGATGATTTCAGACTCTTAAATACAGAATTATTTTCACATGGTATGCAGCTGTTGATGCAACACAAACCTATTTCTAGTATTTGTGTACTGGGGCTACACACCTACAAATTCATGGGTCAAGCAAGCAAACAGAAAGAGAATTGGATGCTAGCCCTTTTTGTGTGCTTGCTAAGACCTGTTGAACTGGTCTTTGCTTTAGGTTCTTTAAAATGTGATTTTTCTATTTTCTGAGATTGACTTCTCATACTTTGATATTGCTAAGGCATGTCACAGTCCTTCTGTGACATAATCCTACAGCAGTGCTGTACTTTCACCTAGTGCTGATTTTTGCTTTTCTCCTTGTAACAGTGAGTCTGACGAGAGTTGTAAGAAGCACCTTGGCCGAGTGCTCTCTATCTGGGAAGAAAGGTCTGTTTATGACAATGATGTGTTAGAACAACTTAGGCAAGCTTTGTGTAAGTATTTTATGTGTATGAAAATTCAGTCCTTTCTTTAGAATATTATTTCCCTGACTGCTGTGCTTGTTTTCATTTAGATGGAGACAGAAAGGTGAGGAAGCGCACATATGAACAGATAAAAGTTGATGAAAATAACTGTTCGCCTCGAAGTTCTCCTTCTGACCCTCCTCAGGTAAAAGCATGTTTGTAAAATTTGTCTGCATATGTTTTGATACAGAATTTTTCAGTTACTCTTGGTTTTTAATGGTCTCTGCTTTTCTTTTTAATGAGGTAACGGTTTCTGAGCAAGGGTCACTAGGCCTGAAACTCCTTCACAGTACTTCGGGTTACAGGTGGAGCTTGCTAAGTCAGTTTGATACTTGACCAGAGTGCATTAACTAGATACCCAGCCTTGTCCACAGCAGGATTTCAGCTTTAGCTTCTACAGTGTTTCAAGTTCTCATTTGGTTTCCAGAGTGGTAACAAGTAACGCATGTATTAAAATAAGGTTATTATTGATTTAGCAGTAAAATATTTTTCAATGTTGTAATCAAGATGGTTGAGGAAAGCTCTTGTCTCCCTTGCGTTATTATGGCTTCTGTAGTTCTTGTGGGGTTTGGTGTTTTTTTGTTTTTAATGGTACTGCCCCATCTCAAAAGGCTTTTTGTTATGGCAAGAATGGCTTCCCTCAAATAATCACTATTTAGTATGTTTCTCTGTAACAGACATCTGGGCTTCTATGAACATCAGCCCTGCTTCCAAAAGAAGTGCACTGATGTAGTCTGATGCAATAGTGAAGCAAAACTACAAGAAAAATAATGTAGAAAATGTATAGTAAAATGAAAGGTACTGTAAAATTATCACTGTTAAAAATAAAAGACTTAGAAGTAGTCTTGCATCAATAATTTAAATGAAAAATCTATTTTAGGAGTATGACCTTTAAAACTAGGAACACTGCAGTGTTCTGAGAAATAATGGCTTGACTTTGTTTTATTTTCAGTCTGAGAGGGGGTAAAATATTGCTATGCTGACATCATAAAAGCTGCTAAGATTACCATAAAATTTATTCCATAAGCTTATTGTGAAATACTGTTTTGTGCTAGGATCTGTTTATTTAAACTAGTTTTTGATCTTGCATGCTTCTTTCAGACCACAGATCTCATTAGAGCATTACAAGAACTAGAAAACGCTGCCTCTGGGGATGCAGCAGTTCATCAGAGAATAGCTTCTTTGCCTATAGAGGTCCAAGATGTGTCCCTGTTAGACAGAATAACAGGTGAGGGTTTGGGTCCCAGTAACTGAAATGCTGTTCTGAGAGCTTAACAGTATATAATGAAATCATGCTTTACTTGTTTTTCTCTGCTTGCTTTTTAGATAAGGAGTCTGGAGAACAACTTTCCAAAATGGTAGATGATGCATGTATGTTGCTGGCGGATTACAATGGCAGGTTGGCAGCTGAAATAGATGATAGAAAACAGCTAACTCGAATGTTGTCAGACTTTCTCCGATGTCAAAAAGAATTCCTTGCAGAGAAGGAACATAAGCTGGAAGTGCGTAATGTTCTGTTTTAGTCCTTTTTTTGCTGAAGCTTGTTCTTGCAAATGTTTTTAGTTTGCCTAAACAACTTTTTTCTCCAAAAGTAAATATTTAATTGCCACTGTTAGGTCTTTGCTTCCAGCACATTATTAACAATGTTCTTGTGTTCCAAATCTTAAACCAGCTCAACATTAGGTAATGTTACAGCTGTAATTGCTTCAGTGTTTATGAATAATTTTCATTATACGTACAGGCTTAGTTTTAGTAGTGCAGATATAAAGTCTTATCCTAGAAGGTACAAGTTTGAATTATTCATAGAGAAAAAGTTTTATTCTTTTCATTGTAGAGTTAAGCAGGGAGAGTAGCCAACTGTGAGTATATGATATGGTTTAGTGGGAGCTGTCCCTGCCCATGACGGGGGGGTTGGAACTAGATGATCGTAAGGTCCTTTCCAACCCTAACTATTCTATGATTGTTGCAAGTCTTAGTTATGTATTACATTGTTTGATACTATCCTTTTAATGAATAGAATGATTTTTCTGGTAGTTGTAGGTTTGTGAAGTCGCTTTAAAAGGGGAAGGATTTACTGATTTCAGCACAACTTTTTAACCTGATGCAGGTACCCATTAAACCCAGTAAATTGTAGTTTTAGCTTCTACTGCCTCTAACACAGCTGATTAGCAGCACTAGTACCATTGGGAGAGGGCAAATCATTAATAAAAGGAGGATGCGGTGAACAGTTCATTATTGGCAAACAATCCCCTAAATTACTTTGTTCTTCACTATTAGTCATCTGTTTCCTTTCCTAGTGTATAATACTGTCAAGCCTGCTGTTGAACATCCCTCATATTCTAAATAGTTCCATAATTGCATGTCCATTGCTTCCCAAATCCCTTGTCTCAACTTTAAGACATAGGTTCCAGCACAAACTTGGATTACAATAATAGAACTGAAGCTGTGTCCTTTTGCAAGTGGAGATAGCTAAACATTTGCAGTGCCCATGGTGCACAAACTAGTTAATTCTCAGGTTTCATCATATAGAACCGTCCAGAACATTTTCTTAACTCCATGGTTTCTTTATGCTTTTGTAACTTCATAACTTGAGTTCAGATTTTGTGGTGCCTCTGTTCAGGAAAATGTTGTTCATAATGTATCTGAAGTGATCATTCAGATCAGTTGTGTCATTCCTGGACTACTCATTTCTTGACTGCCTTCCTTTGCTCTATGCCTCACAGAAAAGCAATTGATGAAGGTTCTTCCTATCAACTTCACTGCTTATCCTGTGGGGAGAGTATCAACCAACTTTGTGTAAGGTAGATGTTATGCACGGTAGTGCTGATTACAGTAGCAACTGTCCAACTGGAAAATGGAACCTGGGGGATTAAAGAACAGGAAGTCTCAAGCTTTTCATCACCTGCCTTACCTTTCTGCTGTGTGTGCGTGCTAATATGTTTGAAGGACAGGCTCCTGCAGTACCAGGGTAGGGCAGATTGTCTTGACACTTGCTTCCTTTTGTCAGTCATTCCCAGCAATTAGACCCCTTTTAAATAGACCACTGTGATAGTGAATTGCTCAAAAGTAGTGACTTAGTTATTCCGGCAGATTTATACTTCTGTAAAAACAAGAGAGCTTGTTTAATCAGGAAGTGCAAATGAGTGTGGCTGTGAACAAATAACATCCTAGTTAGTTTTCAACAAATAAAAACCTGTTTAATTTTCCAGCGTTACTAAATCAAAAAGTTCAAACTCCAAGAGGAAGCAGTTGCTTAATTTGAGGCTGTCATGGTCCCTAAAACTGGGTTTCTTGGCTGGAATGACTTAGCTGTTTAAGAATCTCATTCTAATACAGCATGCTTTCTGGTTTGGACTGTTTTTAGAGGTCTTTCTTTAGAAAGCAGGATATAGTACCTGTAGCAGTCTGCTTTAATGAGATGGAGTTCTAGGATGTTGAGGTAAACTGCAAGAAAGTTTTTTAGGCTAATCAGTGTGGTATAAATACAGGTTATTAATAAAGAACTATGAGCCAAGGTGGAGCCACCCAGGGTACTAATAAAGAATTATGAACCAAGAAAGAACAAGAACCTTTAAATCAAGTTTCTAAACTTGTGTTAAGATAAGTGGCTTTATGCTTATTAGCAGTAGTTCCTTTTGATTTTGGAAGTTCAGGCTGATAAACATTCCAAAGTTTCGAAGTCTAAGATCAGGATGTCTTCATGGTATTGTCTATAGGGCCAGCTGACTTAGTTTACCTTTTTTTTTTTTCCCTTTTTTTTTCATGTTAAAGAAATTGCTATCTTCTGATGTAAACACAAAATACCTGTAGCCAGATGCATTTATTTTCTGAAGCAAGGACTCTGTTTTTACAGTCTTAGAAAATACCATACCTCAGATTGTGCCTTGCTTCTTGGCTTTTTATTTGAAATAGCCCTGGGAAAGGGGCTGTCACCTAATTCTTTGAGACTCTGTTTCCTGAACTGTCTCTCCCTAGGTTTTGCTGTTGTAAGTTTAATTTCTTGTCAAATGAACTTGTTCTAGAAAACCTTGTTTCATTTGTTAGACTTCTGTCAATTGACGCTTTAGTATAAAATGGTCTCTGGGTTTTATCAAGTCTTCATTTCTTTCTGAATTAATATTGCTAATCTGTAACTACATTGCTGAGATCCTACCTATTTGTCAAATACCCAGGTATGGAAAGAAACAAGTGGTTATATTCTTAGCAGAACCTAGAAATGTTACCTGCTGTTGATCTGGTTTAACAATAGTAGAATTTGAGTTCTCAGAGAATTTTTGCTAACTTTAAACTTAAGATGGGAGCTTTAGACCTAAATTTGCAGATACTTTATATTCTGAAGAAAAAAATTTACAGGTAAGTAACTTTGAATGACCAATCTTTCCAGAAGTATTTTTTTATAATTTTCTCTAACAGTTGTTTCTAAACAGAAGTGCATGTTTCCCATCAAAATCAAGGTAATGTATGCGTTGTCTTGACAGAAAATTTTGACAACAGATAAATATGAGCTATTATGTCTTCATCAATAACTAACTGTACTTCTTAATTAGGTGACTTAAGTCTGCTCTGGGTAAGTAGTGTCATCTTTAACTCTTAAATGGTTTTCTTTAACATCTGTCTAGCTTCTGTTGCAGGTGATGGACACGGACCTACCTTCTAATGATGTCACCATCCATTAGTACACACATCCTGCTAAAAATAAATTTAAGAATCAAAATCTTGTATTGTCTGTTGTTTTTGAAAATGGAACAGGAGGAATTCTCTAACTACTCATACCAGACCTCTGCTATTTTCACCTGTATTCTCACAAACATTACTGAGTTTATGCCCAAGATGGATAAGTGTTCATCCAGTGTCATACCCTTTTTTTTTTTTCTTTTTCTTAAAACTTTCACATGGTTGTTCCTAAAACTCAAGTCCTTTCAGTTAGATTATTTGAAATTCCAAATGCAGAAGTTTGGCTGTCACTTGCCTTGAAGCTGCCATTACCAAAAGGAAAGAGCTGTGGAAACAAGATGTTTTCAGACTGTCACTTTGTAACTTACACTCTAGCTATTGGGTTTACATGAAGGTCAGAAGTGAAAAGTGATGGATGTAGGAATTGTCCTTCACAAGCACAATGAAGAACTTTCACTTTATTAATGTACATCTATTTTACATTTTAAGTAGGTAACAGGGAAAATGTATTTTATAATTGCTGTTATGCCTGTTTAGAGCCCTCCTCAAATTTAGGATTGTCCTAAAGAGTATTTTCCCTTCACTTTAAAACTTAAAGTAATACAAATATTTAAGGCTCACTGTACTCCACCTTTATTTCAAAACTTGCATGGGAGTTGTAGGTAGATGTCATTCTGTTGGAGAAAATGTAAATTTATGCAGAAAGATTTTTGTAGGAACCTTCTTTTTCTCAAAACACTGAGAACTAATATCCTGTTTTCTACTGCTTTGGCTGACTGTGCTTCCTTATTGTGTCACTCTCCCCCTGCCTGCCCCCTAGTTTTTTTGAACAGAAGTGTTGGTTGATCTGTTGATCCTACTGAAGGCTGATGAAAAGACCTTTCTGTTATAAAGTTGGGGCTGTTCAGCCTGGAGAAGAGAAGACGGCTTGGAGACCTCATAGCAGCCTTCCAGTATTTGAAGGGGGCCTAAAGGGATGCAGGGGAGGGACTCTTCATTAGGGACTATAGTGAGAGGACAAGGGGTAATGGGTTCAAACTTAAACAAGGGAAGTTCAGATTGGATATGAGGAAGAAATTCTTTACTGTAAGGGTGGTGAGGCACTGGAATGGGTTGCCCAGGGAAGTTGTGAATGCTCCATTGCTGGCGGTGTTCAAGGCCTGATTAGACAGAGCGTTGGGTGGCATGGTTTAGTGGGAGGTGTCCCTGCCGGTGGCAGGTGGGTTGGAACTAGATGATCTTAAGGTCCCTTTCCAACCATTACTATTCTATAATTCTATGCAGGCACAGAGGATTAGATACACATAAATGAATATCCAGGTGTGTTCATCTTCTTTTGATACGGTCTGTAGACATTCTAGAATTAACATAGCCTTATAAATACAGGGATGACATGAATAACAGAAGTAACTGATTTACTGTTTTTTCCTATTGCTTTGCTTTTAGCTCTTCCACAATCTTGTTGATAACAGGGTAAACAGGCATACTAAATTTCAAATAAAAGCTTTGATAGTTTGAAGTCTTAAATGACTTATTAGTGAGTGTGGGCAGGGGATCATATGGCCTTTAGAAAAACAAGACCGCCTCTTCTCGCCTTCATTTTGATGCTGTGGAAAAATATAGCATCACTACCCTTAGCATATACTGGATGACCCAATTTCCTTGGGTGGTGTTTCTATCAACTTACCACTTTGAATTGGTAAGCATCTTGTTAGTAAATCTAAATTTTTATGAAGGAAATGCTACTCTTGGAGGCCTTCTGTTTTTCAGCAGCTTGCATTTAATTAAGGCACTTTTATTGATGTTGCGGTCTTGCATTCCTGATTTTCTACAGCTGTATAACAGTATTCATATTCTTACACTCTCACATCTGGTTATAATTGTGGTTTCTTAGCATATTGAGAGAATATTATGTTCTGTGTACTTTTATTTCATAATTGAGCTTTATAGCTCAGTATAGCTTGACGTGTCTTCCTGAAGTGTTTAATTTTGTCATGGGATTTTATGGGTAAACAGCAAGCAGTTAGTTATGCTAGTCTGTAGCTCTGGAGTCAGAGGCTTCTATTTTTTATTTTTATTTTTTCCCCCTGTTCTGGGTTAATGGTTTCAAACACAGACAAAAATGTTAAGCAAAGAATTGGGGATGACGGTACTATGACAGGCCTCTTGTGTTTGTATTTTGTTTCTTAGTGAGAGACTAGATAGATACTATTACCTGTTGTTTCCACCCACCTTGGCCTTCATATTGTCACAGGCTGTAGTGCTTTTCTTGCCCTTTTTTTTTTCTTTCAGACCCCTTACACTTACTTTGTATGCCAGCTTCTTTCTTTCAGTGCCGGATGAACCTAGGGTAATAGATGCAGTCATGCTTTGTACTTTTCACGTCCACTTCAGATAATTGGGATTCATTTCTTTGTAATCTTGCGTCTGAGCAGCTAAAGTATTTTGCTGATCTTTGGTTAAAGTTGAGGAAGGTGATTTGTAGCATGAGTTCTATGCTGCTTTTTGCTATGGGGCAGAGTTTGCAGCATTGTAGGTTATTTACAACTCCCTAAATATGGAAGCACCACAGTAACTCAAATTAATCTTGAGTTATAACTGAGCTGTGCTTTATCTGCTGCTAAGAGTGCAGTGGTTACAGAACTGGTAGCTGGGAAATACCAGCAAGTGGGAAATAAGGTTCATGTGTACTCGTAAGGACTATTTGGAGTATTTAAGATCTCCTGAGACATGCTTAGCAGCAAAAGACTCTGTAGGTAGTGATACCAAACCGACCATGTTGTATGGTCTCTTGGTGTTATGAATATGCACATAAATTCCTGCTCAGTATTAGTATTAGATCTTCAGAAATCAAAGCTGGATTGACAGTGCTTCCAGTTCAGGGAGGATATGTCCTCTACTAAAAGAGGAGTTTGAGTTGATACAGATATTTTTGGGCTGATGGGGACATACCTTTGGATCCCTTGATAATAAAAAAAGGAGGGAGAGCCTTTGCCAGAATTATTTCCTTTCTTTTGTGAGCCAATTGCAAGTAACTTTCACTTTTTTCAGAGAAGTCTGTGTCACTTCAACCATCAGGAGGGAAATGTATGCTAAGTTCTCTAATGTATAGGTTCTCTTTATTCTAATTTTCCCCATCCTACCCTGTATGAAATGGAGTATGATTCAGAAACAGGCTTCTACACTAAGATTTGTGTTGATTGTGTCAAAGCCCTTGCTCAAAGGTTGGCTTTGAATGACTATTTGAGATGCTTTGTGTAGTGTGAATTCCTATTCATCTTTAAGTCAAGTTGCACTGGGGTATTTCTGTCTCATTAGAAAAGCACACAAACACACACACACAAAACCCCCAAATAAACCCCACAAAACATAATCCCCACCAAAAAAAAACCCAAGCCATCAAAATTGTAGTTTAGATTATTTGCCTGCAGATGATGGGCACAATTCAGCAATCACTGCAATACTTACCTCATTAAAGTTTGTTAGGTTAGAAGTTAAAGGATGTGAGAGGATATTTAAAATGAGACACAGATTGCATCTTTTATCTGCAATAGAAGTAGGCTCGCTAAGCATGCCAGGTTCCTAACCTGTCTTTTAAATGTGCAGGTTCTTTTGCTTCTGTGAGCAGTTTTTTTTTTTCAGTGGCAGGGATACAGTCGTAAAGGTCAAGTCTTGCAGAAGTAATTTGGTGGATTGGAGTGGAGAACAGCAGCCCTTACCTCAAACACAGCAAAGTCAAGTGGTCAGTGTATTTTGTTCCTTTGTGCTGCACCCATTTCATGGCAATACTGCTTATTTGCCCCATTCCTTTCAACAAGTTTATAAGCTCTCTGTTCTTGAGCAGTAAATATCCATTTTTAATTGTGGTTGAACAACTGCAGCCTCAGCTGCCATGGGGCCATAGTACAGTTTCTCAGTCCGTACCTGAAAGAGTATTAGACTTTAGAACTCTGTTGTCATTCAGAGCAACTGAAACACTTGAAGACTTACCCTTTCTAAATTGAATTACCAGGCACTTGAGTATAAATCCTGGCTTTTCTGATGGATAGGTAGGTTCTACTTTGCTCATCCTTGTAAAATAAGGATAACTTCTTGCTTCAGTTCATCACATTTTAAAGTATCACTTCTCCCATTGAAAATGCTCTGGCTTTGAAACAGGGTAATAAAAATGTTATTTTGTATGTGTAAAACCTTTTACTGATTACACTCATTATTTTTGAAGGGTGGCTTTTTGTAATGTTCACACTGCAACTTACCCATTTCTATTTGTGAAGGGGATGGGAGGGAAGTACAAGATAACTGGGTACTTGAATAACCCTTGAGGCACCTTTTTAATTCCTTGTTATAAAAATACTGAGAGAAGAGACTAGTCTTCTCTAGGTAGGACTTGCCGTTGTTTGTGAGACTTTTAGATAGAATATTCCTGGCTGTTGCAGGCCAAAAACTTCACACTGTTAACCAAAACAAAAGGATCCGTTTGTGTCATCTTCAGAAGAGCAAGTTTTGCAGGTATGTAATGGATTCATTTTTTTGTGCAAACATCTGAGATGATGGGAAATGGAAAACAATCATCAGTGCTTTATCTAGAGCCTTTTAAGTTTTTGAAGGTCAGCTGTAGATTGGCAGCTGACTTTGCTTTCTGCAGCAGATGTTCCCTTTGATCAGATGTTTGTTGGAAGGGGAGAAAACCCCTCGTATGACTGGATGTAAGAAAGATCGAAACTGCAACACATTTTTATGTCAGTAGTAGCAATGCTTTTCAAGTTAAGGCTACACCTTTTGTACAAGCTTTCATTTCCCATGGTAATGTTGTTACTTTTTGAAATTTTGATGTTTTTGTCACTAGACCTGTTAAATTTTAAGAACATTTGTTAATTTGTATTGTGACTACAGAGTCAGCAGAAATGTAAAGATTGCTTGTATCCATCTCACAACTAGAAACTTGGTTTTGGAATTGTTATTTGTCAAAGCAACTGTAAACTCTAAATAGAAATGTAAGACTACACTGGAATGACAGGTAGTAGCTACACAAAGTAATCCTTGGACTTTTACACACGGTTTTAAGAGTTTACAAAGGAAACATAATCTAGTTTCAGAAAAGAATATTGTGGATGGAAAGGAAAAAGGAAGGGAAGCTATTGCAAAGCTTTTCTCCACAATTTGAGGTGACTTGGACAAACAAGCTGATTAGAAATTTGTTGCTTTAGCTAATGTCTTCTGGTAGTTTCCTTTGGCAGGAAAATAAGCCAAGGTGTATTGAAAGATAATTATGTTTGACTAAAATGCTGTGTTCCTTAGTGTTTTCTTTAAACTATGCCCCAATTAAAGCCTATGTTGTTAGGCTAATAGCCAGAAGTTACACTTGGAAAAATTTTCTGCCATCATCAGGATCTAGAGTCATTATTTTTTTTTTTTGGTCTGACAAGCTTCTAGTTAAGAGACAGCACCACACTCAAGTTACTCTTTACTATGACTTATACTGGTAGGTAGATTATTTTTCTTCTGCATTTCTGATCATAACTTGGCTGGTTGGGTGGAAGGGCTGATCAGAAGTGCTCCTAGGAATCTCTGACAGAAGAAAGAAGAGAAATGGCTAGAATATCAGCTCACTTTTTCTCTGAGCTTTGCTGAAACAACTGTATCTCAGTTACAAACTTTTGATGCCTCCACTTAGAACTAGTATAGTGTTAGACAGAAAAGTGACTTGCGTAAAATCTGCTATAGAATATGATAGCAGTCATGCATTTGTAGACAGGGCTGGTACCTTTTTGAAGAATTTATGCACAGCAAGGAAACAGTCTACAAGTGGAGAAAAACTAGGTTTTTATGAGACAGCATTTAAAGAAAATTTGCATCCAGTGCAGTTACAGGAGCTCTTGGGAAGAGTGCTCCTATTTACCTCTGTCCTCACACGTGTGTAGGAAAATAATTCATCAGCTTCTGTGATAGTCTGAGGTGCAAATATTTTCAGAGTCTGTTAATGAAATAATAAAGTACGTTCTGTTACTAGTTGTGTTTTAATGTCAGCATAGGGAAAGTAAAGTTCTTCCCGGAAGAAATGTTACCTGGCACTAACTGAATTGGTAAGTCTAGGTGATATTTTTATGACAAAACCTGTTTGCATTTTTTTAAAAGCGTTTTTAGGGTAAAATATTCTTGTTTTAGAATATTTCAGCATTTTGTGATGTGTAAAGGACAGTGCACTTTCCATGCTGGTTTGGGGTTCTTTTGACATGGAGAGCTTGAAATACATGAATAGATGAATTTCATTTATTGCTAAGTCCCTCAGTGATGGGTAAAAAAATCACTAGAACTAGAAAAACATTGAAGAATTCATGTGAATCTCTCATTGCTGAAAGGGTAGTTTTTAGTTTTAATAATTCTGTTGTCAAAAAAAATTCTCTTGAGTTCATCCGAAACCAAATGATTGAATTCATAGTTGAGCTTCTTTAATCACTCACTAAATTATTTTGCTTCCCTAGTTTAAATTCATGATGTTCTTGTGTAATGGTAATACTAAACCAGTCACGAAGTTTATCGTGACCAGTTTACACATATTTTATGGTATATGCTTTTATCAAATAGGATGATCTGAAGGACACATTTGGCTTTTCCATCAATTATAAATTCTCCGTCTACAGTTCTTAATAAAGGTACAAGTAAATAGACAAAATGAGCCAACAGGTAGTTTTGACACATTATGGTAGTGATGTCTTTTTGTTTAACCAGTAGCTCTCCAATGTGCCCTTTAAGTAAGCTGTGCTAACCATATAAGTAGCAGATCGTGGAAGTTAATAGCTTTCATCTCTCTTCATCTAAGGCTAAATATAGAGCACAGGAATACCGTCCAGTAGGACTCTAAACTGAATTTTATATATGAAAAATACCACACACCAGTGTCTTAAGTATAGTAAACCTGGGGAATTTACTTTAAAAAATTAAGTGCAGACATTTTATAACATCAGATACTCCTGGTTCTTAAAAGTAGTTCAAAGAACAGTAGGCCATTTCATGGAGCAGGAGGCCAAGAGAGCCAGCTGAGAAAAGGTTAAAACTTTTAAGGAAAATAAGGCTTCTCTTAGCTGGGCTGTTGCTGAAAAATTCAGTTCTTAAAAACTGTCTATCTTTCTGTTAAAGCATGCAGGTGAAATAGAGTTTTGAATAGTGTTTCCTTTTTAGCTAGTAGCAGCTTTAGTTTAGTTAATACTGTCCTGGTTGTGGAAATTAATCTCCAAGAATAATGATAGCCTTTTTCCCTGGAGAAGCCAAGCTGGAAGGCTTACCTCCATACTGAAATACATGTGTATACACACACTGTGTGTGTACTCTGAATTAGAATGTCAAGGGGGAATGGGAGGAAGAGAGCTGCTGGGCTCTCACACCTTGCTGCAGCTACCTGGTGGAAGTCTTTATGCTTGTGTTGACTGGAATTGGAAGCTGAGATTTATGATCATGTATATATTTATACACACCCAAAGACTGTTACTTTTTTCTAGGATGTTATTTCAGAGTGGTGTATAGTACAGATGTCTGCAGGGGCAGAACAACTTGGAAGCTATGAATTAAAGCATGGTTAAGGACAATGTGAAAACACGAGATCTCATCATTGACTGTCTCTTGAAGCCGTATGTGTTAGGTTTTTTTTGGGAGGGTGTAATGGAACAGCAAGAGAGCAATTGGGATAGGTATTTCAGCAGCATTGGGAAAGCAATGTATTCCACATCTGTTGTGCTTGCCGAGAATTAGTTTCTTAGCTGGGGAGAAATGGAAGTTCTTTGTCACAGGAGCACTCACCATCACCCAATATAGGTGTAAAATGGTCCTTACCACTTGCCTTTAATTCTAGACCAAAGGAATGGCCAGAGTACATTTACAGCTGCATTCAGTCGCCATGTTTTTGAGTTCTGCCAGAAGTAAAAGAATATACTGGATTAGTCTACTTTGGAGTTGGTAATTTTTTCTGCTCCCAAAATCTGGAATGCTTTGGACTAACAATGAAAATAAGGAGAAATAAAATGCAGGGAAACAGCTCAGGATGATATATACATCTTTTAAATAAACTAGTTGTCTTGGAATCTCATTCTGCTAATACAGTATGAAGATACATCTCTGAGATAAAAAGTGAATTAAGTTGATTAGAGAGGGCAGATCATTTTTCTAACACTTCTCAGCTGTTGCTGGCAGTGATCAGTGGAAGAGGGGGTAGTGAATTGCTGTTACTGAAAGCTTATAGGTATTGTGCTATTCTGATTTCTTGGGAGACTTGACTGTTGCAGTTGTGCTGTTAGTGTATCAGTTCTTATTTCATTTATCAGGGAAACAATAATTCAGTTCCTTAGAATTCCAATAAAGTTAATTTTTTGACTAAGTGGATAAAAGAGAGGCCGAAGTGAATGTGTCAGTAGCTCTTTTCCCCTCAGTCTGCTTATCCGGTCAGCCTCTGTAGTGTAGAACCAACCATAACCTCCATTGCTCTTTGACACAATAATAGCTGGGCAGTATAGAAGACATCAAGGAGTATGGGGATGGTGAGGGGAGAGATGGAGGGGGCAGACTGGGTGGGATATTCTGTGGGATGGAGAATAAGACTAACTGGGATGGAGTTGAGATGTTTAGCCATTTCTTTTCAAGAATCAAATGGCATCACCATTCACTGAACACCCTTTTACCACTGTGCTGCCTCATCTTGAATAAATGGTACTATGGAGGGTGCAAAATACTTGCATGTGATAATAGGCTTGAAACAGTATTTCTCTGAAAGTATTAGAAAAGCCAATGCTTTGAGCTGTTCTCTCCGATATCACTAGCTGCTTTATTTTCTTGACTGATTCAGTATGAGAACTTGTTTGTTCTTCACAAAGGACACCTTTCTGTTTGATTTTCATCATCTGTGAAAGTACAGTGCTCCATCAAGAAAAAGAAGAAAAGTCTGTCATAACTTTTTTTCAAATTGAAGAAGAGCTTCAGTATTTGAAGTGGAATGGTACACATTTAAATGGGGATATTTGGAACATCCTGTTGTCTAAATGTCAAAAAGGAATTTTAGTTACTTGTTCTTCCACTTTTACACTACAATTTAAGAAAAAAAAACCCAAAACAACAGAACACATTTTAGGACCATGAGAATGATATCTTTGAGGGATATAGGCGGGAGAGGAATGTACTGTGACATTTGTGGCAGAAAATTTAGAGAAAATAAGAGACAAATGTGTTTAATTTTTTGTTAATGGACAAGATAAGGACTCTGAGGAAATAAATTGCTGTTAACAGTATTATTTGGCCACAGACTTATCTCCCTGAATCAGGCTGGTTTCTCAGTGCAAAAGCCATCAGTTCTCTCTCCATAGCTGGTTTTCTTTGCTACAGCGTATATATCATTTGTTAGTGGGGGCGAGGGAGGGAGCTGAAAAGTAGGAAGAATGGCACATGCTTTATTACATAATTGTAGGAGTTACAATAGATGTGCAGCAGAGGATTGGAGTATTAATTGCTATTTTGTATGTTAGCACAAGTCCTCAAGTATTTGAAGCTATTCTGCTGGTCTTTTAAGTGTAGGCCAGTGTTAACTCATAGAAATCACTGTAAAATTAAGTCTTTGATCTTCCTGCGAGTTTAATGTTTCACTTTGTGTTTTGAGTCTTGTTGTTTTCCTCTGGGTTTTTTTTTTTTTCCCTCTGTTTTTTTTTTCCTTCTCCCCACACATCCAAACTAGATTTTTGTATGCTGCTTCATTTTGAGTCCCTGTAAACCAGATGTGGAGATTCAGTTTCACAGTCAGCACGTGCAGTGGTTTTAAAGCTCTGCTGCATGCAGAGTTTTGGGGTAGGAAATGTGTAGTGACCTTTAGTTGCTACATTGCAAGAGAGAGTAAAATTTGGAACACACAGAATTGAAAGTTGGAGACGAGCATTGGAGCTTTGAGTTCCACCATTCCAAAGATTTTTGTTTTGAGGTTACTTCTGAAAATAGCATACTAACAACATCTTAAAAATAGCAATAAAACAATATGAAGAAGGCTGGAGAAGCAAGATTTATATCTGATTGTGGTCCTAGTGGTCAAGTACATGCCTACTTTGCTCTAGTTGCTCAAATGCTGGGTTCTTACTACCCCTTTCCATTTTTAATTATGTATTTCTCTTCATCCTTTGGTTCTCTTTAGTTAGTAGCATTCAGATAAGGTTCATTTTACTTCAGCACAAATACTGCATTCATCAGACAGCAAAGGAGATAGACAACATTACAGAGTTGTGTCTGTGAAAAAGTTCTTGGTTTTTCTGTGGAGTGCTGAGCTCCTTATAACTTCTTTAAAAACAAAGTTCAGCTGTCATGGTATCAATAAATGTGAACCCTATGATTGTGGAGATGGTAGAAGGCAGAAGATTGAGCAGACGGTGAAACTCCCCCAAGTGTTAGACTTGGCAATATTTCAAGCACACAGGGTTTTAATGCAACTTATTTCTAGGTTGCTAGTAACTGCCAGAATAGGAGGAGTGATTCTGCAAGGGCGGTAGATAGGAAATCCGGCATTTCCTGCATCACATCCCAATTTGCTATTTGTAATCTCACCCATCAGTTTATTTCTTCTTTTTTACGCTATCACTTGCTCTGCTTTCTCAAACCACGGTCACTAAGAAAACACTGAGCACGTTGCATTTGTATAGAATATCCCCTTTCTTTCCCTCCCTTCATCTTGTCTTTGTTATCTTACACATCAAGACTCAAAGTGAACCTGAATCTGGTGCTATTTTGGTGCCTAAAACTTCAGAATATCAAGGCAAAACCTGCTTAAATTCTAGATGTGTTCTAGAAACATTATAAAATCTCCCATTTTAAGTTACCTGTTTTCTGATGGATATAATTGACATCCATCATCCATAGCAAACTGTGGTCAAAAGATGGTGGCTCATTTATAAAGTCAGTATATTTTGAGCAGACTATACAATCATTGTACCTACTTTATTCTGGAGTATTTGACCTCCCAGATCCTGATAATCATTTGGCATCCATTAAAAAACAGGGGTTTAGTTTAGTTTAACTGGTACTTTATCAGTAGTCTCCAGCCATACCTGTTTCAGTCTTTCACTCTTCTGTGATTCCACAATAACGTAAGTGACATGTACTGTATAGATACCAGTAAATCATGTTTTCCTCTTTCCTTATTTTCTGCCTTCTGCCCTAGGAAAGCTTTTTTGGTTGTTGGTGAGTTTTTGTTGCTGCTGTTATTTTTTAAACCAATGGTACATTCAACAACCTTTGGTTTCAAACAATTTTGATCTAGAAGCTACACCACTGTAATTAGTATTGCAGGCACTGACTGTTTAGCAAAACAATCTAGCATGCTGCCTTGAAAGCCAGGCATTTATTGTGCTGCTGTCACAGGACATGTAGTGGATTGAGTGCCATTTCCAGTAGAGAAACCCTTCATTTGGCATAGGATGGTATTAGATTTAGCCTCTTTAGAGAGAATTTGGTTTTTGCCTATGTATGTACCTATTAATTTGCTCTTCTGGCAATAACACAATTACTGTGCTTAGCTTTGGCATTACCTGAAGGTGTAGGAGTGGAAAGTCCCTATTTACAATATTCTTATCTGTGGAAGAAATCAGGTACTTTTGCTCAGCAATGTTATCTCAAAGCCTTTTTATCCTGAGGTTGTGGAGTAAAGCACAAACAGTGAGGCAGGCACACACCCTAGCAGAAAGTACAGGCACTATGTGCTGGTTTGGTTCTGGGGAACCTGTGTGAACTTTATCAGACAACATATTCCTCTCAAAAACTAATAATTCCTGGTTTTCTGCATTTCCTCTTGTGCAACAGTGCTGTCTTAGAACACAGCAACAAGAAATTCAATGTGACTAGGCTATCTTACAGAAGGTAGTCTTGAAGCCACTACTCACTTAGGTTTCCCAGCTAGCTTCTTGCTTGTAATTTACATGGATTGTCAATGCATTCTCCACCTGCAGTGCCTGTCAGCCAAAGTCATCCTGATGGCATTGAAAATGTAATGGCCTATTTCTTCTGCAACCATCTTGTATCCATGTTCTCAGCATTTCTAGGAAGAAGCACCTTGAAAGTTCTGTTTTTACCTCCTGGATGATTAGTTCTTTCTGCATTACTGGAAAGAAGAATCCAAGTCTGTTTTGTAGAACACTTGAGATCTTCCTTTGTTCCCAATCTACACTCTGGTAGAGCTGTTACCTTTAGTGCTAATCCTTGAGTCATAGAGGGGTGTTGCTTTATTACTGGGCTAATTTGTGTTACTAAAATTGGACTCCAAAGTATCATACAACTGCTTTCAAGACAGATAGTTGAAAATTCTTGTTTTGATGTATATGCAAAACATAAAACTATTATTACCATTATTTTATTGAGGTTTCTTTTTTCAAATCTTATGGTTCAAGATAAAGAGGCTTGCTATCACTGTGCAGACTAGAAGCATCTCATGTATTCTCTTCATGTCCTTGAAGCAATGCTGGATGTCAGTGGAAAATTAATGTTCTTTTCATGCAATGTGATCAGAAAAATTGTACACACTCAATAGGATCTGTAGGTTTTAACTTTATGTTTTGGCTGAACAGTAACCAGTAACTTTAAGGCTTTTTTGAGGAAGAACTTTACTGTGAGAGTGACTGAGCATTGGAATAGGTTTCCCAGGGAGGTTGCAGAGTCTCCTTCCCTGGAGATGTTCAAGAGCCTTCTGGACACAATCCTGAGCAATGTGCTGTAGGTAGCCCTGCTTGAGCAGGGAGGTTGGACTTGATGACCCCCAGTAGTCCCTTCTGGGCTCAACCATTCTGTTATTCTGAGGATTATTTTGTATGTGAGCTGTAGAATAATCTTGATCACTTGGACTGCAGTTTTGGAGCTACCTGTAACTATTCTTTGTCTGAATAGCTAGCATCCCATTAGGTAATAACTAAAAGAGCAGGAGAGTTTACAGAAGCTACGCTTAAAAATACCAAAAGCAAGAAAGACCAAGATGTATAATCTAGGCTTTAACTATCTTCATTTATAAAATGCTGAGCACAAACAAAAAGATTTGCATATTTTAATAAAGCTTTAGCATTTAAATATGTATTTGTTAATTTAAGAAATCATAATTTTATTATGTGATTTAAGATTTAGAGTAGATTTATTTCCTCTGTGTTTGTGTGAGTTGGTGCCCAAGTTTAGTAGGAGAAAGTTGCGGAAAATGCTGGGTTTCATCAAAGCTCCAGTAAAAGCAAAGCTATCGGTGAAAAGTGTAAACACACAGATGAACTGTTATAAGGGATAGCAGGTAGGCTTTCTGTGCTGTAGTGGGAGAAAGGACACTGCAATTCTGACAACTGAGAGGTCCAAAGTTGCAGTAAAACCATTTCTGCAGGAGACATGTTCTACACAGCCTGCAAAATGTTTAATGGCAGAAAAGTTTCTCTTATACTGCTGCATATTTGTTAAAGCACAGTGTCTACCTTTTCATGGCACGTGTGTTTAACAATACTTTTCCTTCCAACATTTGAGTACCTAGCATGCTTTTATGCTACATTGCACAGCCTTTGCCATGTTGCACAATGAACTTTCTCCACCAAAGTTCAGTTGATCTGGAAATGCAGTGAAGTATGTCCTACACAGTTGCAGATTTCAACCTACCTTTGAATGATGGTAGCGAGGGGTTTTTGCTGGGTTTACTTGGCCCTGTTTCCTTGACTCTTCTTGATAACGTAATTGCAAGCAAGTCTCTTTTCCTGAACAGTGGGAGAAGCATGGTTTTGTAGTTGGTTCTTTTTTTTGCTGTGAAATAGGGGACAGTTGTGCTCTCTGCATCATCAGCAGTTACTTGCTCTCTCAGTGGAGGTTCCTCTTGCTATGTTTTAATATCAAGGGCATGCTAGAGCTGACTGGGAGTCACTGAGGGATTCATTTGTGCTGCTAAGCTCCTTCAGCTTGCACTGCCTGGCTAGCTTGATTTAATTTCACTCACAGGTGGTTTTTTAGGGTGCCGGTAGAGAAGTTGCCTTTTGCTTTACAAAGATAAGCCCTTAAAAAAAAATAAAAATAGAAATGAATGCATGCTGACTTATGGCCATTTTTAAAAATTGTTTCTTTTTTTGGTGCAAGTCTTTATATTTCATTATAAGTCATGGTTAAGTCATAAGCCATTTGCCATAAGCATACCTTGGATTTAGTGCTGTTTTCCCTTCTGCATGGGGGAAATGTTGCCCTTTTGCATGATGGTTCACTGCAGAGTGAAAGCGAAGTGGCATACTGAAGCCTAATACTTGAGACCTCTACCTTATTGCAGGCTGGAAACATACACCCAGAGGGTATTTATGTTGTTCATCATAAACACTTAGTCTACCCTGCAACTGGTTATGTCCAGCAGACCAGAAATCTCAAAGCATGTCCCAGCAGGCTGATTTTGCTGTGCCAGCCAGTTCTTGCCTGTACTTCAGCTGCGGATTCAGACCTGCCGGTTTTGTTTCTCTTGGTGAAAGTCCCAGTTGTCAGATCTAGGCATAGCTTGTTTTTGTTTTCAGATCTCATGTTTGTAAGAGATCTGAAGGGATGAGCTTTTGGACAGACCAGTCTTAACGGTTTACTGAACAAGTAGAAATGAGATGGACAAGTATTTTAAAAGTTCTTAAATTGCCCAGCAAGCCATGTATATGCAATTTGTATTCAGTTCAATTTGCCACAATGATAAGCCATTTTGGGTAGCAAGAAAATTCTATGGGAATTTGCAGCAGCTCACTATCAAAATGAGACAGATGTAATTATTCTGCAATTTGGACATCAAATCTGATAAAACCCACATACTTCCCTGCTTTACTGAGGTATTGTAAGGAAAAACAGAATTTTAAGAGAACTTAAACTCCTATTTTAGCCTGTACAAATGGAAGTAGACCCTGAGTTTTTCTCTAGAACCTTTGATACAAATTTCAAACAGTATTAAGTGTAGGAGAGTAGATTTTATATGAATAAAAGAGAAATTTGGATTGTCTGTCATACAAGAAAACCCCAGGGTAATGTACCTGGTTAAAGTTTACTGAAGTCACTTGCATACTGATATGCAGGAAGTATAGGGCAAAACACAGAATTTAAATGATTTAATACTTTGTATAATTCCATTTTCTTCAACACTATGGAAACCCAAATAATTTAGAAAATACAGTAAAGGAACTGATGAAGAAAAGTAATTGTGTTTAAATACTTTATTATACCTGTTGAATAGCCAGAAATCTCAGTTGTTAGAATCTTTATCAGGAATATCTAAAATGCTGTACTGTGCAAACAATGGTTCTTCCCTGTATTCTCCTCCATTCCAGAATTACACATTTATTAAAAATTGGATGAAAATTGAAATAATTAAAGAATTTTTTTACCTCATTTCTTCTATAACACCTCTACTGGATTGCTCATTGTTTCACATATAAATACCTTACTAATGAATTACTCTTAACAACCTTTAATTTACTATGTTCTCCTGATGATGTGATGATCTTCCAAGGTCACTTCATCCATAATGGAGTAAAAATGCAGACCTACAAAACAGAAAACCCCACAGGTACTCTTAGAACTTACATATAAACCAGGGTAATAATTTTAAAAACTTTTTAAATGAAGTAGAGATGGCTTGAAGGGATGAAAGTTGCTTTAAAAAGCTAAGACATTTTACATAGAAATGATTGCTAACCTCTGAAACATGTTTTCTTTTATCAGTAGATCAGAGAAGGATGTGCATTTGCAGGGTTATTGCAATCTGTAGGCTTTTGGAAGGAAAATTGTTCATAGTGATAAAGAAAACCAGGAAAAACACTGTAAATATCTTTCCTTGTTCTATATTCTGCTTTCTCTCTAGACTTTCTTCTCTGGTTGCATGTAGTTTCTGCCCTGACAATCTCCTTTACACCATTTTTATTATAAAACTAGTTATTTGAGAAGTTCAGTATTGCAAAAATAATGTAAAAAACAGGGAAGTGTGCAAAATTTCTACCTGAAATTGGTTTGGTAAGGGACTTTTACATTGTGAATTTTTATTGTAATTGCTTCGTGCTCCCTATTGGTATCACTTCCCCTATGCAAAAATTTCTCATCATAGTATTTTAATACTAAAGCTTGAGGGTAAACATAAATTTTTAAATGGTAGAATTTGTATCTATGTGCATTGTTAGGAATTTAAGATTCTGCTCCTTTCTTGTTGGCTGTAGAAGGGTTGTGATTGCTTGCTTCATGCATGGTAGGGTTTTCATTGGAGATATTCCCACAGGACACAAGGGGCAGTTTCAAGAAGTTGGTCAGAATATCTACTGCTGCATAATCCTTCCTTTCCAACTTTACTTTTATCACACTCCCATCCCCGTCACTGAACAGTGCATTTGGAGTATGTATTTCACACTCGGAAGAGGAGAGAAAAACAAAATTACCATGCAGCATATCAACAGTTTCTCATTCTCATTAGTCATGTAAACCATAGTTCTCAAGTGACAGTGAGCACTTTCAATTGCTATTAAATCAAATCAGGCTTGTGAATACTTATCTCTGAGCTGTTTTAAATCCTCTGGTTTTGAAGTCACATCTCTAAAATGAATGTTTCAACCTACTTAATGAAATTGTGAGAATGAGTTGACAAGTATAATATGAAGCTGCCTAACTGATACAATTTATTAGAGTGTACACACATTGGATGATCCCCTGGCATTTCTTGGCTTATTCTGAGAACCATTCTTTAAAAGTTTCTTTTAAGAAATAGTTGCATGCTCTTCAGGTAAGACTGTTCTGGAATTGTAAGGTAATTGTTCTTCACAGCTGTCTCTTCAGGTTGGATAAGAGTCACTTATGAACTGGGAAAATAAATAAAAATTTAAAAAACAGTTTGAAGAGCTTTTCAAAATGTCCAAGGCAGGTTTTGCACAGATAGACCTGCACTGATAGATTACTTGAATGAACACGGTCAACAGCCTGGGCTCACCTGTAGCATAAATTTGAGGACCTCCATCTGTATTACTTTTATTTATTTCACTTGAAATGTAGCTAATACCCAATCTCAGGTCAATAAAATACTTCTGACTCAAATGCTTCTCATTCATTTCCTTTCTTGCTTACAGGTTAACACTGAGTGGCTCTACAGTACAGTTGCAAAAGCTGTATATATTAGCCTGCTTTAAGTTCTCTATCGCTTGGATTAGACTGCTACTAGTACTTAGCCTTGCTATGACAAAACTAGTTCTTGTGTTTCTACTTTATATAGATCTGTCTTTGACAAAAGAGAAAGATCTGAAACAGTTGTCTCCTGGCAAGCTCTAGATAAATCCCCTACCTAGTGACCTGCAGTGGTACTTTCATTCTCAGATTCACTTTTCATCTTCAAGAGGTCTTGGCTTTACTGAATATTCATACTTTCAGATGTGTATTTCTCTGTGTTGAATGATAAATGTCAAAGTCCACTTTTTTGTGGTTCAATACCCACAGCATTAGCTTTAGAGAGATGAGTTGCGCGTGTGGAATTTGAAGTTGGAACTGAGACTGTTTTAATGGCCTGCAGGCAAGGGCTGCGTGAAATGAGGAACGTGTGGCTGACGTACACAATTTTTACAGTTCAGCTGTTAGGTACAGTAAATATTTGAGCCTGAAGACTTTACACAGCTGTTCTTAAATACATTCTTCAATTTGGGCTTTTTAATAATTGACCATCAAAATTCTTAATTCATAGATTCCTTTAAAATTGAACCCTGATACCCTTTAATTTATGTTTCCTTCAGATCATTTGTGAATAGGTGAAATTTTAAGCTATCTCTAAGCCTGCAGCTATTTAATTTTTTATTTTCTTATTTTCCAAACTGTTGTGCTTTATCCCTTGTGTGTCTGTATAGAGTATCGACTTAAATATCTGAGTGCAGTTGCTCAAAATTGTTCTCAAGTGCCTGATTGCTTATCATCACAAGTTCTCCAAAACTTCATTGTGTCAGCCAAGATTTGAAACTTAAGAGTTCAGTGTAATTTGAGCATCTCTTGGAAGTGCATAGCCTTGAGTTTATTATGATGGCCAAATTTTCAACCAGATAAAAATGCTGTATAAGATAATAAAACACAAGAAGACCAAATTTAACCCCAAGCAGGCATCAGTTGTTTGAGCTGCTGCTCATATCTGCTATCCTGAAATGCTTTAAATGAAATCATCATCCTATAGAGATTCTCCAATCAATATATTTTAAGTAATAATTTGTTTTATAAATTAATATTAATCACTGTGGACCTTATATGATTTACTGTAAGTAAATATAAACGAAGTAAGCCAAGTAATACTAGTAATTAAGCTTAGAAGTCCCTGTTTTCTTTTCTTGAACTTTCCCAAACATTGACCAACTTTTTGCCAACACAATCTTCAAAAATAAAGCTAAGGAAAAGTTTTAAATAATAAAACAATCTTTAAAAATTACTTTTTCTTTGAGATGATGTAGTTCATGTTCTTTCTCAAAATATTCTGGAATGGGGAAATCCTTTCTGTCAGGAGCATGCATTTTTTATATAGTAATGAAAACCAACCTGAATTTAATGAAATTTCAAGCCTTTGGAAACAATCTTACTTTAAATATGCTCGTGAGAGATGTCTTAAAACATTACTATCTTCCATGAAGAGCTTCCCTGCTAGAGAGTTTTCCAAGTTGGGCTAAAGAAAACTTCTGCAATTGCAAATGTACACAGTTGTTCTCTAGGCCGACCATGGGACAAGTAGCTGATAGAGCAGATAACTTCTTCCATGGGTGGGATATCCATGGCTCCCATGAGTCTAAGCAATCAGGAGGTGGAAGCTGATGAGTCTGAATGCAAAACTTGGACAAGTTCCCATGGAACTTGGCACTGGAAGCTGAAGAAGATAAAGAAAGGATCCAGGACTAGACATTACAATAAAGAATGGAATAGATCAGCTGGCTGAGAAGAAAGGGAGTGACTGGCCAGAAAAGTGTAGTGTCATGTAGGACTAAAATGGGAGGAATTTGAATTCCTGTGATCTCAGAGAATGCAAGCAAAAACTGGCATGAGGTGACGGAGAGATCTGATTGAGATCTGATGATACTTCATAGGCAGAGAGGAGAGACAAATTGAGTGTAGAACTGGGGAGAATTTTGACATAGCCAGAGCAAAAGAGAAAGTGCAGACCAGAATTGGAGAGGGAGATTTCAGATATTGAGCCAGAAAGGAAGGAAATGGGAACAGGTAGGCAAAAAAAAAAAACTCTAACAGTTGTGTTGTATTGCACTGCATGTATGAATACAGACGTAACAGGAGTATGAGAGGCATTGAACACCCTTGCTGGTTAAAGAGGTTGGTTCTAAGAACAGTGTTCAAGGAGTGGAGATAAGAGGCCAGGAGTCAAGATTGGCGTGAGTGAGTTTGGAGACCTAGGTGTAGGCTGGAAGTAGCTGGACAAAGAAATTGCATTTTCAAGGAGTGGGAGGAATAGTTTGTGACCACTGTGAAAGGGCTTCACATTTTGATAATCAGATAGGGAATGTCCTGGTAAAATGCTTTGTTCCTATTTACTACTGCTGTACTCAGGAATATGTGATTTGAAGATCTGCATCGTATTCCTGTCTGAACCAGAGCATAACAGTTGCTGGTGGACAAAATCACTTAATCAAGCTTTCCTATTGCTTTGCTGTACATTTTCTGCCATGCAGTATTTTAATGCATGCCATAGCCTTAATGATCAGATGAGGTTTCAAAGTCATATTGATGTCGTAAGGGGAACACATGAATTTCCAAATTGTTTAAGCTATAGCTCTACGGTAATTGCAGAAGCTCTGTATTAAGATCTATTTCAGTTGAAAGGGAAGCTATTCGGTGTAGTGCGCAGCCTATTTTGCCTGCCCACATTTTTATTATTCATGATGATTATAGTGTCTAAGCAAAAATTATTTGGCTTTTTTGCCTGGTACTTACTTGATAGAGAATACTGTTAACCTAGGTGTGAGTACGTATTTTGTTAGCATTGCTTTCACAAAATATCCATATTCAATACTGTCAAGTAATGGAAATTGTAGTAATCAGTGGGATTCTAATGAGAAAAATAAGTTCTTCTAATTGGCTCATAAACCTACTGTTATGACTGGAAGTACAAAAAATTACTGCTGGAAGGTAGTGTTATCTTAGCCTGCTGAAGAAATTGAAGAGGCTTTTTATTCTGTACATCAGATTGCCCATATATCCCAAGAGTAAGTTTCTCCACAGGTAGCAAGCAATGCAAATTGTGCTTGGTATAGCAAAAGAAAACATCGTGCTTCCTGTCCTTTACCGTTTGAAGTAAATAGCTTGAATCTTGCCTCATTTACACAGAGGTAATTTGAAGGATATCTTAAAATCAACATAATGAAAATGAAATTGAGAGTCTCCATGAGGATTTCAGCAGTTTGAAGTGTCAACAATATGGTTAAATTGTTACTCAGTTGTATAGTATACAGTGTTTCTAATGGAGCAACAATATCAGAAATAATACCTAGGTATCCCCATTCCTGCTCCTCTGCTTTAATTGTCTCTCTCTTGCTTTATATGCTGAGGAAAAAGGCTGTAGATACATGTTCATGCTATTATGGTGAAATAATAATGGCTGTACATCTAATGAGTATTGCTGATAATGAGTACTTGATACTTGTATTCTAACAGTCCAGGACTACTTAGGTAATGTCAGGACTATATTAGCAGCCTTGAGATACACAAGCAAACCCTTTCAGAAGTGCCTAGTGATTTTAAATAAAAGCA
This sequence comes from Ara ararauna, assembly GCA_028858755.1. NCBI lineage: Eukaryota > Metazoa > Chordata > Aves > Psittaciformes > Psittacidae > Ara > Ara ararauna. The sequence continues at coordinate 70,249,485 of CM054377.1, read as the reverse complement.
AACTGAAAAGCAGCCACCTTGCAGGTACATCAAAACTGCCAAATCACTGTGCTTGAAAGTCAGCTCTCTTTTGAATTTGCTCACCAGACGTGAAAACTGGACATTTCCAGTGATTTCTAGAATGGTTTGGATAAAGTCATGGAGAATAAAGGTGCCCTGGATAAGGTAATAATATTTTTACTTGTGGGGGAGAATTGTCATGGACATCTAACCCCTAGCTGCAGATACTCACATATGCTTTCAATTACCAAAAGTGTATTAAAATTGCATTCTATAGCTTATCCTGCATTAGTAATATAATGAACTATAAAACATTATGTGTTGGGGTTTTATTATTTAATTTAGTTTTATTGTAAAATCCTTGAGCAAACTTTCTGAGATGTCTAACTCTGAGAAAGCTCAAGGAACGAGTTTTGACTCACTGAGAGTGTGCATTATGTTAAAGGTGTTGGTGAGAGGAAGATGACTTTGTTAACATGGGAGACTGAATTTATAAGAACATTTTTCTTAGTGAGAAAAACGAACCTGCTGTCAGTAATATTGATCAAGCTGATACTCACTAGGCAACAAGTTCCAGGCAAAATTTATATGGAAAATGCTGCATGTCAGAAATGTGATGTTATTATGGAAATTATTTATTATCAGCTAAAGGGAATTTTAATGGCATCAAGCAACTGGCAGTCAGGTATATTTCAGCTTTTGGAGTGAGGTCTTGAGAGTATGTATCTGCTAGGTGTGATCTATGTGTATTTGCCTATCATCGCACTTCAGGCTTCTGAAGGGATACTGATCTGTCATATTCTTCATTGACAGAACGAATTTAGGATTAAGCTGATTCAAACACCATTTACGAGAATTAACTGCTGGAATGATTTTATAGTTAATTTCTTTTACTGATCTGGGGCATTTTGAGTGTTTTAATTCTGCTTTAGTTCTATTCATCCTGTTCTGTACAGCAGTATGTCTTTCAAAATGGAGGCCAGAAGCTTGTCTGAAGCCCTCATTGCCCAATGCTCAATCTCCAGCCATTCTGCTTCTGAAAATAATGTGTCTGGTATATTGCCAAATTGATCTCACTAAACGCTTTCCTCTTACATTAAAATCTATGCCCTATTGTAATAGGAGCATATCTTTCTAATCTGGACTAAAAGAGTGAAAATGGCAGGAAGTATTCTTTATTGGCTTTTTGCCTACTGGCAAAGGACTATGGCTCTTGCACAGAATCAGCTCACTGAAGCCTCTGGATGCTGTTGTAGTATTAGATATGAAACAGTAAAATATTTGTGGTCTCTGGGCACTACTGTAAGGATACAGCATCAGGATACAGCCCTTCATTTCCACAGCTGTGTCCTGAAGTCACTTGCATCAGAGAGAATTTTTCTACCAAGTGTGAGCAGGTGACAGTTTTTCTAAGACCAAGAGACTTGCTGTTGTAAGACTTTTTTGGTTATCTGCATCATAACAGAAACACTGCTTCACCCTGTCTACTCTCACCAGGTGTTCACAGTTCTGCTGCCTAGGCATTTGTAGTACTTTTCACTGTGTTTAGTATCTCATAAGACTCTGAACTGTACTTCAAAAGTGATATCAAGGAATTGATGATCCTCATTCAGGGGCACCTTTTTCTCTCTTTCTATGTAAAGATTTAATTTTTTATTTTTATTATTTTTTTTAACTATGCATTACCTTTTCATTAAGAATTTAAGATTAAGAACTCAAGAATTTAAGTTCTCTTACTGCCATTGATAAGATGGCTACATTGCTGCTAATAGTTACAAACTTTGTTTTTGTGTATGTTGGACCTTGTCCAGTAATCTTGATCATGCCTCTGGTATTTTACATTTGTACTACCGTTTCGGATTCTGCTACCAAAAGGTCATTTCATTGCCTTCCTTTTTACTCCATGCTATTAACAGCATAGAAAAATGTTTAAAGCTACGTTTAGACCTTGTAAATAGCATGATTATTACTTTTTATAGACATGTGCAAAGTGTTTTTATACTTGCTGGAACGCTCAAGTGTTTATTTTTGGCACTTCTACAAGATGTTGTAGATTCTTTTCCCCTCTATTTAGAAGTGGTTCCAGTCATGAGATCTTTGTTATCGATGAGCTGATTATCCGAGTTGTTAAATATTTCTTGTTACTTCCAGCCATTCCGAGGCTGCAGCAAAACCTACAGCCACACTAGAAAGCATCTGCATTTGATGTGTTGTGAATGACAGTATATTTTCATGAAGTGCCTCTTTGTCTGCTAATGCTCTGTCTCTTCTGCTCTCCAAAAAAATGTGTTTCCAAGTTTTTGAAATGCAAATATTTCTATAAATTGCACGCTATTCCTACATTTTGGAATACCTTTTAGTTTTTTACAAGCTGGTATTCTCTTCATTATGTCTCATATTCTTAATAGATGAGCATTAACTATATTCTAGTGCACTGATTTACGGTCTTGAATATTTTATCATGTATAATGATGTTTCATGTGAAAAGTGCCTCATAATCATTATATGAACTATGAGCAGTTTGACCTGTATTCCAACACAGTGTGAAATCCTAAGTCCCCAATTAAAAAAAGTTTCTGCGAGTGATAGTAAAGTATGTGTATCTATTATTCTTAATAGTTTCTAAGAATAATCCCATTCTACTAGTTGCATGGAGAAACACATGTAGTTGTGTTGACTGGGATTCTTTTCCTTGCTTAGCATTTATATGCTTACAATTCAAAGCAAAATAATTCCACAGCTATACTTTCAAAGTCAGGTCCTAAGAAAATGCTGGAGCTGATGCCTCTGCCTCTCCTTCTCTGGGTTCCCACCTTTTAAAGGATGTTAAGTCATCTACCATTCAGGAGTGCTTTATTTGGAAAATATCTAGCACAGTAAGTAGTAGGGACAGTATTAGCAAAAAAGTCTCATGTTGAATTCTTCTGCATTGCAGGAGTACAAACGCAAGCTAGCCAGAGTGTCCCAGGTACGGAAAGAACTCAGATCACGCATCCAGAACCTGCCTGATCTCTCTCGACTTCCCAACGTCACGGGCAGCCACGTACACCTACCATTTGCAGGAGACATCTACAGTGATGATTGATTACAAGAACATCTTTCCATAACCTCTACTTTTCTGTGAAATGAGGGGTAGGTCTGACTGATTGGTACTCTTGTAGTAGTATTTTTGTATATTGTTGGAGAGTGTCAGTAAAAATACTCTAATAATTTATAAAAAATGGTTTAAAAAGTTGATTTGTTTACTATTTTATTGGCAAACGAACATAAGGGTACATTTATAAAAGTGGCATCTGTGTCTATTACATTGAAGAATGGATAATTATCTTATCTTTTGTAAAGATTTTAGTTGAGTGCCCTGTAAAAAAACCTGTTAAGATTTTTCTTATGTACTCTGTATTTAATGTAGGTCAACATATAATCAACACATACTTCTAACTTGAGACATTTCAGTTGCTAGTGAGGGAGTTAAATGTGGAAATCACAAGGTTATGTTTGCAAGAAGGTTGATGCAATTTAGTTGAAAGTTAAAAGTGATCTTATTGTCCATTACATATAAATTACCCGCTCTCAAAACAAGTCAGGTGGTTTTTTTGAAGTAAAGTTTGGAACCAATTTTGTATTGGAAAATATACATCATGTTACACTGAGCAGATCTTTAAATTACTCAAAATACTGCAATATTTTAATATCATTTAAAGCTCCGCATAAGAAACTGTACAACTGACCAGTTCAATTATGTTTAGAAATTGTAGCTATCTTTTTACAGCTGCTTAGTTTCTAAATTGAGGGACCATTCATTGGTACTCTAATCCCTTTCTGCAACATCCATCTCCATCTAAAAAGGTTAATCCCAGAAACATGAAGTCATTTTACAATTTTAATTAAATTGAAAGGTCATTCTCCAAACTGTCCCAATTGTTAAATGCCCATTATTAACATCTGACAGTGCTGTGTACTACATGCAGCAACACAATGATACAGCCATGCTATACATCATCTTTCACTGAGAAACCCTGGAGGCCTGTGTGGGCTTCCAGCCCCCACCTTGACCAGCTCTAGCAAATATTTCTAGATCTTGATTGTCTTTCGCACAGAACAGGAGAGACAGTTCAGGCCTGTGTATAAGTCACACAGTGGAAAATTATTGCCCAGTGTCTGTTTTTAAAAGTCTTTTGCATGGCTGGTATTTATACAAACACCAAATGTGGTATTTATCTACAGGTAGCTGAATTTGTGTTATACTTATTATACTATGCACCAGCTTTTAATTCACTTTAAGATACAGACAGGAATCTAGCAGACTGCCAGCAACTTTAGACTTCTCAGTCAATTGGAATTAGGCATGTAATTGTTGAGGAGTGTTTTTTAAAAAAGCCTACCTGTACTGCTGGCATATAGATTATATCATCTGAGTATTTAATGATTGCAGTTTGTTCATGGGTTTGCGCTTGGCAAGCATTATTTTGCATCAGTTATATTCACAGTTTATGAGTTTTAATACTCCTCACATAAAAGCAGGGGATTTTTAGAAAAATCTATTCTTCCTCTTCAAAACTCACAACAATTCAAAATAATCCTGGAGCGATATTGTTGAAGATAGTGATCTGTCACTTGTTATTGACTTCTGCAGGGCTGTTCGCTAGAATGCTTGTTGGGTGTGAATGGAGAATAATCTTTCTCTTTAAAATAGATATACTTGGACATAAGCACCTCAGTCCAGTTATCTTTTCTCATGGAAGTTGCCATGAAATAGACCTCGGTTAAGTAGGACAAAAATACCAACAGATAAAAACATGAGCTGTTGACATAGTGTTCCATAGCGTGCAATGTAGAATACTGATTTCATCAAAAAGTCTTACTGACAGGTAGGAATGCTGAAAATAGTTCATCCAAGCTTACTAGCTGTCCAAAAAATGTTTAGTTTTGAGTGGCAATTTTCCACTCCAAAGGAAAAAAAGAAACAACACTGTATAGAAGTGTTGCTTCAGTTTAAGTCTAATGTGCAAAATTAAATAACACATGCAGGCATCTTTTCAGCATAGATTCTTGGTAAGAAAATAAATGTTCAGGTACAATTTTAATTTTTAAATATTCCTGTTCTATTACATTAAACTCCGCTCATAAATTCCAAAATACATGTACGTGCATTACAGTTGCAGTTAAACCTCAGTCTTGCTAAAGAATAGAGCCAAATTTGTGATAAATATTAAAACAGCATAATCTATTAAGAATTATAAAACAAGCGATAAGTCAAGAAGGATAAACAGTGAGTTCACAGTTGAATCCCATCCATTAAAAACTTACTTAATTTGTAGCCAGCAGTGGTTATAAATGCAGTGGCATGACTTGGCTAGAGTCTTGGATACTCAAAACCATAGGGATTTAAGCTTAAACAGTCTTTTGGTACCATAATTAAAAAAAACTATAAGTTGAATGCTGAATTTCTTTGATCTCTCAAGAGTATTAAAAAAGACACAACACTTCACTAGACTTGTTTTCTTATTCATAACTCTTAGTGATAATGTTGCTTATCTACAGGTAATGTAGAACTGTTAAAAGAATGAGGAAAAATCTCAACTTCTTGATGTATATACAAGTTTTAATTTTGAGAGAGTGCTATTTTCTGGATATATTTTTCTTTATTTTACTGTGAAATTGTTTACTTCAAGGAGTATTTCATAGCTGGGATTTTGGAAATGATCCCTCACCATTTGTTTGGAAAAGAGGACTTGTGGAAGATAAAGATCACTCTTACAGCAAGTGTCATATATTAGTGGCTAAATGGTACGTTGTTTTTTATTTATAGGAAAGGCATCAGATATCAACTAGTTAGAAGATTTATATTGTAACTGTAATAGTATAGGAAGAGATAACATGGTACGATAAAAATGCAGCCCTGTAGTGTAAAAAAAATACCTCCAAATTCTCAGGTTCCAAAGCTTAACGTTCGTACTTCTGATGTCTCAGGAAGAAAAGAGGCTGGGTTGGGAAAGGAGAGGTGCCTAGGAGCTGAAAAGGGGAGCCTGCTTGGGTGGAAATGAAAAGCAAAACAAATGTCAACTTTTGTCAAAACAGAAGTAACAGTGTGAAACTGTTCAGCACAATAGTACTGCTCTGGGGCATTACCACCCTGGGAAAGAGAATGTGCGCGTGTTCTCTGCCTGTCTCTTCTAACTTGGTCTGGCAAACCAAAATGCCCACTTTACAAAAGGCACAATTGTAAAATATCTGAACATTTTTCATCTAATAATAAAAGCATAATAATGAGATTATTTGCTTCACTGTATTGCACTTTTATTGAGCATTCTCTGAACAAAAAGTAGAGATTCCTGCAGCTCTTTACTATACAAGAATGCTTACATTGGAGGTCCCTAGGACTGCTTGTATATTCTAGTGTTTGCAGGCTCAAACTGTGTTTTTGCAGAATGTTTTGAAAGATATCAGGAACATTACCCCACTCCTGTGGTTTTAAAAATAAATGTGAAATCCTTAGTTACAAAAATTACCGTGCTTAGAAATGGTGTTTAATTTGAAAATTAAACTCCAGCCTGCAGTAACATTAGCTTGTCTGTTTCACTCTGTTAATGTTTGTATTAATATTTCAAAACACCTCCATAAAGCCATAGCAGCACAGCCCAAGCTACATGCCTATTGTATTTTATCTGAGTAGTCTTCTGAATGTCAAATAGAGAGCTTTCATTGTGATAAAAATTACATTCCTGTTTACCTGGAGTTTAAAAAGACAGTGCATCAGGACTTCCGCAGACTAATGCTGCTCTTACGAGCCAGTGGTAACTCAGTCTGGTACTTACATGGTGACTCAAAATACGGACATAGGATGCAGCAGCCTTCTGTTCAGATGACCATGGAAGACATGGAAATCATCCATAGGCTCAACTGGCCCTCTGCAGAAGAGCTGGATTTCAACCTTTTGAAATGTAAGCGAATAGACTCATAGGTGTGGGGTATTTTTTCAGTGGAAAACATAGTGAACTAGAAAACCAGCATGTCTAAAATTTGACTGACATTTCTAAATATTTAGGCCAGTTCTGCTCATTACTCATGCATATAATCACAGTAGCTATTCCTGCAAGTAGAGGAAGCAGACTCAAATGTAGTGTCTGAAGTGGAATTTTTTTTAATGAATGACCAATTTTGTCTTGGCTTCTACTTCAGTGTGTCATTTATCTTGATTAAGTAGTAAATCTCTTCCATCTTGTTATTTAGAAATCTAATTCTGATTTCATCTTTACAGTATTTAAAGTATCCTACTGAGCATGATGTTTTTGTGGGAATTTACAAAAGTTCAATAGCACTCGTTACTTGTTTGCAACAGAAATAGACTCATTTGTTAAAAGCTAACAAGAAAAGTTTGAAATGTAAAGATGTTTCATTATTGTGCTTTTCTGACAGAATGTGTTATACTTGTGTAATTTATGTCCTCAGAATAACACCTGTATGTATGCTCTTTCGTATTTAATAGAATAAAACGTTGTTGTAAAAACACCTTTGAAATCATTGTTTATTGTAAACAAATCAAAGTCTGGGTGAAATTCTAGCCTCAATTGAGATCAGTGAGGCTGTTTCCTTTCCCTAGAGTTCTCCTTCCAGCTCTTCAACCACAAACCCGTAATGCTGCATGGCAAAGGTTTGGTGGGGAGGCTCAGCCATAGCCGGTGGCAGCCAACAATTAACCTTCACTATTTCAGTGAGTACAGGGATGTGATACATTCTAAAGGGAAGAATGCATCACATGTGGGTGTATGTGGGGTGTATATGTGTATATATGTGTACATACATGGATCTGATGTGTGTGTATGTATATACCTATATACATCATATATAGATATGTATATACATAGATACCTATACAGAATCATAGAATAGTTAGGGTTGGAAAGGACCTTAAGATCATCTAGTTCTAACCCCCCTGCCATTAGCAGGAACACCTCCCACTAAACCATGCCACCCAAAGGCTCTGTCCAGCCCAGCCTTGAACACTGCCAGCGATGGAACATTCACAACTTCCCTGGGCAACCCATTCCAGTGCCTCACCACCCTTACAGTAAAGAATTTCTTCCTCATATCCAATCTAAACTTCCCCTGTTTAAGTTTGAACCCATTACCCCTTGTCCTCTCACTACAGTCCCTCATGAAGAGTCCCTTCCCGTATATGTGTGTATCTCTATACATGTTTTTCAATACACTGATTCTGTGAAAGTCTAGTAACAAAGACTGTATTAGAGGCTTAGGAATAACACAAAAGCACTTCAGACAGAAAATATCAACACTACTTCTGCCCAACATTTTGAAGCACACTTGTAAACAAGGAATGGCACATACTGAATGGATTCCCCCCCCCCCCCCCCCCCCCCCCTTTTTTCACAGTAAAGTCTGCTAGCTTGCAATAGTCTGATAGCAAGATCCCCTGTAACAACACATCTAGACATGTCTGACAACTCTGGTAATTCCAAAGAAAAAGATGTTGTTTGGAGCATGACAAGACTCTGTCTATGTTAACAAACAGTGCTTTACAATGGTAATACACCTGGAGTGCAGAATACCTGAAGCTCAGTGCCTGCCACCCACAGTACACTTTTATTGGAGCTGTGTACTTCAGAGCTCTCCTGTGGTCCTAAGGATAGATGGTGCCTATTAGCATCTGCAGCACACTGGTTGTGTCCCAGATCATGTATTTTATCCATTAGCTGTAGTTTTAACCAAAAGGAATGTCACTCACGTACTCTGAGACCAGTCGGTATTGCATAAAAAGCACAGTAAACATGGACAACTGAGAGATCTGCTTAAAAAGCTTCCTCTTCATTTGATCTAACACATTAATGTTGGGGTACCTTAAAACATAGCAGATGCTCATGCTGGTTTCATGTAAGCCTCACAGGAAGCACAGCAGTAACGTGTGTACTTCTAATAGAAAAATTTATTGCAAAACTTGTTTTTCAAATACTTTTGTATAATGCATATTTTCCATCAACAAGATGATTGAAGTGTTTTTTCAGAAGACTGCTTCATAAACACAGCAACAACAGGAGAATTAATGCCAAGTTCTACATTGGAAAAGGCGTAACTCCAAGGTCCGTATGTTGATCAAATGACAGTTACTTCAATCCTACACGTATGTAAGAAACAAATGACAGCGAATCTTTCAAAGTTATTGCGCAAGTGTACAGGAGATACAAAAAGGTTACATGCCAATCTTTGCGACGCTTAAGTAGAATTTGCAGCAAACTCTTCTCCACTGCCCTGGATTGCTTTCAAGTCTGACAAGTCTTAATTTGCTGGTCCTATTTTGTAAGCAGCGTTCACTGAGTCTGAATACACTTAAAGGGACTATTCATTAGAATACAAAAAATTTTTCTTTTATTGATTCTCTTTTCAGAGGGGAAATCTGAACCACCATTTGCAGAACTGTCACTGCAGACTACAGGCTATAAACTCAGTCCTGAATGGTGAATTTCTACTCTTCTTTCTCACCTTTGTGCTGAACTGAAAGTGTAAAATCTGGCAGTGGAGACTAGTTTAACCTTGACAATCATCTATGCACATCAAAATACTTAGGTGCAATGAGATCGCTACTGTCCATGGCAAACCTGTTTGTCCAGATGGAAGCCCAGGAAGGAAGCAACTCTTATATTTAAGAAAGGTTCTCTCCTCAAGTCATTTCTGAACAAGACAGAAAGTACCCATTTTAGTAGCACCAGAGTAACAGGAAAGGAAGCACCCCCTCTGTTTTTTGATTGTGCCGCTCTTGTATCAGTTTCACATGAGGGTATCGATAGCAGCCTATCCCAGAGCAGTCAGCAGTGACAGCATCCCACATTAGGGTGTTGTTTCCGTGGTCTGCAGTCCAAATCACAGGGAAAATCCTTAAGAAAATGGAGAAACTTAATCTGGTGATACACTGGTTTAGTGCTCTCTGTATGAGTGCTGTTTTAAAGTGTAAATTATTTTGGAACCTTTGTAAAGGCTGTGTTAAAAGCTGTGCTTAAATTACCACAGGTATCTAAAGACAGCAACACTACAGGACGCTCCATTAGACAACTGAAAATATTATACCTGCAGAAAGTACCAGTGAAAGTGTTCTTGTTTTACTTAAACATCCAAAGCAGGGATGAGATCTTCTAAATTCTGCTATGATGCATTACCTCAAAAACAGTGGGAAAGCGAGGTGGAGCAAACTGCAACCTCCCCAGCCCCAAACTGCTTTCAAGTCTGGCAACTGATGCGCTGGTTCTGATGGATCCAATATTGCTAGTTTCCTTAAATGACAGATCCTGGCTTTCAATTCTTGGGCCATTAGAGACTGCAAAACATGTTCAAGATTCCCAAGTGTATCAGACTGGCTATTTTCTCACCTCCTTCTTGCAGACAACCAGTCCTCTCAGAGACAGAGCTTGCTTTTAAAACATGTGGCCTACCCTTTCTCAGGGTACATGCTGTTAGCTTGGGTTGTAAAGAAATCACTTTGTTGATTTACTAAAACTGAAACAATGTTATTGCTGCAATCTTTATTACTTTGAAATAACTTGCAACTAAAGTAAAGTCAAGAAGGTTTTCAAATCTGCCTTCTGGCTTTTGTCTTTTTCTTCTAGGTCAAGCATCCGTTTCAGTTTAGAAAAGTGAAATTTGGAGTTTCGGGGAGTCCTGGAAGCAGAGCTGGAAGCAGAGCTGGTTGCTGCCTGTCCGGATACACATGTTCTGAAAAACAAGACTCAAATGTTTTAAAGATGAGGAATGAGAATTAGCACAAAGTAACTAAGAAAGTGCCCATATATAATTTGGAAAAAACTGAACCAAAATAGTGTATTTTCATGTGAAAGTCAGCAATCAGAAGCATAACTTTTTAATGCCAATTTTAAGCCAGACATTTCACATTCATGCCAAAACCAGAATTAGACATTCTTTGCACACAGTCATTAGAATCTTTGATTTTAAAGGTCAGAAAGTTAAAACTGATCTCCTTAACCAGACCACTGAAGAAAAACAGTTATCAATTTAAAATTTATTAAGTGACTGATCTGAAATCAGTACCTAACATTCCCACAAGACAAAACTAACACACTCTACTCAGCAAAGCTCCCCTTTAAATAGGAAAGAAACAGGTACCTGGGAAATGATGACGGACTGTTCCCTTTAGGTCCCAACCTACTGCAGTTTACAGGTGTCACTTTGTTTGCAGACTGAGTTTTTACACCTGGTGTCCTCAGGGTAGATTTAATACTTGGAGTGCCAGAATTTTGTGTCATGGTAGCCAGAAAATCCCTGCTTATACCATAATGCCTTGTTGTTTTGTTGCATGATTTGCAAGTAACCAGCTATGGAGAGAAGAAAGGAAGTATCAACCACTCTTTCAGCCTTTCCACCTTTATGTTACAAAGCCATTGTGAAAATTACCCAAACTATTCTCCAAATATCATGACACAAATTACATATTAGCTTGAGTGAAACATGAGCTATTAAAAAGCAACGCATACTCTACACCTAGCATTTTTATTCAGGCTTCGTAAGTCAAACACTTCCTATGGGCTTATCTAGAAATTACTCCAATTCCCTAGCAACTAATATCAGGAGACCCGTACATCTGAATGGAATGTTGTACAGTGAAATACAGAAAACAACCCTGTCAAAACAGAAAGATTAAACAGCACCTGAACTGGATATAGGGTGTCTTAAGTATACATTAGGGGTATTCATATTTTTCTAAAAACCTGTGACATCCAGTGTGATCTAAATTCATTAGCGTATTCTACCACTGATGAGGTTATACTACACACTTGCCAGGGAGTCTTAAGATAAAATACTTAAATTACCAAACTCTCAAAACCAGTCATCCACAACTAATAGCAGCAAACCTTAGTGAATAAATAACTCTGAGTTACATTCTGAGTCCCTTTCTGTTTGCAGTGCAAAAATACTTGCTACAACAAAGGTTCTAAACAAAGGGCACTTTCTCTTCTCTGTTTACTTCTAGGCTGCAGGGGACTTCAAGCAGCACAGTAAATTGCAGAGGTGCATCAGAACAGATAATGTCAAACAGCCACAGAGACCATCAGATATTCCTAACATCCATTACAGCCATGGCAGCTACTCTTACAAAGAGACATGAGAGTAATACAGTGAGACAACTTTCCAAGGCACACAATTACACTGACTGAAAAACAGTTACGTGGTGTTTCTGGTTAAATTAACGTATTCCAAAGAAGGTACAAAAACTGTCTAAGCAGTTCTGAAAACATCTATACCAAATCATTCTTCATTTCATAGTATGTATATTTCCCTAAATCCAAATTGCTTAGAAAGATTTACATCTAAAAATGCCAAAATTAAATGTTTTCAGTTGTGCTGTGACTGTCTCTAGACGTTATTTTGTCAGCCTAACAAACTGAAAAAGAGAAAGATCATTAACCTATACAGCTCAGGTATTGATGTATTTTTCTGTTCTAAATGAAATTCAGATAGAAAAAAACAAAACAGCATCACATGATGATTTAGCACCCCACAGAATATAAATGGAGGCGAACACCTCACAATGCAGGTATTGATGGACTAACCATAGCACTGTACAGCTAATTTCCATTCCCTGAACTGCATATGCAGTTACCTCCAACAATTTTTAACAGCTCTGAAGCAGTTCCTTTGTTATATGCCTTTTCATGGCAGAAGCATTCTCAAATCAAGTTCTGCTTGCTAAGAAATTTATCAGAGGCACAACCTGTCACATTGTTGCTAGGTTTAAATTTTCGACCACACTCCAGATTTTCATTTTTGCAAGCCTCAGGTATTAGATTACAGGGATCTACACTGCTGATTTTGAAAGCTGCCAGTTACGGGCAGTGTTTTAAATACTTTAGACCATAAATACTTAAATCATAACCCACAACATAAACGCAAGCAGAACTGAGCTGAATACAAGTTCAGAAAACTGTAATTACATCCCAAGATTAGAGCATTACCCAGAGGATTAAACAGGATCTATGTAAAACTGATTTTTAAACTACTCACATCAATGCTCAGCGCGTCCTACAAACTTCTCCAGCTACAGAATAAATATAAGAACCCACTGTAATTCCACAGGACAACGTTCACCAGTTGTCTAAAGAGTCAGTTTTTAATGTATGATAAACGTCTGTGATCCCAGAAAAATAAAGCAAAGATTCCAGCTTCTCAGATACCCTTCCTGCTGCTCAGCTATGATCTATAATTTGGAGAGAGCAGCAGCAAAGGCGCCTTTCTGGAGCACCTGATTCAGCCCCGACAGCTCAGAACCTCTGTGATATTTCCCCAGTTCAATTTTATGTTATTGACTCTAACAATTCTGGGTTTCACAACTTTTACTCCCCAAACCAGCAGACTCTCATCTGAGAAAATGCTAAGTGTGCCAGCCAGCAACTGCCAGGCACAATACGGCGCTGTCCCATTTCTCAAAACATGCGTTCATATAACCCGTTTTAATAGTAGTGCATAGAGATTTAATACTACATTAAATGTATACTATTATTCTTCAAATAATAGTAGTTAGTATTAAAAATAGTAATTAAATCTTACATTATGGAGTGATTTTAGGAAACAGAACTGAAACCTCAGGAGCAACATTAACTTGTTTAAATTACCTGTGTGGTTGGGTTTTGAAAGACTTCCTATGAAGAGTAATATTCAGACAAATGTAAAAAGCTCAGTTTGCACAGAAGGCAACAATAATCTGATGTAGCTGTGACAGTCTACTGAAATAAATGAAGTAAAGCTCATTGAGCCAAAGTATTTTTACACAACCAATAAACTGGGAAGAAAATTACAATCTATGAGCCACTCAAGCCCTTTAGAGCTGAAACAAAGGCAGTAAATGTCAAGCTATGTCTATCAGCAAAACCAGCCTGACTTCAATCAGTGGTGTGTTTTTCTTCTTAGGTATGTTTTGGGGTATTCAGAGCAATGGATTTCTACGGATTCTAATGGATTTTAGGATGTACATTTGCTGTATTAAGGCTCTGCATCTTGCAGAGTTGAAAATTCATAGGAATTTAATAGAATTCATAGCAAAAGAAAAAAAAAAAAAAAGCAACAGGCAAAAACCTGGAACTTCTGCCATTTTTTGCAGTTACTATGGTGGAAGCCAACTGCTTCCTGGCAGGAAAATATTCCTTAATTTTCAGCAAGATGTTAGATATCTGCACAGACTCCCCACACTGCTGCTAAAGAGATCACAGGGAGGGCAGAGCTGTTTGTACCCTCTCTGACATGCAGAGTTGGCTTGGTTTTGTGGGGAGGGGAAGCTTACTGTTCTTGTCACTGTGCTCATGACCTCTCTATTGTAGAGGGCAGATTCTAAGAATTTTGATTGTGAAGTTATCCCAAAAGAAAAGAATAGTTACACGCTCCTGAAAAAAAGAGAGAGATGTGTAGGTGTGCCCTCCTTTCCTAAGCAAAGGATTTCCATATCTTCTTGTCTATGCCACTTCAGGTTTCAGGGAAATATCAGGTATTTGGCAGTTCCAAGTAAATAACCTTACCAGAATACTTCTTGACTCCCTGTACTTTTTCAGAAGCTTTGTCTGTTTCATATTAAGTTTGTGGTTCTTCGCCTCTCGTTTCAGAATCTTCTCTATCTGTGGGGTCGCTTTCATCTTTGGTTTGAGACGCACCCGGTAGCTATCAGGAACCAGGAACTGGAAGCAGTAAGGACATACCCTTTCTAATCCATGTTCCTTATCTATGGATTAATAAAGGTAGACTTAAACTTACATGAAATAACTATGGTTTACAGGCAAACATTAAAATGGCACGTTTCTATTTTAACATTATCTAGGTTGATATGTTTTTATGTTTCAGGTACGACTAGAATGCAAGAGCACCAGTATATGCACCAATATGCACTCAACTGAGCACAAGTCATTCTAAGTTTAAGTTTACACAATACGTAATTGCCAATTTTCCTGGGAAAAGATGCAATTCCTTCCTAAAAATCTTCAATGACAAAGGCTCACAATTCTGCAAGGAGCTCCATGCAGGCACAGTCTCCTGTCAAATCAGTGACACCAAAGCCTCATAAAGCTGTCTGTCCATTTTAAATGCAAGAAAAGGACAGCATCTCAGCCTGGGTTGGAGAAACGCTCTGGGATAAATTCCAGACCTAACAGAATCATAGAATAGTGAGGGCTGGAAAGGACCTGAAGATCATCTAGTTCCATGGACAGTGACACCTTCCACTAGACCATGATGCCCAAGGTTCTGTCCAGCCTGGCCTTGAACACTGTCAGGGATGGAGCTTTCACCACTTCTTTGGGCAACCCCCTCACCACCCTCACAGTAAAGAACTTCTTCCTTATACCTAATAATAAGGGGCATGCTCCTCATCCACCTCACTACTCCCTGCTTCCAGGGCTGTCCACTCGAGTATCCCTCTCCAAACCCAGGGGGGATCACCCGGACCCTGCTGCCTAGCACGCGTGCCATTCCCACCAGCAGCCCTGAAGCCCAGGCTGGCACAGGGGGAAGGGAGAGATGCAGAAGAAAGGCAAGCCTGCGCCCCGCAGCCCGTGCCGTCCCACCGCGGCACAGCAGGGCAGCCCCGCTCCTCCGCCGCGCCCGGACCCCTCACTCGCCTCGGCAGCTGCGGAGCGTCCACCTGCGCGGGAAAAAAACAACGCACAGCGTCACCTCGCGTCGCGGTCAGCGGCCACGCGGCGGCGCGCCACGGCAGGCGCGAGGACACGGGGCGGGGCTACCCACGTGCGTCACCGGTTACCTCTCTGTTCCCACCCCCTCCAGCCTCGTTCCGTCGCCGCTTCGCTTTCCCCCTCCCCTGCTCTCCCGCCCGCGCTGCCGCACCGCGCCGCGGGGTGCTTACAGCAGGAACCGCGCCTGCCCCGGGCAGGTGCCCGCCAGCCCCTCCGCTGCCACCTCTTGGAAGCGCCGCTGCCGCACCATGCCGCCGAGCGCCGGAAGCCGCCAGACAGGTCCGGCGGGCGGGGACGGGAAAGGGGAGGGAGGGGGTGTGAGGGGGGGGGGGGGGGGGTGTGTGCAGCGTTTCGCCGAGGCCCGGCGGGTACTGCGGCCGCAGCACCATCGTTCCGGCTTCGGGCGGCCCCTCTCGGTGGGCCGGGTGACGGGGAAGGGGCGCGGCGCTTGCTGCTCTGTGAACCGGGAGGCGGTGGGGCAGCCGGGGTGGGTTTCGCGCCCGGCCGTGGGGCTTCGCTGGGGTTTGTGCTGCCGGCGGCCGTTGGGGCGGCAGCAGCGTCCGTTCGGCTGTGAGGGACGGGGCGCGGGCGGCCTCGATGGTTTGGAGAGCGGCGGAGGAGTGGGGAGGGGAGAGAGGCGCCCGCCCCTTTGGCGTTGCCGCCCGGTGAGAAGCGGTACCCGTGTTGCCGAGCCGGTCGTGTCTTCGGGTGGTAAAAGTTGATTGGGTTTTTTCTGTCGGAAAGAAAACTTTTACCTCATGGATAAAAAATTGGCTGTCTTGTCAGGAGTTGTGAAAAACTCCATCCCGCAGCTCCGGAACGCCGCTCGATGTTCAAAAGTGCCGAACTTCAGTGATCTCCTACTCTATTTAGATGCCCTCTGATGAATTTTGGCGACTCCATGCTGGTACTCTACTTGCTTGGACCATAAAGGGTTAATCTTTACGCACTGGGCTAAGCCTGACAATGAACTGAGCTGTCTCCTATACATTCTGTGCTCAGTTTAGCAGGAGTAGAATAGGTGTCCTTGTAAACAAAACAGAAGGGTGTTGTCCTTGGCCCCGTTGAGCACAGTGATAAAACATTGGGAAAAGAGAAACGTTATCCATGAGTTTCAAGAAATTATTTAAATATATATGTACAACTTTTCCGGGAAATGTTATGAATATGTATGTATTACTGTGGTATAATGCCTGCTTCTGAGAACGCCAGGCAGGCACCTTTGGTGGAAGGATCCCCAGTGTCCCCAGCGCTGCAATAAAGAATGCCTGCTTTCTCAGATTTGAAAGTGTTATTTGCCGACTTTTACGGTATCAGTGCTTTGCTTTATTATTCTGGAAATGTGCTACTATTAAAAAGAAAAAACACCCTCAGCTTTTCAACGTTTGATGTGTGTTTTATTAATTCCCTTGGCCCCATTCATTTGCTAGACATTCTTCTTCTTTGATCTGTTGGTAATGGTGCTCATTTGGGAGGGGTATTCATCTGAGCAGGCTTCAATATTCCATCAAGGAATTTGAATAAATATAATTATTTCTTATTTTCTAACATGGAGTAGCTGAGGGCATCAGGAGTAGAAAAGCATGCGAAGAATTGAATTTCTGGACTTCCTTTAATAAGAGAGCATTACAGTCAATAAATCTGGGCTTATTAATGAAATGTTCATAATAGGTACAATTAGGGCCTCTGCTGACTTTATTTTTCAACTAAAAATGAATTTTCCAAGGGACCCTCCAATATCACTTTTTTTGTTGCCAAGTTGCTGGTGTTGTTGATGATGGGGTTTGTGTGAACTCTGCCTGTCCTGTAGTGGGAGAGCAGGGATGTCACATAACAGCTATTTAAAACACAACCAGTGTTCATCAGTCAGCAGTATTTTGGCAAATGAAATATTCCCATTTACTCATAGCGGTGGGGGAAAAAACAAATGTGGTTTTTTGCATACAAGTAGGCAACAATAATTTCAACACTTTTTTTTTGGGGGTGGGCCTGTTTCTATCATTTCTTAACTCTGTTTTCCCCATAGGAGAGTTGGTTGTGGAGGAGGAGGAATGGCGAGGCAGGATAGTGCCTGGTACTCTCCCAGCAAAAGAAAAACATGCAGGGGATTTTAGTATTGTTTGGAGCTGGGACCCGACTTCTCACTGCCCCTGGAGTGGCGCAGGTGAGCCACAGCACTTCCACCAGCACCTTGGGATAACTTACTTTTTGTGAGAGCAAGTACC
Source organism: Ara ararauna (assembly GCA_028858755.1). Taxonomy (NCBI): domain Eukaryota; kingdom Metazoa; phylum Chordata; class Aves; order Psittaciformes; family Psittacidae; genus Ara; species Ara ararauna. The sequence continues at coordinate 70,231,565 of CM054377.1, read as the reverse complement.
AGAGTGACTTGGTTAACAAGCACTGTACTGCGCTAATTAAGCAGTGACTAATACAAGGTAAACAATGCGGTTTTATTTCTTCCCCCCCCAACCTGTTCTTACGGTCTTTTTACCCCTGGTTTTCTTTTCCCCACAGTCTCTTCCAGTCTGTCTGAATGCTTATGCATTTTTTCTCTTCTGTTCCTGGAACTGTGCTGGGCAGTTCTTTATGTTAGTTCACTGGTTTCTCTGCATTATAAGTTATTTTTGTCCAACAAGCAGTGCACACAACACCTCTCAGTGCCATTTGTATACAGTGTGTCATGAGACAGGAAAGGCAGGAGCCATGTTTCTTGTTTTAAGTGTGGGGCTGAATGTATGAAGCCAATAAAACTCTAGAGACAAAGGGAAAATGAACAAGAAACTGTGGTCACCAATTCATGGCTCCGTACGAGCCCCCTTCTGCAAAACTCCCATTAAAAGTCAGTATTTCTGTGCATCCAGTGCTGGCAGGACCAGTCCTTTAAAACCAGATAATCCTCAACTTCCTGGTACTGTATTTATGGCACCGGTGGGGTGCGTTTGCCCACATTTCAAGGCAGAATGTGTTCGTCTCTACTTTTTCCTGGCTTTTATTCGCCAAAAAAAAAAAACACATTAGCAGACCCATGTTACTAACTGCTTCCTGCTTCTGTTGCTTAGTGTTTTGTAGCTACCACGGCTGGGCAACAAGCCGTAAATCTTGCCTGGTGTTTTGTAACAAAGGAAAAAATAGAATGATTTGTGTTGACTTTTGGTCGTCGTGTATCATTATTGATTTGAGGGCGGGCGGTGGAGGAAAGCATACTGTGTTATTTGCCGCTCGCCAATTCTCCGGGAAGGCGGTGCTAGCAGGCAGTCAGTAGAGGGCAATAGAGAAATACAGTTTGTGGTACCTAAAGGATTTGAAGCACGGATTATGTGTTTACAGAAAAGAAAAAGAAGAAAAGAAGAGCCAGGAGGATAGGTTGTTCAGTTTACTACCGAAGACCTGACGGTGACAGACCACCAAGAACACAAAATTTTCAAAGAGAGCAAAGACAACCTTCTGCAGCATCCGTGTCTCTCTCCTGTTTTCTTCAGAGTTACGCAGGATAACTTAGCCAGAACTTACCGATGACTGCATATTCAGTGGACTCGGGAATGAACTGGGAGATGCAGGAAGGCACTCTTTGGGAGGAACAGAAGAGGAGGCATTTCAAAGATCCTGCAGGTGAATGAGGTGAGCAAACTCACAGCTTCTCTTTCAGATGAGATAATAGGTGTTCAGTCAGCTGTAGGAAAGTCATGAGCAAACTGAGCAAGTGATTGAAATTATATGAGAATTCTGCTTTTTCAGGCATGCTGGTGCAAGACTAATTTTATCCTGAGGAAAAAAAAAAAAAAAAAAAAAAAAAAAAAAAAAAAAAAAAAAACCAAAACGAGAAAGAGGATAGTGATGCTACAAGGATAAGCATTTCTAAGTGTATGTTATTTTGGAGACAGGCTAAAGCTGGTGACTTGGGTTATGTGTAATATTTTATATTAGGACTGTTTGAAACATGCTCATCATTTTAGAAGGTTTATGTGCTATAGCTTTGAGACTCTACAGATAAATATATAAAGAAGATGTGACTAGTGTTGTTCCTTTCTTAGAGGGGGATTTTTGCTAAGTTATTAGACAAATGTGACTTAGAGGTTTGTAGAAATTTATTAAGAGATTTTGGATGCATGGTGGGAATGCCCTGAGATGCTTCAAAGGCTTTATTATCAGAGAGATACTGAGAAGTGATAACAAAGAATATAGCAATAACAAAAGGAGTTAAGCCGCAGAGAAATCAAGGGGTTGACAGAGGGTTGGGAAAGCAGGAAAAAACCCCAAGAGACTAAGTTAGGAAGTAAGCATATGAAACACTTTTCTATTGCCAAGATTTCAGCTGGTGTCACCATAACACTTAGAAAATATCCTCAGGATGCTGGGAACCATTAAAGCAGTACAGATTGTCAGAGGATAAACTTCCACTTCAGCTGTCACTGGTACCAGAGGTGACCAATAAGAAATGTTTGGGAAATGGAAGATGAAGAATTGAAGCATTGACATTCAGGGGATATCACAGAGAAAGTGCAAGGGTACCTAGAGGTCAGTCAGACAGTACCCATCTGAAACAAGGCAGGCTTATAAATAAAAGGAATAAATCATAGTCTAAAAAATATAATAGCTTTGAAAAGCTAATTAAAGGGAAAGTTATCTAGTGTTCCTCTTGAGCCTGGTTTTATTTTGTAAGTAGCATGATAGATAAGACCACTACATAGTGAATTTTTTGTGCTTTGAGTGCCCAAATATATGAAAGATTAATGTGATGATTGTTTAGACATTGTTTAGAACACAACTTCCTTGCAGTATGTACCTGAGGGAAGTGAAAGATAATATATATAAAGCATGTCACAATTTTCCATGGGTCCATCTGACAGGGAAGGGACTCAATGAATATCAGAACCCCTTTGAGCTTGAAAGCTACAAGTTCTAGTTCCAGTCTCCAATTTTTATTTCCTTTCATTCCATTTCCCGTGCTCTATATCTTGTATACCCACAAAGCAATTCTCTCAAAATATAATACAAATTAAAGGTGGTATTGAGTAAAACCCTCAGAAACGTGCCTGCAGTTTAAGGAAATACATACTTGACTACCGACTCCTCTTTAAAGTGATCTCTGGTAGAAATTAGTAGTTCTTTATCTGAAATGTGAAGCTCTAGGGCAGTAAACATTCTCTTACAGCCAATGCCTGTTTTCAGTGAAACTAGCATGATTGCTTTTTCATGTTTGTTAAATTGTTTCCTCACAGATTATCTCTCTACAGATATAATCAAAGCGATTTTTGTAGTGGGGAACCACACAGGTCAGAGGCTGGAGCTGAGAAATGGGAGCTACTGCTTGTTCAAGTCCAGGCTTTGCTCTGCCTCTGTGTGACTTTGTGGTACTGTAGGCCTTTTATGGTCACCGTATGAAGTGGCCAGCCTGGCATCTTGCCTATGCTAAGGGCTAGGTTTTGAGTGGCAGGCTGCAGATGTACAAGGAAGCCCTCTTTGCATAGAAATTCAGGGAAAAGGCATCATCTAGTTGTAGTGTTCCTCAATGCATAGACCAGTCTACTCCTGTGCCAGTGCTGGATATGAATCCTTGTCAACTTGAGTTATAGGAAATAGTTCTTTCTTTTTCACTCATGAAACAGTTGTCTAAAAATGTTGAATTCTCAAGCCAAAGTTCCACCTGTGAAAAAGATGCTGCTAATTAATGTGTTAATTGTCATGTAAACCTCTGGCTTAATGAGATGTGAAATTACGCCTACTGTTAGGAATATCAATGTGTGCAGGAGTTTGCGCCAAGTGCTTGGGGTCATTTATTGCTGTGCTGCAGCGCAACCCAGGGCTGCTGTTTCAGCCTCTTGCCAAAATAGGAACATTCACTTTCTGATGAGTCATCTGGGTTTCACTTTGATCTCACAAGGTTCCCCCACCCTGTTGTTCTTTGCTGTATATTCCAAGCCCTGCCCTTGAGGCCTTGCTTTCCCAGCCCAAAGATGGGGTGGAACCCTCTTCAGTGGCTGTCCACTCCATCATGTAATTAACTTGGAGGGGACTGCTAATGAATGATACGGAGCATTTTCTCTGTCACTGAAGCTGAACGTGCAGCATTCCTGGCCTTTTCTGGCCCGGAGAGTGGCAGAGCAGTGTTGGCAACTGAGTCAGTGTTTGCCACACACTGTGCTAAATGTTACAGAAAGTGAACAAGGTCAACCAAGGGAAGCATCTATAGATGTTTTCCATATTGGTCTTATTTACTTATGAACAACACAGAAGAGCTGTATATTTCAGGAAAATTTCTCTTGCTTTTTGTTTTTTCCTTCTAGTGCAAAAAGGGGACGGAGAAGTCTTGGTTTTTTTATTTATTTCTGTCTCAAATTAGTTTCTTTTAATTCTGAATGACCTGATCTCAGGTGGCACTGGGTTAAGCATGAGGTTGGACTAGATGACCTCTTGAGGTTTTCCGACCTTACCCTGTAATTTTCAGTACTCATGCTGTTATTTTGGATTCTTCCTGACTCCAAATTACCTGGGAGAATTAAAAAAAAAAAAAAAAAAAAAAAAGAAAAGCCACATTACTATTTTAAGATAATTTTCTTTTCCCCCTAAGTTATTATTTTAATTCATTTAAAAATGGACCATAGAGAATAAACCCCAGGTACGTCCAATAAATGTGTCATGGAATAGTTCTTTGCAATTGTTGGTTTCAGGGTTTTGTGTTCCTGGGTTTTGCCATAAAATGCTTTAGCTATCATGATCAGGCTGCTTAACAGAATTGCTGTTATGCAGAAAATTAGGCAGCTGAGGGCTGAACCATTGGAGGGCTGTGCTCCCTGCTGCAATCGAAACGTGGCTTCTCACTGGTTATAGTATCCAAAGCTGGTATCACATCTAAGAAGCTGGTATCATTGCTGATTCTTCCAGTTTTATGCTTGGTAAGTCAGATGGCAAGAAGGGGTGGAATATTTATTGCTAAAGTATGTGAAATAATATGAACTTGGAAGATTCTTATCAGTTTTTTTCAGTAATCAATTTTGGATAAATTATTTCAAAATTAAACTGTTTGCTCGGCTGACATCCTTAATTCATCACCCTTGCCAAGACTGAGCTCTTCAAGGCCATTTCTAACAGCTAAACAAACGTATCTTCCATTAGCTTTGATTGTAAAGCCTGAATAAATGCAGAAAATCTGAATCTTTAGAGATGACAGTGATGGATATAATCTAGACACAAGAGAGGTAGCAGAGTTGAACTGATGCTTAGCGTGAACTTTACACCAGTTTCACAGTTGTATATGGGTGGGTGGTGCAGCACTTCTTATCTGCTTCGGAATTGCTGCTGAAGCATTGTAGTAGCACAGCATACCTGCACTGGGAAGACAGCACTCGAGTCTTCACTGTTGGTAATGTGGCATTGTCCCTAGAACTTAGTCTTTTAAAGGTAAAACTGGAATGGTGGGGAAGTAACTATTTCATAATCTGAAGCACCGACAGTAAAGAGGAAAGACTTCACATGACAGTAATTTAATTAGACTCCAGTATTACTGCGTTGACTAGTGATGGAAAACAGGAAGCTTTTTCCATGAGGGTTGTATTATAGCTGCATAATTCCCCAATACTGAGCAACGCTAGCCTTTCTAAAGTTGCCCTGCATGCAAGGCCCTCAGCTTTCCTCTGCTCCTCAGAGATTTTGTACAGAAAACAAAACAGCAAGGGGTAGATGATTCAAGAGAATATTTTTTTTTCCTAAAACCCCAGAGGTCTCTGCTTAAGCATCTCAAGCCAGAAGAAGCTCAAAGACGTTATATGCACCTCTGTTAAACAGACATCATCAGTTGTCATTAACTTGCACCTGAAGTGTGGGGAAGAGGGGATGGCGCAATCTCCAGGCTTTTTACTGAAGACCTATGGCCATAGGTTTTTATGTATTCTTTTCATTATTATCAGTAATGCTAAAAGTAGTGTTCATATATGGTCTGCATCAGTCTCCTGAAATGTCATTTTGGCCCTTAGTGAGGAAAAGACTTGTTTTCCCTCTTCAGAAAAGTCATTTTAAAGTGGCCAGACTGATGGCATGGCAAACATAACAAAATTTGTCAATTCATAGTCAATTTGTGTAAATGAAAAATACATTTTTCCTTACTGTGTCTTTAAGCTGTATTTTCCTGATGAAAATATTCGTGGGTTTGGTTGTTGCTGTTTGGGTGGGTTTTTTTATTAATCTCGCCCTTCTCCCTAGGCCAGTTTGAGGTCTCTGCATCCATTAGCACTGTTTGAAAAAAAGATCTGGTTCTCATAAGAGCATGGTTGAAAGTTAGGACACTGGAAAGCCTGAAGGAGTAAAGGTCCAGATAGAGATGTACTGGCAGGTGTAGGAAGAGCTTGTCAGGGTGCCTGTTGGCTCTGTGCTACTGTTTCATTTGCTCTGCTGGTTAATCATTTGCTTGAGTGCTCAGGTACCATGGTGATGGACACACTACCAGTGCCACAGACCCTACATGCTGCATATTCATTCAAACATTATTTTTGAAAGGAAACCCAAAATAAATGCAACTTTTGAAAATCCTTAGCGTGCTGTTTACTTTCCTCTCTAACAATACAAATTAGCATGGTAGGCTGTAGGCTTTTTCCTAGCATTTTAAATTTTTTGTTCTGCTGTTGATATCCACAGCTTTCTCATGAAAACAAGTGATTTGAAAGGCTTCAGACTTGTTCTATATGTTGAGTAGGGCATGTTTATTCATCAGCCTTTCTATGCAGCTATTGAGGCATTTGTTTCATGGTCATCAATATTAAAATCAGGGAAAGGGCCTTGGAATAAAGGCAAAATGCATCTTTGGTCTGTTAAGTCCCAACGGTTTGCTAGTGTGACCTTCGTGAAACTAAGAGTATAACATGCAACTTTCAAGAGCTTGGCCAGCAACTAACTGCTGGAATGCCAATTGGCAAATTGTTTTTCCTTCTTCTCCAAATACAAAGCCTTCTGCCAGAATAGCTTCAATGCAGCATCTTTTCTGCAGTTTCACATTGTGAGGTCTGATCCTCATGCCATTGTTACTGTTTATAGTGCAGTGCTATATATGTATGGTGGCCGCCACTGGAAGGTTACCACTTAAACAATCGTTACCCACAGAGGGCATTACTGTTCTAGCATCACTTCAAGGTAACTACACAGAATGCAGAAACAAATGCTCTCTTTATCATGACTACCTTATGAGTTTGCTTCTGGTTTTGGTATCTTGGATTGCTTCACAGCACGGCTCTGAACAGTGGTGCCTGGAGCAGATTGAACTAGCATACTGGCAGCCTGTGAACCCCCAGCACATGACATGCCCAACAGGCAAACTGAACCACAGAGCAGGGAATCAGATAGAGCTAGATGTAAGGTGTGCATCCACAGGAGCTGGATAATTGTTCCTCAAACTCCACTGATCATAAAAGCTTGCTTTAACTTTTGTTGCATCCCTCAGGAAATGGAAGAGACATCCTTTCTCTCTTGCATTTCCCTCGCATGATAAAAAAGCAATGATTTTTTTTTTTTTTTATTTTCTTTTCAGGCCTATCTTACCATCTGCTCTGACAGCAATTAGCTCACCAATTGGTGTGGGCCGAGTTCCATTAATATATGGTAAAAGCGTGCAGAAAAACTCAAAGCTCAGTGATGCAGGGATGCTCTTTATGTCTCTTTGGCATGAGGTAGGAAGCACCTGTGATGCACTGCTTCCCAGAAGTCAGAGACACTTACAAGCAGTGTGAAGACAAAGCAACACAATTTAATCTCCCATATTACTTGATAAAAAAATAAAATATAGTAAAACCACTACATATGGCATTCTTGTTAACATTTCTGAGCAAAACGTGAATGAGATTTGTGGGACTTGTGGGTCAGGAGAGTCCCTACCCTTCCAACCATTTTGTTTTTTCATTAATCTGCAGTAATTTCTTTGCTGTTACTTTGCATTAAATCAGAGGGGTATTCATAGATTCATAGAATAGTTAGGGTTGGAAGGGACATTAAGATCATCTAGTTCCAACCCCACTGCCATGGGCAGGGACACCTCCCACTAAACCATGCCACCCAAGGCTCCGGCATTCACAGGTACGGTTCAATTAAATCCCTCATCCTTCTTTTCCCAAGGGTGATCCACCCTAGGAACATGTGTGAGTTGAGCATGGATAGAGGCATCTCCTGCCAGCAGATCTCTACACTTGTTTTTTTCCATGGACTATTGTCTGGAACTTGGCAAGCCTTTGGAATCTTTCCTGGATGAGCAGTTCTGGATTAGTCACAAATTTTTTTGTGAGCTGAAGTGAAAATAAACATGAGCTTAGGACTCTGAGCTCAAACTCAAACCTGGGTTTCCCAATTAAGCCCAGAACTGAGAGTTTTAATTTGGCCCTTTGTGTATTATGATCCAGTGACAGAATTAGGTTTTCAGTCTGAATGGCATCCACGTTCTGTGATACTCATGTAAACACACTAGCTTAGTGCTTGCAGTATGTTTAAAGCCTGCTATTAATTTTTAACTAGTGGTGGTTTTGGCTGCAGTGGGAGAAGCCACGGGCTTTACCGTTGGTATTGGGTTTGGTACCTTCTGATGGTAACAAAATCTGCAGATGTACAAGCATGATAAATGCTCAGATATGAGGATCAGAAGTGAGTCCATTTCTAAACAATCTTAATGTCTGTTGTAATGGGCAGAGAAAGAGTTTATGTAGGTTGCTCATCTGCAGCCATTGACCGTTCACTTTCAGAAAATCAGATGCTGGATTTTTCTGTCCTTAAACACATGGTAATTTTGGTTTAAAGCAATAGACCCAAATCCAAACTGAGTTCAAGTTTTCAAAATGTCTGACTAGCAACAGGTATTGGTACACCAGGAAAGCAATCACCTGGTGTTGTGTTGAAAGGGTTAATGAGGAATTAAGGAGAGGAAGAAAAGGCTGCTAGAGTTGTGTTTAATTTTTGTCTCTTTGCTGTCTGCCAATCCTTTACATGAGTGCTAAAATTTCATAAAAAAATTAAAAATGTATTTTAAAGGCCAATTTAAGAAACTAAATATGCAATACTAACTTTGGAAAATTGCAGCTCTATTTTCTGACACAATTTTACATTTGTGACTAAGGGAAAACTCGATTATTTCAGTGGATTGCTGGAGAAGTAGATGGAAATCTCACTTTATCCATTCTCACCTTAACAGATTAACTTGAAAACCTTCCTTTTCAGACAAGATAAAGGTGTCAGAGTGAGTTCATATGGAACAGATGGGTTTTCTGGAAGAAGCCTTCAATTTGATAAACTTCCAGAATACATTCACATGACTGTCAGGAGACAAAGTACCTTTGTTGTGAATGTTTGCTGGTCATCCTAAAATTGATTCTACCTTGGGAATTGACTTCAAATGAGATTAGGACTTTGGTCATAGACTGGTGTGAGTGTTACGGGTGAAGACACTGATCATTAAAGCTGTGTCAGCTTCTCAGCAATGAATTGATGTTCTTTTTGGCTTAAGTTCAATGTTCTTCGAGTGAGAACCCTTGATTTACATTAAGTGTTTCTCAACTATTCTTGTGGGGGTATTAAGATGATGTCGTGCTACTGTTTGTGGAGCCACCAAAGAAACAAACAAAAATCAAAGAAATCCCACAGAAAATAGTTTAGTGGCTTCTGTTCAATGAGCTTTTTCTTCCCTCTTGCAGTATGTAGAACATACTGCCATTGCAGGTATGTCATCTAATAGCTTCCTTTCAGACCTTTGCCAATCCTGCTTCATGGATCAGCCAACAACTGCCTCCTGAACTGTGCTTGCACCTGTTTCCTCTTCTGGAATAAACACTTTTGTATGAAAAGAGCATTGACAAAGGCTAAAGTTGCACACCCAGCCTGGCCTGATATAAAGGAAATAATATTTTCTTGATAGCTGTAGAATGAAAGTGGCAGCTGTTACCATGGAAATCATCAATTTATGAAAGAAGAGATTTTGAGGAGGCTGAACATCACCACTAATCTAAGAGACTGCAGTCAAGACAAAAGGTTAAAGTTGGAGATGTGCTGATTAGGAGATAGCCACATTTTTGATAATGTGAGGATGGATACAAAGGAATTCTGTTTGATAAAAATACTGTTGTCCTGGCTAATCCTTTGAACCTATTATTTTGGATACACAACATGGATTAGATTAATCCCTAGTATAAATCCACTGATTTGTGTTCAGACACGTGTAAACCTAATAGGTATAAACAGGCACTGTGTCCTGGAAAGGTTCTTTCATATACTTTCTTAAGATGTATTTTAAGAGTTATTTTTTTACATTCCCTTCTTGGAGACATTTTCCTGGGTTTTGTTTTGTATTTTGCAAGTACGAATGTCTTCTCTGTCCAGCACATTTTCTGGGGTGTGGAAATTACCATGCTTCTTCACATTTCTCCTTAAATGTGCTAAAAATGTTACCAGCAAATAGAGAAAAGGCTTTGTTATTTCCGCTGCACTTCCTCTGTTGATTGACTGTGCCAAGACAAAGTGAATAAAATATCATCTGCAAACAGGAGTGTTTTGGGCAGATCTTCTCTACTCATTCAAAGTGCCAAATCTTCACTCTCTTCAGGAGAAACGCATCTCTCCACAAGTTCTGAAAATACAGCAACATACTATTTCTTTTAAATTTCTCAGCTTTAGAGCACTGAAACCCCATCTGCCAAACTTCATCAGAGCAGCTAATAACAATTCCGAAACAATTCCACAGTTTGCCCTGGATTATTTCACAAAAGACTTAATTATTCTTAATTAAAGCTCCTGTTGATTGTGTTTTTGTGAGCCTTAGCTATTCAAGTAATCTTGGGCCCTACAGTCTTCTATTTATTTATTTTCACATACAAGTAGCCTGCATTATCACAAAAGCCTTTATCTTTGTAATTAGTTTTACATGGATTTTGTAATGAAGACTGTATGTGAAAAATGGAATGGTAAATGTTTTTGGATATGTCCCCCAAGATGGCACCAATTATGTCAAAGCAATAAAAATATCACCACTACAGTATTCATGGAAGAGCTGAAGGACATTCTGGGACCAGCAGACACAAGCGACAGGTCCAGGCAATTGTAAAGAGCATTATGGCATGTGATACTAACAACCGCATATAGTTTTACCTTAACTTTTCTATCTGGGAGACTGCTTAAGAAACTCACAGGCTTATTGTTAGGTCCTTTCTGTGTAGCCTAAAAGAAAGCGTGGCATGTGTACTGCCTGCCCCCCTCAGCTCCCACCTCCCCACCTCTTCCCTTCACTGTTGTTGCTCTTTAAGGTAAATAACACTTCTCTCACCTGGAGGCGTCTTTCTCCAGGCATTTCTAGGCAGTAGTTCTATCCTTACTTAGCTCTTCTATTGCTGAGCTTAACAACTTAGCTCTGTTAGGGTCTTTGCAGGGAGGATCTCCGTTTCTTCACTCATTTTAGAAGCTACTCTTCACTTTTCCCCATTTGAGTTCATCTTAATTGAATGTATATAGGATTTCAGTTGAAGTACAGCCAGCACTTTGGGCATGATCACAGATGTCTCCCAGGTTCTACTGAAAATCTCCATCCTCATGTCCTACAGCCTCACTTGCCTTTTTCATCATGTTACCTGTTTAGTCATCCTCTCATTGGCAGCTATGGTCCTCATTTGTCTCTACCTGGTCACCTCCAGGTGACATTTGAATTTTTTGCCCATAGCCTTTCTGCTTACCCCATTTCTACAGCTCTTGGCTTGAAGCTGCTTTATTTTTATAGTTCCACTGCTCTTCTGGATTGACAGTATAGGAGTGCTCAGGCACTCTTGTACCTGGGTCACAATGATCAAGAGCTATGGAAGGACAGCAGAACCACCAGGATGGATCCTGATGACCTTCACTGTTAATCTCAATTGATTTGACTCCTCCCTCCTTAATGGCACTTTTCTGTTACTACTTCTTTAGCTGTTTTTTAACCACTGAAAAAGTCTTCTGCTTAGTCCTTAGATTTCTTAATAATGTATAGCATAGGGTCAAATTCCTTCCTAAGGTTCTGAAAGATGGTATCTATTACACTTGATCAGTTCAGAAAATTACTTACCTTGTCTAAGAAAATTATATGGATAGTTTGTATGTTGTCCCTTGCTGCATTTCATTCAATTTTTCATTTCTCTCTGTCTTAATATATTGTCTCCCTTAAAATGTATTTTAAGGCATTTCATACTAATGAGGTCAAATTAAATAGTTTGTCATTTCCCAACTGCCTTCTCCTCTTATGTTTCTTCACAGATTTATTTATTTATTTAAGTAAAGAAACCATATTTATTACTTTACAGTTTCACTCCTAACTTGATGGTGCTATTAAAAATATTTGTCACTGAAACAGCATTACACATGTTGGAAGATTTTAAAAGTCAGAGATAGTGATAAACTAGACAGCAAGACTGATGCATTTTAAGTTTTTGAGTTGAGCTTTTAGCTGTGGTAATTTCTATTTGTGTACCCACGTTCTTGTTATTCACCCTGTCATTGTCTCTAAATTCAAGTGAAACCTTCTGATTAAAGACTGTGGCAAAATACATATTTGAGGCCTTTCTTTGTGTTGTCTTTAATCTCTACTCCATCTGTCCTCCACAGTGGCACAGCATTTTTCCTTGTCTATTTACTTTTTTATTTATACCACCCAAGAGCCTTTTACTATTTACTTTCATGTTCTTTGCAAGATACAACTCAGTTGTTGCATTCTTGGCAGTTCAGACTTTATGACTTCTTAGATGTTTCTAGTTTGTGGACACTACCTTTTGGCATTCTGTGTGGACTCTGCTTATTTCCAGTACCTTTGTTTTTGACACTGTTATTCATTCAGGTTAGACCTGGGATCTCTTCTTACAATGTCCCACCAGTTGCTGGCTGCAGCTTTGTAAAAGCTATTTGTTCAATTTACTGTCCTTTATCTAAACTACAGAGTAGACACAACTTGAGAGAGATTAAATGCCATTTGTATCGACGTTTTACAATACTTTGCTATGTTAGTGCAATTCTTAAGTTCCTATGCCTACCTTGCTTCTCTCTTATATAAATAATCCTACTCGTCATAATGAAAGCTGTGAAGATTATTTGAGTGAGCAGAGGGTTGCAGATCAGGGTCTACCTTCCTGAAAGTACTTTTACCAGGTGCAGCATTTTAACACAATGGTGCCTTTTTAGCTGAACTGTAAAAGCTGTTTAAGAGATACATGTGCAGTATCAAAAGAAGTGCTTGGAAACAGGGATGCAGGGATTTGTCCAGATGCCCAGTATTTCTTCAATAGCCTTTTTGCCACTTGACTGAGGTTTTATTTCTGTTTTTTAAGTATTAATAGATTTTAATTTGGCACCCTGGTGATTTGCAGATGTACAAGTACTGTACTGAGTGCGCAGGAAAAATGGTCTTTCGCAGAACTAAATTTTTGCATAGGAAGAGTTTTTTGGTAACTATTATTACTTGGATTTTTGTCTGTTCCCAAGGTACATCATGGCTGTGTTGCATTAACACTGGGAAAGCATATTCAGCAGCAGACACTGCCCCAAAGAACTTGTAACTGAAGTACATAAAATACATTTGGGCCAAAGGAAGCAATCATTCTATGATCACTGTGAAATGTGGGGAATAAGCCAGTGTCACCCTGTAGGGCATGACCAGTAGCTGAACCCAGTCTCCTTGGCTCTCTCCCTGTCAGTTGCAGGGAGATTTTTGCTATTTTCACCCACTACAGTCATTAGTAGAAGGAAATATCAGTAGGATATTAGGAATGAAAAGAGACAAAATTTCATTTTGTTTTCTTGCTGTTTCACTTATTTTAATAATCTGTCACTACATGACAAAGTAGTTGGTAGAAGGAGAAAGCAATAGTATGCTCTCTACATAGTGTTTTTTAGCCAATCTGGTAGCGGAGTATATATTAGCTATTAATCTGTTACAAGGAGAAGGCAGCGGATGGGTCAAAACCTGATCTGGCTGTTAATTTACAGATTTTGAACAATAGCATGAAATGACTAAGAAAAGAAGTAAATGACAATGTAGAAAATATTTTTGGTACATAAAAAGCTTCCTTTTAGATTAAGCCTATTCATAAGTAATATGACACACAATTCTGAGACGATATTAGGGAGTCTCTGTACATTTAGATTTTCAGATTAGCTGTTGAGCTGCACAAATGTGACCTGAATTACGACTCTCCTGGGGTTTCTACTTACAAATCCTTCTTCTACTACAAGTAAATTATGAAATACATTTAAAGTAATGAGGTAATGAAAAAAGAATGTTTTTTTTTTTTTAAACCTAACGGACACAGCTACTTTGAATAGTGTTATGTTTTTGGTTTTGTTTTTTTGCTGTGGAATAAAATAACCAAACAACTCTTCAGGTCTCTTTCATGTATAAATTCATCCATTTACTTCAGCAGCATCTCAGTGAATCTAAATTTGACCAATAAAACTTACCTGGAGTGTCACTCTTTTGTGGTCAGAAAGATTCAGGAATGATGAGTGAGGAATCTGGATGTGATTCAGTACTTAACCCTCTGTCTTCACAGCAAGGCAGGATCCTGGGTCATAGGAAAGAAAAGGGAATCAAATTTTGTTTTGAAGAGTGTGATTTCATGTATGTACAAAGGTATTACTTCCCTCTCTGGCAGTGAAACTACTTATTATAGTTACCAAAAGAACAGCAACAAATTTCATAGAAGTGCTCACATAATGGTATATTAAGGAATTTCAAAGAAATTCTGATCAAGAAGGTACTCAGGCTATGAATACCTACAGAATTGTCAGGTACCAGCACAGTGTTGTAAAGAGCACTACAAGAGGGTTTCCGCTGGCACAAGTGTTGCAGTTACTCACCCAACAAATCTTTTGCTCAGTAATTCATCTCAACAACAACAACAAAACCTAAATAATTTTACCACTGGTAATGTTCTTTCCCTGGTCTCTGTTCTAAACCAGCCAACACAAATCTTTGTTTTGTTCTCTTTTTCTGATTTTTGGGGTTTGGTTATTTTTAAGGGAAGAAGTTGGTATCCAAACGATTAGAAACTTTTCCATCAAGAATGTGGAGGCAATAGGTTAAATGAGGGTGATCAATCATGGTGATAAAAAGCTGCCCCTACCAATATATGTGCTGACTTTCTGAGCAAGATATTCAGAAAACAGGATCTTAGCCTTAGTATTTTTACTCCTCCATGAACTTCCCAGGAAAGCAATTCTACTAACATTAAGGACACTCCCTCGGTTAACAGCCTGTTATAGTGATGGGTGTTGATTTAAAACCAAAGAGGCAAAAATAACTGGTTTAATTTTCAGATGTGTGAAATGTACAGATCACTAGTTGAGAAAGCATGTAATTTCTTTTAATGCTTATTTGTTAAAAATAATACATATTTTTGACCTAGCTTATATATCTATGTTGATTATTCTTAGCTCTGGAGAAAAAGCTGCAATATAAATAATGTGGCATAGCTATTTACTCAGCAGTCTGTCCAAACAGACTGACCTGATTAAGGTGAAACTTTTTCATTGCAGCAGTTTCATATTTGTGCATTAGGAGATTTGTAGTGAAAGGCATGTCCTTTTTGCAGGTTTCAGGTTTATTTCAATAAAAACAAAGCCCATCTCAAAACCCAAATATTCAACCACAAAATCATATTATTTTTAATTCCAAAAAGGTTCCATAATACTTTCTGAGTATTACAATTTAGATGCTTCTTACTCCTGTTCTACTTCGGGGCCTGTTTTCCTGTCTGGACCTAATCTTCCGTGACCTGCTGCTATCTCTGCTTTATGGCTATGGACATAATCTATTCTCTGATGAATTGAGGGAAATACAGTGTAATAACGTAGCTACACGAGGGAATGAGAATATGAGTCACTCAAAATTTAATATCTGTGAGGGCCAAAAGCTTGTATTTAAAGCTCCCCTGGAAAATTGAATTCTCTGAAAAGAGAAAAAAAAACCCCACAAATATTTTTAATTATCTCTAGACACCTAGTTCTCATTTACTATTGAATAGGTATGGTAACTTCAGTAACATTAGTTCACAGGAAATGAGCTTAGAATTTGAGCTGTGCAGAAACCTCATGATGTGCGTGAAATGAAAGGCTCAATCTGAATTTATATACAAACTGATAGGCGGAAGAGGGGTAATGGTGAGTTAAAAGCATGTTGGGCTATGGGTATTTTTCAGTCATACTCTACTTGTACAGAGAATGTTTTTGCTGATGGCTCTGTTAATCCTTTCAGTTTTTAGCATTTGAGACAAAAACCACAAGTGGTATGCATTTGGCATGGCCCACATAACTGAAGTTCATCTGTGAACTACAGTGTCAGCTTGACATCTATTACTGTCTGAGGCTCTGGGATAGGTATCTTTAAGCATCGAATAACAAGCAGAAGTTGTATTTCAAAGCCTTGAAACTAGCTGCCAGTCTGAAAGCTTTCCAATTTGGATAGAACATTCTCAGCTTGGATTGCTTAACCAATGCTCTGTTTTCACTTCATCTGCAAAAAATAATACAAAAATAAAGCTTCTCTATTAGCAAATTGTTTGTCATTTCCAAGCTGGCTACAGAGGTCTGTGCAATCATCTCTACTTAGTCACTAAATCTTTTATGCCTCCTCCTCTTTGGAGAGTCATTAAACTTAGAAGCATTAGCCTCTATAGGGCTGATCAGGATGGCTTGTTTTAAAACAGATCAAAACTGTTGGCCAGCACCTTGTTGAAAACTTCCACATTATGGATCTTTCTGATTGACTGAGCATAAATTAGTGCCAATTCTGTTGTTATTTTTAACACAAGTTGCAAAGATCTTCATAATTGAGCCTTTAGGCTGGGGTTGGCACAGGTATTTAGTGCATGTGAGCTCTTCCAATTTTTCTTTTTATTAACCCAAAATCTTTTATATAGTCTGTCTATTAATTAGAAAGCTGAGTAACTGTTATTCAGTGCTCCTACAAGACTGTTGAGAAACTGGGTTTCAGAAAGGCTGTTTGCCCATTTCTTCATTAGTTTTAGCTCAAGTCAACAGTGTCACTGCTTCTGAAGCTTGGATTTGTACAGGGTACACCACAACTCTGTAGTTAACCTATATTTCTGCAATAAACTGTTCACTACAAGTCAGCTCTGCAGACCAGCAATTCAGACGAAACGTGTTTGCCAGAGGTTCCTGTCAACACATACAGAGACGACAAGTGTGCATAGATTTGAAGGGGGCATGGAGCACATGCAGTTTTCAGCTGACGTGGCCTCTGACAAATTGCAAGTGTGGACAACCTTTTGAAAACCTCTGTGCTAGAATTCACTTGAGCTTGTTCCTTTGGTGAGTACAAGGGGAGTGGAAGAGAGGAGAGCAACTATCCTCTTTTCCTCCCTTGTATTTCAGGGGGATTAGCTCCTATCAGGAAGACAGGAGGAACAGTCCTTGCCCACAGGAAGAGCTTTGCATGCACCATGCGAGGATGTGAGCTATGTCTTTCCTCTCGTCCCCTCAATTGTCTCACAGACTCTCCTATAACTAGGTTTTCAGAGCTCATCAGCAAAGGTGCAGGTCCACATTTTGCCAGAATATGGCTTGACATTTTGTTAGCGCCAGAGGGAATTGGACTCTAGTATCCAAAGGCAGATTTTAGGTCTTTTTTTTTTGAAGGCTACGTTCCAAATTAAATCATTTTGCTGTCTGATTAGTTCATAGGGACGAATTACGTCTCTGTTTCCTGTCTTGTATACTGTAAGTACAAATTGAGCATATTATATTTATTATACTTTGAACTTTAAGTATTTCCTGCAGTTTCAAGGAAAACTTCATTTAAAAAAGCACTAAGCTACTGACCATGATGTAGAAATGGTTTAGCAATTATTTTTAGTAATAGAGAAAGTCCAGAGAAAAAAAATTCATGGCCTACTGGGACAATTTATAAGGAAGAAAAAATAGGATGAAAATCATCAGATAAATGACATCATATAATTCATCCTGGCCTGATTTGTGAGTTTCAGATTTTGAACATTTCTTAATTTGATTTGCAGGTGATGATCTGTTCTCAGAATAAATAAATCTTAGAAAGTGCTGAGACTGCTCAGCCATTTGCTGTGGTATCACTCTCACATGAGGAACCTGTATTATCATCTTTCTTCAAGTATCTTCTCTCCTGTGGTAAGTTTTTCAGACATAAAATCTTCCTTCTTCTCTTTTTAAGGAGAGGGAGCGAGGCGAATTCTGGTCCTTGATTTTGTTGGTAGAACTGGAAGCCACGGTCAGTAAACCTAGTTGTGCTCATGTTGAACACATGTAAGGCTGTGGAGTACAGCAAATACCACAGAACTAGATTACAGGTGTCACCAAGTGTAGTTTGTATTTCCTTTGTCCCCATTTAGTGAATCATCACATTTGCACAGTGTGTAAGGTTTCTCTACTTGTCTTATTATTTGAAATTATCTTTTTTTAAATACTGGCATCCGTATTTGCGACTTATGACTTTCAAAGTGATGTCAGTCCCTCTAAATAATTAAAAAAGAGCCTGTCATCCAGTATTAAAAATAAACAAACAAAAATCCATGAATAATTCTGACAACTAGCCTTTGGAATGGGGACCTAATTAGTTCTTACTGAGCTTGGTCCAAAGATCATCAAAGTAATTTGGAGTCTTTCCATTAGCGTTAATTGACTTCAGAGCCAAGTTCTTTCCTAGACACACTGGCTTAGCCACACAATCACCCTGCTACCCATCAGCAATATTACCCACAGACAGGGTGTGTTAGGTGTCCTATTTGACATTGTTTCTGGTAAAGATGATGCCTAAGTTGATGATGCCCCTATAGAGGACGTGATAAAACTTTGTGACCTGAGTACCTGTTTATTTGGCAGTCACCAAAGCCCGCAGCTTTCACTCATTCCAGGTTCACTGTGGAGCTTTCATCAGAAGTGTCAACATTAACAAGATTTTAAACTGCAGGCGAATATAGAACATCGTTTGATCCTGGCAAAGAACTGTTTGCCTCAGCACTTGTGGGATAATGTAGAGTAAGCAGCAAATCATTGACGAATCTGTAATGCTACTCCAGTCCCAGGAGTGCTCAGGCAAAATTGCTGCAAAGAAGAAGGAAAGACACCAAAAGTGATTAAATGTGGCGGTAGATTCAGACCTTGGGAGACCTCTAGGGAGACTCTTCTTTTTAAGAAAAGAAAAACAGAAAGGAGAAAAGGAAAAGGAGTACAGAATTATGTGCTTAACCCTTTCATTCTGGCTTAATAAAAACCAAAAGGAAAGCACAGATGCTGAATGTGTGCTGAACTTCATTTGGCCTGGAATCATCTTTGCAGTTGACTTCTGGCCATTATCCACAAGTTTCTAGTCAAACTTTTGCATGTGCTATGAGGCCATTAATTCTCATCACTGTTATTTGCTTTTGCTGTCTGTGGAGATAAATAATAAACATAGGATAAAATCTGTACAACACTAACAGGTCAAATCATTTAATCTTTCTTTGTGTTTTTAAAACGTGGCAAATTCACTAACAATATTCCGCAATACTTGAATGCTGATGAGAGAATATCAGTGGAATTGCACTGTCAAAATGGTCACATTTGTCAATGCAGACAGTTGGTCCTCAGACTAGCATTTCAGTGGGTGCTTACTTGCTCTCCATCACTGTTTTGTCTTGTATCTGGCTGACATAGTTCAAGTATAGGTCCAGTAGGGTCAGTGGAGGTTCTTCTGTAGTCATGGCTGAGACCTGTGCTTCAGACCTTGGCATGGAAGATTCCTGCTCAGTTTCCATCCCTGTTGTGTATTTGCTCTGGGAAAATAGGTGAGTTGCACTTGGGCCAGTCATACTAGGGTTTACAGAGCTTCCTTCTTTCTTATACCCTGGCTTCTTGGATAGTCTGCTTCATGACAGGGCTTTGTTTCCTAGCATGTTTCTGTACCTAGGGAGTAGGGCTCCAATTACATTTGGTGCCCCAGGTTACTTAGCAAACAAATTTAATTTAGTCAGTTTCAAATAATGACATCAAGGTAAAAAAACGCCCTATCACATTAATTATCCTCAGTGTATTCCACTCCCTTTGCAAATTTATTTTGGAGACTAAGAAAGGTTATACTGCAGTATTAAATACAGTCATCTTTTTGAATGAAAGTAGTTGTTCTGGCTGATACTCATATGAAGTTTAGATTAGAGCATACATTCCACCTATTGATACCAAAAATACCAAGTTAATATACCAAAAATAAACACTCATTTAAAGAAAACACAGTTTTTAAGTGATTATTCTGAAAATTTCAATGGCATTTTGCAGTCATTTGAGTTGCATGATTCGTGTTTGAAATTTTGTTTCTTACTTTCTCTTAAATATACTTCTCTATTGTTTAAAATGAAGATGCCTTTTATTTTGCACCGGCTGTTGGTTCTGAAGGCAAATGGGGATGATTGTTAGTCTTTCATTGTTTGCAGCAGTGGGGATATCACTTCAGACTATATTGGGCTTAGATGATGTAAGGATTTTTAGTTTCATGCTAGTGGGCATGCTTCCAGGCCAATGGACATCCAAAAGAATTTTAGTCTCTAAGGTACAATCAGAAGAGTGTTGGCATCCTGGATGGGCAAAGCAGCCCCTAAATGGGCAATGTAGGTCTTCATGTTCCATGACAAAAGGTCCCGAGGAGGCTTTTCAAATCTGTCATAAAGCCCATGCTCTAGGGATTAGGCAGGTCTTAAGAAGAGAATCTACAAAAAGGAATCATTATCTCTCAGACGTAACCAAGATGGAAGTCAGTGTCTTACTGTCAGAGAAACATATATGGAACACCATGATTAGTTGGGAGTGTTTGTACTTGTTTCCTGAGAAATATGTAGAGCCTCTTGATAATGCTAGATGATAGCAATCTGCCCTGTGGGCAGATGTGCACATAATAGATGGTGCCTAAGGCACATTTGCCTACATTTGGTGAATTTTCCTTTTGTGTATGTTACTATATGGTTTAGTTCTGTTATGTTAACTGTCGAGAACAGTATCTCCTTGATGTCAGAAATCAATACCTTATTTATAAGTATCCGGATTTAATAATGCAACAACAGTAATGATTTTTTTTTCTAAGTGTATGGTAAATATAGTGCGTTGTTATTTTCCTGTGGTTGAAGATACTTTAAAATTGGTGGACTGGTCATACAGATTTTGAAATAATCTTTTTTTGCTGTTGTTCCAGATGATGTAAATTCATGGAAAATGGTTGCAGAATCTGCCTAGGCAATGCTCTTGCTTGTTTGAGAGTCTATGCACTATGTTTTAGAGTCTTGCTCTATAGTCTCAGCTGAGATTAGACGAGGTCATTTTCTTTGAAGTTTTGTTGTTAAGGTTTCAGATCAATACAGGACTTATGTTTGCATGTATTCAAGTACACAAGTAGTCTTTCTGAAATCACTGAATAAAGATCTGACTGCGTTGATGTCAATGTCAAAACTCCCACTCGTGTCAGTGAGGCTAATTGTGTTGTTCAATGGAATAGTTCTGGGGCAGGGAAAAGGAGGGTTATTTTATTTTTTACCAGTGAATGAAGGGTAGTCAATATTTTAAGATTTTATGACAACATGGTGCAGATATCCATGGAGAACTGTCAGAAATAATTATTTCAGTTTTGTAAAACCTTCTGGTTTAGTAATGCCATTTCTTTATCTTGTCCTGACTTCTACATTATATATTGTTAAATGTATTGCTATGGTGACATGAAATGTAATCTAAAGTGGTTTAGGTAGCATTTAGGTACAATTGATGTAAAGCTTACTACGTCAAACTAAAATCATTCAATCATATGCAAATAAATTGTTTTGTTATTATCAAAATGCTCTTGTTTTAGATTCATGAATCTCTTCAAGACATTTTTTAGTGGGAAATCCTGAAGTAGTAGCATTCTTTCTGATTTAGAGCATAATCAGATTCTGGAGGGTCGTGATTTCCTGCAGAACAGAAATTTCCATTTTGACCATCTCTCGATGCACAAGTACTTAATTCACTGTGACTGTTTGCCAAGTCACTGACAAGCTGGATACTAAAGTGCTGTGCAAATTTGGAGCTTAGCAGGTTAATGTTATTCCTGATCAAAATGACATGAACATATGATCATACTGCTGATCAAATACATTGTGATGCCTTGATTTTTCAATGATAATGTCAGAAGATAATGACTTGTTATGATTGCTCTTAGTCAGACATTCCTCCCCATTTCTGGTTGACAAGATTTTTTTAATAGACTCAAGCTTTTATAGAAGATGTCATGTTTCTTTTACCTTCCATCTGCTCTCGGAGAGCAACTTCGTGACCTATAGTCAGAAATAAGTTGTGGTCACAGATAAGTTGTAGTTTTACTATTAAAACTTTTGCAATAGATAGATGTGCAATATATTCTCTTATACACCCTTTTTTCACTTCTGCTTATTTCTTAATTTCTTGGTAGTCTTCACGTCTTGGCAGAGCACAATATACTAATGATAACTCTTTATCCACCTACCTGGTAACTTTATCTACAGAAGCACAGTGTTGTTTTTATTTTGGTGTAATGATGATTGGCTGCGCTTGACTCAGTCTTTACGTTATTTTATACAAATATAGTGCCCTCAGTTTATGTGGCACACACTCCAATTTATGCATGTGGCTGCAAAAAAGGACTTCTGGACATTTCATCATGTATTGAAGGTGCTGAACTCTTGGGTAATACAAATGCCTGGCTGGTAGTACAATCCTTAAAATGTTTCTGCTTGTTTCCTAAACAGCTGCGTTTTCAGAAGTTTTGTTCACAGTCGTGGAGTCCTTTGTTCAAACAGGGCTGACTGTGGTTTAATAACTGTCTCCAGCTGTTTGAAGGGAACCTTTCACATACAGGCTGGAGGACATAAACCTTCCTACACTGTTGTAATGGCTCTTGGAAATCTGTTAAGCCCAGGAGGACAAGGGAGGCAGGATGTAAAAAGTAATATTAACATATCAAAAGCGGAAGCAAACATGGTGAGAGTTTTGCATTAAATGAAATTTTATATACTCACAGGAAGCGTCATCTAGTGCTTAAAGTATAGAATTGGGAGCTGAGTGATGCTGCTTCTATTCTTGGCCATGCTGCTACAGGTTTTGTTCCAAATAGAGAAGAGCAGAGGTCAGAAATGTACCTGTATAAAAAAGCTTTCCATTTTTAATAATAGCATGAGATAAGGCCATATCCCAGAGCATTAAAGAGAATCAGAACTTTGATTGTAGATAAGATTTTTATGAAAACCAGCTCAGAATTTAAAAAAAGGGACAAATCAGATTTAAATGAAAATGGGTATGCGAGGAAAGTCATATTCAATCTGAAATCATGTGAAGAGAGGTATGTACATACTGTCTGGGGTCAGCAAATGTAGAAAGCACCAAGGGTAGTAATGGCACAATAATTAGTTAAGGGGTCATAAAATGTGGTTATCTCATACACCCATGAAATTTTAATAGCTGCCTAGCAAAGGATATTAAAAGCCTCCTTTCGTAAAAATGTAAAATTACATAGATAGAGAAATTTGTACAAAATTCATGATAGAATTCATGGTCTCCGCAGGGTTTGTGCCTGCAGTTGAATGGGAATGGATTCAGACAAGTTCAAGTCCAACTGTGCTCAGCTGCACAGGTAATGCCCACATGTGAAACTGCCATATGATAAAAACAGAAGCTGAACTGAGAGAGTTTGGAAAGTTTGACCCCAGGTATAGAGTAATAGAATTATAGAATGGTTAGGGTTGGAAAGGACCTATGCAGAGCTTTGTCCTCATTTTCTGTCTCCTAGCCTTCATGCGATCATGAGGTTCTCTGTGTATCTATAGTATCTAGAATTTTATTGAGCAGTTTAGATATTAATTTATAAAGCCCAAATTAATATACCCAAGATTTCTCTTCTGCAAACAGCCTGCTGCTTTGTGTTCTAGATTTGGAAGCTGGTGGTGCTTGGGCATGCTGGAAGTGTGAAGTTCCATATTTTCAAGATAAGAATATATAACGGTCTTTGCAATCATGTATGTGCAGAACCACTTTGCTCTGAATATCAGGTGTAGTCTGCCTAATGTTAAGATGTTCCTGATGCGCCTGAAGTCTTCTCTACATGCCCAGTATTTCCAGCTTTGACACTGCTGTGCTGTTCAGCGTGTGTCTTGCACTGCAAACCTGTTAGGATTTCAAGCTTAGAAATGAATGGCTCACCTGCAGGATCCAGTGTTGTAGACATTCTTCAAGCATGGTATTGACACCCTCAGTCTGATCTAGTAGCATTCATCAAGTAGTTGGGAGATCCCACTTCCAATACCACATCTGCCGGAGTAGGTATGAATTTGCATTTTCTGCCTCACAAGGGAAGCAGCTTAAACACCAAGCTATAGAGTAAGCTTTGAGAAGGGGTAGTGGGACATGGAATCATGATTGTCCTTCCCTCAGTTGAAGCTCTTCCAATTTTTAATAAGTGAATAAATGTTCATTGTTTTGGACGGCCAGAAAGACAATGAATGCACTGTACCAAGGACCAAGGGACAGAGGAGAAGGGGCCAAACACCTTCAGGTATTTCAAAGACTTGAAGCTGGAGTTTGAGATCCCAAGTGAGAGCTCCAAGTAGGTTGGAAAGGATCTTGTCTCTGTTTTGTGAGAAAGAGATGGCTTAAGTGGCCATCTTCAGAAGAGTGTTCACTGTGAACTGCAGGAGAAGTGCCAGCTGCAGCTTAAGATAGCAGCTATGTTGCGAAGGAGGGAGGAAAGACACTGGCACCTCCATCTTCAGCAGTGCCACTTGGCTAGCCTCAGGAGGTTGGCCTACCATATGTCCCATGCTGAAGCACCTAACTGTCCCCATGCACTATCTAGCAGCGCATCAGTAAGTAAGGATATGAATTGTAAAGTGTCAGAGCATCAAGGAATATTTGTCTTTCTGAGAATGTAGTCCGTTATACATCAGGAATCCTAGTGATATCTGAGCCCAGGACATCTCTTTAAAATCTCCAAATGAAAAATGAAGTGGCAGTAGTTTTTCTATTCCAAATGGATTAAAAATCTAAGAGAGGCAAGGTTTTAGAGGAAAGGTTATCTTTCCTTAGATCATCTGCTATACTTGGAAGAAGCAGGCCAGTTTTCAGGCATAAATCTCTTCATTGTAATCTTTGTCACTGCTCATTACCACAGGATTTTGCAAAGTCAACCTCTTAGTTTGTCTCTGTCTCTGTATCTCTTCCTGGTCTTATTGCAGGAAGTTATTTTTTCCTTTCTCTTGCTGATTTTGTGATTATTCCAGTTAGTCATCTTGCCTGAAGTATAATTTTCGGAAGCTGGACTGCATTACCTTTTACAGCTCCAGGGACTTCTTTGCAGCAGCAAAATACCCATCTGCCGTGTTCCATCTGCTTTCCACTTCTGTCGCTGCCACCTGAATGCAGAGAGCCAGAGAAGGGGGCACAGCATTTTATATTTAGCATGCCACGCAAGCAGGAAATGTATTTAACGATTAAATATTTAATAGTTAATTAATAAATTTTTAAAAATGGAGCTCCAAAAAGAACAGCTGGTGATTAATTTGTTGAAATTAAGTTACCCCAGTGCACTTGGGCTCATGGTTAAAAAAGCCCTAGGTCTTTGAGGGTTAAAAAGAAGAAAAAGCCGGGGACAGAGAGGAAAGATAATGCCATGATTTTTTTTCTGTATTTCCAAATGACTGTCAGCTTTTAGTGGAAAGTCAGCCTGCAGTGCCAATCTTGCCCTTCTTTGACTTCAGAGATTCTAGTCTGGCATTCACTAGTTTCTGCAAATGCTCTGCAGAGGTGACTGGACCTGCTTGTTTTCTGGTTTCTCTTTAAAATCTTCATCAGGCTTTCAGAATTTATACATGGATATGCATTAATGGGAAAGCAGAGGCTGGGTGAAAAAATAAAACAGGTTTTCAATGAAGTTTGGATGTAGCATTTATTCCCAGTAAACTAAACACGCTGGTGTGCTCTATTTAAAGATGTCCCCAGGACCCAGGTCAGTTTTGCATCTGTCCAAATTCAAGGGGTTCTGAGAGAAGTTTTTTCTCAAGTCGAGTTCTCAGGCTGGGGTTCAGCTGCTCAAGTGCTAATGTTCCTGTGTATTTTTACCTTGTAGGCAGCTTTCCTAAAGTTTTGGCTGATTTATTTTCAGCTTCACATGACAAACAAGTCTCCCAGTCCCAAAGGGTTCATGAATACACTGGTTATATCCATATGAGGCTAAACTGTGACAACCTAACACCTGTACTTTACACTGTGAGTTCAGTGAATTATTTATGGAGCAAAGCATTATTCATAGATATGAATAACGGTTATGACAGACTGGCCTTTTGTCTTCCCATTTTCTTCCTGGTCCTCCTAATAAATATAAGAAATATAAGGAGGACTTAGGAAACTTGACTGAATGGGAGGAGTCAAAATTAAGAACTGTGATACAACCTGAAAATTGCCACTGTGAATAACAGAGCATAAAAAGTCAATTACTTGCAAGGCATTGGGAGCTTGGGAAGAAAGTATCATAACAATATCATGTAATGGCTCCATTTTAACACTATAGGTGCTTTGCAGAGCCACATTAATGAGCTCCTCTAAAACTTTGGGGAAGGTTAAACTAGTCTAAAGTCACTTGCTGCCTTGGTCTAATTTAAGCATACATTAATGTCTTTACAGTCCCTTGATGTTGAGTAGTGGAAGGAAACCTGCTATAATCCACTAAATATGTTGTCATGTTGTGTTAACAAAGCTATCAGAATTAATAAAATACTCTAAATACATCACAAAATGAGTATAAATTGCAAAATAAAATACAGTAAAGCAAAATAATAGCAAATACAAATAAGTGAATGATAAAGTGGAATATTACATTTAAAAGATACTGAAACATGAACATTTTACATTGGTTTGTTTTTTAGAAATTGCAAAAATGATTATTTGGGATTTGATGCAAAATTTATTGGCCAAGAATTGTTTCTGGAATAAGGCATCGCAGTTTGTTCTAACATCAGTAAATTCTTTACAAAGAAGCATAAGTGTACAAAATTTCTTGGTATTGCAGAGTGCTCTGAGTGCAGATGGTATTACCAGTGGAGCCCTCTCCACTCATTCTTCCATCTCCACTCCTTTCAGAATTATAGATATGCTTCTGTATGTCACCGGGACATATTAAAATGTAGCACATTTTTTAAAAGCTATTCAATTCCTTCTCTTTTATGCAGGTGCATGAAAAATGCTTTTGTTGGCTCAGCATTGATAAAGTAATAGCAATTTCTGCCACCTTAAGTATTCAATTTCATTATTTATTTGGAGAAATTTCATGGAATAGGGCAGGGGGAGTGGAACTGAGGGAAATTTATTGCAACTTAGAGTTTAACAAATTTGGTAATCAGCATGAAATAAGCAAGAGAAAATAGAACTTTCCTGTATTTAGTTACTGGCAAGGTTTTGGGTTTTTTTCATACGAACGTCGTTTCTTTCCACTCTAGCAGATATTTTTAATGTATGAGCCATACCTGTCTGAGATTGTGACCACCGCTCCTAAGATGTCTGTAGAACTTTGCTAAGAAAATAAAGTCTATTAAGTAAATTTTAAGGAGTTGCAAGCAAAAAAAAAGTTGAAAACTAATGCTATATGATAGTATCAGTAAGTATCAGTAAGAGCTTAATCATAATTAAGCTCTTAAGATCTTATTCCAAAAACCTGGAATTCAATAGGAAAACTGTTACTGACTTCCCAGGACTTAGGATCAGAATCTCAATTTATTGGAGTTTTGCTTGTCTTTAGTGTCTAAAATGTGTGTAAGAAGATGCTCAAATGGCAGTCATTAGAATTTCCTAACTTGGTCATACAGCAGACAAGGGTAGGTTGCTAGAGATTTGCACTACTCTTGTATTGAAGCTTTTCTATTAACTGGCTGTTTGACCTTTGCACACTGACTTGCCCCTTCAGCCCACGGTTAATTTATTGTGAAGAGCCAGAAAATATGAAGAAACCATTTTTTCCATTTCAGAATCCAGCAGCTGTGAAATTTAAAATAAAGTGTCTTTGGGGGTTCTTGGACAGGGAAGGAGACAGAATGCTTGAAGGCAGCAAAGCAGAGGTTTCTGTGCCTACAGACTGATCCACAGCGGTTGGTAGCCAAAAAGAGGAAAAAAAATAGCATGGGGAGATACCTAGACAAAAAGATATTTCCTCATAATAATATATTCTTCCCGGTATAGTGGAGTATAGAAGAAGTCCACTGAAGATGATGCTGTTATTGAAGAAAAGAGCTGAGTTTGGTCCATGAGAAGCAGCGCTCTTTCCTCTTTTTCCTTGTGGAAACTGCCATTCACAGGAAGAAGTAGGGAAGAAAGGAGAATGAAGGAAAAAGGAAGTTATAGGAGTGGGAGGCTGCCATGGTAATGACCAACCTTCCACTGCTTTTAGTCCTTTATTACATTGTGTGTTCTGGGTTTAATTATGGTGCTGGAGCGTAGTGCTAATAGAGCTGCACAGGTTTGTCTTCTCCCTCTCTCTGAGGCAGAGCTAATTAAAATAGACATTAATTAATATGCGCTTTGAGGTCCCTGAACTTTAGGTGATTAAAATATTATAAATAATATATTACGACTTATAGCATGTGAATCACTATGAAAGAGCTTGGTGTCACTGACTGTAAAATGTGACTAACCTTTAATGCCCTGCATAGCAGGGAACAGAGCAGTTTGAAGTGACCACCTACATCTCCATGTCCCTGGAAGAGGTCAGTTTAACTGTCAGTCCCTGGGCTCCCTTCTCAAGCCAGCCATGGGGTACATTAATGGCAGAAAATTTCCGTCTTTGATCTCACTACCTTTTTCTGAAGCAAAGACTTTGGCTTTTAGTCAGGTGCTTAACAGGCTATTGCTGGTTTTATATCTGCTCTAAGGAAGTTGCAGGTTTTGAGTTAGGCATTTTTTTATAGCTTTATTGTTTTAGTTCTCCAGTTATCCCTCAGCATCTTTGTCCTCTTGTGGATGACACATAGGAGATATTTAATTAAATATTGAAAACATTTGTCCCAGCTTCACAATGGCTCTTAAAAGTTTTCTCTTTGCATCCGTTGCTGACTCTTTATGATGATTATGATCAAGCATGTGTGCTCTGTCAGCAGACAAGACCTCTTGCTCTAGAATACTTATTTAGACTATAAATTCAGTGAGCAGTAAATGTAGCAATGAATATGAATAAACTCTGTTAAGAC
Source organism: Ara ararauna (assembly GCA_028858755.1). NCBI lineage: Eukaryota > Metazoa > Chordata > Aves > Psittaciformes > Psittacidae > Ara > Ara ararauna. The sequence goes on along the minus strand of CM054377.1, from coordinate 70,202,729 downwards.
TTTGTATATGTAAGAGTCAAGACTACCTTAGTGCTAAATAGGGATGTCCTGGTCAAATGGGACAGCTTTAAAATGATTAGCACAGTGGTGCCACCTTTACAGCCACCTTAGGGATGACAATGCCTTCTCCTTCACACCCCTGCTTAGAAGAAGAGGTTCACCTCCCTGTTAGGAGTGATGTCCTTTAGATCTCCCTCAAATAAGTTAGTAAGTTAGACACTCCTCTCAGTTTCAGGAAAAGGGTTAGAGATCTGCTTTTCAAAATGACCTCTCTGGTGCAGCTTTCCGCCCCCTCCATATGTAAGTTAGAAAAGGACTCAGATCAAATACCCTGGCTACTGAGAATTTTGAATCCATACCCAGATTTCTAAGCTACTGTTTGGTGCCGATTTCTTCTTGTAATCACCATGGCAGCAACACTTAACTCATTCTGTTAAAAAAAGAAGCATTTTAGGTGCTTTGTCTATGAAGCACCATGCCAAAAAAAAGGAAGGGGGAAAGGGGGAAGATAATTTTTGTAATTTATTATATGACAACACAAAATTGGAAGGCTGAATCAGTGGGAAGTAAAAGCTTTCAAAAATAAAGCACCAGGTGGTAAGTTAAAATTGCCGGTTGTCACATCTATCCTACAGCTTTTATCCATAACTGCTCTGTTCCTTATGTAAAAGCCTGGCTTTATTAGCACCCAGTGGAGGCCTTCATATAAGCCCTGTGGCTTATAAGCCCTGTTCATATAAGCCCTGTGGCTCCCAGGTTAATGACTGGTATTAATTACTATCAACAAAAAATTTCTAAGGCCACATACCAGTTGCTATGTTTTATCTCTGGTGCATGTAAAAATCCAGTCTCTAACTTGATTTAATGTCACTGGCTTCAGCACCGAGTGTTACTCTAAGAAAAGGCCATTTACAGGTGCCATGAATAGCTGTATTTGTATTTGACTGTTAAAGGGTCGGAGTTCATTGCAGCAAAATCGGCCTTCACACAGGTTTCAAGGGGAAAAAGGGAGCTGCTGTTTTGGTCTAGCCTCCTCTGTGAATGCAGTCATTCCAGATCTTGCAAAAATGAAGGAACAGGATGATTGATCACTTACGTAAAGGATAAGGAATAAAAGTACAACTTTCCAGACTTCTTCCTGGCCTAGCATTATCTGTCTTGCCTTGTATTTGGAATTCTGCCTGACACTATATTGCTCTTCTAAGCCCATCTTCAGTGCTATGTTCAAAGAACCACCCATTCTGGAAAGATCTGAAGCAGCCATAGGTACCATCTTCCTGCAAGTAACCCAACAGGTTGTTCCAGCCTATAGGCCATCTTCCATGATTGCTAATGTTTGCAAAGAGACACTCCCATGCTTTCTCCTCTGATATCCCTCGTGTGGGGAGGCTACTCTCTGCGAATACTCATCAACACCTACTACTTCATCATCACACTACAAAAACTATTTTTCTCTGTAATTCCATTTACAAGTTACCAGCAGGGCACATGACAACACTGACAGTCAGTGGGCTGACACCGTAACTTCCCACTGGCTAGGGGTGTCTCATTCTGTTCTTGCCGTGACAGACAGATGACTTGTGAAACTCTTTGCCAAAGGATAGGTAGATACTAAAGATTTACAAGGCATGACTGAAGCTCGCGAGTATTGCAAAATACATAAAGTGTGAGAAGCTAAAACCCACTATTGGTTTTAGGTATTTTGTCCAGTGCAGTACTACCAGTAGAAATTTAATAGAATAATTTTCTGCCTTTGAAAGACCACATTCCATATTGATCTTTCTCTTTTAAATGCTGTTATTATGGATTTTGATGCCTCCCTGCTTATAACAAGACGCATGTTGTAAAGCATGTTTCTATATATGTTTTGTAAATGAGCATAATTTTGAGTGATGGAGATTGCTTTTCTTTCTCACTCGGGTTTGAGCTACAAAAACAATATTTACGGGAGGAAGAATTTTTTGTACTTTTGAACCCCAGAGAAGGCTTTTATTTAGTAGTTAATTTCCCCTTTACCTGCATTCTTTTATGTGGGACTACAAAGGTGATCTGTCTGAATACTAGAACACCTGCAGGGGCTAATTTTACCTTTCTGTGGCCTCTTAAGGAGAAAAAAAAGTCCTAATTTACTGAATACTAGTATTCCCTTTACTGTAGGGTTTTTTTGTTGCTTATAAAATATATTATTTTACTAATTTCCCAGTCTGCCATCTTCTCCCACTTCTGTAAGCGGTATTTCCCAAGCTGGAGATGAAGGCTTCCTTGTGTGGACTGACGGATGGCGGCAGTGACACTGTTTCTACACACAAATCCTCAAAGATAATTTAAGCACATATTCTTCTGTTGAAGTTGACAAGAGGCTGGTGCCTGGTGGAGTTTAGCCCTGCTGCACTGGACTGCTGGCAAAAACTGCAGCAGTATAGCTCACCCCCAGCTCCATCCCAACGGTCAGCTTTCAGCATCACATTCCATTGCTGTATTATCATACACACCCACAACCTCGTGCTACTTCTCACACGCAGACACTCCAGACTACTGCAGATGTCTCCCTGAAAACTACCAGTTACTCTTGCTGTCTCTCATATATGCATAGCTATAAACCTCCAGATCTGTCCTCTCATCTGACTGACTGTAAAAAATGTGCAGAGCTCCAAGTTCATTTTGCATCCAACTAAAAACTTCTCTGCTGTCGCTTGGCATCCAGCTCAACTGCATTGGCTATCACTGGACAGTGTCTGCTCTGGAGCTCAGCCCATGCTGAGCCAAGTATTCTTAGCATGCTCTGGTCACCATTTACTGTCTTTAAATTAATTTAGAGCCAATTCACTTGAATAAAAATCAGACCACATGCTCTAATCTAGATTTACTCCGAGACACTTTACACAGATGGCACATTCATTCTCTGTAAATGTATGATCCTGATTAATTTAAGCCATTTTAATTAACTTAAATACAAAGTCCAACCAAAGTATTTTTTGTTGCAGCTGTTTTTTATTAACAACATTGCAGAAGAGCCAGTGGCATCTGTAGCTACCAAAAGCTATACTGCTGAATGATTCCCTTATGAAATGTATAGAGACTTGATTCCTTTGTTTTCTGATTCCCTTTTCCCATTTTCATTTCCATGGCTATCTTTGGGAGCCTTGTATTCTGTTTATTTCATTCCCAATATTGAACGTGATGCCCCCAAAATTGCCCAAAATTTGAAGGTTTCCACTCGAAGCACCTTTGACTCTGGGAAATGGGGAAAGCACTAAATGATATACAGGAAAACAAGTTCAGTGTCTTTGATCTATCTGCAGCACTTTGAAAAGGTTGTCTACAGAGTAGGTGCAAGGGTGATGTCTTTTGCCTTATCTTCACCTCATTGCATGTGGCTGTCTTGGGGGCAGGCAGCAGGCTGTGAAAGCCATGCACTAATGTGCTGATCTTGCTAGGGCGCATGTTCTGGAGGGCATTTCCCAGCTGTACCAGCAAATGTGCTTTCAGGCTTACCCCTCTACAGAGGATGTATTTAGTTTTGGGAATATTTGATGCTTCCCTTGCCAGACACTGTAGGCACAGCCTCTGTGACCTCAGACTAGTTACTTACTATTTTCCATGTCTCTTCTTCTTTTGCAGCTAGCTGCAAGGATAGTCATTGAAGTATATGAAGGGCTCAGATACTCTACTTCAATAGTCTGAACTTCAAAAGATGCCTCATATATTATCCCTTCCTTAAGTGGGTGCATTTGTTCTCCGAGAGGGCTGGATAACAGAAGGACATCAGTGGACAGAATGGTAACATAGTCTTTTATGTTTTTAAGAGCTGGAGTGGACACACTTGTGCTCGGTCAGAGTCAGAAGGACATTGCACAAAAATTTCATTGAATTAAAGAGTAATCAAAGACATGGAGAATACAGCAGCATGAGTCTCTGGTAGCTCGTTACATCAGGCTGTATCTGCCTACATCCTTCACTACCAAGCAAATGCAATAAAACAGGAGTTCTGTGCTGAGCAGACAGGTATCACTCATGTCCAGTGCTGTTTCCTACTGACTTTGGCCCTTCACCAACATGGTACAGTGGGACCCCTTCAAAAGCAGATCCTGTAGTCAACTGTAGTGTAGATACATTAGTAAATGGCTATGCCTGAGTGCATGACTTAGTACTAGTTACAGCCTAACATGCCTAAGCAGCAACCACTCTAGAGCTAATGTGTGCCCTGTGGGTAGGATTCCAGGTGCAATACTTGTATAGTGTAATAATTTAGTAGAATTTTGTATGTTCCATAACTTGTTATATTCCCACACAGTTCAGCATGGCTGGCACGAATAGAAAACAGAAGGACATGAGCTAATGGTGTTCGATGCTACTGCACTGAATTTGGTAGCAGATATCCACATGGGTTTGCCATAGCATTGCTGGCAAGTCGTTGTGTAAGCAAAAATTACCAGCAGGGATTTTGTTCTTAATTGTATTGATTCGTACATGGATAAACACACAGCCACAATCTGAGATGTAGCTGTATATAGGTTGGACAGGTCTAGGGTGAGGCATGTCAGGGGGGTTGGAACTAGATGATCTTAAGGTCCTTTCCAGCACAAACCATTCTATGATTCTAAGAATCTACTGTAGTGGAAAAAGAGGATGGGAACACATATGCAGCAGATTCTCTCCTTGGTGGGACATTTCCAGCTGATAGGCATTCCGCAATCTTAATCACACTTTCCAGACTGGTGAACGAAGCTGAGCTTAGAGAATGGAGTTAGCCTTTTTTTTTAATCATCTTTTTCCCTTATTTGTGCATTACTGCAAGAAAAGTATTTGCAGTCCCAAGTTTTGGAATGGATCCAGCTTTCAAAGTTCAGTCGTATAGTGGCAACTAACTACTTTAATTCAGTTCAAAGTTAGAGTAATTTAGCAAGAAGGGAATGTATCACAAAGAGCTATTCAATCCCACACATACATTAGACAGCAAATGGACTGTACATTATTATTATATCATTTCAAATTTCTGTCAGTTGTGCTGTGGGAACAATTTTTTCATATAGAGTATTTAATTCTGGAAGCAGTAGGCAGTGCTTAGTACTGGAAGGAAGTAGCAGTGGACAAAACCACCTACAGACCGGCAAATTTAGAACATCTCTAAATCCATCATCTGCTCCATTATTCACCATGTTTCAATTACATACCACAGACAACACTGACAGGGGCTTAACAGTGAATATGGAAATCAGTTCCTGGGGAGGTGAAGTTTACAGGCGTTATTTGCACTTCGGATCTGAGGGCTGGCTGGGAGGAGCTACGTGGCAATTACTGCATGGGGCTGGTAGCACCTGGGAGGCTTGTTGTTATATCTTAGCGTAGCACACCAGGCATGCTGTGTCCAGCCCTATTTTGTGGTGCCCTCTGGACACCAGCTCAAAACCTGCAGAGGATTTTTACATCTCTCAGCAGATGCCTGTTCAGTCCCAGCTTTAAAATCGTATATTTCCACTGCTGATTCTGCTCCACACTGTCTGTATAAGCGTAGGTATGCTAGTAAAACGTCCATAATAGGTGCCCAGTTCTCAAGGAAGTAGCATGCAGTGGCACATCTCCAGAGATGTCATGTGGAGATGTTTGCCTGAGGGTCTCTGTGTCAGTGAAGAGTACCACTAGATGAGACTTTCACATCAGGCCATGATTATAGTCACATGCTTTTCCTCAGTCCTATTTCATTTAATGAATTAGATTGGTTTTAGTAAGTGGCTGCCTAACTTAGCTTTGTAAGTTGCTACCCAGAAAGCAACAGAAAGACTGTGTTAAGTGCACACAAGCAGGACTAGGATGCTGTTATAAAAGCACATTTCTATGGGAGAAGGACAGCTCAAATCACAGCTGAGTAAGAAGTGAGAAAAAAAATTATGGCCTGTCATAATGACAGTGACAGTCTCCTCGTGCATCCTCATGCTGGAGGAACAGGGAGACAAAGGAGCCTGAACCATGCAAGCCACAGCATCCCCATGGGAAGGTGCGCACATGTGGCAGCAGGCACATGCTGGTGGCTTTCCAGCAAGAGGAGCATGGCCAAGCAGAACAAGCCAATGGCAGGACAACACTGCCTGAGAAGACAGGGCTTGTGGTAACAGCCTTTCTCCCAAACTCTGATCCTGGCATCAGTTTGGCAGGATCTTCTTCTGCAGTGAGTGGAAATGCTGGGCCCGCTTCCCCTCTCTTTTCCTTGATTTAAGAAGGAGACACTTTTAGTTTAGGAATTAATGCTTGGCTCAGTTTTGGTTTTGTCTGTGGACGTGGGCTTTCTCTGTGCTACCTGAGCTGCTGGATAATGAACTGCAGCCTCCTCACAGCATAAAACAGCTCTGCCTAAGGAGAGAATGCTTGCATAGGGACAGATTTGCTAAATACTGATGCTGAAGAATCACTAGCACAGACATTTTTACCTGGACCCAATGCTCCACCCTTCTGGACTCCTGAAATAGCTGTGATCTTGACTAATTAATGCATTTTATGCATGTTTGCTGTACAGCTGGAAAGCAAGTAACAGAGCTTTTAACTTTCAGACTTTCTTTGGTGGTTGATGGAGAATTTGGACAGATTTTCCAGAAACACAGTGGCCAGGGTGATTGAATGCATCAAGCACAACAACACAAAGAGATATCATGGGGATATGATGCAGGCTTTCTCAGTTCAGTGATGAGGGCTGTCAGCAGAAGCCTCAAAATAAACACTCGATTTGTTGAGACTGTGGGCTTTTTTTGGGCTTCTTTCCAGGACTGAACATATACAATGGAAATAGTCAAGCAACCCCCAAAACTTTGCAAAGTCACGATGTGTGAAGTAATGGGAAAGAATGGGAAGGCTGACTTCATGGAAGACATAATGAATGCAGGAGAGTAAAAGTCTTTCCCAGACGGGAATACATCTAAATCAGCATAAAACAAGCATTAGCTTTAGAATCTTGTCTGGTAGTGCATCAGCTCGATGGAGTGTAAACCATGACAACCTATCCATGGCAACTGCAGGCCATCTCTGTATCACGATTTGTATGTTCTAGTAGGGACAAGGCTCGGTATCTCCCAAGTTAACACTGTACTGCAACTCTAGCGTAATCGCAGTGTTCAGCAAGAGATAAAGAGCATAAAGCACTAAGGGAAGGAAGCTCCTTAAAATAAAGGCCAGATGAGACACTTACCCTAAAGCTGCAAGAGCCATTGAAATAATTGCTAGCTCCTTAACCTTTCAAGAAAAAAAATTACCTGAACTGTAAAAAATGAAGAATTAAAAAGTGAGGTGGGGGGAGAGAGAGAAAACTAGGAAGAAAAAGACTCTTTTAATTTGCAACCTGCTCTCTTCATCAGAATTACTTCAGGATAATCAGGCAGATGCGGATGTTTCTTGGAAGGTAATGCTTGAGTGGTGAAGGTAGAATGCAATGGTTGGATAAAACATGCTTGCAAATTTGACAGGTTACATTATCTTTTATTGACATCAGAACAGAACTGCCAGACTCTGGAGGCTTTATTTTTGCATCAGCCTCTTTTTTTATGGCATCTGCCATCTTAAGAAATTAAACAAACTTTTTATTGCTGAGTTTTAGCAGATTATCTCAAGCAGTCTTGACTGCTTCTTGGTAAAGACTGTGATGTGTGATGTGCTTCTGACTTTAACCTGCATTTTTTTCTCCTTTTTTTTTTTTCTGTAAAATCATTCAAAATAATTTATGAAATTCACTCTGTGTTATAATCTACCTTTCATCTGTGGAGACAATACCAAGGTGAAATAGAAAAAGATGGATTATAGTTCCTACATTAATAGACTTGCACGAAAAAACCCTTACACTTTATGAAACGAGAACGATAAGAACATGAATTAATAATGCTTTAACAGTGGTGGCACAAAATCCTTGAACAGTAATGCTCCAAAACTACTCATATTGATTTAAAATCTATATTTAAGACAGTTAGGTCTAGAAGGCCCCCTTCAGCCACATCAGAATAGATTTTCAATTTACAGGATTATTTTAAATCAGAGTCTTTAATTCAGAAAATATCATGTAAAGCCCTCCATATTTAAAAGTAAATGCCTTCCTTTTACTCTCTCAGGTTATGCTAGTTAAAGTTTAACAGTCACCATTGATGAATGCTTGTGTGTGACTATGCCAAGGAGAACTGCCAGATATGCTGCAGATGCCTTGTCTCCAGTTGCATGGTTATAAAGCTTTGGAGTCTGGAATGAGGGAAATTTCACAGTGAATACAGAATTGAAGGAGATTGGGCTCATGGAGAGCATAAGGTCACTGAAGGCCAAATTCTGCCTGAGCTGATGTGTACCTATTGAGTACAACAAGAGTTTGTGCTCATGCAGGAGCAGAGTTTGTCAAACATGTTTTACTAATAATAAACAGAGATTGATGTTCTTAAAAATAAAGTTAGGCAATCCTTTCAGTTGTATTGAAGTAGCAGCAACAAGAGACTTGATTATTGCTTTCTTGCATTCCAAAACAGTTCTTGAGGACTTTGCTGGAAGTGTGCACTGTTCATTCACAGGGAAATGATTACAGCCTGCAGCTACATTAATGTGCTAATATGTAATTAGTATAGTGTCCCCTTAAACAGTAAATTAATTCACAGTGGTTAGGTAAATTATAACCCATTCTCACATTTATTTTTCTATAAAATGACTGAATTTTTTAGTGTGCCCCAGCAAGACTGTCCTTCCAAAGAATAAGGTGAACTGGTATTGAACAGATGTGAAATTTAATTAGAAGAACAAAAGTGTATTTATCACAAACTCAAAAATTGTAACAAAGAATGGGGCTGGGAAGCAAAACTGATTCCAGCAACGGCAAGAAATGTCTCCCTTAACTAACAATCGTAATGGGCAGAGAAGGCAGTATCCAGATTCAAAGGAAAGTGCTATTTTACATTTAATGGCTAGAAGATGAGGACAAATCACCCTGGCTCGAATTCAGATTCACATTCTGTGGCTTCAGCATCCCTGTGATGTGTTTCTGGAACTGGAAAATAATTCCCTTCCCATTTTGGGTCCAGCCACACCACCAGATATTTAGGGTGAGTTTGGTGGTGGAAATCAGAATTCCTCTCAAACCTTCAGTTTAGAGTTTGATTTGATGGCTGGGTCTAGAATAGCAGCTCCTTACCTTGGGGAAGGACCCCTTGTACATGTCTGTAGTTGTAAGAGCGCATTATATCTGTTCTTGTTCCTTATGCAAACTGTAGAAGTAATGACTGTCTGGTTAATAATATTGCCTCTGATTTTTCTCACTGTGAAGATCACACTGACCAACTCAGGTGAGAGGCTAAATTTCAATGATTGTTCACTGCAGCTTGCTGTACCAGCTTCCCACTCATGTCAGGGAAGAGGGGAGTGAAATGCCACCCAGGAGGTGATTTGTAAAGCTCTCCCTCACCCTCCATCCCATCAATATTCATTCATGAGTCAAAGTTTATAACCATGGCGTGAAAGATGATTGTACGGTCAGACTAGGGAAATGAATCCTGCGGAATGAGCAGGTTTCCCATTTATCCAGAAATCGACTCACGTCTGTTGATAGTATAAACCAGGTAAAAGGATGCATTATAGAGCAGGCTGGAGTGTGAATGCATGCTGCTTCCTATTTGGGACGTCACATGAAGCAGGCAATGAGACTGTTCCAGAGAGGTTTTTGAACTCACAGTAACTCCTCTTGGAAAAGCCTTTAGTGAACAAAACCAAGGAGACACAAAAGAAGGAAATGTAGACTAAATTAAGCAGAATCTTCTCTAACCCAAATTATTTTCATGCTTTTTCCGCAGGGCATCAGCAAATCTTTAAGGGTACAATTTCAGCTCAAACCTTGAATTTCCTTGATGTAATAGGGATGCAGTGAATCTTTTAGCTTTATCTGAACATACTTTTTTCTGTAAAAAGCAGATTAATTCTGGGTCCCAAGTTTCTGGTGCGTTGTGTTTTGATTTGCTTTTAGTGCCTATATAGGCACAGTTCAGGGAATTGGTAAGACAGATGGAGCTTGGCATGATATTTTTCATGCTGAATGTAAAAATGGTTGGGTTTTTTTTGCTGTGCAGCTGAGATAAGAAAGGCAGGTGGCTGGAAATAACTGATTTCTATATAAACTGTATAATTTATGGCAAAAATCTCAGAATACATACGCATAATGATTTGGGGGTCCTTCAAGTTGCAGACTAATGGCTGAAAACTGTTGTTGCAGTGATCATTAGACAACTTTAAGAGCCATGCTTTTGTGCAGAACACTGAGAACATTCCTTTTGATGTGCTTGTATGGAGAGATCTTTTAATTCATAGCTTTGTCCTTTGCCTAATATGAGCTGGGACTGGTCAAATATACTTTCTTCCTTGCAAGATAAGTCTGGAAATGAGCAAAGCTGATAGCTGTGTGTTTTATTTGAAGTAGATAGGAAAGTAAAAAAAAAAAAAAGTAAATTAAAAATCTTTTGAGAAGAAGTTCAACATTTTACTGCAAGCAGCTTATATAATTTACCAAATTATATTAATGTGAGTACTTATCATCGGGGCGTCTGAACAGGCCTTCCTTGGGTCATCTTCATAAAAATAGCAGCTAAGTACACCTTATTTTCTCTCCTGTTTCTTTGAGTTTGTTTGAAGAAGCAAGAGTAGCAAACAAAGTAGTGACAGCATAAAAATGATATGTAGAGAGTCAGGAACAAAAAAAACAATAAATGTGCCAAGGATATTTTGAACGCAGATAGCGATAATCTGTCTTGTATACCTGGCTCCAAATTGCTGATCTTTCTTGTAATGCACAGCAAAGTACGATACTGGATAGACATTTATATATATTTTATATATATATAAAAGTCTTTTCAAGCTCTGCCTCTCAAAGCATTTCAGTTGGGAATGATTTGTAAGTCTGGAGGGAAAAGAACACATACAAGTAAATACTGGGCTTATAAGATATTCAACAACAGCTCTGAATATTTTCATTAGCATTAATTTATGACTTGAGTTGAGCAAACAGTAAAAAAACATACTGTCTTGTGAATATCCACTTGGGTTCGTAAGTGAATTTCAATTTAGCTTTTTGAACCATTTCTAGGCCTTGTTTTCTGTGAATATTTGGCATGGAGATTTGTTATCAGGAACTATTCTCAACAGGGCCCATTTTAAATTCAAAAGTTTGAATGTTTACTGAAAGTGCTTTCTTGACCACAGTATCAGTTAATTAGACAACTAACCTCATCAGGAATAAGTTTTACATGGTTTATATAATTAAGGAATGCAGTGCAATTTGCAGACATTCACAACTCCTTAGGAGTGATCTGCAGACCTGGAATTATTAATTGTGAAGGCATTCGTAAATAATTCTGCATAACAAATTTGGAAGTGTTGTGATCTGTGTAAGGGCAATTTGCAAACAAGAAACAAAAAGCAGAATTTTTTTGTATATGATCAGTTGCTGATTCTTTGCTTGGCTTTATCTGCCATTGAAAGATTAGGTGCTGGCAAACTTGTCATAGAAACTCTTTCAGTCTTCCAGGTTCTGGAGATCATGCTGGAAAGGCAGTAGGGTTAATTCAAACCACTGTGAGCTGGCATGTCTTTGTTGAGGTCAGGCGAATGGCAGCTTTTAACTCCAACTCTGAACTTGACCTTTCTGCCCCAAGTTGGCAGCTACTTGGGTTGTTTTTCCATTTGCAATGTTGACAGTGGCGATAGCACGCAGTGTTATCTGCATGCTGTCCACAACCACCTGATTTCCATTCTTCTCCCCTTCTTTTTCACAGATTGACACATAGGTTGAATTCAAAAGTGCAGGAAAAGAGCTCTGCCTGCGAAAGGAGCCTGCACTCCAGAGGGTTTGCTCTAAACTATTGTGAGACCTCCGGCTACAACACAGGACATGGGAGCTTTTCTGAACCCTCGTGTCTTGTGTTGCAGCCAGAGGGGCACATCTTTTCAGCCGAGTCTGAGACAAGTAGAAGAAACCAACATGAAAGAGGTGTAAAGAGAGAGTGAGAGACGGGTACAGGCATGGGACTTCACTGAACATCTGAGAGAAGCAGACTCGGGAATGAACGTGATCCTTGGCATTAGCTACTGAAGCTTTCTGCTAGATCCAAAGATGCCAGGTTTCTGCCTGTTCTTAAATGCAGTTTGAAAGAATCAGGTAGTAAAAGTTACTGTGCTTACAATGCCACTGGCATTGGTCCTTTGGTTTCTCCCTGCAAATTTGACTAGAATCTCTGACTTAAACATTAAATTGTTTGCAAGTATCTCATGATCTGCCTTTTTGAAATTCAGCAGTTTTGCTTCTGTACTTCAGCAGTTGTAGGTGTGAGTTTTCAGTAGAATTAAGTAGCCTCACATATTTTGAGCAGAAAATATGCCTATGGTTAGCATTGATTTTTATTTATTTTTCCACTGGGACAATTTTTTCATTTCTGCAGCAGCTGACTTCAGGGTGAGCCTCAGCTTGAGTAGGAGCTGCCACACGATTTCTTTGTTTTGGCTTTACTTTGCCACGTGTTTAAAACATTGCATGCCAGCATGTGCCATCTAATAAGGTATTAAAGTATACTCAACTGAAATCTTCCTCTTTAATACTGCATTAGGCTGGATATACTGGGATATAATGTTTTGAATGTCTCCATTAAAAAAATGTGTGTGCCACTGAAACACTCAGAATAGGACTCTGGATTTTTAGTTTGAGTTGTTAAAATAACATGGGTGATTTTAAATGTTCTAATTCTGGTCCTTTCATTTTAACTTATTTTAGGAAGCTGCAAACACATGTCTCCTTGTGTGGCAATAAACACGGTTAAATTCTGGGTAAGATTTGAATAATTTAGACTATGTTTCCAAACTGTCTGTGATTATTCAGACTTTGACCCATTCTGTGTTCATTGATTTCAGAGGCAATACACACAAAACAAAGCTCTGCTCAAAGGATTAAGAACAGCAGGAGCCGGTTCTTGGATCATCACAAGACAGATTTTTTTTGCAGATTCCCTTACCTGATAAATATTGCGGGTTTATAGTCCATTTTAGATTGCTATTTCCCATGGGAAAAATAAACAGGTAGTTATAAGAAAGGTGAATAAATATTCTCACCTTCTCTTATCACGCTCAGTTTTCCCTGCACACTTGGTGTAGCTGTCATTTAAATGAGAGTGCTTTCATTCAGAAAATGGCCTTCTGGGTCAGTACTCCTGGCTTAGTTTTCAATGCCATTTACACTATTCCATTTGTCCTCCCAGTCTTTGGTGCAAGTCAGCAGAAAGAAGTAGCAAAATAGCCCAGGAGACTGATGCTCCAGCGCCACCCATTGTCCTGTCAATTCCCATTGGGTCGGATAGCCCAGTTGTTGCATCTCTGTTTGTGCTTGTCTCCACCTCCAGCATCTCTTTCAATCCCAGGAGCACAAAACCTGATAATTGGAAAATTCTTGCTAGAGAAGCTTCGTCTCCCAGTATTCTCACATACAAGTCATGTTCAGATATTTTCTGAGTGAAAAGGGAGTGAGAAAAACTTCCCAGTCACAGTGGAAGACCTTGGAAGGGACAACACTTCATGAGAAAAAGCTTGTATGGAAGAGTGGAGGTCTGGGTATAAATCTCTGCAGTTTGCTCCAGCCTAAGCATTTTACATAGCAATTTTCCTCTTTCTTAAGTATCCCATATGGGCTAGTAAAAATTACAAGATCTTTCTAAAATACTGTATGTGAAGGACGTACTTGGGGTTTTTTTTAAGTGATCTTTATTAAAATTCCTTGCTTGCTATCGCATACATTAAGTTTTATACAAGAAAAACAAAGCAAATGCTTCAACATAAAAATATGTCTGTACTGTGTGTGAGGGGTGTTTTTTTGCTCTGGAATCTACCAGCTAGAATGTACCAGTCGGGAAGATCTTTGCAAGTAGTTAGCCATCAGACTGTAGCCAAACCCCTAGTTTAACGAAAAAAGCTCTCAGCAGTTAAGTGTAGTTTAATTGTATTTTTTGTCCAGGAAGTATTGTCATTATAAACTGTAATTAGTAGTTTTAACTCAGCAATATTTCATTTCTGTTACAGGAGAAAAAGCTTCCTAGCTGAGCATCTTTGTTAGAGCTGTCAGTGTCTGCATTCATAAAAGGAAAAGAGCTGTGATCAAAAATGGGTAATTTCTTGGCAGTTTAGATGCACACCCAGCCAATCAAGAAAGCCAAGGCCTCCTAATGATATTAAAATAACAGAAAATGGAATTTTGTCAAACATTCAGGTGTTTTTCGGAGAACCCATTTGCTCAAGTGAGGAGTTTATTTGTTGGTGAAGGCTGAATACTTAATTACAGTAGCTGTGCTAAATATCACTGCTGCTGCTTGAGATATATTTAAATTCAGCTCCCTCTGTCTCAGAAAACACAGCAATTAAAATGCTGCACTGTAACATAACGCAACTGATAATAGGTATAGGGCTGAGGAAGGTTTAAGATGTTGCCAAATCTGCTATGGAAACCATAGATGAAGCGTGAAAATTGTGGAAGCTTTTTTTTCCTGTGCTAGTCAGAGCTCTTACTGCTCTCCATCAGTGCAACATGCATCAGCACAGGGATTTTCAGGGGAATCTGAAGGAGTTTGGTGCCTTTGACAGTAATAATCATTATAGCATTAGTCTTGCTGTCTATAATTATCTGCTTCAGGAGATTTGCTTCAAATAATGGACCAAAGCTTAGTCCTGAACAGTCCTAAAGTATTCCTTCAAAAGGCTCTTTTCTCTCTCCTCTCTGTTCACATGAGGTTTACACATCTTTTTGGTCCTGAATCTGAGCTTGTGATTCCCACCTGGTCCGGTTTCTTGCACAGATCAGCACAAGTCAATGCGATGCTCTCCTCAAAGGGGCTCTGATTTCATCTTGTGCTTCCAGATGGTGATAGAGAAGAAGACTTGAGTATGGGATACAAAATCTAAAAGTTTATCCCAGACATGCCAGAACCTTTTGTGATTTCATCTGTTTTCTGCTTCCCCTTTCTCTGGGCAACCTCAGCCCCCTCTGATTAAATGAGCACTTAGATTGTTGAGCCCTATTAGGGCTCAGATCCTCAGACAGTCCTAGCAAAGAGCTCGTAGCAGAAGTCAAGCTCTAATGTAATTCCTGACTATATTTTTAACACCATGTGCTATGTGCAGAAGCTTGGACACAGTACGTCTTGAAGGACAAAATAGGAAGGCATTATCTGCTTGGCACATACTGTTTGACTTTGCTGGAGAAAACGTGCTTTGCAACATGCATGGAAAAAGCCTACACTCTTGCAGGCTCTGAACTTTCCAGGATTTGCATTAACTTTGACAAAGAGATGCAATAAAGAACTATCCTTGTCCTCATTTAAGCTCTGTTTATGCTTTGAAAGTCCTAAGGAGCTCACTGAGTTTCTCCGTCCCTTTTCAAAACATGAACTTACTGTCAGAGCTCCATATGGACAAGCACTATATAAGTTACTTCAGCCAGTGAGTTGCTTGGAAAGCCAAGGGCCTGTTCGTATTTGCAGGCTGATTCAGTCTGTGATCACTACGTAGAGCATGCAAACAAAAGTGGCAATTCAGTCAAGCCACAAAAGATTCTTATTTCTTATCTGTCATTTACAGCACCATTCTTTAAAGCTCCTTTCTGTCAGTATGTTTTCTAAATTGAATTATTATATGTATGGTGCACATGGTTTTGTTTCACTGCAAATTTAATTGACAAAAAACTCATTTTTGACTGAAAAAGACAGCTTTGCTGGGAGCATAATAATCCATGCACCATTAGCCTTGATTATAGTCAAAAAGGAACAGTAAAAATGTCACCTTCTAGCTCAGGTCAGCTTCCTGAGTAGATCACAGGTGGCGTTTGTTCACTTTACTGACTAAAATAAATCTTATTTCTCTTGGCTGCAAGAACAATGCAGTTAATGGAGATTGAGGTGGGCTTCAGGCTGTGTCGCATATATTCAGCAGAGATTAATTTAGTACTTTAATGAGGAATGTTTATCAGTAGTCATGATGCAGCGGAAACATTCATTAAGAGCCTTGGGTGAACTTCCAGTAGTCAGGAAATAGAGTATCCCTGTAAATTAAGCTGAGGCAAAGCAGCATGGTGAGCATGAGCATCCCCATAGTGATCCTTGAATGGGGCCAGACTGGGCAAGACAGGACAGCCTGGGGACATTTCTCCTCCCTGCGGTTGAAGCAAGGGAGCAAGGCAAGATCTGGCAGAGCCATCCCGTCACTCTGACATAGGGTGACTCAAAATCCCAGTGGGAGTGACAGCATGAGTCAAATTGGTGCCTGTGGCTGCAGAAAAGCAGAGAGATTTCTTTCCTCTTCTCAC
The DNA here is from genome assembly GCA_028858755.1 of Ara ararauna. Taxonomy (NCBI): domain Eukaryota; kingdom Metazoa; phylum Chordata; class Aves; order Psittaciformes; family Psittacidae; genus Ara; species Ara ararauna. Next base: position 70,186,396 of record CM054377.1, on the reverse strand, counting down.
TGGCCTGCAAAGCTAGCTAGCTGTGGGAGGACATTTTTCCCCACTGCACTTCTGATGTTGTTGTTTCCTGTTTCTGTTCTCCAAAGATGAGGCAGAGCCAGCAGCAGCCTGGAGATCGGTAGGATTTCCTGTGTGATGCCATTGGTAAATCTTTTCCTCACCATCACCGTGCCAGAGAAGAGGTCTGAGATACCTGGGGCCAGAGGGGGTCTGTAGGTCGTGCAGTGCGGTTGGAGCAGGAGGGGAGTGTGCCAGGATTAGGGAATCCTCAGCATGGGAGTGGACAAAGGCCCTCAGCACAGGTTGTACTGCTCTAACAGGGCTGGGAGGGAGGGAAGAAGGGAAGGAGGGAAGAAGAGTCAGGGACTGAGGGAAAGAGGGAGGAAGAGGAGGGGACCCAGACTCAGCCTCCAGGACTGCATTGCTTCCTCCTCCAAGAGGTTTTGCAGTTTGTACTTGTACCAAGCTACTATTTCAGTATCAACTTTACTGTTGTTTGGAATGCCATTGGCCCTCAGCATTTAACGCAGGAATGCAAAACCACCATCTCTGCTGTAATTAGAGAAAGAGACTGGGACTGTTTCGAATTTTGAAGCTATGACAAAAAAGGTTTGGAAAGGAGAATGGTGCAGAAAAGGTGACAAAAACAGTGCATGTGTGGGTGTGTGCAGGTGTACGCTGTAGATCACGGCCTGAGGAGAGAAGAGGTGCAAACATTCGGAAGCCGATGCTATAGATGCCTGTTACCCTGGTGTTTATCCAGAGCAACTCCATCAACTTCTGCTGAGCCACCTGGCTTCCCATTTGAGTAATAGGTCATGAAAGTTTGTTCCCAGTCTTAAGTGAGCCGTTTTAGTTTTTCAGAGGAGTTGCAAACTTGAAAGCTGAACTTGAATGTCACTCACAAAAGCTGTCCCCTGTACCTCTTCCTCCTGTGTGGTGTGTTGCACCAGGTTACTCAGGCAGTGCTACAGTTCAGTGCTCTCCATTTGAATTTGATATTAACACCACTAAAGGCAAACATGTTTCCTCCCTCTCTGTTAGCAGAGGAATAGCAAGGAGTAGAAAAGGCATGGAAGTGAAAGACGTAACTGCACATGGAACACATCCACCAGCTGATGGACAAACAATACCCAGAATTGATGGAAAATACTTTGAACACTGTGGCAGGGCAGGCTTCTCACACCTGGTGTGCAGTTATAACTGTGGCTGTCGTGGGCATCCTGAAGAAACATCAAATCCAGCTGGCAGAAGATTCAGAACTTTCCATGGTGTCAACCTCCCAAGAAAGACTCCATTGTACATACTGGGGCAGCACCAGGCAGAGAGCTGCAGGGTTCCCATGACAGCCCTTCAGCTCAGTATTGAGCTGAGTATCCACTGGACCCTGGCTCACTGCAGCACACCACTCTGCAAGGCAGCAGATTTCAAGGCCCAGTTGGTTGTAGCGATGTCCTCCTGATGCACTCCCTGCCAGCAAAAGCCTCTGTGTGCTGGGACCACCGCCTAGTTACTCTGCAGCCTGCATCTCTCTTCTGCTGGTGTGAGGTAGGGGATTGGGGTGAAAAGAGAATTGGTTATCATTGCCAGCAGGTTGCCACTACCCAAACCACTGCTCCCAAAGGGCTACCCATCTGTGTCTGTCTTCTGCCCTCTGTGCCCTGAGTGGGAATCCTCACAGATGCTTGGGAAACTGGATTGAGTGGAAGCAGCTACCTTTGAAGGGTTTGTGGAAATTAAATGCTGGGCATCTCTGTCAGGCTGTCTCCAAAGCCCTCTCCCCAAGCTTTTTTTACTTGTGGATTACCCTAACCACCCTCCTTCCCTTCCCCCCCCCCCCCCCCCCCCCCAAGTATATCATAGAATCACAGAATACTTAGGGTTGGAAAGAACCTAAAGATCATCAAGTTCCAACCCCTCTGCCATGGGCAGGGACACCTCACACTAAACCATCCCACCCAAGGCTATGTCCAATCCAGCCTTGAACACCGCCAGCGATGGAGCATTCACAACTTCCCTGGGCAACCCATTCCAGTGCCTCACCACCCTTACAGTAAAGAATTTCTTCCTCATTTCCAATCTAAACTTCCCCTCTTTAAGTTTGAACCCGTTACCCCTTGTCCTATCACTACAGTCCCTAATGAAGGGTCCCTCCCCAGCATCCTTATAGGCCCCCTTCAGATACTGGAAGGCTGCTATGAGGCCTCCATGCAGCCTTCTCTTCTCCAGGCTGAACAGCCCCAACTTTCTCAGCCTGTCTTCATACAGGAGGTGCTCCAGTCCCCTGATCATCCTCATGGCCCTCCTCTGCACTTGTTCCACAGTTCCATGTCCTTTTTATGTTGAGGACACCAGAACTGCTCACAATCCTCCAAGTGAGGTCTCACAAGAGCAGAGTAGAGGGGCAGGATCACCTCCCTCGACCTGCTGGTCACTCTCCTTTTGACCCTGCTCAGGATACAGTTGACTTTCTGGGCTGCAAGCTCACACTGTCAGCTCATGTTCATTTTCTCATTGACCAACACCCCCAAGTCCTTCTCTGCAGGGCTGCTCTGAATCTCTTCTCTGCCCAACATGTTGCTGTGCTTGGGATTGCCCAAACCCAGGTGTAGGACCTTGCACTTGTCATGGTTAAACTTCATCAGGTTGGCATCAGCCCACCTAACAAGCGTGTCAAGGTCCCTCTGCATGGCATTCCTTCCCTCCAACGTATCAACCCAACCACACAGATTGGTGTCATTGGCAAACTTGCTGAGGGCGCACTCAATCCAACTGTCCATGTCACCTATGACAAAGATGTTGAACAAGACCGGTCCCAACACCGATCCCTGAGGGACACCACTCGTTACTGGTCTCCAGCTGGACATTGAGCCATTGAGCACAACTCTTTGCGTGCAGCCATCCAGCCAGTTCTTTATCCACCGAGTGGTCCACCTATCGAATTGATGCCTCTCCAACTTAGAGACAAGGATGTCATGTGGGACAGTGTCAAACGCTTTGCACAACTCCAGGTAGGTAACATCAACTGCTCTACCCCTGTTCGTCAGTTCTATAGCCCCATCATAGAAGGCCACCAAATTGGTCAGGCAGGATTTCCCTTTACTGAAGCCATGCTGGCTGTTACCAAGCACCTTGATGTTTTTCATGTGCCTTAGCATGCCTTCCAGGAGAATCCGCTCCAAGATTTTGCCATTCACAGAGATGAGGCTGACTGGTCTGTAGTTCCCCGGCTCATCCATTTTCCCCTTCTTGAAAATGGGGGTTATATTTCCCTTTTTCCAGTCATTGGGAACTTCACCTGACTGCCATGATTTTTCAAATATGATGGACAGTGGCTTAGCAACTTCATTTGCCAGCTCCTTCAGGACCCGCGGATGGATTTCATCGGGTCCCATGGACATGTGTATGTTCAGGTTCCTAAGATGGTCTCAAACCAGTTCCTCTCCTACAGTGGGCCCAGGGTCTTAATTCTCATAGTCCCTGCATCTGCCTTCCAAGATATAGATTCATAGAATCACAGAATCATATGGCCATTTTTAATCTAATCTCTTCCTTTTACTTGATTTTGTCAATGTTGTAAAAAGAAAAACTAAATTTGCTTTCTTCCTGGGCCTTGTATGGGCTCTGTCAATAGCAGGAGGCCTGTGCTGAGGAAGCAGCTGGAGGATGCTGGGTCTTTTGCTCATTGTTTAGCAGTTGACTCTAATATAACTAAGTTAATTGGCCAAACATTTTAACAGCGGTCTACATTGCTGCACAGGCTAGGTAATATAGTAAGGCCTGAATATAGTAAGGGCTAAGAAAGGGCTTACAAACTATTTAAAGAGAGAGTCAATAATTCTTGTTACATGCTGCCTCCTTCTCTGCAGCAGATCCATCCACGCATATTATAAGAAGAGCTGAATCACCTCATTATAAATAGACTCACTACATATTTTTTTCTCCCTAAAAATTATTTCAAACTGAACATGCCTACTCTATTCACTTTGAATTACTGCTTCTAAGAAAAGAGAAGGAGAGGACATTTTCTAACTCTACTTTCCCTATTAGTAGTCTGACTGTTGAAAAACCTTGACTATCAGCCTCTGGGATGCAAACCTGCTCCCATTTAAGTCAATGGGAGTTTTATCATTGACTTAATTGGAAGTGAGACTGAGCCATTGGGCATGTGAGTGCCTTTGTGTAGAGCTCAGAAAAAAAACAATAAAGGGGACTGAGGCAAAATGTAGTGTCAGTTTTTTAATCACAACAATAACCTAGCTTTGCCCAGCCTGCCCATAGTCATGCTGAAAGGGAAGCCTAACCTGAAAGGAAGCGCTCATAATATTATAGCTTAATTAGTTTATGGGGGAAAGTGCTGAAGGGGAGTGAAGCTCATGTTGTTAAATATTTTACCATTGCAACACTGACTAACGTTGTCTGCCAGACACTCGCCAGAGTCCTTGCCCTGTTCCACAGCAGCCTCCCATGTTTCTGTGCTGCCTCCTTAAGCCTCAATTTTGGTTTAATGACAGTCATTCTGGGTACTTCTAAAAGACCAGAAAACATTTCTATGTATCCAATTTGCCCATTATTAACATTATCCTCAATCTTTTAAGTAGCTGATTATTAAGCAAAGAAATAGCAATGAAGCAAGGAAAAAATGTGATAGGGAGATTTACTGTGTGGGAGGCAGAGATAAAATTAGATTTCTTTAAGCTATGTAGTACAGTTATTAGGAACTTAGGCTAATTTTTCAAGGAGCTGTCACTTAAATAGCCTCATCTTATTATTCATGCTGAGGTATTTACTACAGAAATTCTTTCCCTCAGGTCATCATTTTTTTCCAGCAGCAGAAGTTTGGAACTCAACAATTGTTTGCATGCCCAAATAATGCAATGCCATGTTATGGTAATGCAAATAATAGATTATTAAAGGACACGATTTAAAAAGCACTCTGCTGGTTCTAATGGAATTTGTTTGTTTGGCCTCTTTTAGTATTTTCACCATCTCTCTCCAAGTTTTCCATCCACAGTTTCTCAGAAGAGAGAGCAGTAAATTTTTCACACCTTGATTTGTTCTTAATGCTGTTTCTCATTACCTGTTGCCTTTTCTAAGGGTGCCCCATCATCAATCGCACTGACTGCTAGTGGCACCCAGTATCTCCACTACCACAGAGCTCTGAAGTGTATTTTCTGTTGATTGCTTTCTTTTTTTCTCCAGCTCTATTTGTTGCTCCCACCTCCCTGTTGCTCCAAATCCTGGCCAGTGTATGAATTAATCAGAATGACTTTTAGGCTAAACTATGGGCTCTGAGGAGCATGTGTAGCTCTTAACACAGACTACTTTTTCTAAGCCATGAACTGAGAGGTAGTCTCAAATTGTTTGTGGGTTTGGCAGTCCCACACTGCTTGGCAAAAATTTCCACTTATGTTCCTTTTGATAGTGTGTTTCCAGCTCTACTCTTCTGTTTTGTTTTGATTTATGTGACTACCTCAGCATGTACTTCTAACTCCAGGTTGCTGGCACCCCACCCTGAGTGTTCCTGCTGGCATTCCCAGTGAGCCAGGAGAGGTCTGCGTAAATGCATGTGACTCTTCGCTGTAGAATCAACCTCTCAAACCTCAAGGGAACTTTAAGTCTTCTACAAATGAGGAAGCTGATGGACAACAGTAGGTTATTGTTTTTTATAACAGAAAACATAATGAATTTATTGAGGAGGGAAACAAACGTATGCTTTTGTCATGCTTCCATTATTTACAGCCTCAGCATACTCTCTTGCAGCTGGTGGTTTGCCAGTAAAATGGGTCCTTCCTTTTTTAGAGGACACTTTTTAATCATTGCCCTCTGCTGTGTGGTTGGCCAGGTGTGACCTCACATGCCAAATGCTCAAGGTTTGCAAAAACAGCCAGCCTGCCGTTCAGAGCTGTGCTAGCTGTGTTAGGCTGCTCACAGCATGCGTGGTGTAATTTGAGCAGAGGGAAACAAATGATACTGAAATGAAGATCATCTGTAGTCCCTCAAAAATAGCTAAGATCTGGGAGCCTCCTGAAAGTTGCAAATCCATATGAGCCCCAGACCTCTCCAGCTTAGGCTGGGAAGAGGTACTCTTGTTTCCACAGGGTATTGGCTGCTGCTCCCTGCCTCAGAGTGCATGTTCCTCTAGGAGAAGTTTGGAGAGGTTGAGGCTACCACAGATCTCAATTTTCAAGAGAAATGCTTGCAGTTTAAAATGAGGTAGATATGAACATGAAGGTGAGCAAAATGTGTCTTTAAAATGTGGACTCTCTTCTACTAGGGGAAAAGGAAGATCCTAACCAGCAACTGAGGTCATTATTTCCAAAACAGCAGCATGTAGGAAAAGTCAGCCTTTAAAGCAGCCACTCTGATTGGTGAAAATAGGTGTAAAAAATGCTGAGGAACTTCTGAGGTAAGAAGAAAAAAAGATTAATATGGATTGGTTGAGGCTGGGTGGGAGGTGGTGCATTTTTGAAAATGCTGAGACTAAGACTAAATGAAAATAGGGTTATTGGGAGGTGTATTTGTCTCTGAGACTTGAGAGACTATGCAGTATTTAAGCAGCACCAGGGAACTTATTTTCAAGGCAGGTACAGAACTGGTGGAGTGCAGAGATATGGACAGTGTGGTGGTGATGTATATACAGTTCTCATCTCTGCTGCTAATCCCTTGTGCTGCTCTTGGTCCATGTTTCCTCCCTTCCTCTCTTTGCATCTCTCCTCTTTTTTATTAGAACTGATAGGTTAGGAAACAAAGGTTCAATCTGTCTGGCAAATTTGCATGCCAAATTCACAAGACCATCGGGCTCTTCTGGTTCTCAGAAGTATCTGTCCTTAAAAATACTTGTAACAGAAACGATACTGTGTCCCCAGCGGGTGAGTGAAGTTTTTAGAAGTTTTCAGTAAGCACATCAGCATTCAGTCAATTGTTTTCTTAGCCTGACTATGGCATTGCTCTTCTGGTAACAATAAATATTGCATTAGTTTTGTTCTTTTATAGGAAAAGAAAAGTGGGAACTATATAAGGAACTATAACATGGGACTGTGAGTACAGGCAGGAAGAGTGTAACTGGGACATGGATTCAAGGCAGAACGTTTTGAACACCTTCCAGATTTGTTTTCCTTTGTCTTGGTGACCTTGTCCAATTCCTTTAGTTTTCTGTTCCTGCAGTATATGTGACTGCAGGATATCAGGGCAAACTCCCTTCTCCACCATTTAAGAACAAGAGACACTTCCTCCCAGTCTCCAACACTAATATGCATGCATCCCTGCACTGGACTCTGTGTTGCATCGTCACCAACATGTGCATGTTTGCCAGAGCACAGGCCTGCTGTGACTAGGTTTGCTCGCTGCATGCAGGTGATGCAAGTCATGTTTGACATATGGATTCTAGTGGGGGTTGTGCTGTGACTGCCTTACCATGGCTGACACCCACTGATGGGTATCCTTTTCTTGTGTCCCCTTCATCGAGTGGCACCTTCTCATCCCAGCCTCTCAGCTGCAGGAATGGGGATGACTCTGGTTTTTTTCCAGTCAAGCCCAGCCTCATGGGCCTTGGTGAAAAACCCCGAACTTCGAGCCCACAGTTTAGGGCTTGGCAAACACCCATCAGTGTTTCAAGTGACTGTTCATTTCCAGTCTCCTTCTCCTTTGTCTGGCTCTTGTGGTCCTTCAAGTGCTGTGGGATTCCTTCCCCTGCCCCAGATTTTCCTTTGTGTCCCTACACAACTCCTGAATGCCAGAGGTTCAGAACTTTGGGCCAGACTGTTTTGTTTTTGTCTGAACCCTCTGTGAAATACGCTTAAGCACATATTTACCTAGCTGAGAGGCACATTGTAAGGCCTCATGAATGGCTCCACAGTACCTGGTGTGATGTAAAAGCCTAGAAGAGCCTGATAAAGAGGTGAGCTTTGCTTAATTATGTTAACCTTCAGATTAATAGAGCTGCTTTCTGAAAAATGCAATGTGAGAGCACTCAGCTCCTCCAGGGCTCTAATTCTGCAGGGCTCTAGTCTCATTTGTGGGGCTGCACTCAACAGAAACAGCCAAACGCAGTACCTGTCAGAGGGTATGTACATTGCTGGGGGAGCATGCTGGTCCTCCCTGCTTATTTATGCTTTACAAAGTATAAATTTCAGAAATAAACAGTTGATGCACTCTGCATGCAGGGAAACTTTGCCCAAGGCTGAGCTAGCGAAGTTTTTTCCTGTGTGTCTGCTTGCTCCTTTGGATGATGCCCACATGCTGCTATTTCAGTTCCTAACCTAGCAATTATCCAGCTACATGTATGTGCAGCAAGGGCACCGAACACAGCTGCCTCCCCAGTGAGTTCAAAGAAACTTAGGTGTTTCTTTCCCTCCTTTTATTGAATTGACCCTTTGCATGTTAGCCTGTAATTCTTTTTCTCTGGCAATGTATAGCTATAAAGGTATGTTGTTTTAAACCTCTCTTTCTTATCTTGACAGATTACAGTTCTGTTTTTTTAAAGATTAATTAACCAGGGGCTTTGTGGATAAGCTGTTGGCTTTAGTGCCTCACTTCAGGGGCCCTTCCCATTAAGTATAAAAGCCAGAGAGGTCACCGTAGCATCTCTCAGCACAAGTCCCCCTCCCACTGGAAATCTGCCATTCCCCTTTTGACATGACAGAAAGAAGAAAAGAAGCAAAATGTTGGAGAATCTCTGTGGTGTGTTGTCTGGCAGTCTGATGTGTTAATGTTTCTTTTGCTCGGAAACAGCTGAAAAGAGAAAGGGCTTGCTGACTTGCTTCTCTTGCCGTCCACAGTCAAGCAGAAGGAGCCGCTGAGTGGGAAACTAGAGCTGGTGCAGCCAATATGCCATGCAGAAGCAGCCAGAAGTCCCTTGTCAAGGTACAGCTGAAGCTCAGTCAGCAGAAAGTTCTCAGGAAATGCTGAATACCAGCCTTGGTGGAAGAAGACAGAGGACAAACAGTGTCACCCAGTGGAGGTGGGGCAGAGGGGAAAGGAGCCCTTAACGACAGGGGTGTAATGTGGGGCCCCCAGAGTGCCTCAGCACAAGACCAAGAGCACTTCTGAACAGGGAACTGCAACAAGGGCCCCTTCCGAGTCTCTGCTAACAGACTGCTGGGAAATTCCTCAATACTACATAGCAGTGTCTCTTGGAGGGGGTTCTTTTGTCTTCCTGGGATGAGAAAGGAGAATGGAGCCAGCGTGATTCTAGACAGTGGTACCTGGTGTCATCAGGAGCTGCTTCACGTGTTTAAGCTGTTTAAGCCTATTGAGTGACCAATAGCTTAAACATTAGTTGAAGACAGTTAACAAAAATTACTGGCTTTTTTTCCCTGTGAAAAAATAGAATTCCAAGAAATGATGAAGACTTACTCGAGAGTTGATTTGAGTATCTCTGGCTTTGGGTGATCTAGTGAATTTCAGAAAATATTATGGTCTTTAAAAACCCAAGCAGATGTAAAATGGGAAAGTGTTTTACCTTTAAAGGAAAGATCTGTAGTTTACTCTTGCACAACAGTAATTTATGTAAGCATATCTTTATGAATTTAAAGATTATTGCTTTCAGTTCCTATTCATCGTGCTTGTAAGATGTATTTCAGGGGACAGAAAACATGTAAGCAAGGAAATAAACTTAAGTCATTTCTTATTTGTTGCTTTTGATCACTTCAGCTAGGAGGAAGAGTGCTTAGGAAGAAATCTACCAGAAATATTTGCAGGGGCACGGATAACACTATGCAGCCTGGGGTTTGGCTCAGGCAGTGAGATAGCCAGACAAATCACTTTTTCTTAATGGAGTAAAAAAAGTGCATTAAAAGGTGTCATTTAATGCATACTATAGTGGTAGAAATGTGGATTTTGTTGGGGGGGACCACTGATTTATTTTCTTAAAGCCAATATACATCACTGCAAGCCACCCTGCCTGTTTTATTCTGTGTATCTGTCTATAGAGCCATTTCCTATTCTAATGCAATTTCAAGAAGCTGAACTTCCATAAAGAGATTTATTATGGATGTGATGATTTCAGACTTTAAAAAGGAGCCACAGGTGATTTTAAAAGATGAGATAAACTTTCAAATACATCAAATGTCTCATTGGATGAAAGATTAAGATGAGCTTGATTTTGTCTGAATTTTCTGCATACGCCCAAATTAGGTTTCAGACTGCCTGGAGGGAGGTAGAGACCTGGGGTTTGCATTTGCGATCTGAAGGATGAGGCTGGCTATCGCTTGGTGTCTGAATGGGAAACAGGATTTTTTTTTACTTTGGATGCAGACCAGATTTCTCTACAAATATGCTCTTTTCAACCGAGAAATTTTGTCCACACACAGTTTGGAGACTTTGGCTGTTTGTCAGCAGTTTGAATGCTAAACAGAGCTTGCCGGGGGACAACACTGCACCTTGTGGTGCTTCACAGCTGGTGTGGGGGTCTGGGGCTTGTTGGGGTTTTGCTGCATGTGTGCCCAGGCAGCAGACTGTGAGCCCCAGCTTAACCTCTGCTTGGAGACTGTCTCTTGTAGTCACACTAGCTGGGACTGGACCCTCTTTCCCATTGCCTCTTCAAGTGTATGGATGGCTACGAGTGCCTGCATAGGAGATATCCATGCTCCCCACACAAAGAAGCTTTCTGTTCACATTTCTAGCCAAGATTAATTGACAGCGTCACACACAACAGCGAAAGGAAAGGGTCCAGGAGGAAGTATGTGGTCTGTTGCTCTCACCTCAGTTCTCTGTTGCTAAATCAAAGCTATCTCTGAAAAAAAAAAAGAAACAGACTACCAAGAACTTAAAGAGAAAATCTTATTCCCTACTTGCTAGTGCATGTCACTTAGTGGTAAGGTTTATGATCTCTGATCTTTTCTCCAATGACCCAGTTCCTTGAGTCACACAGCTTGGAGAGAATTGTTTTCTCGTATGTTAATTTCTAGAGAAAAGCCGGAAGATGTGACCAGAGTCCTTCTACAATGAGAAGCGAAAAGAAAAATGATCAAACTTATTGTCCTCAGCAGACATTTTAAAATTTCAATCTTTTCTGAGATCTAGCTTGTAATTTTTTTAAAGCCTAGCTGTGACAAGAGTATGTTATGATTATCCAGCACAGTGTAATGATGCTCAGGGCTTCCTACCACCATCAGTGCCTCCTTCCCTTGCTAAAACTGACAAATCCTTTCTGCTTCTCCGTCTCCTTCCTCCTGGAAGCCCCTGGGTCCCCTCTTCCTTGCCTCTTCCAGACTTTCCTCCCTCCTCATCACCTCCCTGTGCTCCCCCAGTCACTGCAAGCACCCGGTGAGCATCAGCACAGCTTTAGTCCCTTGGTCCCCTTTGAGTGGCACCTTTCTCACCCTAGTCTCCTGGTAGCTTTCAGGGGTGGTGAAGACAGCATGATAAGCCAGTGCTTGCTGCTTCATTCAAGCCAAACACAGAGCTGGCAGAGGGCAGTTTTGATGCTGAGAGTTTGGTGATTCTTACAGATACTGTTCCTAGTATTATGTTGTGTCCCTTTAGAGTGTTCCACCTTTGTGATATTTTAATGCCATATTGTCCCTTCACTATGTCATGTATTGAACAATGATCTGCAGCATTTTCTACATAGCATGTAAGAGTTATTGTGAATAATCATAACATATATTTCATCAACATGTGTTTGGGTTTCAGATATCAGGTTTGTGTCATTGTCTGTTTAATAGCAAGGTGGCTTATCTATAGTAACACAATCATTATTGATTTTCTGGTTGATGATTCAATTGAAACAGATGGGCATTTCTGGGGAAGCATTACCAAAAACTTTAACAGCAGCAGGATAATGTATTTTGGTTTCATCTTCAAGGAGACTGCAACACAAAAATATGTAAAGCAGACTTTGGTCTTGGTGGGGTTTTCCAGACAGGTTACCCTATTAGAAAGAAGGAAAATCCACTGTGCACTAGTTCTATGTTTTGCACCACTGTTATCAGCAGCTTCCCAAGTGAGTGGGCCACAAGGTTTAGTTAGAGTCAGGCACAGTTCCTATTTGGGGTAAATTCACCGTAACAGGTTGTCCTGGCTGTAATGCCACCAGGTATTTTCTTTTATTAGAAGGTGGAGCATCAGATTCATTTTTTGCAAAGAATGCTCAGGTCACAGCTCTCCCAGTGGGTCCATTCCAATTATTCGAGTGGTGAAGTACTTTGGAAAGTGGAGTATCCCAATGGCTTAAGGCTCTTTTTCAATAATGCACTAGCTCTTTCTACCATCTCAGTTGACTGGGGCTAATATGGGGTGTGGAACACACATTGAATTTCTTCTTGGTTTTCCCATTCTTGTACCTCCTTGCAAAAGAACTGTGAGCCATTATGACTTTGCATGGTATTAGGAGTTAGGTAGACTGGAGAACCAAGATGAGAGCCCTCATACTGTATTTTGTTCACCAGGCCTTTCAGCATTTAGTTGCCATAAGTAAGCCAGAGACTATTGCTACTCCTGTGAGGATGTATTGATATCCCACAGAGGGTTTGGATGACATGATACAATCAATTTGCCATGTAGACCAGAAAGTTTTTCCTTGGTTGATATGTAGGGGTGATGGTTTAGCAGAGTGATTTTTGTGTAATTCTTATCCACATTGTGGATATTTTGTGAGAATAATTTCACAAGTTTTTCTGTTTAGAGGCCAACCCTTGCTTTATGCAGCAAAATAAATTGCTTCTTCACCTGTGTAACCTAATTTTTGTTGTAGCCATTCTTCCAACTGCGACCACTCAGGATTTAAGGAGCTCCATGTTTTTTTATCTTACTAATTTTAATCAATTCATCCACCTTTTGATTCCAGTTTATGGCTGTCTTATTGTCCTTCATGTGAGCTTTCACCCATCTCATCTTGAATGGCGTTATTCTGGCTGTATTTAATGATAATTGCCAATCCTGAGTTCTCCAAACTGGAGATCTGTTTGCTTCCCAGTTCAGGGATTCCTATTGACGCAGCCATTGTGTGGCACCAGGACACGGAGCCTTGGAGTCTACATATGTGATTTTTGCTCCAATCTAAAACAACTGCTTGTAATTGTCCTACTACCTTCACCTTCTTCTATTATTTGTTTGCCAGTGGTAGTGTTTAATGCAGCAGCCTGGTATTACCATTTATCATTTATTGTTTTTGCTGAGGCATCAGTGAACCAAATACCTTCCATTGGTGTTTGCTCAGTGAGGGAGGTGCATTTAAAATTGGTGAGGGTTTAAAAGGTTGCTGTAATGCTATAGTATGTCCTCTGGTTAATTTAATTTCCTCTGCAATTCCTGTCAAGTAGGTATGCCATTTTCTGACCATAGGTTTTTGTGCAAATCCCTCTGGGTGAGCAGTTCCCTTTACAGCTGTTTCTAGCAAATTAAATAGTCCTCTAGTTTGCACAGGCTGTTCCTGGTGTATATTTTCTCAACTTTTACTGTTCAGACTAGGATAAAAGTCTCTTTTCCCACCCAGAGTATCTCTCTTCTGTCTCTTTAAATGCAGTCGAGCTGAATAAGAAAGATCTCTTTGGTCCCCCAAGGCCAGTTTGAAATAAGTTACAGTAAGTACCACGTTCAACAAAACCCCATTCTGCTATAATAAGGTCATGAGGGTGTACTGGTCCCAGTGACTGATATGTTTTTAACTCCTGTATTAGTGTTGACTGCCTCCTCATGTTCTGGGTTACATCTCCATGGTTTTCGCTTTCGTAAGAATGAGTACAGTGGGCGAGCAATGACAGAAAAGCCAGGTACATGTTTCCTCCAATATCCTAAAGTTCCCTTTAACTGTTGTAATTTTTTCCTAAATTAGGACATCTGCAGCTGTTCTATTTTTCTTAAGGTATCTGGAGAAATCACCACACTGCCTGCTATCCATCAAGTACCCACAAATTTGGCTTCCCTTCTTGGTCCCTGACATTTCTCAGATGAGATCTCAACTTCTACTTTATGTAGTGCTTGCCACATTGCTGTTGCTTCTTCACCTATCTTTTTAGGGGGATCTCCTCCAATTAGAATATTATCTACATATTGGTACAGTTTCACATTCTGAGGAAGTGCGACTGTTAGAAAAAGTTCAGCAAGCGCAGAATGAGCAATTGTGATGAACTCCCTGTGGGAGTCTGTTAAAGGTACATTATATACTGTCCCACATAAAAGCAAATTTCTTTTTAGCCTCCTTTTGTAAGGGGAACATAAAGAACATGTCTTTTACATCTAGTACTGCTATCCAGGGGCACACAGCTGCTTGCAGTGGCTGTTAGGGTTGCAATAGCAGGTACTACAGCTGTTAGTGGGGCTGTGTTGGCATTTAAGCACCAGTAATAAATTGTTAGTTGCCATTTCCCATCTGGTTTTTGGACTGGCCAGACTGGTGAATTACATGGGGAGTGGGCTCTGGAGATGATTCATCATTTCTCTAAATCAGTTATGACTTCAGAAAGTCACTTTCCTGCAGCAGCAGCAGAAATCGAGTGTTGTGGTACATTAGTAATCTTTGAATCAGGGAGTGCAGGTGCTGTATGGAGTACACGCACTGTAGCCTCCCAGTTTCTATTAGGATTAGGGTCAATATTTTAACCAAAGGACCACATGCCGCTGTCCAGCACAGACCAGGTTTGGCCATTCAGAACATTGTAGTGGAAAATGTTTTCATTGTGATCTTTAACTGCAAAGAGAGTAGACAGCATGTGCTTCTTGCCCAGGAGCCATAAATTATCTTTTGCAGTTTGGCAAATAGCACTTGCTTCATTTTCACTCCAGTGATCTTAAGTCTTTGCTGTCTGGGTCATACATCTCGTTGTATTAATATTGAAATTTGTGCTCCAATACCTATGAGAAATTTCATCAGTTGTCATCAAGGACCAATTGGACTCAAAATATGTGGGCCATCACTATCTATCCATTGAGAGAATTCCACTTGTCTGACAGGAAATCCCAGTTGCTGTCTTGGCATTACTTGCTGTTTGGCCTCATGCTTTGCAATTCTTCCTTAAGGGGGAAAAAAGGGTTATTGCTCTTTGTTGGAGCAGGTGATGCCACTGGAGTATTTGGGGCGTGCTCCCTCCATTTGCCATCATTGTGTTTCTCAAACACTGGAATTACATTTAGGATAATGCCAGCAGGCTGTCTCTGAATCCCATCCCTGGGAATGCCTAGTGCGAGTGCTTTTTTCCACAGTTCATTTAGGCATGTTCTCCCTTGGTCTAGCTCCAGCTGTTGCACTCGATGATCTCCTGTTTGGAGTTTTGGGTTTGATTTTCTGGCTAGCAGATCATCCCACCCTATTTCACACGCATGGTTTATAATGCCATGCATTAATTCTTCCCAGCTAGGGAGTTGGTTATGTAGATCATCATCACTTAATCCCTCATTGTGTTCTGTATCTCTTTTAATTTCATTCCAACTTGCAATTAAGTAGGGTTTAAGAACTGCTGGGGCTCCTCTAACTAGGGGATTTAGTACTGTATAATCCATTGCAGCAGATATTGGAATATCATTGGATTCTCATTTATGCATGGCTTGTAGAGATGTCCCAGCTCAAACTTCTCCTGGAAGGCGTGCTAAGGCAGATGAAAACAACAAGGTGCTTGGTAACAGCCAGCATGGCTTCACTAAGGGGGAATCCTGCCTGACCAATGTGGTGGCCTTCTATGATGGGGCTATGGAACTGATGGACAGGGGTAGAGCAGCTGACGTCAACTACCTGGACTTGTGCAAAGCGTTCAACACTGTCCCACATGACATCCTTGTCTCTAAGTTGGAGAGACATCAATTTGATAGGTGGACCACTTGGTGGATAAAGAACTGGCTGGATGGCCGCATGCAAAGAGTTGTGGTCAATGGCTCAATGTCCAGCTGGAGACCAGTAATGAGTGGTGTCCCTCAGGGATCGGTGTTGGGACCAGCCTTGTTCAACATCTTTGTCATAGGTGACATGGACAGTGGGATTGAGTGCGCCCTCAGCAAGTTTGTCGATGACACCAATCTGTGTGGTTGGGTTGATACGTTGGAGGGAAGGAATGCCATGCCGAGGGACCTTGACACAATTGTGAGGTGGGCTGATGCCAACCTGATGAAGTTTAACCATGACAAGTGCAAGGTCCTACGCCTGGGTCAGAACAATCCCAGGCACAGCTCTAGGTTGGGCAGAGAAGAGATTCAGAGCAGCCCTGCAGAGAAGGACTTGGGGGTGTTGGTTGATGAAAAAATGAACATGAGCTGACAGTGTGCACTTGCCGCCCAGAAAGCCAACCGTATCCTGGGCTGCATGAAAAGGAACGTGACCCGCAGGTCGAGGGAGGTGATCCTGCCCCTCTACTCTGCTCTTGTGAGACCTCACTTGGAGTACTGTGTACAGGTTTGACAGAGCCTTCAGTGGCATGGTTTAGTGGGAGGTGTCCCTGGAACTAGATGATCTTAAGGTCCTTTCCAACCCTAACTATTCGATGATTCTATGTATGCAGGCAGCTTTTGTGATGGCTGTGGGGAGCTTGTTTAGAGATCTGACTGGAGTTACAAAGGGTCGGCCTCGCTCCACAGCGCTATTCCCCCAGCCCGGTAAGCTACCCTGCTGGTGATAGAATGGGATGCATTTGCCACGTCTGGTCCTAGATTCCAGAAAACTCCTGGACCACAAAAGCTGTTTGCTTCATTTCTGCTCGGTGTTATTCGATCACCACCGCTTAGGCAGGCTTGCCACAAATACTCTGTTTCAGTTTCACCTGGCTTTCTGTTAAAGCTTTCCTGTAAATTGCCAATTGTAACAGATCCCAGTGAGTGACTTGTACAATATATTGAGGAGCACCACCCCGAAGTCCTTCAGATTGTTCTGCTTTAATGATGGGTCTAGGCTCATATTCAGGGGGATTTGGGGGAGACAAAATCGTCTTCCCCCAGTTCGCTATTGTCAGGGTTACCCCAAATGTTTCCATCACATTCTTTAGGGGATACAATTAATTTCCTCATCCACAGAAGCATAATATCAGCCTTTTCTCCCAACTTTTTTTGGGGTTTTTTTTTTGGTTTGCTTGTTTTTTTTCTTTCCTTTTCTTCCTGTAGGTGTTTCTGCAGCTGCTCACTTTTCAGACAGGATTACTTCAGCTGCATTTCTGCCTTCTATTTCTTCCTTTAGGTCCTGTTCCTTTTTATTGTTATTCTTCCTAAACTGTCAAGGAGCTTCTAGGAAGGTGCGTAGCATTTTGTAAATAATTCCTTTCCTTTTCCATCCTTTATATGTCCCCTTGGCACCTTTGGCTGTTCTTCCATGACTTTCCATCCTGCCAACTACACCAATTTGTCATGAACCCTGATTTCGGATCCTCAGAGGATCACCATCAAAGGTATTAGCAAGAGTGGTTTTAATATGAATTTATAAAAGTGTGACTTTTATAAATTGCTAGTTTGATGGCAAGATTCACTCTATTACTACATGAATGAAACACACAAAGGAAAATCGAGGTGGAATCAATCTAAAATGATTCACATAGAGACCAAAGATGCAAAAGGGTAAGGGACACCCTCCTGTTCAGTCATGGGGTTCAGAGCAGTCCCTCCCTTGCTTTCTATATTCCTGATGGAGTATCCAATCCTAGGTGTGACTACATCCAATCTTAGTCTCAGACTTGGACCATAGTGTATGTCTAAAGGAATTAACTACAAGGATTTCACTATTTAGCATACTATAACAACTTACCGAGGATCTGTTGAGAGTAAGGGGTTGCTCTGCCTTGGGTAAGGAAGGATCTCTCAGTCTCAGGTAAGGGATCTCAAACCTTGAGAGGCACCCCAGCTCAAGGGGAAAGTCACTGTGGCATGCAGTCCAACTGCAGTTCAGAGAGAACTCGAATTGGACTCATCCAAAGATCCATTGTTAGTAGAAAGCTCTCTCTGCCTTGAGGAGCAACCATGAGAGATGTCCCGGCTCAAGGGGAGATCACCACCATGCAATCACTCAGCCTAGTAGAAAGAGCTCAAAGAAGGCTCACTTACGTAGGCTGTCATGTAGCCTTATATTTGTGGGATAAAATGGTTGGCGTATAGTCAAATTGTGTACGATGGGAAAGGTATGCATGAGACTCCTTGTACCGGCAACTTTGTTCCTTGATAAATGAGTTTTAGAAAAAACATGTGCTATCCATGTGTTAACTGTGTGATCGGTGTTCCAAGCTCATATGCATCAACGATTATTGGGTCATTCTGCTTCTTTGTGGGTTTCCTGGAGGAGTTCTCGGCCTGGTTATGGCTCAAGCCTTTGCATGTTTGGAGTGCATACCAAGCTACTGCTGGTTTGGTTAAGGAGGTTGAATGCATCCATCACACTCAGCAAGGAAGAAGATACAGGAGAAACAGATGGTGCTGGTGGTTTATAAAAGGAATAGAAATGGGGGTGGGGGGGGAGAAAATGGTTGGATTTTGGACCTAATGTTTTATAGTGTTTTACAATTTAGGCTTCATTTTTTTTATCCAGTCAGTCTGTGGGACTGTAATTGCTGCCTGCCAAATGGAAGGCAAGTGAGGCAGCAGCACAAGGAAACTTCTGTCCACGGTGGCCTGTCTCCCTGGGGTCCCTTGGCATTCAGTGGAAAAAAAGCTGAACTCCTCTGCAGGGCAATTCAAACTGGAAAAATAACTCCATGTTCTCCTTTTTCCATCCAATGCCAAAGTTCCCCTTTCTGAATAATGCCCTCGCTGCTTCACTTAACATGTTGCTTTGTTGGATTAAATGGGACTCAGCATGTGAATTGACCTCGACGACTGTTGGCAAACGTGTATAAAAGCTACACCTGCAAGGAACAATTGCAAGGAGCACTGTCGTGCAGCTCCATAGGCTGCTCTGGCTCAGATTAGAGGAGGATTGGCGGTAAAGAATGATGGCTTTATTTGTACACAAGCTTCAGGTGTAAACAACAACTGCTTGATGCAAAACCTTCTATCCATAAAGCTTTTCTCTGGCTTACAGAGCCATTTAGCAATCACCAAACCCAGTTCAGGTGTAGATGCTGTTTTTATTCTGAAGATATATGTATCTATTTCTTTTTGATACCTTACTGTTCCAACTAGCAGCTATCACCAACATCTGCTTGAAATAACTCTTCTGGCCTATTTCTCTCCCCTGCTTTACGTGTTTTCAATCCTACTGAATTTCCATGTAACCACGGGCAGCATTGGCTTGTGGTGCTATACTAACTGTGAGTCAAGCGTGAAAATGTGCCTGTACACAGACAAGTAACAGCCACGTACACCATCAGGTGCAGCTGTAGGGGAAGATTAGCTCTGTGTGTCACCACCACAGGAGAGCCTCTGCTAATATTCAGGTGTAACTCCCAGAAGTTGCTGAGGTGAGGTACTGATCATCTTTAGTTTCCAGGAATTCCTGTGGCTTGTCATGCCAGGAGGCTTCATTCCCCAATTGAAGCTTTACCCTTTGTACTACCCTGCTCCCACAACCCTCTTCTATGCAGCTTTTGCAAATCACTCTGAGCCATAGACAACAGCTCCAAAGGGGCACCTACTGGTGTGCAAGCACTGCGGGGCTTAATAGTCCTATTATGAGGGCACGAGTTTGCATTTCCTGTAGGCATGCTAGAAGTACCACCTCCACCAAGGCCCATTAAGGTTTTCAGGTCTCCAGCTGATGCTAAATCTGTCATTTAGAGTAGAGGTGACCCTCTCAAAAATCCAGCGTATGTCCTGGGTTATTTCTGTAAGTGGCATCACAAAGCCCCTGGAGAACAGCCTTCCAGTTGCTTACAAATCTTCCTCACAGCAAATGCATAAGGACAGGAAAAAAAGATTCCCAAGCTCTGCAGAGGTATGCCCATGCTTATAGGCATTACCAAGGGATACCAAAGCTAGACACAGGCTATACAAATGATGGTGGGAGAGTGAGGGCAACTCAGCCGTGTGCTGGGAGCCCTGTGTTCATTTACCAATTCAGAGTTGAGTTCAGCTTGCTTTGGAGGAGGAATGGAACCCACCTCCAGAGTGAAGCATCCCACCCACCAGCCTATTTGAGAATCTCCAGATCACATTTATTCACACCATCCTCCTTTGAGCACATGAGGAAAAGCTTGCTAGGGCATTCCTACTGTTCCAGAGAGTGAGCTGATTATCCAGTTGGCTTCTTTCTGTCTGTCCCAGACAAGACAGAGGAAGGGTCAGGGTTAATTCAGGTCTGAGCAGCAGGTTTTTGAGGACTCTTCCACATGCCTCCTCCCTCCTCCTTGATTTAGGAGTCCATGCCTGGAGCTTTGCATTCCCGTATTTGTCAGTGGCCACTGCTTGGAATGGAGCTCTGGCCACTGATATGATGTACCACCAGCCATGCAAAATGTCCCCAGACCAGAATGGAAGTGTCTTATCTGCACCGCTGGGGATGGTGCATGGACAGCAAGACACTTGGTGGAGGATAACAAAGGCCACAGAGATGCAAAGGTTCCAGGGACTGCACAAATTCCTGCTCAGTATTTTTTTTTGGCATGTAGTGCATTCAGGAGTGATCTGCCTGGGGCCAATCTGTGCAACTCTGAAATGTATGACTCAAACTCAGGTGTCTGAGCCCTGCTTCTGTGCTTGGACTGGGTTCTGCTTCCCTTAGTACACACAAGGAAGCATAACAGGCTCCATTATTCCATTTCCCCAAGAACCACAAAGTTAATGCTGGAAATGCTCTTTTTGGAAACATTTGTAATTGGCAGCTCCTGCCAATTATTAGCAGGCCAGTAAAATCTTTCTACATAAATTGTGTTGTAATTAGTGTGATTTGTTTAATGTCACCTTGTCTGGCTGGCTGAGAAACTGTCTCAAAATGCAAAAGCACCGCACTTCTCAGTTGAGGGAGTGGAGCCTGACTGCACCAAGACATTTTATTTCTATTATTTTACAGTGGCCTTTTCAAATCACTCAGGTGGGTGAACTTAAGCCAAGTTAGTCAAGAATTACCAGGTGAGGAAGATTACAGACATAAGACACCGTAACAAGAAGCATGAAAATAAAGGTAATATGCTAATAATAATTAATGGATATTGTAGTCAGTACACAAGGCAACACAGTAAAAACCTCCTAAAACCCCCAAAATACTTGGTACATGTGCAAATAAGCCATTTTAGGGGGAAGCGATGGAAAGGGTGAGAGGACAAAGTAGTTTGCTTGCTGGAAAAAGGTCTTAGGAGCTGACTAGCTTCCTTGGTGTCTTTCAGCTCCCTGAGAGTCACGCCCAGGTCTGAAAGGCAAACATGAGTGAGTGATGGCAGTTTTCCTGCTAGGTGAAAAAAAAGGGAGTAACAGAAAAGCAGTCAAGGGGCACCGATAAGACCAAAGTGCAACAGGTGAACTGCGCTGTGCTTCCTTGCTGACTCCAATACATTAAATAACGCCACAGCTTGAATGTGGTCCCATCATTGTCCATCCGTGCCCAGAAAACACTCATGACAGGCACAGCAGGAGGAAAACCAGTCAGGTCTTACACACGCCCAGGTGTTGCAACCTGATAAAATGACTTTTACCTTCCCCATCCCATGAACAGCAGCAGCAATCTGAGAAACAGAAAGAGACAAGAAAAAAAAAATCAGGGAGTCTTTTCAAGCATAAGAAATGGTTTGGGGTGAGAAAGGTGCAGAAGGAACACTGGATGCCCAGCTCACCACCAGCATTTTTCCCCTTTAATCTTCCTTCCAAATATTCTGCTTTTATTCCAACTAATTGAACAAGTGTCTTAAAATTCATAACACAAACTGAATTTGATTAAATCTAACTTGGTTCATATGATAAAGCGCTGCAGTTAGAATGCAGCTAGAAAAATACATTATGCTAGGACAAATAAGTATGGTTAACTTCAATAAGAGGAGAGGTAAATTGCTTTCTGTGTGAAATGTGCAATATCACCTCAGTACAGCTTTAATCAAAGTAAAATATTATAGGACACGGGGGAAAAAAGCCCCTCACAATGTAACATTTTGTCTGCTAACCACTCAGTAAGATTGAAGGTAAAAATTGCTAAATAAAGCCAATGCTGTATGCTATCTCTCCCCAGTTAGTATGTAAACAATTAAGTTAAGGCAATATCTGGCTATAAACTAATTCATATTTATAACAGATCAAAACTCAGTGGTAGTCAATATGAATGCAAGCTGTTCATCAGAAGCTTGTCTGACATCAAAAGTTTCACTGGAAGGGGAAGAATGGAACTAAATGTAAGTATTTAATGTAATTTGCATTTAAATTTATGCCACTGTTTTCACTCTTTTGTCTTTGCTCTTCAGTGTCCATGGTTGATGTTATGCTATCTACACTGAGTGCTTCAATTTCCCACTTATGGCTTATTGCAACCTACCTTCTATTTGGAGAGGACCTTCTCTCTTGAGGGGCCAACATTAGTATGCTGCTACCATTCCCTGCTTTGGCTGTATGGATGCCTTCCTGCGGCAGAGTGGGGTCACCTGTAACCCCTTTCTCATGGGACCGTAGCTGAAGTTGTAGCACCGTTTGGAACACAGCAGGAGGCTGTGACACACTGCAGTGCAGCCCAGATGCTGGAAAAAAGCTTGATCTTTGATTGCATCTGGGCCTTCTCTGTGTCCAGGATGGGAAGACAAGGCAGGTTCCAACAGAGCTTCAAAAGGGTTTCATGATCCCATATTTCTTTGTGCTGTGGGAATGTACTACCTAACGTAGTCAAGAGGAGACCCACACTCTCCAAGGTGACACCTGACTATATTAAAAATATATTAAAAATGAACCAGGCTTCCTGGTTCATTGCAAGACTCCTTTGGCTCCAGCACACCCTCTCTTTGAAAGTTTCCTCCTTCGCTTTCCAGCTGGGCACCACAACCAGCCAGTGTAACTGTAGAAGAGAAAACAGCACTGGACAGTAGGAGTCATCAAACCTTGTGCTGGTGAATCAGCAAGCTGCAGGCTTCTGACACCAAAAAAAACCTCCCAAACAAACCCTACACATCTGTCTGCCTTGGAGGAAACCAAGGGAAGTTCTGTGACACAGTTTGTGATCTGTATCGTGCTGCCTGTGGAGTGCCTGACTGCACAGGGAGAGGTGACCTAGCTCAGACCTGAATGTGAGCAGAGGCTGTGCAAGGATCAGAGGTGCCTGCTGCCCTTGTCACTGTGGTCAGTGTAACTCCCCTGACCCCCAGCCCCCAGTCCAACCAAGTCAGAGCAGAGGAGCTGTGTTTTGGCCACCACTTCTGAGAGCATCTGCACTGTGGGTGACACAGCAACCTGGAGAGACATCAGAAATGCCTTGAGAAAACTAATAAGGTAGTTCTTCTCCACACCGTGTCAGCTGGAGTACAAATCAACTAAAGGAAATATGTAAAGCCTCGAGTTTAGTTAAATGTTTGGTAGAGGCAGAGATGAGAGTTCATTATATAGAAGACAGCATGGACAGTTTAGCACCAAGTACCACATATATTCATTACTCAGAAGACATAAGGTGTTTGTTGCCTCATCATTCAGCATGCTTTTTAATGATTATACAACCAAAACCATCTTAGCTCGAATTTTATGTGAGAATTTTAGCTTCTTGGAGGCAAGAAAAGGAGGGACATGACACCCTCTAGTCTCTGCAAGTTCAAAACTGTTTTGCACTGAAACTAATTCTGGTGTAATGGAAAGGTGACGTCTGCTCTCAGGTATCCTTTACACCGAATGCAGAGCTCAAAGGAGACCTTTGCGTGGCCTAACTTTGAGCACCTAGCTTTAAGCTTGGGATGTAAGGCTGGATTGGCTGTGGACAGAGACAGTCACTTCCTTCTATCACCAATGGCAGGGTCCTGTGCTGGGTCACTTGACAGCCAGAAACTCCAGTCTGGGAATCAGGCGCCCTCCCCAGCAGGTAGAAGGTACAAAGATGTGAATAAGTTAGTGCCTCCCATTGCACGGAGAGGGCTTCCTCACCAGCTGGTGCAAACCAGGTCTCACAGTCTTGCCAACAGACTACTGAAACTCCTTTATGGCTAGACCTGGCAAGAAAAGGGGTAGGGGAAATGTGACCAGCAGTCTCTTTTCAGAGGTAGGTGAACAGCTCCAGTTACCTCTTACCATCCCCTAAAGCTGTGGCATAGGACCCTGGAAACTAAACCCACTTCAGCGGTAGCCTGAGATGAGGTCATAGCCCACCTGAGAAGATAGGAGAGCACTGAGGGGAAACAGCCCATTTCTGCTTTGAAGGAGACTCTCTCCCTCCTTTGAAATGGACCGAATGCCTCTTATATGACCATATGCCCCAGTTTCATAGAGACTCCTGGAACAGTCCCCATGAGGGCAATGGCATTTTCTCTGCCTTCCTTCTCCTCTTCTCTGTGGCCACATCCCTGGCATGCTGTGAAGCGCACTCTCTGTGTGAGAACTGCAATAGGGGGACAAGGCAGGAGCTGCAGGAAAAGCATGGTCTTATGGTGCTCCTGGGATACAGGCTGAGCCCATCTGACTGACCATGACCCTTTGGGCATGATCTTGGCTACCTTTACCTGGCCAGTACTTTGCCCTGAGGCATGAATTCATCCAGTGCTGAGGGAAGCATTCTTGCACAAGGACTTGGACTTATGCTTTAACATCCCACCTTGCTTCTGCTATTTTTGGACTCTCTAAAATAGTGAAGCATGTGACTCCAGCTGAAATTCAGCAAATCTCACTAGTCTTCAGAAAATGTGCCTTGGTGCCTATAGGATAATTTTTAATCCACCACATCCAATGACTCAGATGCTTCTCATGTCAGGACCAAGAGGTCTTGAGTTCAGAGGTGAATGATCTCTTCTGTGTAGCACCTCTGTGTAGCACCTCTCTTCTTCCTCCTCAGCCACCTTCCTTCAGCAAAGGATCTACCATCTCTGTCTCTTGGTGATCCACAGAGGTTTTCTGCTTCACGTTTTCAGTTGTGATTTAATTCACATCCTTCCTCTTAGGCACGGAAAGTGAATTTTTCTCTTTCCAGCCCCTCAGTTTTATTGGTGCACAAGGGTTGCACAGAGCCTTGCAAGTGATGTGATTTAACTGGGAGTGTTTCACCTGGCCAGATCAGAATCTACCTTTTCTTGACTGCACACAGATCAGTGCCTGAAAATGCAATACTTCATGTAATTTTGATTCTGTCAGTAAAGGCTGTACTGAAAATCTCATCTGGGTTTGTTGACTAAAAATACCAGGTTTAAGGGAGGTTAGGAAAAAGAAGGAAGAAAGACTCTAATCTGCCAATGAAAGCTAGTCCTTTCAAGGGAGAATGAGAAATTTGGGGAATGGAAGTAATTTCAGTCCAAGGGAGATAGATATTGTGTATTTCAACAAGCCAACATACTAGTTGTGGATACCCCATTCCTGGGAGTGTTCAAGGCCAGGTTGGACAGGGCTTTGAGCAACCTGGCCTAGTGGAAGGTGTCCCTGCCCATGGCAGGGGGTTGGAACTGGATAAGCTTTAAGGTCCCTTCCAACCTAAACCATTCCATGATTCTATGATTTCTGGATTAAGCAGTGGTATAATTATTCAATTTTTAGTAGGTGTTGTTACGCCACAGTAGGTGTAGTTCAGGCCACAGTCTGAAACCACATCAGTAAAAACTGATCACTTACCTTAGGCTAGGTCTTTGCTGCATCTCTCAAACAGTTTAAGCTATGCCAATTGTAAAACAACTTAGACAATTTTCCCAGTGCAGGCAGGCTTGAAGAATCATAGCGTCGTAGAAGAAAAGAGTCTATTGCATTTCATGTAAGTGAAAAACATATAACATTAAGTTACTCACCAGAGCCATTGCTAAATGAATAATGGATAAAAAATGTCAGTTATCCCCATGCCCTTAACTCAGGCACAAGAAAAGCCACCAGTGGTTGAAGGTTTCGTTCAGCCTGGTGTGAAACTTCCCAACAGGAGTCCCAGGAAGAAAAAGGTATCTGCCGCTGCTTTATATGTAGATTACTTTCCCCATGACCACTCACTCCACTGTAAATTTCTTCTGCTCTGTGGATTTATACACTAAAAATATGAAATGGGGAAGGAATATAAACTCTCACTTTGTAGTATCTCTGGCTTGCGTATTGCAGCTCAGCAGTCACGGACAGCATCCGGCATTAACGCTCAAAGGGAGCTGCCATATTTATGACTTCTCCAGCCTCACAGGAGCACGGAAGGCTGACGAACAGTGACTGAAGCGCAGCTGAATGAAATGAGTAATATAAAGAAGGCAAAAGCCAAATATGTTTTGAATCTGAATTCCTAAAGAAGTGCAGTTTATGCAGCCCTGGGTGAAGGGGTGTGTGTGGCAGGTTGCTCCTTCCACAAACCCCGCACCAGAGTTCAGTCCTGCTGACCTGCTGATGATAACTTTTGACTGAGTGGTCAGCAGTCTTTGAGGCAATTCAGTTTTTCCATGCTGGATGGAAACAGATGCTTATGCCTCACAGGTGGAAAGGATAATAAACTCACCTGTTGTTAGGCATCAGATTATGAAGAGAGGGCAGAGGCTTTTGAAAATTACCCACTTGTTCTGCAGCCCACAGAAGTTCCCCTCCATGGCTTAAACTGGCTATGGCCAGGATGAAAAATATCTCTGCATGTATTTAAGATGTGTTTGACAGGTTCTTCATTAAAAAAAAAAAACATTTCTGATGCGCAGGTCACCTGGGAAGAGGTGGCTGCAGCCAGAGTCTGGTTCTGCCACACGTTGGCTCCTGTGAAACTATTGTAGATGCAAGATGCTCGTCCATGGGAGCAAGGCTGCCATCACCCAGCCCAGGCTTTTCTAAGGGCATTATACATCACATGGTGTAATAGTCTCTTTTCTGATCAGATGATGCAGGCAGCACTTGTTGTGCATTGCTTCTTCTGAATTACACCAGTTGCTGTGCAATGTGAAGTGGGTGCTTGACTCTAAGGTATCTGTTCTTTCATTTGTGGTGGTGAAGTTCAGGCTCCTCTGTAAATAGCTGGAGAAAGTGAGCATTGCTGCATCTGCAAAGTGGACAAATAACATTGGAAAGATTCTGTGAGCCATGTTCTGCCACATAGTAAAAGATGTTTGCATTTTGGGTTGGCCATATTGGGTTTTGGGAGGGGGAAAAGTTTTCCAAAATCTACAGTTAGAGGAATGTTTTGCAAGATCTATGATTTGACACATATCCAAATGGCACTGTTTCCATTAAGATCCCCAAATATACTGATTTCCACAGTAGGCAAAGAAATTCATAATAATGGATGTGATGACATCAAAGACTGTCAATTACCTGTGTTTATAACTAATGTACTTATGTTGCAGCAGCAGTAAGTGGATATTCACTGCTTCTTATTGCAGTGCTTAGGTTTTTGCATCCATGTTCATAACATAGCAAGAGGGGACAATTTTCAAAACAGTAGCTAATATCAAATGCCTCTATCCAGAGAAGGCTGTGAGCACACTGTCTGATGTTCAGAGGTGAAAAAGCACCAGCAACTTTCATTTCATCACTTTGAAAATCAGATCACTAGCTCTGCAGCTGCTGTGATTGATAATGTAAGTACTTGCTTCAGAAATGTCCATGCTCACACCTCTGAAGAATATCCAGAACAGAAGCCCAGGACTATGAAAGAAGTTTTGGCCTGCAGTGCATCTGGACAAAGCAAAGCTCGCACTGGGGTACTGATTATTTCAAGTCTGTGGGATGGAAGCAAGCCTTCTCTCCCCGCATGTGGTATCAGCCTCCACTCAAAAAAACCTCCCAAACACTAAAAACTTTTGACTTGGTTGCAACCACTAAAGCAAGATTAAACGTATAACCAGTGCGTAAACTGAGATCCGTCTGACTCTGAAGAGAGCCCGAAGCAGTGATTACATGAGCTTTCAACTTCAGCTCTTTCAGGGCTGTGGGCTCTCAATTGCGAAGCTGTTTTTTTTTTAAAGGGTATTTTTTCTCTCTCTGTGTTTTTTTTTTCCTTTTAGCTACAGGGTTCATTATTGTGCAGAGAATGGGTCTTTCTGCCCTACAGGGATCTATCTATCACTGCTGACTCTCTGCATCTTCTCCACATGGAAGAAGTAATTGGATTGTACTTTCTGCACATGATCAGAGCTGTAGGCTGGAGAACTAAGCTGTCGAGAGGGTAGGAAACCATATGATGCCTAAGAAAGCTAAATGTCTGAGTCTAACTGCAAGACCTTTCCTTTCTTTCCATGGAAGAGTTGGAACATGCTGAAATGCACTCACCAAACTGCACTAGAGCTTTGGGAAGGTCTGGGAAACCCTCTGGAAGCGGAGAAAAACATAACCACCCAAATAATCCCAAGGGCATTAAACGTCAGTGGATATATAAAACAATAAGCCATATTATGAAATGTGAACAGCTAGGGACATTTCTTAAAAATAAAAAAGCATTACTGCAAAATGTAACGGTGCTTTCGTAATGTTAGAGCCTCCATGTGCTATCACATAGCTGGGGTATTTGATTATGTAGGAGCAACTGCAACCCTTTAAAAAAATGCATTTCATATTTCATATATATACAGATAGGGTCATATTTATTGCTATTCTGTTACCAAATGCAATGCTGTAGCCTTAAGCGTTGTTCCGTTTCTCTATTCTTAAAGACACCAGAATCCTGACATCATCACGTTCCTTGGAGTGACTTGGGGAAAGTGACAATATTGCCAAGACTTTATGCTGTAAGTCTTTAAGCACTCAGTTGATTTATACTTTTCCTTCAAACAAGTGTCTGCTTGCAACTGTCAGCCCTCCACTCTTCATCCCTGCCTCCACCACCTTAGATCCAAGCTTAAGAAAGAAGCTGTTTGGAGCCTTATGTATTGCTTGTAGCTATGTTAGGGCAACTGTTCTATTCTGGGAGCAGTCATGCTTCTCCAAACAGCTTCTCCAGCTGTAGCATCATACATGGTTTTCATCTCAGCCATAAGAACTTTCATTGGTCTCCTACTAAGCCCCACCAGCCAAAACCCAAGTGCTCTCTGATCGTCTGCAAGGCCTAAGGAATGTATGTGTACATGTGTGACTGTGAGCACATGGGTGTATACACACACGCTCATTTATTCGTGTGAAGGAGAGGCTTGATGATCAGCTTTGATACTACCCCAACCCTGTTGCAGCAAGATTCATCCTGCTGGTCTGACTTAGACCAGTGGCTGGCTTGCTCTAACGTACAGCACTGACATGGGTTTGCAGACCTGAACAAACCACTGATGAAAGACATACCAATGGGATGTGTTGCTTTGCTCTGGACAAGCCATCATTTCCCTCTGTCCCTGCAGTGGAGGCAGAGGAGAGTGTTACATGTCCGTATGAAGGTCTGTGCCTCGGGAGATCCCCCAAGTAGGCTGTGCCATGTTACGTTCACATGAGGACTGCTTCGCACAGGGAAGGGACTGTGTTACACCAGAATGGCACCCCAAAACCTGTGCTCAGCAGCAGCAGCAGGGTTTCTTATGCAGGCTGATTTTTTGCATTTCTCCTCGATAAATATTTGTCTCAGCCTTGACTGGAATAAAGCACTGACACACAGGGAAAACTGTTTGCTATTATTTTCTATTTATAAAGAACACAAATCTGCAAGATGAACCCAATTCTCCTACTGCAAAGATTATTTGTTACATGAAACAACTAGAGCAGAATGGCTGAAAGAAGCCATTCTTGAAATTCACGAGTAAAAAGATTGTTCTTTGCAGCCACAAAACACCCCATTGTCCCACTCAGTGTATTAACATTCACAGTAAAAGACGGCAGTTGCAAAAATGTGGCAGAGTAGGATCAAATCAGTATTTCTTAAATGGCTTTGGAGTGTGCAAACTGATGTTCAGGAATAATAACAGAGAGTGTGCAATGTTCTGAGTTGTCAGAGTTTCTGAGGGGTTAGTTTCTAAGGTCTACCTCGCTTAATGCCTTCCAAACTCCAGCTGAATGGAAGATGTCCCAACAGGACAGCTCAGGGTATTGTACTTACAGGTCGGATGAATTATATTGTATTGGGACCGGTCTTGTTCAACATCTTTGTCAGTGACATGGACAGTGGGATTGAGTGCGCCCTCAGCAAGTTTGCCAATGACACCAAGCTGTGTGGTTGGGTTGATCCACTGGAAGGAAGGAATGCCATCCAGAGGGACCTTGACACACTTGTGAGGTGGGCTGATGCCAACCTGATGAAGTTTAACCATGACAAGTGCAAGGTCCTACAGCTGGGTGGGAGCAATCCCAGGCACAGCTCCAGGTTGGGCAGAGAAGAGATTCAGAGCAGCCCTGCAGAGAAGGACTTGAGGGTGTTGGTCAATGAGAAAATGAGCATGAGCCGGCAGCGTGAGCTTGCAGCCCAGAAAGTCAACTGTATCCCGGGCTGCGTCAAAAGGAGCATGACCAGCAGGTCAAGGGAGGTGGTCCTGCCCCTCTGCTCTGCTCTCCTGAGACCTTACTTGGAGTACTGTGTGCAGTTCTGGTGTCCTCAACGTAAAAAGGACATGGAACTTTTGGAACAAGTCCAGAGGGCCACAAGGCTGATCAGGGGACTGGAGCACCTCCCATATGAAGATAGGCTGAGAAAGTTGGGGCTGTTCAGCCTGGAGAAGAGAAGGCTGTGTGGAGACCTCATAGCAGCCTTCCAGTATCTGAAGGGGGCCTATAAGGATGCTGGGGAGGGACTCTTCATTAGGGACTGTAGTGACAGGACAAGGGGTAATGGGTTCAAACTTAAACAGGGGAAGTTTAGATTGGATATGAGGAAGAAGTTCTTTACTTTAAGGGTGGTGAGGCAGTGGAATGGGTTGCCCAGGGAAGTTGTGAATGCTCCATCACTGGCGGTGTTCAAGGCTGGATTGGACATAGTCTTGGGTGGCATGGTTTAGTGGGAGGTATCCCTGCCCATGGCAGGGGGGTTGGAACTTGATGATTTTCAGGTCCTTTCCAACCCTAACTGTTCTATGATTCTATGATTTTCTTTTTTATTTTTAAGTAAATGCATCATTTAATTGGTGCTGTAATTTAAAACTAAAATTATGCAGTACCATACACTAATCTGCTGCAGATATAGTATGAGTTGGTGCATACATGCATGCCTGTATTTGTGCTGTAATTTAAAACACAACATCATCCCAAGCTAAAAAGTTTTAGAGACTTTCTCTGAGAGAAGATCTTTTCACTTCAGAAAGAGGACCCAGGGTAATGAACATCAGCGTAGAAGTCAGAAACAACACTTAAGCCTTTACCAGCAAGAGATGGCAAAGAAGTTAAATAGGTCTCTCTGTCTTCCATCCCAAACATCACTGCACTAAGACCAGCTTCTCTTTGTGCTGACAACTACAGTGTTTTTTGTCCCCACCAGCATATACAGCATGCTTGTTTTGAGACCACCCCCTCCATCTCCATGTGTCTGAGCTGCAGTAGGTTTGGATTAACAGGAGCAGGATTTTGCATGGGCCATGGGGCTGTGAGATACTGTGAAAAAAAAGAAACACAGGCCTTTAGCTGATGAGAAGCAGCAGACACCAGGATTTCAGTATGCGGTATGGCTGAGGCTGAACTTGGTATCATAACAAAACGTGGGTCTAGGTAAAAACTGTCTTAAACTCCCAGGAGGTTTGCTTCTTCTATGCGATGCCAGTTGTTGGAGAGTAGCTCTCCTACAGAGACAACCACACCAAATACAGCGTACTGAAGTAAAAGCAAGACTGGAATTCTGGAAGTAAACTGAAGATGCTTTCCTTGCTGTCTTAACGCAACCCTGTCTCTGCAGAGGTCATGGATGTCGTATCAGAAGGTAATTAGCCCTCTAGCTATGTGGTTCCCTCAATTATTAATACAACACAGCCAATCTCAGAAGCTCGAGGTCTTTCTTGAGGCCATGGTCTGAGTTGGGATACTCCTTTATGCACCAGCCCCAGGGAAGCTGGTGAGCAACTTTTTCTCCTGGTTGACTGCCAACTGCTTTGAAGGGAGGCCACTGGGATACACTGTGTATGTCACCTTTTCTGCTGGCCTGCTATTGATCAGTTGCATAGCTAGTCTTGATTTAGGTGCAGGCAGCAAGATGCAACTAAGGAAAGGAAGAAACCAAACACAGATGTTTGCCCACTTTATCACATTGGTGTATTTTCTGGCAATTTCTGTGCTGCTTCCCTCCTTCTGCTCTGCACCTGGTGGTGTGTGTATCCTCATGCAGCTGCTGTGACCTGCAGGAATTTTGCAGGCATGTACAAGCTGCAGGACCTGGAAGACAGAAAAGTGATGACCTTGCCTGGAAACTTAGATACGCCAAAGGCAAATCTTCCTCTTTCCTCAGAAGGCCTGGATTTCCAAGCATCAGCAGCACTTGCAGGAATGCTTCTAAGAAGATTCATTCCTTGACCTTTTTATTCCACAAAGTCTTCCTCCTCTGCATCTTCTTTCTGATTGTTTTAATGTTGTTGTGTTTGTAGCTGCTCGAGCTTCAGCACACAGAGGAGAACTCCACAAAACCCCTTGTATGTAAGTTCAAAACCCAAGCTACAAATGGTTTTCACTGAAGCCAGGCCAGCTTTCACCTGCCTCATCCATAGCCCTTTCAGCTACCCTGAGGAGCAACTTTGTGGGAAAATGCTGCAACAAGATGAACCTGATGTGGCTTCTTGGCAGGTCAGAAGAAAACACAGACGCACTGCTAAGTGCTGCTGCTGGGCTGTGTGAGGGATGAGATGTCCGAGCACTTTGTGTCCCCACAGTGTGTTACCATACTGCAAAATGGGGGTCTCGCTTGCTATGGGGCCAGGACAGAAACTGCCACCTGAGTGAGAAATACCTTCCCGAATGATCCCTGCTATAAAATTCCCCTATGTGTGCCAGTGGGAGTTTTGCCTAAATAAAAGCTAGACTAGGCTGCTACAAAATGGGAGATGTCCTAGGGGAGTTTGCATGTCTCTAAGTGATGGCTGGGCAGCCCATGTAGCCTGTGACTGCCAGTGCCGTGGAGCTCGCCTGATACTTAAAACATAATCAACAGTCTAGGCTATAAGCCCACACCATTTAATTTTAAAATTAAAGTCATTTTCTGAGTAATAGGAGCACATTTGTGCTTGGAAAACATCGAGCACTTAGCATCTTGTTTGATTTCAGCGCTAGAAGAAAGAAGGGGGCACAGAGCCAGGAAATATTTTTTCTTGGCTGAACTCTTGTAGACCAAATTTTAGTCCAGAGTGGGGTTTTTATTGTGACTCAGTGGTAAATTTCTGAGCAAAGAGATTAATGATGTAGAGGCAATACTGTAAAAAGCATTTAACTCTAGCTGTGCTGGAGGTGGTTTTGATAACTCCTGGCATCTCTTCTTTCCTTCTCAGGGCAGTGTGAGAACACTTGTAAGTAAGTGGATTGAAACCTTCCTTGGGGATTTCTGAAACCAAGTAAAAATTTAAGTGCTTTGTAATCTCCGTGGGAAGACTTAGTATCAGGTAGACTAGATAATTTGAATTACTTAGAGGAATCACGCTTTTGAAAGCTTTACTTCATTCTTGCAAAAACTTGTTTGCAGCAAAATTACCTTCCAAAAGCTCCTTTGCATGCTCCCATAATGAAGTTCTGATTTACGTGTAGTTTGTAGATATGACTTCTCTCCACTAATGTAGTTTTCTTCCATTTATTCAAGGCAGATTTCTGGTTTAAGGGGAAATATTATGTAGTGTGGATAGCTGCTGTTGGAGGAATTACTGCAAATATCTCATTTGTAGTGCTTATGTTCTTCCACTCAGAAATCTCACACCTCACTCCTCCATGGAGGATAGGATATCGTTTTTGAGTTATTACAAAGCCTAAAGCATTCTTAACATTGACTACAACTAGTGACATATATTTTATATGCCTTCTCATTTTGGAAATGTTATGACTCTTCAACATGGGAGAGGTACTTCCTACTTCAAAATCTATTTAACCTCTGTTTTTTTCCCCCGAAAAGGTCTGGGCCTGTGCTCTCTCGTCAGCATGCCCATTAATGTCACTAAGACTAAGGACATGAAGAGGATGAGACCTCCTGTGACAAACAGTGAAAGCATGGTAGTGCAAGGGTCGAAACCAAAAGTGACCAGACTTCAAAGAGTGAGCAGGGAAGCTGCTGAAGTCTTCACATAGGTGTCTGACATCAGTCTCACCAAGGCGGATGTGGAACTGTCTCACAGCTCAGCCTCTTCTCCCCACTCCCTGAGGATGCAGCTTCCACCACAGCACATCCCATCTTTGCCTCTCCAGGTAAGGCTGGGACATTAGTATGAGAGTTGTGTAATTTTTGTCATCTTTTGACCTATGGTAACTTTTTTATTTTTTCCATTCTGGTTTGGGTTCTTTTGGTTTGGTTTGGTTTGGTTTGGTTTGGGTTTGCTTTGACAGAAAATATCTATGTTACAACTTATTTATGTAGTGTTTTCAGATTATACAGGACTAGGGGCGGGCATGAGTATCTTATTAAAGGATAATGCTGAAGAAAGGGACGTCAGATACCGTGCTGTGGTTTAGAAAACTGACCACTAATCCAAAATTATTTTCCAATGAGCCACTCTGAGTTACAGGATAGAATAAAAGTGGTCTCAGAAAAAGAAGTGAAATAAACTTGTGCTTCAGGGCGTAAACAAGCTTCGTAAAAGGTTGGGATAGGAATAATATCCCCTTCTGACACATTACTTTATAATTACAGAATATGGGACTGCTTGCATCTTTCTCTGAGGGGTCTGGTGCTGACACTTTTACACACTAGGTAGGTAATTTTTAAAATGTATGGACCCTTCAATGTCTTTCAATGGAAATACAGGCTTTCAAGGACATTTTATAGAGGTCAATTGCTACATAGAGACCAAGAACTTCATTTCCTCAATCACATTTCATGACCGCATTAGAGGTAGTCCACAGATGCCCAGGGACCGATGAACCACATGATGAAAACCACAAGACAGCTAGACCAGGAATCAGATTTTGTCTGGAAGTTTTCTAACACTTCATGTATCTAAATCATGGATGGATTTTTTTGTTTAGTTTTTCTCGTGCAGAAGTCATGCTTCAATTCAGCTGGAATATATGAGAACTTAGAAGTCTGTGGCAAGCCTGTAAAGACTGATGTACAACTTGATTTTAATGTTTAATTCTAGACTGAAAAATCAATGAATCTACAAAGTTCCATATTTCTAAGAAAACAAAGACATAAATCTACAGCCATGTTAGCAAATGATGTGCAGGCTTCTCCTGAGGTATGTCTGCAAAGAAGTCCCACATCCTGGGAAGGGTGTTTCCGAGATGATGGTACTTATGTGTATCACAAAGGATACACATCTCCTTCACTGGTGACGGTTTTTGATGATTGCATCGCATTTATTCCACAACATTTAATTGCTGAGTAACTTGAGACTTCTTCACGTGGTTTGAGGTTGATGGCGTGTACGAGTAATGCAGAGACCTTTCTTTCCTGGGGGAAATTAGGAAAATAATTCATTCTTTCACTCAGTTACTCAACTGAATCCAATCTGGGTTCATTCTTTTAGGAAATGTGTTTGGCTAATTCTGTTAAATTTAAATATGAAAGGAAAAACGTCAATAATATTGACCATCTTAACATCATGATTCATAGTTCTTCCATACCAGTCTTCCTCTACTGAACATTTTATTTTGCAGAGGTGGAAACTAGCATAAGGTCTTAGAAGGATTAAGTCACATCTGCAATTTCTGCATATTACTAACACTAGCATGTATGTACGTACATGAAAGACACCCTCAGCAATACGTGTTTCATGTTGATTTGGCTTTTTAGTTTCATTTGTGAGCTTTTGTTTTGATTCTTTTCCTTACATTTACTTTAGCATCAATTTGCCGGCTACATTGTATGCGCAGAAAAAGGCCTAATAAGAGAACGGGAGTGTCAGCTGCACTCTGTATCCTTAAGAGACAAAGAACAAATATTTGGAAATTTGTACAATACAGAGCCCTCCCAGCAGCCACTGATCTCATTCCCATCCCTCACATATGGTTGTTAACACAGGGACACATAAGGGAACAGCCAAGGACTGGAGAGGCCAAGACCAAAGTGACTATTGATTCCCTTCTTCCTTGGTCATACTGGCTGCTTAGAAAACATTGATCGCTTCAGCAGCCTTGAGAGAAGGCTGGATGAATTCATGGAAGAGGAAAGCCACTGAGAGCTACTAAATACACAGAAGACGAGCCTGGCTCAGGATGTGTCTGGGCCACAGATGGTTGCAAAGTACTTGGGGGAGAGGGTATGTGCTGCTTGTGCCTGTCTGGTCTCATGCTCTTACCTTCAATATCAGCTTTTCGGTGTTGGCAGTAGCTTTTCTTCACTATGCTTTCATTTACCGTTGGAAGGAGGCGAGGACTGAAAGCTGCCCAGGACGCTGTCTGCAAGCCCTCCAGGGGACCCCTCTTTTCCCAGTGCTGGCTGCAGCACGGAGTATTGACTGGCATTGCAGCGAGCTTCATTAACCAGAACACGTTTTTCAGAGTGCCTAAATAGCTTGAAACTGCAGGTTCTGTAGGCAAAGCTCGAGTGACTTGCACATATGGAGAAACTGCTACCCGTTAACTTTCTCTCTTTTTGTCTCTTTCCCTGTGCTTGCGCATTTCCAGTTATGCAGAAACATGCCATTAAGCTCAACTTCTCTTTATTTAAGCAGGTGAGGAGCAGCGAGCTTCAAAATTCGACAGAACTTCACAATACCTTGAATTATTTTAACTCAAGCCACTTTTTCTCTGACAGAAAAGCACATATTTATTTCCTTGTTAATTCTCAGAGTCACATTAACTGATGATATCTGTCTGCATAAGCATAGCACACTTGATAGGTAGACTGCAGCAAAATGAGTTACTTGTTGCGTTTAGAAGCAAGTATCACCTTTAAAAAACTTACCTGCCTGCCAAAACTTAGCAAAACAAGGAAGCAAGTTCAGCTCCTGGAGTAGTTCCTCACTGCCTGACTCTCCTCTTGGCTGCTGGAAATGCCTGGGATGTCAGGTAACACATGGTGAGCAACAACCAAAAAGTACTTTGTTGCTTGTAAAAATGAAACAAGCTCCTTGTTGAAAAAAGCTAATTTCTGAGGTACTGCAGCTGTGGATGACATGTAGACAAGCTGTTCAGCCATCACACAGAGGGCAGGTGCCTGACAGCGGCCAGGTTTAAGCAGTGTCAGTAGATATGTGTGTAACAGGGACCTCTGCAATCCCCAAGAGAGGTCCAGCTGCCTTGTGACTGAGCATCCTACAAGCACCTTTCCTCACATCTTTGTTACCCAAAAAAATAATGTTAACAACAAACAGTAACAAAAACAAGTATTAAAAAAATCTACCTATTTAATTGTTCACAGCCCTGGGACACCCTGCGCTGTTTTGACCTCCGGTTCTTCCCTGAGTCATCAGCTACTCTGTTGTTGGTGAATCTTTCCATTTTGGCTCTGCCCTGCTGGTAGCATCCACAGCACAGATGCTGTTCTCTGCTGGTTGGACTGCAGCTCACTACCCCCTCATGAGGAAGAGTACTGATTTTTCAAGGCTGTGATGATCTGGTCTTACAGGTGCTGTACAGTCTCAGACAGGAGGTCTCAAGTAGCAAAGTCTCCTGTCTGTTCAAGACCTTCCCAGCTCAATCTCTTTGCAGTCTTCTCCTCTGGGACTTGAAGGTAGCATCAGCTGCTTGGGCTCTTCCACGTGGCATCTGGCCAATGCCATGGCTTATAACAGTAAACAATACTGCTTATAACAAACTTGTCCAGGGTTTTCTTGGACTTTTCAATCTAAATGCTTTTCAGGTTTCCTGCATCCTGTGTCTGTCTATATCACCTTAGAAATTACAATTCTGGTGATTTTGGCATTCAGGATTCCTGTAAGGCTGGTGCAGAGGCTGCTAAGAGCTGCCCTGACCCTCTGGACCAGGATCCCATCTCTGTGTTTGGACTAAAACTGAAGAGGCTTTAGAAGGGTCAGGCAGACATTCATATGATCCGATTTCCTCTTTGTCTCACGAGACTTTGTGCACAACTAACAATTATAGATTAACACCTAAAACTCACACCAAGCTTCTGACCTGTTGTCTCACACTATTTTATATAGTGTGTCATACCAACATGACTGTAATCTGCTTTCTGTTTTACTCAGACCCAGCTCTGCCTCCTGCTGTTTTAACTCCCCTTCCAGGAATTTCTGCTAGACAGACTTTTCCTTCCATTCTTCAAGCTCAAATAATATTTCATCACTGTTTTGCCCCAGAACAAAATCTGCAGCCTCACTCACTTTGCCCCTATAGCTGCTAGAAGGCTGTTTTGAGGCAGCTGGTCTCTGCAGAGCTGAGGCAATGAGTGCAGTGGCTGTACATGTTCCTTTTATTAAAAGCAATCAGACCTATCCAGTCATTGTTTTGTGTTGTTTGTTTTTTCCAGTGGTCAGGCTATGCTGCCTCCCTGCCAGCTCACTCTTTTTTCTGTCTGACAGCGTTCACCATGGGCACTCATGCTTGGCCGGAGGATATGCTCCATGGGTCTGCCCAGGCAAACCTGTCTCCTACATGTTTGGTGTATGTTGGTGAAAAGATGTCAGATCTTTGCTGGAACTACTGCACGGCTATTGAAGAAAAATGCTGAGAGTTAAGACAGACACATCCTGCAGTGCTCATCATGGGCAGTAAGTTATAGCAATTGCTGGAGCTTCCCTTCTGGGCTGGAAAGGTTTTGCAAACAGACATTTGTGTGGTACTCTGCATAGCATGCCCTGCTTGGTGTATTGCCAGAGACGTTGCTGGGCAGTATCCTGTCCTCACCTGTGAGCTTTGGAGTCCCAGTGACATGTGTTATATTTGTCTGAGCACTCAGCGGTGACTTCTCTGTGATGCTGGCTAATTTCTCCAGGGCTGGATCTGTTTCTCTCAGTAATTTCACTTGCAGGCTGGAATCCCACAAGCAGCTCTATTTTTAATTAGGGGCTCCATAAATGTCTCCAAAGATGTGCATAGTGTCAGAGATCTTACATCTGAAACATAAGGCTCTATTGCCCTTTATTTTTATTCTCAGTTTCAAGCACAATTGCTGTATCCCTCTACGGTCTTATTCTGTCCAGGTCAAGTCTTCAAATAACTTTCTCAGTGGTTCAATTGTTCCAAGTATTATTTTGAAAATAGTCCCTCTAAGGTCACTTCTTGTCCTCCTTGCTCAATGAGACAGTAAAAAGTTTTACTTCCATGATTTCTCACTGTCTTTCATGGCTAGCTCCATGTATCAATTCAGTTCTTCCCTCTGCTTAATCCATGCTCACATGAAGGCTTCAAACTGGCTATTTGAGCACTCAGTGACCTGAGTCCCTTTTGGCAGCTTGCCTGCTCTATTTCCTGGCTGTCTTTTTTGCCTGGACCATGGAGCAGTTCACTAGTGAGGCTGCTGCTGCAGTGATGCGCATACCACACTGGCTGATAACATAAGCTCTGTCCCATATCTTATAAAGGGACAATTTATCTCCAGCTGCAGGTCACCCTCTTGCTCTGTGTATCCTGATGCCATCTCTAAGGGCTTCCTGCATAGACCCTGTGCCTGGCCCTCCCTCCTCCAGAACTAAGCATATAGGCATAATTGAGTAAAAGAACTCAAAAGCAGTTTCTACCATCCTTTATCAAGTATTGCTGCTACTGGTCTTCATAAAAGAGAAGTCCTGCTAGGGCCTGTAGCAAACATCCCTCAGCTAGCTGTGGCAAATTGGAAGCATTTAAAGATGGTCTATGTTCTAATACACTCTTTTGGAAAGGACTTTATGTTCCATATATTTTGTGTTATTGCCATGAAAGACTAAATGAGGAAGCACGCTACCAGCTGAAGTGCTTATGGAAATTAAATCCATGTTTAAATGAATTTAAATTTTTTAATGTGAAATTCAGCAGCTAGAAATTTTGCACCAACTTCTACTTAATTAAAATGAATAAGGTCTCAAAGAGTTTTAGTTGGGATAGACCAGGAAAGAATTTGTCTTTAAATGTGTAATTAAAATACAATTACATTGGAAGGAAGTCATTACTGAGGTTGTACCTCAAAAGTATACCTAATGAGCTATCAGGCGGAAAGGTACACCAGATATATGATATAAAAGGATGTAGTCACGGAGAGAAAAAGATATTAGTGCGATCATTTTGGTAGATAGTAGCAGTTCTTTTACGGTCAAATCGTTCTGGCTATATTCAGCAAGCTATCTGCTTCATCTTAGCTGCGGATGTACAAGGCACCTCCACAAGTTTTCCTCCTGACACATCTAGTTGTTTCCCATCCCTCTCCTGGGAATGTGGGCAAGGAAATCATCTTTCAAATACGCATCTCTGGATGAGGGAAACCTTAGCACAGACAGAACTCAGTTGCCCGATTTTGGGAACAATTTGACAGAGGTATATTCAAAATATATTCATATTCAAAGGGCCTAATCCAACCCTGGTTAAAACCAGGGAGGGAGCTCTTCTCTTAGTCCCTGCGCCAGTCTGTTTGAAGCCCTGAGCGTAGCACCCAGAAATACAGTGTTAGAGTAATGTACATTTCTGCATTCTTTGGTTTTGCTTTTTACTTTATTCCTATCGCAGGCCTATAAAAACGGAGTTTAAGAAATATGACATTCCACAAGGTGCCTAAAACAGACTGGTTTGGGAAATTGGGTGGAAGTGTGAGCATAAAACTGAAGCCACTTTGTGCTCTCTGGAGCCAGAGCAACCAGTCATTCTTTTGGTTGTTTTGTTTTGTTATGTTCAGGTTTCATTCTGGTTTTTTTGGTAATGTGATATGTTTTGGTTCAAAGTCCACTGAAGTCAGTGGTGAGGTTTGTGTTGACTATACTGAGGTTTGGGCTAGGTTCATAGCAATAAATGCATTAACTTTTGTAATAAACCATATAGGTAGTCCAAGATGGAAAGTTCACAATCCCATTGGGATCAGCTCTATTTCAAAAGTTCAGAGTCACGGATTGATTTGAGTGATCTGTAACACCTGGATGTAACCTTGAATTCAAATCGCATCAAGAGAATTTGCTTGCAAGCTTTTGATTTAACCTCGGCTCTTCAGATAACTTTCTGAGGTTTTTGACTGAGATTTTTACAAGTTCAGTAACTCTTGTAAGAGAAATGTGGGAGAGGAAATGTGAATCTGCTGAGCAGTGTCCCCTTTGATACAGTACAAAAAACAGTCTAAGTAGCCTCATGTTTTAATGAGCAGAAGTATGTTCCTGACAAGGAGGTGAATTCAGCGCTTAGTGAAATGCACCCTGCTGAACTGGTGACATTCAGTTCATAATCAAAGTTTTATTGTTAAAGAGAAATTGCGGTCACACCCTTCGTATAGAAGATTTAGTTCAATAAAATAAAATCCTGTGACAGTAATTTCTCTATACCCTACAGCAATGCTTGTTAAATGGATAAGAAACATGCAGAGCTTGACCTAGCCTTTTTCACGTGGAAGTCAGATGTCTTCACTAATACTTAACAAGGATGTTTTCAAACAACTTGTTTCATTTTTAATGTGATACCAAAAATGTGCAATTGTCAGTGTTTTGGTACTTCATCTAAACCAGTTCCCTTATCAGACCTCACAATGAAGCCTGCAAAGGGGTGTTTCATATACAACATTAGCAGCACTTGTCAAGAGGGCACACTTGAGTGAAGTCAGCCTTCTGTAGCTATAATAAATAGCACAAGTACTTCTTTCCCTTGAACAGTTTCTTTCTTTCCCCGCAGGGTCTTGTATTAACTCACACCTGAAAAAGCATCCTTTATATCTTCCTCAAGATAATTAAAATACAGATTCAAGCAGATGAGCAATGCAATATTTCTAAAGTGTCCATTTGTTAGCTTGTCAGTCTCTGAGGAATTTCCTGTTTCAGTCATGACTGGAGTAAGTGACAGCAGAGTACTTAGCCATGGAAACCACAGCTGGAAAAAACCTCACCCCTTGAAATCATAGAACTCACAAGGATTGACATGGGGTGACATTAACTAACAGGATCAAACAAATGGAGTGGAAACGTGCTCCCAATCACAAAGGTTACTGAAAAGCCACACTTCTGGCTTATGTGAGTTTTGCCTTTTTGTACCAGTATGAAGTGGGTTGTTTAATGCTTTAGGGGCAGATGGTGAAATTTAGCAGAGAAACTAATGGCTTGAAGTATACAGCTGAGACAAGGAGCACTGCTTACATCCACACACTATCAATATCAACATATTGTGAGTGTGACTTTTACCCCTGCAAGCCAGCACCACTGCTCCTCTCCAGGCAGAGGCACTGGTCAGGCAGGTGCTGTCAAACAGAGAGCATCATGATGGCTGAATCCCATGAGGTATGGACAGAGGCTGGATGAGGCCATTTAACCCTTTTTACTTGTATTTTACACTAGGTTTGGAACAACATAGCTATTCAGTGGCCGACATCTGTGCTATTCAACTTACAGTGTTGCCCATGTCCTTTTGATTTATATTTTGTATCCTGTACACAGCTTTAAAGATATATCTTCTGTCTAGGCCATTAATTTGTAAGCCGTGTAACTAGAATGCATGAAGGGCTTATGTCCAAGAATTTCAGGATCTGCCATCACTTTTGAATAGGGACATGAAGTAACGCCAGCTTCATTTTTCTTTTCTTTTTTTTTTTCTTTTAGCTGTTAACAGCAAAACACAAATCTGTGTGTTTTAAAGCAGTTCTGAAATTGCATGACCATGTAATTGCAATCTATTGCACTAAAAATTAAATCTAAAATTAGACATAAAACCCACAACATTACCAGTCCTGGATTTAAAGCTTATAGTGCTCTGAATTTCTAGGAAAATAATTAAGACTCAATTTAAATGCTAATGGACTGGTTTGCCATAAAGCTAGATAGTAGTCCTACTCGATGACTGCATCGGAGCCATAGCATTGCTCTTTCCTTCATTGGACTTCACTTGTGACATTGTGTACATAAATTCACAAGTGTTGCTGTGTATTGTGGACCTCTTTACAACACTGCAGCAAAAAGGGACTTCCCAGAAAACCTACAGAAACCAAGTTCTCAAAAACTGATTGTAGAGCCAATTGTGGAAACCTGAGGAAGGGTCAAAGGCAGGAGTACTTGTCCCTATCCCCTCATACTTGGTGGCTTGCTGTGTTCCCCAGCTTTGCCTATAGGATGTGCCCTATAGTTTGGAGACTTTGAAACAGTCCTTCTCAGACCCCTCTGCCTGCTTTGTGCAGCCCTTTTGGGTTGTACTTCTTTGGGGACCACAGGTGCTTCCCACTGTGGCTGGTGGTGGGATTACAGTCCATTAGAAATTCTATGATTGTGTGATTTCCATTTAGATTAGGGACAGCTTCATTATCACCTCTGAAAGGCACCAGGACTGGGCCCTAGACCATGTGATAGGGGTGATGATGAGGCTGCCTCTTTGCCCAGCACACAACCAGTGGCTTCGTTACACATTTGAAGTGAAGGCCTGGGAATAGCACTTTCCCACACATTTTCTGAAGCAGCCTGTACAGTACTGTACCAGCAAATGGCCGTGCACCAGACCATCCACACAAACCTAGAGCCTCTGCGCCATTCAGCCAGTCACTACCAACTTATTCCTGAACTGATGGAATATAGTTTGTTGTGGAGTTGTGTCCTGTGGCCAGGCTATCTGGTGTCAGAAGAAGGCTTGGTGCAGATTC
Source organism: Ara ararauna (assembly GCA_028858755.1). Taxonomy (NCBI): domain Eukaryota; kingdom Metazoa; phylum Chordata; class Aves; order Psittaciformes; family Psittacidae; genus Ara; species Ara ararauna. Next base: position 70,142,808 of record CM054377.1, on the reverse strand, counting down.
CTGACTGTCTTCTATCTGTTCATCTCTGTTCAATTTGCAGGCATTTCCACTTGGTTACATCCATCCTGAAAAACTAATCCATGTTCATGGGCACACTGTCACCTACACAGCCCAGAGGTGATGATGATCCCTTGCTCACTCTGGCCTGCACTGACCAGCATGATGTAGAGTCAGGCCCAGAACCATTCCCAATACACAGAGTGGGGATAACAATGTTTAATAACATGAGCAAGAACTGTTCTATGCCAGGGAACAGCTCCAGATGAATTTAGTTCTTTGCTGTATTTATAGCATTTGAAGCCACTTCCATTTGATCAAACTTGTTTGGAAACTACCTAACAAATCCCAAAGTTATTTCAGGGAGTTGGCAAGGAAGAAAAGAGGGAATGAAGAAGCAAATAAACACATTTTCCAGCAGTATTTTATTGCTAAATAACTGGGCTGAAAAAGAAAAAAATAAACCAGAAAATGGTAGTACCATGCTATGTGCAGTGAGACAGAGAAGAAAGCTTCCCTCCTTGCACATATGGATTGGGCCCAAATAGGGGAACCAATTGCATATTCATTATCTACAGAATGTACAAGGGAAGAGAGGACATGGAACTGTTGGAACAAGTCCAAAGGAGGACCACGAGGATAATCAGGGGACTAGAGCACCTCCCATATGAAGAGAGGCTGAGAAAGTTGGGGCTGTTCAGCCTGGAGAAGAGAAGGCTGCGTGGAGACCTCGTAGCAGCCTTCCAGTATCTGAAGGGGGCCTATAGGGATGCTAGGGAGGGACTCTTCATGAGGGACTGTAGTGATAAGACAAGGGGTAATGGGTTCAAACTTAAACAGGGGAAGTTTAGATTGGATATGAGGAAGAAATTCTTTAATGTAAGGGTGGTGAGGCACTGGAATTGGTTGCCCAGGGAAGCTGTGAATGCTCCATCGCTGGCAGTGTTCAAGGCTGGATTGGACATAGCCTTGGGTGGCATGTTTTAGTGGGAGGTGTCCTTGCCCCTGTCAGGGGGGTTGGAACTAGAGGATCTTCAGGTCCTTTCCAACTCTAACTATTCTATGATTCTGTGATTCTATGACCCAGGAATGACAAGTTGAAGGAGAATGAGAAGGTTGTCCCAGTGAAGCTGTTGATGGAGGAAAGATGTTCATGATGTGTCCTCACATAGTGGAATGCTTTCACTGAGCCTACTGAAATGCCACCTGGTCTTCTGCCAGAAGGTGAAACATGATTTGAGATGCAGTCCAGCCTGAATGAAGATGGAGGGGGAAGACAAAGACTCAACCCCTTGTTAATCTGGAGGAAATATAACCCGTAAAACAAAGAAAATAGGACAGTTCGTTCTGAGAACCAGGCACTTTACAAACCCAGCAGCTGTGCAAGGCACAATAGCATCTTGTTTATTCTGTATTTCTGCTGAGGTCATGTCCAAGAGAGCTGCATCATGGATGTGGCTTCCCTGTGCTAAGTTTCCAAACACAGCAGGGAAATGTGGTTCGTGCCAAGGGGCACTCTTGCCATGGAGCAGAAACATCTATGCTCCTGTTCTGTGGGCAGAGGGAGGGATGAGACATAATGGCAGTTCCCCCCTCAAATGTCTTGGTGAGCTGAACAGCCTTGGATGGGACTGAGGTGTGGGGACATCTGCCTGCACCACTTTTGAACAATTGGAAGCTCATTTTCATCACATTGATCGTTCATCATGTTGATTGTTAGTGGCTTTGGAATTTAAATATTAAAGGACAGCCTCAGAATTAAATAGGCAGAAACCCCAGTCCTTTTTCATTAAGAAAACACCTGGGGGCTTTTTTTCTCTCTCCCCTGAGCAAGGTTTGAAAAGACAAGTTATCCTCATGAAGTCTTATAAACGCCCATGAGACAATTTTGCTTTGAAGTATCAATGTGACAGGGCAAAAGCAGAACAATTTGATACTAATGATTTCAGTCACCATCCTAATGCTTCATGTTTTAAAGATCATTTTGCAATAAAGACATCATGATTTTACAGTCACATTAGAATAATAAACCGTAGCACTTATGGAGTACTTTTCCTCTAAAACATGAAATAAACTGGAGCAATAAGTGTTTTTCTCATTTTAGGGTTGGAGAAACTGAGGCGCAAAGACGTGACCTTCTCACAATGCAGTCTGGGAGAACCTCACTGCCTCCTGGTTCTAGGGCTGCCCTTTGGGCCATGATGTCCCTCACCTGCTGGTCCAGACAAGATGACTGATGACAACTCGGCAGGAGAGAGCAGATGCAGATTGATGTTTTTATTTCCTTCGTTGTAACTTCAGGCACTTCACTAAGACATCTCAAATAGCAGTGTTGAAACTCCTATCAGCAAAAAAGTTAAAGCAGAAAGAAGAAGTGACAAGATCTATTCACAATAGACAAGATGAATACAATTCACCAGACCCGCTGATAATCTCTGGAGGGAGGCGGGGTGGCCACAGAGTCACCTTTCCCCATCATTTTTGCTAGCACATTCTCTGCCCTTTCTTCTGCATGAGAGAAGCAGCAATGTCATCCCCAACCCAGGTGGCTGCATGTCACCCTAGTCCAATAAGAGGCTCCATTGCTGGCATTGTGGTCACCACACAGCTGCTAGTGAGCATCCCTTTGAGTGCAGGGAGCACGAAGATGAGAGCCTGCCGATATGTCAGTTTCTAACTAAGATTCACCAGCCTCCAGCCTGGCTCGTTTCATTATTCATCCGGAAATCTTCTTCCCTAACTTTTTTCTGTTCTTCCACTGTCACCCACTGAGCAAAGGTGTGCGTTTCCCTCCTGGAAGCTCCATCGATACCTCTGCAGCTCTCGGATTGAAACAGAAGAGAAAGAATCAGTTACAGACCAAGTCCTGGAGCACTCATCAATATTGGCAGGCATCTGACAATGACTTATCTTAGACCATCTACATTTAAACTACAGAAATGCAAACAAGGTGCTGTTTGCATTCTGAGTAGTAAGGATGGGATATTCTCACGTACGACTTTGCTCGTAGAAGGCTGTTCCTCCTCCAGAAATGTTTCCTTTCAGTGCTGTCCTGGCATGTCACTGTAGCACATAGTCAGGAAGTCAGTTAGGAAAGGCATGAAAAGAGACAGAGTGGGTTTCCTAGCTCAGAGACTGGTGTACATTGCTTAAAATTTTGGCAGAGGAAAGAAGAGAAGAAAAACTCTTTGCAGCAATCATTCACCATCAGAGCCTCTGCTGCTCTCTTTCATGGCAGTCACCCAGTGAGGTGTAAGCACCGAGCTCATCTAAAAGACTGATTCAGATAAAGCATGTGAGGATTCACATGATTAGAGATGCAGGGTTTGAAATGAACATTTCAACCTCCACCCTCCTTCTCCAAAACACGATCCCATGTGTTGCGCACTGAGGGTGCAGTGGGAGGGGAGGGTGAAAACAGAAAGCAAAATACTAAACTGAAGCATTCAGAGAGAGCTCTCATCCTGAGACTTCAGAGGAAAGTAAGCTCGTACTGATGGGGATGTGATCTCTGATGTGAGGTTTCATTGCAGGGTGCACGCTGGGGAGGAAGAGCACTGCCTGCCTCCCTGCTGCCCTGGGGAAGGACCCACGGGTGCTTTTGCTGTGATAGCTGTGCTCTCTCACCACGGCAGCCTGGCCCTGGGACACTTGTTGAAAGCCATCCAGAGCATCAGATGGCACATCAGAGAGCAGAAAGCAATTTCAGCCGTGGCATTGCTTCTGGCAGCAGTGCTCATTGCTAGTTCAAGGTTGTCATCTTCCCAGACTGATTTTTACTCTCTCCCAGGCAAGTTTTTTAATTTATTTCTTTTTAACCACAGCAATCTTTATGCTAAGCACCATTTGCAGAATTAGCCGGAAAGATATAGATCATCATTTCATCAATTTGTCTTCACATGACTCAGGAATGCACTCCATCTGGGAGTAGAGTCTACCCTCAGGAATAAGGAAAAGTCCCATGGGTGTGGAGATAATTTCACTACGTCTTGGATGTGTGAGATGTGGGAGGACAGCCCCCCTCTTTTTTGCCACTTGCTTATGATGCTGTGTATGAAAAATTATTTCCAAATGATGAAAGTGTTTGCCAGGAGTAGACATGTTATTATGAATGGCATTGCCTTTGAATTCAGCTTATAATTATCCTTCTTTCTTGTGCAATTTTCCATCTTTTTTTTTTTTTACTTTTTATTTTTAGGGCCCATATCTAGTACATTTCTTTCCCTTATGTGAAAGACTTACTAGTCCATTGCTTGATTTCCATGTTAATTTAGCACGTGATTTCTCTCAATAACTGCCACATCCTCGCCTACTGAAAATGTACTTTTATACCCTTAGCAATGATCTGATAACACTATCAGAGAAAAATACATAGAATAGGAAACCATGGGGATTAGATATCAAGGAGGATACTGTAGGGACTGTGTTAATTGAGGAGATCAGCAAGATTAAGATAAGTCTTGCTGCTTCCTTATATTGGTCATAATAACACAATGCAGACCCCAAAGCACTTTACCTGCTGTACAATGCGGTTAAGTCACTTTCTTCCCTAGGGTGTGTAATCTAATCTTCTCAATAAAACACTTAGCAAAGTGAAACCAGCTGGTGTTAAAAGCTGTATTTCTAAGATACAGCACCTGTGTAAGGTTTTAAAAACTACTAAAAATAGTGAAGGCCAATAAATGTTGTAATTTGGTGTGTATATACATACATACAGAGATAGAAATGTGTGTGTTTGTTTGTGTTGCGTGAGTGCACAAGCTGGGCTGAGCTAGGTTGATGCTGCTCCAACTTCAAGAGGGAGGTTTGCCCAGGCTGTCTCCAGAGGTCTCTCTAAACAATATTTCCCTGATTTTGTGATAGAATCCATGGGAGCAGTGGTGCTATAATTTAACGTTATCATTTTTAAAAGATTATTCCTACTTTAAGAATATTAACTTTTTTCTTTTTCCTTTTTTTTTTTCTTTTTAAGACGTCTCTCTGCAATTAAAAAGAAGACACCTCTGCAGGAACTGATTTTACATAAATAGAGTTTGAATAATGGAGCTGTTGTCAAGAAAGGAAAAAAAAAAAAAGGCACTACCCAAAGCTTTTTCAAATCAGTTCTTGACAGAGTTCTTCAAATGGAGATAAACACTGCTGGTGTAATGACTTGCCACATGACCTTGCACTTGAAGTGCCAAGCAAAGTGAAAAATAACACACTTAAACAAGAAAAAATGCTGATTTTGATTTCCAAAATAATATTTTTCTAGATGAAACTATTTCTGCTGTGGGTTAGCATGCACATACAGAGAGAAAGTTGAGATTTTCCTTCAGCTGTATCTGACATTTCGCTCTCAACTAGATAACTGAGAGGCTATTTGGGTTCACTAAAAACACTTCTGCACATCTGGGAGCAATACAGCTCAAAAGCAATTTGGGAGGAAGGATAAGTCTTGCAGTCAAGGCAGAGGATTAAGGACAGTTCAGTTCAACTCTGCCCTATCTGACCTCTGAGTCAGCCTCTTGCTCCCCTCAAGCATCCCATTCTCACAGGGTTATGTGGATCAGGAGCTTCCCCTTGGCTGGAGACCCTCTCCTACCTTCTGCGTCACCAGAGCACTTGTTTTCCAGTGGTTTACATACCAACATGAGGAGTTTGGGAAAAAAGGAGGAGGAGCTGAAAGTAATCACTGATGGGAAAAAATTCGATATAAACGACCTACTGAAACCTCCCGGAAGGCTTTGTACAATGGCAGTCTCAAGAGCACTGGCTAAAACTTGCCTAGGCAGGGCACAGGCTGTAAAAGCGGAAGTGGCACACTCTTCGTCATTACTGATTTGAAGATGGCAGGCATTTCAGAAGCAGCAAACCTCCTCTGCCTGTGTATCAGGGAACTGATTCATAAACTGCACCCACCTATGAAACCAAACTGGTGTCCTTCAGAGGAGTGAGACCCTTTGCAGCCTGGATCTGGGTGCAGACTGGTGTCCTCCTTTGGCATTGGGCTGCGTGTCAAGGAAAATTGTGCTGAAGCAGAAAGCATAGGCTGTCTCAGGAGAGCTGCCATTACTACCCTGACAAGCTGTGTGACTCCAAGTACCACATACACTTGGTACTCAAAGACACTAGTTTCCCAAACTGAGGAAAGTTACAGGTGAAACTGAGTGTAAAAGTTATTAGGAAGAATCACATATTAAATGGCCAAAAAGCTATTACTTCATGGTAAAGGAGCTGAATAATATTGGTGAAAAGCCCATTCTCTTTCAGCGGAAGAATGGAGGCAGGAATAATGAATTAAAAAGCAATATGCAACATATGGATAAAAGGGGGTGGTAATAAAAATTCATATAAATAAGAGTTTATGAAGTGTAGAAAATTGATAAAGAATACTAAAGACATTAGAAAAAAGTCTGTGGTTGCTCAGGCTTTGTTTAAGATTAAGAGTTTCTAGAAAACTTAAGAATAATAGCAGAAAAACAGTCAATGCCATAGTCTCATTGCTAGTTGGAGACAGCCTAGTCGTTAAAAGCAACGAAGAAAAACCTACAGTTTTTCAACAATTATTTCAGCTTTCCATTTGGAAAAATGTATTTTCTGACCTGTTACTAATGAAGAAAGATATTGAACAACTTGCACTAGTGATATGATATCACAATACAGTATCTCTCCTGAGCATGTGAAATTGACTCATTGCATGCTGGGTATGAATCCACTTTTTGGACAACACTAGGGCTAACCGTCTTTGAAATCTGAAGGTCCACAAAAGTGGTCTCCAAGATTCAATGCAGGACATTTTTAGCTTGTGTGTGTAAATTTTTAATAAGTCATGAAATAATGGGAAAATTCTTAAAGGTTAATGTCAATATTGAGCAAGAATTCTAAGACGAATGAAACCACAGGTAAATATAGTCCATCTTACTCGGTACCAATCCCAAGCAAAGTGATGAGAAATTAATGGAACATTTAATTAATAAAGAATGACTGATCACCTGAGATGGGAAATGCAATTGTTTAATATGCAAGGATCAAGTGTGCAGAACACCCAGGACCAAGGTACTAAAGACCAAAGCACCTCTTCCCCTTGGTGGCCAAGAGAGATGCCATTATTTCCCCCTTCAGCTGTCCCCTAATCCTCCAAGGAATGGGTAGCCACCACAGCTGAGGCTATGCGGTGATGGGAGGCACAAAGGAAAAGCTGCGAGAACCAAGGATAAGGAGTCTGAAACATCCCAGGAGGGTAAGATATAGGGGAGCCTAGTGGCTCCTGGTGGTAGAGGTGGCCTAAATGGCCACAGTAGTAGATGCAAGGCTAAGGCTGTAACAAAATGAAGGACAGTGAGATAGCAACAGGGGGTTATAGAATCATGGAATCAGCTAAGTTGGAAAAGACCTTTAAGATCATCAAGTCCAGCTGTTACCCCAACACTGCCAAGTCCACCACTAAACCATGTCACTGAGGGCCTCATCTACATGGTTTGTGAACACTTCCAGGGATGGTGATTCCACCACTGTCCTGGGAAGCCTGTTCCAATTCCAATTCTCCTGTGAAGAATTTTTTCCTAATATCCAATCTAAACATCCCCTGGCACAACTTGAGGCCATTTCCTCTTGTCGTGTCACTTATTACTTGGGAAAATTTACCATCCACCTACTTTCTCCACCTTCCTTTCGGGTAGTTGTAGAGAGCAAAGTTGGTTGGGCAGGAGGCAGGGGTGAAGGCAAGAGGCAGCAGAAAGGCAGCTGGACGGGGAGCTTAGAGGTGGAATAAGGAACATCTGATTTTGGCAGTAAAATAGCCTTTCTATAAGAGCTGTATCCTGAGCAAGGGATGAAGTAGGGTTCCATGGAAAAAACAGTCTGCTGTTGTGCTTTGGCCTATTGCACTGTTATGTGCATGTAATTCATCCAAAAGGTAAACACTGAACTTTGACCATTGATTTTTGCAATCAAATGGCTTTTCTGGTTTGATTTGTTCCTCAGAAACAACAGGAAGTCATTCAGATAAATAAACAAGGTGATTATGCAGCAACCTGCAAAGAAATAAATTCACTGGGGGCACGAAATAGGGTGGCATAGACTGCTTCAGAAGTGAGGGGAGCAACTGAGCTGTGTCTTCAGCTGCCAAAGAAACAAAGGATGAAAACAAGAGAAGGAAAGGGGCATGCAACATAGACTTTAGAGGCTTCATCAGAAGTCCTTAACCAGCTTTCATGAAATGATGAGTGTGTGACTGAACTACCCTCCTAAAGGAGTGCTCCACCAGATTAGCATGGAATACAATGAAGGATCATTTTTCTCTTGCAGCTGTTGAATTCCTTTTATTGAATCAGTGAATTGCAGATTTTGCTTATCAAAAGCCCAAGTTCCTTCAGAGCTGTTTGATGTTGAGCCATATTCTGCCTTGACTTCCATCCCAGGCATCCCCACCAAGTTCAATGGCGGCTCGTGGAGTGTAAAGCAGGACAGACGTTAGCTTGATGTTTTTAACAGTGTTGTGACTGCTAATGAAGCATGATTTGATCTGGTAAATGTTCAGAGACTGTTGCCAGTGTCTGCAGCAGAATAGACTGTCTATAATGTGAAGATGCAATTGATTTGTCAGTATGTCTTGTATACAGGAAAGTACAACAAGTATTCTGTTTGATTTTGATCCTGTTGAGAAGGAACTCAGACAAGACATGCAAGAAATAGCATGGGCATTTTTGGCAATGAAAAGGTTTTCTTTTGCCAGCCCTTGCCCACCAAAAAGTCATGGAGCTCTCTAGCTTGATAGATAGCATGGGCAAGTTTTAAGACTCCTGTTATAAAATAAAGAAAGGGAATTTTGCTTTTATAAGGCAGAATTGCAGAATTGGAAATGATCCATATTTGGGACATAAATGCAAGCTGTTATGCAGATCAAAGTATCTATTTGGAGCTGAATTACTCAACAGCATCTATCTATGCCTCTTCAACACCTGCAGATTAGCAATGTAATCGTGTGGAGGTTGCTATAGCTACATCTCTAGAGCAGGTGGAGTTCTTCGTCTCTTGGAGCATTATGTTCATTCTTTGCAAATAAACTATATAAGAGTGTATTTAAAATGTCATCCTAGCAGCGTCAGCCCCTCTCTCTAGCTGACACTGTCACGTCAGATCTGTCCTTATCCTATTAGTCCTGATTGTTTTCACTATAAACAGTGCCATTTCCATCTGAGCATCATGCCTTCACCAAAACCGACATGTGAATGGGCACCAAGGTCATAAAGCAAGAATCTGAGATTAAGCTGAGAAGAACTGTTCATCCAGCAGACATGTAGTCTTGCCTTGGGGCTGATGGCATGTAAGACTGTGAGCTGAACACATAATAAAACTGCCAGCCTTTGGCTACAACACTTTCCAAGGTCTGACCAACTGTTCAGACAGTGGGAGTGCTGCTTCTGATGGTTTTCAAGCTGGTTGTTTGCCTAAGTCTTTCCTAAGGGAAATATTGCATCAAATACTTCAGCCTGCTTGTTTGGGCTCCTTCACTGTTTACTACAGCAAAGGGTTGCTCAGATGACCCTTCCTTCTAGCTGTCTGTCAGCATGACTGGCGTATCTGTAACCCTTAACCCTCTGCCAGTCAAGCCCACAATGTGCTAACCTGTGTGAAAACTCAACAGCAATCCCTGTACAAAAAGCCGATAGTCTAAAAGAAGAGCCCTGACAAGTAGAAAAAAATTGACAAGAAGGGAAAGTACCAAAGAGTAGACAAACAGCAGATAAACAAATCAGGATGCTTTGACTTGCCTAATTTTGTTATTTTGCTCTAGCTCTGTAAGCTTTCCGTTGCCCAATGAGGGCAGGTGAGGAAAGATTTCTTACTAAAAGTTGTCAACAGCGCCAACAACAGAGGATATTTTGGCTCCCTGGCAAATTCTAATTTCTGCACTAGAAAGCTGAGTATCAGAAAATGGTCCAAACATAGTTATACTTCAGTAGCTTTTCAATGGAGAGCTTCAGTTCTCCCCAGAAAGCAGATGTTTTTGAAAGTGTATTCAGCAAAAAAGCAGAAAAAAATGCCAAGCAAAGTCAAATCTCTAAGTTCGTCCTTAGCACCGTTTTCACTTATTCTGTGTCATTCCTGTTTGGTTTTGTCCCTTAAGTTGTGTCTCTGATACAGACTCTCTAGCTTTTTCCAAATTCCTGAAATATGTATGTTCCTTGGAGCCTGCTAATTTTTGTCTGCCCTGGAAAGCAGTGCCTTAAAATTTATTTCCATAAAATCAGGCAGATAAGAATATGTCATGTTTCTCTGAGACAAATCCATCTTCCCATCAATTGGCGCATTACATGTCATGGAATCATAGCATCATTTAGGGTGGAAAAGACCTTTATTTTTCACTGTCTTCAGACTGTTACCTTTCAGGCAGTTTTTTCTGTATGTTCCCCCGGCTGTTGGTACAGATGACAATAATGAAGTGGCCACTCAGTAGAAGAGAAGCTTTTTAGTTACCAGTCTTTCCCTTTATTTCAGGAATGGCTGTTGAAAAAAGTGAGCTAGACAAAGGCAGTATGGAGGAAATCACATCAGCCTTGCCTTTCTTCCAATGCAGTTTTGGTCATAGCTGGCAATCAAAATGTTGCACAGAAATGAAGCCAGCTGCAGCACTGTTTGCTGCAAGAGATGGCTCCTCCTATATAGATGCCAAATTCCCATCAGCACTGAGTCACAAGAGGGTAGCCTTGGTAAATGTGCAGCTTGGGGAAGGTGTACCCAATAGACAGCTATGAAAATGATTTGTTTTTTCAAGCTTCAAGTCCAGAATAGGCCAGAAAAGGGTTTTTTTTTTTTTTTCTCTTTGAGATGTTTGGTTTTATTCTCCAAGGTTTGTTATAGCTTGCAAACCATTGATTTTGTACTGCACCAAATTAAGAGTAACAGTTGTTCATGATTTAGCTGCTAGGAACTTTAGTTTGCTTTTTGTGGCCTGTCTGGCAAACAAAAGGTGCAAGCAAATTTGCTATAATCATTAGGAACTGACGACTTCCAGAAAGATGAGTGCATTGACAGGGTTTTTTTGCATCCTGTTGTTCATGAATCATCCTGTCACACAATAACCGTGATCAAGGTTTTCAAAAGAAGCTGGCAATGTGGGAGATTGTGGTCCCCCACCTTGAGACTCCTACAGTGGATTTCCTTCCCTGAAAGCAACCCTTCCTGAAGACATCTCCAATCAAGCAAATAAAATTTCAGATATACCCCATAACATTAGGCACTTTTGAAGCAAGCAACCTGAACCATCAGAAATTAAGAATGTGGTCTTAGTAATTGCCAGTGTGATCCTATTGCCCACGGCATCTGCAGAGCTTTTTCTGAAGGGCAAAAAATCTGGCTTGGAAGTCTCCTGGGTGATTCTATGATAGAGAAAATAAAAGAAAGTCAGTCCTTTTGAAGTGATAGCAATCAGAACGTAGGCTGAGGTATGATCTTTTTTCTTGCCTAAAAGGAAAGAGAAAAGACTACAAAATATGGCATCTGCTTCTGTCTTAGGCTGGCCAAGGTCGGGGGAGGAAGCTGATCTCCATCTCACAGTATAGCACCATCCTGGCAGCCTCCAGGCTTGCCAATGGACACAGCCTGTCCCATGCCCTGCCATGGGGGTCCATCGGTGAGAGAGTAGTCCCATGCTAACCTGGCACATCCACCACCGGCTGCTGGCGGGAGCCTTGGGCACTTGCACCTTACTGCTGGCAATTCAGATGCTGAGTATCTGTGATGTGTCACCCACAATTTGCAACACAGCTTCCAGTCTATTCCCATTGCTATGGAAATAGTTTCTTGAGGCAGCCCTGATTTTCCTTTCATCAATCAGTTAGGGGCAGGCTTAGCACTGGGTTGTCTGTTCCCCCAGCACTGCTCCATTTGATATTATTTTCTCCATGACAAATTAACCACAGCTGGACTAAAGGAAAAAAGGGGAAAAAAAGAATACATAGTAAGCATGAGTAGCAGGAATAAAGAGATATTTTGAAGGGGAAGGAGTGGAAAGAACAGGGACTTGACAGCTGCCCAGGGAAGAGGATGTTCTCTGGTTGCCCATATGGTCAGTCACGCCATATCCCAAGGTCAGGAAGGCTAACAGTGTGGTGCAGAATCCGTAGCTCCTGGGTGTATTAGTGGTGGTACTCCTTGTTATGCTGAGCTATGTAACCAGCTGGGAGCTTTGTGGAAAAATCTGGTAATGAGGCTCTCCTTTATCCCTTTACCACAGACTCAGTCAAACCAAGACTCCCATGTTCTACACAGGGATACGTTCTCTCAGGGAATAAAGGAAAAAAAACCAGAAAAAGTTCTTTTTTTTTGCCACGGTAACAATCTGGTATCAGGAGCTTTGAAATTCTCACATCTTGTGCTCCTTTAGTTCAAACAAACTTACTTTACATTTTCCCTCTGCTTTCCCCCGCCTTCTACGCTTCATTGCTGCAACAGTCTCCCATAACACATTAACAGATTAAAAACAACCTTCTGCCACCCTTCATCTACTTTGGCCAATTTAAAACTAGGCAAACTACCCTAGGCACTACAGAGTAGAGAAAGCAATGTGTGCATATGGGCTCTGACCTAAAGGGAACAATTCTAATAGAAAGAGGCAAGAGGTTATTTGTGTTTCCAAGATTTCTGATTTCGTATCCCCCCTTTTCTGCTGCTTTTTTTTTTTCTATTCTGCTAAAACAATCAGCCAAAGGTCCAGAAAAGTAATAATTACTGTGTGGTAGGAACAATGATTCACGAACAACAGGACACAAGAAAATCTCGTTAATGCGCTCATCTTTCCGAAGCGAGAGGGTCCTAAATATTAGAGCTGAGTGAGCAGCAGGGAGAGTGATGCATGGAGAGCAGAGCTGTGTTTTGAATTGGCCCTGAGTGCAGATGTTTCTTGAATAGTTTTTGGGCTATTAACTGACAATTTGAGCCGCATTTTGGGAGGACCTTTGACTCATGGACATTATCGAGGAGTGAGCACAGTATCATGCACAATAGCAGGTATGGCCTGAAGCAATTGCAACCTGTGTGCTGGCTATATCTGCCTGCAAGGAAAGGTGTAAGGAATCCAAGGAATACAAGGTCTTGGAAATACATCTTAATATCATAGATGTTCTTGACAAATTAACTGCAATGACTGTATGAGAGGAGAATGTTGGACAGGAGCAAAAAACCTGTGGGGTATGGGAGAAAAAAGGGCTGGGAGATGCATCCTCTGCCCACCCAATGGCTGATGGCTCAGGGTGCCCAAAATCTGGCCATGCAGTGGGCAGAGGAGGAAAACTAGACAAGAGCAACCCCAGCACCCCACTGGTACACGACACCCACCTGTAGAAAGGACCACGTAGCTGGGCCGCATAGCTGAGCAATTGCCATCCCAGCTCACAGCCACCACTGGTTTTCCGCTGTGATACATCTCAGTCTTCACACAAGATATTTCGTGAAGCAACTTAACATACAAATCCCTTTAGCAAGAATGTGGAGCAGGTTTTTCTCAAATGATTAATAATTTGGTTTAAAGATCACTTGTGCTGGCTATTAACCAACGTTAACCAGGTTCAATCAATCTAGTGACTGGGCTGGATGGTGAATTATAGATATTTCTGGGTAACCTGGGCTGACATAAAATCTGTTTCCTCATTGTGCTCCCTTGAGCACATGCAAAAGTCAATAGCTCAGGAAGCCCTTCAATGCCTCTGTCCCCATGTGAACTCCATTTTTTTCCCCAGCTGCTACTCATTTACCTACCAAGGCAGCCAGATGCTTTCCTGAGGATTGCTGCCAATGTTGCATCATCAAAGGTGAACTGATGTCAAGACACTGCAGAATACATGCTGAGAGACTGAGCTCATTCGGAAACCATTGTTTGCTTCCCCAGATCTTCACACACATCTGTACTTAATCACCCATGCACATAATGCTTAGAAGAGCAGCTGTTATGGGGAGAACCATCTCAAACAGATGCGTCCTGTCTGATTACCTCAGCCCACACCTTCTGCCTCCCTCCCTCTGTGAGATGCACCAAATTTCAAGGCAGACCAAAAAATCCTACTTGTTTGGACCTATCCAGGAACTGAACTTGATCAAAAAGGCATCCCTGCCAAAACGATAAAGCAAGGAAGGTCTGGAAGATTGCTGTCTCCTCTGACTTGATATAGAGCTGTTCATCGCATGTGGAAAAACATAACATCTTGTTAGACAAGTCCTGGAGCACTCTACTCTCTTGTGTTGCTGCATGGCTTCATGTCTGGCATAAATCAAGGACCCTAAGCTGATCTAATTTATCTTCTACTTAATATGCAGAGTTTTTAATGATATGTTTAGGATTGTTTGTTGTTGTTTTTTCCCCTTCATCTGAATTTGAAAACAGTTCCTGGCAATGGAGTATTGAACAAAAACTTTGAGATTGATGGATTTGGCTGGCTTCAGGGGGGGGTGGGGGGGGGAGGTAAAAGATGTGTCAGATCTGACAATTGCACTTTAGATCCCTACTTAATAGACAATTTTCTTTAAGATTTAAATACTCTCCAGGATGGAATTAAAATTGTACTTTTCCAATTTAGTGCACATTAGGACTTGTAAATTCTCTGGTGGTACAATAGCCTGGGACAATGTCCATTAATATCTGTTATTTTCTTACTCTCATAATTCTTAAGGCCTGTTCCACAAATACTTTGCATAAATGCTTAGCGGCAACTCCCTCAGAGCACTTAGGATCATTAGAGTGGCAACAGAAAACAGTTATAGCCTTGGCTTTTTTTATTTGCTCTGCCAAAACATTTAGCAAAAAATATCAGCATCAAGATGGGAGCAGTCATCTCCCATTCCCCTGCTCTGCAGCTCTGAACTGAGAGCTCCCATGTTTTCTGCTTTGGGACCAATTATTTTGTGTTATTATACATTCCTTTAAAATTCAGCCTTTCTTTCATGCATGAAAATTTCAACACGTTATTTCTCAGCTTTCAGCATTACTGAACAGCAACAAGGGTTCCTGGCCACACTGATTTGCCCAGCCCTGCTTGTGTGGGGAAGATGCTCCCTACCCAGTACCGCTTCGTTCAGGGGAGAGGTGGCTGTTGTGGGTGGGTGTGTGGAGAAGACGTGCCCACTGTCCCACTGCTTTCCTGAGCAGGTAAAGCCTTCAGCTTGACTGGAGTCAACGGAAACCTGGTCTCCATGCCCACACGAATCACACTGCAGTCTTGGGGTTTAATTCGGGATAAATCAGAGGTTTCCTCCTTGAGGCACCCTTATGCTCTCCTTCTTCAGTAACCAGCCTCACTCAGTTCAGGAACCTTTCTGCACTGGCTGGGTGTCAGCTGATTGGTACTGGGGTTCTGGAGGCCTGGATGATGAAATGCCTGATCCAAGGCTGTCCATAGTCGGCAAAAAAATGCTCCAGCACTGACATCCACTTGCTTATCTAACTACAGGCTAACTTTTTGCCTGTTTTCTCTGAGCTGCTGTGGGTTTTGTTTCCAGTAGGCGTATTACTTGATTAATGAGCTCTCTGTTAACACTTGCTCATATTCCATATGGGATCTTCTTGGGTTATCTAAATGCACAAATACTTACAACAATCTTTTCTTTTTTTTCTCAGCTCAGCTGTTTTCAGTAGCACAATATATTTCTCCCCCTTCAACAGAAAAAAGAGCATTTTCTAGCTTGTCCAAACTCACACTGAACATTACTTGTGATTCATGTTGTCACCTAGTGCAGTATTCCAAGAAAACAACATGGACAGGCTCTGTCAGGAAGGGTTTTATAATGTATTTGTCATTTCTCTTCTGTCTAGATTAAGGGCTGAATTTTGTGATGGTAGATGAATTTGTAGACCCCATCTCTCTGAAATCACACCATCTATTCAAAAGAGGGATGCTGTTTTTCTTTCAGCCAATGATAATAGCACTTTCCTAGATGTAAGTTGAAAAATATTTACATCAGTATAAATAAGCACTGTGTAACTATAAATAAAAAGCACGGGTAATAAAGTGTTATCGTTGAAGCTGAAATTAAAATTGAATCCTGCCAAGCCCTAAACATAGATCATGACAGAAAAATCCAATACACTTTTTTTTTTGGAGGAGCTGTAATTATAGACTAGGTAAAGGAAAAAAAGATTATACAGCAGACATAATTTGTAATGATTTCAGAACATTTCTGATGTAATGCCATGAAAAGAATGACTTCTTGTGAATAGCATCTACACATGCTTCTACATGCCATTGCTGAGAAGTGTCATCTGCAGCATTTACCTTTTAACTCAAGCGATGCCATAGGCTGTATGACCATCTCTGTATGACCACGTGCCTGTTTCTGAAGAGGATGCACTGGGACCTGCCAGGGCTGTTCCCGACCCTGACCCCCTGCAGCCTGATCCTTCAACTCAGGGAAGCCCCCAGAAACTAATTGGGAAGAAGTTTCCAAACCTGTGGAGAAGCGCCATGTAACCAACAGTGAGGTGACAGCATGCTGACTGCAATGTCATGGGGTTGTGGCATGAGGCCACCACTCCTTGGAGTCCTGCCTGCTCTCCATGAATGCCCACAGCTAAGAGATTCCTCTTCCCCTACTGCAGGCTGTCCTGGGGTCCTTGCTCCCAGCACAGGTCAGCTTGTCCTCCCTGTCTCTCCTTTCTTGCAGGTAACTAACTGCTTGCTGCCTAGTGGTTTTGCAAAGGGAGATAAATCAAAATCTAGGGCGGAAGGGTATGCATGTTGTTTCCACTTAAACCCAGGCCTTTTATCTCAAAGAGTTACTTCTTTATCTCAAGGGCTTGGTCTGAGCTTTGTGCCCTTCACTGGCAAAGCAGGAAAAGATTTGTATCCTCTGGGAGCATGGACTGAAGTGGAAAAGCACAGGTGGGCTCAGAAACACCCCCAGAGCTGTTGACACCAAAGTGGAAAGCATTCTCTTTAAGTTATCAGGAGTGAAGTCTCTTGTCACCTCTCTGGAAAGCAAGGCTTGAGGCCAAAAGCAATTTCTTGTACTTCAATAGCTGAAAATAACGCTTTAAAAAATAAGAACATGTCAGGAAATTAAATGAGAACCACAGTTTAGCTGGGCTCGTGATTGCCCAGGAGAATATTGAGGAAAACTGTATAGAAAAGAGGAGTTTCGAGGCACAGTTAAGTGAATTACTGGTCCCGTCCGTAACGTTCATTATAGTCCTGGCTGCTGGATATTCACTTTCAAAGAAATCAGCTTCAACTACTGTCTGTTAAGAAACCCTCAATCATATGTGCAAATGCAATTACTGAAAATGAATCTGTCAGATCAAATCTCACATAATGAAGGAGTCCTGTTTGGGCTCCTCTTCTGAACTTATTTTACCTCAGGGATAACCTAAACCAATGTTTCTCAAACCCACTGGGAATGAGCAACACAGGTAGAAGGCTGACTTACTAAGAACGTTAATGAAACTCCGAAATACTTGCCATGAGCTGGTAATGGCATCTGGGAGTCAGCCCTCAACAGGGAACATCGTATGGTGTTATCTTAGGATCTCTATACAAAAATCAGTATCATTTTAGTGCCAAACAGCAGACATAGCCTGATGCTGTTTCAGAAGCACAAGCAGCCCTTGCCAGCCAATGTATGCCCAGAGGTCCTTGCACCTTCATGCAGTACTTGACTTGACAGGGCTTCGATGCATAGCGCATGACATGATTTGTAAAGTGAATACAGCTGAGAAATGGGCGTGAGATCTTCATTTGCTCCTCTGAGCTAAACCCATTGACTTGGATCTCTGAGGTCTTTCTTCATTTAACTAGACCTCTATTTAGTTGTGCCTTCTTATTATACATAGGATTACCCACAAGTTGTCTTTTCTCTTTGATCTGTGCAAATATCTATAGAAAATTATGCATAAATATATCAAAAGCTATTGACAATGTCGAGAAAAGAGTATGCTGATTTTTCTGGGCTTCAGACATATTTTGGAGGTTTTAGGTTTTCTGTTATTGTTGTTTTGGGTTTTTTTAAATAAAACTTTGCTCAAGGGACTGCTGTTGACTGAGGCTCCGCAGCATGTGCTTACTTCAGTCCCTCCTCCACACAGCAGACACATGGAAGCCCACTGAGACACAACTGCTGGTTAACTTCAGGCAAATGTTTCAGGTTCTCCTCAAAGAAGATGAACTGTTTTTCAGAGCAATGATTTCTGCATTTCAGAAAACAAGGCAGGTAGTACCTCCTCACAACCTTTGTTAGAATTACTTAGAACACCTTTGCCCCCAAAGGCTGCATAGCTCAGATGAAAATGCCCACATCAAAGTTTAGATTTCACAAAGACTTCCAACTTTGTTAAAAAAAAAAAAAAAAAAAAAGATATTAGGGTTTGTTTCTTTACATTCTCTCTTTTTAATCAAGTTTGGGCAAGAGGGAAAATTTTAAATACAAGTCTTATATTTCATAAAAAAAAGATTGTATTTTTCTTGCTTCTCAAAAAAGAAAATAAATCCTACTTTCAATTATTTATCTTAATATTTTCATTCCCCTCTGTACTCTGGACATTTGAACTGTATGAGGCAACTATGTGTTTAACCTTGCTAACACTGAAAGCAATAAAATATGAAATGAATAGGTGAAAAGGGATAGTAAATCCCTACTACAGAGTTATCTGGCTGGTGTCAAGTCACAGGAACATGTCAACAAAATAAAATATATTTAATATTAATGAATGTGACAGTAATGCACCTGGAGAGAAATAACAATCAACACAGACATTTAGAAAACATTAATATAGGAAAAGACCTTGAGGTTATAGTGGGTAATGAAAAACATAAGCGCTCACATTGTGAGGAGAACAATTATATCCCATGGTGTATAGAGTAAAGAGGGACCTGTTGTGTGACAAAAAGGGGGAGATGAGTGCGGCATTATGCAGTCTGGGTAAGGCTGGAGCTGGAGCACAGCACACATTTTTAAGCTCCACTTTCTAAAAAGGATGCTAAAAAGTGGCAGAGGACTTAAGGATGAGCAATGGGAATGGTGAAGGGAACTGCAGGTGATGGCTGCGATGGAATGCAAATCACAGGGTGGGCTGGAGCCCCAGGTAGCACTGGGACAGGAAACTAATATTTGTGTGCCATTAAGATGGACCTTCCCTGCAGCAGAGATGGTAAAAGGATCCTGTATTAAAAGTGGAGCAATCCCATTTAAATACAACAGAAATGACTTAATAATAAGGGCTGCTACACAGGTAACAGAATAAGCTGTCTGGTGAGAAAATGAACGTGAGTCACCGCTGGTTAAATGTTTCCAAGGCGAGACTGGAAAACATAGCAGTGGGATTACTGTAGAAGAAGTCTCTCAGCATTGTTTGAATGCAGCTGATCTAAAAGGTCCTTTGCTGTCATTTTCATCTGCGATTCTGGGAATGCAAAAAGTGACTTTACACGCAACAGGAGAGGTGATACACTCATTTTATTAATTAAATCCATCTGCCACACATGATAAGCCTACACCATGATAGGGACAAAAGGTCTAGCCCTACAAGCCTCACCCCAGCTGTCCCATCTGCTCTACAAGTACTTGTAAGTGCAGGTCCAGGAGCTAGAGATGCTGTTTCCAGAGTCATCTGCAGAGGTGGCTTTTACCACACGCATTTGCAGAGGAAGCTGGCACAGCTCCTGTCTATTTTGGAACATTTGCTTCTGGAATTTGCAATGCTTGTACCAGCTAAATACTAAATTATCATAAAAGTAATTTACATGTTTCCCAAATAAGGGAATGCGAGTGGAGAAGAGGTTTTTTGAACGTTCGTAGTTCCAAATTAAAGGAATGTAAATGAGCCTGCTGTTCAATTCAGTGTGTAATGTGTTATTTCACGGTTGTCTCCTTGATATTACAGGCCCCTTTTACATTAGACAATGTCACATCCTACCCAAATCACCATGAGATAAAGATGTTCCCCTTTAATGTAATAAAGGACAACAACAATATTCCAACAGAGAAAACAGCATGCATACAGATTCAGTACAAATGCACCATCTCCTGCTGGAAATACTCCATCGTTTCCCCTCCACCACAACATGCAGCTTTATGTAGCACCTTTCGTCAAAAAGCCCTTCACGGCAAGGCTCCCATTGACTCCCAATTGCTTCCTCCAGCTTCCTGAGGAAGCAGCTTCTTCAGCTTTCCATGAAGCGATCTGTGTCCTGACAGCATGGGCGTGATGCTTGGAGCGCAGCTCAGCCTGCTTCTTGACAGAGGACTTTTGCTCTGCTTGTTTTTCTCATGTCCTTATAGCCAAGCAGAGAAAAATTACAGGATGGCTCAAAGTTCATTCATTAGGGGCTGCTGACAACTGTTCCCTCCCATCCTGGTTATCTTTAAAGGAAAAGCAGGCGCTGTGTGTAGTGTGGTTTAAAAGCCAGTGGGAGGAGAGCAAGGGAATGATTTATTAGACTTTAAGTCAATCATAGCTCAGTCTGGACAACCATAAAACATCTCTACTTCTACCAATAGGTGAAATTTATAGGGCTGTTCACTGCAAAGTGAAATGCTCCCACAGGGTGAGGGGAAGTATTGAGAGTTTCCTCTTCATTTAAAGGGAAACGTGTTGCTCCTTGCTCTTCCCTCCCCAGTTTTACTTTCCAGCAGACAGCCCCATAAATCTGTTTCAGTGACAGCCCTTTGGTGGTGTAGTGAAGCAGAGGAAGGAACAGTGCATTAGGGACCAGGCAGAGCTCACACGCTGCAGCTCATGCAAAGGCCGGTCCTGCAGGGCAGTTCCAGTACCTGCCACAGCATCAGGGTTTTGCTGAGTGGCTGAGGACAGCCCAGGAATCTGATCTGATCACTTCCTCACTTCTCTGAGCTGCTGGACCTCTTGGGGTGCCCACAGCGCCAAGGGCATTGTGCTGCTCCCTGCTTGTCACCAGTATGCCATGGCCACCTTTATGCAGGGGCTTGAGGAAAGTGGGAGAGGAGCCTCAGGTTCCATTTGTATTACAGTTACTGACTGCCAGTATTTGCACTGTCCCCCCAGCAGAGATTTCTCTTTCTGGACCCAGTGTCCTCCACTCTCAGCTGGGCAAGGGGTACGCAGCTGGACAAGGATGCACATGTCCTCCTCAAAGGGACTGACCCAGCACATTGAGCCTTCATGCCCTCCAGAGAGTTGTCATGCTGTTTTGGGGAGGAGAGTGGCTTCCTCACCCAGGAGTGTAAAGAGCATGCAAAGCATGATTCTGTCACCCCAGGAAACATCAGAAAGTTCTGCACCATTTCCTTCAGCTCCTGACACCATAGGTAAGCTGCATGAGGCATTTTCTTGGAGGGAAATAGGTGACCTCCTGACAGCTTCCAGCTGAACAAGATCCAGCTGCTGCCCACACGAGCTTTTAAACTGAGCTGGTGGAGGAGTGACAGTTTGGAGGAACTGACCCTCTCCTGTGCCTTAGTAGGAGCCAGCTCAGGACAAAATGTTCCTGTTGTCCTGAGTCCCTTTCACTTTCTAACATTTGCTTTAGCTGTGCGAGTATGTCTTTACACAAACACAACTCCTGTGTGTGATTTTCCCATCTTCCTTTGTCCATATCAACAGCTAAATGATGGGGACTGCAAGGGGCACATCCTGCAGAGTGGCAAAACTGCATGACACAGCACAGGCCAAATTATGACTGGGTGATCCTGATGTAAATGCAGCCTCATGACATTTATATTCATGTATCTTCCAGATTCACATCATTAACTCTGAAATCACCCACTGCTTTTAATACTGTAATTTCTCCGCACAGACAAGGGTAAGGCAATGTGCTGAAAGCACAAGACACTGGGCACTTGCGTCTTACGCCCAGCTCTGCCGCTAATTTCACGTTAGTTTATGATGTCTTTCCTATCTGAGAAGATGATGCTAAGGTGCTGACTTGATTGGCTGGTTGGTAAAATAATTTATTCTGGCTGTAGAAGGTGATATGACATAATGAGCCTTTCCTAGGAATGTAACTGTCATAACAATTTCTGTGTAGGAGGCAAGTTTCTCTGGTCCATAGGGAGATGTCCCATTTCATCAGAGCAAATGCTCTGCATCAGCTGTGGAGGAGTAAGTGAAAACAACTGCCTGGGGGTCCACGCACAGCAGCAGGGAGTTGGCACATGTTGTAATTCACAAAGGAGAAGCAGGTGAAGATCATCTGCTCTCCACAATGTCACTGGGATGGGTGAAGGGGCAGCATATCATGTCGCAGAAGATGGCAGACCCAGATCAAGCCTGCACGAGCCAAAAGAGGGATTCAGAAGTGCATCTTCCATCTTCCAGCCAACTGCTGGGCCATAAACCCACAGAACTCCTGTCATCTAGTTAGTGTGAACATCTCTCTGGGCAAGAGCAAAATGACTGCAAGCAACACAGGAGTTACGGTGCATGTAAATGCAAGGCCTACTCTGGGCTTGAAGGCAAATCCCCCTCAACTTGGATATGCTTAACATATGGTGTGCTAATGGTCTTCCAGATTTTATTAGTGTTTTTGAAAGGCTGGATTTTATCCTGCTCCAGAATAGAAAACCCCTGGATTTTGTTTTAATGAACCTATGTGTGGCTAGCCCTCATTCTGATCAGCATAAAATGCTTTGCAAGTTATCAATGAAGAGCACTATTTAAGAGGTGTTATTCCTTGGGTGTCCTGGAAGATTTAACATTTACTCTGTATGCTCTAAAGTGTCATTAGTTTGCAAACACAAAACACCAACTATTTCAGGCAGAACAAAGGCAGTCCTCTTCAGCAAGTACTAATTTCACAGGAAGTTTTAACTTCCAAGATTCATCCATATTTTAGTGTAAGTTTCATTTGCAGTTATTTCATGCAGTTTTCTGCTTGAAAAAACAGTGTTAGCTTTAGGAGATAGTATATCTTTTCAGCCTTCATAATGCAAAAAAGCAGTTAAAGCTATTACTTGGCTTAAACGCTTGGGAAGAGAATTTCTCCTCAAAGAAGTTTTGCAAACTTGAAAGAAAAATGGGAACTGAAGCTCAGAATGGAAATAATTTTGCAGACTGAATTGCAATGGAGGTGAACGATATGGGCTGGAACATAAAATCCTTATTTCTGCTATTGCAATGCTGGAAGGCAGACGTTATTCACCAGAAAAGGCGAACATCATAAGCTTCAGCCAGTCGAAAACTAAAAGGGCTGGTTTCTGGAAGGGGGCTCTCTTCTATAAAAAGTACTATCATAGCAAAGTTATTCTGTAGTGCCGATTGACTGAGGCTCACAATTGCTGCATTCCGTATGGCAGCACAAATGCTGTCGGACAATCAGGTTAAAGTGAGCAATTGCGAGTTTAACCCATGAGCCACCATTAGCAGCAGTTCCCATTGCAGCGGTGCCACCTTGAAAGTCTTCCTCTTGCTCTTGCAAAGCGGCAGCAGGCCAAAATGGATTGAATCAGCTGCCTCTCATTGTTCTGACAAAATTGAAATAAAGGTATCCAAACAGAAGAGTGTCCCAGATCAATGCCTCCTGCTTTGAAAATAAACATTCCAGCTTTCCTTCTGTATTCACTGAATTTGCCATTTATGCAGCAGCAGGAGACCATTATCCTGTGACAATGTTCTGCTCTACTGACATTACCTCTTAATTATATCTTCATTAAGACCAAATTAGAAAGCGGTCAGGAAAGTTAAGCCAACTGAATTGCTCATTTGGCTGAACATCCCAACACCTTTTTTTAGAAAAGTGATGCTGGCTCACGCTACAAAATGTTTAATGATCCACCCCGCTGCTGGGAAGTGTTTATTTTCACTTTAAATGGTGAACTCGCTGCTCAGTCACACTGCATTCATTCTGAAAGGATCATGCTTAGTTAAATACCAGCATGGCCTTATAGCTGGTTTTGCCCATACCTGCAAGGTGGCGATGTTAGATTGCATTTGCCATTGTTATCTCTTTACATCATTTCTTCATTAAAGCTGAAATAACCTATGCCTGATGAGTATGGAAAGAACTAGGTAACTGCACTCCCCAGCAACAGAGAAACTGTGTTCCCCCACAGCAGAGTCGGCACCTCCCCTTTGCCCTTCACTCCCCTGCACTGTGAGGACAGTTACAGATGGATGCCGGGACAGACATCAGATGAGTCAGCCAGCTGTTGGAAACCTCTCCTTCTTCTGAAGGGCAGAGGACAGGGCTGTCTGCCAGGTCAGCTGCAGAGGTGCTCCCTGCAGCCCACCCACAGGAGAAGGTGTCACACACTGCCGACAACTGGCTCCTATGGCAGCTTTTTGGGCAGCCCTCTGTCCCCTGTCTGTGTGGACAACCCCTCTTGTCCTTCATGTACTGTGGGAGTTGAGTGAGAGTGACCCACTCCTCATGCCCAGGACTGGACAGACTTGTGTGACCAATATGGGAGGCCTCAGACCTCCAGTCCTTCAGCTTTAACACCTTCCAAGTCTGACGTCTTGCTCCTCAATCCAGGTGGCAGCATCTCCTAACAAAGATTTTTCCATAGCCTACAACAGTCAGACTCTTTGGGAACAAATTGCAGCATTCAAACCTATCAGCTCAGGTATTACCTGTCAAGTGCATCCACAAGACATCTCATAAATATTGTCCGCCAGATGAACCTCTCTCCACCAGGAATACAGAGATAACCTCCATGAACCTATAGACTTGAAGTGCCACAATTGCCAGTGCTTGGCAGCACAGGGACATGCTCCCTATTACCCAGTATTCTTGTCATCACACTTAGCTAAATTTAAGGGAACAATCAATTAATAGTTAAGTATAATATGGGGAAAAATACTTACAGAGGAATAGTGTTTTTTGAGGACCTACTCTACATAAAGCTACATAGGAGAGAAAAAGAAATGTTTCACTTTGAGCAGATAACAGAAATCAGACCCCTTATAACACAGGTCTTCAAGTGAAGAGAGTGTGCATAGCTTCAGTGAAGAAAGCCAGAGGCAAAGTCTACCTGTAAACCTGGACAGCTCAGCATCGTTCATGCTTAGCAGCTTTGACAGCCAGAACTGTACAGGGAGATGGGAATTCTAAAATCGTGGATTCCTTGGTTCCATTGGTCTGCAGCTGCAGTTTAAGTAAGGGAAAAGATACATTTTTGGTCTGAAAATTGACAGCAAAAGAAGGAAGAAGGGGTACTAGCTCCTTTATGTTCAGTTTAGAGTAGGGAAATTTCTAATTCTATTACATGGATGCTACAAGTCAGACCATACGGGAAAACAGTACTCGGCTCCCCATTATGCCTTTGAAGGGTGACTTAATATGGAATTTCCAAAGACAATCAGTGCTGGCACTAATGCTGGTGAATGTACCACATACTTACAATGTCTGACATACATAAAGAGAAATTTCGACAGTTTGGAGTGCTTGGTCCAATCCTGCTTGTCCCTCCACCTCTCAGATGCATAGCTGCAAGCAAATGACTTCACCCATCACGAAGTGCAGTAGGGAAGTAGTTCTTAAAAGATGATGATCTGTCCAGGGCGTAGTGGATGGATTGTGTCGCATTTGGGGTGGAGAAGATAATCAGAAGAAAAATGAGCACAAGGAGAATGATACAAACCTATCAATCAAGGAGTTATAACGAATCTCTTTGGTTTGTGTAAACTAATGCAGAGGAGAAACATTGTGTGTTCAGTCAGGCTACTGTTTCTGTAAAGGTTGATGTACCTTACATTTGTAGCTGTATTTTATAGATAATCTATGACGCTTCATTTCAGTTCAAAATAAACATGAATTAGAAGGAAAAAAGGAAGAGATATAGAGACAGAGAGAACATGAAGCACAAATGAAGCTGATGCAATCATTTCCAGTTCTAAAACAGAGCAGGTAAGATGAGGATGCGGCTGGTTTAGTGATCACTGTAATCAGCAGAATTGACTGCTTACAGATGACTAATTTTCAGTTCTAGGGAAGTAAATTGAGACTTATATATTTCAGCTTTATCCTAGCACTACAGGTAATGTAAGACAAACGGTCTGTGAATTCCTAATACCAAAGACATTTGTGGATTATAAAAGAGCACAGAAAGTAGACACAAGGTAAAGTTAGGGAAATACAGATTTGTATTCAGATGAAATTTAAAACAAGCCTTGAGGTGAATTTTCTTTCAGTTTAATTATTCCTTGGATCCATTCAGACCCATCTGTATGTTAATCAAAAGTGATCATAACGGTTTTGTCAGTAAATGGAAAATGGATTTCAATAGATGCTCATTACACCTAATTTTGTTAACAGCTGAAGAATCAACACAAGGAATGAACTTAGTACAGCAAGAAATGAGGTTCTGAAAAAGGGGAATGAAGAGCAAGATAGAAAATTATTAAATTAAAGAACTAAAGCTGTGCTGGACATCCTAATTAAAACATACAGAGAAATGATGGAGCAGGGGGCATATGAGAACTGACAGATGTGGATAAACAGCAGAGGAGGAGAGCATGGGAAGTTATCCTAGGAAAAGAAGGGTAAGACAGGACACAAAGACAAGGTGCCTGCGCAGGATGTGTTTCTTCTGTCTAACAACACGGACAATGATGCAGGGAACAGAAGATATGGGACAGGGTGCAAGCTATGGGAGTGTGACCCCAAAAGCAAAGGGAAAGATGGCAGCTTTCAGTCAGAAAGAAGCAGATGGGAGGTAGGTCAATGCACTGGCAGCAGCTTGCAGAGTCCTCTGACTAAAATAAACCACCACTGCTATTTTGCTCTCACTCCACCCTGACATTACAGCCCTCTGGCTAGGAGGGGTGACCAGGTTCATCCTAGAGAAAGGAACATATTCAGCTATGTGCAGAGTCGAAGCACTTCATAGGAAAATGCACCAATGCATTTTTATATTTATGTATACTTTTACTGGGAAAAAAAAAAAACCAAGCCATGTTGTCTGAGTACCAAACACAATTTTGCTAACATATAACAGGTCATGCCTTTGAGAAATCTGAGCCTCCCTGGGTTCCACAAACAGCACCAGTGCTGGTCTTCTAGGTGGCTTTTGCACAAGGTCATGTCAAGGAAAATCGCCAACACGTGCTGCTATTCAGAGTCCCTACTCCATTAAGGCAAAACCTAATCTTACCCAAACCCACTTCTTAGCAGAGGTGGCATTATAAGAAAACGGGATCCCTGCTTCAGCCCTTACCAGGTGCTTTCTTGCATGGCTTGCTGGCAATGTATGATTGGCTGGGCTTTGTCACCAGTGAGCCACAGAGGTACAGAAAACACAGTGGTTTTGAGCTCTGAAATTTCCTTCTAAAGAGGAAAGGCATTGTGTACTGCAACAGCCATAGAGGGAACGAAATGACACTCACAGCCTTCCAGAAAGATGAAGGTCAGCCAGGGAAAGGAGGGGGGGAGTAGTTCTCCTCAAAATCAGAGGAAGTGTGATGACCCACAGTCTGAGGAGGATGGTGTCACCAGGTGTTAAACCATGCAATGATGTCATAGTGAAAAAGAACCACCCCAGTAGCCAGCACCCTGCAGGGACCAAAAGATAGCCTGAAAGAGAGCACCAAAATAGTGATGAGGAAATAGGACTTGTCCACAGATGACATCAGGGGACAGGATTGGGGTAGGAGAAAACAGGCTATCATGCCTTTGTCTTATGGCTGTTGTCCTTATCATGAGGTACTGAGGGAAAATGGGCAAGAAGTTATAGAGGAAATCAAGCTGAATGGGTAATCCATGTCAGTCCACGCTGAAATTCCGGTTTTATGGGGAATATTTCAGGAGTAGAGACAAAATCCACTGAAGAGAAGGGTTGCAGGGAAATAGCAAAGCAATGAAAATGGCACATAATAGTTACAGGTGAGAAATTAAAATAATGAAGTGGAAATGAATAATGTTGCAAAGTGATGTTTAATGACTCCAGCTTTTGAGTTGAAAAGACAATAGAGCCTATACACAGCTGGTAAGTAAAAAATCTTTAATTATTAGCACATCTTTATCACAGGATGGCTCTGCAAAGCCCCTTTTTTTTCCTCTACTGTCTTTCCCCAAATCATAAGAATGACACTAAATCCTAGCCACCAGGAAAAATAAGTAGGCTACAAATGCCTAAATTTTAGATGTTGTTAGCAATTGCTGATTCTTTTCTGTTTTGACATGAGGTGTTTGAAATATTACAGTTTTAAATCAAAAACATTAGTATATTAGGACCTTTATAGTGATAAATATCTACATTTTCCTCTTTCTTGAGGAAGGCATTACAGCCATGAATTTTTCATGTCAGAGTTAATAGGGTCACCCATGGATTAAATTACACTGTTGACAAAAAAAAAAAAAAAAAGATTAAAAGAAAACTATTTTTAGCTTTTTAGAAACAAAGTTATCTTAAAAACCATGGCAAAGCTGAGGGATGGAGTGATGGGACAACATCACAAGCAATTCTCTGCACAGTGGGCGACTGAGATAACCACTGTTACTGTTTACTTCATCTATCTACATTGAGCATTTTACCTTTAAAGAACTTCATGAAGAGAGCAGTGGCAGTACCATGGTCACCATCCTCAGTGCATGGCACATATCACAGACATATCAGTCTGCCAGTAGGATCTCCTCTGCTTTTGACTCAGCAGGGTGTCGCACAAATCATGGGGAGCTGAAGGCTGGGACAGAAAAGGGACTCCTTGGTATTGCCCTTGTTTCAAGCCTGTGAATGTGTCCTGTTCTACTGGGGATGGAAACTAAGGGCTAAGAGCAGGTCCACAAGAAAGCTTTCTGAGCCTTGTTCTGTATCAGCTTTGCTTAACTCGGGCAGTGTGAAGCCTAACCGACAGCAGAGAAGACCTAATAGTGGCAATACATGTATAGAGGACATGAAATCCTTAGTTCTTGGCTTATGATTCAAAGAGGAACTGAAGAAATAGAATAAACACGTAACTTGCCTACAAACAGGAAAAGCATGAATTTTCCTTCTTAGCCATATATTAGTCTTACAAAGTGAGCTTGCCTTAAGTTTGGGCAAGATTGACACAGGAACTCCTTTTTGCTTGTTGTCCAACAAAGAACAATTTATGAGTGAAAAACCAGAATTTGTATATATGTCACTTCTAGGTCCTCTTTTTCCACTTTCCCCATCATCCTATCTCTTCAAACCACAACTCTTCCCATGACATGCCCATCCAGCGCTTCCCATTTTTCAAGCCTGCTTCACTCTAACCTCGTGCCTTGATCCTTCAATATGTCATGCAGTTCTACTGGGTTCCTGTAGGCTCATTGGTAAAAGAACTACTGCATTATTTGGAGACAGAACACAAAAAAGCAAACAAGTAATTGGTGCCAATTTCGTCTTTTGACACTCTTTCACAGGGCTTGAAGAGATGCAACAAGACCTAGGCATTCAGATACATGCTGTGTCTTTTTTCTGTGATAGGCAGAGACTTCCCAGTGTTCATAAATACACTTGAAAATTAATCCATTGCTCTACATTGGAGTAAATATGTTGCATTTTGAGCCTTGCTGGAACCTAGCATTGCTGCTTGCAGACAGAAGGTGCTGTCAAATTCCTGTAAGCATTTTCATTCCTACAGAATTAATTACAGCATCAAATCGAATTTGACTCTTCTCTGTCACACGATTTGCACCCATAAGCCAGCAACTAGACACGATAACCCAAGTGAAGGGACAAAAGCACAGCTACAGCTGCAGCTGACAAACAGAAACCTGCTGTTTTGAAACTGCCTATCACAGACAGTAGCACAGTGCTCCTTTTGGCAAGGGAAACCATCCTGAGAAAGAATTTATCTGGTGACTGACAGGCAGCAGTAGGCTATGAGCCTAGAAGATAATATTTTGGCTACATCATTTCTTCTCCTCAGGAACTCTCTCCTGAAGAGCCTTGTGCTGCGCAGCACTTACCAAGGTAACCGGTAATGAGGTTGCATTTTGATCTTGTTTATAATTTGTAGAGATTTTCCCTGTATATAAACCTACTTTTAAGACTACAAAAGGTGAGTACTCTCTGATCATTCAGCTAAGAGGGTGTGCTTTTAACACAGAGACTTCCTGTGGTGCTCATGCCATGTCTGGTCAGGATCCAAACTTGACTCTATATTTGGTTGCCCTGGAACATTTATGCTTTAAACATCACCTCACCGTTGTTTGTTAAGCTGACAGCATTGCAGAGCTTTCATTTGTAACCCCAGGTGGAAAAACTGAGGATCACTTTGATAGCAGAGGAAGATATCTTCACACCTGCTCATTTTGAAATGTTTTCATCAGAGGTCCAGATGTTATTACCATGCTTGCACCACAATGAGCCAGGAGAAAGGAACAAGATAGGGAAGGAAACCCAATCCAGGACTCCTGACAGCAAAGCATGCATCATCGTCGTGCTGACTTTGCCCTTAATGAGAAATGAGGCTGATGTTCTAATGCTGGGCGCTGCTGTCAGGTGGACTTGACCTTCTCTTTGCTGATGAATGGTGGTTAACAAGGAAATGACAACTCTGCACTAAAAAACTTCCTAAGTTAA
The DNA here is from genome assembly GCA_028858755.1 of Ara ararauna. Taxonomy (NCBI): domain Eukaryota; kingdom Metazoa; phylum Chordata; class Aves; order Psittaciformes; family Psittacidae; genus Ara; species Ara ararauna. Next base: position 70,112,382 of record CM054377.1, on the reverse strand, counting down.
AACTGTCTGCCAAGTTTCTAACAAAAATGTTGCAGAGATTTAAGGAAAACAGACAGGTGGGAGTAAATAGACATTCCTTGACTGACCCATTACCTGGATTTAGGCTGATGAGAAAGCTATTGCCAGTACCACCACATTGAAATCTGGGCATGTGTTTCCAAGGGTTACACACCTACCCAACCATGCTTTCATTTCCCTCTTCAAGGTGAGTCCTAAGCAGGCAATATGGCTTGCTCCATTCTGTCTGTTCTACGACCCAAGAGAAATGAGGTTGAAGATGCCTGAAGGAGTTGTCTATTTTCTTTCTGTCAAAATGCTGTTTCTAGAGCTGTGTTAATAGAATCCATCAAGGTTATCTGAACAAATCTTTTCATAATTTCATAAATCGCTTAACAAATATGTGAATTGAACTGTGGTATTCCTTAGCTAAAACACACAACAGCTGACTAATATGCGGGCAAGTAACACTGTTGGCTAATGCAGTTTAAATCCAAAGGGCATGAGGGTAAAGAAGAAGTCATCCAAGGACCAAAGCCATTAGAACAAAAGATGCCCATCAGCTGTCATGAATTTATGAGGGTGTGGGAGTGGATTAAGAGAGGGATTTAGCCCCTTCAGAACATCTTCCATTAGCAGAAAGTAAAGCCTCTCTGAGTGAGCACCACAGCAGCATCTAAATTGCCTGACCTGAAAGTGCTGCTTCCTCTTAGCTGTCACCATTTCCTCCAGCTTTAACTCAGCAGCAAGTCAGCAGCAAGCACATCCTGACAGCCATTACCAAGCTACCTGTGACTGCGCATGTGAGTATTTATCATGTGTCTGCTTCCATTTACTGCCATTTCAGGACAGGGAGTAGAAGAGGAGGAACACTGACAACAGTTAGGCCCCCAGTCTGCCTGGACTAGTTTCCCCTGCTGGATTACAGTGTACTATTGTTCCTTTGGGCTCTCTCCAGCTGTGTCTCAAGAAGAGCTGTGCCAGTGCAGAACAACTTGACCTATAGACTGTGGCAGGTAGCACCCCAATTTCTGGGCTGGGTTCAGCAAGAAATTTACATACAACTTTGTCCCATAGGGTTCACTAAAGGGAAGACAAAAGGCTAGTCAGATAATTCTCACCTATCCCTTGATCTCATTCCTCTTCCTTCCCTCCCCAACTGATAGAAAGCTCTGTGATGATGGATTACAGAAAATATAAGCATTGGATAGAGAGAGCCACACAGAGACAATGATTCGCATGCCTGGTCTTGGGATCAGCTTCACCTCAGAGAGGTGATAATGCAGAGCATTATCTCAAAGATGAACTCTGCTGCAGCAGCATGCAAGAGAGAGCTCACTGTGTGCCCTCGATGAAAGGGAAAACCGTTCCTTTTAAGTACTGTCATCCAGAGCAGTGTCAAATCAAGGAGGGATCAGATGCCACCATCCCCATGTATACAGATGTACTGTGGAACAGCAGGTTCAGTGATTTTCCAAATCCCACTTCAAGATGATGTCAATGAGCCAAGGGAGCTGTGCCCAGGTATGCAAGCGTAACACTGTATGCTCAGTGTACAACCAGACAGCTGGTTTCCTGAAGAAGGTTGCTAAATTGGCCAGAATGAAGTGAAAAGAAAGAAGATAGTTTAGCAGCTGGCAAGGGGAGAATAGGAAGGCAGACCCTTTGGCACCATGCAGCAATGCCTCGGTGACAAGATGGTTCTTGGTTGGCACTAAGAAGAGCAATATGCTCTGAGACAGGCCCACACCTCTTCTACACCTTTCTGCAGCCAAGAAACTGCCTCATAAAATTATTATTGTACACCTGCATAGAAGCGATTTGGGATATTGTTAAGAGGCTGACTTAATCATCAGGATTTAGGGCATGGCTAGGACTTCTCCAAGGTGATAAGTCAGAGCGTACCAATTAGGAAGAATCATGTGCAGCTCCAGCTTGATTTAAAAATCATCTTAAGTGAATCAGAAAGCAGATGTGCCTTTAGCTGATAACAGGGACGAAATTAAGTCTCTAAGACCCAGCTAGGGAGGCTGAGTGGAGGAGAAACAGAATTAACTAGCAGCAACACCTTGTGGCAAATATCTAGGGCAAAACCTCTTCTTTCAAAAGTAAATTCAGTTGTCAGGAGTTAAAAGTAAAGTCTGGGGGAAGCCCATGTGGGACATGAAGTCTCCTATAATCCGGTGTACACTTTGCGATACCAGATTATACACACACAAGGGTGAACTTGAAGCTGGATCCTCATTCACTATGGATCAGTGCAACTGCCCTGAGGACCTGTGATGACACATAGGGATCTGCTTGTTTGCCTGTGTGATCCGTGTTTCAGTGGTAATGACTGAACCCATTTTCACAGATGTTTCATGGAGGATGGGATTTTTTCTTTGACTTCTAGGTAGAAGTGGCAAGGCTTCCTGCTGCACAGCGTTTCCTTTGACTGCATGTAAGCAGTATCTTCCTCTTCTGGTGAGCAGAGTACTCAAGCAGTGTTTGCCATCAAATGCGAAAACTCCAGGAGTCTTTTGCTTTGCAGGCATTGTTTCTTCAGTTCATTATCTATTTATAGTTCTTGCCTTTGATCGATGTTTGTATTTAACCTTCTATTTCTTAATTTGTAGGTCAGTCCACATTTACCATGGTTAATTTATTAGGGCAGATTCTTCTTCTCAGTCAGCTTGCTGGGGGAGGAAAGTGTATTTAGGAGCTGTAAATCATTCCAAGCAGATCTCATCTAGTAACCTTAGTAACCAAGTTACGTACTGAAACAAGTAATATTTTTATGGTGATATTTTTTCAGTGTGAATAATAGGAAAATAATGACAAAACAATACATTTGGGGATGGACTTGCCAGTAAAAATTGCTATACAAGCAGCAGCCTTGTTTCAGAGAAAAATTCTAGCCAATTCTTTCCTACAACCTCTGTAAATTGTCCCAGAGCGAAGCTTTTCTCCTGTGTACACAGTAAGCTAATACCTCTATTACTGGATCTTGTAATGCAGAATCTAAGCATATTTTATAGAACCTTCAGTCACAAGCGTCATTAAACTGTAATGCACGCAGATTGTCACTTCTATCAAATACCACTTTCTATGACAAAGAATAGACAAATGCTTTGAAAGACAGCAGAAATCTTCTTGACATATTAAGATAATCCTGAAGGTCTAGATTCTCTGCATGACACCAAATCTAGAACTGCCATTAGAAAAATCCTCATCTGGCCAGGAAGCACCCAGACTGCTGACTTCAGAGGTGTGATTCCTTCCACACTCAAGTGTCGCAGATGCCTAGAGTTCAGGTTTTTGCAAATACTCCTTCCTTGGGCTTAGCACCTGGTCTACGCTCAGCTACAATCCCTATGGTGAAATTAGACCTTTAGCTATGATCCTCAAGATTGCTGATCTGAGTGGTGGTTGCAGAACTTGCTTAACTCATGTTGCATGCTCAGTCATCACTCTTATCTTCAAACCAAGTGGTGGGAGAAAAATGGGGACTTCTTTTACAATAGCAGGGAGCCAGACTCCCTCTTCTGCCCATCACCAACCTAGGAGGCACAAGACCTCATCTGAGTCTGGGTGGGAGGCAGACCCACACATGCCATGCCTCACACCCAGTCTACACCTTCTAATTTGTGTGGATTTGGTCCCTTCCAGACAAATGAGGGAGTGAAATCTTGCCTTCTCATCTCTCCAGGAAACAGCTCTAGCCATTGCTCCCAGCACTTCATTTCTTTTAAGGAAAAGCCAGAGACGCAGGTTCTGGCCCTGAACACGATGACTCCTGAGGGATGGAAGTGCCACCCTGCTGCCCCACAAGCACACCCCCAGGCTCCGCTACCTTTTAGGTCAGCATAGGCCATCTTCTCAGCATGCTGGTCTGGGAGCTCAGGTGCAGGACTTTCCTTGCACACAGGTATCTAATGCAGGGCTCTAGGTCCTGGATTGCTCATCTCATTGCAACATCTGACTTTTAGACATATTGGTACCTTTTTTGGGTCTAGCATGCTGGAGCTTTTCTCAGTATACTGTAAGCCTTTGAATACAAACCATAGCCATGGTGACCCTTCACAGACACAAGTACTCTGCTAAATCAGTTCTAAGCTAAGTTTCATCACACAACCTGTCATACTGCTACATCTGTGCGGAAACGATTTGCTATTCAGTACTGTGGCCTTCACAAAGACTGAAGAATTATTTGGGCCAAGAACAGCAAAATACCATGGAAACTGAAGTGGAACATAATGTGTTCACACAGGGCAAGAGTCATTGGCTTCCTCTGCACAGAAAGTGCCATCAGCTCTTGAATAACAACAGGCAGTCAGGACTTCATCTCCTGCCTCATCATAAAAATAGGCTAATTACGTTTTCTATCGCTCTGCTCGTTTACTCAGTTGTCTTTGTGCGTCTTCTCTGGGTATGAGATGAGCATCACATTTGAAATCTGAAGCATGCAACAGGCTCTGTGTCCTATCTCTGTAAGCAGCAGGTAGCAGATGGGACTGAAGAAGGCACTCAGCAAGAGAGGCAAGGTAGAAAGAAGCAGGACTAAGGGTAGCCTTAGAGCTAACACAGCTTTCCTACCTGGAATTAGGGTGGCATGCTTGGTGGCAGAAGTACTCAGAAGCACCTCTGCTATTTCTGAGGTATTGTATGATGGCAGAGAGAAATTGCAGAAGCTGAAGGCATTCAGCACCTGGAAGAATTTAATACTTCAAGATTCAAAGCCAACTATACAGATCTTCCCTTGCCCACAAGGGGAATCCCAGCACTCCTTTCAAAGACCCTTAGGAGAAATGAAGGAAACTTTTAAATGTTGGTCATCAGCCTTGAAGCTTTCCCAAGATATTTTTCTGTTTACTTCCACCATCCTGCCTTTAAATATGGGACTGAATTGTATTTCACCATATAAATGTCAGAAAAGCCTTGCATCAGACCACTTGGAGTTTAGCTCTCCCATGATATCAAGACTGTGAATTAAAGTTGGCTTTTGGTGAGCTCAAAGTCTTGGCCCCTATCTTCTAAATACATTATGTTTCCAAAGAATTTCACAAGCTGTTCCAGATAAGCGCACAGTAAGTAGGTGAGGCAAATAGACTTATGGCTTCTGTTTTTTCCCAGCCAAGTTTTTCATCTCAGAAGTTACAGCACAAAATCACTTGGACATTTCTGTTACTAGTGACTTCTAGACTGTGCTGCTTTTCGGCAGCGAGCTAACAAATTACTGGAGAAGGACACAGCAGAACTGATGTGGCCACAGCACCACAGAAACCAGTAATGCCCTCACACAGTTTTTGTGGATGGAGCAATGGAGAAGCTCCCAAAGTCAGGCTGGGATATTTGTGGTTGTGTTACTGCAACTGGGGAGCCAGAGGAAGGGAGAAGGGAATTAAGGTGGGGGTCATTTCTGAGTGTGAGCTGACCACAGGTGGTGGTGGTTTCGCTTACTGTCTAGCAGAGGATGCCAAAAACAGGAAAGAAACTGCAGCTCGGAAATTTTAGTCCTTAAATTCACTCACTCATGACCGGTCCTGAGAGCACAGAGGTTACATTTATATTATTTTAATATTTATGAGCCATGGAACAAGATGTATCTGGTGAATGAAAAGTGAACTCCTATGTGAGCATGTAAAACTGAACTCTGTTTGGCCTTGATATTTTAAAGATAAAGTGTTGAATTTGAACCCAGAAGAGGAATTTGTCCAGACCCTCTTGACCAGAAAGGTGGCAGATGCTTGCCCAATTGAATTAAATTACTGTCTTTAACCTCGCGTTGCTGCTGTAGACACTGACATCACCACTTTGCTGTGAACAGTCCATCCCCTTCGTCAAGAAACTCCAGCTCCTGTCATCAGGGGGTTCATTAGTTTGAAATAAGGAGCTCTGACCCAGTTCGGACTTCTTCATAACCCTGACCTTATCAGTGATCCCATTATTTTAAGTGCTTCCTTCTTGTCAAATTGCCTCCCCATTTCTCTGATGTGTCTGTTTTCGGACGTGTCCTTTGTGTAAGGAGCCAAATAGCTTCTGTAAATTTAAACACATACTATGATCTCCCCTCTCCTTTTCTTTCACATCTCCCAGAAAAATCAAAACCAAAGAACAGCAAAACCTATTATATCTGGCACACAGACCTGTCCCCCATTGCAAGTAGTGTCACCCCCACCCGTGACAGAGACTGTGATTTTACCTGTCACCTCACAGCACCAGAACAGCCAAGGGCTCAGGCCACCCTGAACAGCATAATGGTGCCTGACGTAGCTCAGGAGCATATTTCCAGCACACCTGCACTGAGTTTGGCTTCCCAAGACCAACTGATGACAAAATATAAACATACATAAGTCTTATTAAGAATGGCTTCCTGGTCACTGCTTGTTTCTCCTGGCGTGAAGCTAATATTAAGGCTGCCATCCTCTATTCCCTGTGAACACATCTCAAATAGGTGTGGATCTCCCACTAAAGCACATTGGCACCAGCTGGCAGTCACTGTCAGCCTGTGCCTCTGTGCCTAACCAGCATGGCAATTGCAGAGTATTTGCTGTGAGCACTCCACATCTAATAATACTTCAGCACCTCTTTAACTGCTTTATCCATTTTTACCCATTCACAAGCCTCAGGCTCCCAATGACAAGTAGATGGTGAGTGGAGCTTGTAAATTAAAAACCTACCTGCTGCCGGCTTTTATCATTAAAGGCCTCCAAAGTTCCCTTAGTTCATACCATCTTCCATTAACATCAACTCCATTGTCAGCATGTAAATCTGGTGGCATTATCTGCCTATTAAAAAGTCTATCGCAGGTTTCAATTTGCTAGCACTACCACTTTCCAATGTTAAAGAGCAAGTTCAGAGGACTGCAAATACCCAGTGTTCTGCCCGAGGAAGATAAACGTCCATTTTTAAATCAATGTTTGGTGACAGAGAACTAGAAAGACTTAAAAGAAAGAAGAAATTAAATTTGTTTGTCCTGGGATAAACAGGTTGCACTTAATGGGCTTTTCTGATAACAGAGGAGGCAGGGTGTCCAGCCACAGCCACAGGAGGTAAGAACAATATTCTTATCTCAACTTATCTATTGATCTGCTGGGTGGCCTGGGGCGTGCTGACAGCTGTAACTCCTAGTTCTCTCAGCTGTTGAGAGGACCAAGAATCAGAACAAACTGAATGTATTTGAACAGCAAGGGCAGTCATCCAAGCAGCCCACTGTCCTGGGTTCATGAGTAGCAGTCATTTTTCTCCTTCATAGTAGCTGGTGCAGTGCTGTGGTTTTGACTTTTGGGCTGGGAACAGCGCTGATAACACCAATGTTTTTAGTTACTGCTCAAATGTTTAGTCTGACCAAGGACTTTCTGAGTCTCATGCTCTGCCAGGGAGGAGGGGAACCCGGGAGGAAGCAGAGACAGGACACCTGACCCAAACTAGCCAAAGAGGTATTCCATACCACAGCACGTCATGCCCAGGAAGTAAAACTGGGGACAGACACCCGGAAGAGTTTGTTCACTGCTTGGGTTGGGCTGGGTATCCATCGGTGAGTGGTGAGCGGTTGTATTCTCTTCCCTTGTTGTTTCCCTTGTCATTATTATTAGCAGTAGTGGTATTAGTAGCAGTAGTGGTATTAGTAGCAGTAGTGGTTTGTGTTATACCTTAGTTACTGATCTGTTCTTATCTCAACCTGTGGGACTTGCATTCTTTTGATTCTTCTCCCCATCCCCCCGGGAGCAGGGGGAGGAAGGGGGGGGAAGCTAATGAACTGTGTGGCTGATTTACGGCTGGGCTTAAACCTCAACAATTAAAACATAGATCAAAATCTTTGCTTTTTCCAGCTTTGTTCCAGCCTATGATGTTCTCTGGGAGACTGTTCCCACTACAAGCCTTATCCAAGTAAGTTTATGATGGTGGATAAATGGATGGTTTCATTCTCATTCTGGTCTCAGTCACATTTTTGAGAAAAATAGAGAGAACACATGAAACAGCTTTGAAACAATGAAAAACTGGTGTCATATTGAATGCATGATATGAAAAACTTTGTAAGCTTTGTGCTTTAAATCTTACATTTTCTGACCCACTCCATGGGAATATTACATATCCCACAGGAATTTTGTGAAAAGTAGCAAGGAAAACACTGGGGCAGTCAATCGTTTTTCAGGGGATGAAGTTGGGCCATGTTCTGTCAGGGGATTTGGGAGAACTCAATTACCATGTAAGTACAAAGTCCTTTTGAAAAGTCAAACCTGAGTGTCAAGCTTGGCAGGGTGGGCTGATTCAAAGGCACAGGGTAGAACACTTCTGGAGTGCTGAGGTAATGTTCGCTGCTTTGGTGCATATAAAAAGCACAGAATAAAACCCAGTTCAAATAAATAAGATCATCTTTCTTATGAAAGAGAAAGTGATATTTAGTATTTCTCCCTCAAGGCTTATAAGCAGCTGCCACTCAGGCGGAATAGATAATACAACTTTCAGACTAATCCATGAAATCGGGAATTGGAATACAAACCTTTTCAAATGTTTTTCCTTCTGGGTACCTTCATTGTTCATTGTGGTGGCTCCACTGCAAAAGGGGGCTGTCAGCCCTCTGCAAGATGCATTCAAAATTGCAGTGGAAGAGTCTGTCTAAGAATGGAAAGTAGAAGACTATTTAGATAGACAGAGATCTGCATGGAAAAATCACTGAGGATCAGTTTATGAATATTTTCTAGTGTTATTAAAGTCTCCTCAGGCATTAATGGCATCCTACACTAAAACCAGGTAGATTTTATCTTCGCTGGAAGGGATCAAATTCAGATACTGAGCAAATTCAGAGGCTTGAAAAGCTGTGCAGGTCTTTGCTAACTACTGTCTTTTTTCTCAGTAACTTCACAAATGCACTGGAACTTCCCAAATGCCTGAAGCTGTGGTAAATGTGTGTGCGTTATACTCCTCCTAAGCTGGGTATGGAACCCTTGCATTGGGCCAGCAGCCCCTTCCAGTTCCGGCCTGCCCTCTGGTTACCCTGCTCTCTTAACTGTTTTAACCGTCATGGCACTGGGAGCACACCCTGTGCCCAAACAGGCTGGGAGCACAAGTGCCTCAACGACGAGCAATGTCGGGGACAATCACAATGAGTTCCTCATTCCCCTGAGCTGTGGAGAACCATTTTCCAGGGTCTTCTGAGCCTTAAGCTTTGGGTGGGATCAAGGAGGGGAGATGACAAAGCTTGCTTTCAGTTACCAACCTACTTATGTGTGTGGACAAGCATCATGGCAGGACAGCTGTGATGCTCATTTTATCACTCAGGCGTCTGAATTCTGGCTGTTTCTCTGTCCTAGAGAAAGGCATAAGCAGAAACACAGCTAATTAACTTTTTCAGTTCGCCAAGGAAACAAACTGATAGGTTTTGGAGAGAATCACAGCCTTCAGGCAGAGACTGTGGGTGAGAAGAATAGAAAGTGGTGAAGTAAGGTTTTCCATAAGAAAACTAACTTGCTGATGTACTGTGAAAAATTGATAATGAGTAGTGGTATTGCAGCACTCAGCTGAATTGCTTCCCAACAAGCTCTAGAGTGAGCAGAAAAAGGTTGACTCTCCATTTTCTCTACCAATAGGTGAAGACTGAGTTTCTTCCTAGGTAAAAAGTGAAGAACTGAACTAGAGCAGGGTGGGAATGAATTCATTAATCTCAGGAGCCTTCTTTTGGTATCAGAGTAGACAGTTGCTTTTCTCTGCTTCCTTCATCTTTCTCTCAACTCTGCAATAGCACTTAATTGACTGAGCTTTAGCCATATGGATGTTGACAGAGGTCTTTGCAAAGTCTGCATTTGTGTAGGAGCCAGCACACTTATACATGGGAAATGTCATTCCTTACAGAGTTCTTTTTCTTATAATCAAACCCAGGCACCTGAGACCACACACTGACCAGTCACAGCCTGGGCAGCATGAACTGATCAATGAAGTCTGCAGAAAATCTGCTGCAGAGTATTTGGTTGGACTTTCCAGCAAGGAGAGACTAAAGATGCCTAGAGACTATGAATTACTTAATAAAAATAGGCCTGTGCATAACTCATGAAAAAGAAGATAAGTGAATAATTCATCATTATTTGCATCGTAGTTTAAACAAACCGGATTCAGTCATGTGGAGGAAAGGAAACCTCTCGTCTCATCTTTTTTCTTGCAAACTAAGCAAATTAAACCTAGGAGTTATGGAGAGATTATAAATGCAGGAGCCTGGGTGGCATGGGATAGGAGAAATATTAAAGATTAGAACTGTACTTTGTGTACAAAATTCTAGAACTTGAACATTTTTCTTTCATTTTTATAGCAAATTTGGCTTGGAACTTTTTATTATCTGCATTATTGTACTGCAAGCCAGCAGACAATCCCTGCAGTAAATTTCCAAGGGTCTCCTCAGAATATGTTCCTCTAAATAAGTTGAGAATTTACTTATAAATAAGAATTAGCAAGGCCTGAGTCCTGGGGAGGTCTTTCAAAATAAAATAATAATAAAAAAAAGTTGGTAACACTAGAAAGTATTTGATACACCCTGGTTTCAGCTGACTTTAGGTAGTATCTTTCGTATGCAATGCATGTCATCTTGACTATACACTGGGAAGTGTCCCCGAGCCCCTGCCACTGCTATGACCCAGTGTGATGACACTGCTGCGGATGGCAGTAGCACCATAGGGAATCCATGCAACATGTGCTAGCCAAAGGAGAAGTGTGTGCTTACTTTGACTCTAAAAGTAAACTGACGAAGTTTACCGCAGTTGTTCTGAAGGGGAAAGGGAAAAGAGAATCAGGGTGACCAACTGAGTTGCTAGTTGGTCGTTATCTGCAGTGCTGTGTGGTGTATTATTGGTGCAGGCGTTGCACTCGCCAGTCATGCAGGAAACCATGGCTTCAGGAGTGCAAATTTTGGATACTTTGGGAACACACTCAGCCGTGAGGAAGGGAAAGGTGTTTACTGTTGCTGGAGAAGGTCCCCAAGTGATGCTCACTACCAAATTATTTATTTATTTATTTATTTATTTATAAATTACTATTATTTTCTTTAAATAAGCATCCTCAAGTAGTTAACTATTAGACAAACAATCACATACCTCAAAGAAAGATTGCCTGAAGCCAAAGGTTGAACCCCAAACTTTCAGTGACCCTTGTGCATCTAAATATCTAATTGAAACAGGAATGGAGACTACACTTGATGCATTTAAAAAGGAGGTGAGAGCATGTTAACTCAGTACGTTTCTTTTTGATGGCTTAAACCAGACATGGAACATCCTTATAGCATAGTTTGCCTCTCCTGTCTGATGTGTGCTTTCTTCATGCTAAAGTTTTTTGGGACACATTCCTTAGAAACAGAGTTTTAGAGACAAAGAGCTCTCTGCTGGGCATATCTGAAACTGCTAGACCCAGAAACAAAATAACTGGGACTTCATATTAATTGGATTTGCTGGCAAACCCATGGTAGAATTTGTCATGCTGTTTAAACAAAACCGCACAACTTGTCCCAAGCCTGGAAGACTGGGTTTCATCTGAGTTGCACATGTTTTGATTGTCTAGGAAGGATCTCAAACATAGCCAGCTGATTTTGGTAGATTAAAAAATACTGCATTTCGAGCATGTGAAGCTGCGGCTCTAATAGCTGTTTCAAGCACCTAAAATTACAAGCAAGTAGGTCTCCTGCTCTTGGTAGCGCTCTTATTCATTATTCTTCTGATGTGTTCAAATTCCAAGATAAAATTATAAACTGAGTAACTGGTATTTAGAAAGGCCTAAATACCTGAACTCATTATGCAGGGAAGATTATCTCGGAAAGGCATGTCATCTCTAAAGTGGATTTTTATGCAGCTTGGGATTCAGAACCGCATTAGATTTAAGATTATCTCACATTGGACCAACACATTGTTACAGAATCTATTTTAAGCATTCAGAAGTGTCATTATCACTATTATTATTGCTCATTACCTAGACTGATAAGAACTCCAAGATCCTGCCAAGGTTATAGAGCCAGTACAAAAGGAACTTCACAGTGATCATATATTTTGCAGTTCAAAACCTCTAAAATCTTTCAAAGAAGGCTGTCCATTTTCTTCCAGTTCAGCTCGGAGGAGTTTTTTTGCTTTGTTTAAAAAGAACAAAGCATCATATTTCAAAAGATATGCAATCAGACCAGGACTGAAAACAAATGTAGCAGTATGACCTGCTGGGAGACAGAAGGTATAAGAAATTATTTTCTGAACAGTGTTGCAACAGAAAACAGATTTGGAGAAGATAAAGAGGAACTTTCTCATTAAATAAGAGGACTAAAGCAGAATATGAACTGTCAGAGCTTGCCTGCTTTTTTTCTCTCTTTTACAATTTGTCTCAACCTTAGCCTAGGCAAAACACCTGCGTTTGGTGTGGAGTTGTTAACTTTCAGGCAGCCCATAGCTACAAGGAGAATTGGGAAGATAAGCACAGGTGTGACAAGATAACATATAACGCACTTCAGTGTGTTATAGACAGAGCATCAAATGGACCCAGCATCAGTGAGTAAATGGTGTAAGAATGCATCCACCCTCAGCTGCAGATTTGGTTGTGCAGGGACTCCCAGACTGATGGCAATGTCTAAAGGGAAAACAGCTGACAACCAGCTTGGCACTGGTGTGTCAGACAGGCAGAATAAGTCCACCTCCCGGTCTGCAGTGACCTACAGGAAGGTGCATCTCTCCATTGGGTGCAGTTTAACCATGAGCAGTTTCCCTGGGGCCTTCACAACCCTACTGTAAAACTATTGGTCTAGCTAAGACTGGGACAAAGGCTTCAGTCATTCACTTCCCATGCCTGAAGAGACTGCTGAGCTCCTGAGCCACAACAAAGATGGGTATGGGGAGCTGCTTGCCCCAGACATTCACACCCAGAAGTACTGCCAGGCAGTTTAACTGAGGAGCTGCTATGCAGGAAGAAAGCGTGGTGTCTGCAGTAGGAGCTGAAGGGAGCTCCTGGCAGATGGCGTGCATCATGGAGTGAGGGGGTGTCTCAGGAGCTGGTAAGGGGGTGAAAAATGTTTGGGAGTTGATGCTATCAAGAAAAAGCATAAAAATGTCTTGCTTCCATAGCATGGAAATTCACCCACAAGGACTATAATAAATTCAGTGGTGCCAGGGGGCTCATTTTTAGAAAGGCAGTAATGTGGATTTAAAATATGCAAGCAATAGGGAACTCACCACATAGGCAAAAACATTCAAATGGTTAACTGCACTCATAGCTAGAAATGTACTCCTTATTTCTGATCCAAACTCATACCACTTCACTGCCTCAGTGCTGAGTTTCACTTACTGATTCTGTCTATTGAATTTAAGATCCTTCTACTAGTAGCAGTTATATATGTAACTATTAAATAGTTATCAACAGACCATATTCAAGTCACCTCCTAGCCTTCTCTTTGATAACTGAATTCTTGGAGGACGATGCCTTTCACATTCATATTGTCCCTTTTTCCATTTTTTGTTTTTGGTTTGGTTTGTTTATTTGGTTTTTTTTTTTTACATTTATTTGAAGCTTTTTATTATCCCTTCATCATCAAGGACACTAGAACTAGAAACAAATGTCAGGGCTGTCTTCAGCTGAGCCCCATTAGCTTTTGGGCACCTTCTCTTCCCTTGACCATCCTTCGCAGCACCTCATACATTTCAAGTGGGAGTGCCTAATGAATGGGTAGGTTTTCAAACCTACCTGATGGCTGAGCATGAAACAACGTGGCAAATATTAATTGGGGGTCTATTCTTGAACATATGAGACAGCAGGGAATAAAGAACAAAGTCAGTGTGGGCGAATTGCCTGGAAGCAAGAGATACTGCCACTGACTACAGCAAGTCACCTACTGTGTTAATATGCTGGACTTCAATTATTTCTTTTGGGTTTAGTGGGAATTTCTTCCATACATAAAAATATTTTCAGTCATGCAAGAAGAAAGAGTCCAAATTCACCCACTTTTTTCATGGCAATACAGATGCTCACTGAGCATGAATGGAATCCTGCTCACAAAAATAATAGAAAAGCAGAGATGGGGCAGTATGTCCAGGGACCATCATTGTGATTCCTTTAGCAGGGTCCTTGAAACACTCAGCTTTCTCTTTTGAGTAGTGACAAGATTTAAAAAACATGAGATAAAACATGCTTGTTTCATCAAAACAAAGTATGGAAAGGTTTAACTGGGGACATGAGCTGCTTCTGTCAGGGCAAGATGCACAACATGCATTAAACAGAAAAATGACAAGGGACGCACTTCTGGAGCAGTATGGTGATAGAGGTTACCCCGAAAAATCAAGACAGTGAATAAATCAAAAGTTTGAGCTTTTTCCATTTTTTTTTTTAAATTAAGTTCCTTGTTTCCAGCAACATCATCTGTGGTATCCTGCTGGGTGTTTATAAGGTACTCTCTAAAGACAGATAATTATGAATTTAGTAACAAGATAATACTTTTAATATTTCCTGTAATGCGTGTCTGAAGTCTTACCCATGTTTTCAGAAGACTGTATCAGAGATAATCAGTGGGAAGTCAGGAAAGTGGTAATAAATACCTGTGGTAGAAAAGCTAATCAAAGAATCTTGAAGAGAAAGAGGAAACATAATGGTGTTCTTCACCCAGCCCCCTTTCCTTTACTCCTCTAAGAGCTGGTAACATGTTCATGTCCAAGGAACTGGTCACAGGAGGAACAAAAGCAGCCTCCACCATGAGGAAAATGAGCAAAATAGAGGTATGTGAACATGAAACAACATCAAAGAAGAGAATAAACCATTTTCTCCCTTAAAATTTTAGGATAGCAGTGGCTCTAAATGAGAAACAGCTTGTGTGAGCTCCCCAGCACACTATATTAGATCACCTTACTCTGAAGACAATGCAATGACCCACTCTGCAATCTGCACAGGCCTGTTTGAGAGGTGATACCGTGAGGAGCAGGACAAAGAAAAGTCTGTCCTAAATCTGGAAAGAGTTTGTGACAATTATCTATTCAGAAATACTTCAAGCACAAGAATAGCGGCCAAAGCACAGCTTGTAAACTGTCATCATTTATTAAAGTGAGAGTGTCTTGAGAGCTAGGAACTATAAAAGTGAGCCTCCGGGAAAAAGAAATGACCAAGAAATGAAGGAGTCAGAGGGAGATGTTGTAAAAGGTAAACCATTTCAAAGAAGTTAAAGATAGAAAAGTCCTGCTAGGTCATGTAAGTCAGTGCCCTTCTGAGCGCATGAGAAAGAGACAACAACAGAAGAGCTCTGGGCTTGAACATCATACACTAGCCAAGGTCAAACAGAACAAATTAAAGAGAAAATGGGCACCCACCTCTAGGGAGGGTCTCTGCCATGGCCTCAGGGGAACTGGCAACACAGGACTTGCTTAATCCTCTCACCTGTCTATTATGTCTCTCTTGGAAAGAGAGAAGCATCTTGGATAGACAGTCACAAATATCTGCCCTAAAGCCATTCTTTTTCCTTTGCTGATAAATAAAAGAAAGTGAAAAAAGTCCAGGTGAGAGAGGACACCAGGTCAGCGTGGGAGAGCTGCGACAAAATTTGGTGATGGATTGGGTCCTTCAAGCCCAGCTCTCTTTCTAACTATTTGCAGGAATAGGTCAGTGACTGTGACGCAAGCTGCTTCACTCAGAAGTAACAAAGCTCAGAAATGAGCAGAGACAAATAGAAAAGAAATAGGAGAAAACAGGAGCAAAGAGAAATGGCAGTGACAGGAAAAACTTAGCTGAGTTTATGCTAACCAAAGCACCATTGGGGAATAAGAATGGCTTTGCAAATGTCTCGTAAGGGAAAGGAAATCCAGCTAGAAAGAAGTTTCATTAATAAGCCAGAAGATGAAACAACCAGTATTTCTTCAAAGGCCAAATTAACCCCTTACTATTTTTTTTCTTGGCTAAAAAGGGAAAAAAGGATGTAGCATTGGGAATAACAAATATCCTGCACAAATAGCCATTAATGTAATGCAGGTTAAAGGAACAGCTGGAAATTTTGAATATCCACCATACGCATCAGCTGGTCTGGTTGCACTCATCCCAAGGTGATGAGGGAATTAGCCAGTTAATTTACTGAACTATTGGCAATTATTTTTGAAAGTCATGGAGAACTATGGAAGTCCCAAAGGCTGGAAATAAAGTAAATATAGTATTGATTTACACGGAAAGACGAATGATCTTGGCAATTA
This sequence comes from Ara ararauna, assembly GCA_028858755.1. Classification (NCBI taxonomy): domain Eukaryota; kingdom Metazoa; phylum Chordata; class Aves; order Psittaciformes; family Psittacidae; genus Ara; species Ara ararauna. The sequence continues at coordinate 70,096,228 of CM054377.1, read as the reverse complement.
CTGCCCTCCACTTTTATCTTCAATCTCCAGTAAAATAATTGACCACGCAGTACAAAAAGAGCTATTAGAAAACTTCAAGAGCGCATTGGAAACACAAGCAACAAGTGACATGGAATAAAGAAAGAATCCATCCTCGAGGGAGTTATTGATGTTTTATGCATATAAGACTAGAATCAAAAAGTAAGGGATAAAAATAATGAAATCAAAACAGAAGCCTCCCTTCAGCAGAGCACTGAAGAACATGCTTAAATCTTTCCAAGTAAGTTTTGAGCAACCACTGGATGAAAGGACAGGCTTGTTTGCCTTCTCTAAGTTCAGCAATGAGCATAAATGATTTGCTTAATCAAGACCTACAGAAGAGCCGCGGCAGAAGGGAGACTGATAAGGAGCCGTTTGCAAAACTGCAGGAGAAAGATTGAGGAAGAAAGAGTAAAATGTTCACAGGGTTCCCTCCAGTTTTGGCTCTGGGTAATACCTTCATTAGAGATGCAAAGGAGGTTGCAAAGTGCACACTCAGGTACTGAAGAGAAAGAGCAAAAACATGGCAGCACATAGCTATCTAGTATATCAAGAAGTAACAAAAGGCAACCCACTGTAAAACAAAACCTGAATTCTACGAACATATCCAGGGGGAAATAACCCAAAGCAGAGACAAGCAAGGAGAAGGAGAAACACAGAATAAACAATGATGTCAGGTATTTAGAAAGAACAAAACTGGACAGCAAATTGTTCACTGCTTGTAACTGCTGAATAAAAAAAACACTGTAAAGCCACAAGATCATAGTGAAGAGGGGTGAGGGACTTGCTCAGTGCAAGGGAAGGGAGGCCCACCCTGAGAACCTTCATTAGGTACCAGGCCACCTAATTAGAAAAACTGGAGCAGGTGCAAAGAACAAAAGGCAAAAATGATTAAGGTGTCAAGGTACTGTGTTTGAAGAGAGATTCTGACATTAAAATTTCATTATACAGTGTGGATGTGTTATGATAAGACTTCAATCGTGCCTTCCACTGCATGTCCTACACAGAGAAAATTGCAGAAACGATGCTGGGGCTGGTCACATACAATCACTTTTTAGGATGCCTGTAGCTCCATTACTAGTACAGTGACAACCCTAACAAAAATTCTGAGTTTACCAAAGCCCAAATCCCTCCTTTGAAAATGGAAAAAGGCAAGAAGTGAGACTCTGTTGTGCTTCTTACAAAAGTAAAGCTCAGACTTTGCAGCTTAGGGGAAAGCAGAGTGGCGCAGATTTAAGCCACACATTCATGTTTCTAAATCTGTATGACTCCAACATTTTATACACATACGATAGAGCTACCTTTGAGATTGAGACACGGAGAGCATAATCTCCAAAGGCCTACCTGAGACAGAAGCTAACCATACATCAGATATGTTCCTGGTACTGGAGATTCCTCAAGAACACTAAGTGTAACTTCTGCAACTATTTTCTTACTTTACTTTGTCTTACTGAAAGTAATACCCCTTTAATTATTTCCTTTATTTCCTGTCATCTTTCACTCAGGTCATCCCATTTATTCATAATTACTCCTTTCTTTCTTTTTTAATATTTAACATTTGTTTAAAGAATGCTTACTTTGGATTTGAAAATCAACAACAAAGTAATTTTGCCAGTTAATTGAAGAAAATTATAGGTAGATAATGGTGAGAAAATAGTGACAGAATAATATAGAAATCAGAGAACGTATATGGATGGAAAAAAATGTGATATGTTAAATAGTGATATAACTGCATGGCAGGAGGTCATGAAGGTGGTCAGCTATCATTTCTACACCCCTGATTTAATTTAGTTACAGGTCAGAGTTGCTGGAAATCTAAATATCCATTAATAACCTCGTGCTGTCAGTTCAGCTGTCATTATTAGCAGAAAAAAAAAGATGTGGGTTCACACACATGCCTGGTTGCCAACAACTAAACAGGTCAAAGCAGGTATGAAATATGCTTTTGATGGCTAAACATCAGCTCCCTATCCAGGACTGAGACCTGTCCCTGAAAGATGTGGAGAAAGAGCACTCTGGCTGCATTCACTCTGGCATTTCCCTTTGGAAGAGTATTTTCCAGAGAGACTACAAAAGACACAGAAGCATCTCCTTTTGCCTGCCCGTTGCTGCATGGTTGTATCCTGACATGGAGCTGGAAAGCAGCTGTGCTTCTGCAGGGTCCCCCATCCTTATCACAGCTGCCAGCCCCATTTCAGTCTTTCAGCAGTAATATCAATCCCCCAGCTTTTCTAAATATCTAACTGCATCCTCCCACGTAATAATTAAGGCCACAATAGCAACGTGCAGCTATGGCTGCTGCAGGATTTAGTTTCCAAGATCTTGTTTTCATTTTCTCACAAATACCTGTGCCTTGAGCCAAAACTTCCCAAGATTACCTTATGCCTGAGGGAGGATTTTGTTTTGGTTTTTTTCCGAAAGCTTGATCAAGTGCCGTGTAGCCAGGTTTTTAGAACAAGGAGATGAAAAGAAAATGGATGTGGCTTTTTTTTCTTTTTATATAGCAAAAATAGTTGCAACTTTATTTGTTCCTTCTTTATATTTTCAGCAGCAAAGAGATCAGCCTCAAAAATATTTAACAGGATGGTAGCTTTTACACAAGGTATTATGAGGTTTTGAAAGTCATATTTAGTGATGCAGGGAATTTTGTGCACATGTTCTTCTGTCTCAGCGCTGACACTTCTAAATGATACCAGTTCCAAACAGTGTTCTCCGAGAGGACTGCTCACTGAGTCAGTCTTTCTGAATTTGCTTTTTTTAATTTTGAAATGCTTCATTTTGGATTCAGACACTGTTTGTGAGTGAAAGCAATGCTCGCACCTATCCGCATTCAAAACAAAGGAGTGAGAATGGGAAGAAGTCCAAAAACGCCATGTCACAATATATATTCGAATCCTCCAACACATTTAAGGTAATATTATCCCAGTGGGTTAGATATTTACTTTTGACACTTTTTGGCTTGTTCTCTGCCTAGACGAAGCACTAGCTTGTGACCAGATATAGTTCCATTTTTTTTAGGAAAGAAAAAGTAATCAGGCAATGGTTAATAAAAGCAAGCAATAGGTTATTTTCCATCAACTCAGCTGCAGTATTTCTTCAACTAAAATGCCTGACACAGCAGCCATCACATTTCTGAGAACCCTCCAAAGATTTACAGCAGTTTATTCTCCAAAAAATTAAAATCTGAAGAAATGAAATCTGATTTTAGGAGGAAAGAGAAGGGGGAAGTATTGCCTGAAGGATTAGAAGCAAAAAAAAACCCCTCAAACCCTCACTGAAAGTCTGGGTAATAAAGTCAGAGTCTTTCAGCTTTGGCTGGAAGTAGCATTCATTGGTAGCATTTTTCAAATACATACATGTTTTAATATTTTAATATTTCTACTGCTCTGTGAGGTATTACTGACTTCTCCATAGTCTGGCATTCCTGAGGAAGCAGTCTCAGTTGCCATCTAAGGGCTTTAGCAGCTACAGGAGGAAAGCTTCTAACTCACAAGGTGAATTAGAAGCCAGGCAGCACTGTGTTTAATATCCTCCTTGGAAAGGTGCGTATCTGTTAGCAATATAACCTTCAGGAACACCTTCAGACTGCTAGCCTGGAGATCCCTAGGCCATCCTATTTCCTCATGCCTTTTTGACCCGGCTGCTCCCTTCCCTCAGATGCCCTGAGGCAAGCACACCCTCAACCTGAAATGGCTCAGAGCTGACTTCCATACCTGCCATGCTGGCTCATGCTGGTGGTCTCTGAAGCACAAATGAACTGGCAGTGCTGAAATAAAAGATGAGAATTTTTTAATTGCATTCGATGAACTATTATGATTTTGAAACCTTTTTACCTCTTCAGCAATTTTTTATTAGTTTTGCTGCAAGGAACATTTTAAAAAAAAGTAAAAGTAGTTCATGGATTTTTTTGGGCTTTGCTGTGATTTTAAGGTTGAGCTAAATGTTAAATCACAAAAGACTAAAAATATTTCCTACCAGATTTCCCTTAAATTTAGAATGGTGAAGAGCAGTGCCATTTCATTCCTCTTTTCTTGGCACTTGTAAGACTGCATGGCAAATACCGTGTCCAGTTTTGTGTCCCTCAGAAATCAGGATATTGACCAACAGAGTGAGCTAAGCAAAGGGCCACTGAGCTGTTTGGGGTGGCAACACTTGGTGCATGAGATGAAAATGAAGAAACAAGGTTTGTTCAGCCTGGGGAAGAGAAAAGAAAGCTTTGATAGACCCACTAGCAGACTGCTAGTACTTACGAAGGGATAATTGAGAAGATGGAGCCAGGCTCTTCCCTGAGATGACTGTAGAACAGGATAGCAGTTGTAATCTGAAATAGGGGTTGTCCAGACAGGATGTAAGGAAAAACCATGAGGACAGTCAGACTTTGAAGCAGATTACCCAAAAAGGCTGTACAGGCTCCATTCTTGGAGGTTTCCAGCACCTGACTGAATAAGGCCCTGGGAAGCCACGTCTGAATACAATACTGACTCTGCTTGGTATCAGAGATAGGGACCTCCCTAGAGTCCTTCTTTTCCAGACTATATGGTTCTGCGTTTCTCCTGGGCACTGCACACTACTAACTGATAGACACTACGGCCACTGCATGTGGTGAATATATACAATGGCTATCTTGGTGGAGCATAAGGACTGGGGGGAGCCAGGGAAGTTCTCCTTTTGTATGCTGCACACCTGGGGGTTTCCGGAAACATTATATTCAAGCCCCAGTGCTCCTATAGATATCCTTGATGAGTCTGAATCACTTTGGCCCTCAGATTCTCTTTTGCAAGGCAGGAACACCCACAGAAAGAAGCAGAAATCTTTCAAGGATTTTTAAAATCTAGTGCCTCCCTACTGAAAGCTTCTTTGTGCTCTTTTCCATTTACAAAGCCTGTTTTAGGTGGCATACTCTTAGAGGCATGGATATGCAGCTAGGGCTTACAGGTAACAACTGTTTCCCTAAGTATTTATTGATGTGCTTTGTTGCTCTCTTTGGAATCATGGGCCATTTAAAAACAGTATTATTGCAAGGAGTTGCTTATGCAGTGATCCACTTCTGCAAAAGGTGCTTCTCCAGCCATAGCAATTCTACATCAAAATGTATAATGATGCGCACAAATCATTTTTGTGGTTACTAAGCAGGCACATTCAGCACCACACCTGCCTGAAACTGCATGCTGAAAAGCCAGACATTTCCTCTTGCTTGACTCATTCCACTCATGCTTGCTTTCAGAGAGGAATGGGAAACATCAGAGACTTTTCTGTTTAAATTAGGAAAGTTATTTTCAGCACAACTACCGTCTGCCAGACAAGGCAGTGGAGGTGATGGTCTCCAGGGCTTAGGGACTGAGCTTCTCCATATTCCACCCTCTGGATAGAACTCAGATGCTTTATCATCCTGGCCTCCTTGTCCATCCAAGCAACCATTTCTCCATGTAGCAACACACAGCTCTCTGCTACAAAATTAATGAAAGTCTGAGGGCTGTGGAGACAGACCTGAGGACCCCAAGACCTGCCCTGAACTATAGGTAGGTCCATGCATATACCAGCAGATTTGAAATGGGTGCTCCCCCATCCAAGCTCAAGCTCCTATTTCATGTGCACATGGAGCCACCAGCTGACTGCTGGGACAGCCTTGCTCAGCAGTGCCGAGAAGCACACCTCTGACCAAACCCAACCACTGGAGATGGGGTAACAAAAAGGGGGGCTTCAGTGCCAGTTCTAGCACAGGTTCCCAGCATTTGCTGCTGCAGCAGTCTTCCTGCCAGGGACCCTGTACAGGGGTTGGTTGGATTATTTTACTACAAAATTTGAGGCCAAAGGGGACCATAACATGGTTTGATGTAATCTCCCATGTATCAGAATTACACCTTTCAGGCAAAATACAGAATGGACCTGAATGTGGTTAAAGACACCTTCTAGAAAGGCACTAATGGAACAGAAACCCCTGTGCAGAGCCCAGGCTTTGGCACCAGGAGCTGCAGAGCTGTCTGACTGGGGCAGAAAAGCATCTGCAGGATCTGAAGGAGGAGGGAATAATAGCAGCCTTTTCTTTCCCTTCTGCCAGCAGAGAGGAGAGAAACGCCACAGCGTTGTGATCCTGGGCCTGCAGAGCTGGATGTCTCATACTACCTTCGCTAAAGGAAGTGTAACTAAAAACAGCCATACGGATTTTTTATCTTGTTTTTTTAAAAGAAAAAAAAATTACCTCCTTTAGCAGACTCTCTCTGTGCAATTGTTTAGATTAGAATGAATGTTTACAGCCCAGTTATAGTCTCTTGACAACAGGGTTTTATAATTAATAGACTTCACAGACCTCTAGCTACTGACTCTCACATTAAAAAAATGGACTGAGATTTCCAGCAGAATAATTATACACATGTACAATCAGTGATTAATGAGCTTTTTGAAGAGAGCTAAAACCACTGAATCATAGCATGTGACTTTGGTATCAAGGGCAACAATCACAGTGTCAGGAATTTGTAGCCTTGCATAAAAACAAAAGGCCAAAATCTGTACTCTTTTTACAAGCCATGCAAGCCATCAATTTGTCTGAAGTGGCATGGGATGTGTGGCAGGGGGAATTTGTCCTGCGCAGTTTTATATCACTTTAACCATTACATCACCTGCGCATCAGGAGGCTGCCAGTTGGTCTGGCTGTCCCCATACTAATAAGCCTGCTCATGTAAAGTAATTATTCACCTCTGCGCACATCCTCTGCCAACTTCCAAAATCACCCAAAATGCTCTTGTAAGGCATGAAAAGGATACTTTGGTTGGCTGGGTTTTTTGTTGTTTGCAGACTGGGCTGCTTGATGTGCTGATGGACAGAGGATGCGGGAGGAGGGAGCCTGCCCCTGCGTACTGAAACCATCGTGTGCTTCTGACGCTTCTTGCTCGAAGCAGGCAGGAAGGCGAAATATGGAAACAGTGCAGAGAAGGTCACCCTCGAGTTACTTCAAACCGAGCTGAACCTCTGATCTGCGACATGTCTTACGAGTGAGTTGAGGCTTTTTGTGACACTCTGTCTCAATTTCCACACCAAAGAGGCTCAGATAAGCTTACGCCCCTGCCTGAACCTCTGAACCTTTTGAAGTTTTCTATCACCTTCATTTTGCCTGCGTACTGCTGGTTTCTCTCATGCTGACTGAGCTCTTACAGAACTACCCAGCCCTGAAAGAAATGATAGGAAACACAACTCAAAAACAGAATCAAAAGTAGTGTTTTCACAAATTACAGGCTGGTGCATGTAGAAGTATAGCCAGCAGTTCCAGGGAAATCCTAACATAGGGTATCTGGTAAGTACGACTTAGAGAGCGCATCATTAAACCCAGGAAAGCAGTGCTAATGAACAGAGATATTCACTAGTGTTATTTTATACCTCTGCTCACATCGAGCTGTCCTGCACAACCATTTAATCTGGAATGATAGAAGGAAGACCTGGAAGCAGAAGGTTGTGGGCCTGGAGGTCAGGAAGAGGCTTTCTATTTCTGGCTTTGTCACCAGCTGCCTGCTGCCTTGGGCAGGTCACCATACCTTTTTTTGTCTTACCTTTACACAGGGGAGTCAGAGGACTTCTCTCCTTCACAGGTCATGGTGAAGCTTTACTCATCAGTATATGGGAAGTATCTGAGACCTTCTTGCACTGATGTTGTTTCTGTGAGGGATGCTAGCATCCCTCTTGAGAAACATGAAGGTGAGCTTGGTTTTGTGCTTTAATTCATCTTGGAACTTGTGAAGCCAGGTTTCACCCCCTGCTAACCTGGGACCGTTGGATGGCTAGGATCATCACCTTTTTCTTTAGGACTGTAGGTGGAGCAAACTGAAAGCACACGGGTGAAGTTTTGAATATTGAAAATAAATTAGGAGGTTGGACTGTTGCCTGCAAACTGGAGGCACATTTACCTACAGTGCCTTTTTCTGGGGCCAGGAGCGCAACAGCTATTTGTTATCAGCAATAGCGTACTGCTGCCACAATAATTGAAACAGACTGCTCCCTCCAGGAAACACCAGGGAGCAGCGCTTTTACCGTGAATGAGGGCTAGACAAGTAGAAGAAAAAAACCATGCAAAATACAGATAAATACGGATAAGAGCACCCACATACAGCTGAAAGCATGACCTCATTGTATTCAGCATCACAATAAACACAGCAATGCTACAGGTGGCAGATCAGCAATGCCTATTTACATATAGGCAAGCAGCAGTTTTCTTTCCTGGAGAGCAGCGCTTGCCTTTCACTCACAGAGCTCTCCCTCAGGCTGGTAAGCTTGGCAATTGCAGCTTGATCGCTGTAGTATTTTCCCCAAAAGGTATCTCCTGCAGAGATGTGTCTACAAAGTCCTGGTGTCTCCTGGGGTTCTTCAGCTCTTCCTTGCCCAGCTATAGCTTTGAGCATAGGAAAGAGTTAGCTGTAGATGATAATCAAGACTTATATGGCCAGAAGACAAGAGACAGATTTGCTTCTGACTTCTTTACAGCCATGACAAAGATAGACAGTGTTGTGTTGGTAATAATGTTTTGGTTTCTGTTGTTTTACTGTATTCCCTAGAATGGTTCTATGTAATTTCTCACTTTGTAGAAAAAGGGCTGTGAGTTTCCTTCAGCCCCGTGCCAATATCTACATAAAACCTCCAGATACATTAAGGGATGTGGACAGAGCACCAAAATAAGCACTCTTGACCCTTTCTTTTGTTGTTACTAATTGGGAGCACAGTTACTGCTCAGTATCACAGAGGCATCCAAAACATGTTGAGTGCTGGAGAATGAAAAGTGAGAGCACAGCTCCTGCCCCAGGTGAGCATGATCTGGGAAGCTGTGAGACATCTTGTGAAGAGACTCAGAACTGGGCTTTGATGAATCATTATCTCTGGGCCCTATGAACTGCAGCCTAGCATTAGATATAGACTTCATGTCTCAAACAGTCCCTCTTGAAAAATAACCTTTTTGGTGATGTTTGGGCCAAAGAAACAGTAGCAAATAGTTACAATTCTGCAATCCTTTTTCTTAATGCCTACAATATTTCATGAGATCTCAGAAGGGTCTTGGATGTTAAATTCCCATTTCCTTACCAAAGACCGTTGCAGGAACTCACGGGTGGAGGGATGATAAAAGCAAGCAGTTCATTTCACCATTTTGACTTCCAAAGCAACAATAACAAAGCTCTGGGCTTCCGTTTCGTGATGTTTCCAAATGAACAGCACTTGTCTTACAGTCACTAAACTGGGAATTTGCTGCCTCATGCTGTTCTGGAAACTCACCAAGAGGTTGAGAGCCACTCTGGGGTTTTTCTTCCCTTCACATTTTTACTAGTCATAAGTGTTTCACAGGCGAGATTCTAGAGCGCTGCTTCCTTGCTACCACTCCACCTGCTAGTCATATGCAAGTCCACTCCTTCCATAACAGAAGTGTGGGATCTGCAATGCTAAGAAGAACAGGCAACAGCAAAAGTTGTCTCAATTACCAAAGGTAGAGCACATTTGGAGGACAGATCCAAAGTCTAATGATCTCTATGGAAGTCTTTTTCCACCTCCCTATGCAGGCTTTTGATCCAAGGAAATTTTCTGCTGCTGCTTAGCTGTTTTTTGCTGTAGGCTGACTGATCGCTGTGTTTCTTGCTTGCCTCAGAATTGGCCCACTGACCAGCCTGGAGAGAAATGCTGGCTACTTACCTACTCTGGTCATGACGCCTTTTGCATCCCCTCTCAATTTTCCCTGATTCTGTTCCTGTTTGCCCAATGCTGTTTCTGCCGACTCACAGGAGCCGAATGCTGCTACCAAAAAAGAAATCCCTGGCTCTCACAGCCCTGCAGAACCACTGAAATGTACAGTCAAGAGGAGAGTGGTGAAGAGTATATATAAAAATGGAAATAGTTTTAAAGGGCCCACCAGACTGAAATTGCTCACAAATTATAAAGTGTCATCTCTGTAAGTTGCAGGGGTAGTTTCTGTACTCTGTAAGTGATCCTCATCCTCCCCAGGACTTCTGCAGGAGACCATTTCTGTAAATTCTGATTCAAAAGCCTGTCACCTGATGTGACTCTGGGGGGCAAAAGCAGCATTACTTCAATGCAGCTCCAGCACGAAAATGTTAATGAAATATATGTCACTGAGAAACCGATTGTACCTGCAGGGTAAGAAAAGGTCACGCATGAATGCATGAAAACTGGGCATGCTGCATAAACTGTTGATTGAAATCTCCTTTCCACCCGTATGTGATCACATTGAGTGTAAACAAGATCGGCAAATAAAAAGAAGTAAGACTGATGATTTTCCAGATTAATAAACTGCCTGGATTTTCTTTCATTTTCATTTTCCTGCAGTACTACTTAGGTGTTAGGAAGGTCAGATACTCTTTCTCCTTCCTCTGTGAATTAAAATACTCAGACCAATATTTTCCAGGATAAATAATATAACAGGTACTACCAGATTCTTCTTTCATGATGTGAAATCCTGGAAGAGTTTGACAGCCTCTCCTCAGAATCCCAAAACAAATGTAACTTGGTGCCAGCAGTTGGGTTAGTCTGTTGCATAAATGCTCGTGAGCACAGTGACAGTGCCATTGATTTCATTAGGGGAGCTCCTATAGAACTGTATCATAAGCCTCATGGTCTTACAAATGACAATTGTTTAAGTGCAACCTGTAGTGCCTGCTGTTATGTTATCTTTGGAATGAAGAAAGATGTATGGACTTAATGAAGACAAAGTGAAGTATTTGTTAGGACCGTAAATGAAATAGGAAATCATTCCATCTAGAGCAGCATATTGGGTACCATTGTTTTGCTATCTGATTTCCTGTAGCACTAGTAGAAACAGTGTGTTTTAATTAAGGTTTTACTTAGATTTTGTTGAAAAAAGATCTATGGAATCAGACTCTGTGAATGCGGCTTTATTAAAACCAAGGGGTTGTGTGGAATTGCCCAAAAATTTTCCAGAATTTCCTTTTAAAAGAAAGCTGCGGAAAAGTTATGCTTTAAAAATGCAGATATATCCTTCCCATATTTTTAAATGATACTTCAGTCATTCTGTCATCCTGTTTTGAAATAATTTGTCATTTACTTTTTAACAAATTTTACATTATATAATATAGTAAATTATACATAGTTAGGAGCTTATTCATAGCACCTCAATTTGCCTTTTTTATGTTTTGCATGTAGCGCAATATAAAGAAAAGTCAAATTTGTAAGGAAACAGATCTAATGGCTTTAAAACCCTTTGTTTCTTTGGGGAACTCAAACATCTTTTATATAGCTTCTTATTCACAACAATGGTGTTCTTTGGCAGGTCAGAGGTTCATCTTCCTCACAGCTTAGATTAAAGTCAGATGAAAAATGAAAAATGGAATGTCAGGAAACCCATTTAAGAAGACAGGAAACAGAGAAAGATTTTTACCTCAGCATCAACAAGGCTAGAAAGGGACAAAAAATGTTACTTGAGAGACAGTGTGCACATGCACATGGATATATACATGCACATACATACCCATGCAATATAGGATAACCTGTACTCAGTCTTGTATATTCAGTCACTGACTTCATTGTGGTAGTAGATGAAAAGACACACACAAGAAAATGCCTTTTATCCAAAGCTTGCAACCGTAATACAGAGGATATGAAAGAAGTATCATCACCCGGTGGAAACCAGACCCAGAAAGACAAAGCCTACATAGTGGATTTAGTCCATGAGAGCTGCGTGCCTAAATGTCTTTGAATATTTGCCCCTGAACAACACCTCCAAGGACCCACAAAAAGCATATAGCTGAGAAACATACATAAACCAGATTTTTTTAATGTCCTCATTGAATGCTTTATCCACAGAAATCACTATTTCCTCCCTGCCTGTATGAGAATTTGTAGTGCATGTGGCATTCACTGCCTTATGTTCCTCTGTGATAACAGGTTGTAACTGTATGCACAGTAGTCTAAGCTGCTCTCAAATAACAAAATTAACAAAACCCAAGTAATGCTCACTACTACAATTTGCTTCAATAGCCATAACAGTAGGAACAAAACAAATCCTCTTTCATTTGTTATTGAACGCTTTGATAGTATTAGAAGAATGTCCGGATTTTCTTTATTTATTCTGTTACATTAATAAAATGGAGAATTCTAAGGAACTGAAAAGCTTTGAAGAAAGGCCTTTCAATCCCAAACCAGAAAAGATTACTGGGAGGAAGCCTAAACTCTTTACAAAAAAATGAAATTTAAAATGACCAGAGTAGAGTCAATGTTCACTCTTAAAGGCAACATCATTCATAGAGTGCAAGGCAACTGCTGAATAATAGAAAGCTGTTAAGGACCAGATTTTGCTCAGAGTAAGGTGTTTATCAAAACTGGCAGAAGAAAAATGTGCAAATGCTGCAAAGCACAAAGAGATGGTATGATACCAAAGAGGTCCTGAAATATTCCTCCTCCTAAGCTACATGTCATGTATTTTGAAGGTCAGCTTACTTTCCACTAACAGCAAAAACTGTAATTCTTTTAACAGAAGAATTAATTAAGCTCCAAGTGAGAGGTGAGTTTTCATTAATCACTCTGAAACCACTAACTTTTCCTGAACCATCCTACTGGTGTGTGAAAAGGTTGTTAAGCATTTCTTAAGTCAGAATTGCTTAAATTGGCTTCACAACACTGACAGGACCAACCTGAAATCTCTTTTTATAAAGCACACTGTTCTTTCTCATTGAATTAGTGCCAAAAGTGCATGGAGTCCTGTCCAGACAAATTAAGCAAGAAAAAAGGGGAAGTCTTGGCCCCTTCAAGATCAATTGAAGCACCTGCACAGGTATCAGTGTGTCCAGAAGGTTCTTTTGCCCAAGAAAGCTCCAGCTAAAAGTTATATTTAGTCTCTCTCAAACATAACGGAAAAAAAAAAACCTTTCCCAAGGCAATTATTTTGCTCCTAAAGGCATTATTAAATACATAGCTGAGATTCCCAGGACTTGAGCCCTAGAAGCCTGATACAAAGCTGCTTCTTGGGCATGGCATCACCCAATTGTATTTTTTGTTTGGAAATCACAAAATCATAGAATCATAGAATAGTTAGGGTTGGAAAGGACCTTAAGATCATCTAGTTCCAACCACCCTACCAGGGGCAGGCACCTCACACTAAACCATCCCACCCAAGGCTATGTCCAACCTGGCCTTGAACACCGCCAGTGATGGAGCATTCACAACTTCCCTGGGCAACCCATTCCAGTGCCTCACCACCCTCACAGGAAAGAATTTCTTCCTCATATCCAATCTGAACTTTCCCTGTTTAAGTTTGAACCCGTTACCCTTTGTCCTATCATTACAGTCCCTAGTGAAGAGTCCCTCCCAGCATCTCTATAGGCCCCCTTCAGATATTGGAAGGCTGTTATGAGGTCTCCAAGCAGCCTTCTCTTCTCCAGGTTTAACAGCCCCAACTTTCTCAGCCTATCTTCATAAGGGAGGTGCTCCAGTCCCCTGATCATCCTCGTGGCCCTCCTTTGGACTTGTTCCAACAGTTCCATGTCCTTTTTATGTTGAGGACACCAGAACTGCACACAATACTCCAAGTGAGGTCTCACAAGAGCAGAATAGAGGGGCAGGATCACCTCCCTCGACCTGCTGGTCACACTCCTTTGATGCAGCCCAGGATACGGTTGGCTTTCTGGGCTGCGAGCTCACACTGCTGGCTCATGTTCATTTTTTCATTGACCAACACCCCCAAGTCCTTCTCCGCAGGGCTGCTCTGAATCCCTTCTCTGCCCAACCTGGAGCTGTGCCTGGGATTGCCCCAACCCAGCTGTAGGACCTTGCACTTGTCATGGTTAAACTTCATCAGGTTGGCATCAGCCCACCTCACAACCATGTCAAAATCAAAACATTCCTGAGGAATAAATGCTATTGCTATCTCATGGGTGAGCTCCTCACACCTCATCCTTAAGATCCTCTGTGAAGGGTTGTTCTGGCATTATGATGGCTCTGGCTCTTGCCCCCTCCTTCCTGAGGGGGAGTGCCTTCTCCAAATGCAATCCCATGGCTGCTGCAGGGAAGCTTTGATCACAAAACTGACGGAGATGTCTTCACTGGGAAAGCATCTTTGTTTCAGAGAGTAGAGTCAAGATGCACAAAAGGAGGATAACAAGTGACACAGAAATGTTCTAGGCATAGGAGCAGTAGAGCGATGTTCAGGAGGGCCACTGCAGCTTCTCTCTTCACCAGTGATTCATGCTATTGCTATGGTTTTCAGCTGTGCAAGAGTAGGCAACAGCAACATACAAAGGAGTTCCAACCCATGTCAGCATTGATGGGGAAAGAAGTGAGAAAAATTATTCTAGCTAGGCCCGATTAAAATTAAATTTTAAAGTAATGCTAAGTTAGCCATTTAATCAAAATTCTGTGCACACAGTTAAAATGCAATCTTGTTTCATTCAACTGAACTTAGGAAGCAGGATAAAAACCTTCCTGTTTAGGATCAGCATTTTCATCTGTTAATGAAAACATCATGAAACTACAAGGCAGGGGACAGCATTTTGAAAACATCTCAGATCAGTGGCTGAGATACTTAGACTCCTTTATTCCAGTTTTCAGTGGTGCCAATTATGCTCTGCTATGAATGCATGTTGAAATCTGCATAAATTCATCAAGTTATTCATGCACATGATGAGTTTTCAGACACAGGAGTTACAGACCTTGTTGCGTCAGTATCACATAGCTTCAAGGAGAGACTATGGTGCTCACAGGAGACATGAAACAGGCATTTAGGAATAAGTATTGCTGTACCTGCCAATCACAGCCATAAAACCTGAAGCAGAGAAAACTGTCTTTTATCTCTCTTCCCCCTTCACCACAAGGCTTTCAGCTCTTCTGTCAGCAGCGCGGTGCCACCACAGAGCTGCCACACAGCAATGTGCTAAATGCTGCTGACCACCTGGCAGAAAGCACATTTCTCAATGCTGCTGCCTTCACTGTCACTCCTCCACCGCCTGCTAACCCCTAATAAGCCCAAGAAAGGAAAGCACCACACTACTGCTTCACTGCTGAGATGTAGAGGAAGCAAGTTTTCTTTCTTCTTCCTAGTTACTCACCAATACATATCTTGTGCGTGCACCTCCTACCTCAGTGGAACATAGACCCATGGTACCAGGGCAAACTGGAGAATGAAGACCAAGAGTGCTCCCTACCACCATGGCTGGTGGCACAGCAGGTATCGTTCCTGCTGTGGCTGACCTCATCACTGCTATGATTGATAGGCTTGAGAGAGCTGTTCCAGCACAATGCAGGAAGTGAGCTGGGACAGCCTGTCCAAAAAAACACCCTATGCTTCAAAGCAAAACAGAATGTGCAAGACAATGGTCAAGACTGGCTTGGGTAGAGTCAGTTTAAACATTGAAAAATACTAGTGTATGCCTTTCCAAAATAAATGCCTTTGACTTCTTCATTCAGTAATTGCAGCAAGCAAAACTGAAATACACAATCTTTCCAGACCTGATATACTAAAATAAAAGAAAACTTTAATCCATTTTTGCAGCAAAAACACCTGTGAGTGGCTTTAGGGCGGAAGTTCTCCTTGAAACATCGACTTCTAAGATGTTGTTGGAATTTGGGACTTCAAATGTAATTGAGTAGTCCCATAAGAAAATAATCCAGAAGGCTGACATCATCCAATCAGAGAACAAACAGAGGCTATACATCTTATGAATGCAAATAAAATTCCAGGAAATCTGAATATCAAATTCACCCCATGACTTGTTTTTGTTTACCTATCTGTAGCTTGAGACACTCTTACATATTATTTTCCTTACATATAAAAATGGCAATGAAAATAGCAAATGTAGAAATAGAAATCATTTCGAACAACTGTGGGTTTCAGATAATATTTTCTTTCTTGCAAAAAGCAGCTCAAGGATATCTACATCCTATGCTTTTAAATTCTGTATGATGATTACACATTTTGTTAAATTTGATAATTCTTTTCCTGGTCAGATGATTTACAGAAATTGTTGGTCATATATTTTAAACAACTAAATTAGTCACAATCTATTAGCAGACAAACAGGCAAAGAGAAAATAAAAGAGAAATTAATTGAATAAATTATTCATTACAATTTATTCAGTCAGCTTTAATTTAAATGCTTGTTAATCCTTTGTGGGTTCATGTAGTACAATCTTATAGTAGCCCTGGTCAGGAATTACAATATGTGAAGTGTTGGGTTTTTTCTCCTAAAAAACTGCCCTTTCAGATTTACCAAGCAATGTCAAAGCTAAAAGAAAAAAAATCAGTTTGAAGCCCTCTAAGAACATTTGTTTCACTAGTTGTTTTCTCCAGTAAGAAAACAATCATTTGTTTCAATAATGTCAAAACACGTACAAAATACTAATATGAAACAATAACGTGCAGTATCACAGAAAACAGACGTATAACAGAGGTGCCAGATTTCCTCAAATACAAAATGTAATAAAAGTGATAGCTGTTCTGTGAAAGATTTGAACAGGCTGAACTGTCTCCTGACTTTTCTGGGCTGTGCCAAAAGCTCATGCTCTCTTTCCATGTCCATACTGTATGCTGAGAAGCCACTGTTCAACAGTAATGATTATTCATGAATTGTCCTTTCTAAACTTCTAACTGTGAAACTCTGCCAAGAAACCTCTCCAGTTCCACAGGCACCCTAGAAAATTGGCTTGGCTGGAGAGGTGTAAGAACAAATACCTTGTTTCTGCGAAGGCTGCTCATATCTACACATGGAGCTCTCGGTTGTGGGTCCATTGCCATGATACCATCTTACAGCAAAACACCCAAGTGTTCAGGTAGAAATAAAGGAAGATTCACATTACACGAATTTAAATACAGATCACACATTTTAGAGCCCCCAAAAGGCGTAAGAAAGAACAGAAAACTAAGTTTACATATCCACCCTGGGTTTAACGAGCCGCAAAAGGACTCACTGACTCTGTATTTCCTGCTGTTAACAAGCTGCCTGAACACCTGGAAAGCCTCACTGCAAGGATTTGGCTCTTAAGCACAGTATCATTCCCTGAGGACCCTCTTGATCTGGGGATATATGTTGCCTGTCCACATAAACTTTCCCTTGGCTCTAGTCAAGCAAACCTCTTACCTCTGATTTTCTCTGGTCTATAACTTGAACAAGACGTAAGTTTTAACTCTCCTTCCAGAGGCTTATTGACTGCCCTCTAAAATGAGCAATGCTCTTGCCTCTTGGGTCTGCCCATGTGGAATCACCTCCTGTCAAAATGACTAAGGGCTCAACTAACTACAGGCACACCAGTGGCTTGAAGGGAGGTTAAGCACCACCACTTACCCATGGCAGCCCAGTTCAGCTCCTTCAAACCAGCGCACCAAACAGACATAGAGAAGAAAGGTTTGCAGGAGTCCGTAGGGGACAGTAATGCATGGTGTTCACAGCCAGGCTCTGGATGCTGAACATGGTACGGGTGAATATCTGGGGGGTCTGGGTGGCACAGCTCCAGATGGGGAGTTACAAGGGACTCTAGCAGAAAATTGCCCCATCCTCTTCGTTCTCATGGCTACCTGAACCCTATAGAGAAAGCCAGCAAGCAAACCTCAGTGGCAGCCAGGATTTCTCTCCAAAGCTGCACAGGCTTGGAAATAACTCTCCTTTTCCAAGGAAATGGCATTTCTCCCTCCTCCTCCCCTTCTGGGCCTGCTTATGGTGTCCAACAAGGATAGTGCAGGGTGGTGATAAAACATGGTTAGTGTAGGCGAGCCCCCACCTTCTGCATTCGTAGCCTGGCACCAGCTGGGATTGTGGCATGAAGTGCTGTCTGCTGGGCTGAGATCAGGATGGAAATAGTGCCCAGACCCCCGCACAGACAGAAGGGCAGAGACGCTAAAGCTTTCATGTGTTATTGTATAATTAGGGCCTAACAGAGTTTGGTATTTGAAAGCTCACTCATGCCATTCAGTTAATTATAATAGCTAATTTATATCTTTTATTGTTTTATGAACTTGAAATGTTTATTTTAGTGAGAACGGAGTAACAGCTGACGCAGAATGTACTCATGTATATAAACATGGGTTGTGGCAAATGGAGAAAGGACATTCAACAACAACAATCAGTCTCAGGATATTGGGGGAAAAATTGCAGCACATTAAGAAAGCAATAATAATCAACAGGGTGTGCATTCATCAGTCAATATGTATGCACAGGGAGCATGCAGAACTATGGAGAGCAGCCAGCCATGCAGGCTTAGGTAACAATTACTCTGATGCGACATGTCGGGTCCTGCTGATGGATCACACAAACTGGTATTGAGAAGAAAAATCCAGGATCTTGGCTCTCGCAGGCACCAAGTGCCACTGTGGATTCACCAGGCCAGCCTGGGCAAGTCACACACCACTTCTGTGATTCTCTTTTCCTTAAGGGTGAAATGGATACTGACTGACTTTCCCAGGGGAGTCACTTGTTCTGTACCATCGAAGAGTGACAGTACTTCTGCAGCTGCTCACCATTAAATAAGGATAATGTGTCCCTGCAGAGGATGGTAGTGGAACTCCCTGTTAGCACAAGTAAGTCACTGTGCAGGAGTGGTAGGAAGGGGAAGCTGGACCCTGGGATCCATCAGACTGGAGACCTCAGTACAGGAAAGATATGGAGCCATTGAAGAGGGTCCAGAGGAGAGCCACAAAAGTGATCAGAGGTATGGAGCACCTCACCTATGAGGAAAGGCAAGGAGAGGTAGGATTGCTCAGCCTGAAGAAGACTCTGGGAGACCTTATTTGGGCCTTTCAGTTCTTAAAAAGGGCCTATAAGAAAAATGGGGAGAGACATTTTAGCAGGGCCTGTTGCAACAAGATGATGGATGATGGTTTTAAAGTCAATAGGGGAGATTCAGGCTGGACATGGGGAAAAAATCTTCTACAATGAGGGTGGTAAAATACTGGAACAGGTTGCCCAGAGAGGTGGTGGATGATCCCGGGACACATTCAATGCCAGGCTGGATGTGATTCTAGGCAACCTGATCTAGTTGAAGATGTCCCTGCTCATTGCAGGGTGTTGGACTAAATGACTTTTGAAGGTCCCTTCCTACCCAAAATGTTTTATGATTCTATGACTCTCCATTTAGTAAGAGTGGTGGTAATGCCTAGAAGAGACCTTGCGCAAAGGTCAGAAGACAGAGCAAGCCATCGATATCTACCCAAGGCTGATCAGTCCTGTAGTTGCCCAGGACCCTGCCTCTTGATCAACCCCAAGAGGTTAGCTCTGCAACAACATAGTACACAGGGACGTGGATTGCTCTGCTTCCCAGAGAAGTTCCATCCAGCAACTGTGTAAGGAAGACCTCTGAGACACAGCCAGCCCTCTCCACGGCCCTGTCCCTGCTCAATGTACTCATCCCTGGCATAGAACCATAGAGTGGTTTGGGTTGGAAAGGACCTTAAGATCATCTAGTTCCAACCCCCTTGCCGTCGGCAGGGATGCCTCCCACTAGACCGTGTCACTCAAGGCTCTGTCCAACCTGGCCTTAAACACTGCCAGGGATGAAGCATTCACAACTTCCCTGGGCAACCCATTCCACTGCCTCACCACCCTCACAGTAAAGAACTTCTTCCTTACATCCAATCTAAACTTCCCCTGTTTAAGTTTGAACCCGTTACCCCTTGTCCTATCATTACAGTCCCTAGTGAAGAGTCCCTCCCCAGCATCACTATATGTCCCCTTCAGATACTGGAAGGCTGCTATGAGGTCTCCACACAGCCTTCTCTTCTCCAGGTTGAACAGCCCCAACTTTCTCAGCCAATCTTCATACGGGAGGTGCTCCAGTCCCCTGATCATCCTTGTGGCCCTCCTCTGGACCTGCTCCAACAGTTCCATGTTCTTTTTATGTTGAGGACACCAGAACTGCACACAATACTCCAAGTGAGGTCGCACAAGAGCAGAGTAGAGGGACAAGATAACCTCCTTCAACCTGCTGGTCACACTCCTTTTGACGCAGCCCAGGATACGGTTGGCTTTCTGGGCTGTGAGCACACACTGCTGGCTCGTGTTCAGTTTCTCATCAACCAACACCGCCAAGTCCTTCTCCACAGGGCTGCTCTGAATCTCTTCTCTGCCCAACCTGGAGCTGTGCCTGGGATTGCCCCAACCCAGGTGCAGAATCAGAATTCACATTCAAAAATAGTGTCAGAATTGAAAGCAATTCATTTTGAAGTTCTCCCCCCATTGCATTTGCAATCATGCTTGTTTAGAAACAACTGCATTTTCTAGGTGCTGGGTTTTCTCTTTTTATAAACAGCAAAAGAATATTGTTCTCCCTAAAGGGAGAATAAAATTAGCGAGATGCCCTTCAGGGAACTGGGCTGGCAATCCACAAACAGCTTCAAATGCTCCAGTTGATTATTTCTCACACTTATGATGTATGTGCACATGATATGCATAAATCCACTTGCATCATACAGAGAAAACAAAAAAGGAGCAAGTTCATGGACTACTTTTCATTCATTTTCCATAGACATGTTTCATTGCTGACCGTATATATGCACGGTACATACACAGAGAAGAGCAACAGTTACATATGGTGCCTATTGCTGTTAACAGCCTATCACATGGCACTTCCCAGTGTTTGAATCAGGGTAGGCTCATTTGAAAATGTGTTTCAAACCACTCAGAATTTCATTTTTGGAGGAGATGGATAGGAAAGGATTATAGGACAACCATAATGTTATTTTTATGCACAATCATGAAGCTAAGTTCCTTTTCTTTATCTCTCTCCCCCCTCCAGCTGACATCTCAGCAGCTACTTGAGAACACAAATTGACCAGGGGTCTGCATCCGCAAATAACTCTCCTTCTTAAACTATATTCATTAGCCATTCCTTTTCTCTCTCACCCCCTCACCTCCAGGAGTTATTTCAATATATTCCTTTCCACAAACCACACTTCTTTTTGCTTAATGTAAGCCAACATCTTGAGCCACAGAGAAGAAATTCCTCCTTCTACTGTCTTACCAACAGCCTAGCGCAAGTAGATCTAATATACAACACTGGGTGCAAATACAGATACAGGTTCTGGAATTAGTAGGGCACAAGTTCAGAATCTGAGAGTGCAATCTCCATGTGTGCATCCATTTCACTGCTCTATTCCTTCTCCTTTGCAGCTTTCTAGTCTGTTTTGATTCTGTTTTTTCCACTGGCCAATCTTCCACCTGCTCTTTTCCGAGGCTGGACACAGCCTCAGAGTCTTCCACCAGCTCATGACAAGGTGAAGTGACATTCAACTGGCTTGTGATACAGCCAGATCCATAAATCACTAAAGGGGTATCCCAACAGAGAGTAAGCTGGTTGCTGCCTAGCCCTTGTGTACCACCGCAGAAATAATACTGATGCACTACAGCAGGTGTCAGCTTTGGCCCTAAAGTGCTTGTCCCACTTCATCTGTGCATGACAAAAGCTGAGGTAGAACATGAATACAGCATTTTATTTTCTTTATTTTTAAGCAGACGTAGCTATTGCGTTTTTATTAAAATATATAAATAAATGAAAGCAGTGTAAATTAGAAACCTCTGTATAGTCAGCACATATTATGCAGGAAAGCTAGTATCACCATAGTTAAGTAGCAAATATCCTGTCACTATAAGCCTGATCTTGTCTCCCTGCCACTATTTACCTTTGCAAAAATGAAACCAGCCTTCTTGAATTTCACAAGCTAGATTTGATAAGAATGTGTCATTTTATTAGAAAGTTTGGAGGCAAATGGGACAAGACATCTAGGTGAGGTGAGTTTTGTACTTCTTTGCTGTGCTCTTCTCTTTGGCCATCTTTAGATGAATTAGCATGCTGTGAAAAGCTGCCATTCTCCCTTTTCTGAGGACACCTAGTAACCCTCTAAGGGAAAGGAAAAGAAGCTGGCACCATGCTCTGCAAAGATATTTTTATTCTGTTCAGGGAATGAGAAGCACCAGTTTGCTTCTGTGAGTGTTATGGACTTTTCATGTGTAAAACACACATTTGCTATATGCATTATGGAGACATTGGCCCCAGTATAGACTTTAGAAAGATCACACAGAAGCAGACAGTTATGTAGCAAGGAGCCAGCAACAAGGGATGCTGCTGAAGGCATATCTAGGAAGGCGGGTTTGACTAGACAAGTGGCTGCTCCACAACTGGTCACCACTTCTGTTTGATGAGCTGTCATGACCTGCTCACACTGTGGATGTTGGTGGTTTGGCTTAGGCTGAATTCAAGATGAAACAAAAACGTTATTTTGGTGCAGGGGCAGGCACTTATAGTTATGTTAATCAAGAGGTTGGCAGCCTCTCAAAATCTCAACAACCCCAATCCATGCACAGCTTCAGAGGATGGGGCTGGTGAGGGTGGAACAGGAGAGGGAAAGTCACTTAAAGAAATGAAGCAGGCCCATGCTTTGGTGCAACTCTGTCTCCTTTCCTGTATTTACACAGCAACAGGATCCCTTTATCTCTTTCAGCTTTGGATAAGGTTGAGCTCAGATTTCTGTTGCTGCAGGTCAGGCCCTTGTTTTCTGCTTCCGAATGCAATAAAGCACAGTGTTCTATGACTCCGTAAGCATTTTAAATCACTTCACATATGGTTTTGGATGCTTGACAGATTTATATTAAATATAAATGGTTTTTATGACAAAAATACCTTAAAGTGTATCTTTGTAAATCACTGTGTTGACTGTGAGTAGAACTAAAACCCGGGGTTTAAGTATACCAATCATAGCTTCAATTTTGTGTGAGGCTATCTGAAAAACCTCTGAGGAAAAAAGAAAACAATGAGCAAACAAAACCAAACCAAAATAAACCCACAAACATTTTATCTTATGGTATAACAAGGGGTTAAGCTGAAGGACAAGAACAGAAATGTAATTTTAATTGAGCATATTTTTCCTAGCTACTCTGGTAGATTCTGCCTCATGCATTCTCATTACAATCACATAATGCTGAACCTATCTGCTGGGAATCCCAAAGGGAAGTCTTAACCCTTTTATTTTCTTGAAGTTTATAATTAATTCTATTTCTTTAAGCGATAAGAGACAGCTTACCCAAATGACCAGTCCCGAAACAAACACTGACGTAGGTACTGAACTGTACTGTATGTGCTCTGCACTTTCAATTTCCTTGCCTGAGTCACAGAGGAATACGCAAACTGGTTCAGGTTAAAATTAGAATTGACCCAAACCTTGCTACTTAAATAGGTTTTTGAAACACTAGGGCCTATTAACCACTGCTTTGTAGGCCAAATTCAGGAGCTTGCATTTAAGCTAATGTCCCACTGAAGTCACAATGGAAAAGGTAGAATTAGACCCTGGGTTGTTTGTTTTCCTCAGCAGTGTCTGCCTGCTGATTGCAACTGTTGAATGTATGCAGATATTTTACACCATGGAGCTTGGGAAGCTGCACAGTCTACAGCTGATGTGCTGAATCAGAGAGTAAATCAGACTGATCAAGATAGATTCTTAGGTTTAAGACACAGGCTAATCACACAGCTTGGTCTTTGGAGCTGTCTTTCAAATTGTAACACAAGGAATGCTGTAGGGAAGATGGAGACCTGAACAGGGATTCTAATGGCCACCTCCAGCAGCAGTGGGGCAGGTGGGTGGAGGCTGGGTGCATCCTGCAGGACTGATAACCAGCATAGCCACCACAGTGGGAGGACTGAGAGTGCTCCTTGAGGGAAGACCCAGCATTCTCTGATTTCCCATAGCCTCTCCTGGTTTCTACAATGCTCAAGCCGTGGCACAGATTCCCCCATCCTGTGAGCAGATATTCTTGGAAGGCTCCAGCAAGGGTCCTGCAGAGCAATATTTGCCAGCTAGGAGCCAACCCAGGACAGCACTTGCTACTCCTGCTATTTGGCATGATTCACCAGGATTTTGGATGTGACAAAGCCTTGCTTTGCGATAAGCTAGAGAGAGCCAGCTGGAGAAGCCTTAACCCTACCACAGAATAGCTACATCAGAAAACATGCACACAGCTGACACTATAAGCCATGCCTAGTGCTTGGAAGCCCTAGGGACCTTATGGTATGAGATTTTGGGTAGTGTGTGCAGGCACAGGTATGCTGGGACCTATTTCTGTTCCTTTCATTCTGTGCAGAATGCAGACAGCACGCGTGAAGCTGCTCTGCTGTATGCCAGCACAATGGGGCTCCTTTTCCCCTTAATACTCCTTTCTTTATTCAGCTCTCAGGTACACTGTGGGAGTAAATGCTCTCTCAAGAGACGACTGTGAAGAATGCTTGTGGTTTCATTATAGAGCACCTCTGGAATAATATCTGCATTTGGTGTTAACCATTTCATATCTCTGCTCTATAAGGAAGGAGCCCTTCCTTACACATGCTCTATACCTGCCTGGAATCTAAGCACGAGAGAAGAGCAAAACCTCTAAAAATGCATTCAGTGAGTTGTTTGTTTTGTGATAAATAGCATGCTATGTTGATACCTTCAAGTGTTTAACATTCATGATTCACAATTTAAAGCCTGAAGCACGTAGTAGTGTTTGCTTTCAGATTTAACTTTCTGAAACCCCTTTCGCTTGTGATCCAGACTTGTTTAATTTGAGAGTTATGTGAATTCCAGCCACTGGGCTGAAATTACCATCCAGGTTTGCATGAGCAATACCTCCCTTTGCACAACAACAACCTCTGAAAAGGTGCATGCACAGAGAAAAGGCACACTCTGATTTCAAAATCTGCCAAATGTTTGCAAATACATCTCTTTTTAGTCTGGTTTGCTCTCACCCTGCTCTTTACAGAAGTAAAAGTGTGGGAGGAAGCATTTCTCCCCACTTTATCTCTCTGGCTATGCCATCATCACCAATAAGACACACAAAGGCACTTTAATTTGCAAGGTGAGATTTGGAGGAGACAGAGGGACTTTCTTATTCTGCCATAAGTTTCCTCAGACCCGGCAGCTTCGCCTCCGGCTCCTTCCTCTGGCACCTCTGCCACACAGATATCCAACACAGCAACGTGTCTGCTGTGTTTGTGCAGAAGAGTCTCGTGCAAGTGCAAAGGTGGTAGCAAAGTTCATTCCCAGGAGAGAACTCCAAAGTAACATCAAAACCACAACAACTACTATGAATTAAACTTTATATCAAAAGAATCTACATTTGGGATAAACTTGGATCTCATTTGGAGTATTAAGCATTTTCTTTATCCTAAGTTTTTGACAACCACCAGTCTTAGCCACCCTAAAAGCCTGCAAGAGCTCATAGCTGTACCCTAGCACCTCAAGCCTGTGCCTATCAAGTACTAGTGCTCCTGGAATACTTCATCTTCCATCTCCAAATAACCTCTATGTTCACTGCCTGTGTGTTACTCTCTGTCATTTGAATTACCCATAGAGTCAGGCTGGGAAGACAGCAGAGATGCAAGCAAATGAATAAAAAAAATAACAAGTCCACTGGACACTTAAGCATGTTACAGTTTACAGTGAATTCATTCTGGTAGCTGAAGCAAAAGGAATGGAAGCACAAGGAAGTGTCAGCTTAGCAATCATCTCTAAATGGAGACTGGGCTATATTGCAAGAAGGTGTCCAGATGGTAGCTTCAAGGGCATACAGAGGGTCAAAAGCTAAAGCAAGAGAGGTAGCAGAGACTATAGTTTCCTTCCTAGTCTTAATAGCACCAAAGACAACTTTACAACAAATTCATTATCTCTTCCTCACATGCTTTTGAAGAAACTATTTGAAACTGCTTTATACCAGTAAGTTACCCTAGTACACACACAGAAATACTATTTTCACCCATATTGCTAACTGCATCAACATATTGAAAGAGATGTAATACATTAGTCATCCTAATAGTGATAACCAAGGGGGAGAAGTACTTCATTAGGAAGCAGAAGTGGAGAAACATATTTCAGCTAAAGTCCAAATGCAGAAGACATGGGATGTTATGTTTGAGACAAGACAGACCTCTCACCAGCCAAAGTCAGGCTGTATGGCAGGTCAGAGAGATGGTCAGGAGCAGAGTGGGACAGAGGAGTGATCCTGCAACAATCCAGAGAGAGCTTTGAAAAGGAGGAGAACAACTTAGCAGTGAAACACAACCTTACTGGGCAGGCAGTGCTGTTGCGGTCTATCCCAAATTAACAGAGAATTCAGCTTGGAAAAGTGTGAGCATGCTTTGAAATAATACTGGGAAAACTGGCAAAAAATGGCAAACAGTAGCACACAGCACGCACTCCAGCTGCGGCAGGGCAGGCAGCAGGGACAGTCAGAAAGGAAAGACGATGGGAAATAATGCCTACGCAGTGGGCTGGCAGAGTTGCACACAGGAAGTGAAGGAAATCTATAGCTATCTTTTTCTGTCAATGCTGCTTATGCCACCAAGCAAGCAAAACCTCATGACTAGGAGGGGGATGACTGTGGTGAATGTGAATACAAAGAATGACTGAGCACTTCAGTTCCCTCTTGACAACTATGTTGCTAGAGACTCTTTGTAGCGACCAGGAGGTGCCACTACTGATGCTTAAGCTGTCATCTCCACCACCTGCCATCAGAGAGGATTGCCCTCTTTATCAGTTGCAAGACACCTTCCCGCACCTGTAGTTTCAAAAACTGCTGCTTCTTCAAAAGGCATCTCAACGCTGATGTCCTGAATATTCCCTCTCTTCCCCAGTGCTCATGCCCTGAACTGCAGTCAGAGAAGCAGGGAGAGAAAGCACTACAGGAGGAGCATTTGAGAGAGAACAAAACAGATAAAGGACATTCTTTGTGCCTTTAAAACCTCTCCCATAAAGTTCTGCAGGTTTGTAACAGCCACTGCCAGACACACCTCATGCTGCAGAGAAACTCTCCCCATGTCTTGCTTGGCAATAGGCTATGACTCCAAAGCAGATTCTTGCACTTGCTTGCATCTGCCCTTTGCAATCTGCTGTTGCTGTTAACGGTTCACATTTAGGATACCACTATATTAAACCATGCAACCTCACTGCCACATGCAAAGCATATCTGTAGCAGGGAAAGATATCTCCTTAAGGAGCCTAAAGAGCATGGTATCAAACAGGCAAATACCACTTCCTTTTTAAGATGAAAACGAATGAGTGCTTCAAAGGAATTGGCTTTCAAAGTTTCATTTTCAAAAGCATATTTTGTAGGCTGATGCAGCTAGCCTGTGTTAGTAAGAAGATATAGTCTGAAGCCCAGGGCAATGGAAGAGGATGAAGCAGCATGCTGCATAGGCAGACCCCTTGACAACGGCAGAGATTAACTAGCAAGCAGATATACTTTATAAGGGTCCAAATGGATGTTGAGCCACCAAGAGAGACTGCAGTTAAGTGGAAATAAGCTTTGCTGAATGCATGAAATGCCAAAGGATGTGCAGAGGAACTCTTAGCAGAAAGAGCCATTAATCACTGTAGCCAGCTGCATCCCATATACGGTGCTCACCTTCTGAACCTGAAAAATATTACTGTAATAAGAAAAAAGACGCCCTTCAAAAGCTTCTTCAGATGCCCTGTGCAGGGACTGCAGTAACTCTTTGGGACAGACTATTTTCTGGCTGTATTTTTTAGTAGGTGGATTCCTCAGCTCCATTTCCAACAGCAGCTGACATAGCTAACATCATTTTCATCTGTCGCAGTCACCTTACCCTATCTTTTTCCTACACAAAAGCTTGCACAAGTGTGGGAATGGAGAGGGAGGGGAAGCTGAGGGGGAGAGAAATGAATTGGTTGGTCTACTTGTAAACTTTATCGCCTCCCTGCTGCCATAGGTAGAGACAAAATTCCCAATGGCCTTTCATGAAGGGCAAAAGCTGTGCCTTCTTTTTTCTCCAATGCTTTTGATGTGGCTGTGATCCTAATCAAACAATGGAAAATAAAACCCCATGCATGGAAACAAGATCACCTCTGGCTTCAGTCTGGCTTACGTTTCCATCCCCTGGAGTTGAGTCAGCATCAGTCACATCAGCTGCTTAAAGAAGAAAAAGGTGAGCCGCAAATATTAGTCACAGGCGGAGGCAGCAGCAGGCAGGGAACAAGTGACTCAATTCTCAGTTGGTTCCGAGAGTTCCTGTCATCCTTTCTACATCAGCATATTTTTAAGTCACCACAGGGCCTTTAAGGACCTCCTTCTTCTTTACAATTCTGCTTTTGTCTTTCTCCTGTTCTCATGCATATTGCACTTTATAAGACGCTCATTCTATAAAAGCAGCAAAAAGTTGTCCTGTGTACGTCAAGATGTCTGTAGAGAGCGGACTTTTCTAAGTGAGGGTTCTCTATCTGTGACTATTCTTATTAAATCAGAAGCTAACTCCTGAGGACACCAGGGCTGCTGCCCGGAACATGCACTTAATTTTCTAAATATAAATTGCCATTATTGCAAGACTGACTTCTAGGTGAGGTGTGTCTGGTACACTGGTTCAGACAGACCACACAGAGCCAGGCTCAGCTGCTTCTGCTATTGCTTTGGGATTGCCTTGGAATAATCACATTCACTGAAATGCTCCTTATAAAATGGCTGGGGCATTGGAAAAGGTGAAAACCTGGCATACCTTAGCCACCTGGCATCCAGACTAGATGTGATCAGGGTTGCTGGAACTCTGATGTATTCCACATCTGCTGGAAAAGGTGGGGATTGCTGACAGCTTTTATTCTTTCCCTGTGAGGTACTGTGAGCTTGTCTTCTTTTAAAACACAGGTCGTCAGCTATTGTAAATTGCTTGAGACCCTCTGGTCACCACAGAAAGACTCTAGTTTGCAGCAAGTGAAAACTGAGATGAGTTTCCATGCTTTTCACAAAAGAATATCGAGATCAACAGCTTGCCAAGTGGCAGACACTTAAAGAATGATAAAGCTTAGTATGTCTCTGTAAACATATTTATCCATCTGGTTTTATGGCTTATGTCATACCTCTTGAACTATACATCTAGTGTTCCCCTCTGTCTAAGGCAGTCCTTGAAATGTCTTCTGCTTTTTGTCAAGTCTCCCAGAGAGATTTTGGTCTAAATGTGCTCTGTAGCAGTACAAGCTCTGCATCACAGGAGACCAGACCCCATCTTATTCACACAGGTATCGGCAAAGATGTTCATATTTTCATAAATGGAATCATCTAGTGAATGTAGACTGTGTCTTGTTTTCCTTATTGACAGGTACCCTGACAGTTCATTAATCAGTTGCTAATTTCCCTCCCTCTTATTTATAGTGCAAATCCTTCAGGGCATATGCTATATCATGTTGTGAGTTTGTTGGCTCTCCTACACACCTCTTTATAACAAGCAGTAACATAAGAAAGATCAATCTCTGTCCACTGAGTTTATGGTGATGACTTAAGTAGGAGAACCCGAAGGAAAGCAACAAATGTTTTATACACAAGAATTATTTCACACCTACTAATGATGGGTTGCAATCATCGCATTGCTGTTGCTTCCCCTAGGTGAATCCTCCCCAGCAACTTAATAACCAAGGTGACTGCCTCCAACAATTAAGAACTCCAAGATCCATTCCAAACTCATTTTGTTGCCAAGTTAACAATACAGTAATGAAAGCAATTTAGAAGCATTAAATGTTCTTCACTTACCATTTTCCTTTGACTCTCTGGCTTCACAGCACTATGAGGACACCTTGTTCCAACATGGGAGGTAAGAGAACTATCTAAAGGAAGAGGTGAAATAGGTCTTCCTTCATGGAGGCACTGAAGGGCACCTGGTGCAGGCAGGGAACAGCCACATCCTTCCCTCTGGCACAGCTGACACATTCCTCCCTTCACATTGTTCTGCCATTTAGGGATGCAGTTTTCTGACTCCACATTTCAAGATTAACATGGCCTGATCCAGTCTGTGACATTCAATTGGTCTTTTTGTCTTACATAGGTGCACACAATATTTTGGGAAAAACAACATGGGTATCTAAAATGCTTCATAGGGCTAAAGAAGGAAAATCTTGCCCCCAGGTGTGGAAAGTCCTTCTTCTGCAAAACTGGATTCTGATGGACACACAGGACCTTGGCTTCTGAGATGTTTCTTTACAGCCTTTGAAGCAAAGCTGACTTCCAAATAAATAACATGCCTTTCCATAAGAAAGATCAGAATGCACTTTTGAAATAGGGTGCAGTAAGAATGTTTTTGCTGAAATTCACAAGTTTTGAGGGGAGTTTAATCAAAAACTGGGGAAAGATTAGTCCTGGGAAAAGTCCATCTTGGTTTGAAACAAGGCATTGCTGGGAAAGATTTAAAAAACCCCTAAAATTCAAGTAGATTTACATTTAAGCACTTGAAAAAGTCAATTTATTCAGGCACATTAACATGGAGGCCTGCAAGGTGATTATGACAGTAAGAATTAGAGGTTTTCAGACTTGCAATTTTTCAACTAAATTTTCACATCACATGGACAAAAGGAAACCTTAATTCTTCACATAAACATTATGCCACTTGCAGCCAGCTGTGGAAAAGGCTGGAAAATTCTCAAGCTTTTACAAGAATGCTACAGAAAATATCATATTTAATGAGGGAACACTCTTCTGTAACTAAGCTTTGCAAGCTTTGTTGAGAAAAATGTGTATATTGATATGCACAGCTTTGTCAAATCAGTGAAATAAAACCCCCAAAACCTCTGACACATCTGTCACATCTGTAAGTTAATTACATTTTTTAACACTACCTTGGCCACCAGCCCTCACTCTTTGCCATCCATCTCACCTTCAGCAGGTTTTTTAAAGTGGTAAACATCTAGTTGGTCTGCTTTAAGCTCAGTACTGTGGCATAGCATTTCCAGAGAAACTAATGACACAGCTAGGTGGACCTGCTCACTTTTGTGAAGCACAGTATTATTTACTTCAAGGCGATAGTAGCACAAAACGGACATGGGGCACACATAAATACAGACACAGTTTCACTCATTTCTCTATATTTACCCCCCGCTATCAGTTTCATTTACTTTCTGAGTCACTGTATGGCTTTGTTCTTTAGGCTGTTTGAAACAGAGCAAGCAAGCACGCATAGTTTTCACCAGTGGGACAAGATATTTGGACCATACTATAGCAAAACAGGGAATAGGGTATTAATTGCCATCCCTGACTCCTCTCCCAGTCATTAAAAAAACACAAGCTGTCTATAACACTCCTATAACTGAGATGAATCTTTACTGAATGTTTCATGCACCAATATAACACACCACAGTGTAATAGCCTTTGACATCTTCTTGCTTCTGCAGCTTTATGAAGGGTAGATTTACACTAATTTGCAATTAAGAGAAGGCCAACTTTATGTCAAATGTGCACTTTTGAACCCCAGTCGTGTCAGTTCTACAGCTGTTCAAATAAAGTTAAATATCCCTAATAATTGAAAAAGTGCTTTAAAAATATTCTAATGGCAAAATGTCTTCACTGTAGGCCTGGGACTAGTTAAACTATAAATGACTTAATTAGTAAAAATCCTTGTAACAGGAAAATGAAGCCATGCAGTAGATCAGACAGATCATATGTGTAAAACAAAAAATGAAGAGCATCAACACAAGCAGGTGGAGCATTCCAGAGTAGGAACCAGCATTAATGGGCTACTCAGATATCCACAAGCTCAGCCAGCCCTCTACTTTTCCAGAAAAACAGAGAGAATAGCTTGATGAAGGGGTGCCTACAAGAAAGGAATGATTTGCGTTTGCTGAATGGATGAACAAACTCTGTGTCCAAAAGCAAACATAAATACAAACGCATGCTTTATACAGTGGGGGAGAAAAAAGAGCCAAAAGCCTTCTGCCAGTTGGCCTCCATCCCTGCTTGTAGCAGGGTCCAGCAGTAGCCTAGAGCTATGTCACTTGTAATAAAGCTCTCCCCAACATAAGTCCTAGAGTAGTTATGATAGAGAGCCCAGCTTGTGACTAAAGGAACCAGTGTCCTGATCAGTGAGAGGAGCTTGTTCTGGAGGGAGAGCCAGCATTTGCTGTCACTGCTCAGACTTCTCAGAAATAAATCAGTGTTTGCTCCCATGTTGAGTCCAACTGAGGCACCCATTTTTCATGGAGTCTTGTGACACGCTTGTAAAGGTGAGCTGATGCCAACCTGATGAAGTTCAACCATACCAAGTGCGAAGTCCTACAGCTGGGTCAGAGCAATCCCAGGCACAGCTCCAGGGTGGATGAAGAGATTCAGAGCAAACCTGTGGAGAAGGACTTGGGGGTGCTGGTTGATGAGAAAATGAACATGAGCCAGCTTCAGTGTGCATTTGCAGCCCAGAAAGCCAACCGTATCCTGGGCTGCATCAAAAGGAGCGTGACCAGCAGGTTGAGGGAGGTGATCCTGCCCCTCTACTCTGCTCTCCTGAGACCTCACTTGGAGGATTGTGTGCAATTCTGGTGTCCTCAACATAAAAAAGACATGGAACTGTTGGAACAAGTCCAGAGGAGGGCCAAGAGGATGATCAGGGGAATGGAGCACTTCCCGTATGAAGATAGGCTGAGAAAGTTGGGGCTGTTGAGCCTGGAGAAGAGAAGGCTGCATGGAGACCTCATAGCAGCCTTCCAATATCTGAAGGGGGCCTATAGGGATGCTGGGAGGAACTCTTCATTAGGGACTGTAGTGATAGGACAAGGGGTAATGGGTTTAAACTTAAACAGGGGACGTTTAGATTGGATATGAGGAAGAAATTCTTTACTGTGAGGGTGGTGAGGCACTGGAATTGGTTGCCCAGGGAAGTTGTGAATGCTCCATCACTGGCAGTGTTCAAGGCTGGGTTGGACAGAGCCCTAGGTGGCATGGTTTAGTGGGAGGGGGGTTGGAAGTAGACGACCTTAGGGTCCTTTCCAACCTTAACTATTCTATGATTTTATGATTTGGAGTACAGTTGTTCTTTGCCGGAAGTATCTTAGCGATAGCTGTTTGGAGTATAGTGCTCATTATTTTTCTGCAGATACTTGTGCCAAACATCATTAGATGTCTTTTAATATGAGGCTAGACATATCATAGAATGGTTTGAGTTGGAAGGGACCTTAATGATCATCTGATTCCAATCACCCTGATTCCAACACCTTCCACTAGACCAGGTTGTTCAAAGCCCCATCCAGCCTGGCCTTGAACAATTCCAGGGATGGGAGATCCACAGCTTCTCTGGACAGCTTGCTCCAGTGACTCAATTGCTCAATTACAATGCGAATATGCTCAATTCCAGCATCTCAATTACTTGATTACAATATACTCAAGTACTCTTGACAGGAGATTATAATCCTCAACTACTGGATGCAGAACAACAGAATAAATTAACTTCTGCTACAGGGGTGTATATGCACCACACAGCAGTAGATTACCAACTGGTAGGAACTTCATGACAGATTTAGTGTCTGTAGACCTATTGACTCTTTCAGACTAAAAACTGAAATGTTCAGAAATGTTTATCCACATGTAAACATGGAGTAGTTTGATGCCATCTACCTATAAATTTACGGCTGAGGACCTGGATGAAGGGCAGTTGCCCTCAGTAGCCAGAAAACAGAAATTAGGCTCTGAGTTAAATAGCTCCCTAGAGAAATAAATGACCTTGTGCCAGTGCCCCATATGGATGTTAGATAAACAACAGCCAAAATTTAACCTGGGACACTTTAGATGCAGAAGCCCATTGCATACGCATATTTGGAGGATGAAAAATAATAAATCCTGAGGCAGTCCACTCAATGTTTCTTTCCTGATGGTCAAGTTTGTGCCACAGCAGCTCCTTACAGGTGTTCATCTTTCTGTCAAATGTTTCTGAAGCCCTAAAGCCTGCAGGTCATGAATACCTGATATTTCAGTTAGAAAGACATGAAAACACTGGCAGCAGGGAGAGGTAGGCAAGGACTAAAAGAGAAAGCCAGTTTATATGTTTTCCAATCAGTCTTTCATACTTCATCAATCATCTGCTGAGAAGGCATTTGAGAGAGAGTCTTTGTGTGCCCTTTGCCTTCTAATCCACTACTCAAGTCCAGTATTAACGTGAGCTGCTACCAAGGTAAGCGTGCATAATAGTTCATTTAAGAAGAAATCAGCTTGTATGGCTTCCTCCTGGCACCATCCCCTGCACAGGAATGGCTGCAATGCAATTTCTATGAGCTAGGAAGATGCAAATGGAAAATCATCTATGCTTCAGGGAAAGGAGACCTACACATGAGCACTATGTGACCAGTTCTGCACAATGCAGAGCCTTGTATGCTGGGTGTGAGTGCCATCTCTTCCTAATGGAGCAAGAGCGATATGTAGCAACAGCTGATCACAGTCAATATATTTGCTCCATCTACTAAGCACATGTCTGGAGTAAGCTCTTGCTCTGTCGCTTATGGAAAGAAATATAATGGATCTTATTCATTTTCAGCTCAACTGTACTGACACCAGTCAAGTTACAACAGGATACGCCACTCTGTGTATTCATTCTTGGCACAAAAGATATCTTAGCAACTCCGATGGTACCATGTACATAAACAAAAAGGGATGCAATGTAACACGCAGAAAATGTCATTTCCAATAATACCAGTTCATTTTTCCTGAAGCAGAAAAGAATGACATAGCGGTGCCTACTCTCTAGGAAGGCAAGAAACAGCTTTAACAACCAGTCTAAGAAGGAGTTCATAATAATACATACAGTATTTCAAACAATTTGACATTTTATCTAGTGCCCCAAATGTGTCTGTAGTTTAGGAGTAAGCTACCTGTAAACTTAAAACCCCTCAAAGCTAAAAACTAAAGTCTAGAACAGTAAATTCATGTAGCTTTCCAAAACAGTCTGAAGGTCAAAAAAACCAAGGTGCTGCAACTTCCACAATTGTACAAGGTTCCTACATAACATACAAATTAAATAGGAACTATTAAGACGATTGGTTTAACATTTCTAAACCTAGTGTGTTACCAGGATAATCTAGCAAAGTTCCCATTTTATTCTGTTGACAGCTTTCAAATCTGTACCGCAGAGGTATGATAAAAAGACAGACAATGTTTTTTGCCACCAGGACAAAGACCTCCATCAGCAACCATCAAGAAAAGCCACTGACAAGGCACACACTGCAGGCTTCGGCATGTTTTATGCTGTGGAACATTCCTGAAAGGTTAAATCTGCTCAAGCTACAATGTGCACAGAGGAGCACTATCTGTAGAGGTAATTTACATCACAACACCACCTCAGGTAGATTGCTCACCCACAGAAACTTACACAGGTTAAAAAGCCTTCAGAGATCAGGACCCAGTTCAGAGGTTTGATTACTCACTGAAATGCTAATGCTTGTAAAGAGAGTCTAACTCCAGCGCAACTATGCACTTTTCCTCTCCTGCTTCTCTGACTCCCACTGCTTTCAGTTTGCAGTAATTCCAATAACAGCAGCAGCTACTTTTGTCACTAGTAATTAGCCCTTGCAGAACAAACACAGAAGTCTGACCCTGAAATAATAATCACTCTTTCTAGCTTTCCCCTCTACCAATACATGCTGCGTTCAGTGTGTAGGCATAGGTATTCCCCTCTCTTGTTTCCTTCATGCTTCAGCCTCGGAATGCTATTTAAATATTAACATATGTCAGGAATCTTCATCACAGATCTCTTTATTGCTGTTCAATCCAAATGAGACATTTATTTAACTATCCCCATGCAATAAAATGGTTCCTGATACCATTCAGTCAGTGCCACAACCCAGACCCTGGAATAGTAAGAGTAGACTGTGGCTTTGTAATTAAATTCTGTCTGTAAAAGCCGCATGAATGCCATGCTCTAGCCTCGCTTGGATGGGCCTGAGACACAGAGGCTATTTGTCAAAATTCTTCAAATTGCAAGGGGTACAATGAGAGAAACACTTAAAAAGATGTCAGAGGTATTTATTGTAAGAGTCAAGGAGTGCTTCTATGTTCCTGAATTTGATGGGTAAAATCTGCTTTCAAAAGAATTCCACAAGAATAGTCGACTGTATTCTGGGCATTGCCATTTTCTTTAAGAATAGAAGTTTCTGAAAATTACTACTTCAGAGAAAAGAGATTTCATGCAATTTAATATGAGTTCTTCAGATTTTCCAGCTCAAACAGAATTATATACCTTTGTCAATAAGAAGGGAAGGGAAGTGAGACAAGACTCTTCAGGAACAGGTCACCAGCGAGTCCTGCAACACCACCCTGGAATTCAGCCAGTCCCCCTCTCCTTCAGATAATCCACAAATACAACAGAAGAAACTGCTCAAGCCTCAAAGGGAAGCATCTGAGTGTGCCTGGAGCAGGCTGGGGACCACTGAAGGCCAAAAATTATCTCAGTAAACATCTCAGCAGGGAATGTCTCATACATAGACATGTGATTTGCAGTGCTAACACAGATTTGCTAGAGGAGGGAAAGTCCTTAGCACTCACCCTCCCTCCCTAACCCACTTCCCCCTCTGTACTTAGAGCTGGGCTGCATCCACCCCAGTGCAAGAGGCACATCTTCTGCTCAACAATATTCAGCTAATCTATTCCTACTCTTAAGAGTAAAAGCAGCTGCAGTAGGTCAGATCAAAAGTCCATTTAGCCTACATTTTTATTTCCAACACTGATCAAAAGCCATCGCCTAGAGAAGACAATAGGGACTGGCCACAGTACTTTCCCTTAACACTCTCCCATGCACCATACATGGTTCAGGAACTTCCTGAACCAAGCATGTGTCTAGATGTTTAGATATTCATTGTGTCTTACCAACATCTGCGTGCCTTGTTGGCATTCCTCCCTCTTCTCTGTGATAAAGGAGGTCTCCCCTGAGGCAGATTAGTATAGGCTGTGCTGACTGACTTTGTTCGTTCTCTGGAGGCTGAAACAAGAAAACAGAGTAAGTGCCTTGCTTATCAAACACTTCTCTGGGTTTTCTGTCATTCAAAAAGGAGCTTCCAGGAGTACCTAAAATGGGAAAAACCTTCGACTTCAAAAGAACTCCTCAAGGAGAAGGGTAAGGAGTTCCCAAGTGAAATTTGCCCTGAAACGCAGATGCAGTGCCAGGTAGAATCAAGACAAACATCGCAGGGTGGCAGTTGTAGGAAAAGAAGCGCTGGTGTGAGTGGAACTGGCTGCTAGGCATGAGATGGCAAGCAGTTCTGAGAAGAAATAGGTTTGAAATTCAGCTATTCCTTGCTTACCGCACAAAGTACTGAAGGGTTGTGCTATGATAAACAGTATGAGGGGACACGATACATAGAGTAGAGCTTTTCAAATTGGAAATAAACTAGCTCATTGTCTTAATGAGCAGTTTGGAGAAGGAGAACAAAGGGCTGTTACTCAGTTTCATAATATATTGCAATGAAATATGTAGGAGGAAACTGGGGAACTTATCAGGTGGCAGGTTTAAAAAGCAACACAAGGAATTGCTCTTTCACACATGTATACATAAGCTGTGAAACTCTCTGATCTGAGACATTGCTGATGCCAAAAATAAAACTAGGTTAAAAATAAAATAGTTAGACAAATAAAATATAGGTTCAACAAGGGCTCTTAAACACCATGATGAAAATACATGAAGTCCATGAACTGCAAACTGCTAGAAGGTAGGAGAAGATCGAGGAAAATATCACCCTGCGCTCCCTTGCTTCTCATATGTTTTCCTTAAACCTTCGCCTCTAGCCGTTATGGAGAGAAGATATTGAGTGAGATGAACTTGCCGACTGACCCCAAATTGCTGTTCTTATTCCCTAAATTCCGTAGAGTTTTTCAGCAACCACTTGTAACAGCATTTGCTTCTGCTGTCACTGTTCTAATGGAGTGTGCCAAGATGTATGGAAATTAATTATCCTCTTTTATTTCTGGAATGTAGGCTGAGGGGATCTGACATTTAATGCATCAAATGCTCTGCATACATTCTATATCTGGTAAGTGCACTTCTCACAACTTCATCAACAAGTTATGGTTCACAGTCCTGATATGATTATAACATTAATTCCTACTGTCAGAGTGTGTTTACTGCACCAGCTTCATGAAGATGGCTTAGAGCCACCGAGTGCTGAGAAGTTCTGGTTCCTTTAATCAGCAACAAACCACAGTCTAAACTTGGAGGAGAAAGTCCTACTTTCTCACTATCTCGCACGTCAAGGGGAAAAATAACACTTTCCTTTGAAATAACTGCGTTTAATAGAACCTCCATCAGAATTTAATAATTGAAGGCGATAATATCTTTACCTTTTTGTTGAGCTCTGGTCCTAGATAATTTAACAAATGTTATCCAGCAGACTGGCAGGAGGAGGTAAAGTCTTATTTTTCTGTAGGCCAAGCTCTTTACAAACCAAAGTGAATTTGTACTTCTTAGGGCATGCTTTTGTTCTGTCCCCATTCCCTGCCATTTCAGTCCCCCCTCAGCCACCTCCTACTGTGACCCCCAGGCTCTGCATCATGTGCCCCCTTCTGCCCTGTTCCTTACCTCTTCCCTCGCTATCTGCCCATGAACATGGCCCTACATTTTTCACCACCACCTTGCCCCTGGCTGGGTCCCTTTTCCACCTGCCCCATGCAAGTGTGTTTGGGCCACCCCTTCCACAGAAAGCCAGCAGGAGAACTGGGACAGAGCAGAGGTCAAGATGCTCAGGCCAGGAGGTCCAGAGCATCATCCAGCACCAGCCACTGCCTCAGTTAAGTAAGTCAGCTACAGTGTGTTACATGGGTTTGGGTGCTAAAGAGGACCACACACATTGCAAGACATCTCTCCCTCAGTTAACTGCAGAAAATGGCTATTACTCTAATCTCATGTGCTCTCAGTGTGCCCCCTAAGCCTAAGTTGAGCACCTGGATTTGACCACATAGAGGTTTTCTATTGTCCCTCCTCCCTCCCTACTCCATAAGCATTGCATATAATTGCCGCGTCTCCCCTTCCTTTTGGAAGATCGTCCAGTTCTCTTCCTTTCTTTGCTGATGGCTCTGTAGACCCCATTTTCCCCTAGCAAAATTATTTCTCCTTTCCCCTTTGAGAGGGCATGCTCTGCACATTATGATACATTAATCAGTAGACCTTAGATAAGATGGGAATAGTAGTCCGAGAGGGTCATCTGAGGTAGCTTTCCACCTCCCCCTCATTTTTTTTAAACTGGAATAAAATCAAGAGAGGCTTGAAGCAATGTATGTGCCAAGAGGTTTAAACTCTTTCCTTTCTTCACTTAGTGGTTTACCACCCCTCAGAAATGTCCCTGCATTCAGAGTGTCCCTGGAAATCCTGCAGTTAATCAGGTGCAACATTTAAAGCTCATCACCACCACCATGCCTCATAGGCCGGGCCACTTCACCCTAACAAACCTTCATTGGGGTGCTCCTAGAAGCAAGGTTACAATGAAAATAAGCCAAATGGAAATAAGTCAGTGCTCTACAGGGGCCCTCATCAAAGATAGAAAAACAACCTCAAATGTCGTTTCTTCCAAGCCAGCGTTCAGCTAAAAACACCTGCTCCAGCTATTTTCAAAAGCTGGGCCATTTGCTGATGAAATAGCTACAGACATTTTGTGCACATTTCATATTTATCAGCAGGTTGCTAACAATGCAGAAATGAGCAGAACAGCAATTTGTAGCTGTGCTCTGATACTGCATCCCTCCTTTTGATTTATGATCTTTTTTCTGTATGGATCTGTCTTAATGACACTCATTTATTGACAAAAGTCTGCCTTTTATAGACTTGGAATTATTTAGAGGTCAAAAGAATAATTCTTTTAATAATAGAGTTTCTGCTTCCTCAGCAATAGTATTTATGAAACCATCTTTCTTTTGCTAGGTTATTTCCCTATCTTTAGAATAGCCCATTTCCCATTCGCTCTGTTAGACATGTTTTAGCAGAAGCAAATGGATTATTCCCTCATCACATTTGATCGTTCTCCTTGACCTGATCTCTGAAAATAACAAAGTGATGAGCAAGAAGCCACTTAGAGTTTAACTGATAATCCTTGTCAGAATGTCATTTTTACCTGCTCTGGAGCTGGAATGGCTTAGAAAGTTTAAGTAAACCCTCCACAAGCCCTTGAAGACATACGAAGCGCACCCATGCTGCAGTGAAATGCCTCCATCTCAACACAGGGACCAGGGCTGGTTGTTCTCAGAGCTTCGCGTTACCAAGGTTGGTTGCACCCACACTTTTTGAAAGCTCATTATCACATTATTATCTTCCAACAACAGATATGACCCAGAAGCACCAAGGTGAATGCTATGCCATGCATGAGAAGTAGCAGAAAATTTATGTTAAAACATGGTTTTCGTACACTGGAGAGAAAAGTACTTTTCCTTCATTTCAGTCAGTTCAGGTTTCATCTGGTCCTTGGGCAGTCCTGGCTGTGAAGCAAGGATGATAAATGCTATTCCCAAACAGCATGGCTCAAATTGAGTTCAGCTGATGACGTTGACCCACTGTGCTGGCTCTGACCAAGGGCTTCAGCTCTCTGCAGCTCCAGATCATGGACTCTTTGCATTATCACTTCATCATCTACATGTTCACACTTGCAGGAGTTTAAGCTAGGAGACCTTAGGCCTAAATTTCATAGCAACTAATTCCATAAAAATAATATTGTCATATAAATAATGACTGTCTAACAACAAACACTACATCACACTAAAGAAAATACGCCTATTGCTAGCAAAATAAGAAGAGGAAGGATTCCAAAGAAAATGAAAGCCTCAAAAAATGTCAAGAGCCTCCATAAAGTCTCCAAATTACAGAAGTAATAATCATGCAAACAGCAAACAAACCACTCTTGAAAATAGCGTCTTAATTCTCAGCTTTGGATTAACAAAACCTTTCTCAAGCTATAGAGTACAATAGCAAAATCCGTAAGAATTCTTAAGACCCTTATAACTTCTATGCAAAGATCATTATTCCATCTGGAAGATTATAATTTATCAAATGGTAATATTTTTTTCCATCCCTATTTCAAGAACTATCATACCAGAAGATAGGCTTATACCAGCAGACTCCACCTTTCAACGACAGAGCTGCTTAAAATTAAAGGTTCTATAAGCGTATGTTTTAAAATAATCTAAATTACTTTTTGGGCAGGTGGCTGTTTCTCAGAACTTTGTTTTTTTATGAAGATACAGCAAAACAATAGTAGTAGTTACACTTTCCCACTGCCTTCCTAACCCAAACTAGTTTCCTTTTCATTATAATTTCCCTTTCCCTGCTTTGTTTTTTGTTTGCTTGTTTGAGGGCTTTTTTGTGGGGGTTTTGGTTGGGGTTTTTTCCCAATTTTGTTTGCTTGTTTGGTTGTTTTGCTTTAGGGGTGGTTTTCCCCCCAGGAGGAACGAAACAAGGAAGAATGAAGAAATCAAGAAAAAGTTTTAGCTGAAGTTTCCACTTGAAAACTTGTGATAAATATACTCGTGCAACTTTCATACAAGCCAGCTCTCTTTTTGAACTTGAAGAATGAATGACCTTCATAAAATACTTGCAGGGTTTTTTTGTTTTCAATTTTTACTATTTCTAACAACAGGTTTCATAATCATTTTTAACTACCAGAGTCCAAACAAAGTCTGATGCAAGGTCAGAATAACCTCTAACCTCTCCAGTTACCCACACAGTGTTATATTCACAGCACTATTCATACCTGCTTATTTGTACTGTTGTGCCAGGGCACAGTGCCAGCAGGGCTGCTCTGGGAGAAGGGCTGAGCATAAGTGATCCCATTATGGGGTGCTGTTCCCTGGGGCCTGATCCAGGTGGGCAGGGCTGTACAAGCTTCAGTGACCGTCCTGACAGCCAGGGCTGAGTTAGATCCAGGATCCATCCAGGGTCCAGCTGGGAGCAGCAGGAGATGGGGCTGGAGTTGGACCCTTCTGCACAATGTGTCTAAGGTATATCCAGGTGAAAAGGTCCAAGACCACCCTCGAGAAAATCTGCCCACAGTGAGGATACGAAACAGGGCAGTGCTGGATGGGGCACCCTAAAATGAGCTGAGCTAGAGCCCACAGGCCCAGGCGTGGTGGGTTGTGATCCCCAGCAATGCTGCCTAGGCATTTCAGTGGAGATGTTGAGATGATGTTATGATTCAGCTCATTAGTATGACTCATGGTTTTTCCTTATGTTGCTTTTGCTGGAGAAAACTGGAGAGAAAGATCCCAACTGGCTCCGCCCTGGCCACAAAATGCAAAGCTTGCTCATGGAGCAAAATCTGGAATCCCAAGGGCTTCCGCATATTAAGACTGGAATTTAGGTTTAGGCCTATCTCTCTTATCTGTTGACTTTTCTTCAAAGGCTGTCCTGAGCTAGAGGGGAAAGAAAAAAGCAAAACCAACAAGAAACTCTGAAGCTGCCTGGCTTCAATCTGAATTCAGATCTAGTCACGCTGCTCTCTAATTTTTCTTCTCCATTTACTGAAAATCCCTTCCTTCCCTCTTAACATGAAACAGTCTAATAACCGCATTGTTCACTGATTCTTTCCCCCAACCCTGTTAAACTGTGCCACTTCACACCTGCCACCTTCTGACTGAATGGCCATTCTTAGCCTAAAAGTTAGAAAGGGAATCAGAGAAAGAAAAGGATGAGAAGGGGGATGAATCTCAAGCACTGCAGTCATGCTAATATAGTATTGAACACAATCAGGGCTGCCACAAAAGGGCTGATTAATAAGAGAGGAATATAAGTCTTAATTTTGCAGATGCACGTTATTTCTTACACAGATTTTAAAATTTAGGCCTCAGGGCTGTAGAGTAGCAGTTAAGGGAGTAGAACAACCCATAAAGCAAGCAGAGGTTATAGCTAGTTATTGACAGCACAATCATCATATGCCACTATAAAGTAACTGAACACAGTCTTAAAAACTCATCCATCACATACCCAAGGCCACAGACCCTGTGTTAGGATTTTATTGAAGGTGAGATGTGATGATGTCACAGTGTTTCCAATTTTTATTGACATCCTGGCTTTGAGGATTAGGAGGTGTCAGGACGCATCTGTTTATTCAGAGGAAGGCAATGATATCACCTGCTCTATCTCAGCTATACTTAGCAGCTTACTTGGACCGCAGTGGAGGTGAAAATGAGAAAAGCAAAGGAATACCACGTCAGAGTAGCAGCAGCCCAAATAGGACCAGGCAGTCCAGAGTCATCCATCAAAGCATGGACCAGAAAACCAATTATTAACTACATGACAGTACAGTACGACCTCAATTCACAGTAGCAGGTACTGCACATGGGCATAACACAAGCCAGCTTTGACCCACAGAGTTTGAAATACAGATGTTAGAGGACAAATAACAGGTGAACATAAAGATGGTGGAATGCAATACAGCAGTACGATAGCATGGACCTAAACACTAAGTAGCATCAGCATAGTTGCTGCTCATGGGGTTCCTGAGCATCACAAACATCAAAGCAAGTTTTAAGCAAGTTCTTAA
This sequence comes from Ara ararauna, assembly GCA_028858755.1. NCBI lineage: Eukaryota > Metazoa > Chordata > Aves > Psittaciformes > Psittacidae > Ara > Ara ararauna. Next base: position 70,053,010 of record CM054377.1, on the reverse strand, counting down.
ATGGTGCCACGGAAGAAAGTAGTTGCTCTGAAAGTTACTTTGGTCAAGACAATGTATCTCTGCTACTAAACTTTATCTCCAAGTATCGCTAAACCCATTTCATTTTTAGTATTTTTCATTTCTAAGTTCCCTCCAAAACTATTTGCACTACTCAGAGACTCATCATCTGCTGTTATTCACTACAGTACACCTCCAATAAGCCAGGGAGATCAGAGCCCACATTTACACAGTACCCATTCTCTCCAGAAACCACAATTGTCACATACCCTTTGCAGAGAAATCAAAGTACAGATTTAGATCACTTGCCCACAGTGCAAGTCCATTAGCAGGACCAGGCACTGATCTATGAGTCCTGCCCAGCAGTTCAGAGTTAAAACCTCCACACTCCCTCTTGGAGGCTGGGGCTCAATAATTATATTCTGCTTGTAATTACTCCAAGCCACTTGCTTCTTTACACATTATTGTGGTCCACGTGGGCAGAGTGAGCTGTGATGCTTTTCTTGGTGCTCTCATTGCTGAACAGGCTTGGGTAACACAACTCATTAGTTTTTGTCTGATGTCAGAGCTGATGAATGCCTTTTCCTTTTGAAAAATTGTAATGAGGAGAGAAAGCACAACAACATAAATCTACAGCAGTGACAGTGACTGTGGCCAGAATTGGGAACAGCTCATGCTTAGACAAAGTCTGAATGAGTGTTCAGGATTGTTCTCCTGAAACTCACTGCGTGGTAGAGATCTATGCACTTCTCAGCTCCCATCATCCTCCTCACGTTATCCAACAGGATGAAAAATAACCTTATTGACCTCAAAGACCTCTCAGTGTCAGCAAAAAAAATAAAGGGGGGGGGGAAATACCCAACCAAGTTTAACTGTGTACTGGCACATTAATTTTAGAAAGACTACTTCAAAGACATGCAAGCACACTGCGTGACCCAAAGCAGCCCATTTTCTTCTGTTCTTCGAGGAACCTGTTATCCCAATTTCAGTCCTGCAGGTAAAAGTATTTTATGGCTCCAAAAAGTCTCTCTTTCAAACTGGGTTTAAGCACAATCATGGGGAACTTTGCATCTTATGTTTGTGTACACCGAATTCACTCAGCAGCTGTTGCACCTCTGAGTTTGGGAAACTTCCTAGTTAATCTCAAAATTGATGCCGAATAAAACTAATCCCAAATGAAACAAGCCCCTGAGATTTGGACAGAGAAGTCTGGCACAAAGACGAGGAAGGCAGTGCTGCTGGCTAGAAGGCTGACTGCTGAGGCAACATTTCTGTAACTTCTAATACGAAACAGCCTTCTCCCAGTAATTGTCTAGTGTGCAGTACATGAAACACTTGTGTTACGCATTGGCAGCTTTTGAGGCCAGGTTGCTGTTGTAAGAAATCCACAGGCAGATCTGGGGTGGAACAGAGAATATAAACTAATTTATTCTTTTTATTCCTGAGGTTTTTGGAGCATTGCCCAGCCGCTGAGCTGGGACAGGGTCTGCAACACCGCAGGGGCATGGATGCCCATCTTCCTACTTGGAGCTGTTCATTCCAGGAAGGAAGGTCAGTTTTAGAGCCTCAGGGACAAGCACGCTCCTGCATAGATGATTGCCACCTCCTTTTGTGGTCCACAGCTGGCTTTAATATCTCAGCAAAATGGTTCATGAGCTGGGACATATCCTGTGAATTGTGAAAGGGCATAGTTGCTTAGGAAAAACTCAATGTAGAGCAGGCCTAGAGGGGAGCAAGAAGTTATTAAATCCCAGATTATTTTCTCCTCTGCTCTTGGATAAAGTAAAGCAAAATCTATTCATCCACTCATGAAAAAGAAGTCCCTAAGAAAAGCTTCTCTTGAGCTGTGGAGCAGAGGACAGTGCTGTGACAAATGGCCATGTGGCAGAGAGACCCAGCCTGTGCTCCTCTAGTTTCTTCTTTTCTGATGCTTTTCCTCTTTCATGGACTCCTGCTCAAAATATACCATATAGAAACATATCTATAGCCCTGCTTTTCACACCACATTTTCAGAACCTCCAGAGCACAACTAACATGGAAACTTCTAGTTCCCTTCTCCTTGGGATGGTGCGGAGCACACCACACACCTGACTCCTCAGCCAGGTGTTTTCTTCCACCCAAACAGGGTCTCTTCAGCTGAATCTTTCTCTCTGTGAAATGCTCCCCCTGCCTTTTTCTCCTGTACCCAGCCAGTAGAGCTACTAGCAGCATCCCAGATCTTTCCCTCTGCCTGGAGGCTGGTACCCCAGGACTCGCACCCTGTGCTGCCCATGCATATAGCAGGGTGCCACAGCTTGCATGTGAGAGCAGCTATTCACTTCCCCCCCCCCCCCCCCCCCCCCAGCCATTTACCTCAATTCCCTCATCTGTAAAACATAGATAACATTTCTCCACATCGCTGGAGATGATGATCATATTATTTATACCCAGATTCACATTAAGACTACACAGTTATAAACACCCAGTGATATTACATAAATGTCATTACTGTAAGTACTCATGAGCATGTGGGAGGATCTGTTGTAAGGCCGCAAATGGGGACTTTGAGCAGCAGAGGAACGCATTTCTATTCTGCATGGATCCTAACACAACAGTAAAAAAATTAATCCTGGTGTGCCTTTTTATTAGGTCCTTCCTGCCAAAAATTCCAAGAAATAATTTCTGTTGGAAAGTTTAACGTTTGTATTAGTCTCTGATTTGAATGAGAGACAGAAACAGGATAATGACAAAGGCAAATGCTTCTCTGGTATTTGCTGCTTCTTGTTCCCAAAGTCTGCTTTAGCTTACAATAGGCAAATAAGCAGATGATTTTTTTCTTCCCTCCTTTCCTTTAGAAATCCCATGCAATCCTGTAAAATTGCAGTGGGGATTGGTGAGGGTTTGAATCACAGACTGTCCCCAGTCTCACAGCTTTCGGAGCTGCTCAGCCAGAACTGGGTCTATCGACACACCAGGCCATGCCCAATTAACTCCAAAGGTTTTCTGCAGAGAGTCCAGAAAGACGGGAGTTGCTCTATTGGATCAAACCAATGGGGCATGCAGTCCAGGATCCTGTTTCCAACAGTGGACACCACCAGATGCTCCAGGGGTTAGATGCCATTTAAGACCCAGCGACTTCTTTGTACAATAAATTTGAATGGTGTAGAATTATACCGCAACATGCTGAGAAGAAAATTGAAGATATGGAAATGGCATTTTGTGGCTGAAATGCGATTCAGACCAAAGATATTACAAACTAGAGGGCCGTGAGAAATGGTTTGAGGCAGAGATGTGAAATCCTGTGCGCTAGTGTAGCCATCTAGTGATCATTTCGGGAAGTCTTTCTCTTTCTTGGGGGGAATGTGAAGCAGTACATTGAGAGACAGGCAAATGTTGCTGTTTGAAATAAAGAAGCAAGTGTGAAGATCTGAGAGTAACAAGAAGCTGTATGTGTGGGGGTAACGTTTACAAATCTGGAAAACAAGATTACAAGAGGCTGGTGATTCTGAAAGATCAAATGGCTTGTCTTCAGCATGCCTGCCCCCTGCAAGAATATTTGCACAATACAAGGAATCAAAAACCACCATCATCCGGAGAGCTAACATGCTAGAAGATATTCAGAACTTCTCTGCTTGCAAACTGCAAGTGAGCACCTGAAGAGTGAGGCTCGCTCAGCAGGACCAAAATTCTCTGCTTGGCTGCTCACAGGATGTCTATTCATTCTAAGCTAAAAAAAAACCCACAAAACCAAACCCAACCGGAAACAAATACTTTTTTCCTGTATCTATGGTGGAAGGCTTTTTGGGTTTGGGGTCTTTTTCAGATGGAAGAAGAAAATATTCCCCCAAGTGCAAACTCTCCCTGGGTACTGTGAAAAGGACTGTATGTTTGACTGATGTAGCAGGGATAGTCACCATATTGATGCATTTATGTTTAGGCAAAACATGGGGCAAGTCTGTAGTATGCTGCTGAAACAAAAGCACTGTGCCTCTTTACACCATGTGAAGAATCAAAAGCCTGCAAGGGAAGTCCAGAACTAAGAACTGAAGATGATAAACCAGAACCAAGGTGAAACAGTCCCATGCCTTGGCTCAGGCCATAGCCTGCATTTTACCCCACCACAGCTTTCCTCCAAACCATGTTCTGTCCCCAGCAGTTCTCTGGTAGCTGAAGATTAGTTTAAGCCCTGAAGCAGGAGACTAAAGAAGTCTGTCTACCCCTCAACGTTTTTAGCAACAGTCATTATGACCACCCTGGGTATTCCTGATAGGCAGACATGAAGATATGAAGAGAATGCAGAGCGAGCTACAGTAATTAGCATAATAGAATACAAACATACAGGCTTAATAAAGTATTTCAGTATCAACCTGTGACAATCTGTTCTGTAGTTTAATTATAAGCAGACAGAGAAAGTATTTCTGTTTTCCAGTACTGAATTCCCCTTCTTAGACTTAACATTCTTACTTTATGAAAGAGGGAAAACAGAGTGCTAAACTGTCTTACATCTGGGCCATTCTTTATTACATTACAATTTTAATAAATGCCTTTTTATTCATCTTCCTTCTAAGGGACATACTGTCCCATTTGTGCTACTTTCCTTGTGCCTTTAAGTCGATGTAATTGCCATTCTTTTTCTCATCCTTCACTTTACTGTTACATACATGTAGTGGTTCAAGCCATAAATCACGCAGTCGCTCTCTCACTCACTCCCCTCTCTTTCTTCCCCCCACTCCCGGGTGGATGGGGAGGAGAATCAAAAGAATGCAACTCCCACAGGTTGAGATAAGAACAGTTTAGTAACTGAAGTATAACACAAGACCACTACTGCTACCACCAATAATAATAATGACAAGGCAAATACAAGGAAAGAATACAATCGCTCACCCCTTCTAATACAAAGCCCGACCACTCACTTCCTTTCCTTCTTCCCCCCCACCCCGGGGGGGGGGGGGGGGGGGGGGGGGGATTGGGAGAAGAATCAAAAGAATGCAACTCCCACCGGTTGAGATAAAAACAGTCCAGTAACTAAGGTATAACACAAACCACCGCTGCCACCACCACCAATGACCAGGGAAATACAAGGAAAGAGGATACAATTGCTCACCACTCGATGACCGAGCTGTGAACTGAACTCTTCTGGTTTCCTGCCCCCAGTTTTACATCCTGGGCATGACGTGCTGTGGCATGGAATAACTCTTTGGTCAGTTTGAGTCAGGTGTCCTGTCTCTGCCTCCTCCCGGCTTCCCCCCCCTCCCTGGCAGAGCATGAGACTCAGAAAGTCCTTGGTCAGGCCAAAACATTCTAAGCCATAACTATAAACATCGGTGTTATCAGCGCTGTTCCCAGACCAAAAATTGAAAACACAGCACTGCACCAGCTACTACGAAGGAGAAAAATGACTGCTGCTGCTGAAACCATGACAATACAGAACAAACTTACCTGGGACTCAATATTACTGGCTATACTGGTGCTATACTGGATACGTTGCTGCTACACCAGATCTCTCCCTGTCAAGACAGCGTCACAAGTCATCTGTGGGTTATAAGGACACTCAGGTCTAGCTGCAGCTCTGATTTTTCCTGGCTTATTCCTAGACTACTCTGGGTTCAGGCCATATATAACAAAAACACTGAAGTGACAATAATAGTGTAGCTTCCACTGCAAAGTCACAATGTTCAGAAGATAACTACTCCCATGGAGGTCTCCGCTACTCAGCTGGTTGTTGCATCCTTTCTCCTTCTGTCATGTCTCCAGTTTTTATGATCTAGTAGAGACTTTGTGAAGCAAACTTCCTCAGCAGGTTGTGACAGGCACTGAAACTCCTGCCGGTTAGTCAGGAGGGTTTGAATTTTCAGCTAGTCTGTAGCAGCTAACAATATCTGCGCCCACCTAGTCTTAGAAAAGAGGAAGAAAGTAGGAATTACAGACAGAGTCTGGAGATAAAAGAATAATTGTGTGTACAGTCAGGTAGGCCTCCTTATAATTAGAGATAGGGATTGTATTTATCAACACCTGAACAATGAAGTAGCTAGCAACATTAAACCAAAGATTAATTTCCACCCTCCTCCTCTGACCAAAAGTTACATTTAATATGTGGACCAAAACCATGTAGTAACAGAAGAAAAACAATAACTGGCTATAATTCGTTTTAAGCCAATCCTTTACTTCTTCCTTGTAAATGCCTTCTGAAGCAGAATTTTCCCAGAAACATTGCTGGTCACAAACTTCCACAAACTGCCTTGCTGGTCCCACACATGGCAGTAGAAACAGGGAATAGGCTCTTAATTTTCTCAGTACATATTCAAAGGCAGCTTTCAGCAAGAAGATCCCATCAGGGTCCAGTGGGTTACCTACCACGTCTTAGTGCCATTGAAGATTCTAATTACAGGTTTGCAGTGGGTAAACTAAGAGCAGCACACATTAAATGCACTAAAATGCATGCTATGTTTGGTTTACCCAGTGCTAAACTTTAATTAGAAGCTTCCATGGCACTAAGTCCAACACCTTGGATAAGTACATCATGTGAACTGCTATCATCGTGAAATAAATGTGTAATCCCATAAAAAAGCTGTCTATATTCCACAAGATGTTCTCTACAAAACAATATTGAAAGGCATCAATTGCCTTCCTTTCTCTCTTTTTTTCTAATTATGTCTCTTTTTTTGGACCAAATTTAATGCTAAGTGAACCATCCTTTGTTACCTGTGGTTTCAAAGTGTCTTTAAAACAAATATTATAACCTTATGCAGTCCTACTGCCTCTCGGGTTCCTGTATGTGCACACCTTTCTCTGATATATTTGCTCACAATGTGTACTCTTCTGGACTGTGTCTTTCCTGAACTCCTAGGTGTGATTCATTTGGTCGTGTAAATGACATTTTTAAGATGTTCAATGATAGCAATGGCTCTCTAGCATTTTCATTACCTGCTTTCAAAACAGAATGTCAGTATCACTGTGACTTCCAAATGTATGATAAAACACCTTTCCTTATCCGTAATGAATATTCATTTAACAGTTAATTCTTTTTCTGCAGTCATACCAATTGTTTCAAGTAATGAATCTATGTTTTCTTAAGAGATGGCTTTCGTTTCAATATCTGAATTCTTATTGTCCTCAACCTCTTTGGCATATGTACACAAAAATGTTGATTACTCTGCACTGATTTTTATTGAGGTAGCTGTATATAATCCAGACAATTCCAAAACTGAAGTAAAATCAAAGTCAAAACGTACATGTTTCTTTTCAGATTTCAAAGTCATTTTTGCATTACACTCAGAATACCTTATATTCTAGCTATTTTCATTTCAAAGCAGTGTATGCACTAGAGGTATTTTGCTAGCATCTCCACAGAAATGATGTCATCCTAGCAGGAAAATTAAGTGTACCTTTGTTATTTTATGGTGAGCAGCACATCTATTTATTTGATTTGACTCACTCATGGGAAGAGTTTTTCATTGAGAATATCCACTAGCATTAATTCTACTAAAATAACTATAAAGAACGTCTAATGCATGGCCCTATAAATAGTTGGAAGTAAATATTCATAGGATCATGTCATTACTCTAGCTAATCTGACAGCTATGCTTGGCTGTCATGCCATCCCCAGACCTTTTCTTTCTGAACCTCCCTGAAATCCCAGCTTTATTCCCCAGACACACCTGCCTTGGAGCCAGCAGCTCTTCTGAGCTGTCAGTAACACAACTGGCCTCCGCTCTCCGTCCCACATGTGCCATTTTGCACAGGGTGTCAGGAGCTTCCCCAGCAGCAAGCCCTCCACTTGCTGTTGCTGTTGCCATCCTTTTACATTTCACACTTCTTTCCTTCTGCATCATTATTTTCCTGCCCACAAAAGCAGGCAAAGGAGCTAACCATCAGAGAGGCCTCAATTCATGTATGTCACAGTGGCAGAGGACACTGGAAACCGGGAGGAACCAACATGACACAGCCACAGGGAGATCTGATGTGCAGCACAGCATAACTAACAGTGCACTGATAATACTTTCTGGATTAACAGTTTGACTATGGGCAGCACTTCTCCGTAGGGCATGCTAGAGTATAAAAAGGCAACAGAGGCTGCATAGCAGTCACATTATTTCCAACAACAAACTCAGAATGATTTGATGTGGAAGGCTGGCAAATGCTAATAATACATAACCACTTCCAGTGAGGATAACTCTTCTGCACCCTCTAAGGGACACTTTACGGTCTGGGGAACTGAAGGTTAAGTTTGTGCGTTTCTCAACCTGCTAGCAGATACCCCTCTCTTGAAAAGTAACTCAGGGAAATTCAGGTAGCAGCTCCTGGTCACCAGTTTCCTGTCTGAGCCACACTTCGCTGGTGAGAAATAACATACTCTGGTCAGAAAGCCCATTTGTCAGTGGTAAGTGATTCAAGGTAATATCTGTCATGGGCACAAGTCTCCCTTTTCATCTCCTGCTTTTGAGCAGATATATTAATCTCTTCTCTCTTCTCTTGACTGCTTCAAGCCTTTTTCCCAGCTGTTCACCTTTAATATCTCTGTCTTGCCGAAGTAGGGCATGAAAACCCAAAAGGCGCTGAACAGGAAGCATTGCTTCTGTACTCCCACTGCAATGACAGCTCAAACAACAAAGTCTGTTTCATCGACCATCATCACATTAATCACTGATTTTATAAATTTATGATATTCCTTGTCTTAAGCTATGATATATGCAGTTCTTGGGAGCCATTATTCAAATTTTTATTCCTGTTTTGGGTACCAGAAGTGGTCCTAACCAGCAAATTTGGATGCAGACCCCCAGCTCCCCTGCAGCTGAAGGGATTTGTTTTCCAGATTCTGGCTCAGGTATCTCTCCTGTACACTAGGAGGCTAAACCCAGCAGGCTGTTAACAGCCACTCTGCTTTCTATACAATACACAGAAACATTCCCCATTCCCCCAGCACCTCCCACAAAAAAGTGAGAAAGAAAAATCAATGTGGTAATTTATCTACACTGCCAGAAAACTCACTACAAACACACACAACAAATAACTAAGTGAAGACAGAGAACTTTACAGTGATAGAGAAACCCATGTACAATTTAGCACAGACTACTTTCCGATTTCCCTCTGCAGCACAAACCAACATATCAACACCTTGGTCTGGCCATATTTCCTCATGAAGAGTGCTTTCTCTTAAAAAAGCAAACCCTTCTCCTTTCTTTCTCCTCTTTCCACTTGCATTTGCCTTCCTCTTGGTTTCTGTGTGCTCATCTGCATTCATTTCTCTCCAATTTGCCTTTTTAAAGAAAAGTCAATGTCTGAGCCTGCACATATCTGTTAATCTAACCCATCTATCAACAGTTTCTGAGCCATCTCTTCAACCTATGCAGCCAGGGATTTTAGCCAGACTTTAATCATTTTTATGTGTGCTGCTGCCACCCGTTGTCACAAGGTCACCCTTGGAAATGATACTATGCCTCAGTGGGTACTTTTTCACCTAATAAAATATACAGCACACTGTATATCAATCAGATCATCTAGGGACCAAATGCTGAGCAGTCAAAGAGGGGTAAATGCTTCCCTCTGGATCAATTTTTGGCTGCAAAGCAAGGGTAACCTCTTTGCAAACGAGAGAGACAGAAAATCCAGGATTAGACTAAGATGAGCCTCTCGAGTCGTTTCAAAAGCGCAGTTCCCTCCTTACTCTCAAAGGTTCAAGGAATCAAACTTGAAAAGGTTGTGAACAAGGTGTGTGACAGACCCAGTCATTTGAGCAAATTTCACCACCATCACTCAGGGGAGATTTGATCCATCAGCACCCCTGGCGCATGGGGCACCATTTAGAAGGACCCCTGCAGGGTTTGGAGCTGAGGCTTGCTGAGCTCAGGGGGGAAAATTCACCGAGCAGTATGTTCACAGTAAGACAACCCACCCTGAGGAAATGCTCAGCAGTTTGGAGCTCCCACAGCACAGCTCTGGAGTTGGCCTCCACTTTTCATAAGCAAAAAAGCAGCAGCTACAGGCAAACTTGCTTTAACCACCATCAGTTGCATAAACTCCCTGAACACAGAAAAAGCACCTGGTAGATGTACAGTCAGGTTTTCTGGTGGTTTCCTTTTTGCCCTAAATTAACACCTGTCTCTCCTTTTATTTCTTTTTTGGCTGTAATGCAGCTCTGAAAGCCACTAAGGCATAAAGAATGCCAGGAAGCTGTACCTCCCAGTTTATATAAATCACAATGACAGGAAACATTTTAGAGTGACAGAATTAGAAAAAAATAAAAGTCCAGATCTGTGCAGCATTTTTGGTTCAAACTCAAGTCAAGTGCCACACCAGGAGGAGAAGGCAAGAGCAGAGATTTTACTGCCACTTCTCATAGCGACACATCGCAGCTCACATCAGCCTCAGGACCCAGCAAGCCTGGTAATACAGTGTATCTGGTCAGCAGGTACAAACCCAACCCAGGGGTCCCACAGAGCTCACCCACACTTGGGCAGCTGTTTGTGCTAACTGAGCATACACTAGACTTGAGCCGTCTTTACAGAATCAGCTCTGGACATGTAGCCCAGACGATGGCTATGGGCATTGGTGGCTCTGCATGCCTATGAGTGCCTAGCCCTATTCAGCACCTACCCCAACCCTCCCATCCCTGCATCCACACTGCCAAGTCAAGAACAGCGAGGAGTCCGCATACAAGACTTCTCTCATTCTCTGTCTTGCTGCCACCTCACCTCTCCTATTACTTCCGTACTCCAGGAAAGTAATAAGCTCTCTGCCTCCCAGAGCCCGCAGAATTGATTTACCCCATTCCCAGCAGGACCAGCGCCTGCTAACAGCACGAGAGGCTTCTCACAAGCATTGGCAGCCAGCTCCATGCTGCTTTAAATGAAACACTTCCATTAATGCTACAGGTGGGCTCCAACTACAAAGTTAGACTCTGGATCCGAACGTGACTCAAATTTGGGAGCAGCTTGCTACAAAGATGGGCCCAAACTAACTGTCTTTCCCTTCCTTTCTATTTAAGGCAGAGGAAAGGCCTTGATAAACAGGGAAGCCAAATCCAGGTTCCTTACAGCCCGACTGCTGTGCATCACTAGTTCAATGCTGCTGAGGACTTCAGTATCCAGTTAAGGTCTCTAAAGAGGGAGTGCATACAGACCTTTCTTATGGCATAATTCAACCAGGAGGTAGCCTAAGGCAGCAGCCTGATGAAGGCTGAAAAAACACTGACTTAAGCTCAGTCAGTGCCAGGTCTTTGTTTTTCCAGGACTTTCAGGATGGCAAAATTCACTCCTGCAAAAATATATCTATAAAGTCCCCTCCTCCCTGCTTGGCCCCAGCAATATTTTGTTGTGGTGCTTAGCCAAAACTCACCTACCTCCAGCGCTGCTGGCTAGTCTGGAAGAGGGAGGACAATCAGCCTTCACTGCAGCTGGCAGGAGATGCCACACAACAGATCAGCAGGTGGGAAGGCAAGAGACAGGCACTGGAGACTGGATGAGCTCCTGCTCACCAAACTTTACACCCAGCAGCCCTGGCATCCCAGAGGATGCTCAGCCAGGAGTGCTATGGGGAAAGCAGAGCTCCACTTCACCTCCCTGATCTTCCCTCCACCACCAGAAGCCACAGGCAGACAATATCTACTGGTTGGGCACATGGAAGTGTTGGAGATGTTCCTCTTGCTCAGGTTGCTCTTACTCTGGATCAGAAAAAGAAGGCAGCCCAAGTCCAAGAGGGATACTGAGCAAGCAGCAGATGTTTCTCTCAGATGAGGTAATAATAATAAAGATGCAGACAAGAAAAGGCATTTGTATGTGCTGAAAAGAAATGAAAAACCTCACTTACTGGTCAGACACGGCAGGGGTCAGTTTCAGAAAACAGCACCATTTTGCATTTTTCTTGCACAAAACAGGAATTGTGACAAAAGCAAGCAAGCAAACAAAAAAGTCAGCTTTTTAGCCAGGCACTTAAGCAAGTAAATCAGCATAATGCTTCAAATTTGCCTTATGCAGGCATAAATTCACTTCTAAGGACAAAGTTAGATTATTCCCATCTCACCGTTTTTCCCCTCCAAATAATTGAGTTTATTCAATGGATTTTCTATAAACATCTTAGAGGTATAAACTCTTTGAGGTAAGGAACACAGTAAGTTTGCAAAGCAGCATGCAAATCCACAGTGCTATAAATAAGCTTTTATTAATACAAACAAATCGTTTGTCCCTCTCCCCGCACCAGATCTCACAAGACACAAACTAAAGAAATGGAGCAGGACAAGGCAGGTCACCTCCTGGGAATTTTATCTGTGTGTACTGAGCACTGCTGACTGATAATTTCAGCCCCCTTGCACCAGTCATTAGCCAACGGTTTCATTCCAGTGAGCAGCTCTCCTCTAGTGCCAGCACTGTGGCTCATTGTCCTGGAGCTGCAGCTCCCCTCTCCACTTTCTCTCCTGTGATCTGAAATGAGATGGGCTAGGACATTAAATTAGCATCTCCCTCTTTTTCTCTCTGGCACCAAATCTTATTCTGTCATCCTATTCATCATGTTACTGAAAGCGACCACAGAGATTGGTTTATCCAGGCATCAGCCAATGCAAAACCATAGAGTGTAAGAGGCTAGGACTATGGTAGGAGTTCCACTGTGACTCTGTCTCTCTAAGGACAGGAGAAACCACTGTAGACTGCATGTAGATCAAATATTTTCCAGTATTGCAACATTTTAAATCTCCTTCTTCTCCCTCAAAAACATCAGGGACCCCTTTGTCCCCCTCCCATACTGGTGGCCCTAGGAGCATTATAAAGTGAAATCGAAGATGCCTAGATGATCCCAAACTGGCTTCAGGTCTGCCAGACTAGAGAACGGGACCTGGATTCACAGCATTTCAGGAGAGCAACGTTACACAAGCACGATTCTGGGCACTCAGGGGTAAATTTTCCTCATTTTGTCCTCCTGCTGGAGTTGATACAATTTCCACAAAGACTAAAATATTCAATGAGCCAGAGCAGTTGTCATCTGGTGAGGGCACCCGGCTCAGAGGAGAAACCCTTATGTTCCAGATTTTGTTCCAATAAACATTAAACTGCTTTATAGATACTGGAAGCCATCAACAGAAAAGATGGCATTTCTCTATCCCAAAATACTGCCTTATTTGTGGTGCTTGCCAGGGGAGTCTCCAGGGACATCAGAGTACAAATGACCTCTCATAAAAGATGAGGTTAAGCTGGGTTTTCCAAGTGCTCCAAGCACCAGAGGAGGTGAATTCACATCAAGTTATATGGGTTAAGAGACAGCCATAACCACAACAGCCTGCAAGATGTGCCTAAACCCAGCATTTGGTGCATTTGCTGTGCTTTTGCCAAGGGATGCTCTGATTAGAAAGAAAATCAAATTATTTGTGTAGAGTAATCCCTTTCTTCCAATCAGCATTCAATGGTTTTCAGTTCAACAAGAGTACAATCAAATATTGTCATTCTGGATTGGATCAAACTGGGGTTTACCTTCTTCCCCCTCCACCCTGAAGTAAAAGCCTCACTATTCACAGGAATGTGTCCTGCAGAGGCAGCATCCTCACCAGCTTTTGTAAAGATGCAAAGTAAAATACTGTGTACTATGGATGCTTAAGCAAGCAAGACAAGATTTCTCCACAAAACAGATGCAAAAATGTTTTTTGTTGAAAACTAATATATTTTCACTGGAACACGTTAACTTCAAACAACTTCAAGAGAGAGGAAACCTGGGTATGTGAGGCTGCAGTTCCAAATACCTCAGTTTGCTTAGATAGCATTTAAACACATGATTTTGGCTTCATCAGCTTATTGGGCTACATTCTGCCTGCTGTCATATTTTAGAGTTGCACATACCCACTTTATGAAACATGCCATTCAATATTGTGATGTGATTAAAAAAGGTGAAAAATATAAACAATGAAGTAACCTGAGATGATCAGAGTTCACGAGTCTTTCTGAACTGTTTTTAACTTAATTTGCATTCCACTGAGATAGTCACAACTTTCTGGTTTTCCCTCCAATTTGAAACAGAAGAAATTGTGAACTCTTTCCCAAGGGATAGGATTGCTATAATCCATAGAGAGCTGTGTGGCACTAAGGTTCTTCATCTTGCAGATTATGATTTGTTCTAACTGCCAGCACTATGTGGAATGTTCTTGAGGCAGACTGATGGCCAGGAGCAACGCTTGTGGACAAGATGGAGAGCTGTGCAAGCACAGATCCATGCCTTCTGATAAGAAGGATGCGACTCTGGGTGGTTGGAAGCCATCTCTGCAAATTCCTGTACCAGTGGCTGGCCCAATGGCAAAGTACACCCCTGCTCACTGGCAGCTTCCTGCATTCCATGGGAGTGACACCTGCAAAAAAGCCATACAATGGGGCAATCTTCTGGTTTCTATTTCATCACCCCTCAATAAATGACAAAACCAAACAAGTTTCAAGAAATTTAGCAGCAGCCTTAGCTCTAGACCCTGTAACCAAACCTTGCTGTGCAGTTATACTTTCTCCCTCTGCAGCAAGCTAGGGCCCTGTGCTATGGCATTACTAAGTGCAGCCTAGATGCTTTTCAAGAGCTTGCATTTTAAAGCACATTTGCTGCTTGCCCAGCTCTTGGCTTCCAGAAGAGGTTCCTCCTGAAGGCCAGCCTGGGATCTTCTGGGATCCTCCTTCAGTCACCAACAGCTCCCTGATACCATTTTTGAGAAGAAAAACAAAAGCAAACAAAACCCCCAAACCAAACAAAAACAAACCACACCCCCACAAAGTACACTACTATGTTGACATGCGGTAGGAGCATCCCCAGTTTGACATGATCTTCAGCTAAGGCACAGGAAAAGGTGCTCAGGTAGCCTCCTCACCCCAAATAAGAGGAAGAGTATTTGTGCAGGTGGGGGCAACCTAATCTCCCAAGGTGACCCACAGTGTATAGAGAGGCTCTGGAACCTTGGTCTTCTGTCAGCCAGCTGCATCTAGTGCCACTCCTGCCCAGCTGCTCCTTGATGCCAAGGCAGATGTTATTTCAATATGAAATCTGCCACAATTGATTCTGTGTCAGGACTGGAGGTATAGTAGGAAGGTAGGTTGTTCTGCTTTGCTTTTTTCTCCTGAGAACAAACCCAGTCTCTGAAATGATCTGCAGATGGCAAAGATAATCACAATACACATAGGGAATAGCAATATATACCATTTTTTATGCCCAGCGATGAGGCATGAACTGAGAATGCAGCTGTATTTGCCTCAAATTTATATTGTTTTCAACTTCTCTCTTGACTGCTGTTCTGATACTACTTGTAAAATCCCATTACCAAGCACATGAGTTGATGTCCGAAAGGTTGGGATAGAATCTGGGACAGGTAATAGCATGCAGTTGAGAGATCTGGCAGAGTGAGAGGAGGCCTAAATGGGGAGAGGAGAGGGGGTGTGCATTCAAGGGTGAGTGAAAAGGGAAAAAAGTAATGGCTGGGAAAGAAAGCCTCTTCATCCTAAGTAGCAAGCAAACACAACAAGGAGAAAACAAAAAATCAAACGTGAGTGGGATTTTGAGGGGTTTTGTGGAGAGTTCAAAGTTTTAAAGTATTCACTGAGAAGAAAATCACTCTGATTTTATAAGGTGAGGCAGGGATTGCTCACCTCCTAAACTGGAAAAGTGGTATGCAAAGCGCTTTAAGTTTATGTCGAAAAATTAATTTTATGCCCCATTTACGTTTTCATTATTTATGGAGGTTTTCTGATAATCCCTCCTGTTGGGAAGGAGATGACCACAGTCCCACATCTGTTTACCTTTGTTTACAACTGGGAACATGCCAAGGATTTGTTCTGCTTCAGCAAGAAGGCAGGCTGATTTGATTATTGATTTCTAACATACACAGAAGTTGTTGCTAAGAGTCTCACTTAGGAAAGAAATGATGGAGAGCTGGTTCTAGCAAGTTATGAGAAAAGTGGCAGTGAGAAAGATAAGGGCCAAAATGGCTCTTTCACCCTCTGGTCCCCAGAATGCCACCGCTGAGCTTGGTCAGCCAAGGTGAGAGCGAGGCTGGCCCAGTTGTTCCAAGCAAAACTCCAGGTCCCTGATTTCAGCAGAGATGGTATCTGCCCGTATCACTCAGATTTCTCTGTGCTATCATGCTCCCCCTGGGGATGCTCCAGAAGTACGTATGGCTCTTGTTTAGCTGATCCAAAAAAGCTATAGCCAAGACTCTCCAGTGAAGAGAGTCCCTTTCAGAGCTGGCACAGGCAGATGTAGGCAACCTCTGCCTTTAAGTTTGTCCTTGCCCTCAAAAAACCCTGTCTCTTCCCTGAATTATTCAGTTAGTCATCTGCCATCCTTGCTTGCTCAGGCCTGTTTCAGTCATCCTGATTAGTGTGGGGTGGTTTCTGTTCCTAAAGGAAGCCCAGTGGCGCACACCCAGGAGTAACCCCAAACTGGAGCTGAGAAATCACACTGGGATTTCTTTAGCTTTAAGAAAAAGTGTATGGCCTTTCCTAAGATGTCTAGGAAGTGATGTTGCCTTTCCAGGGAAGGCTCCTTTGAATAACCATGAGAGAGAAGAGAGAAATTTTAAGCACTCCCAGTTCAGCTATCATTTTCTGCGCTCTTACATTGCTAGGACAAGCAGTAGATCAAAACCTGCTAGACAGTTTCTGGCAAACTGACAGGACTTCTCATAAAAAATCCCAGTTACATTGAGAAGCAGAGGCACTGATCCACATCCTGCAGTTGGGGTTGACCTATTCTCCCCTGCTCCCCCTATTCCTTGTCCTACCCACCTTTTACCCAGCCGTGTTTTAACTGCAGATCCCTGTGAAGGTCATGCATGTAACAGCAATTTGCCTGAGGATGAAACTTCACACCGGGAAAGGGCACGTACCACCACACCAGAGCAATTCAGAAGCATCATCAAAGCTTGATTCAGCTGAAATGGCATTTTTTCTGGTGACCTAATTTGCTTTACTTTTGTTTGGCTTTGAATGATACAAGACTGATTTTATATAGATCACAGTAACAAGCAGTTTTTCTATAAAGAATTGCATATTTAAGACTCTAATGTAATGATGCACTAGAAACAACAGAGGCCTTGAGAGGTGGAAACACAAGAAGTGGTAGAGAGGAGCACAGGCATGGGTGATAGTGCAAGGAGCACAGGCTGGCACTGCAACTCCACAGCTATAAATAACTCACCAATGGCCAGTTAAAGAAGTGCAGACCTGGATCTGGACAAAACTAGTTCTAGGGTAAGGAAGATAAGAAAATACATAGTATCTAACATATATAAAAGGCAGCAGAAATAGTAAATTTCAATCTAACATGGAGCTGTAGACAATGAGAAAAGAGCAAGGTCTAAAAGATGTCACATTCAAAATGGCAAATCAAAAGTGAGGGGTGAGAAAGAAAGAAAGAAAGATAGAGGAGTGAGGAAGAAGAAACCATCAGCACCATGTTTCTCCCAGTACAGGACTCCAGATGCAGACGGGTGGCCCTGACACTCCCATCATGACCAGAATGGAGCTACTGACCTTGGGCCCAGAGGACAGTTGAAGAGTAAGCACAACACCAAGAAAAAGGTGTAGAAATTAAGAAGGTATGTAATAACAACTATAACTGTATTATTGCTATTACTGAGACTTTCTCTTTTTGGAAGCATTCTTTCTTTTTCTGTAACCAGACCAGCGCTAATAATAACTCTTGTATTAGACTGTTAAGATTTCAATTACACTAATAATAAACTCTAGTCTTTATCTACTAGGCATGTTTGCTTTTCATCCATCAAAGTTTTTTGAGTGCAACAAGAGAGAGGAGCGAGAATCACGTCCTAGACTTGGTCCTCACAGGGAGGGAAGACAGTTGAGAAAGGCAGCCCTGCCACCAGAAGCATCCTGAGCACTTCACTCACAGCTTGAGCTTTAGACAGCTACAGCACAGGGAGTGAAAGAGAAACAAGTCAAAAGAAATCTTGGGTTCAGAGTAAAAGCTGCAGTGACTACACTACAAGTGTACCTGTGGGCATGCTTTGGCACCATGTAACTAGCACTGGTCAAACAAATGTTTTGTTTCTTTCATGGTTATTATTTACATCATCAAAACTTGGCGTCCAAATGCATGTAAGCTCAAAGCAACTAAACTCTAGAAAGTTTCTTTAGACTCTTGAAAAATTCTCAAACCTGGCCCAAATTCACAAAGTAGCCTTGGCTGAAGTGAGCTGAAAAGTTGAAAAGAAACGTTCATAAAAGAAATCATATTTTAGTGAAAGCCAAGGATAAGGTAAATGGAGGAATACTAGGCAAGAGTTTGGAAGTCTACAGGGCTTTGTTTGGGGATTTGAGATTGGGAAGGGAGTTGTTGTTATAGCTTTTTTTGGCTTTTTGTTTGGAGAAAGCAGACACTTTTTTTAATAAGTAGGTAATGAAGAGCCCATGAGTTCCTCTAGGACATCTACTATCCTAAAGCCTTGTACAGGCTGCTCTGGACATTGTATGTCTGCATGAATTCTAGAGGCGAATGGACAAAATAAATCATTATTAGATACACAGAATTAAATACATAATCTAATAAACACATTATTAAAGGCAAAGAAAATACATCTGGCCCTACAACGAATATGGTTGAAGAGTATGTGGGGGAAATACCACATATTCTTGTCCTTCACCATTGCCTCATCATCCACCTGAGACCATTACCAGAGGTCATAACAGGAGATGGGGCCTTCAGCCTGACTCAGGACAGCCAACACTTACATTGTATACTACATCTTGGACAGACTGGAAAGAACTGTTACCCCTTCTCACTGAGATGAGGAGCAAGAAATAAGGCCACACAATAAATCTGTGGTAAACTGGGATTACAAATGTCCTGTCCAAAGCCTACCCAAGGACCCAAGTTATTTCTCCTCTCTCAATGGAGCACACAAAACAGATTTGAGGAAAGGAGAGTATCTATAAATACACCACCTCAGGAGGCACCGGAATCCTCAATGAGAGTGAGCGAAACATCACTCCTGGAGCAACCCCACTGCAGTTTGTTTGCTCAAAGGTATTTACTGCCAACCCCATGTCTTTGCACACCAGTTGCTGCTACTCCTTCAGGCAGTTAGTCTCTTGTCTGCTCTCCAAATACTATTTATTACTGACTCGTTCCCAAGGTGATTCAATTAAGAAGTCAGAGAAGCAGCCACATTGCTCACAAGGCAGTAAAGAATTTCTTTTACGGTATAGTTTGCCATGTGTTCTCTCCTGTATGTAAAGGGAATAATAGGATGCAGTAAACTGCGCTAAGCAATAAACATCTGTTACAATTATTTAAATGCCTCACACTGGCTTCATTGTTTAACTGCCTGCAAAGAAAGACATTTAATGCCCTTATATACTTTTCCCTTGCCAGAAACACTATCCTTTAAACATAAGATAAAACATTTTGAAATGCAAACATTTTTTAGAAACCTGCATAACTGCCATGCTGTAAAATACATCCTGGATTCAGGTTTCCTGTATTCAACATCACTCCCTCCTGCAGATGCACACAACTCCACGGCCTCAAATACAACAGCTGTGGGGTGGGGGGTGATCATCATTTGCTTTCTCATCACCCTGTATTCCCTGCAAGAGAAAGAAAGAGAAATTATGCATTGCAACCAGCCGCAGCTGGACAAAGGCAATGCATACAGAAAAAAGTACACAAAATAAACATCAAACCCGAACAATTGAAGTGGGATTAAATGGGAGAACCCAGGAGCATTTGACGCAAAGCAAAAAAAGCCAACCAACCAATCCCCAAAAAAGGTAAATCAATTCTGGCACTCGGTGCTGACTCGATAGGGTTCATGCTCAGCAAGCAAGCTCCAGTGAAATACTTGGGTACCACAGAGGCTTCAAAACCTGGGGAGAGAGCAGGGCTGGAAACCACAGCATCAGCTATCAAACTGCCAGCTGTCATTTACCCTGCAGCCTGCTCATGTGCAGGTCCAAAGTCAGGGGAAGGGAACCTCAAGTGCCAGGTCATTGATGTTGGCTAAACCTGTGGCTAACCATGACGATGGCACACCCATGTTGTCACAGAAAGCACAAAGACAACAGCGAGAGAAATAAGGGTACAGAAGAGATGAGTGCCAGTAAAAAAAGGGAAAGACTTGGGTTTAGTAAGCTATGCTGTTATAGTGAGCTATACGCAAAGAGTTGTGGTCAATGGCTCAATGTCCAGCTGGAGACCAGTGACGAGTGGTGTCCGTCAGGGATCAGTGTTGGGACCAGTCTTGTTCAACATCTTTGTCACTGACATGGACAATGGGATTGAGTGTGCCCTCAGCAAGTTTGTCAATGACACCAAGCTGTGTGGTTCGCTTGATACGTTGACAGGAAGGAATGCCATCCAGAGAGACCTTGACATGCTTGTGAGGTGGGCTGATGCCAACCTGATGAAGTTTAACCATGGCAAGTGCAAGGTCCTACAGCTGGGTGGGAGCAATCCCAGGCACAGCTCCAGGTTGGGCAGAGAAGAGATTCAGAGCAGCCCTGTGGAGAAGGACTTGGGGGTTTTGGTCAATGAGAAAATGAACATTAACCGGCAGTGTGCGCTCGCAGCCCAGAAAGCCAATGGTATCCTGGGCTGCATCAGAAGGAGAGTGACCAGCAGGTCGAGGGAGGTGATCCTCTCACTCTACTCTGCTCTCGTGAGACCTCACTTGGAGTATTGTGTGTAGTTCTGGTGTCCTCAACATAAAAAGGACATGGAACTTTTGGAACAAGTCCAGAGGAGGCCACAAGGATGATCAGGGGACTAGAGCACCTACCATATGAAGACAGGCTGAAAAAGTTGGGGCTGTTCAGCCCGGAGAAGGCTGCGTGGAGGCCTCACAGCAGCCTTTCAGTATCTGAAGGGGGCTTATAAGGATGCTGGGGATGGACTCTTCATGAGGAACTGTCATGATAGGACAAGGGGTAACTGATTCAGACTTCAACAGGTGAAGTTTAGATTGGATATAAGGAAGAAGTTCTTTACTATAAGGGTGGTGAGGCACTGGAATGGGTTGCCCAGGGAAGTTGTGAATGCTCCATCACTGGCGGCGTTCAAGGCCAGGTTAGACAGAGCTTTGGGTGGCATGGTTTAGTGTGAGATGTCCCTGCCCCTGGCAGGGGGGTTGGAACTAGATGATCTTAAGGTCCTTTCCAACCCTAACTATTCTATGATTCTATGTCTGGTTTAAAGTAAGGTGTGTGCTTTTAATACAATATTAAGCTTATGTTATGGAAGTTATTACTATGCCATTACATACAGAACTACATCTGAAAAGCTACCTCTAAAAGCAGAAACTCAGTGACTATATGCCTTGGTTTTGGCTGGGATAAAGTTATTTTTTTTTTTTGTTAGTGGCTGGTGCATTGCTGAAACCACCTACACAGCTTCAAGTTAAAATACATCTTTTAATTACATGATTGCAGACTATATTTTTATAGTAAGCCCCTGTCTTCCTCAATGAGTGGCTAAATATTTCTATTTACTTTCTGCTACTATAATACGCATCCCTTATCCTAATTTATTTTACATCATCCAAGTCCTGCCTCAAAAAATACTGGTATTTTCCTCCCAGTTGTTCCCATTGCAGCATCTTATACTCCACAAATACTAAGGATTCCTCACAGTTTAGTTAGGATACCTAGGAATTACTTTCTTCATTTTACAAGAGTACCAAAAGATGGGGAAACTTAAGCATAGGCCTATTAAAAGTAGCTGCAAATTTTGAATAACAATGTTGCAGCCCTCATTTTTGAGAGCTCTGAGCTTTCCTATATCTTGTCATCTAGACAAAGCTCCTACTAACTGCCTCTGCAGTTAGCTTCTCTCTAAAAACTAAGGTCCCATCTGCCTTATCTTGGACATGCAGAAAACAAAAAAAAACAGCATGCACTTTGTGGTCAGCTTTTCAGTTTAAGAGATAGAAACCAAGCTCATGGTTAAGCAAGACACAGAGCCCAGTTCTCCACAAAGGCATTGAGCCTCCCCTCTGAGACCATTTTATGACTTTCTGCAGTATCCTGCCTCATTTATTACGCATTTCCAGGCTTCTCCAGCAAGCAAAGCCAGAGTCAACAAATGCCTCCAACCACACAGTCCTGCTCCGTTTCATTAGGTTTTTCTGCTATTCTCTAGGGCACCTACTGAGGCAGCCATCTGCATAAAAAACAATGGAACATGATATTCTAATTAAAGTCTACATTACTGCGCATACAAAGGACCAAGTTACAGTAATATTATATTGCTCTGTCCTAACTCATGGGGGTTAACATTTGAGCCCAAAACAGTCTTCCCATCCTTGTTTGTGCACAAGTAGAAGGGGATCTTCAGGTTTTTAAAAGAAACAGAAAACCAGGAGTCAGGCTATGCAGAAACATGTTGGCACATTCACGATCCCTCGGCCTGCATGAAGCTGCTCGGCACACAAAGGTTTTGTACAGGAGCTAACACTCTCCCTGCTACTTGACAGGGAGAGTGTTTCGTGGTGTGTAACTAGGAGGAACTCGCCCAAACACAGATGTTGGCAGTGGATTTCAGATACATCTGCTGTCAAGCACGTGAGTCCAGACAATAAATGCCCCATGTTCAGTGAACAAGGCATATGCTTATGTACAGTGTGAATATACACAATGATAATTTTCAAGTGCATTAAAAACCTGCAATGGTGGCAGCACAGCTGCATCTTAAATTACTAAATGAGCAACTTCATGGCTCTGGGATTGCTGTGACCTTCTGCCCAGGTTCAGCATTGCTGTAGCTCTCACTTCTGTTCACATAAATGGCTCCAGTCCCCGAAGACGACCTTCTTCAGCCATTAATTTGGCTTGATTTTTCTATTGTGAACACTTCATGGGAGAGGGGTGCTATCCAGCATATGCAGAGGGGAAAAACTGGGGAAAAAAATTCTCTTGCTTTGCTTGACTTTACTAGCAGCTTTTAACCCTGAATCGATTAACCAGAAAACAAACAAGCAGAGCAATTCAGAATGTTTGTGAAAGTAAAAAGCAACTGAATACCCAAACTGTTCTGTGAGCAGCAGAACTAATGAAATTCTTTTGTGCAGACTTGCGACATGTCCCATAAACTTTCTTCTTCTCCTAGGTGCATTAACTTCTACTACCTATTCTCATTTGCCTTCGATAGCACCAAGAAAAGGAAACATTTGTGGCAGCCCATTTGAAAACACTTGGAAGCAGGTCAGCCAGCAAACATGCACACCAAGGCAATGCCAATTGCTGACAAAGAAATTCAGTGAAAACTGACATCTTGTCTTTCTCCCATTGGCTGCCCCTAGACCGTCAACAGAGACATTACTTTTAGAGGATTTTCATGTTCCTTTCTAACGAGATTAAAACCAGCTAACAGGTTAGGGACATGCATTACATAAGCCTTGGGAGAGCTGGCCAGCGAAGTTTCCAGAGCCATTCTTTTGATTCAACACTGCATGTGGGCATCCACATGGCTCAGTTGGGGAGATGCTGATATTGCAACTATTAATGTTATATAAAATTAATAAACCCAGGCTAATTCCCTTGTCTTCTCTCCTATGAGTTTAGGTCAGCACAACATGCTTGAAAACTAGCACCCATAACACTGGATTTGTGCTATAATTGGGACTCTTATTTAAGACAACAGACCTTTTTCAGTGAGGCAGTCTTCAAACATTTTGGATACACTTGGCAATGGGCCCTTTTATGAAGCCACATTTAAATTTGCACAAAGGACATAACATTGCTGTCTAGTCTGACTTTACATCTCTCCTAGGCATCAGGATTTGCTTCTTTGCTTAATAGACCTCATTCTTTTTTATCCCATCCTTGAAAGTCTTGGGCTTTCAAAAGGTACAGACTAAAACAGTCTCCCTGCAAATTGCAGGAGCTTGGAAGCCACGCAAGAACCATAATCAGAGCTTGCCTGTTGGTGCAATCAATACCCCAAAAACACACATTAGAGATGGATCCAAATCAGAGGCAAAATAACTTGTCAACAAAAGCAAACCTTGTGAAAGCTACTGTGTTCAAAAACACAGAGGAATTGCTGCTGTGCTCCCCATCTGATAGAAACGATGAATCAACAGATATTCAATTTGCCCTGAAAAAGGGAAGAGAGAAAGGTTTCCAGCATGAACATGTCCATTATTTCATCAGCTATTCTGTTTGCACATTTCAGATGGAAACTCGGCCAGAGCAGCCTGGGAGCTCTGAGCTGTCAGTTTTGCTAAAGTGCATTTGGGGGGGTGGGGGGGGGAAAGATCACAGAAAACCCAACAAGCCAACAAAAGAAAAACCACTGACAAAGCAGGATCCTAGTCAGCTAATTAAATCAGGTTGCCATGTTTAGAATAGATGCAGCCCCCAAAATGAGCAAAACCTCATTGAGACAGATAGAGGCTCTAGACCAAATGTTGTTTTTCTTTCCCATCTGTTAAAAATAAAACCTGCAAAATGGCATGCCAGTTTATCAAAACCCATCCCACTAGCATATTAATCAGTGCATTGTATTTGAAATATTTATCTGCCTATAAACATTGCTTAACATTTTGCCTGCCTTTGTGCATTTTCTGCTGTTGGAAGAACTCTGACTCTGCAGTCTCATCACCATCTTCCAAAAATTATCTTGGGCACTAAACAAACATAGAGCTTTATAGCTTTTAAGCAATATGGTCTCTGCTCCTAAGTGGAATACAGTTAGGTTTCATGGATGTGGTTAAACTAACCACAAAGAGAAGTGAAGAAAGGTTAAGGCAAAAGAAAGTGAGGCACATCATACTATAGAGAGAGCACAACAGATTTATCTAGATATTAATTAGGAAAAATGAGAAGAAAAAACACAGCAGGATGTATGCATTCCACTGGAAGATGAAAGCAGTGGAAATACAGGACGGATGTGGAGGAGGAAGATACGGAATATCTAAGGAAAACAGATTTCACTCATGAAGCAACAGAACAAAGATGAGAAAAGCTAGGGACAGTAGAGTGGCAACACACAGAGGTCTAAGTGAGCTTGAGTTTTTGGTAGTGGCAGGGGTCTTTGATAGTGCCAGAAGTGGCCAAAGCATTGAGCAAAGACCAGTGTTTGGGGCAATAAATGCTAGCCAAGTAAGAAACACAGCAGTTGGACCAATCCAAGCTTGAACTATTGGTGGTGTAAGAAGCATGGGGGCAGGGAGAGAGACAAGCTGCAGAAACTTGGGAGGAGAAGCAAGGTGCATCAGTGTGGTTCAGTGGTGGGTGTAAAATGAGGAACCATGTTGAGCATGACTGAAACCTCTGCATCAGAAAGAGCAGCAGATTTAACAGTGGCCACAAGCAGAGATGTCAGAGAACTATGGAGACACCATGTTATCCCATGATCAGCCTGCTCTGTGAAGTCCTGCTGAAGATTAAAAGAAATAAATGGTGGGCAAGGACAGAGTAGAGAGGGATCCAGGTCAAAGAGATGTCAATACTTCAGCAGCACAGCTGAGATGAGATCTGTGCAGGCTCCCCACCGGATCAGCACTGACTCATAGAAAGCTGCTTTGCCTCCATCTGAGGAGTCTGATTTAATTACCAGTTTTCCCACAATACGATCAACTTCTATATCATTCTTTTAATTAATGTGCTAGCAATTGTATCAGGGGAGCAAACCACAGTTACAATAAGAACCAAACAGCCCATCTGCCTGCTTTGCACACCTCCAACACCTGTGCATTAGAATTTCTTATTTACACTATGGTACCACTCTGGGTTATATACCACCCATAGAAAATTCACAAGGTAAAAGCAAACTAATGACCATCATTGAATTTTAATGAGAGTCAGTCATCTTACCCGAGTTCTTATTTCCTCAGTCAGGGTTGGGCTGTCAAACACTCAAAGCTAGCTTGAAGCCTGTATTGCACCTGTAAATATTCAATCACAAGCATAAGCTCCCCTACACTTCCTCATCACACTCCTAAAACATTCATCATAGAGATTAGTTTGAAGAGATGGCCAGGTCAGAATCATGATTAGAAGGAATAGAGGGTCATAAAGTCAATGGAAACTAACAAAGAAGCTCACCACCAAACACAAAAATCAAGAAACAACCCCCAAGAAAAACCCAAACCCACAGCCTGGCAGCAATGCAACAGGAAAGGAAAAGGAAAATCATGGGATCAAACTTTTAGAGATGTCTATGATTTCTCAGTCACTGACAAATTTAGGAGGCCAAGATTCATTGTAAATTCATGGGAGCTGGTCCCGCTAGACCACAGTCTTCCTCAATGACACCATTTAGTGTGCCAAAAGCAATGGCGCCTGAGCTTTGAAATCCACAATGACAGGGAAGGGGTCACTCTTACAGAGCAAGTTCATCAGCGGGGACATATGCTGTGGGTACCCATTGCCAGCCTGGCTGCTGCAGGTGTGTGAGCCTCCAGAGATGGCCTCTAAGGGGTACTCTGAAAGGTACCTAAGGAAAGGCAGTAGGTTTAAACAGAAGCCTGTACACCCTGTGGAAAATGCACACGTTCTGCACATCAAGGAAGTTGGTGAAACATTAGTGCGCAACACTGAACAGTGGTTTTTCATGTTGCTGTTACGTGAGAAGTCTTCCTGCATGAAAAATGATCAGGAGAGCAACACCCAAAGGATGAGCAGGGCAGCTGAGACAGGTCCCTATGCTAAGCCTTTCTCTTCCCCACCCATGTAGGGCAGGAGGGAAGGAAAGGAGGACTAACCTCCGCTGATGCACAACTGGGGCCATGCTAGTGTCTTGTTGCCCCAGGATGCGCGCCTCCCTTCTTCTCCTCCCCAAGGACACATCAGGGAGCTACTGCTGTTGACATGGTATGCTACTGCAGGGGAAAACCTAAGCCTAGCACAGCATCCCAGGGAGGAAGACCCATCTTTAGCCAAAAGGTATTCTCTGGAGGGGTCTGTGTTTTTCCATATAAGTGCTACACTAGATGCACATGCAGGCAGATAGCTTATGCAGGGCCCAGTGGCCATGGGTGCTGGTGGAGCTCACAGCCAACCCCACTCTCCCTGGGGCTCTTCCAAAGCCCAGGGCCATGCAGGTACATGGGGCATCTGTCAGAGTTGAGTGGATCTGCAGGTCCAGCTCAGTCTCACTGAACGCTTCCTCACACCACACCAGCCATCCTAGGAGTATCCAACCATCTCCCAGGGCTGAACCATCTCAGAGCTTCCCCAGGTCAGTGAGGGGAATTTCACTGTATTTCATCTGCAGTTTCAAATGCTGTTAACACTGAGTTAGTGCCCTCAAAAAACTGAGACCTTTGACCCTGTTTTGGGCTGCCTGGTGCTGAAGGCTCACCAGTTTTAATGACACTTGGAAGAGCCTGGCTGGGATTTTGGAAGTGATATGGGTCCAGGAACAAGATGAGTTTCACCTGGTTACCCCACAAATTACTTTCTGTTACTTTGGTTTTAATCAGGGTTTAAATACACTGAGTGGGCGCCGCTGAACACTGAACTGTATTTCATAGAGCAGCCTTCCCATTCTCATCAATAGCTACAAGAATGTATTTAAGAAGCCTACTTTGAAGACGCATAACTCTCAAGATTCCTCTGACTAGAAAACCACCATGAAAGAAGTGTGTTATCCATGAAAGACATGAGGAAAAGCCTGAAGGAATCTCCCTCCTTCCTGCACCTCTACCCTCCCCAGGAGGAGGGAGGGACAAAGAGCTGAGGATTTTCATAGCTAGATAGAAAGAAATTTGGTGAACACCTGGGTCATGGCAGGGGGATTGGAACTAGGTGATCTTCAAGTGCTTTCCAACTCTAACTATTCTATGACTCTCTGATACTTGCCCAGCCCAGCCTAGTCCTGTGTTGGAAACAGAGCAGCAGCAGTTTTCATAGGAAGCACTAGATGGGAGTAAAGCATCGAGCAAAGTCTGCTTGAGGAGCCGCAGAAAGGTCTTTCCAGCCAGGGCAAGTGAGCAGAAGGTGCTGCTGGGAAGATGTGTGTTATTCTGATGCAGCTCCAGAGTAGTCAAAGTTAACTTAAAATAAATGTGTCTGGAAGTGCTGTAATAACGTTTCGTGCACAGACAAATAAGCAGAACTTCCCTGACATGATGCAGAGAGTTGGCCATCTGTCCAATGCAGAGTTGCTATAATTGGAAGGAAACAGAGGGGCTACTTCATAGACTAAATATTTTCCTTCCTTAGGCAAGTGCCCAGGTGATCTCGGATGGCTCCCAAATGTAGGTGCTATCTGTCGTCTAGCTGGCAGTGGAAATTGCTGACCAGAAGTCACACACCTGGGCCAGGAGGCTATAAACTCAGCAATATGGGATTTTTGCAGGCTTGGCTGTAAAGGAATAAACAGCATTTACAAAGCAGAGAGATGTTTACACTTTTGCAGAATATTAGCGATGCAGCCTCCTCCTCATCCTCTTCAGCCCATTACCAGGGGACAGCAGTGCTTCCTTTACCTTTCAGAAAAGACTGAATGAATTATTTTTAATGAACCCTCTCCATTCGCATTTGCACAGAAGAGGATGAGCTCATCCCCCAGATATGTAAATCGTGTTTGCAACACTCCCCCCTCCTCTTTCCCCCTTCCTTCAGGAGGAAGCTATGTTTACACACACACAGCCATTCTGAGGATATGACAGTGTGTCACATACCATACACATCACTACATTCAAAATCATGCACCTGGGCTGCACACGTCAAGTGCTGGCAGGGTGATGTTATTTCTGCTTTGATTTCCTCTCCCCCTTAAAAAAAGTAACAACCCACAGTAACTTCAGGGCTGCTGATGTGACTTTAGAGCTGATGAGAAGTACCCAGGGCACAGACCTTTGGCAAATAAATCCCCCACATCACAGCAGCTTAACACCTCTATGCATGTAGGCGCTTTTAGCCATGCACTGAAGTCAATCAGGAATGAAACCCCAACAACTTGTCCAGACCCTGTACAGTTAATGACCCAGGGGGATGTGGCAAAAGGTCTTGTGGGTATTTCAGCTTCCTCATCCTTTTTCTTCACTAGTTCAGTAAAGAAGGTGCAAGGTTAAGCAGGACCTCCCATTAACTCCCCAGACAGACCCACCCCTGATGAAATGCTCCCAGGTCCCACTGGCACAATGCGCAGGGCTGTTTCATCACTTTGGAAGCAGCCAGCCTCACCATCATTTCCAGAGAGGAAATGCAACAGCGTTTCATTAATGACTGACCCATGCTGGGTTGTGTATGAATGATCTCAGAGGAAAAGGAGAATCATCTCTCTGGCCCATCACCTGAATTTCAGAGCCTTGTGGGCAAAAGCCAAGGCTAACATCTACAAAAAACAGACAGAAAAGCAGAGTGGGGAACAGTGTTGTGACCCCACCATGCAACAAGCCCTGCACAAACCCAGACTAGGACCTCTTAGTACCCACTGTCAGCCCTACCTTAGGAAGTCCCCAACTTCAGGGGAGGTGAAGGGTGGCACCTGTCAGTGGCCAAGGGAGGTTTTAGCAGGAATAAGCCAAGACACAACATTGGTGCTCTCATGGATGGTTTGAAGCCGTTACACAGTGTGAACAGGGTTGGAGGAGGAAGCTCTCTGGTGACACAAAAACACTGCACATCTCCTGGCATGATGAAACATGTGCCACATTGCACCCTCCAGAAAAGACAGAGCACAACATTGCCTCCATATGTTCATCTCCAGGTGCCTGTTGGCACCCCAGGGTAATCCGTGCTGTTGGAAGTATAGAGGTCATGGAGGATTACTCCTCGTTCTCTAGCTACTGCCTTCACTGCTGCCTCTCTCCCTCAGCATATTTCTATCCCTTCCTCTCCTTCTCTTTGCTGACACTCCTCTTTTCCTCTTGCATCTTGGCTCCTTTCCTATAGTTTATCCTCCAGAGCATCAGCCTCAGGTTGGCCTGGTAGTGCCATCATCCCTGGAGAGGGCACCATGCTACACTCTGCACAGAAGCCCAGCAAATTACTAGACCAACACTTGCCTGCAGCTCCACACTTGCAGCACTAAAAGTGCTGTCTCCCTTTCCTGCTGCTGAAAAAAAGACAAAACCTGTTTCAAGTGAAAGCAGCAGCTGCTGAACCAACAGTTCCTGTAGTGATGTCAAAGACCACCTCCAACACCAGCTGAAGGACAGTTTTGCTGCAAAAATTCCCCTACTCTCACTAGTAAGCAACACATCAAGAAGAGAACAATATGTCATTGAGAGCAACACCAGACTAATGGGTGGGTGTGTGGGAGCAGTAACTCACAGGGGACAGAATTAAAAGCACCATAATTAAATAAGCCTTCAACATCAAAAAGACATACGTCAAAGAGGGCCAGCATGGTTCTATTAAATCAAGGCCAGCCTTTCCCAAAGAGATGGGTCAGTAGGTAGTTCATTCTGCTTGTTTACTCAAAGTTCAATTGTGTTCCACCAGTATTAAATATTTATTTAATTTCTCTGTGCATAAATGATGGAACATACTAGCACAGAACAGTGACACTGAAGGCTATATCCATTAACCGATGCTTTGCAGGGAGAGGGAGAATGCTACCATGTATCTTGTATTATCATATAACATAGGAAATAGAGGGGAAATGGCCTTTTCAATTCTCCAAAGCATGCAGTTTGACAATTCTTAGCAGCCTTATTTTATGCGGAGATTAGAGCTAGGCAAATAAATTAAAGCAGTATAATCGATGAATGCATTCCTTTTTCTTGTTTGCGAAGAAGGGAAGGGAAGGTGGGGTAACATCGCGCAGTCAGGTTAATGAATATGTTCATGGGCCAGAATTACAGAGAGTATCTGTGCACACACATACACTGAACTATTGATTACACATAAACCTATTTGCAAAAAAAAACTCCTTTGAATAGTTTGTAGCTCTGATTAAACATTGGACTTGTGAAGCTAACTGTAGGGACTGCAATTAAAAATACCTGCACCAGACTATCTTACCAAGTTTATTGATTTAACTGCACCAGCATAAAAAATCTCTCTGCTGCAGGGCAATGAATGTGCACTACAGGTTAGCGCTTGTATCGTTACATCAGGTCAGCTGAACACAGACAGCATTGTCCTATCTGTGATCTGCCTGGATGAACTGTCATCATGGATCACTTGAGACTCTAGCTAAAACCATAAGAAGACCGGTCTCAGCTACAAGATTTAAACACTGTGATAAAAATGTTGATCAAACATTTTTAACCAGACCAACCAAACAAAACTGCACAAGGGGAAAAAGCTAATAGCTGGAAATAGGTGTACAGCCCATGCAAATATCCTGGCTGAAGAGTTGCTGGCATGTTTGGGAATGAATTATATTTTGCAGCATTTGCACCATTGCTTTGGGTTCCTTGAAGAAAAAGGTGAATTGGGGTTAACATAAACCTGGCTTTAGTGCAAACGCTCTTCCAAAAATAAGCATTTCTAGATCAGAGACTCAGGGCTGAGACCCTAAAGTCTTCTGCACTGCTCCAGGCCCCCTCAGGGGCAAGATTTTCTCATCGGGAAGCTCAGAGAAGCACTCGGAGCTGTCCGAACTCTCAAGCACCCTGTAACCACTCCAGCAGTCAGGCAGAACCCATCCCAAAAAAGCACACTTTAGCCCAGATAGCTGGCAGAGATTTATTGCCATAGCAGAACTATCTGATCTGGCTAGTCTGTGTACCTCCTCCCCTGGGAGCGCAGATTATCTCCTCTCTAATCTCCTCTCCCCTTTCTCTAACCTGCAGGCTGCTACCTGCAAACACAACTGTTTGGTCTAGCCTTAAGCTGTTAGCTATCTGCCTTAGGGCGCTACTTGTTATTCTCTTGCAAAGCTGCTGGCACGTTTTAGTGAGACAGAAATAAAGGGAGAATCCATTCTATTTGCTTCTCCTTGTTGGCCGCAGCTTCCTCAGGTTACTTCTTTGTTTGAGGATAATGTCTCCTTTCATACCTTAGGTAAATACAGTCAATCCTCTTCTAATATTTTCCCCATGTCTGCATGTTCACTTCATCTGTTTGTCCTGGGACACTTCTAGCTATTTTCAATGTTTTTCTTAGGCATTCGTAGGCACGCCTTTGTCTCCTACAGCAAGGTGTAATACAGAGCAATGTCTGACTGCACCGATACAGGAAAGAGGCAGATTTTCAGATCAGCAGAATGAGCAGAGGGAAGGAGGAGACACAATAACACAAATAAAGGCCAGTTTCTTTCCTTCCCAGGGCCCTGGTGCAGAAGATGGAAACAAACTGCAAAAAGATCCCCTCTCCACCCCGTTTTCAGGGTCCCTTCTCTAAGTCACCAGCTGAGTGAAACCACCCAAACACTGCACAACAGCATCCACCATCAGCACCTTGCTGCTCCCCATCACCCCTGAGCCCAGATCAACACCCTTGCTCTACCCAAAACAAGCTTCCGCCCTCTTTCGCAGGTGAAACCAGCCATCCCAGGCTCCCTACACCACCACACCAGGTCTTTCAACAGCAATATAAAGCAGCTGAATCAATTACCAGGACTGTGTGAAGCTTTAGTGCAGAAGCATGAACTCTGCTCTTTGGTTTGTAATAACATATGATGTATTGCTAAAGGGAGACATTACAGTAGCATTTAAAACTGACCAGTTTCTGCCCCGGCAGATACAAGTGCTACAAGAAGAAAGCCATCAGGAACAGTTTGGTCGTTCACCAATGATGTTTTTTCCCACTCTGCATTGCAGTTAAACCTAACTGAAAACTACTTCATCCTAATACAAGCTTTTCTGAACATTATGGTGACATCAAGGGTTACTTGCTATTGTTTGCCTAGCCCTCAACTGTATTGCCACGCAGCCAGCTAAGGGAGAGTCACACTGAAAAGTAGTATTTGATGGTATAACTTTGAATACTGTAACAGAAAAGAAAACTCAAACCCCGCAGTGCTTTTCAAGTGAATTTCTTATGTTCTATAATGCTTTTTTGGGGAAAAAAATGCAGGAATAAAGTAAAAAGGAAATCAAAAGCACACCACAGTGTGCAAGCTTCTCCATTCAGTCACTCCTAAGCAGCAAGAACAGCTCATATTTGTATGAGTCGGAAAGTAAAGGCTGCCAAACCCTTTCCTAGGAAATTATTTCAGGGAATACTACCGAATAGCAGCAGCACTGTTATTTAACTTAAACATGGAGCTCATTATTTTAGTTTGATTTTGCCCTTTGTGTCTCAGATCAGCCAAAAGGCAGCCATCCCTGTGAGGGAAAGTAGCAGTGCTTAGTGATACACTAGAGAGCCCAGGGAAAACTTTGGTTTTCCATTCACAGACAAAGCTGTGCTCTGGGAAGAACTTTAAAATACCTTTACTAGAGCAGGCAGCCTTTGATTAATAAGGTCTCTTTCAAATGAATGTTAACTATTAGACCCATTAATAACTGAGACCGAAGATAAAAGCATAAACACACCCAGGGTCTGCCTCTCTATCTGGAGATAAGAGACCTGCCTCTGCTCAGACACAAAAGCAACATTCATTCTCTGTAGCAGGTATAAGAATAGACCACAAGTCACCTGCATTGATTTGTGTTCCCCTCTGAATGGGAGAGAGAGCTTGGAGAAACAGGCAGATGCCAAAAACTTCTGCTAAGAAGATTCATGAAGTTAGTGCTGACCTGTCCCATTGCTTTCCTTTTGCAGTACCAGCTTCCCTGCATAAATTATGTCTCTGGGTCTTTTACATCTGATTTTATTCTTCAGCACCCTTTGACTGGGCTTCTCTCTTTGGGAGCAGAGGGCCCACAGTGTTGACAGCCCAAATCTCCTCCCACCACCTCTCCAGCCTCCCTCTGTGCTCAAGGGGCATGCAGTGGGGTGCAGGGACTCCTGCCCAGCACCCCTCTAGCACAGCAGCTGGGAATTATTGCCTGGGCTCAACCAAAGTGCTCTACCAGCTTTTGCTTTGAAGCTATAGAGACTCACCGGCTGCTACCTAGATTACCACCAGCAGCTGAGACCAGAACTTGTGGTCCTATGCTTGCGTGAGTATTTTATGGTAACTGTGCCCTGACATAACCTGATTCACCTGATAGGGGAATGCCTTTTGAGATGTGGTTTGCTGATTGGAAACAGCACCAAAATAAAGAGTAAAAAATAAAATGAAATGCACATTCAAAGGCAGACTTAGGCAAAACCAGCCAGAAATATTAAAATCTTACTACAGGACCTCATTCTGTAGAATTAGCAGCTAGGATTTACTTTTTTCTTCTTTTAAAGCTAGTGTGTCCTAGCTCTGTAGTGAAGACACAAAAGTGAGGGGAAAACAAAAGAAGACTTATTGCTTTGTTGTTTAGCTGTGATACTCCAAGAGCAGGTTTTTTCTTATGCTAACTATATATGAAGCATTATTTTAAGAAACAAGTTGGGAAATATCCATCAAAATCACTATAGTTTCTGGATAGAAACCAGCATATCTGTTTCATCAGGCCTTTAAAACAAGTTTGTCTGGAATCCTCCCTATAAAATCATCTAAACATGGCACATGCATAACAACGCTTAGACTGTTACTAAAATATAATATCTATTACTATTATATATACAATGTATCATATGCATATCATACTACATATACATCAGAAAGATATATATTTCTGAAAACTCACTGTCTTACTGCCATGTTTTGAGACACCTTTTCCTTCATATAGCTCCAGTAACTAACCCAAGCAAAACCAATCTTACCCTCTTTTTGAAGTTCCTGGTTGCAGCAGATCTGAGATAAGAAGGAGAACAGGGAGGCCATGGAGAAATTCTGTCTAACTAACCGACATCAGAGCACTTGTCTTTATGGGTGATTTCTCCACAGAGCTGTCATCTTCTTTCATGAGGAAAGAGCATTTTTTCACCCGAGTAAACCTCAAAGCAAATCTGGTTCTGGTCTTCTTCCCCTCCTGAAACAGTGGGCTCAATGGCCTGAATAGTCATTATGATCCTACATGCAGTGGGTGGTTTCTCTGTGTTTCAAATGAAGGCTTACACTAAATTAAAGTGATGGGGACCTGCAGATTGTCCAAAGGACAATACTTCTGTGAGTGCTGAGGAGAGTATCAAGGCGACTAGTGGACCCAAGCTGGTGGTGCACTCTGGCTGTGAAACTCTGGCTGTGAAAGGTAATGATGAGGGAGAAAAGAGTGAGGAGGTGCTTTCAGGAGGAAGTATTTCTGGAGAAGAATGGCAGACAGGGAATTTGAAGGGAAAAAGTGGGTATTAGTAAACAAGAGCAGAAATGGTGGTCAACAGTCCTGATGTTTTTAAATATATTTCAAATTTTAGGAAAAAAACCCCAATATTTGAAATGTAAAATCATTATGGACAGTTGGAGAGATCAGTGATGTAGACAATCAAGTTCACAGGTCACCAGCAGAAGAAATTCAAGCCTATTTATGAGCCCTGTTGGGATACAGAGCATGTTTCCCCGTGCTGGCATGGCTGTTACTTTCCAAGGATGGTACCAGAGTCTCTGCACTCATTTCCTCAGCAGTTATTTTCCTGGAACTCAGTGGAGTATTTCTTCCCTTTTTTTCCTCCCTGACAGAAAAGCGTGTGATGTTATTTAATGTGACAAGCCAACTTTCCCATCATTTTAATTTCCTTCAAGGGGAAGCACCCCACACAGAAAGACACAATGCTACACAATAGTGTGCCAAAGGGTCCAAGTGGGGAGCGGGAAACTCACTCAGAGTGTTTCTAAGAGGGTGACAAGTAATGAAGGTTTTTTCATCATTTTCTTTCATTTCACCCCTCTTTGTCAGGCTTTCAGTCAAGTGACATTTTGTTTGATAGTCACATCATTTCCCAATTACAGTTCTTCTGAAATTCTTGTGAACAACTGAATAATTCCTGCCATGGCTTTGTTACAGCTCACTTCACTGCATTAGCTTCCACTGCCTCTCCTCTTCAGAGGCTGAACCTGGAGATGTAGTTTGAATCTCCCTCCACTCCACTTTCAGCAAAGCAGGTTTCTCTCATCTAACTTCCATTTTGCAACATGTCTATTACAACCTGTTTTAGTGTAATTCTCCCAGCCTACAATACCTAATGTAAAAGAAAGGCTAAAATGTGTCTTAATGTATAATTGCCCCAGCAGTTCAGCACTACTTACCTGAGGCATTTCTGAGCAGGCAGAGCACCTATGAATGAGAAGGATTAGGAGCCATAACATGACTTTGCTATGTTCAAGACTCTCCAGCACACTTTCACAGTCAAAGGAGAGCAGTATATTCAGGGCAGGGTATTCAGAAGCAGTAAAAAACAAGCAATCCATCTTTTTTGCCTTTGAAAAGATGGATGCTCATTGAATATCTCTCCTGCAAATATCTGTACTCACCAGCAACTTCACAGATATAATGCAGCCCACTGAACGCCAGTGACAGTCCTCTCTCAGGTTAGAATATTCACATGTGGAAGTTTTTATCCCTCAGCAGAGCACTATAGAGTTTGTTAGCTCAGAGGCCATCTTAAACGGATGGCGCAATCCTGGACTCGCAGACCAAATGCTTATCAATCTGGCTTCTATCCTTTCCCTGCATTCTCCCGCAAATTAAAATAGCTGTGCAAAAGCAGAGTCCCCCCAGTCCCTGCTGCCAAACAAAAAGCAGTAACATGTGCATCAACAAGAGCAGGAACTGGAGTCATAGGGCAGAGCATGCAGATTCAAGCCTGTTCCCCAGCCCACCCATGCACCTCGCACTTGGACTATCTTCGTTATGTAACTGTCTGAACTGACTGTGGCTACAAACATTTGCCAAGAAGTGGAGCACGGAGCAGGAGCTCACTGGGGCCACTACACTAAGCCAGGCTACAATGCCTGCACTTGGGTGAAATTGCAGGTAGAGCTTTTGCTGCCACCTGGGACCGGTAGAGAAGACACTAGGCTGAGGAGTCAGGAGCCTTCAACTGCTGCCTTGGCTACACTGTTGATGCCATGCAATGATGAGCATTGCAATGACCTTGTGCAGACAGGATCCTGCACCTGCAAGCTGGTCTCAGAAAGGAGGTTAACACCAGTTTTTTCACCCTTCTTTCCCTCTCTACAGTCAGGGAATGAATTCATCCACCCAGAACCTGTGTTCCAGCTCACACCTAAGCCCTAACCCTAACCAATACACCTGAGCCAAGAGGTTGAGATGTCCTTCCTTCCCCAGCCCAAAAGCTGAGCAAAGATTATTCTGAGGTCACCTTTGCCACAAGCAGCATATTTCTGAGAACATTCCTGACCACAGAGTCCCCACCGTGCTTTGCTTCTGCTGCACTGAGCCAAGAAGCAATAGATTTCCTGCTCTTAAAATACATTAACGTAATAAAAGTCAGAATTACACAGCCTGGTATTTGTGATTTACAGCCCTAGGCCAAACACAACAAGTAAGAAATAAGAACATCCTGTGGCAACTCAGACAATCCAAGTCTGTAATGGGGGGGAGGGTGGCATGTGTGAACTTTTTACCTGCAATAGAGGAGAAGAGCTATTGTGTCCATTACAGCCAAAACGAAAGTGACAGAGAAACATCTGCAGCACTTTTTTTCTGGTTTTCAAGCGAATAGATCAATGTTACTAATGACTGGCCTCAGCAGCAGTCCTGTCTAATTACCAGCTGTGCTCGGACATTATCATCTAATATTAATACCACTGGAAACCCTTATTACATTCAGTTTATCATGATGTCATGTCTGGCTTCTTGTCTTTCTTCTCCAAGTCTGCATGGACTGCAAGACCCATACCACCCCCTGCTTCCAGGCTGAGCTGGAATTTTCAGAGCCTTTTTGCAGAGGATGGTTTTAAGACAGACATCACAGGGCAAGCAAGACACTTCAGACATTCAGTCTCTGCTCTACAATCAGCTTTGTTCTGTATCAGTATTTTATCTTTATGCATAAGCACAACCCCAGTGACCAGCTAATGAAGCTGAATTTTAGTTTTAATGTGTTTTGACCCGAAGAAAAGTGCTTTTACTGTCACTGACAAAAAGACTTAGATGAACAGCCAGTGGTACCCCAGTGCTGCACCTGTAGCACCCAGACACAAGACCTTTGCCTTTCAAGCCTATGTATCAATGGTAGAGTCACGCTTTCCTGTTAGCTTTAACAAGCAAAAAGGGAGAATTATTTGCATTTTAATGACTGAACTTAATGTTTCTGTAGGGAGACTGAGAAATCCAATTCAGGAGAAAACTTAGGCTAAGCATTACATGGTACTATGTGAGGTTCTACAGTACCAAAATATCTGCAATAACTTCAGGTCCATGTACTCTCCTGAGGACAACATAGTCATTGAAGGTTACATTGAACCACAGAAAACCAAAATAGTGTGCTAATCTCTAGGTTAAGCAAGTGGCAGACAATAGGAGCTTGTTTTTTCTTGCTAGCATGCTGCAGCAGCCAGATACCCAGAGGAACACACCTGCAGGAATGAGGAAGCGGATAGATCTTGCCTTTGAGGCTGAGAGGCATTTGGGATTCATGTTGGTATCATCTAGGAAATGGGTCCTGTTTCCACAAATATGACTATGAACTAGGCATTTTGCATGAGTCAGTGGGCTTATTGTCACTACTTACGAGCTTTCTTTCCCCCCTCCTGCCAGAGCTCTGGGGAGATGAGCCACACATCCCTTTAGCTTTGCCACCTTGCTCCCCTTATCATCCTGGCAGCAGTTGGTACAGCATCACTTCAGAAACCAGGTGCTTCTACCCCAGGGGTACAAACTGCATGACCCCATTCTGTATAAAAGGGCCACATTAGTCACGGAAAGTGCTTCCAGGAAGGCTAATGACAGGAAATGGACCCAGACACTGATGTTCTGCATCTTAAGTATCTCTGATTGCAAGGATCCTCAATTCTCTTCAATTAAATAACAGTCAGAGGAAGTACTGGTTGCAGAACTTCTCCGCCATCATCTTTAATAGCTGGTAAAACAGTTACTTTGACCCCTTGATGATGTTGCATGACCACAAAAGCAGTGGAAGAGTAGATGCAGTCTTCTGGCACAGTAAGTTGGAAATGACTGTGCATGCATGAAGTCTTCTCATGGACATCTGCTTTGAGATCCTTTGCTCCTATGAAGCCCTCAGCTGCCTTCCATTACAGTCATCTGCAACAAAAACATCAGTTGTGTCTAATCAGAACTATAAACCAAAACATGAAGTTGGTAGCAGCTGGGAAGTTCAAACCACCAAGTAAGGGTCTGAGTAGGGTAAAACTCAAATGGACTTCAACAAGACAAAGCTGCTGAGTCTCCGGCCAGTGCATG
This sequence comes from Ara ararauna, assembly GCA_028858755.1. Classification (NCBI taxonomy): domain Eukaryota; kingdom Metazoa; phylum Chordata; class Aves; order Psittaciformes; family Psittacidae; genus Ara; species Ara ararauna. The sequence goes on along the minus strand of CM054377.1, from coordinate 70,013,859 downwards.
GCAGTTGCCTGGAGCTCCACCTGTGTGTTGAACAGGGCACTCCCAAATCAGGCATTCCTATTTTCTGCCTTGATTCATTTGGTTCCTTTTGCTGGTTGGTGGTCTTCAATTTTTGCTGGTTGGTGGTCTTCAATGCATCTCTGAGAGGCTGTCAGAGTGTTTGTAATGTTATCGCTTGCTGGAGTAGCTTCAGGAGTTTAAAAAAAAGTAAATTCTTTTGCTCCTTCCAAAGAGATAAGATTTTCTTTAAGTTTCTGAGTTCAGGAGAACAACTGTGCTGCGTGGTGAGGAAGAACATTTCTTGCAGAGCAAGAGCCCTAAGCATCCCTGGAATTACTTCAGGCCCCATCACTGGTGTTTTACATGAATATCAGATCACCAGATTTTTCTTAGGTGAATATTCTTATTGCTGCTGGCTGCATTTTCTCAGGACTAGCAACCTACACCTTTGTGAGAAGCCTCACAAAATGCAGCTCTCCCCAGCTGGCTTCTAGCTCCCTTGGGATGCATGTGTATGCCTCGTGTCAACAAAGCTGTTCTCAGGCCGCCTGTGAAGAGGAATTGTTATTTTCTTATTTGAATTTTGAAGCAATATCAGGTGAGAACAACAGAATATGCCAGATGGGGAGGTCAAGACAGCATAGTCTCAATTACAGGACTCCAAAGCACATCAGTTTTTTGTCTCTTCTCAGCACGAGTCCCAGCTGTGTCTCATTTGCTGGTGACAAAGGATGCCAGCAATGAGAAGAGGGACATGATGCCAGGTGGGATAGACCATTTCACCCCCTCTACCCAAGCCCAGGTCAATCTGACCAAGGCCAAGGTGGCCCCAGCAGATATCAGGTGATGAAGGAGAACAGATCCACTCTCTGAAGCCTGGGGCTCTCACTGACCTCCCTTCCCAGCTCCCCAAACCAGTGTGGTGAAGAAAACAGCTTCCACCCACCCCCAGCATTGCAGGCACCTTTTCAGGTGCTATTCACAATGCCAGTCCCTGATATCAGGCCACAACATGAAACAGCAAGTGAGATCATGAAAAGGAGCAGTGTGCATGCAGCACAGCTAAAGGTCACTGCTGCATGTGAATTCACTTTTAAAAGTAATTAATTGAACAACAGCCTGACATTTACCCTGTAAAGGGATTTCTGAAAGTTTGCTTGCTGAAGCCTGATGTTCACAGGCTGCAATGCTTACTGCTGGGGAGCAGAGGATCATTGTTATTCTAGAGCAAAGAAAAGAAAATGGATCAAATTCAACTCTGAGCAAAGAAAAAAGAACCAAGCAAACCTATAGGCAAACCTTGCACTGGAGTCTCTCATCTTTACTCTTTCTCCCTGCTTTGTTTCATGGGACCAATGAATACCATTATGGCTGAATAAACATTTCTAATGTAAAAAGTAATTTCCACTTGCATGTAACGTCTTTCGTCAGGGCTGAAGTTTCACACACCTTTTCCTACCTCAGAAATATTCTTATTAATGCTATTGGCAGCAATGAGAGTCTGAATAATGGTCAGGTAGGGTGTTTTTTTTAAAGATATAGAGGAAGAAAGAATAAAAGAAAGGAAATTGCGCTGTTCTCCTTCTTTTTAACTGGTAGCTCAGCTGCAAGTGTCTCATCTGTTTCACAGATGGGTTGAGCTGGGTGGCCTGATCAGCATTAGCTTTGAGGCGCCAACAGCCTAAAGCCAATTCTTTTTACACACGTGGCTCCTGCATGCCTGTGGGCCATCCATTTCCCTCTGACTGTGCATGCCCTTTTAAGCCCTGGAAGGAAGAGGCCATAGACTCATTATCAATGATGCTGAACACAGTGGCTGCTCACCCAGAAGCCTGTTTCAAACAACGTTCTTTAAGTATTTTGTCTCACAAGGAAGATAAAATGTGAATTTTTCCTTGTGGACTTGGACCAGACTATTCAATTTTCAGAACGTCTGAAACGTGAATACAGTGTGTATCAGAGCATCTCACCCCCTCTCCAACTTCATGTCCACTGAAAAAACCAACATAAAAATTTAAACAAGTCTTTCCTCCAGTCCCACAGCAACTTGGTTTCTTTAGTAACCTTTAGTGTGGACCCTTGACTAATGCTGTTTGAAACTCCACGTACATTGTCCCTCCTGAGGCCTCCTTATGTACATACCTAGTGACATCCCCATGCTAGCCCGGTAGGGTTTTCCAGTAAAAAAGCATGCTGATTGCTTCCCACGGGCTGTGTTCATATCTACCTGCCCAGTGCTAATATCAGTTCTTTCACCTTACAGTTGCTAGGAGTCAGATTCACTGCCCTGTGGTTCCCAGGATGCCCTTTAAAGCCTTTTTTATAAAGGGAGTTTATAATTAAGGATCTCAACTTTCCTTTAAAGAAAGCAAGCTCTTTATGTGCAATGATACTGATTTTAAGTGTTGGCACTGAAAATCTCAGTCTGGTGTTCGTATGTTCTAGTCACAGCGAAGCTTGTGATTCTCAGTGCTACAACTGCAAGCAAAAACTTAATTCTTCTTTACATATCATGCAATCATCTGCTATTTGTTGAGTAACACACAGCTTAAAGGGAATCTCATACACCTACACATTGTAGCACCTGGCATTAGAATGCATACGTAGAGATAACACATGCATCTCCCAAATCCCAGTACAAATCAAACATTAAAGAGTATACATTTTCTAACATATTTGCATAATTAAATTTTATATTATTTATCACATAAATCACAATTACAATCTGCTTTTTGAATACACACCAATATACACAGCTTCCCACTGCAGGCTGTGTGGAATATAAAGATGCCTAAGCCAGACTTTCAAGCTTTGCTATTGCATAGCTACTAGGAAAAGAACGCAAGCTTGCTACTGTGTCAGGGTGGTCCCTGCAGTCACATGAGACCGACTGGATAATTTACCTCATTAGTTTACAGCTAGCTCTGAAATTAATGGTGCAGCTCTAACAGGCCAGTCTCAAGAAGCAGGAAGATTTGCAGATTTATTGAAAGTGCATTTAGGTCAATTATTTAAAAAAATGATTTTAATTTCCTAAGAGGTACATTATGGGGCCAGTTAATCTTATGGCTGGCAGGGCAGATGTGGCCTGGGACCTTTTGTACATCTTGGATTTGGATCCCAGTTCTCCTATCTAATGGCCAGACTTATTTATGCATCCTGGGGTGCATCAAAAGTAGCGTGACCAGCAGGCTGGGGGAGGCGATCCTCTCACTCTACTCTGCTCTGCTCTTGTGAGACCTCACTTGGAGTATTGTGTGCAGTTCTGGTGTCCTCAACATAAAAAGGACATGGAACTGTTGGAACAAGTCCAAAGGAGGGCCAAAAAGATGATCAGGGGACTGGAGCACCTCCCATATGAAGATAGGCTGAGAAAGTTGCGGCTGCTCAGCCTGGAGAAGAGAAGGCTGCGCAGAGACCTCATAGCAGCCTTCCAGTGTCTGAAGGGGGCCTATAGGGATGCTAGGGAGGGACTCTTCATAAGGAACTGTAGTGATAGGAAAAAGGGTAACGGGTTCAAACTTCAACAGGTGAAGTTTAGATTGGATATGAGGAAGAAATTCTTTACTGTAAGGGTGGTGAGGCACTGTAATGGGTTACCCAAGGAAGTTGTGAATGCTCCATCACTGGCAGTGTTCAAGGCCAGGTTGGACATAGCCTTGGGTGGGATGGTTTAGTGTGAGGTGTCCCTGCCCCTGGCAGGGGGGTTGGAACTGGACAATCTTAGGGTCCTTTCCAACCTTAACTATTCTATGATTCTATGATTCTATAATGCCTGAGAGAAATCTGGGTGTGTATCCAGCCATCACAGCTGGGGTCCTTTACAGGCTGCTTATTTCTCAAGCGCACCTGATGCACAGGCATACGTGGCATGTTTCTCAACATTCAGTACTAGCATTTTGTAATGCCTTTATCTACATACTTCATTGGCAGAGTTTCTCCTGTTGACAAACTCTGATCATGATGCTAAGCTCTTTTTTGCATGTGTTAATGGCAAAGAATTTCGGAAGGAGCTGAACAGAGCTGATCAGGCAGAAAGGTGGCAGGTGAGCTTGGAAACACACCTAGGGAAAAAGAGCCTACCTGTGCCTACATGATGTGAAGCTTGGAAGATGCAGTTACAACACAGAAAAGATATCTTGGAGTGATCATTGACAGCTCTCAACAATTTCTAACTCGGTCTACAGGAGCAAAAAGAAAGAAAACACCAGCATATATTGGGTGTCATCAGGAAGGGTAATGAGAACCAGACAGAAAGGAACACTTTGCTGCCACATAAGCTGAAAACCTACATCCTGAAAATGGTGCATGGCTTGCATCTGCTCTGCATATCTAGGAGGACATAGTGAAATTGTAAGGAACTGGGACTCTTCAAATTGCAAAGAACAAAGCCACGGGATATGCAATATCATTATAATGCAATCTCATCGCAATACAATTAAATTAATATCAATAGGATGCAATATCAATTTAATGACATAATATCAAAGCTGTTGAATACCAAACTCTTTTTTGCCAGGTACCATACTTCAAGAACTAGAGGATGTTCAAGGCAACTGTGTGGAAACCTGGTAAAAGAAGCTAAAAAAACAGTTCATTACATAGAAGGTACTGAACTTCTAGGACTTGCTGCCACAGGAGACTGTAGATGTCAATAGTATCAGCCAGTTAAAAATGGAATTAAACAAATTTACAGGCAATATATAAATAATTTCTGACAGGACTAGGCAAAGCTGTATTCTATATAATATTTATTACAGTAATCGTAGATGATTGAGAGCTACAAAGGGCAAGGACCAACAGAAACAGCAGGGTTTGTATTATCTCCTTAAACAGCCACTCCTGTTCACATTAAAATCTAAGAGAATTTTGCAATCATCTTCAAATGAGGCCAGTATACCACAGAACCAGCATAAGGTCCCATGTATCATCAATAGGACTTGCTGGTAACCCAGTAGCTAAAGGCTGTGATGGTTTAAAAACTGTTTAGTAAGGAAGCTCACTCTCAGGCTCAGAAACTTCAGAGATTTTGACTGAATAATCCAGTCCAATCCTGGAATCCATATGGTGCAGAATGGATCTCATCAGATCATAAGCAAAATCCGAATGCAAACATTACTACAGATTGCTTACCAGAAATGCTGTTAACACTCCACAGTGAACTTCATTGTAATTGAATGTTGTGGAGCCACACATTTTCTGTCAACATCCTAAAGATACAGCATCTTGACTTCCAAGTTTTATGACAGTGACAAACAAAACAACTTATCATTTGGGAAAGAGCCATGAATACACTGGGATTCTTGATTTAGAGGGTTCTTTGGGAGTGCTCCATAAGGACATTCTCAAAATCAATGTTCCCATTTATATGTATCGGCAAAAATTCCCCTAACCTCCCTGCCTTTACATCACGTGTTTTTAAACAGCAGGAAATCCAGACTACAATGAAAACCCCTGCATATTCAGCTCTTCCAGCAAAACGCCAAATCACATGATAGCTTATTCATATGGTTCGAGCTGAGCCTGTCACAGAGAATAAGCAAAGCTGAAAGAAGGGGCTATTCATGATGGTTTACTAAATATCTTCCTATGCCAGTTTTCTGTTGGAAGGGTAATATTAGACAAGTAAGGAGCCTAAATCATGCCCTGTGTGTCAACTGGTAGTGAGTTATCTTTGCCACAAGGGAAACATTGACCCTTGAAACTACTGATGAGACAGAAGTCCCAGGTTACTGATGGGAAAAGAGATGTCTGGCAGCAAGAAGACACTAAGAAAACCTCAGGTAAAACCCCTAAGAGCTTCTTGGTAACCCCATACTTAAAGGCCACAGCACATTAACTCTGCTCACTAGGGTGTCTCAGTCTCAGACACTTAGTAGGCAACTCTGAGTCTTCCTTAATTCAGGTAGGTTAACTGGAAACTGCGAGGTAGCCTGTGAGAGTTGCAGGAATTTTCTGGGTCTAATCTATGTGTGCCAGCCTATAATTTGCCACCAAGCTATGTTGATAGGAGATCTGAGATGAGGCTTGAAGGAATGCGCATGAACATTATGTCTCTAGAATCAGAGCTTAAATCATATGCTTAATCCACTTACAAAGCCTGTTTCTCATTGCAACACAAGCAATCACCCCCATGACTCTGCTAAATTGACTGATGTGTCCCAGTTAACATCTTGCATGACCAATTCTGTTTGAATTCTTACAGAGTAACTTCAGTTTTGAGAGTTAGAGACAGCAATAGTTACTTCTCAGTTATCTTAAACTCTGATCGAAAGTACTGGGTACGCGTAAAATTGTATTGATATTTAGCTCCAGAAGCTGTAGCCTTTTACCAGGACACAAAGACACCTTTTACTCCACATGAACTTGTGATTTCTGGGAAAATAAAACCAAATTGTTTGCTTCATTCCAACAATTTTTTTTGCATAAATTATTGTTAATGATTGGCTACAAGCAGCCTCACCTCCTTACCACAATGATGCATTTGTGTGGGAGCAATATCATCATTCCACTTTCACGTTTAAATTACAACCTCCCCCTTTACTCAGCAGCCAAGATACTTTCTGAGGAATTTCTTAGGAGACGAATGAAGGAACAGGTCAAAACAGGCTGCTGCCCAGTGCCATCCTAGATAAACCTTGATGCACATACTTACCTAGAAACCTAGGTAGAAAAGATCAGTTCATACCACTAAGGCTTTTTGATGTGGTTGTGCATTATGACATCCTGAATGCTCACACCCTATTTCAAAGCCTCAGAAGCAGCAAGGCTGAGCTGCAGCTTTTTACTCTTTTGATGGAAATTTGGATCCGTGGGTTTTCTTGGGGGTGAGAGTGAATTGCTATATTAAAAAAGTTACATCTGTGGTACAGACATTTTCTATCCACAAGCCAAGAGTCTTTTTATCATTTTACATCCTTGAACAGATTAGCTCTGATTAACAACCACTTTTTAGAAGCCTGCATTGCAACATCAATTCCTCCCAGCTTTTTGGTTATTATTCTGCACTTCATTTACAAAGATATGAGCTCATGTCTGGTGCCAGCTTCTAACCTCTGTTCCCTTCTTGCTCAGACAAAAGATTCCATATGCCTTCATGGCCCCAGAGGCACCCGGCTGAAGGTCAGCTCTGGAGCACATCACATTCTTCCACCATGAAACTTTCTGTCTCTCCATCACACCATACCAGGGCGGTTGGGTGTTATATATTCTCTTTATGCAATTTTGTCCATATGAACTCTGCCTGAGTCTCTCTTTTTGATAACTGTATTTCCACAGATACAGCCTACCCCTTCAAGACGCTACTCACAAGAGAAGAGCGTGAATGGAGAAAAATAGTGGATTAGAGGAAGAGCCTCTACGAGCTGAAACCACCAAGCAAGGCAGCTGCACATGCCCAAGCCAACACTGCTCCTGACTTCAGGAGCTTTCTTATTTTGGTTCAGATTTAATAATAGCTAGTCAGTAGAATAGAGCCATGAAAGATGCACTTGTCACTGCTGCTCTGATTTCCTGTGCTCTGGAGAAACTGGATACTTCCAAATCCGAGCTACTTCAGCTGAAAAAAAGCCCGAATGCAATAATCCCACCATGTATGACAATGATCTCTTTTATCCATGAATGAGTGCAATGTTGGCTGGTGCAGACATCCAGGTAATGTATGGATATTATATTAGTGTGCTGCACAATAGCTGTTCAGATGACATAAACTTCAAATCTGGCCTGTTTAAACAAAACTGAACTCATAGTATGACGCTATACCTGCTACTTATATGTCTGCCTCTATTTCTGTTCCTACAAGTGTTTTTTCCAGTTTGTTAAGCTTCCTTTGCCATTCTATGCTTCTTGTCCTGTGAAGGACTTACTTACCCAAATACTTGGCAGGCTACACCAATGTGTATTTCCAGTCAAATGAAGGAGCACCCAGGCAGGTAGAGAACTTGAGAATTTCAAATTGCCTAGAAGAGGAAGTCAAAATGAAAAACAGTCAAAGAAATGTTGTCCCCTATAACTGACTGTTGTCAATACTCAAACAACAAAAATACGATTCATGGAGGTTTTTTGGGAAGAAAAAGAAGAAAGAAAATTGTGGGGGCTGCACATTAGCTTAACAGAAATCACATTGTTGGTCACTTACATTCATACACGCAGTCTGCACAAAGCAGATGATGTGCATTTAGACAACCACCTGCTCCACCTGCTGACATGTATTGACATGCATAGACTCCTACACATGGACCTCGCCTTGATGGAGGTAATGTAATACAAACCAAGTTTTAATAATACAACTGCACTTTCAGAAAACTATTGACAACTTTAAGTGTTACTCAGAACCATTGCCATCTCTGGAGACTTTCATTTAACGTGAAACCAGAGCTGATTTTCCACACAGTTAATTTTCTTCATGTGAGGCCAATATGCCTTATGAAGTCCAAAGAAGCTCTACCTCCAGGATTTGACATCTGATTTCATTAAGACTTCTGAAAGCATTTAATTAAGGATTCTTTCTCTGTCTACATTTCTACGATCACAAAATATTGAAGACACCAAGTGATGCTCTCGTTTTAATTTTGTCCCAGATAGCTTTCAAGAACTGCTCCTTGAGCTGAAAGTCTTTCTGCTGAGCCCTGGCAACAAGACCCTAATAATGGCAATGATGTGATATACAATGTGTGTGTTTGTCTCTGGCACATAACAGAAGAAGCAACTGCAGCTCCAGAGCTTTGGGGCACAATAAAGAGGAAAAGGCCATTCAGGTCCAGTGCTTACCTCCAGCCGGCAGCAAGTCTTCTGAGGTTGTGATATTGATGTAATCATTCATGAAAAGCAGCAAAGATTTTATTTCAGTGGAAACCAGTAAACATCTGAACTTAAACATGTAGACAAAGAGAACCAACACTGATTTAACAAACTTGATTTAACCCAGGACTTTGCTTTTCTGATTTTTTTTTAAGGACAATTTATAGTTCTGACAAGGTTAAAACACTATGCCTGACTTGGCAGTAGTTTCAGAGAAACAGCGAAAACAAAGGGTTACAAGGTCCAAGACACAAAAACTGTTAAGCTTACAGGCCACCCCTCTGCTTCAGTCCAGGGGGGTTTTGCCTCCTTGCTCTTTACAGCCCACCAACAAATCGACTGCATGCTTGCAGCTGCAAATACCAGCACACTGAGGAGAGCAAGGACAAGGCAGAGGATATTGGAGCAAGGAGGCTCCTTAGGCTCTTTATTGACAGGGACTACCAAGAAAGACTGCCAGGAGACCCATATTTACCCCCTGGTAAGGCAGTTAATGTACTGCAAGATGCACACAACCTGAAATGGAGCTCAAGGAACACAAATAGGACTCCAGTGCTGCAAATAGGGCTGTTCATCTATAAAATCCTTTACTGCTGCTAGACTCCAGAGGACCTATCAAGCTCCCTCACCTATTCCCCCCTCCCCCCCCCCCCCCCAGTGTCTCTATGTAAAATACAGGAACAGATTTCCTCTCCAGTGATGATCTTCCAGAGCTCACCACAGATACAACACTGTCTTAATCCAAACTTTGAGAAATGAGATTCCTGCCTTGTATTCCTCAGATGCAATAAATCAAATCCTATTAATCCATCATCATATTGAAAAAAATCAGATGTATCTGAACAGCCAAAAAATACTGTCAGACTTGGTGGATAAATACACTCCTAGATATAAAGGTCAGAGTTAAGTGAGTTTCAGCCACTGTTGACCAGTGATGTAGCCCAGCATCCAAAGCAGAGGGCTCTCTTCTCCCTGGCCCAGCTGCTGTGGTGGTACCCAGCAAGACTCTGCAGCACCCAGCTGCTGGTTGCAGCAGAGCCAGTAAGCCAGAGGACAGATGGCTCTTCAAAACAATGCACCTCCCTTTGCCAAGCACATAAAATGTCACTGCTGAAATCCACAGATGAATGAACTACACACAGAACATTGATTAACAGTAAAATAGCCTGTTTGGATACATCTATGAAATGCCTATTTGGATATACTTCATTTTGCAGGTCATTTATCTATGCCCTTATAAATTTTCTTACCAGCATACAATTCTCATCAATAAATATGGATAGTAATTCAATTTTCAAAACAGAAAACATGGTCTACGTGACCCTAATCCCTCTGTAAAATATCCCCACCAAAACCACCATGTAGACAGACATTAAAGTATTTTCATTATTGTTACATGTGCATATAGGCATATTTAATTTGCACGCAGGAGCTTATACTAAAAATACTGTTCTCCAGCCATTTGCCTTGTGGTATAGTTATGGCATTCTCCAGCCATAACTACTTGTTAGTTAGGCTTTACTGCACACAAAAATGGCTTTGGAACTTGCAAAATAAATGATATTTCCACCATAGTCATAGAACAAAACAGTTCCTGTCAGAAAGTAGCATCTGAATCCATGCACATAGCGTGGCCAGAAGGGAAGTGTGAGTCCACAAACAGGTGGCTTAGAGAGTAGAGGTCCAAACTGAGCAAGGGGACCCAGCAGGCAGAAAAGCGCTTTCTGGTATTTGGGTGCCTTGGGATGTGCTTGCTGGGTACAGTAGGCATGTTTCCAAGCACCTTTTGCCCCATGCAGGTCTCAAACATCCGACCCTAAGAAGAATTCATGCAAAGAATAGTTCGGGTTCACACACACTTGGAAGAATGAAAGAGTTGAATGCCAGGGTACTGAGTATATGGAGTCCCTCTGGAATAAAAATCTTTAAGCAGCACCTGATCCTGAATGAAGTGATAACTTGTTAGCAACAGTGGAGAGGCCTGCATTTGGCAAAGTCATGCACATGGTATGTTTAGCAGCTTTCAGATGAGTCAGGCAGAGGAAGGGAGTAGGAAGGGTACGGGATGACATGAGCAGTAAACTGCAGTTTTGAGTTTGTGACTGATCCAGAGCTGATCTTCAGCCCCCCTGACACTGTCAGGGCCTGAAAAGAAACCAGGCTTCAGTGGGAATCCAAAGCAGCAGTCAAGAAAGACTGCCAGGAGACCTGTACACATCCCTGCATAACTCAGTTCCATTTCTGCAGGTCGCACACAACCTAAAATGAAGCTCAGACTCCGATGCTGCCATCGGGACTTTCTGCCTCCAAAATCCTGCAACAGGAAGTCATGCTGAGCTTCAAACCAGCCAAGCAAGCTGTGGTGAGCCCCACAGGTCCAGACAATATTACTGTATGGAGGAGAATAAAAAAGGCATGCCATGGAATGCTTCATTTTTGGCAAAGCCGCAGTGGACAGAAATGGTGGCCTCAAGCACAGCAAGCTAAGGGGAATTGACAATCTGTCCATAGCCTGCTGCAAAGCACTCTGAAAAGCAAATAAGATTATTAAGTGTCAGTTGGACACTTGCACAGTTACAAGTCAGCTGCCAGAAACAACAGTTTTAAATGGAACAAAGAAGTTCCAAGCACTGAAAACCTGTCACAAGTCCAGGGTTTACTGTGAGGAGTTTGTCCTGTAAGCGGGGAAGGGAACTTGACATGCTTGTGAGTGAACCACCATCGGTATTAATGAAGAAGAAAATCTTTGTAGCTGTGCTTGGGAAAACAGTACCTTACCTTTGCTGGATAAAGGATGGGAATACTTGCCCATTGCCACAGCACAGAAGCAAAATTTGAAGTGTTTAAATATATAAACCCTGAAGACCTGGTGAAGACAACTACAAACTTGCATCCTACAAAGCTTCACCTTCAAATACTTTCCTCCTATGATGACCACTTGATTTGTTTAAAAATACCATGAAGCATAAACAGTGACAACTGGCATGTCAGGAGAGAGCCAGAGCAAACGCAAGCCAAGGCAAGTTTCATGTAACAGGAAATGTATCAAATAATGAAGAAGCAACTGATAATGGATGTTATGCTAAGCTATGTTCGGAACAGCTAAATTTAGAGCAGATTTACAATATTACACAAATTTCTGGTAAACAAAGTGTTATCATTTCAAGAAGGGTTTGACTCTGATGCTGAAATATGATACCAAAGGAGATGGGGGTTTATGGATACATAAGAGGTAGATAAAACTTCATGGAAAGCTCTCTGATTTTTGATTCTAGGTCTCACCTCCACTTTGTGCAACACAAGCCCACATCTGCTGGGGACATCAGCGACTGGCTGCAACCAGCAGTCATCACACCAGCCTGCTCCTCCAGAGGAACGTGCCTTAGGAGGTAAGAGGTAATGCCACCCTCCAATGTCTGGGCAGAAGGACACCAAAAGAAGGGCAGGACAGGACTCCTGCTCCCTTGGAAGGCCTCAGGCAATGACCAAAGCAGATTGATCAAGTGCCTCAGGTCAGGAGATAAGCAGATAAGAATGTTTCAGTTGCAAGCCCAGGCAGCCACACAAAGCAGCTCACAACTTATGTGAAGACTGGTACTAAACCCAGATGCAAGCTCCAGACCTTGCAAGGTACTGCAGCAGCCTGTGAAGTTGGGTATAGCTAGGAAAAGATGGATGTGCTTTGGGGACCACTGTTCTCAGGAGCCTACCTACCCCTCCTTCAAAGCCCCGAGATAAGAATTTTGCTTACAGCTTACTTTTGTGTTGTACAATATTTTCTTCCTTATAAGAAAACTCAGGATACAGGGCAAGGAGGGAGAAAAGGGTCAACTAACACATTCTGCCTGTTAGAAGGAGACAATAGTGATACACTCCCCCACCAAACCCCTCATGCAAAACCATCTGCAGCCTGATGGAAACATTGCCTGACAGAACTCAGGAGGCTCGCAGGGAGCAAACTGCTGGTATCAGCACAATGCAAATAGATGAAGGACAAGTTCACCAAAAGCACTGCTCAAACAGAGGAACAATAATGCAAGTTTATTCAGTCGCTGGTGGTCAGGCTTTTACTGGGAAGTTAGCTACTCTGCAAGTGGCTCTAGAGACTGAAATACCACAAATACTCCCATAACCCCTCTCATTTTCGTTTTGGTAAGAAGTAGATGTATAATATTAAGAAAATAACAGAAACGCATCCAAATAAGAACACAGCCACTGCACTCCAGATTATTCCCATAGAAAGCCTTAATCTCAAACAGATGATCATTATGTGACGCAAACAAAAGTAAAAAATACTGAGTAATGGACTCTGAAATGGAATTATTTTAAACAACCTACTTAAATAATAACTAGCACACTAAATCCACACATTGGCATTTGAGAAAACAGAATCATGAAAGACTGAAGACATGCTTCTTGATGCAGCATCGAAGGTGCTGGAGGCTGATGGCACAGCCATGTGCTGCTCCTTCCACCTTTGAACTCTGGTACCATTCAAACACAGCTCAGGAACTTTCTGCAACAAAACCTTGATCTAAATTTAAAGTAAAAAAGTCAAACTCGCGGTCTGAAAAAGTTCCCCACCTTAACTATTTGGCACACAGCACAGTTGTCTGAGAATGACATTTATAACCGGGCATCAGCAAAGGAGTCCTATTGTATCGTAGCAGAAATCCATTGCTCTCTGCTGAGGGTTTTGTTTAGTCAGAGCAGTATTACTATTTCTAAGGTAAAAGCAGTGCATGTTATTTTATCCAAATTCTCTCTTGCTCTCTCCCTCTCTTTTCAGCATTCTCAGCTTATTGAAAATAACTGAAAACTTACTTGCTTTCTTCAGCTGGATGATATGAGAAATCGAGTCAGTTCCAAGTCTCTTCTTGAGATACAGTAAAACATAAGCACAGAAAGGAAAATTTCCAGGAATTACCACCATTCCCATCCTGAAAAGTGGGGTGAAAATTGCATGAGATTCTGCAGATTTCTTATTTAGGTTTAGAACAAACACAACCTAGGGTTAAAGTGCAACATTTGTACACACACTGATCTTCAGGACTGAAGTTTAGCCCTATGTAGCTAAGCCAAAAAAGCAAAGGAGAAGATGACTTTAAATAGAAAGGGAAGTTGTAGCTCTTGCTTTCCTACACTCGCCCCACATGATGAAGTGGGGGGAAGGACAAAAGAAAAGATGACCATCCTGGATACTTTGAATTTACTTACCCAGACAAGCACAGGAGAGACCATTTATCAACAGTGCAAATAACCGGAGCCACCTCTTCTGTTTACATTAGGGCACTTGCTGTCTGTCAAAGCAAAATCTGCAAACTAGATAGAAGTCCTGGATAACCGTCTTGAAAACCAGTTAACACTGTGCACTGGATCAAATTGTGGTGCCAAGAGCAGGTTGGTTTCACATGGCCAGCTGTGAACAGTTTCAGTGTCATCTAGAAAGCTTTTTTGGTACAAGCTTGAAAGATCTGCTTTTTCATTCTATGTATTCCTCCGCTTTCTGGAAAGTGGCTGGAGATGAGTACCTTGGGTGGGCAATTCCATGCTTACTCCTGCATTTAAGCCAGCTATGACAGAGTTTGACAGGACAGCTGGTAATGACTGCTAACACTACAGGATCCTAAAATTTCAGATCACAGAACTTACAACATTATTAGGCACAGGAAAGAGGTTTTAACGTCTTACATATGCTTTTACAGCTGTCTGTGGCCTTCCACAGTTGTACTCATAGTAACTGATGCTCCTCCTGGCTTTAACTACAAAAAGGGGGGTGCCAAAAATGAGTCAAATACAAACACTTCAAATGTGTTTAAAACAATTGTAAAATGGTTTTCTTGAAGAGTTGATCACTTGATGCTATGCAATTATGATTTTGCTTGCAATGCTTATATGTTTTCTGAAAGACTTGCATTACACAGAGGAAAAAAACTGCAAATCTTGGGAGAATCTCCCAATACAACTCACATGCTAGGAGATTGCTAAAGAAATAGACCTACTTTTGGCTGGTTTTAAAAAGCTAGCTTTTCATGGATATTACTAGCTGGACAAAAGCCATGTCAATGGCTAACAGCCACCAGTGAGATCAGTAGCACCCTTCATAGCACCAAACCAAAAGAGCACTTTTTCCTCTCACCTTTAAAGCATTTGAATTTAAAATCAAAACGCTCACAGGCACTTTAAATGCCATCTGGAACCAAGGCTGGCATCAACCTATTCTGTATTTGCCACCAGCTTTCAGCTGTCCCTTTGAGAAGGGCTGTACCTCACAGGTATGCCCAGCAGAAGTCATGCACGCCAAGAGCCGCCAAGTGACCTGAGGCAAAGCATGGTCCCTGTGGTAGGTGGTGTGGATGGCAGCAGCTGGGCAGCCACAGCACCCCAGGGCCAGTGTGGAGCTGGTTTAGCTGCATCTGCCACAGTGATTCAGTCAGAAAGGCAGCCAGATGAAACCACGGATATGGATCTTCATTCTGAACAGGGTTCCAGCTTCAGATATGTGATGTTTTTGCAATGGGAAGGGAAAGTAGAGGGGACATAATGTTGGAGAGATACACCCTCTGTACAGAAGGTTTTGAAATCTAATGCTGTCTTTGGTCCCTGGTTTGAGATCAGAAAGAAGAGCGTGATGGTTGCTCTGATGGGTGAGTGAAAAGCCACATGAAGCAACTGTAACAGCATAAACAGTGGGAGGCAGAGCTGCAAGAATAATTACAACTGGGAAAAGCACAGAGCAATGCAAGAGCAGCAAGCCACCACACCTGCCTGCCTCCTGCTCTGCCCAAGATTAAGCCTCTGAGGTAACCACAGAGTTGCCTTTTTAGCATTCAAGACAACGGGAAAAAACACAGAAAGTGAAAAGACATGTTGCAATGCCAAGAAAAGGTGACTAGGCCTAAGAAGGGAGAAGTGAGCTCTTTCAGCTGTCATCATCTTCAAAATACTCTGCCAATTCTTTGCCAAATAACGTGTTGTGTGTTCATTTTTAAGCGTAAACATTTCAAAATATTCAGTGTTGGGTTTTTTGTAGGTTAAAAATTGCTTTATGTTTAACTTTTCTTCTCAAGAGCTAGACACTCGTGCTGACAGCCGCAGAATCCTGCCTAGCTAGGCTTTCTCTGCAATTCAGCGGGATGTTTAAAACTAAACATAGTACCTTCAGATTCTCTGCTTCCACATACCTGCACCCTCCCTTCTCACAAAAAGGGAACCTATCCATTGTTTTTCATTTGACTGTTAAGCAAAGCTTCCTTTTCTTTGAAAAATAACTTTATTCTACACATGAGTAGAAGAAGGGAGAGAAAGGAGAGCACTGTCTTTTCAATGAGAAGGATGGCTTTCGTGGGCGATCCCTTTTGTGAATGAAAATTGAACGGAGTATGGAGCAACGGTGGCCATTCTGACACAACCACCACTGTTGTGCTTCAGAGGAAGTCCCTGTTACTGAAATTCCAGTCCTGGGGCTGGTGCTGTTTTGACCCTTAGAAAGGCACTTCCCCAGCCTCAGCGCACCCACCTCTTTCAGGATACTGCTTCCTGTGAAGCAGACACGAGTGATGCCATTAGAGCGACAAAAAGTCAGATCTTCAGAAGGATGCTTCTTCAGTTCACGTTTCATGTTTGTTTCCAGCTGTCATCCTGTTTCAACAGACCTGTCTTTCAATAACCTGCCTCTGTGCTAGCCGTAACACTGGACCCCAGATCTCTGGGCTGTGCCCAGCAGCTGCAGTCCAAACCAGAAGTTCCCTGTGCATTTTTGTGGTGGCAACTTGCAGAGCTAGCCTTTCTCACTGAGCTGGTAGCTCCTCACAGAGGTGACAGGCACGAGTCACCTGCCTGTAAGCATGTGAGCTCAATCACCTGTTTTAGAGGAAAGATGGGAAAATAATAGGTTTAAGTTTAGCTAAAACTTGTGAAGACATCTCTTTTCCCATCAGTGATCCAGATATAGTTTTTGGCTCTCCTAACTTAAAAGAAAAAGAATTTGTTTTTCCTATGACTCAGCTATATCTATTTACTGTAAATTACTTGAACCAACAGAATGACTCCTGGGAAAGCATAACTTGCCCTTGCACTGACCCTAAGCATTTCCCATTAAGAGTGGTTGCACAGCACTGTCGTGGACTTTGAAAGAAAAAAAGAACTGCTTTAAGTAGAGAAGCATTAGAACTTAATCCTTGAGAAAGTCAGAGAAGCAACATATTTGGCTGTTCACTGAGGTTTTCACTATCCCCCTAACTGTGAGGAATTATTAAAACACAGTATGGTCACTAGCAGGGCTGGCTTTTTTGGTGCCTTTTTTTCTGATGTGCCAGCAAGGAACAAATCTGTTCCGAGTTATGTTTACTCCATTACATTTTAATCCAAACCCCATCAGGTAAAACATGAGCTACTATTCCTTCTCTCTTTGATTATATACAACTGTATGAAATCTGCTTTAGCTAGTTAACATTCCTAGCCCAGGCACATCCTAAAAAAACCTAAGCTGAACTGCACTGTCACCAAGTTACATCCACAGGATGCAAGACAATTTCTTCATTGGCCTTTTGCAACAGCTTGGTTTTCAATAAACTTCATGCTGGTCAGAAGTCAAGGCACACTTCATTGGTTTTAAAATATCATACACAAGTTTGCATGAAAGTGAGATTACCTCTAACTGGATTTCTCCAAGCTGCAGTCTACTTGCATATTTGCTTCTTGGTTGTACATATACGACCATTTGTTATTCTAGTATCCAGAGTGGGAAAAGTCACTCTTCCACTCTTCGTATTTGGGGTACAGATGTGCCTAGCAGCATCTAGCTACTCAACTGACAGCCACAAACTATAAGGACTCTTATGGAGAGGGAAAGGAGGAAGGAACATGAGCATGCACATATGAATTAATTCCAGTTGTGGGGTTTTAACTATTCTGTTATCAAAGGATACATGGAGTCACTTATAGCGTTAACATGAAGTGCCCCAACACATCAGTAACTACTTGTCAGAGGGTTTCTTTGCACAAACAGCGACTGCACAAAAACCTTACTGATGCCATGTTGGCTCCAGGTACTCGCATCATCTACTTGAGAAGTACAAGAACACTTAATGCAACACTTAATATAACCCAGCTGTAGTGAAGTACTCTGCAAAGGAGGACACTGCATACACAGAGGTGACCATTACCCCAGGTTTGCCAACTAACACTATAGACAGCCTTTAATGCGTTTGTCTAAAGAACCTCATACCATTGACAAAGGCAAAACTGTCTGTGGTAATAGGATGAAGCACGGCTTTTGAGATGAGTAGTTAATGAAAAAGCCAGGTACCTTTGTATCACAATTAAAATGGACTTCAGATCACTGCAGGAAGAAATTGAATCTGAACTACTGTATCTCAAAAAAGACTGGGTAAAAGTCGGTGCAGGGTAGAGGAGTTATTGTCCAGAAGTGCTTTTATCTTCTCTATATTTCTCTATATAAAATGTGTTCTGCTTGCAGACATCTTCACAGGCAAGTTCCATCATGGAAGGGATAGGATTCATCTATCTGTAATATGTAAACACAGCAAAGAACAGTAAGCAGAAAAAACCAACCCCAAACTACAAAATAGAACTAAACCCCCTTACAATGTGAGGTTGGAACATCACTGATCCCATTGGACTGAATCATTAGAGAAACAAAGCATGTGTTAGGGGACTGATCTTGACACATTCAAGAGATCCAGTCTCTGGCAAGTCCTTAGCAAGAAAAAAAACCCAGGTTTTTGTGGTCTGGTTTCTGCTAAAGCCGTGACACCGAACATACAATTTCCTCTGGGAGGTGTTTCAGCATGGTTGCATGGGGCCAAAATGCAGTTTTCAAGGCAAGAGAACAACACAGAAAAGTGGAAATGGTACGTGATGCCTCCTAGCAGTCCAGAAACATGAAAAGGAAGGGGAAAACTGAAGTGCACCAGGGACCTGACTGAGCAGGCTTCAGATAGCACTGACTACATCACATGTACCTGTCCTGGGTTTAGCAGTAGCAGTCATTTTTCTCCTTCTTGGTAGCTGGTGCAGCACTGTGTTTTTGACTTTTGGCCTGGGAACAGTGCTGATAACACCAGTGTTTTCAGTTACTGCTTGGTAGTGTTTTGATCTGACCAAGGACTTTCTGAGTTTCATGCTCTGACAGGGAGGAGGGGAAGCCAGGAGGAAGCAGAGACAGGACACCTGACCCAAACTGACCAAAGAGGTATTCCATACCACAGCACGTCATGCCCAGGATGTAAAACAGAGGGCAGAGACTCAGAAGGGGGGGGGTGGGGTGTGGTGCAGCACTGCTTGGTCGGGCTGGGTATAGGTGGCGAGGGATTGTATTCTTTCCTTGTATTTGCCTTGTCATTATTCTTATTGGTGGTAGCAGTAGTGGTCTTGTGTTATACTTTAGTTACTAAACTGTTCTTATCTCAACCTGTGGGAGTTGCATTCTTTTGATTCTCCTTCCCATCCCTCAGGGAGCGGGGGGAAGAAAGAGGAGGGAGTGAGTGAGCAAAACTGCGTGAGTTATAGAGGCTTAAACCACGACAGTACCAAATACGACAAGCAGGGCTAAGCATGTCTGCAACAGAAAATACAGAAGTAAAACAGCCTCTCAAGTGATAGAGTGTATACACTGCTGCTGTGGGGGAGAACTTCAGTTGTAATTGGCTGAAGTGGTTTAATGTGTTTTGTCTAAACTACTTCACATAAATATGCACATATGCACAATCTGTAATTAAATAATTCTTCGCTTTTTCTTTTAGCAATTCACATTAAAGATCACAAAGAAACCCAGGCCAGATCAGAAGAATGATTGGCCTTGACTACAAAGGGTAATTTTGAGAGCTACCACATTCAAGCAAGCCATAAATATGGATAATAGAGTTGGTTCCTGTGGTTTTCAGCATCTGGGAATGAGAGTAAGGATTTTAGGGTTTGCGACTTGTCTCCAGTTCATTCACTGTATTAGTGCAGCACATCTGAATGGAATTACATGTGCAACTTGATCTTACTGCCTCAAGGATACATTTCTTTTTTCATTACACAGGGGGAGAGGTTCTTTACCCTGGTAATGGAAATGCCACTTTCCACTCCCAGCACTTCCCTGACTCAAAATGCTGCAGGAGAAATCGCAAGCAAAGGATTCACTGGCATTCAACAAGCCAACACTTACCATATCATGGCAGTCACCTATAGAGACAGCTATTATATCCTGAGATATAGAATACTTACCATCAGAATTGGTCATCTTTGCTGTGTTCATCTAACTGGCATAAATCTGAAACTACCACCTCGCTAATCTGGTTAGCTACCTGCAAACATCTTCAGACCAAAATGATTCAATTAGAGACCCAGACACGCTGATTAATCAATCCACGTACATCAAAACCATGACAGAAAACAGTAGTTAGAAAATTCTTCCTGTTTTTACTGAACCTGAAACAAGGCCTCTGCTCTGAAACAATCCAGATCTCTTAATTGTGCAGCCAAGGCAACTACTGAACTTATCCTCAAATTCTTTGGTCTGAATATTTCTAATGCTGAAGCTGCCGCAGCAGTGAAGGCTGGGCTCCTTTCCCACTTCCTGTGGACTGGACATGGATCCAACAGTTTTTCTTGGACCACTTAACAGGATAGGTGCCTCCCTTTGCCAAAGTTAAGTTTGTAGGAAAGGCATATTTCTAGAATTTAGAGGAAGCAGAGGCAATTTCTCTTAAAACACTGGTATAACCTCCCTTCCATTAGCAGCTTACTTTCAGCATATAAACTACACATGGCCATCTGTTTTAACAGTCCCAGAAATAGGGAAGTGACAAGCAGACAGGGTATCTGAACAGTAAAGCTTAATGATCAACTTTGAAATGCACAGTGAAAGGATAAGATGCAACAGACAAGTTGCAGGAAAGGGAATTCCAATAAGGTACTGGGGGGGCAAGGGAATAAGGAGAATCTTTACCATGAGGGTGTCAAAACAGAAGAAAATTGTGCAGAAGATTGTATTTTTCAAGATACTGAGAAGTTGTCTGGACAAGGCCCTGAGAAACCTGATCTAACTTTGAAGTCAGCCCTCCTTTTGCATGGGTTTGCCCAGATGACCTGCAAAGGTCTGTTCCAACACAGGAAAAAAGCAAAAGTGGGAATGTCAGAAGCTTGCGGCTGAACCAGTACCATTAAGTACAAAGAAAGAAGTCCAAATTATTTAAGATAGCAAAATAACCAAAGCTAGGTGGTTAAACAGCATACACTGAAAGAAAGCAAAAAATCTGCAAATTCAACTATGCAAAATGGAACAATGCATTACTTCTATAGTCCTGTGTTATAAACTAATGTTCAGAACATCAAAATGCCACTGAGGATCACTTCAGAAAAAACATTTACTTAATGGACTATTAGAATTGCATAATGGATCACACAGAAATAACACACATCTTTAATGGCAATATGTGAATTTATCAGTGCCTTAAATACCATAATCCAGTCTTTGAAAGAATAAAAAAAAGTGGAAGACTCAGAGAAAGGTGATAAAAATGAGACAGAACTACACAAGAGGTGAGACCAAAAAGCTTTTTCAAAGAATACAAAGCATGAATAGTATCAAGGCTATTAGAGAACTCCTACAGACATCTATCTACCGAATGAAAGATGATGCATTTAAAGCTGAAGGAAGGGAAATTCTTCTTTGTGTCTTACTAGTTGCTTCAGAGGCAGAGGCAAAGAAACCAGCAATGATCATTTCAGAAGCAGGTTAAAATCTATGCTCTGAACTGGTGCTATGGAAATTACTTGGTTTATTGTTAGAAGCAGCAGTTTACTTTCATCTCATTTTGACATGGAGTAGCATCACCTGGCTGAATGGCTCAGCATGGTGAGGATCAGTTGACGCTGTATGAAATGCAACCAGAATGATACATATTCATTTTCCAAGATTGAAAAAGAAGTGAACAATGTTGTTAGTTTTCATCTCAGTGTCATAATTTCTAGTCTCTAGATAACCCACTAGCTATGTGCCAATTTTGCTTTCTATATTTAAAAAACATTTATTACACAAAAAGTGCTATTTTGTTATTCAAAGTACTGTAAACTGTGTGCATCACCTTCACATATCATCACAGCTATGTTTAGCTGAACAATTCTCAATCATTAGTGTTTAGAGTAAGACACAAAATTGGGAACTATTTGCTTTAAGATGATTGCAAGAAATGTTCTCACAGACCTGAGAGCAAACAGCACGCTGACATTGTGCAAGTTCGATAATTTTGACATATTCCTGCCTTACCTTAAATCTTAAATTCAAATAAGATGCAAGGCTACTAAAGCTATTTAAATCTATTCTGTATTACTTCAGATTTCTCCCATTTCTTCATTTGAAAGCACGAAGGAATTGTTAATGTACTGAAGGAAAGCTTTGAGGACCGATTTCTCAGTCAATCTTCTGGAGCATACTTCCATCTCCTTACTTAAATTGAAGGGGAAATATGGCAGAACAAATCTGCAAAGGTTCTGCTTATCTCAAAAGCACTTACCTGAACAAATAGAGCAACTAAGTGGCTTTCTGAAGAGTAAGAATTAGAAAGATTATCTTACTTTTGCTGCTAACGTGCAACATAGAGATCCTCTCTTTTGCTTACCGCATGTATCTCAAATTAGGAACACTGCACAAGTACATGAAAAGAGATGGAAAACAGAACACATTAGAGCATGCATAGGAAATTTATGCTAAACACACTGAGCACAGGGCAGAAAAAGGACAAAAACAGAATTTACCAGTTCTCTTCAAAGCATGACTACTGATTTTGGCCCCCACCTACCCTGCATGTATTTACTATCAAGAGAAGTGGTTTGGTTTATTTTTTCCCTCCTATATGTGATCTGAACAAAGCAGCTATAAATGCAGAGGCACTGGAAAGCAGAGTGGGATTTCTATTAGAAATTATTCATATACCTAGTAAGAGAGCTATGGAACACAGAAAAAGCATGCTTTTTTTTTCAGTCAGAAAGGGTTAAAGAAAAATAACTGCAGAGGTTCTAAAAATTCCATCTGAAAACTTCAATATGAGAAGACAGATTATTACAGACTAATTAGAACTGGAAGAGACCTGAAAGAACATCCAGTTCCAATGCCCCTGCCAATGGCAGGGACAACTTCCACTAGACCAGACACCTTCCACTAGACCAAGCTGCTCAACTGGGGGAATTACAGATCAGTCAGTCTCACCTCTGTGCCTGGCAAAATCTTGGAGCAGATTCTCCTGGAAGGCATGCTAAGGTACATGAAAAACAACAATGTGCTTAGTGACAGCCAGCATGGCTTCACTTAGGGGAAATCCTGCCTGACCGATTTGGTGGCCTTCTATGATGGGGCTATGGAACTCATGGACAGGGGTAGAGCAGTTGATGTCATCTACATGGACTTGTGCAAAGCATTTCACACTGTCCCACATGACATCCTTGTCTCTAAATTGGAGAGATATCAATTTGATAGGTGGACCACTCAGTGGATAAAGAACTGGCTGGATGGCTGCACGCAAAGAGTTGTGGTCAACGTCTAGCTGGAGACCAGTAATGAGTGGTGTCCCTCAGGGATCGGTGTTGGGACGAGTCTTGTTCAACATCTTTGCCGGTGACATGGAGAGTGGGATTGAGGATGCCTTCAACAAGTTTGCCGATGACACCAAGCTGTGTGATTCAATTGATATGTTGGAGGGAAGGAATGCCATCCAGAGGGACCTTGACTCACTTGTGAGGTGGGCTGATGCCAACCTGATGAAGTTTAACCATGCCAAGTGCAAGGTCCTACACCTGGATCAGAGCAATCCCAGGCGCAGCTCCAGGTTGGGCAGAGAAGAGATTCAGAGCAGCCCTGCAGAGAAGGACTTGGGGGTGTTGGTTGATGGGAAAATGAACCTGAGCTGGCAGTGTGCACTTGCAGCCAGAAAGCCAATGGTATCCTGGGCTGCATCAAAAGGAGAGTGACCAGCAGGTTGGGGGAGGCGATCCTCTCACTCTACTCTGCTCTGCTCTTGTGAGACCTCACTTGGAGTACTGTGTGCAGTTCTGGTGTCCTCAACATAAAAAGGACATGGAACTGTTGGAACAAGTCCAGAGGAGGCCACGAGGATGATCAGGGGACTGGAGCACCTCCCATATGAAGACAGGCTGAGAAAGTTGCGGCTGCTCAGCCTGGAGAAGAGAAGGCTGCGCAGAGACCTCATAGCAGCCTTCCAGTATCGGAATGGTGGCTATAGAGATGCTGGGGAGGGACTCTTCATTAGGAACTATAGTGATAGGACAAGGGGTAACAGGTTCAAACTTCAACAGGGGAAGTTTAGATTGGATATAAGGAAGAAGTTCTTTACTGTAAGGATGGTGAGGCACCGGAATGGGTTGCCCAGGGAAGTTGTGAATGCTTCATCCCTGGTGGTGTTCAAGGCTAGGTTGGACATAGCCTTGGGTGACGTGGTTTAGTGTGAGGTATCCCTCCCCATGGCAACGGTGTTGGAACTGGACAATCTTAGGGTCCTTTCCAACCCTAACTATTCTATGATTCTATAAAGCCCCATCCAGTCTGGCCTTGAACACTGCCAGGGATGGGGCATATTAGAATTGAATTAAGTATGCCTGTAACTGAAAGGAGGGAGTCAACTACTATTCCTAATTCAAAGCGGGGACATAGAAGTACTATGTTGATAAGTGGAGGACCACCCTTGGGAGACTACAGCTACACAGAGTTACTGAGGAAGCTCCCTTTCAGCAGGGAGCTCTGATGACAGCCACCACATTTGTGGTAATAGAAGCTACAAGAAAACTGTTTGGGAGAAGCTATTGTGTGCCCATGTCTGAAAGGCACTTAATACATCAGAGTACTTGAAACGCACATCACCAGAGGCACAGGGAATCTTTGCGTTGTCCACCAACATGCTACAACTGCTGAGCATGTGCTGTGGCAAGATGGGCAGGCTAAGGACAGCCCACTGCCAGTCAACCAGTACCAGTCAACCTCCACCACAAGCCTGGCTGAGCTAAGAGGTTTTGAGCCCAACACATAGCAGCTGCAGACACTCTTCATCTGCTGCTTCCTCCCTCCACATTAAGCAGGTAATGGTCAGTAAGGTATAAGCTGGAAATCAGATCGCCACTTCATAGTTCTGAAGTTGACAGCTTGATGTGTGATGATTTTTACAGCAGTTTTCCGTGATCAACGTACAAAATAACTTGTGGAATTAACAAGGTTAAACTCATAGTAACTCCGAGGCCTGCCTACAGGCTTAGTCGCATTACAAGCCATGGCACTTAAGTTTGGTTAACAGGATAACACAGCAGTAAGCATAACAATTATAAAGTGAAAATGTATTCGGCTTTGTGTGTTCAGTGATGTGCCATATACTTGCAAAAACTGAAACACTGAATTAAAAAATTTGAAAACTTACTGGACTTTTGCACTCTGCTTCTGATGCTCCTGCTTCTCACTCCACAAAAGGTTACCCACCTCTGATTTACAGCCTCTTGCTGGCAATGTTTTTAAAGGGATTTATTTCGAGTTTAGGAAATTGTTTCTGAGCTAACAGAAACACATTTTTACACACTAACACCTCCCCTGACCTGAAAAGTGCTAGTTTGCTAAGATAAACTTAAGTAAATTCCAAAACATGACCCAAACCATCATTCCCTGGTACACAGTAGAAAACTGAAAACAGTATTTTGCTGGCTTGTATCAGACAGATGCAAACTACACTTGAGAAACAGTATAAAAGCAGGAGGGACCACAGAGCACCTAAGGAGCACGAAATGCATCAATTACAAATGAAGCCATTGTCACCCACCCCATCTTCTTCACTATCGATATACCCAAGGAATAAGTCTTCTCATATAACCAGAAAGTCCTTTTTTTTTTTTTAGACATCTTGGCACACTTCAGTATCTTTCTGGTAAATGCACCATACCAGTACTTTCATAAATCCACTTAGACCTCATAAGATTTACAGGGCTACCCAAAAACAGGGGGCAATGAGACAGGTAGATATTTAGATGCTTTATCTGACATTAATCCCACATCATGTCATTATATTGCTAAAGGAGCAACATAATACTGCAATTTGTTAGCATTTCCCCTGCTTTGTGTACAAAAACTCTTGCATACTGCTGCAGAAATAATGCAGATAACACTGACTAAAGCAACCTGGAATAGAAAACCTAAAATGGTCATAACAGACAAATATAATTCCACACAAATTTTGCATGAGTCTAGGTTTAATTTGCTTTACAGGACAGTTGGCCAAACAATGACATTTATCATAAAAATATCCTCTCCATTAAGCAAATCTCATTTTTCTTTCAAAAAAAAAAATCATTCAGTGGCTCATTTTCAAGATCAGCCCACACAGATTTTTCTTAACAAAACAAAACAATTCAGTCAAAAAATGCAGACCGATGTAATGACACAGTCATATTGCTTTTGGCTATGTTAATGTTAAAAACCATGCCAATTTAGCTATTTTTCTTTAGGTTTTATTTGAAAAAAGTAGCAGATCAACATTACAGTTCAGAGTTTAATCTAAATATGCACTTGACAATGAAGCACGTCTGAAAATGAAGTGAAAAAGGATCCCAGAAAACCTTCAGTTTGCCAATCCCCTGCTACCCAAATCACATACCTTTTCTTCTGGCTTTCTGTTGACTGAAATCAAACAAGGAACAAAAGATTTATTGCTATGAAAATAAAACCGTAGGACAGCAGCGTGAGTCTTGGGCGCTATGTGTGTTCCATCAAGATAACTTAATAATTTCAAAGTGTACTTAAATCTTTTGTTTGGCCATGAAAGTCCGTAAGCTGACTGACCCAAGTATAAACTGACACGGCAGGTTTAGACAAAAAAAAAAAAAAATAGTTAGACAGCATGTTAAACCTCCAGTTTTCAAACAGTAATAAAAAGATACAATTCCAAACGCCAAGAAATTAAAATAAAAAAGAGAAGAAAAATGTTGATCTGACATTCCAGAGCTAAGTTTATTCTTATGCTCATCCTTGTTTGCGCCCAAAAGAATCTCAGACTAGCCAGAAAGAAAAAAAAATTGTATTTATGGACTATCACACAATTGAAAAAGAGAAACAATTGCCTTTTGACATGGTTATTTTCCCCCACTGAGGTATAAAATCTACATATAAATTTGATACTTCACTATAACAAATTGTACTTTTCATAGTTCTGATTTAGTTTCCATTAAACCCTGTTTACTTTTTGTTTTTAAACCACAGAATTCTTAATTCATGTTATTGAATCTGGTTTCCAGCTGTCTTTCATTTTTTTGTGTATCTATATTTAGTAAGTCTGGTTACCACTGCTAACCAGGAAAAAAATATTCTTGGAACTTTCTTCATTACAACAGCACTTTCAGCAGAGGTTACTGATGTGCAAGCAAACTACAACAATATGCAGCTCTTCAGAGAAACTATTTCATTGATTATGTTTCCACTGTCCAAACATTCTCTAAATTATTTGCTGGAAGAAACTCTTTCGATCTTGTAAACATCAGTGGGTGCAGTTTCACTAGTATGTGTGGAAGTTTCACATCCTTAGACAGGAAGGCTGGTTCACAGCTACGTGAGAAGCTGCAGGAGTTCTAACAGCTGACAAACTGCGGATTCTGCTGAGCAGAAGTTCCTTCTGTTGCTACTTAACAGTGTAGTCAAAGTATCAGCCGAGGTAGCCCAGTCAATCTTTGCTTTTCTTTAGAACCTCTCAGAATATTTCTGGAAGGGTGACATTGCGAAGCAGCCACTGCTGGGAGCGGCTGCCATTGCAGTCTCTGATGCTGGGTACCTGGCTGTCTTCTTCGGTGGCTTTGTCCAGGCACTGGTTACTGTTCACATGCAACAGGGTTAATTTCTTGGAGACAAAACAAAAAAGAAATTAGTTTTACAAAAACCTGCAGGCATAAACTAATCAACTAGTGGCCATTAGAATTCTTCCATAGGTAAGTAGGAACTAGACGAGACCCCATGGTCACTGACTCCAGATCCAAACCCCCAAGAACACTTAAATATGCTATTTGAAGTTGTAGATAATGAAAGTATTATGAAAACCAAAAAAGTCTGAACTTGTAAATGACGTTCTTTATCAAGCAATATCCACCATTCTCTAAATAGGATTATTCTGGTAAGATACACAATATCAATCATTAGTTACAATAGTAGTTTTGATCAGATTAGAATGAACACATTGAATATGCTTTCAAAAGTATGGGTTTTTTTTCTCAGTTAGGGACACAAAACTGACCGTACGCTACATTCTTTTAGTACTATGGGTTTGTCTGGGGTTTTTTTAATGTTTTCTTTTTTTATACAACAAAAAAGGATGTGTAGAAATTCACATACATGTAAATCTTTTCTAATACCTACTAATCTTACTTACACAATCATGTTTCGCAACTGCCTTTTGCAATAACCGATTCTGAATTAACAAGTCTGAGAACTACTTTTCCTAACTGTCAGAGTTCTTGACTGCACTACTCAATAACAAAATTGAGTTTTAGGGCTTGCAAATCAAATTACTGATGAATAGATCAACAGTCAACGGCTTCTAGATCTGGCAGTTCAACATAGTACCTTCGAAGTAAATTTGAACATTACGTACAAGAAAGAGAATGATTAAAATAAAAGCGGTTTAAGCATCTCTACCTTAAACACATCACGATTTGGAATGTAAGATTTTCTTTATAATTTCGGGATGCTGACTTTCTTAATTAGAACAGTTATTTCCTTTTAATCTTGTGTAAGATAAGACATCATGTGCTGAATTCGTCACAAGATTGTTAGTACTATCTTTTATTGGTCCAGTAGATATCTGGAACACTTCTCCAGTGTTGATCAACACTACACTAGCATACTATCTTTCTCCAGTCAGAAAATATTCTTCTAAAAGCTCCCCCAAAACTCAGCAGCTAATTAAATCAATATAAATGCCCACTGAGCGACTACATGATAGTAGCAGAAGGAACATAATTCTGACGTTATTTCCTGTTCTGACTGTTAAACAGTGATCTCATGCTGCAATATGTTGCTTTGTAGGCTCATGTAAAAACCCAGGTTGTCTCACTCTTATGTCACAAGTCATTAGAGGACTTACCACTGGATCATATTCCCAAAGCTGATTTCCTTTTAGATGGTGGCACTTGAGCATCGTTACTGGGCCATTAAGTTTGGATACGTCTAAACACAAATCATCTGTTCGAATTTCTTTATTGGCAGTGTATGAGAAAACCTAGACAGAAAAAGAGTGAGAGGAACTGAAAAAAAAAAGAAACAAGAGGATCCCCAGGGTAGATAATCTCTGTATATTGGAAAACAATTCAAGATTTCCTAGCAAAAGTGCAACAACAACAAAATTGACACCCAGAAAAAAATGTATTAAAACCAGTAGTTTTGGTACAGGCATTTTTGCTTTAAAGTAATGATAACCAATCAGGAGGTCTAACTATAGGACAGTTCCAGAGAACCTATGGGAGATGAAGTCTAGCTTATAAGTCATCTCCTCCTCTCATTCCCTTTTTGACGTGAAAGCTGGTCTAAAACCTAATGCAGTCATTCAAAAAATGACAAATCCCCAACAAATCTTGTCATGCTTTTCCTCTTACAGCCATCTTCTTCAATGAGGGTTTCATAAACTTTACAATTTAAGCATATTTTAAAGATAACTACTGAAAGAATCTAATAATTGTCCGCATGAGAAGCAGTGTTCCAAATAATTCAATACATTAAGATAATTAAAAAATACAATTATCACCTGATTGCCACCCATTCCATGGCAGTTAAAGATTCCAACTTTCTCATTTTCTTTTCTTGCCATGTTATCCAGACATTGATTTGTCTCTACATTTCTTATCTAGAAGTGAAAAGAGCACATCACCAAAGGTAGCTATTTTTAGAAAATAACTAGGTCTGCATCAAACCAGCTCTCTCTGCTATACACCAGAGGTTATGAGAATGAAATACCAAATACAGGAACTGTACTACAACGACAAGGGGTAACAGGTTCAAACTTCAACAGGGGAAGTTTAGACTGGATATGAGGAAGAAATTCTTTATTGTAAGGGTGGTGAGGCACTGGAATGGGTTATCCAGGGAAGTTGTGAACGCTTCATCGCTGGCAGTGTTCAAGGCTGGATTGGACATAGCCTTGGGTGGCATGGTTTAGTGGGAGGTGTCCCTGCCCATGGCAGGGGGGCTGGAACTAGATGATCTTAAGGTCCTTTCCAACCCTAACTATTCTATGATTCTATGACAGACCACTGTCCAAAACTCCCAAGCAAATTTTCAAGGTACTGGGGTACAGAACCATATTTGTTTCTTTGCTTTCTTTTGGGGATCTTTCCATGGTGGGGACTCTTTTTGCTCAAAGACTCAGCTACAACGGAATGGACACAATTAAGGCTCCAGCCCAAAACCCTCAGAAGTTTTAAAGCACTCTCCCAGGCATGGTGAGTTTAATTCCCTTTGAAAGTAAGGGTGACTGGGTTCAATTTCCTCACTTCTTGAGTTACAGTCTTAATCCCGTATTACTATATAGTAGGCAGGCATGAATATCAAGTCTCCTGATAGTCATGCAGCAACACAAAAGCCTGCTTAATTTTGTTTGAAGCATTTCTTTTAAAAACAAACATACCAAATCACTCTACAACAGGCTCAATATTTTGCTCAATATAACCTGTAGGGGAGACTAGCTATCCTAAATAAGTAGGCACTATCATCTCTACTACCTCTACAATCACTTAAAAAACTTGAAAGAAACAGAGAAATGCCTAGCAAGGCTTAGGGATCACAGGAATTGCTGGTCACTAATGAAGGTTTTTGGGGGTAAAGCTCAGAGCAGTTTTTAGGCAAAGCTCTGGCTTGACCTGGTCTAGTTTTTTTAAGCAAAAACTCTGTTCATACTCTACACAGAGAATGTTATACAGAATGTTATCCATAATGATACATTTCTGAAGGAATATTTCTAAAGCCCTTTTATGTGACACTAAGTACTGTAGTAAAAAAGGGAAAACAAATTACAGAACTATATACCAAAGTTTAGTTTTCTGCCCCACTGAAAAGCCCGATGTGTCATTTTGCAGATCACAGGAGCACAGGCGCAAGACACCTGAACTTTGCTGGAGATAATTTCTTTGCACTACTCAGTTCAGAATACAAACAACTTCCTGTGCATTGTCCTTTACACAGGGTAGATAAATACACAGGATAAAAATCTTACCTCTCCCAGAGAAAAGTAATGGCGTGGAATTTGGGAATCAGGATAAACATTCTCTAGGTACCAGGAGAAAGGCTTGCACTGGAGCTTGCGTCTCAGTCCAAGTCGCGATGATATGTCTCCATAATCAACTTTAGTAACGCCTGTAGAAACAAAGTTTTATCCTTCAATGGCTGCTAACAAACATTCTACAATTCCACTTAATACAAAAATCATCAGTATAATTCACTGCTTCCACGAAAGACTTTCTCTTAGAAAGTCATCCAAACACAAAGGAACGATTTATTTATTTAGTTTTCATATAGCGTTATGCTGTTTATATTCTCAGAGAGGACATGTTAGTCACTACCTGTGACTTCTGTTTCCAGATAATTATTCAAAAGACAGAATCACTACATCTGTGCTCACATGACAATTTCTTACCTGTGGTTTCCAGAACAATTTGAATGCAGTTGCTCATTAAGCTATCAGAAGGGAAAGGCTGAAACTATTATAAGTCATTAATGCCATTCTACCCCCTATGGCAAATGAGGTGCATATCTATGCAGCATAACACAGCAGAATCCCTCTGTGCAGCAAGGAGAATTCCGTTATAATTTAATTCTGTAAGCCAGCTACCACCTGCTGGACCCTTCGTCATCTATTTAACCGCACAAAGAAATAGTCAGAAAGCAGCCTTCATACAGGGAACTAAGCCTTTAATAATTCAGTATTTGTTCAATATAACTGCAGCATTTGCAGGAAGTATGTTCACCATTAGGACTGTTATCTTTATTTTTTGTGGTATTTTGCTTGCCTTTTTTCTTCTTTACTCCTCATTTATCAAAGTGTTCATTCTTCCTGCATCTTCCCACTCCTTGATGGCTATTATAATTCTTTCTGAAAATTATTTTGCACAAGTCCCATCTGCATATGGGTTGAGAAAGGTGTGCATGATCAGTAGACACTTTCACCTCACCAGAATTAAGCAAAATAGCAATTAATATTCTAACAACATTAATTAATTAAGGGTAAGAATTTCTAGTTTTCAGGCATCATGTTTGTTTTGTATTTTCCATGCTACACTCCATCTACATAGGCCAGAAGTAATACACTACCAGAAAACCCAAACAAAGGAAAAAGAACAAAACCAAGTCCTAGCAATTTAAATTCCCCTCACAGACCACAAATATGGCTCAACTGGCTACCACACTATAGACCTCCAGTTGCATACATTTTTCAGGAATCCTTCCACTTAGAGGACTGTGAATTACCTCTGCAATTTCTGACCTTTTGAAACTGAGTTTGAGTAATTTCTAAATTGGCACCATGTTATTAAATCGACCTGCCAGCAGATGGTGTGTTTCTACTCAATCAGGAGAGATAATGGCATAATTTCAGCTAAATGTTTGTAAATATCAATAAAAACATTAGTATTTTCAATATTCCAGAGTGGAAAAAAAAAAGTTAGCCAAAAAAAGTTAGTTCAAATTAAAAAAAAAAAAAAAAAAAAAAATCAACCCAAAAGCAAAAAAACCCCACCAACCAACCAAAAAACAACTAAAAAACCCCCCACCAATCCTGAAACTCCAAATTCTAAAGACTTTTTAACAAAGATGACAGATTAAGGTAAAGGAAAGCTTGTTTTCTAAATGAAATTTTGAATAGTGTGAATGAAATATCTCTTGGAACAGAATCCCAGAAAGTTTCAGGCTGGGCTTTTCAGTAACACAAGAAAACCTAAAACCAAAAATGTAAGACAAACAAACCGCCCTGAAAAACACTGCCCTATCTTCACCAAAGCAAGTATTTGCCCTACACCAAAAGGAGTACTCTCTCAAAAAGTAATGAAGTAAGAAGAGAAAGGCTGTACCAATCAACCACAGCTAAGTATGGAGTTCTTTATTTTTCAGTGATCAAAAAGCAGCTGATGGATGAAACAGTTATGCCATCCTCACAACAGCCTTATGATTTTCAGAACTCATTCATCAGTTTGCTACTGACCTTAAGAAAACAACACTTTTGAGGCTTTGTTACATCACTGAATAGCAGTAAGAATTAAAGTCAAACAATAAAATGAAGTGATACTTAATAGCATATAAGCATTTGTTTTTTAAATTAAATGTCAGTGCCTAGAAAGAAAAGCAACAGCTGCTTTTCCCTCCATTACAATTAAATAAAAAATGTGTATTATATTCCATTTCATCATTTTTAGACTAAAAGATTTTAAAAAAAGTCCTCTCTGAAGTTAGATCTGCACCAAACCATATAGAGCACAGAGACTACAATTAGCATGATGTTAGCAGATGGACTATCAAAACCGGTATAGTCACTGTATGGTTGTCCTCTAACAAGGCTGAATCACTCTATTTCCTAAGTTTCTATGTGCATTACCTTATGTGTATTACTCAAAGCTAGACTGAGTGTTCCTATACATCTGCACTATACAGTTATGTACAGGTAACAGCTCTTTTTGGGGACAAAACCCCCAACCCAAACAACCAAATCAAAGCAAACTAGGAAAACTGCTAAATATAAAACATATAAAAAATAAGTATATGACTAAATCATGATTCCATCCACAAACTGTTAAAATTTACACACACACTGATATATACCTTCCAGTGTTTTAGTACACTTTTAAAGGCTGAGAAAACCAAACCAACCAACCACAACACCTAAAACAAACAAGCAAAAAATCCCCAACAAACCACAAAACAAGAATGAGATCAAATCTTCCTCCCAAAAGACAATTATGCCAGACTCTACAAGTACGTGTATCATGAGGAGGAATCATGGCCACTAGTTGTTCCTTCAAATACTTGGGTTTGGTTAATTAAAAAAAAATAAATCAGAAACAGTATTTAACAGTACTTGTCACTGTTGCTTTTAACCATGCAGTGTTGGCTTTTTCCCCATCTCCCCACCCCTACCCCCGGTCCCAAACCCCAATTACATTAACAGCCTGGACCTCACTGATGGTTCTATGTCTCACAGCTTGCTATTTGCTGCAGGACAATTTTATGCCTTTTCTTCCCACACATATGCCTAAAGATGCACTCTGAAATATATACTGATAAGGTAAAAAACCCCACATGAAACTATCAAATCACACCATCAGCAGTTCTTTTGAACAAACATAAGATCTATCTCAGCACTTGCTCGTGCTGTCACTATTCTTGACGTTTGGTGTGCAGTATTACTCTGATTAGTAATATATAATTGTCTCCTTACACCTTTACAAAAAACATACATCTAGTGCTGTCTCACGAGTACTCTTTCAGTTTCATTTTCTTTGCCAACTTATATTTAAGCTTCCCATCAACCATGTTGCAACAGATCTGACATCCTCAAAATTTCGAAAGGGCTGAAGATTTTCTTGCCAAGTTCAATGTGTGACAGTATATTTATGCTAAACCGCTTTTGGAAA
Organism: Ara ararauna; assembly: GCA_028858755.1. NCBI lineage: Eukaryota > Metazoa > Chordata > Aves > Psittaciformes > Psittacidae > Ara > Ara ararauna. The sequence goes on along the minus strand of CM054377.1, from coordinate 69,979,407 downwards.
AAAAAAAAAGGAAGCATGTTGTTTTCATCATGATTATAAATTGTTCAATCATATTCAAAAACAGTAGGAAAACTTTCATCTAAAGCTAGTCTTCTGTAAAAATCATAGAACCTGTTTTTATTTAGTATTATGAAACTCAATAAGCAATAACAATTTAAAATCCATTTGAATGCCTACATTATTTGCATTCCCAATTAATGCTAATAAGGAATACTAGCTGAAAACAAGAACACATGGAATCATTCAGTACGTATTTTGAACTAGGCTTAGCTACATTGCAAGATGTGGTCTCAGTTCCTTCTCTGTCCTCCCTATCAACCACACAGAGAGAGGCCATCCATTTCCAGTCTGTACACATTGAACTTTGACTGACCATGCCTGGCTAGAGACAAGTGCATGCAGCATTAGAAGCTAGGCAGACTGATCCAGTTTTTAGGATAATATGTTTATGTCTCTGTCTAAATAGCTCTTGCTCAGGTCATTCTGCAATGCTGTTTTCTCAGGCTGTCTGCCTATCCACTTAGCCCCAGTGCTATGGAAGATAACTTCTGGGCAACCTTCTGGTCAACAATAAAATTAATTTCCCAATAAGCTAGAAAAACCTCTACCCAGGCTCATCAGCTGGGACGCGAGAGGCACGCTGAACAAGGAGCGGGGGGGGGGGGGGGCCCATGCAGCAGCTGTAACCCAGACTCACACACAGCATGGGGAAGCTACACAGCCTGAAAGTATCCACACTTCATCTTTAGATTAAGGATACCAACAAATTCTACAACTGTCAGTTTATCATTAATTACTAGTTAGAAGGTCAGGGGGAGGCAGATGTGGTATGCCAGCCTAATGCTTTGCAGCTGCTGCTGCAGAAAGGGGCAGCTTTCGCCTCAGCCTCAGACTCCTGCGCAGCACACAGGTGCTAACGTAACCAGTAGAGAGCCAGCCCACAGAACAAGCAATCCTGACAAGTTCAGCAAGTCAAAGCAGTTGACATAGATGAACAATCAGTGACTAAGGGGAGGTGAATCCCTGTCACCCACTGTGAAAAGCAAGGCACACTGCCCTCACAGCAAGCTGTTAGACTGACATCATCAACTCATGAAGTCTCACCGTGGACAATCTAGTCCTAGTATTTCAGATTGGAGAAAGTAGTGAAAGGCCAGCACTAGAAATAATGAAGTGGCAGAGTCCACTGAACAGGATGACTGGAGGCAGGAATCAGACTATTCACCTGCACGTGCTGGATCTGTTTTCTGAAAGCCTAAGAGGAAATGGTCTGGGAAACAGCTCCCTGCTGTAACACATGACTGTGAGGAAAACTGTCGGCTAATGAGAAGAGACTACAGCTAGTGTCATTACTGCCGTGGAGAATAGCTGTTTCGCGCAATGAGATAGGCTTGATTTTGGCTGAGCAACAGCTGCTGCAACACTTTCCTGCCCAACCTCCATCTGTAGCTAACCACTTTAAGCAGAGAGATGGCTTCTAAAATCCATGAAAGCTTAAAACAGACAAGTAACAATTTCTGCTAGGCTGTATTTACTAAAGAAAAAAGGATTACAGGCTTACTTTTCAAGAGGATAGCTTTCCATTTAACTACATTACATCAATAGTAAAAAGTCTCTTGAGTTCCTATCATTCAAGCAGTAAGCCTTTTGTTTTTTTTTTTTTTTTCACATACAACACAGATTACATGAAGTGGGAAAGCGACCTGAGAATCTTAGGTTTGCTTTTCTGGACCAATCCTTCTGTGATTCAGTCTTAGGGGAGCAGAACAGAAAGGATATAAAGGAGGAAAAAAAAATTCTTGTTAGCCAGGCTCAATGATGCCTGTCAGTGTATTACCTCCTCCAAAATCCAACTTTCTCATCCATGCCAACTAACAAGAAAAAACCTGGGTTCACAGAGGATCGGCTGTTTTCCTTGTTCATCTGCACCCTTTCTTGCAAACAAGCATCAGCTTAAAAATCCTTACCTTGCTCCTTGCAAGAACTGGTGACACTGTCACAGCAACACTGAAAGTACACATTGTACTAGCAAAGAGTTTCACAGACTGCATAATATACTCTGCCAGAAGGTCACTACACCATCCCTCTGCAAGAACTAAACATTTACATTTTTATATTAGAAGGATACCTGGAAAAGCAGAGTACGGCTATATGAGCTAATATAGCAGAGATCCAGTGAGTTCTTATTGGCCAGAAAGACTGAAATATACACTGATGGTATTTTGCCGTTAAAAGGTTAAGATCGGGATCTGCAAGGCTCTGATAAGATTGGAGATACTAGAATAACAACAGTAAGGTGTTTGTGAACTTCCCAAAATAGTAGTCCTTTCTAGTTAATACCTACTAGCTCTCACAACTTACATGGATTTGCGGAGAGGTATAAGCAGCATAAACAGATATAAGAACATCTGTTCATTCTCCAAAGATCAGAAAGAGCGATTCATACTACTAGCCACTCTCTTCACAGCCCAGGAAACAAACCAACTTCAGAATAACCCAACTTACTCGGGTATTATACGATCCTGTGCTTCAAACACTAGGAAATTCTAGTATCTTCATTGCAGTGTCAATATGGATATGGGTACATAAATGAGATTATGTGCCAGCCGGCAGGCGCAGATGCTCCGAGAGGAGCTTGGCAAGCACACATCCCTATCCAACACTCATTCAGGCTATTAGCATACAAACTATGCAGACAAGCATCTTTTGAAAGAAAAGAAAATATACAGTGCAGTTATAGATAATTGCTGAAGTCACTTTCACCATTTCAAAAATCTTACCATATTCTATTTTAAATCAAATTCCTTTTCTCCAACAAGAGAACCCATACATATACCATTATACTGCAAAGCTGTGAAATAAAGTCCCATCAAAATAACAATCCTACAAAATTCAAACAGTGCCACTCTTTCTGTAGCTTACACTTGCCACATAAATGGAATGACTATACAGATTATATATAGTATTATATAAAGTAACAAAGCCTGATCATGATGTTCATTAATTTGTTTTTAAGAATTAGATTATTTTTATAGTTAGGTGTTCCAGCTACTCAGTACATTTTAGAATCTAGCTTGACACGGATGCATAAAACCAATCTTAACCAAAAATGACTGCATCAATTTATATACAACTTTCCTGAATATCTATGTCATGTTTGAATTTATAATGCTTCATTAATAACAACACAGAGCAGTAATCATAAGCTGATAGCTTCTGATTTCACCTACAAGGCTTTGACTAGTAGCAAAATTGTTTTTTTATTGAAAACCACCCAAACTTACACAGTCTTGAGTAATGCATTCTCCTAAGACAAAAAACCCACCATAAATCCACAGTCACTTGTCCTCATAAGTATTCTTAAAATCTGTAATCTAAAATTTGACACTGTTCAGACTCATGCTGAACTGTATTATGCTTTTAAATTTCAATACTGCTGCAGGTTAAATAGGCAAGTCAAAAGGAAATACTAGTTTTAAAGATGTCTTTGCAAAAGCAGGCATGGCATATAGAACTACCACTTGGTATTTAGGGTCAAATGTCTCTAATGTCTTAAGTATTTAGAAAGGAAGTCTGATGCCACCCAAAGCTTGCCTCTCTTGCCTTTTTAAGCAACAACAACAAAAAAGTCCTGTAGTGGAAAGTAATAATTCAGTATCTCCTAGGGTTCTTTTCCTGATGGTTTTTGGTTTTTTTCTCCCAGAAAGTTTGAGTTCATTGGAAATTCGGTCGCATATTCCACATCCTCTCGTTTACTTAACATCGATTTTGAGAAACATAATAAATACCACCATAGTCAAGTATATTGGCAACTTGCCCCTATACTCTGGATAATGAAGTGCAAACTCCACCAAGACAAATGATGTTAACTTCTGCTACTCCTGCTACAGCACTTCACTTCTGATCTACTCAACCTGGAATGCCTACAACACAGAAGTCAGAGGCTGACCTTCAGCACATGATGAAATATATTAGGATGGCTAGTTTTTAGCACTATGGTTGAGCTCTTTGATGTTCCACTGAGCTTTAATTCTATTGCACAGGAAGCTCATTCATAAGTTATGTGCATGTTAAAAAACAAAGACTACTTCAGGGCATATTTTCTGGCTAACAAAATTATTTTTCAATTAAGACCTTCCTTTTTGTACATCTTACTTGAGCTTTTTCTGACAAACTTCAAAGCAGTAACATTTACTCATGTTCTTTCCCAGCAGTAATAACATTTTAATTCTTAATAGGTATTTCTCATAACCAAAGACCTGCTCACCTGGGGAAATGATGTAAAAAAAGTTTTTGAACTCATCCATCCAGACTTCTGCAAGCCGCCTGTTATTTTTGTTGATTATCTGCCCTGTACCTCCTGGAAACGTATATGGTGTTGCTTTTCTGAACACGTGCCCAACGTGTGAACACGTTACAATTTCCAAAGTGCCACCACACTGCCAGATCTGAAAGTGACAGAACAATTACTGCATAGCTTCAAGTTGTTACAAAAGTTTAAAAATGTTAATCACTTGCTTCTGCTCAAGTTGAAGAAACAACATTAGTTGAGGTCTAGAGCAAATACATACTGCATGGAAGAAGAATGTATGCCTGCTTCCTGCTCAAGAGATAAAGATGCTCATAAGCCTGAGTAAGGTCACATAAGAAAGAGTACATCAGGCCTCACAGCAATAATGCACCAGCAAGAGACTACTTTAGAGAACTGGGCAAACTGACAGCGAAGGAAAATGCTCACATGAATCACAGGAAGTAACAGGTGGTTACTGCTTCTGTCCAGAAGCGTCCATTATAAAATAGAATCGCCATGTAAAAAAAAAAAAACACATACACTTCCCAAGTAGTTTCCGAAGTAATTTCAATTTTATTTTGGACTTCTAAACATGACAGATTCAGAAAGTTGAACTACTTCAGAAGTATCCACCTACACACTCGGAACGGACAAGCAAAACAAAAGGAGATAGGAAATTTGGTAGGAACAAAAGTGAGAACAGCTCTGGCTAAGCCCACATCCAAATGAACACATGAAATCATTAAGTTAGGAAACAACACGGAGAGTTGGTACAGAAGCACACATTTCACAGACATATTAAACCATGCACTGATGGTATCACCCCTAACTTATGCTCCCCAATCAGCTTTTCTAATAACTCCTTTTAACATACATACACTCATTCTTCAGAATAAGCACCCCAATCTTTTGATCTCTTTAAACCATTCACCATGCACTTTTCACTGACAAATAGGGTCTTTGTGTATCACCACTGGAGGAACTTGACAGGAAGTGAAGTGCTAACTGCAACAGGAGAGGACACTGATGCAGGCAGCAGATAAGATTTTTTTTGCAGAACTCAGGATGCACTGTCCTAAGTAACAAAACACTGAAGAGTTTTACCTACCCTGAAAGAAATTTCTAAGTTTTCTCCACCCCAAATATCCATTCCAGCATCATATGTTCCAATTTCCTGAAAGTAATCTCTGTCTATTGAAAAAAGACCTCCTGCCATTGTAGGCGTCCTGGATGGAGGGAAAGAAGACAAAAAAAATAAGTGTCAGTCACTAAAAACATAAACACATTTCACACTTTCAATGAAAAAATAGCTTTTTATTTCTCAAGTTCCCAGCACATTCCTTCTCATTGGCTTCCATCCAAATTCAGCTACCATCAATGTACTTCTTAGCTCAAAATTTTCCAGAGATGGAACCAGTTAGTGACACAGTTCTCCTTATTTTCTCACTTTAAATTGGAGTCCACATAGAGAAACAGCCCATAGAAAAGCTGCTGCCATTCCTGAGAAAGACTTCTGCCTTCAATGGTGATAGCTCATAAAAAAGAAACCAGTTTCTTAAAGGAAATCTATACTTCTGGCAACTGTTCATGAAAGTTATGGGGGGCCATGAAGTGGCCTGCTTGCTTTCACTATTACTGCTTTGTACGAGAAAGTTATACAGTCAGGGTTACCTCTCAATTTTCTTTACAAATTCCTTAGTGGTATGAAAAAACTGTGCTGGTTTCCCCTGTGATGGGTTTCTCCCAGATTTCTATCTTTTTTTTAGTCATCAATTACACATTAGCCTATATGTTAGGCTAACAATATAACTCTGCAGTTCAAGTACATAAGTTACTTACACTTTTAGCATATTTTATTTTCTAGTACTTGTAATTTTCTTGAAACACTTTGGGCTTTTTCTGAAAGACACCTAAAATACAAGCTAGGTCACAACGTAACTAAGAATTTATGCTGCTTCCTTCCCCTAAAAAGGAAATCAGGGTGCACGTGTGTTGCAAGTTGCCATATAGTGAGAAGACCTCTTGATTTCTTAAATGAAAATCAAACAAAAACCAGTAAAGGCCGTATCCTCAACTTTATGGTAAGTAAAGTTTGTCCACTTTTCAGAAGTGGCCAGTAAGGCCAGAAAATACAAGTCTGCAATTGTTCAAAAGTACACATTACACACAAATTCTCTTTCTTACTACCTTTGTCATAACATCCAAGTATAATTTCACCTCCCACTCATGCACTGTGAAGATGCTAATTTTATATATGTATGCACACACACAAATACACAAACATACCATAAATGGATGCATCTTTTCAAAATATTGGTTACTTTGTTAGAAAAGAAATTTCAGTAAAACCCCACGCATCAGTATATAAAAAAAAATAGTTAAAAGATAGTAATTCATTGCTACCAAAAGTTACCAACAACCAAACCATGTAAAAGAACTTTTATGCTGTTCCTTTGATTGGTCAAAAATGATGCTACAACACAATTCATTAAGTACTTACAAGATTAACCTAGAAAGGATACGAGCAAACATCAGGTGAACATTATAACCCATTTAAAAATTTCTCATTACCTAACAGGAAGAGTTCGGTCTCCTTTCCGTCGATCCATCTCTCTCTGAGGAACAGGATACCAACGAAAGTTCAGCTTCCAGTTGAACCCACCATAGGTCATGTCAGAGCCTGCCATATATTCGAAGGTGTCATCGCTAATTACATCAATGATTGGACACACTACTGTCCTCCTAGGAAAAGGAAAGAACCAAAACCTATTCATTAAAGTATCCAAAAAGGTGGGGCTTTTGTTGCTTTGGTTTGTTTGGGTTTTGTTTTTAACATATACAGTTTAAATTTTTATAATGTCATCTCTTAACAACAGTACTCAATAGATTATTGCCATGAAACATAGTCTAATTCTGTCTTGCTAATTAGAGTTAATTAATCTAAAGGAAAATGTGTTTTTCTAATAAAATTTTGGCAATGCCAGCTCTTTTTTTAAATAGCATTTGTATAATTACCATAAATAAACATTCACCCCTTTGCAGATGGAAAAATTGATCACAGCTCTCAGAGCTACACAGTGATTGTACAGAAAAGGAGGGTTTTTGTTTCTAGTTAAGTAGTCAAAGTAACTTACATGTTTTGAAATTAAAACCTGGTCATTAGCTCCAGGGAAGTATTCGTATATGCTTTCAGGACTAACAAATTATAGGCATTACTAACAAAGGAGAACTACTGCCTCAAGGTTGACAGAAAGAGGCTTTCTTGTCCACTGTCCTCATGTTACTAAGACACAAACTCACAAAAACTAATTCTAATCATCTTAGAAGCACTTAAGTAACCATCCTCCAGCAGGCTTCCTCTCATGGAAAGCTCAGTAAAAAGATTCAGCATTGCAACTAAATTTAAAGGACTTATTTAGTTGAGCCATTTGCACAAATTGTAAAAATTTATGTACTGTAGTCTCAAAGAAAGTCTATAAATGATAACTTAAAGGTTAGTATTATGTTGCAGCACAATGCTGAACAAAGATTCTTTACTAGCAGATTTTTCCTTGTGTAATGCTATATTATATAATGTTTCATTTTAAAGTGATTTTTATCTACAACCAAAAGAACAAAATGGAGATCTGTAACCCCATACTTAATATCTAGTCTATTTAGTATGCTGTTTATTAACAGATGTTAGTTAGGCAACTACAGCATAACTGTTTAGATATACGAATGCTTCAGAAAGCAGACCATTCTTTCATTTCCCCCCCCCCCCCAACACAATTTCCATCACACTACCATGGATATAAGTTGTGAGTATTGACTTAAGATAGAAATCTAAAGCTATGTTACTGCAGTAGATCAGTATGATTCTAGTAAGTATTCTAACTTTAGAAAATACACACCAGAAGACTAAGACACAGCACAGATTACCACAATACAAATACGTTACAAAATAAAGCAATCAAATAAGAACCTGAAAACAGTAAACCTGACAGTTCTTGCCAACAGTGTTGGTGTTACATGAGATCAGGGCTCCATTTCTTCCTCAATAATATCTTCCCAAATTCATGAAGGAATGAGTAGGACTGCAGACTGAAGACCTCAAACGCCATTGCTTTCTCAACTACATTCATGCTTACGCCTTCTGCTGTGCAACACATTATCACATGCATCCCAATGTAAGTTTCACTTTAAACCAAGTTTTGCCATTTAAAAGTTGTTCTGAATTAGCCTTTTATCCTTACACCAATGAGGATTTATCCAGCTGTTCAGAAAGCAGATATTGCTTGTAGGCTGTATTGTAATCCTTAGAACATTTCTTAATAACTGAGAAAACCAACATGGACCAAGAAGTGGATAATTACCTGTCAGCTTTGATCCTTGCCAGCAGAGGTTCAAGCCAGCCTACGGTACATTCACAATGAGCATCTAAGAAGGTGATGACCTGGCCTTTAGAAGCAGCAGCCCCCTTTAATCTGGCTCTAATCAATCCAGAACGCTGTTCCATTCGAATCACGTGAACAGGTACTTTTAGTTTTTTCACATAATTCTCCAGCGGTCTTTTCAAGAAGTCTGCAAAGAATGATCAAAACCATAAAAACTGTCAGTCACATAGTTCAGCAATTTTTTTTTCTTCCTTTTTTTTTAATAAGAAGAGAATTAAATTAAGAGATGTTTCCTCATTTCTTTTCTGTCCTTTTCCTACTTTCTTACTGTCTCAGCTAGTTTTCTCTGATGCTTATTCTACACTTTACAACATGCCCTTCCAGATCTCCATGTGTTTCACTTGCTAGAGCAGGAAGTTCTTCCTCCTCTTCATTTCTTCACTATGGAAGACACAAAAATGAAGAGAGTGTAGAATGTTTACACAGAAAGCAGATGGAATAGGCAAGTTTTTATTATGGACTAGATGCAACTCTTACTTTCAAAGACATATGCGTAAGTGCTCTTAGACAAAACACTTCTCTACGAAGAAAATATAGAAAATGATCCAAGCAGCTGAACATAACAAATTACCTCCCTCAGGAATGTAACTTACAGGTAATTTCTTCGCAAGCAGTTTAAAACACGATCAAGTTAATTTTTCAGTTGTGTTTTCTCTCGTTCTTTCTAGCTAATACTTTTTCTGTTAAGTTCTCACTGTAACACCTCAAAATATGAATTAGGACAAAATCATCTACACAAAAATGACTGACACCAACAAGCCTCAGCTTAGCTGAAGAACAAATTATTAAAAATAGAACACCCATAACCGACTACCATATGCCTAGAGACTTAAAATTACTTGCATTACAAAGACTTATTAGACTATGATGGATGATGCCAAAGGAAGAACGAAGAATTAAGGGAGAATGCAGTTGACAGTCACAGAAACAAAATTCTGCAATAACTTGCAGATTTCAAATCTTAAAAATAAAATTAAAAAAAAAAAAAAAGGCAAAACAGTCTTATAATACATCTACGGAATATATTATATTATACAGTCAAAGCACATGGGAGTTGTACTACAACAGTGCAAAGCCTGTAGCAGGATTTAGCATAAGATAGTAAGAACTCATACAAGAATAAACTGGGCACGGGGAGAAGGAGGGGCGGGGGGGGGAAGAAGAAGCACCACATGAACTCTTAATGGCTGTTTTGTAAACCTCAAGAGGCAGACCTGACCTGGGGGTGATTACCATTCCTTAGCACTGCTCCAGATGAAAGAGTTCTAATTGCCTCCTCATTTTTTCTTCTGTGCGTTTTTGGACTGTCACTAAACCCCACAGAAATAAGTTCTGACATATTGAAAGCTGAACTGTGCTAAAAGAGCCTAAGCGGTTGATAGATCTTAAATATTTGTCTCCAGAGAAACTCAAACCAAGTAAATTCTTATTTTGCATATTAACAGAGACTCAAATGAATAAATGTTTATTAGCACAAACCAAGTGCACATGTCTGAGCATTTTGCAGGCCTTTTGAGCTTCAGGACAGAGATCATTTGGCTGACTATGTAGCAAATATAATCTCATCTCGTACAGGGTGACTTTCCAAAGCTACTAATTTAAAGGAACTAGTATTATGGTCATTTTTATTGTTTTAATATATATGACTTCCATGATATGAACAAATTGAATAAAACAGTGAAGCACCCCTCTCTATGCTAACCATCTCATGAGCAAGTCACACAGATCAGCATGTTTCTCTGTACATTTCAGGTATAGTACTGACAAATTTTTAAAGTAGTTTTAACCACGTAGAGCTGAATGAATACGGGCTGGGACATGGTTCTTGAATGCACAATTAATGGTAAAATTCTGCCAGGAGGAAGAGAGAGAGAAAGAAAGATTTCAGTAACACAACTGCAGCAGTCAAGAACTAGCATAAAGCAGAAAGTTACACTTTTCCAGCAAAATAAGCAAAAAGGTAAAGCTTGATATCTCACCCCTACAAAAGCATGGAAAAATAACACAGGCATCGAGATTTCTGGTGTTCTTCTGCTACCAGCAATCAGGATTCAATGCTCAAATCTAAGCAGCGTATTTTCCCTCCAGAGCACTGTCTCTTGGAGCAACACACATCCCTCATAAACTGCTCCCTCAGTTTAAGTAGCAACAGTCTAGAGATTTGGACTAGTCACACTCCAGGTACTAGTAATAATTTCTTCTAAGGCAACACTTTTTCTTTAAAAGAAAGCATGCAATATGTTTTGGCCTACCAGTAATGCCAGAATCAAGCTGCAGAGATTATTTTCCATACAAACCTACTGGTTCATGTGTATACTACATCCTGCATTAAAAACAGTAAATAAGAAGAATAAAAAAATTTGATGCATTACAGAGTCAGTTGTTTACAGGTGACCTAGAATGATAGCTGAGTAAATTTTTAGCATTGCCTCATACACTTCTAACAGAGTGAGCTTTGATAGTATTGAACAAAAAAAAAAACCAAAACCAAAAACCAACCAACCAAACACCACCCTTCCTCCCCCAAATGCTTCTACTTGGAAACGATAATAATTAATGTATTTTCAGAGGTATAACTTTTGTTTCATTTAACTCATTGTTCTGGATATTCCTTTCAAACTTTTTCTGCAAAAAAACAGACGCATTCAGTCCAAGTCAACTAAATGCTTAAGTTGAAAAACATCTTGCCAATTCTGAGTCACATTTATATGAGTACAAATGAAAAATTAAGTTTCAAACAATGCCTCTTTTTATGAAACAATAAACCACAGATTTATCACATATAAGTATACAAACACAGTTTTAAGTATGAATGTTTTATAAGATATTATTGCCAGCAATTTTGTTTTTGTTACATTGCCTTGATCTGTATCTATGTAACCAACTTCTATGAGTGCATTCTATCTTAATGTAACCTGCCTACCATGCTTGGCCATTCAGTGCTGACCTAGTTTTAAGTACTGACTAATCCTGATTTCACATGTTACATTTTTTTTCTAAATAGTTACCAAAGATCAATACTTAAAACCATATTGTTCTGATCAGTAACTAGAGAACAGGGTTACAGATAGGTCTTGTTTCCCCAAAGTTTTTCTTTTCGGTGTAAATAATTGGGTGATATTATGCAAATTCATTCTTCTAAAAGCATGACACTAGCAGGTACAAAGTGTGCTTCAGGCAAACTGAATGCTTACTTTATTCCAATTAAACTGCCTCTGAATTCAAAATACGCTATCCAGACTTAACGTTTTCTTTTTCTGGAAAAGTCTGCTGGTTTAGTTCAACACAAACAGAATGCTTAAGTAGCATATGCTAAACACTTCAAATTTTGAGGCATCATACCCTTTTTGTTTAATGCAAAAGCATGCATGCAAAATAACAAGTTTTTGGAAAACAAAATAAAACAAACCTTTTCAGTAACTATTGAAAATAACTAGGAATAAAAGATGCCTGAGTGATCTGAAATGAAGATCACAGATTTCAAAAGTAGTATGTTCGAACAGGTTCTATAACAGCATGGAAAAAAAAGTCTGAAATGTTATATCTTTCAGCCCAGAATTAAGTTCCCTTGTTTTTGTTACCTAGCCTAAACCTGGAAAAGTTACCTAGAGAAAGCCACAGGCTTTTTTAACTGGACTATAATTCTATGGTTCATAATGATAACACAGCTACTGCTATGTTACAATTGATTTTTTCTAAAGCAGAAATTGAGAGGCAAAGACATAAATAATACTGTGTCTACATTATTTTAATATTAGTTTGCTCTATTTATAGGTCATATTGAAAGCTGACCTGTCACAATTAATCATTAGCACTGATTTGAATTATTTTCAATGACTGTTCTAAAAAATGAAACAGACCATACTTGCAAAAACCTGTTTTCCTAGCAAAAGTCTGTACACAAAACGTACTATCTCTTTTCCATTAAGGAAGCATATACCTGCACAATAACCTAGTATATGCATACAGAATCCAAATATCTGCATCTGTTAAAAAGAGGATTGTTCCCTGGGAACAACTACAAGAGAAGTGAGCAGTTTCACATACATTAGAACCAAAGAAATATGGATTTTTTTTTACATAAAGGTTGAAAAAGGATAAGAAATTGAGGGGCGCCATTAAAACTTCCCAACAAGTGAAAACAATGAAAATTTGATCTTGTGCCTCTCTAAAAGCAAAAGTTAATCACACCTCTCTCATCTAATCTGGAACACATTTATGCAGTAGCCTTTTGCACAGGCATTCCTCCTCTGCTGCCAAAGCGCAACTGTATTTAAGGCCTCTGTCCCTTCTTCTAAATTGCACTGAAATTGGCTGAAGCAGTTAGAATCAGGTAAGAAAGCAAAAACAAGAGAGGGTGTCACAGAGGAAAGGAATATAGACAGGCACAAGTGCAAACAATCTGAGCGCATGAGCTATACTTCCTTAGGAAAACCGGTTGGTCAGAGCACCATTAGTTGATACAATCTTTCTTTAGTCCATTCAGCTACTCCCCAACCAGCAGTACTCTACACCTACATATTTTGTAATAAGCAAGTTAATATGTTAAGGCATCATACATACAACCTGAAGAAACTCATTATGCTAACGTCAAAGTGCAAAAATCCACTTCTAAAGTTCTTCAACTACAAATATTGTAATGCTTACTAACTACAATAAAACCTCCTGTTAACCACTGCAATCCATGTTATCATGCTGCTACTTAGACCACACAGTCTGAAATCAAGTGTCCCTCTTCATACATAGATCTTGTTTGTACAGATCTTGTTGTTTGGACAACAGTCAGCCATCTTATCCTGAAGTTGGGATTACCATAAGAAGCAGAACATGGATTTTGCATCACTAGTAGCATCAGGAACATGTGTCAGCATGCTTGATGTAAAACCCTTCCATGACTGAACCACAGGAATTCCTGCTGATACAGATAACTTTATGGTGGCTGCCAAGACTTTTCTAGTGGCCTACTAGCTATTAGTCCTAGTGGAGGAAAACTTTCAATGTAGAAATACAGAAAAGAAGGGTGATTCAATACAAAAAGATACAAACGTCATAAAAGCAAAAGATATATTACCTCTCATCTCCATTTAAAACACAAGAAAAAAAAAGTATCTCTCAATTTATATTTTACAACCCATACCACTGAGGAAGATTAAGCCAGGAACAAGCCAAATATCAACTACTAACCAAAACAAAATATCACGTATTGTCCATAATATCATTTTTATTTCTACTACATTGTAATTTACAAAAAATATGAAAAGAGTAAAATCTGAATAAAGTTATTTTAAGAAAAAGTGAGCTTCAAGTTTCACCTGTTAATTTCATTATACATGAAAAGTTTCATTCTGCAGCATGGAGTTTTCATTCGGAGTGGAAGCTCTTACAGCACAGAAACTGAACTTCAGCTTCCCATGAACTGATTAATCAAAATGAATCCCTCTGAAGACCAGCCTTCCTGGTGGCAGTGATAGTAAATTTGGATGCATGTGAGAAACAGTCACCTTTGCTACCATTCACCAGGTGATTCAAATATTAAATACTCTCAAAAACTTGAGGAATGTGTTAGAATTCTAAACATAAAATATGAAACCTATAATAGAATAAAGCCTCTAGCAAACACGAACTCTACACTGTCAATGGAAAAGTAAACAGACAAACTTACACTACTTTTCAGTGGAGAATGACCCACCTGTGTTTCACAATGGGCACTGCTCACTCTGGCTTCCCCTGCCCCAGCTACTGTGTTTTGCTGAGGAAAGCTAAGCCTGTAGAAAGCCAGTCTCAATTTTTTTTAAGTATAAAGAGCAGCAAGCTAAAGCACTGGCATCATCATTACCTCTTTCACTGGCATCATCGACGAGGACGATTTCTTCCAGCATGTGTCGTGGTGACCTGTTTATCACACTATGAACAGTTCGTAGAAGTGTGCTCCAAGCCTCATTGTGAAAAACAATGACAACGCTTGTTGTGGGAAGGTTGTCTGCATACACCTTCGTTTTACACCTATGAACAAGAATAAGGTATAGCATCATCCATTTGTAAAGGTCAAGCCTTCAGTCAAAACTGCAATTCTGAAGTTTACTTCTGAGTGTCAATACTAACATTCACGATACATCAGTCGTATGCAAAATATGACAAACGAGCATATGGTGCACCAATTCATATTTTTACCTAAACCACACCCTTATGTATACTTACGTATACATCTGTGTATTCCATCATACCACTAAAAAGGAAGAACCTCGATTTAATAACCAATACTAGAACAGATACCTATACTACTAAGACACAGAGATAACATTATGTGTCTCCACTACCCCTGTTTTGTGAAGAGTAGCATGTCCAGATAGACTAATACAAGCCCCTAATTTAGGCTTGCATTCCCTTAAGAGTGCAAGGGAGAAATCATACTACTGTAATGGGTATGGAGAATGGAAAAAGAGAGACACAAGAAATGGCAAACAAATTAGAAAGTAAATGCAATAAGAAGTCTATAAGGAACAAAACAAAATAATAAGAGAAGGAAGAATCCTGGGGATAGCTGATGCTTGGAAAAAGCCAAGACCTGTAATACTGGTGAGTTAAGTGTATTTCATAATTTAATGTGTTTAAATTACACAAAGAGGGCATTTCCCTACTTATTGTATACATGTTAGAAGTACGATATAAAGGCTCATCAAGTTAAAAGAGAATTATATTCATATTCCAAAGATAGTACAGAAAACCATAGGTTTAGCTCTCCCAACAGCAGATGTATGATACACGCTCCAAGGAATCCCACATGCAGCCAACATTTTACACTCCATAATACTATTTTAAAAGAAGTGATATTTTCAGAATCTCCTAAAAAAAATAATAATAAAAAAATCAATATGCAGTACATAAAGTACTCTTAACAATTCTGAAAATACAATTCTGCTCTAAAAAATAACCCTTCAAACTGAAATGTTCTCTGCACAGATCTGTTCCTCCTGCACATTCAAAATCACACACAGAGAATTACATAAGATTTGACGGTACAAATCCTTTAAGAATCTAAGATAGAGATGCATGCAGATCGCAAACACAAGGAAAACATTGAGGAGGAAAAAGAAATACATGAAATGGAGCTTCATTATTAAAGTTTTTACTAGATCCCAAATTAGTGAGTTGATTCACTATAATGTAACCTGATCTAAATGTTATTAAAATATATTAACAAGTATTCATGATTATCGCCTTAACAGTAGTGCTGTCTGAGGGCTTGAGAAGTACACAGCATGTATCCTCAACCCTAAACATATAAAACTAATACTGAAGGAACAGCCTGCCAATACAGGATTATGGTGTCAGCATCTAATCCCACCCAAACCAGTGACACCAGAAATGTCAGCCAAAACTGGGCCCCCAATAGGAATATTTCATTAGATGGACAACTTGGCTAGCCAGAGCTCTTTGAAGTGAGAGCAGCTCTCACAGCAGTCATTTCAGTTCTGAGATGGACACAAAAGTTCAGTGTGCACAGAAATCCCAGAAAAGATACAACTGAAGAAATATCTGGAAGACCTTCTGTGGCATCATTTTTCATTTCTGAGAACTGATGCTGTAGGACCAAGCGCTACCTGTCTTCAACATTATAATTATCTGTACATTTATGGCCACATATTCGCTGCAGTGAAGTGAACATCATGAAAACTTTGGGAAATATCATAAAATCTTTAGTGAAAGCAGCCGTATATATCCATGTTTTCCAATTTAATTCACATGCAAAAAAAAAAATAGCAAAGCATGCCAACTGAAGAAGTTATTTCTGTGGTATCACTTGAAAAAATAGCCTTTTTAAAAGATGCTATGAATTTCAGATTAAATATTGAATCATAAGCCAAATAATCTTTCCCCCATATTTGTCACTTGTTCAGCCTATTTTGCTACTTTCAAACCGGATTCTTAATGTTTTATTCCTTCTGCTGCACTGCTCCCTAGACTAGAAAATAAATGCCTGATTGCAGACCTTCAGCTACAGTAGCAACACAGATCCACCTATTGTTCCTCTACTTTTTGGCAGAATATTTGTAAAAAACCTGAGAGAAGCCCGCTAGCAGTTCTCTGAAAAGCAATAACAATGCGGCATTCACCAAGAATATCTTGCTGAGGTGGCCACAAGATCTACTATTGTAATATGAAATCTTTCATCTCCAGCCTTGCTTTTTTTTCCACTGTCTTACAGAAGATTTTATTTGAGCTCAAATCAATGAACTGATATAATAAAAGCCAGCCAACTGATCAGGGACTACCATGCTTATAAACTATTACACTGCCCTAAGTATAAATATACAAAAATATTTAAGACACATCTTTGAAGGGGAACTTTTTTAGTACTAAAAGGCAGGCTTACAGGAATCTTTTGGGATGCCAAAAAGGCATTCCCACTGCCCTGTCCTGCAGAAGGTGAATATCCTCCTTTCCTTAAGAGGAAAGCCTATCCTTCCCCCCACAAATCAACCCTTTCTGGGGTAACAATTTAAGAGCCACACTAGACTGGAAGTTTAGATTGGATATGAGGAAGAAATTCTTTACTATAAGGGTGGTGAGGCACTGGAATGGGTTACCCAGGGAAGTTGTGAATGGTGTTCAAGTTGTGGCGGTGTTCAAGGCCAGGCTGGACAGAGCCTTGGGTGGCATGGTTTAGTGGGAGGTGTCCCTGCCCACGGCAGGGGGTTGCAACTAGATGATCTTAAGGTCCTTTCCAACCCTAACTACTCTATGATTCTATGATTTTATGTAAAAGGCTGCCATGTGTAACACAAGGGTATTCCATAATAAAAATGGCTTGAAATTTTTGAATGCCATTCTTAAAGGCTTTGGTGTGAAGTTATTCCGGAAAGATCCATTGATGCAGGCAGAATAAAGGAAAGAATAGTATGATACCTGATTTTTCATACTCCTTTCACCTCCCTTTCCATAAATACCTTTTAGCTATATACTCCATTTTTAATTTTAAAAACACTGACATACACTCCTTCCCCCCAAGAAAGTATTGCTATAGAATATCAGACAAATAAAGCAGTTGATGTCTGTAATTAGAGTATTAACTTTCTATATAAACACCCTGTTTTATCCTTACTAATATATAAATTAAGAATCTTTTTTGCCTTTCATTTGAAAACAAATCACTCCAGAAAGGGATTACTACAGAATTTAAAATAAAGTATTAGTTTCAACTGTTATGCAACATCAGTAGCAGAATATAACTGTGAGTGGTATGACACATAGTGTATGAATTAAGGACAATCGGAATTTTAATTAACAACTAATATATTATGTTCCCTTTGTTGGATCCTGCCTCAAACAGTTTCAAAATTGAGTGCATAATATTAGGAAGGCATACCATCTCCAGGAATTTAATGAAGACTCCAAATAACAGCTGAGAATGTCTACTTCACGTGGAATGCATCATCTTTCCTTAATCTACAGCA
Organism: Ara ararauna; assembly: GCA_028858755.1. NCBI lineage: Eukaryota > Metazoa > Chordata > Aves > Psittaciformes > Psittacidae > Ara > Ara ararauna. Next base: position 69,961,225 of record CM054377.1, on the reverse strand, counting down.
TTCACGATGCAAACTCTTGGCTAATGTGACTCCATATATTATTTAAATTGTGGAAACTCCCCAGAAATGTCAGACATTTAAAATGCAAGCAGAGACTTACTGCCCTATTACCTACAGGCACAGGAAACTAATATGCCAGATTGTTAAAATATGACCAAGACAAAAAGCCTAATCAGTCTACATTTCTTCATGTACACATTCCAATGCTTAAAACAGTAATGTTATTTATTTCATAGCAAGTCTCCGTGTCACGCACTGAAATCCCCACTTTCAGCTGCATTAGCCTTGAATTCTTCCCTAATTTTTGATTTCTTGCTTTCATGCAATTAGGAAATAAAATGAGAAGTTAGGAAATGAAGTTATCCAAATTTTTAATGCCAATCAAAATCAGGTTTCAGAAAAACAAGTTTAGAAGCTAGACTTTTAGAAGTTACTTTACTAAGGAGTAACAGAACTCTAAAGACATAACTCTGCTCTGACCTCTCTAAAACAGTCATACGCATTCTTCACAGAATTTCACCTTTTTGCAATTTTGCATCATGCATTCAGAATACTTTAGGCTCAGTTCTTTAGAACTACATAGGTACTCTCAGGTCCATATCTCCCCAAGAGCACAAGGCAGTGTAAGATGTCCAAATCCTTTACAACTTAAATTCAAATTTAATGGACTAAAAGCAAAGGAAGGAGAACAGATCCTAGCATATATAACATTGCTAAAGAAGAACAGTGACAGCAGAATAAGCTTCAGTTGTCCCTAACACCCTGTAGCCTGATTTCAAGGGTTTAAATCCACAAAAGTTTTTAAGATGGCAGTCTAAATAATCAACTATGGGTTGTGTTATACTTCTCTGTTATCGTGATTTTTTAATGAAGGTGTTAATTGGATCTTACAGAGAAGTTCTGCATGTTTTAGATAGGTGGATATTCAGAAAAAGGAAAAATAATCTCAAAAGATATCTGTATTCAGTAGGTTACACATAGCCACTTGGAAAGTACCTGATGCTACTCCAAATGCACCTGAAGAACTTCTGAATAAGCTGCTTTCCTACTTTCAACACAGGTTACAAATAGTCCACAGAAGACATTAAGAAAATAATCAGAAGAGACAGCAACTAATGCAATTCTGTCCAAATAAAATTAAGCCATTAATCTCAAGAGTTTAATTGCTGCTTCAGCACAATCTTGCACGGAAGGAAGACAACTCTTCATTTTGCATTTCCTGCACCACCACAACCATATAATCTCATCCCCTGTCCACATCTAGCAGAACTGGAAGCCTCTCTCTCCTCTAATGCCAGTGAAGGAATGAGAAAAATGTACTTTACCACTGTGGGGACAGAAGTAATCTACCAGGTGACCTTAACAAGATCCTTCATTTGAATTCCTCAGAAGGTGAAATTCTTCTGATACCTATCTGCTCTGCTCAGCGCCTGACTGGGAGATCGAAAAGGCTTACCTGCTCTAGCCATCGGCACCCCAGACACTGAGACGCCAGATACTTGGGACACCACCCTTCACTATCCTAACGCCACTTCTTTCAGTTTGCTGCTGGAACTTTCACAAGCACTTCAAATTTACTTAAAAAAAAAAATGCAACCGTGCAGCCATCTTAATACAGAACAGTAATTGCTTGGCTTTCTACTGATAATATAAAATTGCATTCATAGATCAATTTCCTTAGAAATTATTCCTAAAACCAAAGATTGAATGCTACATGTGCAATATTTTCAAATCTCAAAAGACAAAATATTTACAATGTTAGCAGTGATCTGTCTGCACAGCCTTCAAAGTCATGCTAAATAATTTCTGAAAGTAACAAAATAAAATGGGATTTAATAGCCCAACAGCTACTAAATGCTTTTGTTTCATAGGCTAAAGAACCACGCCCCCCCCAAAAAAAACCTAAACAGCGTAGAGGTCTTGTAGGAAATTAATCATTCACTGCCATAATGTTTATGCAGTGTGATACGATTGAGAAAAAACTCATTCACTGAGGCAATAAAAAAACCCTGAACAAACAAACAAGAAAACGAAACAAAAAAGGTATTTTTTATAAAGAGTTTGTCATAATTATATTCTGTACCAGAAATAAAGACAAAATTTCTAAATCCTACAGGGCAGATCTCTACCCCTTCCAATGCTGCCAACAGGTTATTCTCCACAGAGGAACAATGAGAGCACAAGTTAACATTGAAACATTCTTTTTCTGGTTTCTAAACATAGTTTTCAAAACAAAGCCCCTTATGCTTACCTTAATCACAAAAAATAATAGATTCAGACACACTACGTGAGCCATCACTTGCTATACCTTATTCCCAGATTCCACCAGCCTTTCATAGGGTCAAGGCATGACCAACAAGTTACAAGGACTCAAAAACATTAACAGCAGTAAACCATGTACGCAATCCTTGTTTACTAGCCCAGTGCACACAGCCCTGAGCATTGTGATAAAGAACAGAGGTGAAACACAAGCAAAAGTGTCTCCTGTGCACTAAGCAGCTCAGCTGGGAAATCCCAGTAGGGCTCAGACCCGAGCTCATATGCGCAGTATGACAATGAAGTGCTGATACATTTTTGAAGGCTGTACTAGCAACAGACTGGGGCAGGAAGGGAAGCATATTTAGTCATTTTACAAATGTACTACAATCTTTTATCTTGCATACTACAAACAAGTTATAAATAAAGGCTGAAGCTATAAACAAACTGCATCCTGGAACAAATTTGTAAAATTTGACAAAGGAGTAGTCCAAGTCTAGCTGAAAATCAGGTTAGAGCTGAAACTTTCAGGAAATACTATACAGTACAGCCCCTGTAATAAATCTGTTTAATATCACTGATGCAGTACAATCAGTATACTCTAGAGTATTCAAATATATTGGAGTCTCTGGGAAGTAAGCATCAGTCTCCTTAGATCTTGAAAACACACATTTATTTTCTACTGAGGTTGCCAAAATTAATGCCAGATCAACAGAGAAGAAAAGCAGAAAATCTGAACTCCTCTCAGGCTTTAATTACTGATATCCGATGAATATCACCGCAGTGTCATAAAATGTCAGTAATCCATTGTTTACCTGTCCATTTACTGTAAGATACAGCCTGCAATAAACTTTCTGTAGACATAGCTGTGCCCCAGCTTTGCTAACGCAAAACCTCCTCTCTACTTAAGTCAGGGATGAAAACAGTTTAGAAATAAGACACCTTAAGCTGTACAAACTGACCTACATTTCCATCAGATGATAAAGCCCTGTAGCAGTGGTGGCAGAGAAAGTGTCAAAACACTACAGCAAGAACCACCAGCACTCAAGTGGTGTGTTTCTGGTAAACACTGACTTAAATTTTTCCTGTTTATAAGCAGCAGCCTCATGATATCATTATGAGCAAGAGTATCAATGAATCTGCTCCCAAATTGAAGACAATCAAGATGGATAAAGATCTCATTTTCACAGAGAAGCAACACAGCTAGAAGGGCTAAAAGCAATACTTCTGAGAAAGATGGAATCGCTGACTGTCATAACATGCCAAACCACTTTTCACTACACAGACTGCATGCAACCACAGTTCTAACTTGTGGCAAAGCACTGCAGATAAGGTTACAACAAAACTTCATGCTACCCCTGAAACTGCTTCTTCGAATCAAATCAGAACAATTTGGCCTACAAAGACGTCTCCACTTCTGTAATTCGTATCACAACTCCAACTAATCTTTCTGAACAGGCGACTTGAATGCAGGCAAATCCCTTATTCTTGCTTAAGCATTTCCATCCAGCCTCCTTAATGTCTGCCTTGAATAGTATTACGTAATTTACCTGACACCAAGAGTATGAAACTTTCCTTTCTTCTGATCTCAAACATTTGGATATAAGAAAGGTCGCATTATCTCATGAGTCAAGTAGAAATCTTCTTTAGACCCTGGAAACGAAATCCAAAATGGTCCTTAAAACCATTGTGGTTACAGAATTCAAGCAGAATTTCACAAAAATAATTAGCTGCAATTACTATTTTCCTTATCTTGAAAGCAATCACAGGAAAGCATCTCTTGACAGAAGCAAACACAATTCTGTCTTCAAAGACTGAAATTGAACCATAAGCTCCCTAGCCAAATTATTTTCTATACTTGCCCTATCAATTTGAACATAGTTCAGGATATGGCCGCTTATCCAAAATAGAAGACACTTGTAACTAAGAATGAGATTGCCAAGTGTTTGGGTATATATGCACATACATGTATATACGTATGCATATACAGGTGTGTATATATATATACACACACATATATATAAAAATATATATATTTACATATAAAGAAGCAAGCTGAATTTTTATACTGACTTCCCCCTCACCTTCTAAATTTTCCAGGAAAAAGATTTATAGGTAATTTCTTCCAGCTAACTCATTAACTTGACATGGACAAGAACATTTCCAAATGTTGATTCTAGAGTGGGCCCGTAACAAGCTATAAGCACCACAAAAGCCAGATGAAAAAATACTCCTGCTTGAAAGAATTGTAGTCTTTAATACCTCACATGCTTTCAGATTTCCAGTGTGACATTGCTGAACGTTACAACACTGGTCGTCAGATCAGCAGATTTCTGTTAGACATGCCAGGTTAATGAACAGCCAGGATTTCTGGCTTGTAACAAAACGCTGAATAAACTTCTGAGGTCTTCCACCACCTACGTTGCCAACTTTACTCTTTTTTGTTATCTCTTACATCAGTACGACCTGACCTAAATGAATACCAAAAGTTCACACAGCATATCACAATTTATGGAGATATTTATATCTCCACAACCTTATGAGCAATTTAAGACACTTTCTGTGTGTACATACAGAACTTGTAATACAAACTTTTTTGTAACAAAGTGTCTTGTTGCTCCCCTTTCCCTCCCCCATGCCATGTTCCTCCTAATTTGGCGGAACTGTGGGCTGCTGCCTAAAGCAATAATCCCACTTTTCATCATTACAGTTTTGTCCCATCCCCTTCTTTGCACCAGCTCTGGTAATCATACAGTTGTTGGGTGCGCGTTGCTTCAGTCTGCTGATTCAACAAAATATACTTTTCCCCTTTTTGATGTGCAAACCTCCATCCAGTCAGTGAACGTGAAGGCCACGCAAACATGAGATCAGTATCAACAGAAGCAGTGAGAAGACTTCTTTTAGCTGAAGTCCGCATTTGCTCCAGATTATATATATGAGTATATAAAAGTACCCTTTCGCTATTCTCCTGAATAGTTAAAAGCAAACAGAGCACACCTTCACTAGCCTCACACAGAAGCGAATACTTCATATGCTGCCATTTAAAACCCCAGTGTCACACATTTGAGTTCCAAGAGCATGCTCCTGCATGTGTGCCTTTACTGTTTTTCTATGAACAGGTTTACTCAAACTGTTTTCCTCACACAGGGATTATGTAAATTCTATGAATGCACCATACTACGATTCAACAGTAATAAAGTATACAGCAAATCAATTTGTTCTGAGAAGTTAAAAATACCAATTCCAGTGTATTCTTACATGTATATTTCAGGCTTAAAATCAACAATACATTTTTAAGCACATGTATGAGAGCCACACTGCAGTCCCATAACTGAAAAGCATTCTATTGTGTCATACATTTATAGTGCCTAAATCTAAATATGGTTCTTTGAAATCAAAGGCATAACAGAATTAGTCATTGAAGAACTTTTTCAGAAAGGAGACCAACATAACTGCAACAAATTCCACAACATTCATGCAAGTTAGACTTAGAAGAACAGCTTTTAACCCCAGAAAAATAATTGTCTCCTTCCTCATGATTGTAAAAGCAAGCTTGGCAACAGGAACTGAGCACGGTAGTTTGAGTCAGCAAAAAAGCCTTCATCAGTAACTTAAACTGAGCACATTAGTGTACTAGTGAAATATTAAGCTCTCACAGGTCTGCATCTTATTTTTCTATTAAGTAGCTGAAGTAACAATTCGTATGAATTTAGACCTAGTTCACAAATATGTAGGGCCATGTGGCTAAAAGCCTTGATTATACACTATCACTATCTATACCTCTTAATTCTGGCAAAACTATACCAACTAAGGAATAAAATAAAAGGAAGATTTTTATGGTCTAGTTTTTTAAGTTCTAGAGAATCTACAGCCTTGGAAAACTGGTTAACTAAGGTATCCCAAAGATATCCACCCGCCTCCTTGCTGCAGGTCTGCTTGGGGAAGCCCACCCCTTTCCAAGAAATCACAGTCTGCAAAGTATGACACTCTCCTAGCTCCAGTGAGAACCAAAGCTGACATGAACTACATTGTTCTGTCCCAGCTATGACTCTCGTTTCCAGCCTTGACTACTTGTGCCTGGAAGAGAATAGCATTTTAAGATGCTCTTTTCTAAGTAAAAAAGTCAGAACTGGGTTTAAACTTTCACACCAGGGACTCAAATGTCTCCTTAACATTTCATATATTCCACAAATTATTAAATAATGAATGCAGCCTGGAAAGCTCTGCCTTAGAACACAGTACTCATTTTTCATTTTGAAAAGCAGCTTCCAAGTCACCTCAAACAGCATGAGAGCAAAACCAAGTCCTGTGACACAAACAAATTCCATGCACTTAACAAACCACTTTCTGGCCTGAATACTGGCCTAAGACACACAGGCATAGCTGAACACCTATTTTAGTCATTCACACCTATTTTATTCATTGCCTCCCTCACCTCCAGCAAAAATCAAGGCAACACTCTAGTGCTCCTAATCACCCATCTTTTTACTCCTTGCTGTCATGTCAAACCCACAGCTGCATATTTTTCTGGTAACTGTGATTCAACTCCCACTTTGATGACTGATTCACAAACCAGAATAAGACACACAAAAATTATTCTACTAACAACTTTAAAACCAACCTGTTATCCCCAGCTGCTTGCTCCTACGCAAAGGCACCCCTCCAGAGGTTGTGGCCCTGTCAGTTACTAGATACACTAACATGCCCCAGTCCAGATTTGGAGAAGTATCCAAGCTAAAAAATTACTTCTGCTGTAGCTTTTCCTGTTAAGCAAATCATTCAACTGAGATAAAGAAAAGAATAAGTAGAATAATACTGCTGCTTACAGACACAAAATGACTAGCAACTCAGGCATATGTCAATGATTTTAAACGCATGTATGTGCCTCAATAATTTTGTGCCAAATAATAAAAATAAATATAAACCTGTTAATACCACCGGGGCATGGCTCAGCAAAACACAGATTTCAGCTCCTATAGAAGTCTTGCACTGAGAAGTTCCCTGAGCTGGAGAAGCGCCTACAAGTTACTAAAACAGCTCACATTTTTGTTCTTCTAATAAGGAAACAAAATGTCTTGGCCAAAACATAAACACGATGCCTGGAGTGGGTCATCTATAGAGATTAACCTATGAGCAATTGAGGACCAAGCAGGTGCTTGCCTTGGCACAGGTGACAGGGAGGGGTGACAGAACTAGAAATTAATGCAAAGGATAATGTAGACTACTTCAAGATCTGATGTCCAGCTGACAGGTTATGCCATCCCCATCAAATACATATGGCAAATTGGTCCTGGCACACCTAATTCCACCAGCTTTTCAACAATTAACCATTAGGCAAAGCTTTTAAAGACTTCTCTATTTCAGAAGAACTGACATGCCACAGAATTATAGAACTTGAAATCTTCTCCCCACTACCACATTAAAGGAAGCAACCCACAAAACCTGTGAAGAAAATAATGATGTGGTTGAACAGCAAAGTGTGCCTTTGAACATATCCCTCTTTCTCAAAACCATGACTGAAAATGCTACTGGACGCTGTGCTGTAAGCACAGAAATGAGGTTAGGAATGATTAGAAACTACCCATTCTCCTTCTCCACAAACTATTTCCATATTAGCACAATTATTAGCATAGATAGAACAGGTTATAACAGAAGCAACTCCACTAACACAGCAGGAAGTGTTTCTGACCCTGTAAGTATTTTGGCTAATGAGGTAAATACTTTCATGAGACATACATAGAACACTGGAGTATATTTATAGTTTTCACAATTCTGAAAATGGCTACACTGTTCTTGAAAAGTAGCATTAATCCACACATACAGATCTGGATACTCTTGCATTTTAAACCCAGTACTGTTCTCAAATTTGCTGGGGAAATGTTAACACACTCCCCAACTTCTTCATTAGCGTGACCTTACAGGGTACATACTGAAAAGATTAAAAAAGGAGGATCATTTTGGAGACCATTTCTCTCTCAAAATCTACTAAAAATGTACACAGCAACTAAATGTTAAAATTCTTGACAGCTATTCAGAAAAACAGGAAATCCAACTCTGCCCTGGGATGTAACCTAAAATTCTATTCTAAGGTTCCATTTTCATGCACATAGCATAGTCACAGTATTTGCATCTATACAATGGAAGAATAAAAAATGCAACATTACTAAACTTACAATGCATCTTTTACTGTGAAACACAGTAACTGCAGAGCACAGCCAACTGTGCAATACAAAGGATTATAATTTTAAACCAAAGTTAAGCTATAGTAATTTCATTTGTCTGCAAAAGCTTGAGTGATGCTTAGGTAATAATTTGTAATAGTTCATAACAATTTCCCTTTCCATTTTTTGTTATTTTGAAGTCTAGACTTCACAAAGCTCATACTTAATTCAGCTTGTCAGATCCACAAATTTACTTTCTTATGTTTGAACTTACAGTATAAAAATGGTTTTCTGTTTTTATAGTGTACATACAAGTTTTATATATACAAATTTCCCAATATGAATACTGATAAACAGGTGATGCTATTTAGTTTCTTCCATACTTGAGGGTCATAAAAACCCAAATTACTCATGTTTACCTATCAAATAACCAACTGTTGTAACTATTATCTCCCAAAAGTTTTGTTTATTCTTTCCATTCAGCTCTTCCAGATAAAGCATATAGAATTTACCCCAGTTAGTGTCCCAGCTTTGACAAAAAGTCTCCAATGAAATTCGTAATTTTCTTCACAGCTAAAGCAAGTTGAGAATGCTAACTACAAATTCTTAACCAGTGAAGTTACCACTTTACACTGAGGCAATTTCTTATCATTTAGAGCTTGTGATAAAGGGTGCGGACATTGAATATGAATGTGCAAGAATGCCAAGAAATTCCATTGGCAAGTAACAAACATGACCAGAACAATAACATAAGAGAGAAAAGAATATAAGCACCATCACCCACGCCCCTGACCTTGGCCACATCTGTTAGTTTTGAAAGAAAACCCTACAAGTTCATGATTCGCATTCTTCCACTATACTGAGAAATAGGCAAGTAGTGATCATAAAATCTGATGAATGATACATCTGAAAATCAATTGAAAAGTTACATTAATTCAAACTTACGAGATAACATTTTGAAAAATATATGGCTCAATTATTAAAAACATCAGCACTACCAGAAACCTGCACACTACAGAATCATATCCATTACAATAGATTAAGGTACCTACAAACCAGCTCTTTATCACTCATTAAAAATGAAAAGCGGTCAGAGCTTCATCTTACTTTGCTACTACTACCTTCTGAGATAGAAGATGAAAACAGATTAATCCAGCAGCTAGGTCTTGTGCATATAGAAGCAATAGCAAAGCTATTAAGAAGTGGAGTTTCCGTAACATCCAATTCTTGCAAGAGAATGCAGATAATTGATTGGGAAAATCTTGTTTCATGCGATTTATTTAACTTTAGAGTCCCTTTCATAAACAAGAGGTGCTGGGGATGGAAGGACTCATCAGCTACCCTGCCAGAGTAGCCCCAGGAGAGTAAAGCAATCTTAGTTTTATTTAAAACTAGGCTACAATTTTCTTTTTAATTACTTATGACTCAAACAGCTCTGAAAGGATCAATATTTCAGAGGCAAGCTCAAAACCAAACCAGATGGGTATTAGAAAACATTATAATGCAATCTAAATGAGGCCTTGCACATTTCATCAAGTAAGAATTTTTTTAAGCATTTCTCTCATCATCAGATCTTTTCTATTTCATATAATGCAAAATTTTACTCCACCTCATTACAAGCAAAGCATGAATTTTTCAAGCAAGTAATTTTTTCCTGAAATGCCAAGTCTTAAGTTACCTTTGTTTTCCTCCAACCAAATTAATTTCTATTCCCCGAACATGCTTCATACTTGTAATCATATTCAAAGTCAAATAACACTGAAAAACACTGGTTTCTGCTGTTCACTCTTGTTTCCCAAGTAAGTACCATATATACAGGAAATCCTCCTACTTGCTACTTCAAAACAGTAATAACTTACAGAACTTAACTTTTGTTTTGAATCACTCTTCGCACATTCTTCATTTAAGTGGAGTACATTTTTAATACAATATAAAGCACTTACCCTTCTAACCTGACATCAGGTAACGACCTGTTGAGTGCAATCATTTCACTTGCCATTAAATTAAATTGATTTATTTTAAACATTTCTTTCATTTTTTCTTGTTCCTCTTTTGGAATGACCACAGGCTTCCCCATCTCTCCAGGTCCTTCATGTGGTTTCTGTATGGGTTCTGGAACTAAGAATAAATAAGATGTTGGTAACTACTTTTATGCTTGCTTTTATTTGCTTACAGTTTATTTTACACAGTAGGAGTGTTCCTGTTTAAAACAGAGTTCTAAACCCACAAGGTTTTGGAAGTGAAAATAAATCTTCATATTGGAGTTTAACAGAAGTAGTTAACTGCTACTCTTGGACACGGCAATTCATTTGAAAAAACAGTAAGGGTTTATATCTATCCATCATCCTGTCCTAATTGACTTCACTGTTAAAGTTCTGGTACAACAGACATTTATGTCCCAGACTGGTCTTGTACGCAACAAACTTTTCTAGAAAAAGTTAAATTTTCCTTTACAGGGATCTCAATCTTATGCCAAAAGCAAATAGACATGTAAAAAATGAAAATAAAATTAAAAGAAAGAAGAAAAGCCCAAGCCTTCCATACTTGCTGAAACAACAAGACTTAAGATATATACTTATTAATAATTGAAACATTTTGCTAGTTTGCATTTGGGGTTAAGCAGTTACGAGCACAATGTGCTCTTTGAGAAACTTTCATTTTCAAGCACCTGAAGCAACTTGTTGCTTTTGTATTAATGCAGTAACATTTAGCACAGAAAACCCTCCCACCACAGAGATATTTTCTTTACCAAACTCCCCTTGACTGCCAGTTGAACTATACAATTCTAGAAGTTGCCAGCCAGCCACTCAGACACTGAAGACTAATAGAATAAATATGTCCAAGCAGATCCTGAGCAGACTGACTTGGGCACTTGTTTTAATCATTGGCTACAGCGAGCAACCAGGTTTTTTTTGCATCTTTGCCTCCTAAGAAAGTACGGCAGAACTTGCACTGAAACTTACTAATTTGCAATTACATAACCTTTTAACTAGAATATGTGCCTTTTAGGGGATAATTAACATAAAATTATGGTATACAATAAGGCAATTATTTGGGCTTAATTTTATATATTCAGCTTGGGTTTCTTACGTGGGATTATCACAACTATTTTTATTAAGTGTATAGCCATTAGTATACAGGTTCAATTGGACAGGAAATGATTAAATGATGAGTGTTCCACGCACCTAAAATGAATGAATAAAAGCAACCAGAATACAATTATTCTGATGGTTTTCAGCATTCTGAAGAGTAAATGTCTTATCCTACCATATTTGCTACTTAGAGGAGTATATAATTTCCTAATTCATCTACACTTCCAGTTGTTTGTTAAGTTTGACTAAATAGATAAAATAACTGAAAATTTATCTTTCACGTTTTCAGATCTTGCTATTACATGCTAGTTCAGCACATCAGTGAGTTGTATCCAGATGTACAAATTCATCAATTGAATTTTTAAATTTCATCAGCAAATACACATACTACTTGATGACACATTTTACCTAAATAAAGTACTCCCTTCCCCTGCAGAAAAATAAAGCAACTGATTAGATCCATAGGTATTTTATGCAACTCAGTAAATACAAAGCCAGGCAAGCCTGGTGTGCAGGGAGAGATGACTTTCAAGAAAAATTAACCATCTTTTCTCAGGTTTCTGTGTTTATGGTCATTTGTTTTCCCACAAAAGTATATAGTTTTCACATAAACACAAACCAAAAACATTCTCCCAAAATGACTAATACATTGCTAAGAATCCAAACTGCAGTGCTCTTTCGTCAGTTAATTCTGAAAAGAATACTTCATCATTTTGAGGACTGTAGACATGTACTGATGACATACTTCTAACAAACAGAAATCAAATCTACAGCTAGAAGTTTCAGAGCTAAATGAATGACTTAATCATCACCTTATTCAATGGGAAATCTAGTAATGTTTTTCCAGACATTTCTGATTTGTACCAGTAAATCATTAGTTTTCCAACAGGGCTTGATTTCTTCCAGATCTTTGTTAAAATTCAGGAACTCTTTACATCTATGGGCTACAAATTTCTTTTTACCAGGCAATATGCTTGATGAAAACCAGATACTTCAAAACCTAAGACCATCTAAGCCAGAAAAATGGACGGATTCTTCTTTGACATGTCTTTAGGGGCAACGGCAATAGTAAACTGACCAAAACAAAGTCATTTTTAAAGGAAAGATCATAATTACAAGAAAGCTGTTTGGACAGGTAAAAAAGTTCAGAGAGATTTTGCTTCTGATGATGCTTACTAATGTTCAGTGATTTTCTTTCCAACTCCTAAGAACCTTAAAACTTACAGCAACAGCTTTCCATCAACAACAGTTACTCTTTGAATTTCCTGATGAGCCATCAGGTATTACAGAAAGCCAATGCCACCTAAAAGATGTACCAACAGAAAGAACACCTGCAACCACTGAGGCAAAAGGTGTACACTCTGGATCGCTCAGAATAGGTGAGAGACAACCTCAGAGATGAGCACTGGAGAGAGCTATGCCCAACCTACTCCCACCTCTGGGGCCATGGTGGGGAGAAGAAAGAGCAGCAATATCAGCCAGGCCAATCACAGGTGCCCTCTCAGCTCCCACAGATTGATGTTGCAATCAACACAGCTCATTGTTCTGATCCCACTTCGCCAGGCTTTTCCAGCCATGGTGGAGGGGATGGGCAAACATTTTAAGCCTACAGCCAAATCATCCCACACAACTAAAGTCACTAGATTCAAACTATCTCTCCTCTGCTGTCATTTTAGTTCCCCAGTCCAGTACCACCCAGACCTCATGCCAGGCCCCCTTTTCCCAAGACATCTCCACCTCAGTTCTCTTACCCACCGCCTAGTAAGTACCTGTCCCTTTTCCACATCTCTTTTTGTCCCCCATTTCCATTCTCACATCATTTCAACTACTAACCCCTGATCTTTGTGAGAGTGAACACAAAGACCTCATTCCACTTATCTATGTACACAGATTTTTCTGTAGATTCACATTCTCATTCTTTTACTATATCTTATTTTGTAAAATATAACAGCAGTATATATGCAATACAATATAAGACACATAAGCTGAAGCTCATGCTAGTATCTTATGCCATTAATACCAAGGAGAGATTTTTCCCAAAGGCAATTTAGACCATAGCTATAAGTCTCATTCTAGAAAAGAAACTTCCTCCATTTTCTATATTAAAAAAAACTAACAAGAGCATCCTTCTGACTTCATTAAAATGCTGAACTGTCCAAGATTATCCTCAAAATCCTTTACTCCTGCTGAAAAATCTGAAGACTAATTTTTCCAATTAGGCAAGCACAGCCTAAAATAAACTTACAAGCTCTTCAGAAAAACTTACTCGCATGTCAAATAGGTTCATTAAGTGCTATGGAATTCTTCCATGAATTGCAAAGAGAAGCTATATACCAGAGTGACATGGACAAGAGACTATTAAATTCAGCACACTTACATAATTATTGCTGAATCAAGAAAATGAAATCAATTATGAAAATGAATGGTGGGGAAGTGACATGAAAATGCAGATTTTGATAAAAGTTTTACAGAAAAAATAGCTTCAATGTTATCTAAGGAGATTCTACACATTCTGAGTGGGAATAAATGCACTACGGACTCCAAGTCAGTAAACAACTGGAACAAGTAAGAGCATCTAAAATCAGAAATGCAACTAAGTTGCAAGAAAGCATCACAGTGTCAACTACAAGCATGGTTTCTAGCAGACTTTTCTGCACATAGCTCAATACAAATCATCTGTTTACAAAAACCAGGAAAAATATAGAGAACTATAGACAAAGTTGTGTGTGGTTGGTTTGAGGTTTTATTTATTTGTTTAAAAGCCGACTATAAGATATTAAAAAGACATCAAGGATTTTAGCAAACACGTTAGGGAAAGGCCAGAGAGAGTTACTATAATCCTATAAAAACATACTTTCTACATAACCTTAATTAATTTCCTCATCATATTCTTTTCCATCTATTGAAAAAGAAACCCAAAAGATGAGATGTAAGCTACTGAAAATTTAAGCTCCTTCTACAAAAAACTCATGTGAACTAGAGCCTCTCCAAAATATTTTCATCCGGTTGTGGAATCAACAGTTCAGAGGTACTAAGCACATAAATTCTACATTCCGATACATGGTTGTTCTCTGAAGAGCTTTATCAGCCTGTTTCCGTCACAGGGAATACAAAACAAAACTAGCATTTCCTAAACATCTCTCCTGCGTTATTCTGTAACAGAGCAACATGGTTCTTAAAACATTTCAGAAAATCACCCAGGGAAAGCAAAGTTGGCCACACCAGATGTCAACAGGTGAGAAAGGTTTTTTGTGATGGAGAGCACATTGAGCATCACTGCCTAAGTTTCCTATAGTAGCAGTGAAACATACAGACACAGCCTTTTCAGTGGGAGAGGCACCGTACTACAAAATTCGATGTCTCACAAATGAACTGGAGTCAGCAGCTGCCTGCTGTTTTAAATACCTGTGCTGAGATATTGCAGGGATTAGAATTCTCCCTGCACTAACCTTTTCTCCCACAGGATCAACTCCGATGGCTTCCCTAAAGCAAAGGTGACATCCAAGTTTATTGTAGTTATTTTCATAAATTTATTCTCATTACAACATTCACTGTCCCTTATTGCTCTGGTCACTAGTCAAATTTTGGCCTTTTTTTTTTTTCTTACCTTCTTTGTTCTGTGTTTTTTTGTTTGTTTGCTGTTTTGTTTGTTGGGGGGTTGTTTCACATTTTTTGTTGGGGTAGGGGGCAAGTAAGCTTCTGTGTTGGTTTGGTTTGTTTTACTACCTAGTCTAGTGAAATTAACAGTGCCTTTGCTTCCTCACTGCCAGAAATTTAGAACATCCTTTAGACTGTATTAACACAGCTTACAATCCTGAACTGCTTGTTGTGTAGTTTCATTATTTTTCCATATACGTTACTGCTTAAAATTCTTCATCTAAAGCATTTAAGCGTGTAACATAAATCTCAGGCAACATGCTTATTCCTTAGTCATCCAAAGAAACATTCAACATTCTGCAACACCTAAATGCTGATGCAATACTATACTTTGGGGAGGTGGGAGGGAGGAGGAGATATCAAATATTTAAAAGCAGTGCAATTTTAAATAAACACAATTTAAAGACTACTCAGGCGGAAAACTTACCATCTCCAGCAGGCAAGCCTCGCTCTTTTTTCTCATCGCATTTGTTGCATTCACTGAAGTATAGCAACAGAAACATATCCAGAAGGACCCAAACCAAAGAGGTGGCAAGGACCACCTTGCAATATGCAAATTTTTTCATGGCACTTTAAGTCAAATACAAAAATAAAAAAGTATAAATAAAAATATCAAGAGGTTGCTTTAATCCAGTTTGAGACACCACGTTCTATATCTAGGAAAAAGAAAAAAGAAAGAAAAATGTCACAAAAAGTCACTTGAGGACAGCAGATAAAAGCAGAAGTTTTAAGTACTTTTTAAAGGTAGCAATTTTTAAATGCTGTATGTATCAAAATGCTCCATGCACTCCAATGAGATTAAGAGAACAGGGTCAATTAAAGCAGCATTACTCCAGTCATTTCCTGTGTTAACATTCATCACCTGAAACATTAAAATGAGTGACCAAAACAGAGCGCTCTGCTGAGCCACTGGAGAAGAGGGCAGGCACATCTAATTAAATTGAAAGGAACTCTGGGCCCTCTGGAAATCAGGGCAAGATAACTGAATGAAAACCAGGAACACATCAAGAAGCAAGGTATCAATTTGTGCTGTGTGAAACTCATGGTTAATATTCCTCATGCTCCTTCTAAGCAGTACACGCTGACTTTCTGGTGCCATCACTAGGAATGGTAGTCTGCAAATGCCTGTATTTTACATGAACTCTAACAGCATATTCCAACTTTGTCACAAAACCAGAATGCTTTGCTTTCAGCAAATCAAAACCAAACATCCATTTTGCTCAAGTTAAACAGTAGGCAAAGTGAGGAAAGTACCCACTCCTAGACATTCAAAGCTCAAGATGTCAACTAATAATTTTAATCCTTAAAGTAACTTAAATGGCTTAATCATAAACCATGATTATACAAAAGCCTCACCAAAAAAATGGTATAATTAAGACTACCTTCCCTTTAGCATTTCTCTGTCATAATTTCATTCCTGCCTTCCCACTCTCTCCCCTTCCCCTCCCCCCCCTCATCCTGCATAGGATGCCAGATGTTTTGTTTCGGGTAATCTCAGTTTGCATCTACATAGGTTTGGTACACAGTGATAACTACATAAAATTAGGAACTGCAAAAGTATCTGTAATTAACAACTTGATGACAAAATAACAGATGAAATTACTACAACAAACATTAAGGGAGGTATGCTAAGAAAAAGTCCTATGGGTTGTTTGTTTAGGGTTTTTTTGTTTTATTTTGTTTTGCTTTCCTAAAATAGAGAGTTGCACTATAAAGCTCTATAAAACCATCAGTCTGGTGATCAGCAGCAGTGAAAGAAAAATAATTTGTTACAGACTACAAAGAGAGGAACAGAAACCAAACCATCACTATGCCATTGCACATTATCTGCTTTCTCATTTTGAGCACTGTATGAATATCCAGTATTGTCATTTCAAAAAGAATATAGAAGGATTAGAGAGGCCAAGTGAGAAGGGCAAAAAGGATGAAGACAACAAGGAATAGCTTCATTATAAGATGTAAGTGAAAAAAACAGCATTCTTCCTGGCTGGAGAAGATGCAGCCTAAATCAAGTGCCAGGTCTACAGCTGCATGAAGATGGTAAATAGATAACAACTGTTGCCTGTTACTCCTATTTCTTGTATGGGCAGAATGCAAGTGAATTTAGCAGCAAGGGGTTAAAAAAACCAAAACAAAACAAAGGAAGGCATTCCCCACAATGTGTAGTTATGCAGAACTACCTGCCACAGTATATTGCCAGTGCTGAAAGTCTGTTCACTGGCTATTAAATACAAAGTCCTCACCCCTACCTCAGGCAGTCCCTGACTGAATTCTCAAGTCACTGCATGCTAGGAGAGTACCATGAGGAAGAATCATTACAGTTTCCCCTCTTCTCTTCCCTAGATATACACTGTCAACCACTGGCAGAAACAATTAGTGCATACAGATGAAATATGTCTGACATGGTATGACTGTACTTACTTGCCATACAAAAAGTTTCTCCTTTTGTTCTAATTCAGGACACCATAGAAATGATCTTGCAAAGAATCAAGCCATACCACCACCTTGCTCGTACTTAACACAAATTGTAATTCAAAATAATATGTTTTAAAAGAAAATGAAATAAATTATTATAATATCAGACTTCTCGAAGTTCAGACTTGTGAGATACTGGGCTGTAAAGGAAAGTGTAAAATAGACAGGAACACAGTGCTTAGGGGTCCTAAAATTGGGAAGACACCAAGAGAACTGTAATCCAGACTTTCTGGCCATAAAAACACCAACTATATTAAGTGTTTTAAAATGCACAGGCTGGTGCTGTATCTGCCTCTGATGCAAGAAAATTCCTTTGAGAGTTCAGTGAAATGTCAAAGAGACACTTTCTGAACCTTTTGCACCCTTTGAGAGTCCAGAGAAGTGATTCCCATTCCTGTACCTTTAGAAAAAACCTCTTGCTCCCTTGGGCCATTTACCATCTCATGAACTACACTGTATCTTTACCTCTGGTTTTATGACAGCACTTCCACAGTTGGCCTACCAGAATTCAGGGAGCACAGCAGTGAAGAGGAGCTCAGAAACTGCTGAAGCAACTGCTCTTAGCACACCAAAGCCTCAGCCCAGACAGAGCTCCAGAAAGAGAACTGCCCCATCCAGGACTGAGGCTTGAACACTAGACTCTGTGGGTTTTGACCAGCAGTACAAAGTCCAGCTGACAGACATTCATCAGTGGTGTCCTTCAGAGGTCAAAGCTGGAGCTCATACTGCTCAGTGTCTTTAATGAGAATTTAGGGGACAGAACTGAATGCACACTCAGCAAGGCTGTTAGTGACACCCACTGGGGGTGGAGCATGCAGTTTATACCCTGAAACAGTACCTTGGAATGCCACCGGCTGGAAAATCCAAGGGACATCCAAGGGCTAGAAAGACAGGCAGCATGAACACCTCAAGAAATTAAAACGAAGTCCTGTTTCCAGTCCTGCTCTCAGTCCATTCTCTGCCCAGCCTGCATTTGTGCTTGAGATTGCCCCAACCCAGGTGTAAGACCTTGTACTTGGCCTGGTTAAATGTCACAAGGTTTGCAGTGGCCCACCTTACAAGCGTGTCAAGTTCCCACTGGATGGCATCCCTTCCCTCCAGTGTACAGACTGCACCACACAGCTTGGTGTCATCAGCAAACTTGCTGAGGGTGCATTCAATCCCACTGTCCATGTCACTGACAAAACTGTTGAACAGCACCAGTACCAATACCAACCCCAGAGGAACACCATTCATCATTGGTCTCCAGTTGGACATTGAGCGCAGCCATCCATAATACATCCATAGTACAGCATAAGTTCTTTATACACTGGGTGGTCCATCCATCAAATCAATGTCTCTTCAATTAGAGTGTCAAATGACTTGCACAAATCCAGGGAGATGACATCAGTTGTTCTTCCCTTATCCACCAAAGCTGTAAACCTGTCACAGAAGGCCACCAAATTTGACAGGCATAATTTGTCCTTAGTGAAACATGTTGTCTGTCATCAATCACTTTCTGGTTGTCCATGTGGCTTGGTATAGCTCCTAGGAGGATCTGCTCTATGATCTTGCTGAGCACAGAGGTGATACTGACCAGCTTGTAGTTCCCTGGATCTTCCTTTTTTCCCCTTTTTAAAAATGGGTGTTACGTTTCCCCTTTTCCATAGCGGGGACTTCACCAGGCTGCCAGTTTCCACAAGGCCAACAGAATCATTTCACCAGGTCCCATGGACTTGTGCACCTTCTGATTCCTTAGATGGTCTCAAACCTAATAATCTTCTCCTATAGTGGGTGGTTCTTCATTCTTCTCGTCCTTGCCTTTGCCTTCTGCAACTTGGGCAGTGTGGCTGAAGCACTTGCTGATGAAGACCAAGGCAAAAGTTATTCAGTACCTCAACCTCCCCCATGTCCTGGATAACCAAGTCTCTTGTCTCCTTCTGGAGAGGGCTCACACTTTCCCATACAGGCTGCGTGTCAAGAGGCTAGGAAGCTACTCTGCAGAAAGAAACCTTTGGAGCCTGATAGCAACTTTAATATGAATCAGCAATATGTCTGCATAGCAAACAAAGTTAACTGCACATGTATAAACAAGTCCAGTAACCACAGCAATAATCCTCAAATGCGTAAGTTTAACAATTGCTTTTGCTACTGAGTAATGTAATAAAATCAAAGATTTGTAAAACTAGGTATTTTTCCTCCCTTCAACATATTGCATAATAGATAACATAACCTTTACACCATGGAAGTAAAAAGTATTAAAAGCACCCTAAGAACAGTAGAAACAGAGGCTGTAACTTACCAAGAATAAAGTGAAAGGAGGAGAAATCGTTATGTTCAAGTCTTGTTACATCCGAAGGTCGAGTGATTTATTTCCCCTGCCACCACCTCCCAAAAAATACATTATGTACTTGACACTGCGGAAAACAGTAATCTTTAAAATTACTGTTCATATAAAGTGCATTGTTTTACTTTACCACCTCTTTTACCAACACAGTTGGCAAGAGAATGTTTATTCTATCAGTATGACACACAACTATTCAGTCATTTTTATCTTTGGACCAACTTCATCTTTGTTGATACTAGCAATCAGTCTTCAATTTGGCTTTTTAACAAGACTTTCACAAAGGACTTTATTGCCATTATTCAACTAAATCAGGATTCTACACTGGATGTGGCAAGTAAACAGACAAAGCTGATGCAAAGTTTGCTTTCCAAACCTTCAGATATGAATAAAGAGAAGTTGGACAAAGTAAAGGCTCACCAAAATCTTGACACAACATTTGCTGTTTCCAAGTTATTAATATCAATTTTAAAAAAATGGAAAGTCATTAACTAAACAGCATCTAAGAGAAGATTGATAGCCTACACAAAATTGATTTTTCAGCGTCTAATAATGATGGAGGAAAGACTGGCATATTCTAAGGTAACATATTAGGCATTTGTATAGATTTTGCATGGATTAAACTTCTAAAAATTGAAGCAAATGTAAGTTGTCAGGTGAGCAGTGACTAAAACTTCATATATCTGAAGTATTAATGAAGCTTATCAGGTTGAATATGTCTATCTCTGAAAACAGAAGTGATGCCAACACTAGAATCATGTTTCAAAACTATTTCACTACTGTGATGATATTTTGTTTCTGTTGTTTTGGTTTTGTTGGGTTGTTTGTGGTTTGGTTTGGGGATTTTTTGTTTGGGTTTGGCTGGTTTGGGTTGGATTTGATTTTTGGTTGGTGGGCTCTGTTAAATTGTCTTTAGTGCTTGTTCGCACAGTGCTCATTACCGTCAGCTCACCAGTAAACAGGTCTGAGGAGAAACAAAGCATCACCTAGTTTCAGTGCTATAAAAGCAATTGTGGAAAAAAAAAAGCTATCCAAATCAGGAGGTCAACCCATCACCTGTGGAAAACAGCTATATTCAGTATTGTCATCACAGAAATGAGAAAATGTCTGGTAAATTTCATCAGACAAGGAGGATAATTCATGAGCTTGACATGCCAGTAGTCTCTTCTGCTCAGAAGTTAATCCAAGAGAAATACTCTTCATTGGGCTACACTGGTTTGATGGATTTTAAAAGGGTTTAGTATTCAGAAGTCATCTGTTCAGTATAATTCAGCAACAGTAAGTTCTGAAGAAATGATGAGAGAAAACAGATCATACTAGTCTGAGCAGTATGAAAACAATTCATTAACAGCAAGCCTACTCTTCAGGAAAATTTGAAAAATGTAGGTCAGTAAAATTAATTTCTATTCTTCATGCTCTGTGTAGGAAGAATACACTTTTAATTCATCAGAAATGAATTTTCAATTCAGAAGTCAATTTTTTAAATTAACCATTTGAAAAAAAAATCTATAAGTTTTGTTTCTAAAACGAGTAGGCCGCGGAATGAAGCAAGAATACAACAGAAACATAGAAGCAGCTGATTACATTTGAAAACCAAGGATGAATTCCCTGCGCAAAGGCAGAAGTTCATGAAGGTTGTCCTCCAGATAAATTAGCATGCATAAATATGCTTATAAAAGTAAAAGCTCTTGTAAAATGAAAATCCAGCCAATCACATAGAAAAGCAATACCAGAAACTGAACAGCTATGCACTCCATCCACAGTTTTGTCAGACTGTTTATAATCAAATGGAACTAAGTCACTGTGCACTTGAACCTCTGATTCTTCTGATTTAAAATCATAGAATAGCTTGGGTTGGAAAGGACCTTATCTAAAGAGTTTTCAATTAACCTCTAAACTTGCATGGTTAATTAACTGCTACAGACACATAGTAAGGAAATAACATTTCTAAATTGAGTAGAAACCAATATCAAAAACAAGCTTTCAGTTACTGTAAGAAAATTTAAGATATTGCTATTTTTCTACCCATACTTCTCAGAAAATATCTTAACTACTATCCTGTAACTTCTGAAAACAGTTTATCATTTTGCAAATTAGTGCTTAACAATTTCTCACATAGTCTGTAAGCAGCATGTACTATCTTGATTAAATCTCCTTAAACTTCTCCAAGAAAAGAAGCAAGCATTTGGTCAACACTTTCAAGTAGTTCCCACTACTACACAGTACTTACTGATTCTCTTCCTAACCAGCATTACTCAAATGAAAACTCTAATTTTCATATTAATATGGCCCAAATATTAATTATACTATTTAATAAAGATGAAATACGTGAAAATTAATTGCATCAGCAACAAGGACACAGAAATTATTAAACCCAAGATGAAATAAAACCAGCTGAGATCACCTAGTCTAGTAAAATCAGGATGGCTTGTCTAATCCCTTCTACAGGGCCCAGAAAGAATTGCCATGTGACATTTCAAAGCGTGACAGGAGTCTGGAAATTTACTACACATACTACCTGAAAAAGGCATAAATGAAAGGACATTCAGAAGGACAGCAAGTTGTCCGGACATACTCAGTTAGCTTAATAAAATAAAGTATATTAATACTGTTTCAACATAACATACGCTAATGTAGTAATTAATATACTATATAAATACTGCAAATATTTCTAGAATAGACTGAATAGTCAGGGATATAATCAGATCAGAGGTTGAATAAAAAGCAATGCAATTTTGATTAAATTAGAACAGCATAAATTTTATTCAATCTATAACTGACTTTAAAGTTACTGCTGTCAGACAGTGCAAAATGTTTTAAATACAGCTCCCACAAGGAAAGTTGTTATTTAAAGTGAGGAAGATCAGGACAAATACAAAAAAATAATGTGCATAAGTAAGATGATTACAAGACTGTAAAGGCTTATAAAAAAAACTTAGTAAGCAAATGAGAATGCACCTTTGATAACCTGGCAACTATCTTCTTTAGTAATCTTGGTGCTAGGTCTAGATGGGCAATCTTAAAGACCTATTGCTGTTAAAAAGGAACAAGTGATAAGGCAGGAAGCAAGATGGGTTTGTGGACAAAAATAACAGAATCAAGGTGACATTTAATAGAATATGTTCAATAGTATGCTTGGAGTATGTAACTTTGCTATCAGCTGAAGAGTTTCAATAAAGCAAAGGCTTACAAGGGTGACACAGCAAGCTGCCACTGTCACCCAGTCATGGATAAAAGGCCAATTACATTTTTGGATGCATCACTTAGGTGTTCTCCTTAAACATAAAACCAGAAACCACTGTACGATGCACCAGCATTTCACAAGGGAAGGGCAGAGGGAGAGCTATGTATTCAGCAAAGAAGTTTCAAAGCAGAGCCTTGTGGATTTATAACAGACCACTGCACGGGACTGGACACAGTGATCAAGGCAGTCCTTCCTACTCCCACTCCTCCAGCCCAGAATTCATACAAGAATAATGAATACAAATGAAAAGGCCTAAACTAATTGCTTCCAGAAGCAAACTCAGACGCCAAATTTTTGTCATAAAACAACTCCATACCAGCTCAGTGTTTGGGGAAGAGAGGAAAGGGGGAGGGGAGAAGGGAAGGGAAAAGGCGTCAGGTTTTGGTTTTAAGTTGGTCTTTTAGAAGGAAAAAAAAACCCAAAACACACCTCAAACCAAACACGAACACTCATGGATTCTCCTAATGCCAAATTCTCCCAACGTACTGTTTTTGAGAATAGACAATGTAGTAGACAATGCTTCTTAGACTGACTTTAAGAAAGCCCTATCCTGTTTGCAGGAAAAAACTGAAATCGGCAAGGTTTCAAAGGACCAGATGAACATTTTAATGAAATGAAAGTTCAAAACCAATATAATCAACAGATTTTTGATTTACATTCATTTTTATGACCCTTTTTTTTATACAAGAAAAAGAGTAAATTGATCCAAGAGGGAGATAAAATATTCCCTATCAGAATATCACTGTGAATATTACAAAGGACTCAAAAGGATAGCTAAAATTTGGAAACCAAGGATACTATAAAAGTACAAAGACTACTGCTGTCATATAAACAGCTGAGATTCACTAGACACCTATTCCATGACTTTAAGGTAGCTTTCAAATGACTGAGGCAACAATTTCATTTTTCTGTCTGCCCTTCAAGCTGAACGAAAATTACCTAAAAATAGACATTTATTCAGGGATCCTTCAGACATTTCCATTCTCTCAACTGCTTTGAGATTTAAAATATGCTTCTATTATGCTCAGTAAACAATCAGTATACATTACCTAGTATTACCAATCCTATACAAAAAAAACCTATACATCTTTTTATAGTACTGCTTCAAATATTAAAAGTACATCCTCAGAAAAATTTAATTACAATATATAATAAAATGAATATACATATATAATACCTTGAAGCCAACAGCAGTAAGTTTTTGCCCAGACATTAACTCATGGGGTATTATAGTACTGGCAGGTAAGTTCAAATCACCATTATTCAGATCTTTTCCTTCTTACACTGAACAGCAGATATTGCCTCACCTAACAGCTAAAGAACAGGCAATCCTGTTCGGAAAGCAGATTTATAAGACAGTAGACAGTTATTTCTTTCCCTAAAACAACTGCAGTCTTAAATTGAGCCACTGACATCTCAGATGCTGAAAGAGAGCAAACATGCTTCTTCAAAGCCATAGCTACTTCGTATACACACTCTGGGAGGGCTACGAAGTGTGCCTGACTTAGAGTAACAGCCAGCTAGACGACTCAGACAGTATTTTCATCAGTGAGTATCACAGACAGCACAAAGACAATGAGCAATTCACAACTGAAAAGCTTTTGTTATTAACAGCAGCAAGACAAGATTTTAATGTCACTGCTAGCAATGCACTAAGCTCACAAAGCCCCAACATACCATAATTAATGGCTGAGATACATCAGTAAGAACTATTAGAGCCTTCTGCTACTCTTCACAGAGGCCTAGGAGGCTGAGGTGAAATTTTCTTTGGTTTTTGTTTTTGGAAGATCCACGGTTGATAACCCAGCACTTAGCTTTTTCAGTACAGAAACACTCCTTCCAATCAGCATCCCAGAGTTATAAACTGACTCCAGTCTTTAATATACCACTGGAGAGCTGTGCTAGCTGGTCTTCCACCCCCAACACTACAGGACTAGCAGAGGAAAACTCAGGTGTTCTAGGTGAACATCTCCCATTTCCTCAAGGAAATGAGTTTTTGTGATGTGAGCTACAGATCTTGCAGGTTCGCCACTATTCAGAAGAAAGGCTTTTTAAAACTAAGCTTCCCTATCACAGCTAAATGCCAGTTCCAAGGCTCTTTTAAGAAATAAAAAGCTGAACTAACAAAGATGTGTATTACAACACACTAATGTCAAAGTTGTAGAGATCAGGCTATTAGTATACTATTTGCTGTCTGCAGCAAAACCTGTAAACATCTCCACATATTTTAGATGCTTAGGCTTGTGACTTGATGCAACACAGCATGAAGGCTTCTAGCCAAAAGCAGCATCACTTGGCCTTACAAAGCATATGTTCTCTAAGACCAAATCATGCAAGCAGTCAAGAATTTCTAATTATCAAGAAGTCGCATATTCCAAAGACTATTTTAAATCATCTGGCAGGTGGAAGATGAGCTATAAGTAGAACAGACTAGATGACAGGACTTCTGTTAAAATTCCTGCTGAAAAAAATTAATTTACTATTGCTAGCAATCTCCCTTAAGAAATCATATGCACTAGGTAAGGCTATATGAAAGTAAAAACACAGAAAGCTGTTCCATATTCAAGGCTCATATTTTCCATCTTCCTTTATAATGTTTCTGCATAGTCCAGAAAAATAAAATTTAGTTTCAATTTTTTTTTTAAAGTTCCACATTAAAGTGTCAAACTGCAAACTTGTTTTTTACCAGCTGAAACTGAACTAAAATGAATACTATCCTTATCAATATATCACTCTTCATACAGATGTGTCAAATATTCAATAGAATTTTCTGCAGATGATACTTCCTTCAGTCTGCACATGTCAGGGAGCATTTGCTTTTGAAGCATTTTGACAAAATAAGGAGATCCTTCCTGGAAACACCGATGAACACAGAAAGAGGGTTGGGATTTACTCTCTATTCCTGCTATTAAGATAGAAGTCAGAAGAGAAGAAAACTAGCAACTCAGTTGTCAGTTGGACAGGGCTTTGAACAACCTTGTCAAAGTGGAGGGTGTCCCTGTCCATGGCAGGGTCATAGAATCATAGACCAGTTAGGGTTGGAAAGGACCTTAAGATCATCTAGTTCCAACTCCCCCTGCCAGGGGCAGGGACACCTCACACTAAACCATGCCACCCAAGGCTATGTCCAATCCAGCCTTGAACACCACCAGCGATGAAGCATTCACAACTTCCCTGGGTAACCCATTCCAGTGCCTCACCACCCTTACAGTAAAGAATTTCTTCCTCATATCCAGTCTAAACTTCCCCTGTTTAAGTTTGAACCCATTACCCCTTGTCCTCTCACTACAGTTCCTCATGAAGAGTCCCTTCCAACACTAACCATTCTATGATTAAAGAATTAAAAATCTCAAGGAGAAATCCTTAACTACTTAAAGGTCAGACCAATTCACTATCACCAAGCTAGTTATACATTTTTCATAGACAAAGTCCTACGATTGTGAACAACGAAGTGCACAAATCTTTTACAAGACATTCTTGAAACCTTCCTCACATGTTAGGAATCATTGTCACAATCTTGTACACTAGGTCTCAAATGTTCTGAAACACCCAGCCTTCATAAAGCTTCTGATTATTTTTTAGATATGTATCAGAACCCAAAGCTAGAGTAGAATAAAATTGTTCATTAATTCTTCAAACAGTTTTAAAGACAGCAGAAAATTACACAGTCAAATAGTCATCATTAAGGATGAATCACTAATGGGCAGGAATTTGAATTAAAGAAGAGTCAGCTAATTAAAGAAAAGATTATAAAGGAGATTTCTGGAAACAGTAAGTTGCAGTGAACAGATTCAACCATCCTTATGTGAGTAGCTGCAGAAACCTCGAATCCTGAAAACTTCCTACTGTAAAAAAAAACAACAAAAAAACAACAGAAGAGGAAGCTGAAGAAACACCAGATACATTGAAAGGACATTTTTTTCTCTGCCTTCAATATATGTGGATGACACTAAAAAAGTTTTAAGTGTTCTAGAAGGAAAGCTTTGAAAACAATACAGGTACAGAAAAAACTGATGTTACATATTGGGACCATACAGGACATTTGTCCTAGAGAAGCTTGCTGAATTCTGCCTCGAGTAACTACAGAACTTGCTGTCAAATCAAATGCAGGCAGATACCTAGTTAAAAACTGCTGAATTAGTCAATGCATGTGACTAAACATGAAGACTTAAAGAATTAGTAAATATAATTTGACAAAATAAGGGTGACAATCGTTTAACACATGCTGAGTTTTATTATCTCAAGTAAAATGAATAATGGTAAAGAATTCAAAGGTTTGTTAAAAATTTTTTCTTCCTATCCCTTTAACAGTGATGCTGCAGACAGTTTTAAAAAAAAAAATAAATTAAGAATCTCACACAGCCCACCACATCCAGGGAAACTCCAAAATTCTAACCAAAAAAGTAGCTCAGCAGTTTTGTAGGGTGAAACATTTTTTTTTTAATACAGAGAAAACATCAGATCTCCATCCAAAAAACCTAGTATAGGAAAAAAAAAAAAAAGAAAAATTCAGAACATATGTTTGTTTCTCCTTCTCTAGAAAAAAAAGCCTGATCAGATACGGATTAAAAAAGAAAAGCTAGCATGGTCCAACTTTGTGATACATTCATGACACTGCTGCAACGTTTCTTACGAAAACTTGTGCCCCTTTGCTATATCCATATGCAAATATAAACTTTATAAAGAAAGCAAATGGCTATATTTATACAGACAGGCCATATAGTTCTTAACCATATATTAACACATGAAGTCTGCTGTCACATCGCAAAGCTGTTTGCTCAGGAGGTAACTTCTGCTAACAACTGTTTAGTACTTAATTAACATACGTAGTATTGCACTACGGATAAAGATCCTTCACATCCATCCTTCACTTTCCCTCTTACTCATACTTACTTGCTTTAGACTGAGTTTTTCTTAATGCTGTCTTCTCAGCAATCTCTGAAAACATAAGCTTGAAAAATACCACGCTTTTAAGTTCTTTACTTCCATTGTCAACCCATGCAAATGTACACATAGTATAAAAAAAACCAACTATGAGATTCTCTTCAAGGACCCATAAATTTGCTCACGTAAATGAACATTTGCTCATGATTACTTGCACCTCCGTGGGAGCTCAAAACCAAGGTATATTTACGTCTATACTTGCTGTTGCTTTATGCTGTACCTTGTGATACTAAATTCTGTATTGACTCTCGTTTATATATGGATCCTGTAATTGCAACATCTTTGTCTAACATTGAAAATCTTCCTGATGATTTCTCTCCTGAAACAGAACAACTTACAGAACATGCTGAAATTGCGTTGACTCCTTTTCTTAAGAATGATTCTAGAACTATTCATGTACCTTGGGAAGATCATTATCTAGATTTAATAAAAGGATTCTTGGGACCAACAATTGCTTTAAGTCAGTTGTCCATCACTGCTGGGCAACTGGATGGTTCTCCAGCAACTCCTCCTATCAACCTTAGTGACTCTTACGACCCTCAGGAAGAAAACCTTGTTTGCTAAGATTCAGGAAGCTAACGTTGATCCGAATTTTCCTATTCCAGGAAGAGTAGCTGTATTAATGAAGAATTATTTAAGATACAGGAAGAAAATATTCAAAAAGCAAAATGACTGCTCTGGTGGCATGTTGATGCATTAACTTGAGGTGGATCAGTAGTGGTAGAATATATTGCAAAACTACAAACTTTGCTGTTGACTCCACCAGCATATAGAGGAAAAGATGCTCCAACCACTGAAGCAATCGCTAGGAGCATTAGAGTGGCACTTGCAAGCAGAACAGGTCCTTCTAGATCTAGAAGAGAGGCTCAAAAAGGGGGAGGAAATAAACCATCTTATGGAAGAAAGACCATTAGAACTAAAACAAAACCAGTGTTAGGATCTTCGTCCAGACATGCCTCTTTGGGATCGTGCATGGCATCCCCTTCCTCTAGTTCTAGAAGAGGTTGCTCAAAATCCCCCGTTCCTAGGAGACAATGAAAATGATTGTCATACCCTGGGTCCCTTAAATGGACTGTACAGCATGGCAGACTGTACATTTAATCCCAGCTGGAAAGCTGGGAAACCCTATCCCCATTCTAGAGTAGACAATGTTTGCATTTTGGGTTTTACCTCGACTAGGTAAATAAGAAGAAAAAAAAACCCAAAACCTGTCAGATAAAAAGCTAAATAGGCAGAATAATAAAGCAGAGTTCCAGAAATCCTTCAGAACTTGGGATCATTTGCAAGACTGGACAGAAAAGAAGAAACTGAAAAGGAGAAGTTGCTAAACAGTTTGCAATCAGCCCAACACAGCAGCAGCTCTTCTTCATGACTAAAGTCCTGACTACTTCCTTTGTCCCCACGGCATCTTGGTCTGCTGCTCTGCTACTGATATTTTCACAGGACCAGAGCTTAAACTCTAGAATTCAGACTTCAGCTGAGCCACAGGGGTTTATATGCTTAAGAACCTGGGATACCTGTGATAGCACAAGAGAATCTACAGATGTATCAGTACTGTCCATTTTTAACTGTTGCAAAGGCCACTTTCACATTGAGGGACATTTTCACAACACAGGTCTACTCACTCTTTCCCTTTAACTACATTTTTCCCTTTGATAGTGAAGCAAACTATCTTTAATTCTTAGGCAGGCAGAAGCTCTGACCAATTCTATTCCACACAGAATGGAAGCAGATGCCCTCTCCTTCCCCCTTTGCTCTTACATCTATATCTCCTAGGTTGTTACCATGCGCACAAAAATTAAAATAACAGGTAAAGTAGAGATAGGATGAAAAAGGAATCAGCTGCTGCTGCTGCTGGAATCAACACAATATAACAAAAAGAGGAGGAATGATGAGAACTTAAGACCCCCCCGTCTAAGAAATATACATCTACCCATATGATTAAAAAACATGACGCACACAGTATTCACCTATTCACTGAATGTCCTTCTGTAACTGCAAAAGTAAACAATTGCAAATGATGGACCTAAGCACAGAAATTGTAATTGACCATAGATGTACACCTAGCTTGTTATACATTATCAGCAGACAGAGCTTCCGTATTTCATTAAGTATATGGGAGTGAGCTCAGCTTGATCCACCCAGGTCATAAGCCAGTCCTAATGCAAATAAATTAAACCATTTTTATATTAACAGTCTCTTCAAGTATGAATACGTCAAAGAGTTAATTAGTAGACAAACAAAAACAAAAAGTCCAACGGAATAGCCATGAAAGATTAACACAAGTTTGATGGGGAAAAAAAAAAAAAAAGAAAGAATATTTAGAAACCAAGACTGCATTTGCCAGTATATCCAAATTAAACATTGGCTACACTAAGACTTTTCTTCGACTCATCTCTGATACTACAGTAAACATTTTAAACCCCTTCATGTTCACTGGAACAGTACTTCCAAACATTTCAGCAAGGAAAAAAAAAATCTACTACTTAAACTTAGTGTGCTGAAACTTGCTGAACATGGGAACCAAGAACATGTTGCATTTAAATCCAATCAAATATGACAAAGAACATCTTGGTTTTATAATTTTTCTTCTGCATTCTGGACATACCACTATAAAAAGCATTCCATTATCAATGAAAGAAAAGATAATGAGAAAGAAAAAGGTCTACATCAAACAGGAGGATATAACTTTAAAGAAGCTGTTCGGTAGCCATATCAAGTCACTGTAATCACAGCATTTGTGCCCGAATCAGATGCACTGTTTGGATTTCTAAAGGTTAATCAGAGCACTCCTCCCAACTTTCAACTTCAACAAAAAATAAAATAAAACAAAGACATTCAAGTTCCCATTCAATCAAAATGCATAATGGAAACTATTATGCGTTTATTTCTATAGAAAACAGCAATCCTGTTTTGTAAACAGCTGCAAAAACCTAGTTTTTGTTTTTCCCTCCTTTGTAAAAGAAAATGCTAGAAAAATGAAAGTCAAACTACAAAAAAAAAAATTTTCACTTAAATCATGAGAAGTGTTCAAATAAATTAATTTTCATAAGAAAATACTACATTTTCAGCATTCTGTAATAAATGTTTCTCAAATGTTGCTGGATTTTATTTCCCAATACTTTAGAAGGAACATGGCAGATTCACTCATGTTAAATTTCAAAACTATACTCTTACAGCTAGTGATTCCAAAAAAGGTTTTCCATCCAGCTTAATTTGTAAGTTTTCTTCCTAATGCGGAAAAAGTTTAGCAAATTTAAATAAAATAGCCATATCAAGATACAGGTGTTGCATCAGTGAGAGAAAGAAGTAAATAAAATTTAGAATTTATTTGTTGCACTGGGCAGCAGTCCAGAGAAATCTGAAAAGTGTGATATGGAATTTAAGGCAGAAAAATTATTTCCTGAAAGAATTCACTTTTTTTCCCTTAGTTACCTGTAAGTCTGATACTAACTATTTTCTGCATAGTTGAATAGAGGAAACCATTAATAGAACACGAGGTATGGCAGAGATATATTAGACTTCACTAAATTAAGTTTCTTCAAATACTTAGGTGCTTATTACTTTGCCAATTTCTTCCAGAAGTTGTCAGGCACCTTGTAAAAACCAGCTGATGTATTTAATTTGACACATCATTTTTGAAGGTAGCAACTTAAGCTTTTTTACAATTCAAAATTCATACCTGACTAGAAGCCAAGAGAGAAACACGTCACCATAAAAAAGAAAAAAAGGTTAATGTGTCAGAAAACATTAAAAAAGGGAATGTGATGGAACTGCTTTGTAAATTCAGCTATACATTAATTGGAGAATACAGCTTTTGACTAATACAATCACTTTTTAAATTCAAATTAAATTAGATACTTTTTAAAGCCTCTTTTAGAAGTCTGTGCTCCAGTGCATGTAAAATTACTTTCCTGAAAGATTTTCAACTTCTCTGAAAATAACAGAATCTTTACAACAAGAGAAAGTAGACATGCCTGAGAAGCCACACCACACAGTTAGACAAAGATTAAAGATTCACCAACAGGCTACTGTGTAAGTAGCTGCTACTCTATCTTCTCTCTTATTCCAACACGCCAGCCTTCTTCTTTGCATGGTCTGCTGGCTGGTGGGTATCTGCTCCGCCATGGACCTCCATGGGCTGCAGGGGCACAGCCTGCCCCACAAGCTGCAGGTGAATCTCTGCTCCAGCACCTGGAGCATCTCCTCCCCTCCTGCTGTACTGACCTGGGTGTTTGTAGAGCTGCTTCTCCCACACAGTCTCATTCCTCTCTCTGGCTGCTGTTGATGCTGCACACTAATTTTTCACCCTTCTTAAAGATGCTATCCCAGAGGCACTACCATCAGCTCAGCCTTGGCCAGCAGAAGGTTCGTCTTGGAGTCAGCTGGCATTGGCTCTACTGGACATAGGGGAAACTTCCAGCAGCTTCTCACAGAAGCCACCCCTGCACCTTCTGACTACCAAAACCTTGCCACGCAAACCCAATGCAGTGATAAAGTAGTACATAAATAATCTCCAAGCACTCCCTTTGCTCTAAGGTACATCCAAAGCAGACAGACCAGACGGAAATGCCAAAAATTCCCAGATCACATTTTGTACTAACCTCTTCTGCAGGTTTACAGCCATCTGGATGGTCCACTAGCACTGGCATCAAAATCCCAACACACTGCTGTAGAGTGCCTGTGCTAGGAATCACAGAGCAACAGACTGGCCTAGGCCATTCTGACATGACCATAGAAGTAAAAGAGGTCTTCCATAACCACAAGGTCTTAAGGCTGCCCTAGAAGAAAAACAGAAATTCAAGTAAGTTCTAGACTCAGTTCTGGCAGAGCCTGAGGTGGAAATGAAAGGGAGGAAACGTTTTCCCAGCATATAAGACTTCAAAAATCAAAAATCCTGTCCAAGGGAGAAGGAGCCAA
The DNA here is from genome assembly GCA_028858755.1 of Ara ararauna. NCBI lineage: Eukaryota > Metazoa > Chordata > Aves > Psittaciformes > Psittacidae > Ara > Ara ararauna. Next base: position 69,928,153 of record CM054377.1, on the reverse strand, counting down.
AAGACTGCTTCTAAAAAGAGGCAGTGAACTAAGCCTGTGAGGAAAACAACATATGCAGGATAGAGTGGAGAGGTGGAACAAGTCATCAAAATCTTTTAGCCTTTCAGATGATATGATTTAAGTAGGAGGACTGCCTGTCCTCCCAAGTAAGCAGTTATCTATTTTTGAGTTCTATATATGTCACTCTCTATCCAATCATCAACACTTAGCACAACAAACTACGAATTGTTTTGAATAAGGCTAGAAAACAGCCTCCTCAATGGCACACATTCACATGAGCAGCTCCCCAGATGATCATTCTTTCAGACCAAATTTTTCCCATAGATATATATATATATTCTAGTTTATAGAAGTAGGAGTTTGTTACATTCTTTCATCTCTTGCCCACAAGTTAAACATTAGCATTTATAATAACAACTTTAGTGGAAAAAAAAAAAAAAAAAAAAAGGTGTTATTAAACTAACACAGACGTGATGCCTAAGTAATATATTCTTAACTTCTAAAAAGAAAGTGTCACCTGAAAATGATGCCTGAGCCTTTTCAAGTGTTATCTGTTAAAATGTTAGCAATACTGAATGAATTCCTTCAAAGCTTTCTTTACCCAGTTTATAAAGCAATAACTGAAGGAAATTCAAAGCAGCTTTAAAGTAAACAGAATACCTTCACAGAAAAGAAAGCAGATCTTTCCCATTTTTAATGCAACTCTAACTTGACTACAGTGAAGTAATATTTGCCATATATCATGAGCTTTTGTGTTCCATTTGCCATATCATATATGAGCCTACTATGTTTTTCAAGCTTAGTGCTCTACCTGTTAGCTTCATGTATTGCCCGTCCAGATGAAAAATTACACACAAGGGAGATGCTGACACTATGATAACATGACAGTATGGAGGAAATACATGGTAAGGAAAGCTAAGACTGGCAGTAATAGAAAAGATGTTTGTCATCTGCTGATTCTGAAACAAAATATTACCCCAGTACCAAGGCAGGTGAAGTATAACACTTGGCAGTTTCACTTTTTTTTTTTTTTGCATATCAAAAAGGAAAGGGAAAATATCTGAATTCCCAGTTTTGTCCTCCATTTGAGGATAGATTACCAAACTACTCATAAAGCATACTGGCAGAATAGGTATAGTAAGCAGTTTTCTATCCACAGAAGTGGCTTACAGTCTGAATTTTAACTGGCTAAGGATCTCCCAGAAATAATACCAATTTTTACCAAATCTGGAAGACAAAAAAAAAGGGACATTTCAAAGGGCCAGAAAAATATGGATTCACACAATGATCCAGGACGTACCTAGTAAGAAACCTAACTCATAGTTACCTTTCTGAAAGTGTTAAATATTAAGAAATCAGGATGTAATTCTGAAGAGACCTAACTGCCTTTACCAAAGCAAATTAGTCACAGCCCTCAAGAAGGTTAAACACAAACTTCTAGGATATATCTGACTAGGCTCTATACATTGCACTGTAACATGCAATGCACACACAAAATAAAATCAGTGCTGCTTACGTTAAATTAGCTTTTTTTAGTATCACTTTTCTCAGTAAAACTCAGGAGCCTTACAGAGGTGTGGAACATGATCCATTTTTTTAGATGAGGAATCTAGTTCATTACTGGCTAAGTGGTTGGCAAATCTGAGATCAAGTTTTCTTCTATCTGCTCAGCAGTTTTAACTGAAGTATCTATATACACATCCCTCTGGTTAGAGGAAATCCATACTTTAGTGATTTCACTAATTTATATATTTCTTCAAAGAATCCTAAGACCAGATATTGGACAGAAACAGATCTTATAAAACACAAAAAGGGAACAATAAGAGCAGGACACACACAGAATGATCCATGTTGCCATTAGTAAGCAAGGCACATCTACCAAGGGCAGATGTTCACTTTTTTGTAGTGAACTGCTACACACTTAAAAGCTTATAATTTCCCTTGATCTTTTACTTGGGTTACAAAAATACTAATTCAATCATTCCTTCTGCACATACCATCTTCTCTAAATCACCAGTCATTACCCTTACCCTCCTGAGGCAAATTAACTGTGCCTACATCTTTCTTGAAATACAATGGACAAAATGATACGGTACTTTAACCTTACAACACAGAACAGAGCAGGAGATTCAACTCTACATGCCCTTCAGATTATACCACTGTTTACTCATGCCAACATATACACACAACTCTTTCCGAACAATGCTGCATTGTTAACTCTAATTTTATAATCCATGGCTTGCCCTAGATCAGGGTAGAGAATAGGGTGGCAGGAGCAATTTAAACACTTTTTCACTATTTTTTTATTTTTATGCTAAATATAAAGCATTTCACTTACTCTTCTAAATTATGTCTTATTCTTTTAGGCAGTCAAGATTCTTCTGCACTGCCATCACAGCTTTGTGTACCTGCATCTGTTTCCAAACACATCTTGTCTTCGTATTCCAGAACTATATGTGAATCCATTACCCAGTTCCTGAACAAGAATAGTAAGCTGAAACAACTGCACAAACTCCCATACAAGTATGTTTTCTCTTGCTGAAAGTGAACTACTGAAAAATAAAACTGTCTGCTGTTAACATAATGATTTTACACATATCCTAAAATAGCTTTTTTTATCTAGGCCATGTTTCCTTAGCTTGCTCTGTAAGAGTATCACATGTGGCTTTCTCCAGTCCACAAGCTTCCTGTTGTAGAGGATGTTAAGATTGGCTTGATTATGCATTTCTGATCTTCATAATAAAGCTTTCAAATCTGCTTCCCTAAACTGCATGTTTAAAGAGAGGACTGCCTTACCTGTAACTACATCTTCTCTTCACTATGTTTCTACTCTAGCTGGATTTTCCATTATATCCTGTCAAGAACAAAAATTAAGGCACAGTACGCACACAGACCTAGCTGGTATTTTCTCACGGTTCCAACTCAAAACAAAAGTTGTTTAAGCTAGAAACAAGCAAAAGAAACCAAGGTCAAGAAGATGCACTGTGCCCTTTTATTTTCTTGATATAAATTCAAAGTAACGCAGAAAAAAAGTAATAACCTACATACACTGCTGATGTGGACAGGCAAGTGGATAAGCAGACCTGGACACCGATAACAAAATATATAGGTGAAGAAAAAAACAGGAAAGCATCTACTGCAACAGCAGTTACGAGCACTGAGATTTAAGGCTACCAGCAGCTATTAGCTTTCAATGCTCACACTACTACACAATTTAGACTGAAGACTACTTCAGCTTTAAACCGTGCATACAAATGGCCTGCTGACTTCAAATGAAGTTGTTGAAGCCGGGATTTTGGAATTTGGAATCCAAGCAGCTTCCCTTAAGAAGTTCTCACATCAAGTATTTCACAGGATGAAAGTTAGATGAGGATAATCTAGGCAGAGATCTCCACTGTCAATAGTTTTTACTGTCCTATTTTATACTCCATTACCATCATTCTGTCATCACAAGCACCAGACCTGCCGCACAGTGGGCACCTTAGCTTTGTATAAAAGTGGCACCTAACAACAAAGAATGGTTTCTTTGAAAACTGAATTTTCAGGAGAATCAAATACTCCGAGCCTTTATTTCAACATAAACATTTTAGCTAGCTACTCTGACATATTGACCAATTCACAGCCACATTTTTGTGGAGTGCAAAATATAACTGTCTCATTTTCAAGCATCTCAATATTTTATTAGTCTCAATATTTGCATTCCCCTTCTTCAGAGACTGTCCTTCTGATACATTTAATGTTAATAATAGCAATAATCATGTAGAGCTATCTATACACAATGACATATCTATTCCTAATTGTCACTCTTTAACCCACTTACCACTTTCATCTCTTCCTAAATATAATATGGATTGACTTTATTATTTTTAGTCATGCATGATATTCCCAATCTGTACAGTCAATTTCTGTTTATTCAGTGACACACCTCCCCACAGACACAAAATCATACAGCTGCCAGAATGTATGTAGCCAGCTCCATTTCTTCAGCTTATTTTAGTACCAGCTCAGTCTAGGGGTATGATCCTGCACATGGTCAGAAATATCAGAGTGAGCAGGAAAGCATGACAAGGACAAAAGATTATTAGCTTGCTATGAAACTCCAGGAAAACAGATGAATGACACTGAGAAAATCACATCTGTTATTTGTTGGTTTTGAAGTGATTAACAATATGAAAAAAAAATCCAAAGCACACAACAAAACCACCACAGTTTTATTCCATAAGTCTCCAAGGCTTTATCTTATATAGCAAGACAGCAAGGGAAATAGTAATTTGAATAAATCTTTCTTAACGGAGGCAATCCAAAGAAGTTTTTCCTGCATGCAATTTATCAAAAGAAAAAAAGGTTTCATAGACATCATTTTAATGCAATTACCGAAACCATAAACACACGTATGCGTTTAACAGATGTAAAATACACACTGCTATCATACTATTCCCCCAAAACTTATAAAAAAAAATCATCAAGGTAACAGTTATTTCAATCAGACTGACATCTAAAGTTTATGCTCTTCCTTTTCTTGGCCTTCATTAGTAGACTGTTCACCAATCAATCAATGATTCTGGCAAGCACAGCCATGCAAACAATGCAACAGTGCCTCTATCTCACAGGCCGCCTGCCTCCTTCTGTCTTCTGGGGACACTGACTCAAAGCAACACAAGCCAACACTAGCAGTGTATGAAAGAGACCAAAAGTAATTGAACCTTTTTTTAAGTAAATATTATTTTTAGATTTGAGCTGTAAAATGCACCCTCCCACCACCAAATCAAGACTGCAGCAAAGCTCATTTTCACTTTGCTTGAGAGTACTACACTGCTGAAAAGCACAAGAAAAAAATAAAAATACAAGGCAATCTACTGCTCTCAACAGTAAAGTGTCTACTGTCATAATCAGCACCATTACTGTATTTCTTTGGACTGGAAGAAATACCTTATTCATAATTCAAACAGTACCTACACAGCACTACACAACTCAAAGGAAAAAAGCCATCTTTTGTACCTTCACAACTGCTCTCCACAAAGACAAAAAAACAAATTATTTGCAAATCAAGAGTAGCACTACAGGTCTGTAAAGACAACAGAAGTCTTTCTTAATTATCATGATTCAAAAATATTAGTAAAGCAACCAGCAAATGTAGTTTCTTTTGATAGTGTTAACGTACATCAGTCTTAAGTATGAGCATGGAGTATAAACGGTCTGGGTATGCTTGCCTTCAGTGGGACTATCAACAAAGAGTGTGTTGACTGCTGTGAGCTGGCAGACACCCTCTGCACCTTCTCTTCAACCACCAGGAAACACTACCCTCATTGTTTTGCAAGTATGCAAAGCAACCAGCACAGATTCGTATGGAGGATGTGAGACACAGTGCAAAAATGCATTAGACACCTCTCAGCTCCTTCAGTCGACAAAGCACTCACTATGAAGGAATGCAGAAGTCAAAAAAATAAGATTTAGGGTCAACCACAAGTTTTCTTTTTGTTTTGTTTGTTTATAAAGAGTGGGTAATTTAGTTTTCCAGTAATATTTCTATTGTAATGGGCTGCTGAAGGACTGAGCTGTACTTCTTCCTCAAAATCTCCATGTTTCTATACTATTCCACTACAGTTTCAACTCTTTGTGTCTTCTCTCCCCCTGCTCACAATAGCTCAGGTGGGCCCAACAGCAGATGCACATCCCTGACATTGAAGAGAATGCATTTCCTGTATACAAAATATTGACTTGAACCTCACTGACAAACTCTTCACCACAAGTCACATGGGGCTCAGGAGACATCAGATAACTACTGCTTACAATAACAGCTCAAGTAGTCATCTTCCTCAAAAAAATGTGAGTATGGTAACAGCCTTAAAACAGGCAGCAGCAATTCGGCAGAATCAGCAACCCCCTCCAATATGCCAGCTGGCATTAACCCCAGCTACATATACAGCTGTGTGCATATGTGCATGTGCATAGGTACACACACAAAGTGGATTTCTTAATTTTTATGAATGTGGCTCAACTTCCACTTCCAGAATATCGTTCTTTGCCAGAAAAAGTGTATGTGACATTAACACTGGCAAACAAATACAGGATCCCTTCAACTGAGAAGGGCGATGCTTTCTGCTTAACCTTTTCTAGTCTTCCCTGACCCAACAGAAGAGAATAAAAATTCCCAGACCTACCGACTAAGGAAAAAAAATCCTATTGAGTTATGAGTACAAAATGTTTAAAATAAATAACCGCATTTAAATCAATCAGTAGCCCCCATAAACATTCAGTAAAAACACATGCCCTATGATGATCAATGCTTTCTTTAACAGTGAGCACAGCGTTTCAGGAAAGCTGCCTGCTATATTCTCAGGTATAATACTTAACTGAATAAACTGTAACCTCTCAATTTTTTCATCTGTTACAAAAAACCCAAACAGCAGGAATGATTACAGTGGGAAAGTGTGGAACAACAGAGTCTAGGGGGAAAAAAAAACAACATACGCGAGTTATTGTCATACCAAGTTTCTCCATTTCCACTGATAATTTTTAATGGAAATATAGAGAGTGAGGTAACTACAAATACTTCTAATTACCTCAGAGATGATCAGAGGGATACAAAATTACAGACATTCAAACATGCTGCTTTAATGACGCTGAAAGGATCACAACCTCAACCTTCCAAAAGCCAAGAAATCAATCTGCAAGTGGGAACAGGAAACTGTGGGACAATAAAATTGCAGCAACTCTGTCCTATATGAAGAGAAAGGGAACTACAAAATTATACTGCTTTTAAAGAAAGTCGTAGCTTTTTTGGAGATCACATATACATGATCATAGTGTGCACTGGGGGAGTGGAGCAACAGCTGCGTGGTACTGGGCTTAAATCACAACATATTACTTACAGTGAAAAAAGAGGGAGGGAGGATATCTAAGCAAGATCTTAAGACTTGCCATTCACAACAGGCAGTACTTGAAATAAATCAACTGGTAAACCTGTAATAGTAAATGTCAAATTTACACAATGCTTCTCAACATTTACAAAGGATCACAGTGATACAGTATTTTCCTGTGAAGATAATAAACAAAGTGCTAAGTGGTAGAAAATCCCCAAAGTAAAACCACTCCTCCATGCATCTAATTATGTCTCTTTAGACATTGAGAAATCATTTCTTTCAGCACCCTGGCATAAGTGACAGTCTACTGCCTATTCAGCTCTCTACCTCCATTGTAAAAGATATATTAGATTCCTTACTCCAAATAAAATAATTTATGGCTGTATACAGAGCTAAATAAGGCTGCTTATATATTTACTAACTTAGGAACCAAATGTAACTATAAAAAAATGTTACAAAACAAATAGGAAGTATTCTCTTCCAACATGTAATTAGCAGTTGTTAATCAAAGACGAATATGAGAAAATCCTGTTTGTGCCCACAAGCTTTTACGAAGTCCTGTATTATCACACATTACAACATTAATCCCCCAGTGAGTAATGGAAATATTAGAGGCAGTTGCTTAAAACTTGAACAAGCATATCATAACTCTGAAGTCCACAATGACACACTGCTTATTAGGAGGACTTTAACTCAGGGAACAGTAAGTTTATAGCACATAAAAGTAAACCTTCAGAAAAATTTAGCCTAGAGCACAGCAGTAACATGTAGAACCTCCCCTAGGAAAAAACCATGGCCTGGGACTCAGTTCTTTGAAAATATGCTTGATTTAAAACAAAAATTTAGTGGTGAGGGAAATAAACAAAAGAGGTAATCTTTTGCTGCCTTTTGCCAGATTTAAAGCATTTCAGTAAGACTGTCTGTCAGTGTCAATGGGAGAATAGCTACCCTAAACCAACAAACTGCTTGACTGAGCATATGTCTTCATACACAAATACTAACCCTCCCACAGAAATCCTCATTTCGAATATCTTCATCTGCCTCCAGGCAAAGCTCTGTTTCTTGCAACAGTATCTGAAATTTGGCTGAGCTGACAAATGACTATCATTTCTCATTTGCAAGAGTAGGAAGATCCCTAAACAAAAAACTCTTCCATTCTTCTAAGCAGGCAAACATTTTCTGGCTTCAGGTGAGATAATGGTCCCTATTTCAGGAAATTCTGCTTACCACAAAGGAACACAGGAAACGTTACGTTATCAAGTTTCCGAAACAATGGATTTGGTTTGTAATGCGGATCCTAACTTCTTTCTTGTCCTTTTCTGTAAAATCAGTAACAGTTAGTTGAAACAGAATACTGAGCACTATTAACACTGTCATAACAAGGATGAGGAAACTGCAACAATAAACCAATGAATTAGCTTTTCTAAAAAAAGCACTGCTGTTTTAATGTAGCCTTTAGCAGTGCAGCAATCCAGCAGAGAGTTTCCCAAATCATGCTGCAAACCTTAAGGCTTCTCCCTAGAAATACACTGTTTCACTCAGTTTACTGATTGCTGAGTCAGTCAGCGGTTAGCAGCGCCTTTCTTTTTCCAAGCTCAAACTCAGAAGACAGTTTGCTATGCAGGAAACAAGGTAAGCAGTTTACATATACATCATGTCTAAAGTCAAGTAGCAAAAAAAATCAAGAATACTGAAAATCAGCACTGCAGCTCAAGTAACACATAATATCTCCTACTCCTTAAGCATTTGCTTTTACCCCCCCACTCCATTCTGACAACATCACGTTTGGGTACAGGTTAGAGCAAATTTAGCATGTGCTGCAATCCAAAAAATTTTGGTATCTGTCTCAATACATGCCTAAGGAAGATAAAGAATAGCCAGGAAAAGACTGTTTACTTCAGCAGCAGTGGCTCATGAAACTAACAACCTAATTCTTAAATTTTGAGACATGCTGTTGTTGTTACACTAAATCTCAACGGGCCTTTTATGTGATAATTATGTCTTCTATTTTCTCTAATTGCTTTTTGGGGTTTGGCTTTGGTTGATTTTTGGTTGTTGGGTGGTTCCCCTCCCCCCCCCCCCCCGGCCCCCCAATTATTACGTATCTGTTTTCTGTCTCAATTTATAAACACCTCTTTAGCAGCTGGACCAGGAATATTGTGAATTACACCATAACATCATGAGAGAAGGATTATTTATCTGATACCTGGCAGAATGCTTCAGGATATGAAAAACTTTCACTGCTGGAAATCTCTAATAGCTATTAAAATATAAATTCAACCATCTAGCATTTTCAGTAACTGCAAAGACATCAATTGTATAAATTCTTGTTTCCCCAAAACACCTGTCTGGTTCAGGGCTGAGGAATAATTCTTGCTTGAATGTTCTAGAAAGGAATGAAACAGAAATCTTCCATATAGAAGCTCATCCTAGGGTACATCGAAAGTTAGGTAGGAATAGGAAAACATTCCAAGTGTTTAAATTTTTCATCAACCCCTAAAACCAAACTTACTGAAGATAAAATTATGTTACAAATAGGCTAGGTATTTGCTATGTTGAAAGGAAGGTCACAATATACAAAGAACTATGACATTTTATCTGATAGCAGGTATGTTATGTTATGAACAATTCAGCAAGCACCGTGAAAGAAGGCACCTTTTAAAAATACAGTTAAATATACATCAAATAAAAATATCAATGTATTGCTTTTGTTCAGTCAACACAGAACTATTCTCACTCCTTTAGACAGATGGGGGAAAAAAAAAAAGTCTTTGGAAATACTATTCTGTCTTAAACCACTTACCCCAGAATGTTTAACATGATATCAAGTAAAGCAAGCAGGAAACTCTCAACACTTTTGCACACCTCATGATAGGCCAAAACAAAGACTTCCAACTCATTCTGCTTTCAGCTAAACTGTTTGACAAAGTCATACTCTTAGCAAACCACTTCTTAACATTGGCTCACATGGAAAGTATCAACTAACTTTTTTGTATACATTAGGAAATGTACTATGTTTTTTAAAGGCTCAATTTCAATTCATCATTAGTAACTAAACTAGAGGAGAAATGCCAGCTGAAAAAGCAACCTTCCTCTGCAACTGAAAACTGGAGGCTTGTAATTACCTCCCTGAGGGGCCCCCACCAAAACAGAAGACAAGCCATTTGTCAGGATACCAAAGATGGATTTCCGCAGTATGATACATGAACAGTTAGCTTCAAATTACTTTGATATAAAATTAATAAGAACCAACTTATAAGTACCAGCTCAAGTACTTCATCAGCTTCAAAAGAATAGCAAATGCTGAGAACAGTTATTCACTTTGCAAGCTGAAGTGTTCTATAGACCAAGTATGCTCAAACCATTGATTTGTCAGCATTGCTCTTATATTTGCACCAAAAAGCATTTCATACTTCCAGAAACTAAGCTCTAAATAAAAAGATGATGACTTAAATATGACCTGTTCAACAAAAGCCATATCAACTTTCATATTCATAGAAAAATTATATAAAGAATGGAAAATTCTATTTGATTTTTCATACCATAACAACATTGTGCTTACTCATCAAGAATGAATATGACAAAAAAGTCTGTAATAGGCTTAAAGTTCAGTGCTATCTCCAGCACACGTGTATGAAAGAAAACTACAAGAGTTTAGAGAGCTGTTTATACAAGACATTAAATTTACCTATCTTGCCTGTCTGGCTTGGACTACCATGTAATTTTTTTTCTCAGGAGACATCATATCTTATCCAAATACATCAACTGCCTTGTCTACCTCCTCAACAATTATTCCAACATGCCCCAGGGCTATAACAGTGTGCCCCACGTTGTAAATGAAAGCAGACCTTATGCCTATTTTACATTTTAATGGAGTATATAAGTCCCTCACATTTCTTGCAAAGATCCCACAGCTATCTTCCTGCTAATCATAGCTTATCCTCATTTGTCTGAATTATATCAACACCTTTAGTTTTTAAAACTTATTTTTTTGTTTTACTTTCATGTTTCCATTTCCAAAAAGCACAAACAAGCACAAAAAGGAAACTAAGTCCTATGTCAAGAGTAAATTTTACTCTTGTGAAAGTCAAGAGGGGAGGGAAAGAAAAGGTCAAACTGATTTTTTCCTACCTGAAATTGGCTAGATAGGCTAATGATGCTGGTTAAACCTTTTGCCTACCCATAGGCAGATTCTTCCAGTTAACACTTCTACATTCTCTTAATAGCTCTGGATTTGCAAACTCTTTAAATAATTAGCCTGTTACACAACCATAACTGTTACTATTTGCCAAAAGAAATAGTGAGATACTGTTTAGCAATTTATGTATTTTGTTATCTTCTTTCAGTGAAATACATTTACACTTTATTCTCTCTCATCCCCTTCTTCTACCAGTTTAGTCTTCTGTTGCACATTCGTTTCCTGCCTGCCTATACTTGGAGCTCCCAATGCATTCCTTCAGTAAAATCACTGACTAGGAGACTCTCCAGTGTTGCTCACAGCCGCAGTAAATTAAGAAGTTGAAAAGAGGAATGTCATTACTTCCTTCACGTTGCTCAGTACAGCTGTCCAGGGGAGGCTGATGATCAAAGCTTTAGTCTCATCAACAGGACCTTGTACAGCAGTTCTTATTTCAAAGCTGTTCAGATGCTACCAAAGCCTTTAATTCTGACACACCTCCAACTACTTTTAATCATTAAAATATGCTTGGTAACATCACTTATGCACCCAGCCCCAATTTTCCTCAGTCTCAAATATTCGCTTTTTGAGGAAACGGTCTTTTGAAACAGCCTTCAACAAAGCAATGTCTCATTATGAGATTTTATTTTATTAAGCAGAGCTCTGGCCTTTGACCATTTACAGCTTACAAACTGAAATAATTACAAGCTGAGTAGCCAGCAGTACAGTATTTCAATATTGTGACCCAGTGATTTCCTTACAATGCTTTGAAAGTCAATGACTCATGAATATTACCAGAATGAAGAGAAGTTTGAGTGTAACAGAATGTATTACATGTAATTTGCAAATTTTTGTTACTACACTAAAAGAGAAAAAAAAAAAAAAGAGAAAGAGACAGATCTGCCACCAGGCAGATCAACAAACATGCAACTGAGACACAGTTAGCAAAAAATGAAAAAATACACCTGAAGACAACCTATGCTTTTTCTTAGAATTTCGATGCTTGAAGCAAACAACTGTTGATTATTATCCTTTTATTATGCCAAGAAAATCGTTATATTGTTACATTTTGCATGTAGAAAAAAGCAGACAATTCAGGTAAAAACTGGAGTAAAAGTATAAATAACAACAATGTTAAAAATTTGTCCACACTTAACATTTCATTTCTTAGTAAGTCAAATCCTTAAAATAATATCATTTAGTAGCATACATTCAGAAAAGTGAAAGAATATTATAAATGATCATACTATTGCTCATAGTATAAAAAAATTTTCCTAATAGTTTCTGTGACATTACTGGGTAGAACACATATCCAAACAAACTAGTTCAAAACTAAATATTCAACAACTGAATTGGAAGGAAGTCTGAGCAGACAGTTGCTTTATTATTTTTCTCAAAACACCTTTCTGTACAAGTAGCTGTCACAGTTCAGAAATAAGGCTCAGTTTTCCCAATGTAGTAAGGTGTCCAGTTTTAGTCTAGAAAATATCAGCATAGCGACACTGAATTGAACGCCTTTCATTCCTTTTCCTCATAGTATTCAGAAAGTAACTAAACTAGGTTATCACGCTCCCTAATTACATCAGCTTATGTATTTGACATGTATGAACAAAACATTAATCTTCTCATCTTGTCTGAAGTCTGCTTGCCTGTTCTGTTTTTTTCAAAAGAACAGGAGATGGTATACTTAAAGGAGAACCACTTTATAAGCTAATTATCTCTTCTATGAGTTGATTTCAAACTATGACCATTAAAAAAACCACAAAAAACCATTCAGTAAATTCAGATTGAAAAGCTCTTAAGTGAACTGTGGAAACTTTGTGCCAGGCAGAAGAAACATACCCAACTACTCATAAATACAAGCAAAATAGTTTCACTTTTACCACTATATTCTTCTAAAAAACTATCCCATAGCAGCAGCTGACTACACATTTATAATTTAAAATGACCAGGAACAGAGCAGAAGCAGCAGCACACTGAAAAATATCTGATGGAATGCTGATGTTTGGAAATAAATTACAGCTTATCTGCAAGCAACCCTTGGTTGTCAGCCTGCGAGTTATCCACCTTGTGGAAAGCAGAACTTGTGGCCTGATCTCTCACTGAACAGCAATAACCTCAGCATCTTGCTGCTGCTGCCCCTTGCAAGTTCTCCTTTATTCCTCCACCCCCAAAACAGCCATTCCCCACACGATACTATTATATGTTCCCTCTTTTTCTTAGTTACAAGCAACAAGAGGTATCACATGCTAGGGTTTGTTCCAAAGTTTAAGGTATACCATCTGATCAGTTAAACCATGTCTTTGGTGAACTGGCAGGCTAGGGAAAGAACAGGCAACTGTTGAGCTGTTCACTTTATTTCCTCAGAACCAATTTTCTCCAAGCTTATGCCAATTCAGTATTATAGGGATTTCTGCCCATCAAGTATGACTAAAAGCAGCCTACAAACTGGGGGAGGAGGGCACAGGGGAAAAAAAACGAAAGGCGCAAGGGTAACAGAGCAGGAGATCAAACTGCCTCAAAATGTAACTCTTCCTCTCCTGCAAAAGTAATTTTTGTTGCCTGGCTGGGGAAAGCATTCACATAAAAACACTATTAGCTTTTACAACAAGAACTACCACAGGGCACATTATTACCATATTTGGCATGTGGTGAGAAAAAAGACAAACTGGGTAGAGGACAGGATGCCACCAATGCTGGTACCACCATAGTAATGTCCTCCCATGACTTGAAGTCTGGATATTTGATCCATACAATGCAGCCCCAGCAAGCGCCTTCAAGTTTTTCCCAAGGTCCTTCAAACCTTTTGTGAATTTTGTCTTTAACTTTCTTCTCTCCTAGAAGAGCCACGTAAACAAAATATTTATAAATATTAAGCAATCTATCTTTTTGAAGCTGAACAGAAAACAGCATTACTTCCATAAACCTTCATTTACAGAGATACACAGATTTTCAGATGTACACATAGTTTCAGATATAAGTCTCTTAAAATTTCCCTAGTCTATATACAGTTGATTTCATGGGCTTGGAGGTTTTCCAGTAATGTTCCTCCATAAGCATTCAAGCTTTTATAAATACTTCCCCCCCCCCCCTCCATCAGAAACAAATTCCTTTTGGAATAGGAAGAAAATTCTTCAACAGGTATTTCCATAAAACTGGCTAAACTTTCTCCTTCTTGTGCAGGAAAGAGACTGCTCAGCCCATAACAAGTTTCACGATGCCAAAGCAGTAGCAGTTCCAGACGCCACCAAAGAGCCAAACTAATCCTCTTTCCTCCAAACCGCAAGAGTCAGACTTGGAAATCTTTAAAAACAGCATTTGTCACTTGGGCCACTGTGTTCACTTCCTCTTCAATATGCCCGGCCATAACCAGACTTCAATTTACTGCAAAGATGACAGTCATCACTCTTCTCTTAAAGAGATCTTGTCTCTCTCTCCTGACACATCCTAGTTTATCAAGAAACCCAAATTACTAGCCATTTGTATTATTTTGACTCCTTTCAGATTCATTTCTCCCCTCCCATTCCTGAATCAGTACCACATCCTTCTGAATAAAAATTAATGAAACACCCAACCGTGCATTACACACCCAAACAAATGGAAAAAATGGAGAAATCACAAATTATGGGAAACTGTTAAGCTGATATGATACAGCAGTAATTGATAAGAGCTGTTTTAAACTAACAATTAGCCAACATTCTACAACTGACAGATATAGAAGCAAACACTGTCTCTTAGAATAACAAGAAGTTGTTCTTGTTTCTGATCCATAGAAATAGACTGTACAGCTCATCCTCACAGATGGAAGCAGTAGTGAATCATAATTTCATTAGCTTCCACAACAAAAGATGGTTTGGTTTTAAGAAAGTTGCTATCAAATGTTTTTACAGCCTCAGAGTTGAAAATGTAGCTACATGGATCCCAAGGTCAAACATTTGCTTTGGAAATCAGTGCCTGGCTTGCACGCTATTTAACTCCGGGCACTTCTGCATAGAAGCTGCTGATTTTAAAACACATCCCACTGTGGATTCTTTTTTTAAAATGCTAGTGACCCAAACTAGTGGATTAGTGCAAACTAGTGACCGCAACTCAGTGCTATTCAACTCCACTGCAAATAACATGAGGCATGTGATAAAAAAATAAAAGGCATTGTTTTCCTGGCAGAAGCCAAGAAGTTTTATGAAGTTTTCAACAAAGGAAAATGTGGTCAAAATGAGTCCTTAGATGTTTTTCAAATATACATAACACTCATGAAATATAGAGAAACCATTGTTTCAGCTTTAACAAGCTCTGACTGTGTTTGGGAAAGAACAGTTTTGTAGAGAAAAGGAATAGTCATGATAGTCTAAAACTGCATAAGAAAGCTTTGATATAATCCAAAGCGAGAAAATTACATATTATTGTACTTCTTTGAATCAGATCACAGCTGAGATAGGGACAATTGGTTTCTTGCACACAGCAGATTTCAAGCATTTACTGGTTGCAGAAGAGTGATTAGTTTTCTTGGACAGGGAAAGACAAAATAAAAGATGTGATTTGACAACTTCACAAAGGAGGCAAGGAGGCAAATAACAATCAGAAACATAGGGCTTCGTCTTCTGGGGGGTTTTATAAGGTTTCTTTTATAAATATGTAACAAATTCAGTATACGAGACTACTTGGTTTCTTTCGGGCATTGGTTAATTTGCATTTTTTTAAATAAACTGCTGCAAACAAAGTTTTTATGATCTAGAACTGTGATGCAGAATTAGCTATACAGGCTGATGAGCATATTTTGATAGAGAAAAGTTTTGCGCTGTGGGTCTGCGTACACAAGGTGCACATTCCTTTAAAATGTTTGAACCAGTTCTGGTTACTCACTAGGCTCCAGGAACTGCTCATAGCTTTTCAACACCTTTTTTCACTTGATGGGATGACACCATAGCAGAATAATATTATGAAATAGTACTTGCAGTTGAAATACCAAAACCACCTACCCACTTTCAACTTTAACAACTGTTCTATATGATTTTGAATATATAAGTTAAGATTTTTCCAGATGCTTTTGTCAGAGTAACTCAGATTCTGCTGTACCGCATTCAGGTATCTTTCTTTTCACTACACTTTTACATGAGTTGATGGAGTGTTTAATATTTTCTTCAGGAGTCTGTTAGTGTTACTGACAGTCATGGTACTGAATTTTGCCCCGTTCTTTAACATTTTGTACAACAAAGTAGTATTTTAACTACAAACATACACATTTTTTTTAGATTTGATGAAATATTAATGTAGCTCCCAGCAATTCAATGAACCTATTCACAGCTGAACATCAAATACAGATTTTAGAGCATGTAAAACTTATAATGAACACTATTTTTTCTAAAGCTATACCACCAATACTTTTTAAGCTCTCAGCACAGAGTTATTTTGAAAGCTAGATTATCGACTGCTTACTTCTGGAACTCTGCACGGCTCAAGCAGTCAGCCCTTAAGGCTGAAATGTTGATCTATACACTTTGAAAATATTTTAGTCCAAGGTTCATAAAACCTGCGATGCCACAGGTTAAAACCAATTTGAAGCTGAAGAGGAAAAAGAATGAGAACACGAACCAAACAAAACATTTTTTATGAGTATGCCATCTAACATATCAGCAGTTGCCCCATTCTGTTCTGCTTTAGCAGAGAACTTGAGCTTTTACAAAGAATAAAGAACTCCTGTGTGTCCCTCCTGCCACATTATTCTCCCTATTCACTTCAGTGCCCAAGTAAACCACAGCTGAGTTGAAGAAAAGGGACTGCTGAGCAGTTTGGAGTTGTGTTCCCCACAGCTATATACCCCACATTTCCAAAAGGTTACCAGTCTGTTCTTTAAAGAGGCCATATTCTTAAGATTAGAGGTAAGTTGCAAGCAAATGCAAGTACAACTTACTGGACCTCCCTATGCTACCTGTAACCTTTTTTTATACATATACAGCACTGGAGGAAGGAATAAGTCATGGTAAGAATCTAAAGGCCTTTCAAAGTTTGTGAGAAGATACAAAGAATGTATAACTTCTAATCTTCATTAAGGCTCCCAAGGGTGGTACTGTGCTTTCCTACTCCCTAAAGTTACGGAATGATTTTGTATTTTTCATGCCATTTCCAAGACTTTCAGTTCAAGAATATAAACCACAAAATCAAATATTTACCAATGTCAGCCTGAAAAAGAACTTAAATTGTATAACCTGTCTTTGCAGGCAGAGGGTCTTAAGGGGCAAGTTTCATTTTTCTTGAAATATGTAATCCAAATAAGCATATTTAAATTTTAGTACCTCTGCTGCACTTTAGGAAGCTTAATAATTGTAGTATGATGTGTAAATATCTGCAGTGTAGCCACAATTTGAAAACTGAAAACAAAAGGTTTACTAAACTCTTACTAATTTAAGTACCTGTATTTCTTAAACTTCTGATCGCTGAGCCCTGAAGAAGAAAAAACTTGTAAGAGTATCATGGGAAAAGTAGTGAACGAAATTACACACTGCTTGCAGGGGTGTTTTTTCTTTTTCTTTCTCTCTCCTCCTCTACTCTCAGTATATCTGTTATTCCAAGTACCTCTTTGGAACAGGACTGCTCTATTGTGACATCTTCAAGCATTTTTCTAAGATGGAAATATTCATTTCATTCACATGGTACTTACTACAGGCAGCAGAGTATAAAACAACAAAGTAGTCTTAAAAAAAAAAAAAAAAAACAAAGTTCTGTGGAAATGGGTCCTTAGCCTCTTTACAACAGTCACTAATTCATAAACTGGACACTCTAAGTAGCATTCCAATCAGCAGAAATGGAAGTAATTTCTTACAGAAGTATTATCTGGAGACAATAGTCAAAGCTGAGTTTTGCATCTAGAACTAGGATTCAGCTTCTGTGTTTGAAAAGTGTACCAATCCTAATTATCCTGAGTACACAATGAACTGAAAATTAAATAAATCCATTAGTTTAATTTTAGCTTAAATGAGTCCTTAAAGATACTTGAAAAAATGCCCCATCAGTGAATGTTGAAGAGAGCTTTAATGTATTTAATGCAGAAACATCATGAACAGGATGTGCACATAAGAGCCAGATTTTTCTTACTGATAAATTATTCATCATGATAATCAAACAGATGAACTTCACCACAACTCTCACCAATCCTCTTTTTCACCTACAACTAATTTGCACTTGGACCATCTGAAGATTCAGAAGCGTATTGTACTTGTGGAGGTTTTTGTTCATAGGTCGTTTTGTTTTATTGTGGTTTTTTTAAGCATCAACTAGCAAAGTTAAGAACTGAGCACATGAAATTACATCCTCTGGTCACCCACTTTTGGCTGGGGTGAGACACAACTTTATGCTTGATCTCAGTCCCTGCTCATCCAGCCACTCTAGTTAAACTCATTTTAGAACACTGTTGTGGAGACATCTGATTAAGACCAGCACTAGATACCTCTCTCTCTTTAAGGAAGTCTACAGTCATTTCATTGATTTTTATTCTGCTTTTCAGCCAGCTTCTCCATTCAGATATGTAATAAGCCCTTCTAAATCTCTCTCTACACATGGACAGTTGATTAAAACCCACTACCAATATTCCTATCCCCTGGTTTGCTCCTTATGGGGCCTTCAAAAAAAAAAAAAAAAAAGAAAAAAAAAATCTCAAAATTCATTTCCCTGTCCCTGGAAGAATCCTGGCATTATGCCTTTTAATTTTCAGTGCAATTCTGGTTATCATTGACAATTTACACTAAAGCATTGCTAGCATACAGAGTGCAGGCTTTAATGGCATGGAAAAAGATATTGATGACCCACAGCTACAAAAACGTAAACAGGTTCAGATTCAAGTTCTTCAGGCTCTGCTGGCCTTCATCATGTTGGGCCTGTACAATGAGGCTAGTACTCCTGTCTCCTGTAGAACTACTTAATGTGAGAGATCTATGCACTGTGATACTATCATACTTCCAGTGCCTGACAGGAAGCACCAGCTGCAGTTCTGGAGTCTACTCTAATGCACTGCAAAAAAAGAAAAGTCAAAGAACACAACATATCCTCCCTCTCACTTGCCTGTAACAAGTTTTCACAGGCAACTTGGTTGTTGAATATCATCCTGATTCAATTGTATCACATAACTGGGATGACAAATTTTGTCATATGACTCCATTTACATGTCAGGAATTCCCTTACATGAAGGGATACTGGAACTTAACATGAAAAAAGTACCGCACCCCATTACAAAGAAATACTACCACAAAAAAATGGTAAGTTTCTCTATAGTAAGAAATCTCACCAAGAGAAAAAAAAAAATTTGGAGATTCTATCGCTTGCACATCTTAACCAATATCAGCACTACTGAAAATAAAGTAGACTTCCCAAAACATTAACAATATTACACTGGCTTGCAATTTATAGGACAACGTTTTAAAAAGCAAGATGAGCATTATGGAACAAAGAGCAGTTCACATGTTCTGCCTCCAAAGGATGC
Source organism: Ara ararauna (assembly GCA_028858755.1). Lineage (NCBI taxonomy): Eukaryota > Metazoa > Chordata > Aves > Psittaciformes > Psittacidae > Ara > Ara ararauna. The sequence goes on along the minus strand of CM054377.1, from coordinate 69,908,643 downwards.
TAATGCTCTTTCAGCTAGACAGCAGAACACTGAACTGGCTTATCTTTTGGGTAAGTTTTCTAACAGAATAAAGTTTCTGAAAGCTGATACCAGCATGGCACAAGAGAAAAAAAAAAAAGGCATGAAACACTTCCCTCCTTAACTAGGAATGAATTTCACAGCAGCTGTACATCAGCTGATCCCACAGTCTGAACCTCCACAGCAGCAAACTGCGGCTGCTTTATACTATTCTTCTCCAGCAGTAAAACTTGTCACAGAAGAACAAACAAAATGTCTTGGAGACCATCAGGTTATGCAGAATAGCAGCCTACAACATAAATTGTACTCAATATCCCTACCTGCATATCTTTCAAATGCTAGAAAAGATCTGATAATGAAGGAAAAATACATGAGCTGAAACTATCAGTGAGAGTTGCTGTGTTCATTAAACACTGATTCCAGTGAAAAGATGTCATTACAAAGCTCTGACTATTAAGGGTAACTTTTTAATTCCACAGAAATGAAGCTGACTATTCCAACACCAAAACCAAATACCTTGGATTAAAAAAAGCCCAACAATCCTAAAGTTGTGAAACTACAAGTGCCATACCATAGTTATCTACCCTTTAAAGGCACAAGAGAACAAGAAAAAAAAAAGTCATGGATTTTTTTTTTTCCTGACTGAAAATTAAACCCTGGATCACAAAAGCAAGGGTGGTAACTGATAGCAAGAGTCAATCCAGGGAGACAACCCTGCCAAGGGTAACTTCTCTTAACTGACCAGGTCTCCAAGCACATCTGCTTTCACTGACAGCTAACCTTATCAGCTAAGCATACCTTTTTATGTTGATTTCTCAGTTCCACTGGCCTTTCAAAGAAAAACATGAGGAATCCAAGTCATGTATCCTACAAGAAACTACAAACCACGACTCAGTAACCTGTATAGTCCAGGGCTTTAGAATTCAAGTTAATTCTCTTTAGTGGATTATAACAAGAGACCTTTATGTGAACCTGATGGCAAGAATGCCTCAATCAGCTGGGAGTTACTCCAACAGTACACGCACAGGATATTTATGCGGTGCCCAAAGTCACAAGCTTCTAATTCAGCCAAAAGTAGACGCCCCTTAAGAACCTTCATATTTCATAGTGCAAAACGATAGTTAAGTAATCAAAAAGTGAATAATAGAGCAGTTAGCCAGCTCTTTAATACATTAGCTAAAAGTATATCAATTCCATTGATTTTTATGATGGGCTGATTTCGCATAATGGATTAAGCTCACTAGAAGGACTGTAAAGGGGAAAAAATGCTTTGCCAGAATTAGTGGAAGATGGTGTCAAAATGCTTTTATGACAAGTCTACAGTTAAAACATTTTATTTGGGGATGCTAAATTTAGAATATGACTGCCAAGAATAGATCTGGTGCTAAAACTTGAGTAAAAGCTATGATTACACCTCTGCAGATGTATCTCACAGATTTCAGTTGTATTTTGCTTTAAAGATTTTTGTTTTATTCCTAGCTAAGAAACAGGAAGCTTGGACTATGAATACATAGTCAAGCTTCAACACGGCAAAAGGTTATCAGCAGGATGCTCCAAGGATCCATAAAGCAAGCAACATTTAAAGGCACTAACTAATGATCTGGAAAGGAAAGCAGAAAAGTTAACAGTTATATAGATTAGTCAAGTACAGAAGACCAAAAATGTAACCAAGTGGGAGCTAATCAACTATGATGTACAGGTGTAACAGTGGCAGATAAATTCAACATAAATAAAGGCAGAAGAAATGTCACTGAGAGTTAAGGCAGAATTATTAGCATAGTCAGCAACCTTCTAAATTAAGTAGACCTAGTGTAAATGAGAAGGTTACAAGCATCTCTGTGGAACTCAAGGAAGATCTCTGTTCAGTACGAGAACATAGCTGCTGAAAATTAAAAGCACCAGGATTCAAAAGCAGCAGTGGCAAGCACTAGCAAAACTGTATCTTCATACTAAAACTAGCGCTTAGTTCTCGATCATTACCTGCAAAAGGTTGCTGCAATATTAGATTGAGTGAAGAATTAGAAATTAATAATTGTAATACAAAGAATCACAAAGCAAAACATGAAAAAATACATAGTTATGGACTAAAAAATGTAAACCAAAGGGTAATCAGAAATTAAGATGCTGCTCACTGAAAGGGGGAATAATACAGTTCAGAGGTACACTCTTTTGATACAATGCACATGCTAGGTAATCTCTAGTGCATCTTTATAATAAAGAATCTGCCTACAGCCAAAGAAGGACAGAAAACTGGACCACAATGAGGAATGTCACATTTAAGGATCCAGGTCCACTTCTATTACGTATTCGTGTAACTGGTGCAAGCCCCATACCGTGTCAGAAGTATTCAACATTGGCCTCCTGTAATACTACTTACATCTGCAGGAGCTATTCATCTAAATGAACTCCAAATAAACATCACTGCCATAATTTCAAAGCTATAATCACAGTGATGGCCCCGGGGGGGGGGGAGGGGAGAGGGGAGGGGAAGAAGGGGGGGGCCCTAAACCACCACCTTCCAAATAAAATTTAAAAAATCAAGATCCTGAAGAGCAACGCTGGAATGCAAAACACACACTATAACTGAAAGACAGCAGTACAGACTTCCAGGCTTTGGTTAGTAATTTAAGACAACTAAAAGAACTCCGAAACTCTTGATAAAGCAATTGGTTTATTAGCATGAAACAGCACCATTCTCAAAAGCCCCACTCCAACTGCTAAAAAAGAAGCTATATTTCAATTTGTGGGTCAGTCCTTCCCTTTGTAAGCACTGAAGGCTCCCAATACAGGTCAATGTGCATCTACAGATGGTTCCTGCATTTCCACATCAAAGACAATTAAAGAAACAGACTGAGGATGACTGCAGAGACAAAAACCTTCCGATTTTGGCCCTGTGAATCAAACTTTTGTGCCAGGTGGATCATCTGAGACTTAGCATGTGCACAAGAAAAAAATAAATCACTGAATATATAAAACGCAAAATCTGCCAAGAAGCTCTTGCCTCTTGAACTAAACGTAATGTAAATTGCATTCAAATGATTTAAGTACTTGGAAGTACCCTATTTTTAGATGAGTGTTCCTGGAGCTACTTTTTGTTCTCATCCCAAAGACAAACATCACACCCTTTCTCCAATAGCAGAAACAAAAACATTTAACAAGTTCACACCTAATGTACAACTTATGCACATATATGCAACCAAGAAAGGGCAGCAGGGTACTATTTCATTAAAGCAGCAATCTGGTACTGAAATCTATTCTAAATTACCTCCATTCTTTCTCTGCATAGCTTATTCCTGAACTCAATTGAACAAATTCAGCCTGAGATGATGAGGGAGAAGGAACAAATCCTTGTATAAAACCGAAACAGTACCACCTCACCACTAGGCTAGGCAATGACTGTCACATGGTAGCTTTAAACCATTTTCATAACTTTCATTAGTGTCTTTGAATTGCCCTGTTCCCACAGGAACAAGGTACATGAGGAGTAAGGTATCCTCATTCACACAGCTTACAATTCTGAAAAGCCAGGCAGCATTCAATAATTGAGTGTTATCATTGCCACCTTGATCTCAAGGGTGGCTTGTATGTGGCGTCCTTGACAGGCACCATTCGTACCATTTCCAAGATGACCACGCTGCTACAATCTCCGTATCGCCAATGATTTCTAGTTCTCTCTGATACACATTCATGCTTTACAGACAAATTAAGCCTGATAAAAAGTGCTGGCACTACCACTTAAAAAAGACCAACATCACAGAAGGACACGGACAAAATTCCAAGTCACAGAAAATGCCAAAGCTGGCACAAGAAAGTGAAATGCTTTCTCCGATATAAGCAATCCTTTGTATTTAGGAGAAAAACGAGTTCTGTGGTGTTCCAAGTGTTCGGAGCAACATGATCTTCAATGCTTTTGCAAAGGAGCGAAGTTGAGAGCAGCAGTGTATAAAAATACATGGTTAGTTACATAGTTTTGGTTTGCACAGCTGTTGGCTATGTTCATTTACAGTTCATATAGTGCCAACATCATTTATATAAACAACAGAGGCTGGTTCGCTCCTGCTCATCGCCATAAAAGTTATTTCTCTCAGCAGCTGCTGCACAAAAATTAGTTTCTATTTCAGTATTGCACACTGTTAAGTTTACAAAGTGGCGGGTTCTGGAGACCGCTGAAAACAAGTAGGACCTAAAGAAACTTGGCTGTACTTAATAACGAAGGGGAGGGAGGGGGAGATGGACGACATACACTTCTGCTTTCTTAGAGGAGTAACACTCTCTTAACACGGATGAAGTCACATGAAAACTAAGTTGCTTTAGACAACTATTTGGAACGAGAACCTTAGTTTCCCAGACCCTCTCCAGCTTTATGAATTAAAAGGAAATATAATGAGGATTATCCGGATTGCGGCAGATAAGAGAGAGTCTAAAATATTGTGACACATTACGTAATAAACATTAACTGATCGAACTCGATGTGACAGCGGTGTAGAGAGGTAGAGCCGTGGATGCTGCCCGGGTACTCCCCCCTGCAAACACACACATACACAGAGTCAAGCCCCTGGAGGCTGCTGCTGACACAGAGCCGCTCCCGACCCCTGGAACCAGCGACAGGACGTCCTCAGCCGGCCGCCCACCCTCCTCTCCCCGGCGAAGACCGGCCCCGTAGCCGGTTGTCCGCGCCCGTGCCCCCGCCCCGCTGGTCGGCCGGAGGAGCAGGCACCGCGGCGGGGCCGCCCCGCTCCCCCAGCCACCCCGCGGGGAGGAAGCGGAGACCGGCCGAGGCGGCGGTGGGAGCGGGGAGAAGCCCAGCACCGCTGCCTGAACTTGGCGCTTCCCCTTCCCTCATCTCCAGCGCGGAGCGGCGGGAAGCGGAACCCGAGGCGCCCAGAGCCCGCACTCACCTCGGCCCTCTCTGTCGCTGCAGGGCGGCCGGACGGCCGTTGTGTGTGTGGTGGGGGGTCACCGTGCGGTGCCTGCCCCGCCGCTCCTGCGCCTGTCACCGGGCGCCCGGGGAGGAGAGTCCCGCAGGGTAAATCCTCCGGGCGGCGGCGGGGACGGGCACCAGCCGCGTATCGCCCGCTCGTCGCGGCGGCCGCTGCCTCGCACCAAGTTGAGGCGCGGCCGCCGTTGCCGCTGCGCGGCCGGGCTGCCGGCGGCGGCCGCTACAGCCGCGGGGAACCGGCGCCTCCTCTCGCCGCCTCGCTCCGCGGCCGGAGAAGGAGCGCTGCTGCACCGCCGCCACCGCCGCCCCGGCCCCGCTCTTCCTGCGGCTGCCGGGAGCCGCGCTCCGGCCGCAGCGGCGCGGTCACACGGATCCCCGCGGGGAAGCCTGCCTCCCCGCCGCCTCCTCCTCCCTCAGCGCCCGGGAGCCCTCCGCTGCAGCCCCGCGGCGGCGCCCGCTCTGCATGCCCCGTCACTCCGCGCACCGCCGCTTCTGCCGCTGCCGCCGGCGGCGCCCCCACCCGAGCCCTCCTCAGCGCCTCGCCTCCATCACCGGCGCGGAGGCGTCAACGGCGGCAGCGGGCGCAGGGAGAGGGGCGGTGACTGCCCGCCCCGGCGCGCGAGGGCACGTCCCCCGCCTGCCCGCGCCCCGCCCCGCCGCTACCCCGGATGTGTGTGAGTGTGGTGTGACGGGAGGGGGGGTCCGCGCAGCGGGGTGCGCGGTACCCCTGTACGACAACAGCCGTCCCCACTTGGGGGCCGGGGAGGCTGCTGGTTAAGGCGGGTGGCAGCCGAGTTCCGCTTCCACGCGGGTGGAAGCTGCTGTGCCTGCGTCCCCCTTCCCACAGACACGCTCTAGTGTGGGTGGGGTGCGCGGCGGCCCGCGGGGACTGCGGTACCGGGTTGTGGGCAGTGTGCAGGTGTGGTGGTGTGCTGATGGGTCATCCCAGCTCCGCCTGCGCCCGCCGTACCTGCGCCCTAAAAGGAGGCCTGGCCTAGGGGGGCGTGCGGGAGCTGCGCGACGGAATCGACCTTGCTGCGCATTTCAATGGGGGCCACCAGCGTCAGCCGGTCCCGGCTCCTTGCTGGGCCACGGGTGGCTTTGGCGGAGCTTGCGTGCTGCGCACCATGGTGGACAGAAACGTTGTGTTGGGTTGTTGGGCTGTAGCAAGCCTCCAGTTGGCAGTGGACCCCGAGCTAGGCAGTGCGGTGAGTGTGGGGCCCACTGCGGCATCAAAATGTTAGACGTGCAGAGCCTTGAGCCACATGGTCTAGTGTGAGGACTCCCTGCCAGTGGCAGAGGGGTTGGAACTAGATAATCTTAGGGTCCTTTCCAGTCCAAACCGTTCTATGATTCTACATGCCCTATAACCGTGTTTGTGTCCTAAGACCATTTAGTACAGTTAGAAGATCACTTTGTCCCCACCCCCAAAATATATTTTTGGCACTTGAATTCTGGGAAGTGTTTTATCTTTCTCTACTTCTATATTCAGCTTTTTAAAGTTTATAGATCAAAGTTTACATTCCCTCTTTAAAAAGTCTAACTAGCAAAGTTTCAGTGAAGAAAACACTGCATTTCCTTGACTGGTGAATCTCAAGTCTCTGAATGATGTGTAACTTTAAAGAGGTATTTGTTTACAGAGCCCAAAAACCATGCTGTGCTCATTATAAACACATTTAACACGTTCCTTGGTAGAAAACCTATATTCTAAATAGAATTTAAACAGGGAAGTGATAAAAATAGAAAAAGAAGGTGTGCAGACAAAGTTGGGTGAGTGTCGAACAGTGTCATGCTGACACCTTGCAATTTTGCTCATACTTCCATCTATTTCTCTCTTTAAAGATCTTTCTGTTCAGACACTGACTGGTTCTAGTCCTTTACCCACCACACGCTCGCAGCCGCCTCTAGCCCTGTGGTATGTTTGTCTAGCCATAAGGTTGATTTTTCACTGTTTGACACACACGCAGGTACCATTCGCTCTTTCCTCCCTCAGAAGTAACTTAGACTTTTTTTAAGGGCACGTAGTTTTCCCAACCAGTCCTTTGGGATACTTTTTCTTGAGACAAAACCAGTGAGCTCAGAATCCCTGTGTGCCCCCACAGATCTGTTGAGAATGAATACTTAGTTTTCTAGGTGGAGCGCATACAGAATCCTGTTACTGCATACATTTTGGTGTATGCGTAGTCTGACAGCCCTATACTTGCCTACTTTTGCAAGCATTAAAGACACTGTTTCAGGCTCAGCTTCTTTAGGCAGGAGAGTGCAGGCAGCAGCATGGTGCTTGTGTTTGGACTCCATCTACCTGTTGTCCCCTTGCTGAGAAAAGTCAAAAGTGCAGGATGGATTCCTGAGGAGAGGAGACATCTGGCCAGGGTAAGCTGAAGATTAGACTAAAAGTGGCTTTGACTAATGTTGACTGAAATAGTTGGAATACAAAACAGTTTGAAAAATGCTTAAAATTGTTGTCAGGTGACAGAGTAAACACATACGTAAAAATACCAAGGTAGCCAGTGCATAAACAGTAGAACAAGGAGGCATTCTTTGCCTGGTACAGGACTCGTGCATACATTCATTTCCAATGAGCTGAATGGGGTTTCTTGTGTGCTTAAACAACTTAAATGTTTGAGCTTCGCTGCACTGCTCAGCTGATACACTCACCAGGGACTGTGTGCTATGACAGGCAGCTTCCCCAGGAGAGGTAATGCACACCACTGCAAGAACTGTAGAGCTACCTTCATTTAGCATTTATAGGCTGAGGATTGAATACGTGTGTGTTTATACACAGGCAAATAATATGAGAAGTGTCAGGCTTTCCTATGCCAAAAATGTGTGGTTTCAATTTACACTAAAAAGTTTTAGCAAGAATGATCTATTGTTTGCAAGCAGTTTACTGTATGCAAGCAGCTTAAAACTTGTTCCATTATGATTGATGATGCCGTAGAATGTATCCCAAACTCCTCTGGTGGAATGTCTTTATGACACCTCGATTATCTATTCTGTTGCATTGCAATCGAGTCCAGGAAACTCACTTAGCAAAAACGTTATCAGTTTCATGAAAAGAAGAAGTCAGCGTGAGACATCTAGAAACAGCCAAAGACACTTTCAGAAGTGATATGAACTCACTAAACCATGTAGGAAAAAAAAAAAAGTAATTCTGAAGTAAGTGTACATTCAAAAATGTAGTCTATAATTTAAGGACCAAGTTTATTGCATATGTATTAGGAGAAGTACATTGAGATTCAGGTTTATGGCTTGTGGAGCACTACTAAGTCAACGTCGTAAAATTATTATTGGAGGGATCTTTTAAAATACATCTTCAAGTCATGGCAACAAATAAATAGATTTTTTAAATCTGTGGATGGTTTGTAATGATGATCAATGTTATCCTTCTGATTGTCCTGGAGGGGAGAAAGGGGAAAATAAAGGATTTTTCTTGCTTTGGTAACACATTTGTCCAAACTGTGCCACCCCTCTGATGTGGCCAGAACCTTGTAAAATGCCAGGTCAGGGGAAAATAGTGCCTGGAGAGGGAAAACCCCCTGTGTAATTTTTACTGTAGCAGGCACTCATGGGTGCAGTCTCTCTCTTACACCAGTGGCCCACCTGCAGCTGCAGGGAGATGAACTGGCCAAGACAAATGCCAAAGCTACCAGGCTTGGGGCAGATGAGGAACTGAAGTTCAGGCTACCTGCAAGGTAAACAGAGGCATGAGGGGCCAGATCCCACAGACAGGGTATGTGTCACCATCATTCATGTCAGCAACATGGCTTAGGTCCATGAGGACAACAGCCAGCAGCAGCCTTGCCAAAGAATCCTCACAGAACCGGGATTAAAACGTTCCCCAGCTGAAGCAGGTCACTGTGTCAGGGTTTGGCAGTTTGCTGCACCGGAATATGAAGCAGCATCCCATCTGAACTGAATGCAAACAAACAGTACCTTGGTGGAGGTCATTTTGCACTCAGTATTTAAATGGTGTTTTTAAAAGAAGACCTCAGAAATAAAAAGTGTACTTGCATGCCAGATACAATCTGCTTTGTAAAAAGAAAGAAATATGTAAATGTTGTCTTCACGTCAACTTTGGGGAAGTGTCTGTCCCACCAGAGCTAATTGCCAATGAAGAATTTGGCCTTTATTGTTGAGGTTGTTACAAAGGGCATCATAAACTAACTTTATTACAGAAAATGTTGAGCTGTATTTGCATTTTTTTCCATCACATTGTCTTTGTTTTACAAGCTGTCTGCAATAGTTGTTCTTGGAAGGTCTCCAACAGAGCATTCTCTTTGGGGCATCTAACTGCAAATAAGATTAAAGCTTAATATGTCTGGTAATCAGTTTTCTTTTAAAGAGCACAATTTGATTTCTTATGGTCAGCTGGGATCCCACATACCTCTCCTGTTTTTCAACTTGCTGCTCTCAATAACCCCGAAAAGCAATTTGCCAACAGATGTCCTTTCACCACTTTTCCTGGAGTGTCATCTGAGAGGTAGTCATACACGGCTTCTATTCCAGAATCCAAGACTTCTCTCTATTAAATGCAGCTTTTTTTTTCCCTCCAGCCTGGGCAAGAGCAAAGCACTTTATGCCCTCCATTTGTTCTGGTGACATGCAATGAATAAAGATGGGTGAAGCTCGTTTGCTCAAAAGGAGCAAACAGGAGCAGGTAGTCTCTGTAACTCCTCGCTATACCACTCTTTGATCCCAGAGAGGTGCAGCTGCACTGGGAGAATTGTTCTTAATAACAATAAAAATACCCTTTGAGGAAATAGCAAGTAAAAAAGGGAGAGCACCACGAGAACTTGACTGTCTTTGATGAACCTGATCCCACCCCCCAGCTCATCTGATCTCACCTCACTTGTAAGGGTGGGAGAAATAAACAGCTGGACTCTCTACTGGTACCCTGGAGGTAAGCGTAGAGCACCTTCTCATCTGCCGGGGTACAAGGGTTCCAGCACTTTCACTTCCCATGGATGCTCCCTGAGCCCATGACTGCACAGCTCTTTTCTGCTTTACTCCTTTGCTGGTGAGGAGTAAGAGGGAGAACAGCCCTCCTTTACCCCATTCCTTCCCCTGTATTGGACTACAACTAGGATGGTGTCCTGTATCTGTGGAGAAAGTTTAAGGATAGAGAAACAGCAAGACTGGACCAGAAAAACTGGCCTGGGTAACCCTAACCCTACTGATACCATGTGACTTTGACAACCAAGCAGTTATTGGGTCATTTGGTACCAAATGCAAGCTGTAATCACAGCCACACTGTATTACTGCTATCTATGCTGCATTATTGTAGTATAGAAGGGTCAGGAGTGGCAGGAGACCACGAATCTTAAAGAAAGGGTCTGGGAAAAGAGAATGCTGTTGGCACTCTTGCACTTTCTTTTTTTCAGTATTCCTAAAACGCATCTTGACTGATAACTGTACTTATCCTACTGGGCATATGGAGCAAACCACTGGAGGCTTCCTCATCAGAAGCTAGTTTCTTAAATCCCATTCCTTAATTTTAACTTCTGTTAACTCTGCTATTGAAAACAAGCTTTAGAACAACATCAGAGCATAAAGATATTCGTCAGTTTGGTTGTCAGAGGTCCAAAATGATTTAAACTCAGTTTGCCAAGGAAGGAGGTTGCTTCTAGATATAAACATTTCAAAGAATGTAAACACATGGTTTCAAGATGGTAAAAGGCTTTGGCAGGTATGAAAGTGCTTCTATTTCCATCTACATTAAACCTGGAGCATATTCATCATTCTTACACAGCCTGTTGTTATTCCATATGTCATAATTTGTTTTGATACTTATTCTAAGTTCTGTTACAGGAAAAAAGAAGAGTGCCGTGTTTCTAGGATACTTCTGTCTCAGCAGTGACATGGTTCAATATATGACAAATCAATATATTACAAAATACTTAATTCACAACTACAAAATGTGGATGCTTAAATCACAAGAGAGAAATAACTGTTACACTTCAGTCAAATAGAAATGTGACCTCAAGGACTGAGGATTTATCACAAACAGCTCTAGCCTTTACAGAGTGAAAGTGACTGGTCTCATTCTGGAGGAAATATGAATGAGCTTTCTCCCAAGAAAAATAGCAGCGGCCTGAGGGCAACATAAAGGTGCAGTAAACCTCTGAAAGATGAAGTCTCTATTTTTACCAGCGTAGCTTTGTTAAGGATAAGCAAAGACGAGATATAATTTTATGTATCCATTTGAAAGTTCATAAGCCTAGTTAAAGCAACTTTTCTCAAGCAGTCTTAAAAATAACAGTAAAACTAGCAACTAATATGTTTGCCTGATAGACTGTCACGTCTGCATGATAGTAAGTTCTGTCTAACACCATTCGTTCTCTCTGCAGATGGGATCCCAGTGTTCCTATTTCAGCAGGATGTTTTTGTCACTGACTTAAAAACAATAAGCTATTAAAGTGAAAGCAGATACTAAATGTTTTCACATAAAAGCCTGTCACAGATTTCTCACCCAAATCTATCCTTCCCTCCATCCTTCACTATTTACCGTTGCTGTTAATGCAGAGGGTCAGCAATATAATTTCTTGCCAAATGTGAAACAAGGCAATTTTTATGGGGTGCTGGAGGCCACTTGGAAACCAATTGCTTGGAGGAGAAAGTACCTTCTGAAAAGGAACCGTAAAAATGGCATCCAAGGGTTTCAACTTTGTACCTTTAAGGCTCTTTTAATAAATAGGCTCTGTCTATCATATACAGAAGAGCAAAGGAGAGAAAGAGGGCTTCCCACAGACAGGTCTCCAAAACAAAGGTACCTTCTGCTCCACGCATCATAGGCTAACCACAGTAAAAAGGCTGAATGCATCAGTGTAGAGATACACTGCATCATTAAATTATGCCTTCAGTGACAACTGTATAGTCCATTTACCTTCAGCAGGTTTCTAATGGAGGCAATGGTTGGAACTTAATAAACAGTTGTATTAGAACAGCACTATTTGTTATATACATGGCTTGTGAAGAATAAGCAGCAGAAGAAAGCAGGAACATTTCTTTTTATTTACAAGCATCAGAAGAAATTACTGGCAGGTAAAGGAAGTGGACTGATGTGATGAAAATACACTAACTACCACTCACTTTTCAGGTAGAACAAGCCTTTCCCATTAGTCCCTACCATGAAGTGTGTGTTGATTAGCATTCCCGCATATTATTTCCAGTCAGAGGACTCCACCCATAATCTAGATTCCAGTTTTATTGCCCAATTGAGTTTTTAAAATGGCCAACACAAACTGCAATTCAATGATGTAATTACATCTATGGTTTACCTCAATGACACTGCAAACAAGCCACGCCTGCACGAAGGGATGATTTGGATCAGCCCAAAGGTCTGTCTAGCTTCATATCCTCTCTCTGACACCTGCCAAAGTGGGTACCCAGGAAAAGATTACAAGGCCCGCTACAAATACATGGGGGAACCTCCCCAGCTTCCAGCTGAACTCAGGTCAATTTCTCTTTTCAGTACCAAGGTGATGTGCAGTTCACTTATTTTCTGCAGTTTGCAGAAGTCCACAGAGGCAATAGTCCTGAAGGTCATCTTCAGCTAGGTCTCTACTTAAGTATATGCTTAATTGAAATGTACTGGCAATACTGGTGAGCTTTGTAGACATGCAAGTGGCTGGCAAAAGCAACAGACAAGTATCACCTCTATGTCTTCCTTCAGTTTCTCCCTTATGATCTGGCCCAGACCATAGGAATTCACATACTTTTCCTAGGGTTTTGATTTCTGGATCCAGGGGACAACATGGAGGGTGTATGTGTGTGTGCCAGATAATTTATCCAAAGTATAAAGAGGCTTTCTTTAAAATCAAGGAATAATCCATCACTCAGACTTCTTTGCTAACAATTTTCAAGCATTAGGAAATTCTCTAACATTCTTACAGCTCCATTCTTATTCTTAAATCCTTCTACTCCACAATCTCAAAGTATATGCAAACATAAAATGCTTCACCCAGGATACATTTGAGTAATAGGGGCATACTAACAAGTTTTCTTCTATCTTGTTGCACAGCAGTGATTTTTGATAGGAGTACATTCACTGCCTTTCTTCCAGGGTTGCAGTGTTTTCAGACATGGTGGATAAAAATCTGTCTGGAGCTGTTTTAATGCTTACTGCCCAATTCGTAAATCCTGCACCATAACCAAGTACACTGTGGCTGAGCAGGAGCCTAGCATGGAGGAATTAGAGGAAAAAAAATCCAGGACCTCCAGGTAGTACTTGGCAGCTGCTGTTTCAGCCCTAGAGCTCCAGCAGCTGCCACAGCCACAGCAGCGCTGCTTGGAACAGACAAAATAAGCAAGAGCTGCTTGTATTGTTGATCTCCTTCCCACCTCACAGTTTGCCTGCATTTTTTAATTCTTCCTTTATGCAGTGCAAACAGTTCTACTTGGAGAGTAATTTTGTACATCTAGGAGAAAGATTATGTTTTCATCCCTGTTACACAGTGCAGCCACAGAAACCTCCCCTCCCTTGCTCCCATCCCCACCCAAATATTATGTTGTTAAATTAAAAATAAGCCTCATTATTTTTTTGGATATGTGCTCAGAAATTCTAGCACAGGTGGGTAGTACAGAAAGATTATTGCATCGAATGTAACAAGCATGGATGCTGTGCGAGCAATGAGCTATACACTTAAGAGGAGATGAGAAAAAGATGGTGTATAGTCTAGAAGCAGCACAGCATCATCAAATTCATGTATTTAATTTTATATTACTCTATTTTCATACCTTTCTTTTCCTCCAGTCTTTTCTAAAAAAAGAGGCTTAACTCTCCAGAGTGCCATTTCTGAGATGGTTTCGCATGATGCAAAAGGGAAAAGTCTATGAGATTTCCAGTGTAAGCGAGCAGCAGACATGTATGAGCAGAGCTCAGTAAGTAGGTATTTCCACAGACCTTAGATAAAGTACTTAATACAATGTCCAAATACCACATTTCCAGTGGGATCTTGAAGCTTGCTATGGAAAAGAGACAATGGCAGAATGTCAAAGACAGAGAAAGAATGTGACATTTCCTTTTTAAACTTTCAAAGTCCAACGACCCTTATGTGAATCTGTCAGTCTGATGAAGTCACCAGCAAGACACAGCATGTGGCAGAGGGTGTGGAAAGTAATATAGTACCTTCTTGGGGTTATAAACTGCATTCCATCCTGGGACTAGTCAGTTCATCAGAGCCGAGAGTAAGCACAATATCATTTCCAAAATGCTGGTTTACATTTGCACCTTTACAACTAAACAACATCTTGCTTTTTTGTCTACTTATCTGAAGGTACATAAGATCTGAGTATTATTAAATATTGGAAACACTGGCCCTGTGGTCAGTGCAAGCTTTAGGTGAGTAAACACTTTGTACATCCAACACACTCTTAACGTGAGGTTCTCAGGGCTTTTGCTGATACAACTGTCTCGGTCCCATTGTTGATAGACGAACAGCTTCACTTACACCAAGGCCAGGAGACACCACACAGTATGCTAACTAAACTTTATGTGACCCTGTAACCTAAGTAAGGTTACCCCTGCTCTTTGGGAGGCAGACCCGGGTCTTGCCTCAGGCTGCAACGCAAGTCAGTGACATAGTGCTAAAAGGACTCAAGGTCTTGCCTCCCTTCCCATTCCTGTGCTTCATTATTAAGTTGTGCTCCTATTTTGTTACATGTGCCTCACTTTTCACTAGAGCATATCACGGTTTAGCACAGTTTTTAACAGTAAAACTTGCTTTATGATTTGAAATATCCTTATTTGGATAAAAAGAAGACTTTGGATGAAGAGAAAAGCATTTTCTTCAAAGAAACACTCTGTCTTGCAAAGTAAGTGTTAAGTCCTCTAGCTGAAAGACTATTTATGGTTTGCATAGTTATTCTTTCAGGGTATGACATCATCCTCAGCACATGCATATCCCAGAACACTAAATTATTCTCCCTGAAAATTCCTTTCATTACTCTCAGATTGTTAAACATCACCTAGTGGCAAATTGGTAACTGATGTCTGTGGTTTGAAATGGATTTGCATGCTTATTTCTTTTGTTACACACTGGGGTCTCTTACCTTTTGTGTCTACAGAAGAATGAATGATGCAGACATTTTAGAATGCAGGTAATAAATTATGCTAGCCTATTTGCCTTTTTCTAAACCTGTATTTATTTACTTTTTAAAAATGGCTTTTTGTATTGCAAACAATATGTATTCACACAGTTACACATCCTCTGGTATTATCTCAGCTGCAAAATACATTTTTCTACCCAACCTCTGATGTGGGACTCCAGCCTTGTGTGCTGCCAACTCCTGCCCATAGCCACTCTCTGACTTTGCAAAGTCGTGACCTTTTGAAGTTAACAGTTTTATTCGTTCATTATCAGTACTCCACCTAGTTGAACAGTTATCAGTCTGCTCTGAGGCCTCTGAAAGCAAAAGGTTTAATCAGAGCCCCTCATTCAGTCTTTGGGAGTATTCTTCAGAAAGACAATACAGGCTTAGAATTGGTTTCTTGCAGGACCTCTGAGTGGCTGCTGTAAAGAATAATGAGATGGCATTGTTACCATGAGGGGAATCACTTTAACCTGAAGAATGCCAGGATTCCCAAAAGCTGAATGGTGATGAAAGCAATTACCTGAAAGCATAGGCAATGTTTTGGTGGTTTTGCTGTTGCCTTTTCTTCCCGGCTTTTGGAGCTGTTTTTCTCTTAGTTCCAGCAGTAAAGCCAGCATCTGCAGCTTGCTGCCGTCTGCTCAGCTGAGCAAGTGGCAAGTATTACACTTTGTTATAGCGGATCAGGCCCTTAAACTGAACAGTACTGTCTGTCATGAATCAAATAATCTCCAAGGCATTTCTCCTATATATGACACAGTTATTTACTTCCATATAAATCATGCGTTCAGGCACAAAGTGCTCCACTGCTTCTAACACTCAAAGAGCGATGAACTCTTGGACACGTATTCAAACAGAAAAGGAAATGCCCCCTTCCTAAGTTTCTTCTAGCTGTGATGTCAACCAACCACAGTTTATATTTCTGTTAAACAGGCAGGTTTTCCTTTCCTCATGTGTCCAATGTTGGGTTTTTTTTGGGCTATCGTAATTGCTCACCTTACTAAACCCCAAACAACAGACCCTGATGTTCTGAATGGCACCTTTATTAGAATTGTTGTTCTAGGAGCACTTCCCTGGAAATCTGATTGAATTTTTAGATGAATACAGATATAGGGGTGAAGAAAGGAAACGTACAAAACTGATTATTTTTCTATTTGAAAACAAGTTTTCCTGCTGTTCTAGACAGATGGAGAGGAAAAAGATGATACTTAATGAGGTGGGACATATTGTATTTCTTGACATCACTGCTGAGCCAGAATAATATTTTTTAACATGAAAACCAATGCAGTAGCTAATGTGCCTTTCAAATATGGTTTTAAAGTGAAAACCAATACACAAATCAACTTGTCTCACCTAATTTTCTCATAGCAATGATAGAATAGTTTGGATTTATTGCCCACATTTGTATTTATTACTGATCCCTCTTCCTCCCATTTCCTACCCCTCTTTTTTTCCCCAAAGAGAAAATTAATAGATGCGAGCAAAGTAACCCCTCAAGATAAAAATACCTAAGAAACCATGCACAATTTTCCATTAACTCTTTCTAAGCATGCTGCTAAGGACTATGGCTATGCACTGTAACCCTCATACTGAGCTCTGGCCGGTGTGGGACACTGTTTTACACCACTGGAATAGAAATGTGTTTCTAACAAAAATCAGAAAGCTTACAAAGTTTATAAACTTATAAAAATCTAGAAATTCTCTGCTGGCAAGGTTAAATTATCCTCTGCTCTGAAGCTAAAGATTGAAACCATCTGGGAAGAAAAAAAATGATGTGTCAATTATCTAAAATGAGCTTGTGCTTTACATGTAACTTAATCATAAATATATAGTCAGACCACATTAATTCTACTGAGCAAATCCAGCCTCCAGGAAGCTTATTTTAGGCATGTGATTTGGGAAGCATGCAGAAGAGGAGGCTCATCCAGGGCTGGTGCAGTCAGTTGGAAAAATGCTGTTAACTGGAATAGATTTTGAGAGGACCCCGATGGGTAACTGTCAGATACCTTTGGCTGTCAGCATTGAAATTAACAAAAGCTGTGGTTTTCTACACTTACTCCCAGCCACACAGAAGCCAGAGTTACCTTGACTATCAACATCCATCTGTAGGTTGGTGTGTTTACTAACTGAAGCCTACAGTGCTTCCCTTCTCAAAGATCCCAATGGCTGTAAAAGTCTTTTTCCAATTAAGGCCAAATCAGACAACCCCTGCAGTAGCACTCAGAAATGCAGCTTCTGAAATTTCACAAAGCCAATTCAAATTCTTCAAATGTAATTTTGGAATAATTCTAATTTAATTGTTGTCTTTTGCCTCAGAGTTTTTGTGCCTATGTGTTTGAATTACCATTTTCAAGCCAAAAACTAAAAGCATTTTGCTGTAAGTAACAGTAGATGTTAATGTAAGAGCTAATGGAGATTGTGCGTACCACTGAATAAGGCACAAAGGAAAATAAGAGCCCCAAAGAATTTACCGTCTAAGGGCTCATTAAATTCAGTGGGACTACTTCCAAGATTAAATGAACACTTCTGGGTTAAGTATTTGTGAGATCAGTTTCATTTTGCAGACATAAGATACAAAATTGCCCCTTGAGACTGGGAGAATAATTCTGCATAACAGAAGGCATGTTCTCACTCTCATTATACTCTATAGCAAAACTTTAATGATAGTAGCAAAGCCTTCTAAGTGCTTTTTACATACACTCACACACTTCTCTATATGCATATAGTTTTATCTTTTTTTTATATGTATGTGTCTGTGTATGTGACTTCCAGTTGCATAAATATCAAAATTTATGTTCATATATATTAAATTCCAATCCATCAGTGCTGTATAGCACATGAGAATATGTAAGCTAACAAAGCAAGGGGGCAGTTAGAAGTCAGAAAGGCTTTCATACAGGTTGCAACTTCATTCTCATAAGACATTAGAGGTTCTAATTCCAATTTTACAGTCACACAGTCTTCTTGAGTATATGAAGTAACTCCTGTTTCAGGAGAAATTCTAGCTCTTGCTATGGTCAATGGAGAGTTTTCCTCTGCTTTCAAGAGGAATCAGTCCAGGCCTTGCTTCATCCAAACAGAAATCATTCAGCAAGACTATGATGTCACTGCTGATTGAGAAGTTGGGTCTTGTAGTTACGTATTTTAAGGCACTGGATAATTCATAATCACTAATACAGGAAAGCAAAAAAAAAAAAACAAAACAAAACAAAACAAAAAAACAAAAACAAAAACAAAAACAAAAACAAACCAAAACCAACCAAGCAAACAAAAAACCCACCCAACCAAACCTATTTCTTATATAGATTGTTTCAGATGTAGCAAAATTCCCTCTTTCCAACCTGTGGTACAATTTTAAACAATCAGTTAAGAGCTGTATGAAAGTGGGAAAGTGGATATTGACCACTGCTTTGGGATTAGGCAGGTTAACATCCTGGCAAGATAGAAAGAATTAAACCTAAAAATTACAAGGGATTCTGATCTGCAGGAAAACCCCTACATCTCACCGTGCTGTTCAAAGTAGTTGCTGGTATTAATACTGAACTCCTACCAGGTTGGTTTTTTGTTAGTTTTAATACTAAATTGGGATTTATGCAAACATTCCTGAAAAAGGATGAACTTATTATATCTTTTTAAGTAGGAGATTGAAAAGTGCCTACCCGCCTACAAAATCATCATTGCTCCATCAGTTAAAATTACATCCCATATTGCTCTCATTTAATCAAAAGCCAATTTTCTTAAGTTATTAAAAAGAACTGGCTTCTTGTCATCATCTAATACCGACATTAAACAAAAAAACAAACAAAAAATTAATAGCTCATCCAAAAATTAAGGCAAGTGTGAAAAGGAAAAAATATTTTAGTAGAATTGGAGTAGCCTTTTTTCCACAAGAAATAAAGAGCAAATATTGGCAATTTTCAACGAGCATTGGCAGAGCACACATTAAGAAAATCATTTAAGATTTCATCATAGTAAAAGTATGATAGCATCAATATTTTAGTTTTTGCAACATCTGTTTACATTCATGATTTTTCTTCTGAAGTACTATAAATTGGAAATTGTTTATCTACAGTAATGGACTCAATTACTGCTACCCCAGATTATGCAATGAGCATATTCAGTAACTGAGATAATTAAGAGATAAACATATACTTTGAGCTACAATAAAGCTTTGCCAGCATTAATTCTGCCAAATTAGAAGACACACATTGCAATGTCACTTATTTGCACTTTATTTTTCAATACTCCATTGTTCACTCTTCATTTCTGTAATGCTCATGTATTACTGCTTTGAAAAAATTAAAATTATGGTCTGACCACATGCAGTTTGAAGAAATCAGTGCATGACCTTCAACACTACACAGAAACACCTATATGCCAGATAACACAGTTATGCAGCATTAGAGAAACCACTACATGCAAACTTACACAGATTATAAACATCAGTGCTCTAAGTAAAATTTTGATAGACAGATTCTGACTGCACAAAGATGTGTACTCTACAGGCTTACATTGCAGAAATAGATTTTTTTTTACAAGTCTCCCTCAAAATCTTAATTTAACCACTATCGTTTGTCTCCAGCCTTTAAATCTGTCAGGAATATTCTTTATTTCCATTATTTTTATTTAATTGTATTTTTTGTAGGACAAATACTTAAGTTGATGGTGGTTGCCTTTGAAGGCCTGAACCTCTTTAACTTTATTAAATCCATGGGATGAAAAAGAAATGCTTCATACCATCAAACTTGCATTATCTGACATCTCTTGGAATTTGCTAATTGGGAGAGACAAAACGTCACTGCACATTAATGCACCTTCTTTCACTCTGAGCACCTGAGTTGAATCTAATCTGCACAAAAGTGACTAAAAATCAATCTAATCTGACAGTGCTAGAATGATTAGATATAATTATATGCATTCTCAGATCCTTAGCTGGAGAGGACAGATTCCTTGGAACCTTTCAAGAGAGGAATTTAAATGATAGGTAGGGTTGTTTTTTTAAATTAAAATCTTGCAGAAAACATTTGCTTTCGGTCATGGAAGATGAAAGGTGATCAAGCCAATATCTCCTGTTCTTATCAGCCCTTAATATTTGCTACAGGAAACAACACACCCCCATGCCAGACATGCGTTGGAGGAAGGAAGGAATTGGGGGAAGGGTAAAAACTTTGAAAAGTACTCAGATGCACCATTTTTAATTACCCCAAAACATGCATTACATTTTTAGTGATGGTCTTCTCTCCATTAAAGGACTGGAGATCTTTAGCTTGTGCATACAATGAAGTAAGTAGTAGAATTCCTCATTTGCAAAGGACTGTCTATATCCACCTAATGCAAGCAAGTAAACTCATCCCTTTTGCCAGACTTCAACATGACCAGGACAGCATAACCCCGGTTTAAAGATACTTTTTCGTCTTTCTCTCTCTCATATTCAACTACAGAGTAAGAAATAAAAAGACACTACAACAGACTGCCACCTACTTTTTGTCAATAATCTCAGCAATGACACAACACTAAACAGTGCTGAAATAAAAAAAATCTAGTTTGCTTAAATACTAATCGTGGCTATTGAAAATATTCAAATGGATTTGCACATTTTTTACTGTATAACATGACATTCTCAGCAGCACACAGTTAACAATGTTCTCCCTCAAAATCTTTCTTCAAGCAGTAAAATACATCCATTCATGATTCCAGTTTTCCAAAAATGAAGACACAGATGATGAAATCATTGTATTCTAATCATTGCATTCTTCCACAGCAAGTCTACGCATCAGAACTAGGAACTTAATACTGCGATTAAACTGACAGATTCGTATTTGGTGAAAAGAATAGTTTCTCCCATACAGGAGAATCACACTGTTTGCTACTACTGTTGTATTTTTATACCCACAAGCACATGGACAGTGAAAATCCAGTTGATACAATCTAGCCAGAAAGATTAAGGAAGCTAAGTACCTACCAAAAATAATGAATGTTCTTACACAGATAGAGAATTTGTAAAAAAAATTGAATATAACCACCTAAAAGAGTTATGGAAGTAAACGGTCCTCAGAAAGATCTGTCCTGGGACTCGTGCTGGTCATTGTATTTACAAGCAAGTTGGAAAAGGGGTGTAGCAAGGTGGAAAAAGTTGCTGGTGCTACTTCATTATTTATGGTAGTGAAGGCAAGGACTCATAATGAAGAACTATATACAGACCTTATGTGACTTAGCAATTAGGCAATAAACCAGCACAGGAAATTCAATATAGGTAAACGTAAAAAGATACACAGGAGAATAAAGCTGTCCAAATTTCAAATACACAGTGAGTCAACTGGTATTACTCAGGAAGAGAGACCTTGAGGTTAGGACACACAGATTATGGAAACATAAGCTTAGTGCTCAGCAATAGTCAGAAAATCACTTATTCAAAATGGAATTGAGAATAAAACAGAGAACATCTCTTTGCTACTTATACAGTGACTGCATCTTAAATACCGCATGCAGATTTTTCCCTCCATCTGAAAGGATGTAGAGGTGAAAATGTTCCAGACAGGGAAACAAGGAGTATCCAAGCATCATCTTCCATATAAGAAATAGGTAAGTAAGCTAGAAGCCTTGAGTCTAGCAACAGGAATTTTTAAGACTGAATAAGGTAAAGGCCTATAAAGTATTTGTGGCAATGGAGAAGATGTGTCTTTATTGTCTCTCCAAAAAACAAGAGCTAAAAACCAACAAATGAAGCTGGAAGGGAATCAGGTTCAAAACAGAGAAAGGTGGGTCTTCACACAGGTGATTCAGCCATAGTAACTTCTGTTTGTGGGATACAATGAACACCAACCGGTCAGATTTGTTCAAGAAGCACTGAGCAAATTCATAGAATTGAAATCTCCAAGAGCAACTAAATATATACACAGAAACCATCTACAGAACAAGTATTGTCCTGTGTAGCTGGCCTGTTGAGTCTTCCCCACACTTTCGGGTCCCACTGAGGATGGTGTGCTGGGTTAAACCATCTGACCCTGTACAGCCAGCCTCACATTCTCATTTCTCTGTGTGAAAGCATGTGCCTTTCACAAATAACAATGGAATTGATGCAATCACAGAAAACAGAACTGGAAAAATTCTTGAGAGGTCATCTCATCTACTCTCCTGTCTCTTGGTAGCATCAGCTGCATGTGACCTTCTGTGGGAGACGTCTAACCTGTTTTTCAGAACCTTCAAAAGCAAGCTATTCTAGTGAGAAGCTGGCCTTCTCTAAAAAAAGCTCTTTATAACACAACCAAAATCATCCTTGCTGCAAAGTTAATCCTTTTATTTCTTCATTGTTACAGACATGGAGAGAGATGGTCCCTCCCCCCTTGCAGTGGCTTTCAGGTCCTTGGACTTGTCTACCAAAACCTAGAAAACAAAACCCAAGCCCTCCCAATTTGTAATCAATCATTGAAAGAAAAAATGCAAACATCACCACAACCACCCTCCCAGTTCCAAAACTCCTCAACATATTACCCACTTGAGTGCAGCACAGAAAGTAACAAAACAGATTCTTCTAGTCAGGTTATTACTAGTAGAAAAAAAAAAAGAATAAAAATGTGTGGAGTATGGTTAGTGCATAAAAAATGGCCTCCATTGCTCAGTAAATTGAGTTCACCTACAATGACAGCAGACAACAGTTCTTCCTTTTCTGCATAGATCTCCTCCCCCTCCCTTCTCCTCCTTATCCCCAAATTCTCAATCATTCTTCACAGATCATGCTTCCTACACCTCAGAGCATCTTCTAATTCTCTTTGAGAAAGACAGGAAAGGTTTGGAGAGAGTCCAGAAGTGTAATGCCCAAAGCTAGACATAGCACTCAAATTGAGCCTAACCAAAGCTTTGACAAGTGAAGGGATTACAACATGCGCCTTGCAGGCTTCCTGCTTGTGTGACGCATGTTTCACAGCACTGCAATACTGCTGATTCATATTTAGCTTATAATTTACCAAGGTTCTGCAATGCCTTCTACTGTGACTGTTACCCACTCATTTTTACTCCAGTCCATGACTTACGTAGTTCCAATTACTTTCTGTGGTTTTTTTGTGCCTTGTAGACAACATTTTTTACTGAAAAAGAGATGATCTTTTTTAGGAATGTCACAAAAATTACACTGATGCTAAGCACTATGGATTTGCTTCTTTTGGTCACCTCACATGGACTCCAGGGATTTTTCAGGATCAACAGACAAGACTCTTTAAAATCATTGGCTGTAGAAATAAACTATGAATTTGTACTTGTCTGTGCTGGTTCATATATATATGTATATATGTATAATATATATATATTTTTTACAAAAGCAAACCCCAACTTTTCCGTAAATTCTAATCTCATGCTCTAACTATAGTCTCCACTTGGATTGGGAGCATCTTCAAATTCAGTTAGGGTGGTTATCACCTATTCCATCTCGGCAGAGCAGAGACCTTGGTGAAGATACTGTGGTTTACCTCACACTTGAATTCCTAGTTTGCATATGGAAAACAAACAAGAAAAAGGTGAGACTGACAAATTATCAGGAAAGTCAAGATATCATCAAGCAGGCATTACATATTGGTTGTCCTCTGCACCATCACCTTTTTTTTTTTTTTTTTGGGGAGGGGGGGGGAGGTGTTGCATTGAGAAAATAATAGTGAGCAAAGCTGTAATATTCACAGATGGCCCACTGGTACAGATAATGTTGACAGTATTAACTTACTCAAATTTATATCCTAATTGCACTAAAATATCACAGCCTTAATCTACAGGCAAATGCAGAATTACTATAGAACTAAAAGTGCTGTAGCACTGGAAGACTTGCTCTAACAAGCAAAGATGTATGAGCTAATCCCTGTGAGCAGTTTATTAAGTGACTTCAACCCCTGTTCTGTTAAGTAATTCAATGGGACACTTTTATTTCTGTGAATTTATTCTTTATTTAAAATTATTAATAAATTAATTCTATGACCATGCTCAGTCTCCAGATTGCTCACAAACTATTTGCCATTCCACAGAGCTCTTATATTCATAAATCAGATTACTTACTCAGCTAATCCACATTTTTTGCAGTCTACAAACCTACAGCGTTTTCAAGGTGGTTACTGTATTAAAGATTATGCAAATGAGTATCATGGCATTTTTATCTTTCTCAGCTGAGCATTTCAGAAATCAAGAACTTGTTCACATGAATAACTGCGGAAAACATTCATCAGAATCTGAATGCAAAGTAAATAGGGAAATTCTTAACCCATTTTCACTTTCAAAAAGATAAGATTAAATCTGGTATGATAAATTAATTCATAAATCTTTTCAGACAGTGGGTAAATATGTTAAATATTGCATAATAAATAATTATCCAGAATATAGAGAGTACAGGGTTCCATTAACTGCACAATGGCCAGTTTCTTCCTCTCACAGTATACGCCAACAGTGTAACGTTTGAAATCAGCACTACATGTCACTTGTTTTCCAGTGTAGAACTCTATTTCACCATAGCAAAATCTGTATTTAACCTAACATCTTGTGTTAGATTTCTCTTGCCTACACAGTATTTTGGTTAAACTTGCCAGACATAGCATGCACACAAATTTTGGTCAGAAGTCCACACTTCATGTAACAACATTGATAAGTGGCAAGCGTGCTGCCAGCCTAACTCTACTATTAGTAGCAAAAAAATTCAAATTAAGTACAACTAAACTGCAAACAGAACAGCACTCAGACTCCTCTCTTACTGCTCATTTCTGATGTGTCAAATTCATCACATTTTAAAATAAACTTAGAGAAGGAGAGGCTACTAGGAAAATGGCACAAAAGGCATTTCTAAAGACCTGCTTCTCTTTTTGTGTTACTAAGAATATAGAAATGTCTTTTTCAAAACTTCTAACAGGAAGATTGCATTGAAAATTAGATATTTGATGTGTGCAGTAAAAAGGCCTTTAATATTACACAAGTAGTCTCCTTAATCCAAAGTTCAAATACCTATTTTAAAGGCACTTGGCATTATATTTAAACAAAGCTAGTGCAGTGCCTGCAGCTGCAAATTGCAGGGAACAAATGCAAATCACAAGAGTTCAAGCTGCAGGCTCTGAAAAGTCATCAAAGCCTCCAAGTACTTTTAAAGAATAATGTACAAAATGCCACCAGACCTCACAAGCTACCCTGCAGGAATCCATTGCTTTTTACCTGATAGAACAGCGAAGCTAAGAACTTCATTCCTTTTTTCCAGAGCCTCTATAAAAATGCAAATGACACCTGATAGACACATACACAGCTTAAAAACAAAAGTTATTATTTTTTAAATAAAATGTAAGTCTTTAAAAAGAGTTAAAACCTTACGAATTATAACACAAATTGCATCTGTGCAACGCTGCTAAAGATGGCTAAATTAACAGAAAAGTTGTCTGATACACCGGCCAGTTAATTGTACTGGTACAAATCACTATGTAACCATCACTAGACAACGTATCTCAACTGCCACAACTTCCTACATTGAGTTCAACCTACCAGCTAGTAAAAAGTTATCTCCACTTTGCAGATACCAAAAGAAATGCAGAAGGAGGTTATGTAAGAAATTTAAAGCTTTCAGTTTAATTCAGTGGTATACAGAGGGATTATGTATATGCTCTCACACCATTTTGGATATTAAATCACTTTATAAACTGCAGTATGTATGGCCAATGAGTGAAGCCACAGACAGTTTAATTTTTAACCCCATTTTTCTGGTAGTACAGAAGTAAAAATAGTAGGAATGTTGAAAGCTTAACAGGCAGGTGGGATGTAAATTAGGTACTGAGACAGATTTAATTGCAAAGCTTGGAGCAGAATAAATTCACAGTTGTGGAGACTGGCTTTTCCTTTTGATGAATCAGAAGAGTACCAATGCATTTGGTCTGACAGCATCCAAGGCATTTGGTCCCACTCAGCCCGAATGTGGCAGTTGTAGGATGTCTCCCTGCAAGCAGCCACTCGCTGGGCCAGTTCACAGTACAGGTAGGAAGGGAGCTGGCGCAGCTCTCTACTCACTAGCAAGCTGCTCCTGGGGCTGGGACAGGGAGCTGCTCTGATAAGGTGTGAGCTGCCCTAACACTTGTGGCCTATGGATCTTCACCAGCTGCTGCTGCACCTCTAGGTACACACTAGTGATGTTCATAATAGCAGCATCTTTTTCCATTTCAGGTCAGTCCTTGCCGATGTGATGCCTCTCAGCCCACAACCCCCACAGCTCACAGACAGCCTGCACAGGGGCCTTGCTCTCTACTCTGTCTTATCCTAATCCATGCTAAAGATCCTTCTACTGGTTTTCCAAACATTTTCTGTTGTCATCGTTTTCTTCCTCCAATAAGGAAAAAACAAAATAGAAAATCTTAAATTATCCTAATCATGAAGCATCCCCCAACCTTCATATACATCAACAGCTTCACAGTAATCCCCTCTGTGTGATGAGAAAACTATTGTTTGTGGCCACTTTTGATCCAGTGAAAGGAAAAAAAAACCTCACACAACAAAACCAAAACACCACCTCACAATTCTGGGCTAGGAGCCTGAGATCTTCTTCCCTAATTCTGGAGACTCCTACATTTTTCCCCAGCTATTATCAAGAAAAGCACAAGGAGCCTTTCCAGTTCATTGACACTAACAGGCAGATGGGTGACTGCTCACACCAAAAAGCTTGCAGGGTTATTGCTGAATGGTATTTAATTTTCTTATTAGCCAGGCAGCATATAAAAAATAGACACTGCAGTACTAATGAGGGAAAGGGTGTTCACCTCAAGCAAGGTTTAGAATAAGCAGCTGGAAAAGCCATGTCACACCAAGGCAGACTGGCAATTTCAATGTACACTTCTTCAGGCAAGTCCCCGTCCATATGGCAAAGCGACTGCCTATTTACATGTGTAACAGGAACCTAGCAAGATACATATGCACTTACTCACCAGAGCACCACCTCTCAATGTTCAGCAGGGCTGGGTGTGGGCAGCCACTCAAGGAGCAGGGATATGGCTGCCTTGCAACTCCACAGCCCTTCCCACATCCCTAATTCCATTACTCATCCCCTGCAGACACTCTCACCGTTTACATTGCCATTAATGCTATTTTCCAATAAGTTGTAGGCCTCCTGGGATTGTAAAGCATTTGGTACCATGTAAAATTGCATTGCATTTAATATTGCTGCAACACACATGGGTCTTGTGATCTTGTTTCGAGACAACTGATTGATAAAAATGGGTACAGATAAGAAAATGCCTGAGTAAATGCTATTTAAAAACTTTCACTGATGCAGCATGTTCATTCTCTGCATGACTTACATGCAACATCTACTCTGCAGCGGCATTAAAGTTGTTCCTCCAAGTAAAAACATTCCTAAGAGAAGGCACACTTTCTTTTTTAATCGGGCATGCCAGGAGCTGAGCACACAGCGTGTGCGTGGGAAAGGGATGGGACCCAGCCCTGGGAACAAAAAAGGCTGACTAAGATCAATGCTCTGAGCACACAGCACAGCACATTTGGCTTTGTTAGGGAACATGACTCCCCTGCAATTCCCAGTGTTCCTGCTAATTTCAAGCCCAGGTCACCACGCTGGGCATGTGACAGGAGGCTGTCACCTGAAACAGGCAGAAACACATACTGCATCGCAGGCAACAGCCAAAAAACAATCCCTGAGAGCAAACACAGTCATGTTTACCAGTTGGCTTTGTAGTGCTGTTGGCAGCCCACACACTCAGACAGAAAGACAACAATGACCATTGGGGAGGAGAAGATGGGACTTGGATGTTTGTACAAGGCCTTGCTTACACCCCTGGAAAGCAAATCTTGTCCTGCTTTTCTGCTACATACACAGGTGCCTGGAACACAGCCTGGAAGTCCAGGGTTTTGTCTCCAGCTCTCTTTCAGGCCACCTTCAGAGCTTTTGTTTTACACAGCACTGCCTGGCACCCCTACTATGACCAAGCTCAGCCCTCATTACAGCACTATCTATAAAGGTGACCTAATTTTATGCCTGAACACCAACTTGTTGGACCTCTGCCTCCCCACAGCGCACGTGCTGGGGCAGTATCTCATACAGCTGCAGCCAGAAACTTAGTAGTGAGGCATTGTATAGAGGTGCCTCAAACAAATATGGTAATAAGTTGACCAGAATGTTGAATGCAGGTGTATGAAAGCATAAAGAAGCTAAACCAGTTTTAACAGCCATCAAGCAGCTTGAGAACTATCTGCAACCCCTTAGTGCCACCAACTTGTTCTCTAGGGTAGGGTATGAAACAGCACCAGACAGTAAGAGGACTGCAAAAAAACTTCGGAGTTCTGCCCAAATCATCACAAATCTATTCTGACATGTTGCTCCAGTGGAAAATTACTCCAGATTCCAATAAAAGGAAAAAAAATGCTGGACCAGGTCACTAGCCATGCCAAAACAGCATGGAAGCAAACAAATCTGTAGCAGTAGGAATTGACCAGAAAGACATTCACTATCAGCTCTCTGTAGTCATATTTTCAAGTCTTTAATGACAACTGTAATTACTTGCAACTTGCATTTTAAAGGTGGTACAGTTTAAGTGTGGACAACCACATAGAACACTTACGAGTAAGCTTCTCTGAGCTCATGATCTCAGAACTGAGGGACACGATTAAAAACAGCTGCAGGTTCTACCAAGGCAAATGGAAAAAGCTGACACATTTGGGACCCACAGACCCTCCTTGTGGTCTGAAAGTGGTGCGCATAAACTACCTCACTTTGGGGAGGCTTAAGACAGCAACTGCCTGCAAACACAGCACTGTACTCCAGAGCTCAAGCTGGGCATGGGCTAGGTCCCACATGTCCCAGACTACAGATTGCATTCATTCAGTCAAATATTGCACAGCTTTTTAGTTTGCACTTCCCAAGTGACTGCACAGTGCAAATCTGAAAAGCCTCTGTGATACATGGTGCTTGGTGAGAGCACCCTTCCCAGCCTTGCACACTTCCTACCTCCGACAGTTAGCAAAGCCCAAGCTCACCACATTTTGTCACCTCCTACACTCAGGAGCACAAGGGCTAGGCTGCCAGATGAGGTGAGGCGAACTGAGCACAGAGGGGGCCCAAGCTTCGGCAGGCCTGGTGGGAGGAACACAGTAAGAAGGCAGATAGCTTCCTGCGAGGTTCGCCCCCACTGCTGAAGCACTGGTCTCACACACTCGTGGTGGAAAACCTTGAGAGTGGGGCCAAACCGCCATGACCTGTCTGAGAATGCTGAGGCCCTGGCACAGGGTGCCCAGAGAGGCTGGGGACGCCCCATCCCAGGCAGTGTTCAAGGCCAGGTTCGACGGGGCTTGAAGCAACCTGGTCTAGTGGAAGGTGTCTCTGCCCATGGCAGGGGGGTTGGAACTGGATGATCTTAAGATCCCTTGCAACCCAAACCATCCCATTATCCCTCCATGGCTAGCACCTTCCCTCACACAGCCCAGACGGTAACGCCAAGGCGACGGTCGCGCCGCGCCTACTGCGCATGCACGTCCCGCCGCCCGGCGCGGGGAAGAGGCAAGCTCTCTCTCCCGGTTCCGCCCCGGCGGCGCGCTCAGCCCGGGCGCGGAGGTGGGGAGAAATGGCGAGTGCGATTCCCGCGGCGGCCTCCTCTCCCGCCGGCGGCCCATCCCGTACCAAGAAGCGCCCGGCGAGCCCAGGCACAGGCGGCGGCCCCACCAAGAAAAAGAAAGCGACGGCGGCGCCGGGCGGCTCTCAGGTACTGAGGCGCGGGGCGGGCAGAGCGCGTGCGCGGCGGCTGCCTTTGCCCTGCTGTCCCCTCCGCGCATGCTCCCGTGCGATTGACGTGCCGCGGGCGGGGCGGTGTAGCCGTTAGCGCTCTCGGTGCCGCCGGAGGCCCCGTCCCTCCCGGGGTCGGCCGGCAGCTGCCGAGGCCCGCCGGCTGGGTGTCTGCCGCGGAGCAGCGGGCCTCCGGCGGTTCCTTTATAGGCGTTCGGACGCCGAGGTTCAGGCTGCTTTCGCCCTCCTGTAGTGAGGAGGCTGTGTGCCCTCCGTCTACTAGGGCGAGGGGCTAGCGCTCTGATGAGCTGCTAATTCTATTGTATGGAGCTCAAATATAGCTTTTCATTATGGCCTTCTCCTCGTTGATCTGAGCAGACCTAAGAGTTATATGTGAAATGAAGACATAACGTCAGAGCCTGAGTTTTGGGGAACAGGGCCAGGGGAGGGCTGTTAGTGCACATTTCTCCAAACCACTACTCCTGCATTGTAAGATGCCACAGTACAGCTCCACAGATCCATCCCCACCTGATGACAGCTGCCCCTTGATCATGAGGGAGCACCTCATGCTCCAAAATAAGTCCAGGAAGAGGATCAGAGTTAGTGTGTATATGACAATTGTATAGACTTTAGATGCAGTATGTCTTGGACTACTTTTAGAAAGATTTTGGTAGCTAAAAAAAGGGTTGGAAAAAAATGGTTGTTTTTTTCTTGTTATTCCTTCCAGAATGATTCTTCTCAGTAATGTTTTATGAACTACACCAGTAGCATACCTACAAAATATGCCCAACTGCCACTTAGGTTGCTCGTTTTCACATGAGCCATCAGATCAGGGGAGCACTGCTGCATTTTTCATCAGGTCTTCTCTCCCTAGCCAATTAAAAGCTATTGTGCACACACAGGAGCAAAGGCTCAAACCCTTCCTCATCCTGAATGGCACTCTTGTAACGCTTGGTTTTCACCTTGTTACATAGTTCAGAGTTAATTTCCCTTTCCTCCAGGGCTTATCCCTACTAGAAGGCTTGTGAACTGTAGTGCTGAATGTAACTGAGTTTTGGGGAACAAACTAACTAACAAACTGCACTGCAACTGTGAAAAGTTACTGCCTGGCATGATCAGGTTTGACAATTTTTGAAGGTCTGCTAGGGATAGCGGTCTGGGTTTTCCAATATGGAGAGGACTGCTGTGTGCATGTGTGTGTGTCTGTGTATGCAGATATAAAACATGATATATGTAATTTAAATGTGTATTCAATATCTTATATTTAAAAAAATCCTCCAAACCCTTTAGCCTCTAAGGCTGTCTTCTTAAGTTCACACTAAACTTAAGCTTGTGGACAGCTTGCAGTATTCTGAGACAATCCATGATTTCTTACTCAAGCTGGGTTTTGGTAGTGTGTGATAAACAGTTTTTGTAATTCTTCTCACAAGTGATTTCAGTGGAGAAAGGAGTAATTTCTCAACGTTATGTCCGAGTACGCATTCACTGACTTCAGCAGTGCAGATCAATCCCGAAAGGAAAAAAAATGAGCCTCAGAAAATGTGTAATCTCAGGAATGGGGTAAGAAACAGGTCGTTGATCTTCTAGCAGACACATTCAATGTTGCTGACTGGCTCTGGAGCAAGCCATTTCAAACAGAAATTAAATGGGGGCTTTGCATTCTTGGAGTGAGAAGCATTGATCATTGGGCAATTTCTTCTGCAGAAATCTCCAGAAGTCCTTATAAAGTCCTTAGCTAATTGCTGAATAATGTACTCTTTCTGGATAAAGAAACCTGTGACACAATGAAGCACTCAATAATTCTGGTCTGCTGAGCTATTCAGAATAAAGACAGTCAACAAGCACTTAACACTCTATTTTATAACTTACCCAATCTTTAAGGGGCCAAGCCAGCCAGGGACTAGGTCATCCATGAATTTTAAATACTTTTCCTAAATATGTTACATACCAAGTATCCAGTCATTGTGGGATTTTTCTTTTCTTTTATTTTTTTAACTCCAAACAAGGAACATTCATCTAGCAGTCTAATAGGTACACACCTTTAGTACATACCACTTTCAGCACAGGTTTGCAGGTAGCTCTTGTTAGTCCTCCAACTGTTCACTTTTCTAATTAACCCTTTTAATATTTTTTAACCCTTTGAATATTTTAAAATATTTTTTTCTTAACCCTTTTGATATTTCAATATTAATTTCAGCCTTTCAGAAAACATATAAATTGTGCTGTTGCTCAGCACAAAATAGTTTCTATTTGAAATAAACTGACATTGTGAAACAGAGAAATAGTGAATTGTTTCTTTGGTTAACTAGCAAATTATAGGTAAAAGGATTCCTACGGAGAGGTTTGTAACTAATTTCAGGGGTCAACTTGGGATCTGGGGACTCAGTTAATATCCTCATGATATTAACTGGTAACCTTTGCTGAGGACCTAGCGCCTGGCCTACATGAAAATACACTTCGCATTGTGCCAGCTGTGAACTTACCCACATCTGTCATTCCATCACTGTGAAATTACACAAAAAGGGGCTTTTGTAAGTTCTGCAGATCACACAGTTTGTTTTTCTTTCGCATGCTTTATGTCACAAGTGGCTCTCTCAGTGCTCACCCTGAAAGACATGCTGGTCTGGTAAAGCTGTAGATTTCAAAAATGTGTTTATTTTTTTATGTATAACAAATTTGCTTAAGTATAGCCATGTAATCAAGTGGTCTGTGTAACTATGTGTATTCTACAAGAAGCCACAATTATCACACAGCATACAAATTTTTATAAACCCAATTTTGATTATGTTTCTCCAACAGATGAATTGCTACTTTCTCCAAGATACACTTTAGGAATGTTACCAAAAAACATTCTCCATCATTCGTATGAGTTACCAACCCAAAGGTATTGAGTCATGTTTGTTTTGGAAGCATATTGCACACAGGCCTTGTCAGTCATGTCTGCAGAAGGAGACACATGCTTTTTGGATATAATGCTTATATTTGCCAAATGTAAAATTAAAAGCAAGTTTACAGGAAAGCATGATTGCAAATTGATTACATCATTTTCATTAGCATTACAGAATTATTCCTCCCCTGCAGTTTTGTCACTGAAAAATACTTCAGTCTTTGCTGTAGGAGAAGATTTTAATGTTGAGGATTAGTATATATATTAAATGGTAACATTCCTGTGTCAAAACCAATGCTGTTTAGTTGTTTATGTAGCACTGTTCAGTTAGACGTCCTTGTCCGATGATTCCCAATAGCTGCTGTGCTGGCTCAGCTCTATCTCTGGCTCTTGTGCAGACTTGTCTCCTGTCTCCTGTCTTTTTGATTACTATCACTTAACCTGGGATAGAATCTTGACACAGATCTTAAAATGCCAGCAGTTCTTCTACTTTAATGTTCACACCATTATTTTTATAGATTGTACAGCAACAGGAGCCATTTAAGACTATATGCCACATCATGATGTAATTGATGAAACAGAATGCTTGTCCATGACAGATAGCAAGCTTTAAAGATAAAATTTGCAGTGAGATAAGAGGGTGATTTGGAAAAAAAAAAAAAAAAAAAAAAGGTCTCTTAATTTTGTTGGATGACAATTAAAGAAAGAAAATATGCTAAGTACTATAGTAAATATATATCTACTTGCATGATTTGTGAAACAGCTTCAGAGTTACGTGATGAAGTAAATGTCTTACTTTGAGAATGACCCCATGTTTCATCTTACATTTTGAATTGATGTAATCTACCCTGTGGACTACTGAAATGCACAAAGAATACCTTCTGCTTCTTTCTTCTCCATCACTGTAGCAAGGGCAGTTCTTGGTACCATTTAGAAAATAAATTCTGAACTTGCAGTGGTATTTAGGAGTTGAATTATAAAATATACTTATTTTATCTGTAATTGTGAATATTGCAGCAGTACTACTGGTGACCTTCATTTTATGTATCTAGCTCTCATGTATACTTAACACTTTCTGTATTTCTTGTTCCATGCTTAAAACCAGAAGCTATACAACAATATCAGGAAATAAAGTCAAAATGGTTCAAAGTTATTGTCCTCTAAAATAAGCTTCTCTCAGGCACAACATGAAAATAAAAGGAGCTTAGAAATCCATTTTTATTTTAAATGTAAATGACCAATGAAGTTTTATATCATAAACTGAAGATCAGAGTAGAGTTCAACAAGAATACTTAAATATATGCACATTAACATGGTTACTGTTAGGTACTCAGAAGCTGTCCGCCAAGACAGAGAGCTTACCCTAGTACATGAACAGCATGCAGTTGGACTGCAAACCATCAGTAAATTTAATCAGTTCTCCTCCTGTGCTGTTTTAACAAGCCCATCACTGTAAGTAGGAAACCATCAAATCAGTTTAAAAATAACTTTATTTTAAGGGGTCCATTTGATCTGGCTATAATTTCCTGAAAAATGAGGTTAGGGGGAATGAGTGTAACTACAGAATCAGTGAGTACCACTACAGCTGCTGAGCTGAACTGCTGCTCTCGCCATGTTCTGGGACAAGTACCTCCTCTCGTGCGTCACAGTATAACAACTTTCTGATCTGAAATTAAAAATTTCGTACTTAAGAATTCAGACCTTCTTTACTCCAATCATTATAACACTAAACCTATTCTAATTATAATAATGCTATTCCATACAAGACTGTCTGTAACAGAAAAGCATGATTTTCCTTTGTAGTTGGAAATTTAATAAACAAGTTGTGTTTCTTACCAATCCACCTGCCTTGGAAGAGACATCAGGACCCTGATAAGCCATGATAGTAAGGATATATAACTGCATAAGTATTTGCCAGTTTATTAAAAAGCTACCAGGTCATTATACTCTAGACTACACTTCTTGTGTTTTTTAAACATCTCCCAGCACTTAAGGTTATGACAGTAACACAAAATATATGAATTTAACCAGTGAAGCAGTGCCAGTCTGAAGCTACTGGTTACCTGGAATGATACCTTTCATAGATGTAATGTGCTCCCAGGGGATGTTAACTCAAACCTAATTAAATTTACTTAAATGACACTTTCATTGGATAAAGCACAGATACCATAATACAGTGCAGTTGCTTGGTAGTTACTGATAAGAACTGCTGAGGTAAGCTCTTCAAGTTCAGCTGCTTGCACACTTACATCCCAAAAGTCTCTAACAAAACTAGCAGCCAGTTTAGAACAAATTGCCATGTCTTAACAGGTAGTGTTTAAACTGGAGCATCTGTCCCACAGATGGGTAACATAATCTGGCATCACGCTGCATGTCACCAGACCACAGAGCACTGAAAATCCCCCAGGCTTGCAGTTCTCTGAATGAAGCACCCAGAGGGTCATCGCTTAGTCTCCTAATCCTTTCAAAGAAGACCACAAAGATACTTTCTACAACAAAGCAGATAGTGAACAGCTGAAATATTAAGCATCTTTTCTTCCATGGTTTTTGTACTCTTCCCAAAAAACAGTTTATATTTAGGCAGTCCACTAATGAG
Source organism: Ara ararauna (assembly GCA_028858755.1). Lineage (NCBI taxonomy): Eukaryota > Metazoa > Chordata > Aves > Psittaciformes > Psittacidae > Ara > Ara ararauna. Next base: position 69,873,386 of record CM054377.1, on the reverse strand, counting down.
AGTCAGGATTATCCTCGGGTACCAGCTTTTGTAACTTGCATGTTTGAAGTCAAGACTGTTAAAGAACCAGAATCTCTTGAGTCCCGGATGGGGAAAAATGGCAATTAAAAGACAATTAGCAGATTTCATAGGGAAATCTGGTAAAATGTATGTGTGCTTTAAGTTTAATTTTATTTAAAAAGGGAATTGCTGTTAAAGAGAAATCTAGATTGAAAGAGAAACTGTCAACACTGAGAGCTAAGAATTTGCTTTGCTTGTCATTTATCACATACTGAAGACTTTAGATGATTTGTAATCATGAAAGTATGTGAATTTCCAAACCAGACTATGCCAGGCTCAAAGAATTACCAACCCCCCAACGAAATGTGATTAGATTTTAGATTTAGAGTAAACACAGATGTATTATGTTGTAGAAAGACAAAAACATATGTCTATTGACTTCTACTTTGGGCGTCAATATGTTGGTGTCATGAGGGTTTTTACCCTTCTCCGCTTATCCTAGTAGAGAATTTTATTTTTTCCTTTAGCTAACAGAAAATTGAGAGGTCTACTTTAAGTGATCCCACTTAATTTTAGGATTCATAATAAACACGCAAGAAACTTAGGAGAGATAATAAAGGCGGTTTACTGCTTCCATCATAAGGAGATAAAATAGGATGGGTTATTTTTTGTAGAGTATTGTATGCATGTACTTTAGCATGACAATTTGTCTGAGACATAGTGCTCCTAAAAAGCAATCTCAGAATCCAGTTAGTGCATTAAAAGGTTCAGACTGACGAAAGAAAACTTTGAATAAATTAACTGTCTAGATATTGCAGATCTGAAGAGGTGTCAGACTCTGTCTGTATTTTTGTAAAGTGTAATGCTTATGTTAGGTAATAACTTCAGTTCTTGCTTTAGCAAGGCATTAGTAGTTCTGTAAATATATTAATTTTGGATTAGAAAGGCTAATAGAAATATTAATTTGGTAGCCTGGAATGGTTTTGAACACATTTTTAACATTCCAATAAAACAGAATGGAGAGATTGGCTATTTATGTAGACCTGCAGAAAAGCCATTAAAAGTTGTGACACTCCGTGTTGTGAAATATACTTCATCCTCACAGAATTCATATCCATGAACAGCGTGTCTTGTCTCACTGTAAAGCATACCTGCAACTTCAAGAGGCTCAGTCAATCTATATAGCTCCAGTCTCCTCCTGTCTTCTTCACTCTTACCCGCCTCCGCTAGTCTCAGCTGCTTGTTCACAGCCAGCTCTGGTACTCGCCAGGCCTGCTCAGCCACTGATGGAGGGCAACTTCCCACCTCTCCCAGGAAGCTGCATTGTCTCCTGCTGCACTGGTGACCCCCACTAAATCACAAGGAGGTCTAACAGGTGTTGTAGGTAGTACAAGGAAGTAACAAGACCACATGGCAAGAAAAACTACTTCTCCACTACAAGCAACCTACTATTCACTGCAATTTCATTAGTTTACTGTAGGAAAATAAATGAGTCAATCTCTAAGTACTTGAACTGATTCTACAAACACCAGAAAGAACTGTGAGATGCCACCAAAATAATCTAGCAGGAAATTCTATGGACTAGTACCACTTCTCCCTGAAGATTTAGACAACTGTTCCCACTTAGGAAAGAACCATGAACATCTATCAACCTTCTTGAAAGTACATACTAAATCCCTTCTTTCAAAAATAGAACAGAAGGCACACTTCTGGCACTGATACTTGCTTTTTATATCATGTATCCTTACAAGTGTTTGTTGTGTCCCTGACTTCAAGTTAGTCCTGTTCGTGCCACTGCCTGAAGGGATTCTAAATCTCTTTTTTGCCCCATGTGCACCCTAACCACCAGGCTGGAAGACAATCTGGTGTGGTGGGAGGGGAGCATGGAAATGTTTTCTCCTATACAGCTAAGGGTGGAAGTTCTGTCCATTTCAAAGAGAATGACTCCATAGTCTGATTGAACTGCTATAGTTGTCAGAATGGTCTGCATATGTATTTTAGGCATTTATTTCTGTAGCACGTTTTATCTAATAATTTTAATGCCAAATACACAGTTGTGCAACGAGGGATCAGAAATATTTTCCTTCCAAAACTGTAGCCAAAAAGCTACATAGTCATGCCATCTAATAACATGCATTTATGTTGTAATAAAAATGCATCACTGTTAATTCAACAAACAAATTTGAAATGGGTAGAAAGAAACTATTTTGTGAGAAATAATGTACTTCAGCAGAGTCCATCATGCTGGGAGTGGTGAGTATCTGTAGTTATGTTGTTTGTAACCATCCTGCTCTACGGTTTAAGTACCGTCTGACTCTGGAAGAACTGTTCTTGCTGATTGTAAGACCCTCCTGTAGACAAGGAGCATTTAGGAAAAAATCTTCACTCTGAGGATGGTGAGGCACTGAACAGGTTGCCCAGAGAAATTGTGGCTGGAAAAGCTCAAGGCTAGGTTGGTTGGGGCTTTGAGCAACCTGATCTAGTGGGAGGAGTCCCTGCCCATGGCAGGGGGATGAAACTACACGATCTTTAAGGGCCCTTGCAACGCAAACCGTTCTATGTTTCTATATGTTGTTAATTTTCATTAAATAGACAGAATATTGTGCTACCATGTGCTTCCATGCACAACCTGCCTAATATGTGAATTACATAAAATCTGATATAATTTATAAAACCCAAACCCAACTCATTTTGCAAATATCCACAGACCTAGAGGTAAAAGCATCTATACAATTTTAAGCAAGTTAGTTGTTTTACTTTTCTACTCTTACAGTGTTGGCATGCTTGTAGCATTACTTACTCCTATGTTCATAAGGATGCAATGTGCTTATCACAGCTGCCTTGTTTACTGCTTCTTCAGATTTATGCTTTTCTGAGTTAGTGAAAGAATGAGAAGAAGGGCAGAGAAGGCTGAGAAGCTTATAGTTTCTGCATAAATTACACAAGGTTTACAGGTATGGATAGTGTCATTGAAGTGGTACAGCTAGAAAAATAATACAAGCTTGCAAGCATACAAGTCTTTTTTCAAATCAAAATGAAATGGCAACTTCTCAAGCTAAAAAAAGAGCAACTGCTTAGCGTTTCGTTAGGTGTGTATCAAGTAGACCATCTTTGAAGAAAAGGTCAGTGGCATTCCAGAAGTACAGGGGGTGTTAATCAGGGAAGGAAGAGAGTATTATGAAAATACTCATCATCTGGGAGAAAGGATCGGGGAGTTAAAACCCTGTTGGAAGCTGTGTGAAAATTATGTACCATAAAAAGTCTTTCTGTTTAGTCAGTGGTGTATTGATATGCAGTCCATCCAGAAGCTTGTCTTAATTTTCCAAATAAACAGGTACATTTGATAAAAGATGACCTCTCTGCCTAGAAACTTTGTTACATTTATGCCCTGAAACCATCAGGACTACAGCAAAATACTGCTGAAATGGAACATGCAGAAATTAAGGCACTAATTAACGTGAGTTATATGACTGCTCATGACCGGAAGAGCTTTTTGTTAATAAATCCAGTATTTTCTATTTTATAGGATATTGATTTCTAACTAGGAAGATGGAGAGTTGCCCAGAGAGCTGTGGAATCTTTGTCCTTGGAGGTGTTCAAGACCTGCTGGGACAAAGCCCTAAGCAGCCTCATCCAAGGTCAGTTCTGACCACACTTTGAATAGGAAGTGGGCTAGTGACCTCCAAAGACCCCTTCCAGCCACAATGATTCAGTGTTACCATGTCTCATTTCAGATGTCTGATTTATGTGATTAAGATGGGTGTGTCCTCTCCCTAGACAAGCAGTCAGACACTCCTGCATTAATAAAGCCCAATGCTCAATGGCTACGTTCAGACAGTATATAATTCTCCCTACACTGTAACAATGCTTCTGTTTTAGTAGAACTGCTTTTCCCTGGGAAGAGCAGCACAATGTTCTTACAGCAAAATTAACTCTTAAAATCAACATATTTGAATATGAGAACTCAATTTTTCCTTGATATATGCACAGTGTGTTCAGGCTTCTCAAACCAAGTGGTTTGCTGGGAAGTCCTCATTCCTTAAGTTGCTTATCTTTGTTTACACAGTCTACAACAAGCAATGCAAGTTTGAGTCTCACATTAACAACCTTAAACTTTCTCAAGTCAGAAATTCCTTTTCCTCCTTAATTTTTGTTAAATCTATTTGTTGCAGCCTCAGAATTGCCCTTTTTACCCTCCTCCTTTCCGTCTGTCCCAAAGTTATATTATTTGCTAAGTAATTCATTGTGGGAAACTTCTTCAAAAATCCTGTTAAAGCCCTCACGAAATATCAGATACTATGTTTCTCTCTTACCTACAATTGTGGATGTGATACCAAAACTTCACTAATTCTAACATAGTGGAAAAGTCAAGTCTTCTAATCGTTCTGTTCTAAGTCCAGCAAAATAGACAGCTGGGATACCAATTGATGTGCAAAACTCTGAACACACTTTTCAGATGTGCCGCTGCTTCTGAACTTCCATGTATAGTATCAGGGCAAAATGTCCGGCCACGGAATTTACACAGGTGATTAACCAGCCACCTACTTGTACAAATGTTTCTGCAGAAATATTTCAGAAATTTGCTTTGAAATAAGCATCACTATACAACCCTCTCTCCCCTTTTCCTCCTGAGCAGCCTCAAAATAGTCCACAATAGATACCTCTATTACCTCATTTTCATCTAAATTAGATTTTGCCACTCTTTATTTTGGTTCAGTCATCAGTTTTTTTCATTATCCAGTTAAATGTAGGTATCCATAGGATAATACACCTACAGTTTTGCTGAGTTCAGGAGACCTGGTGTGCTATTCAAAACTCAATGACTGTGTTGAGTTTGCTAGGTGAAGGAAAGTGGATGTAGTAGTGAGGGCATGCCAGACTTTTTTTGTGCCATAATATGAAAAAAATGGTAAAGATGACATTTGTAGTCTGAAGATTTTTAAAAACTAAAGTATGGTTTATTTTCTTGTCCTCTTTTAAAGACCTTTGGGGCATCTTATACAATTACTGCTCTCTGATATGTTATGTCTTTGATAACTTTTTGAAGGTTTGCTGAAATAACAGTTTTATTCTGAGTTGCTTTAGAAGTCAAGTGTTCCATATGTCAGTGTACCTAACGTTTATCTTTCTGACATGGTTTTTGGTCATGGCAGTCTTAGGTACCTGTATAAAAATTGAAAAACCTTCTGAGTAACTTTCAACTGCAATGCTAAGCCTTTGCAGTACAACTGCCAGTGTTAACTAATGCATAATGGCAGCAGTAGGTGTAGTTAAGAGAAACATAATAGAAATAGAATTTTTATCTACTTAAAATGACAAGACAGAAGGAAGTGTTAAAATTTGCTAACGCTAAATGTGCATTTGCAAATGCTAAGGTTAAGTTCTGTTTTCTGTATCTGTTTACCAGTTCATAGCATCCAAATGTAAAATTTGACTGTACTAATTTGGGTCTATTTTTCCTAAGAAAAATAGGTAGAATAGGAGCACTGGAAGAAAGATAGACCCTGTCTTTACTCAAAGCTAATTGCTTTTCCTTGAATAGATGTTTTTTATGTTTTTGTTTGTTACTCAAATGTTGTTTCCTGTCAAAATGGGTAACATTTTACAGAATAAAGTGTAGAGTCAGGAAACTGAGTATTTTTTGCAGAATGGAATTGCTTTCCCGTCAGCCACAGGAGCGGATATCTTTTTGCTTTCCTTGTTCCTGGTTCAGTCACGTTCAGATGAATGCACTTGGATCCTTCTCCTGCCTTGGCTGAAGCCTGTTGTTCGACAGGAGGATTTTGATAATACTCCCTGAGCAGCATTACAATGTTAACAGCACACAAGCATATTGTAATCCTCCAGTCTTTTCTTCAGAAATACTTTGACCTTAACTGTTCTATATCAAATGATGTATTTTAAACTTTAAGAAGCAGTTTAGCCAAAGTCCTTGACTGAACTGAATTTTTCTGATAGAGAAAGGAACGTGCTGATAGTTTTTATAAAAATTCAATTGTGATTCACTCTGGTCTTTTTTTGCCAGTGTGCTTCCACCAATTTTCAGTCTTAAGGCCCGTCAGTTTAGAAGACTATTTTTCTCTTGGGTAATCAAAATATTCTGTTAGCTGGGCTCAGTTTTACCCTTTGTGAAACTATGAACTAACATGAGCTTTTTCATTGCATATATACTGAAATTGTTAGCTCCAGAGCTGCTTCAGTGTGCCATTCAGCTCATGAATTTGTCCAAGTTACAATTTTATTAATAAAGAAAACTGTCAAATGTTATAAACAAGGAATAGTCCCAGTCCACCAAGTGAAATCTTAAAGTGAGAGATTCTTTGCAATTATTTAAGCCGAAGGGAGTTTTGTGGCAAATGCAAATTAAACCAAGCTTTTCTGGGATAGTGAGAAGCTATTCACAGTTGCGTCCCAATTACATTTTATTTGAGGCTTTTCCCCATAGAAAATAGTAATTTTTTTTTCCCCCTTGAAATATCTGTAAGTTATAAAACTTTGTCTGTCATAGTTTTTAAATGGAAAAACATGTTTGGCATCTGAAATCTCTTGAGAAGAAATCAAAGGTTTTTACTGAAGCTTGTTAGTATTTTTCTGTATTTGAAAGTTTAATAATTCTGAAGAGAACAAAGTAAACTTGAGTTTTTCTGGATTATTTTTTTTTCTTTCTTAATTGATCAGTATACCAGTAAGAAGGGAGTTCCTGTGTCATGAAATTCCTATGTCTTTTTCCCCTAGGTTTTGAAGAAATGTTTGAGAGCTGGGGAATGTAATTAAAATCTTATTCTCCCTTTGGCTGCATTTTTAATTTTGAATTCAGACCCTCACACAGTGTAATAGAGCTTTGCTTTAGGGTGTTTTATACCTCTATCAAAGTGCCTGAAGTAATTAGTATTTTATACATTTTGGTAAGTATTTTGCCACTGGACGTGCCAGTGCAGGGGAATGATAATGGTTTGAAGCTCTGGCAGTGACAGGACCCTAAATGAGAATGTCACCTTTTAATCAAGAGCACTTGGAGTCTATGGTATTGAAATGCCCTAGAGAGAACATAGAAAAGCCATCCATCACCTTGTGACAGTCCAGTCGTTAAGTGCATGAGTAAAATTTTATTCAGCCTTTCTAAGGCAGTTGGAATGTAAGATGTTTTTACTTACCTCAGAACAGCAGTGTAAAAGTTTGAAAGCATAATGTACAGATTGCTTTCTGGACATCATATGTGTCTGTATGCATTACCTTTATTTGAATTGCGGTCAAAAAGTTTTCCATGTCCTGCTTCAAACATCTCCTCCCTCCTTGTAATACACCCAGCAGCTGAGATTATGTCTAAATTTTGGTCATGTATTTGGAGTTAATTTGCACAGTTGATTAATTCTTGATGCTCAGTAGAAATACTCAGCAAGTTAGAGGGAAAGAACTGCTGCTTTAGGAAGGGCAGATTTTGTAAGTCTTGCACTGAAAAGCAGTTTTACATGTGACTCAGAATTCCTCTAGGGAATGCTTGGAAGAAGCTGAAGTACGTTTAGCAACACAGACATGGAATTATAAACTATTATTGTGACGATTCAGTGATCTGTTTCAAGCTTTGTGTTGTTATGTTTATTTTCAACAGCCCTCTGTCAGCTTTCTTTATAAGTGAAAGGAGGAGCAGCATTTGTGGACAATGTCATAATTTAAACAAAAATATTTTTATGTTAGGCATTTGAGAGATTAACTTTTGATGTCAATGGAAGCAGAAACCTGATCCAGGAACCCTGTCTTTTAAGATGAGTTGGCAATGATGAAATGATAAAATCCATTGACTTAAATGGATTTCCTCCCAATTTACACTGTATGCATGATTATCTTGCCCACCCTACTAGCTGCTTGAAATCAAGAACGTTGATCTGCACTGTATACTTAATGCCTTTTTTCTGGTGGCTACTACTCAGGTGTTTTGGTTAGTAAATTGAGTTTTTCAGTATGCTGTGGAACAGAATTTGCTGTGAATATGCAAGTTTAGGGTTTTGTTCATTCTATTTCAACATTTTCAAGCTGAAATAATATTTTTTTTTAATCCCAAAATAAGGCAGGGCCTTCTGTGAAGGGTCAATGTTCCTAAAATGCTATCATGTTCCAGAGTGCTGAGAGAGAAAAGGCTGGGGAAATTGTATTGGGCTTCATTTTAGGGAGTGGAAAGGAAGAGAGAAAAAGTTTTTCCTGCTGAATCCAAGAACCAGTAAAATGCAACCAGATGGGGAAGACGTGTTCATACATGTTACGGAATAAGTCTTCCCAGCAAACCTTTCTGTCACAGACATGGAGAGAGTTAATCTTGTTCAAGAAAGTGCTATTTATTCAGTCTTAACTCCTTACTGAGTCTTCAGTGAGTTTGCTTTCAGATATACACTATGCTAATAACATTGGTGATGAGAAATTTTTTTAGCCATCATTTTTGCTTGAGCTTAAGCATGTCTAAGTCTGACACCTTTCTATGTGAATTTTTCCCAGTGATTTGAAGAGCTGCATTTTTGTCTGCTAGAGTGTACGTGTTCAAGTTGTAATGGCTCCTGTCATCATGCAAAGTTAAATGAATTAAATATTCAGAATGTGCAAGCACCTGTGCCAGGCTTGTTATACAGTCAAAGCTAATATATTAATCAAATGGCTGAATATATGTTCCAGTATGAGCAGTATTAGCTGGGACTCTATTAGAAAGCTGACATTCAAAGTCTACTCCCAATTTTGAGAAGTCTGCTCATATCATCGCTGCTGTCATCTAGTGACTTTCGTGCTCTGTTTCCGCATGGCATTTTCACTCACTGTAATTGGCTGCTAGTGAAAATACAGGTATTATCCATTGATTTTATAAATTACCATTTCCTTCCCCGGCTGCATGCCAGAGCTTCATCAGGATGTCACAGAACTTACACCTAAAAGCTGAGAAAGTTGCTACAAGTTGGATATTGCTGCATTAAAAGTAATCTACTACAGGAGTAATTAGACATATACCATTAATAAGGCTGAGTTAAAACAACTGTGTCAATGAAATGAAGAATGTCATTGTAGTATTATCGTGATTATGAAAATCAGCTGCCAAAAGTAAGTAAAAATAATTTAAACTAGTTACTGATTTTCACACACAAAAGTTGGAGACAAGTGGGTTCCTCAGCAAGCCAAACTGGGAGCTTGGGGCAAAGTCGCCACCAAGTGTGAGGGCTTGACTTAGAACCAGAACCCTTTTCTTACTTTTCAGTAGGGACATACAACCCCCTAATCATCACTGTAAGAGAAAGCCAGTGTATCAGAAATACTGAATACAGAAGCAAAACCAAACCAAAACCCTGCATACGTAGTCACCTTCATCTACAACTGCTGTACTCAAAAGAGTGTAAAAACTCTCTACTGACTGATTTCCAGAAAACAAAACAGAGAAAATCATTACTTACAGTATTGGTTTTGCTCCTTTAAACTAGAAACTCCCTTTCCAGTTCTTCCAGAATTTATTTATGCATTTAAGTTTTCCTTCACCACCACACTGTTCAGTTTACCTTCTATTTCTAAATTCTGTTTTGCCGTGTAAAACCATAACATCTACCAAAAAGAGCCTCTGATGATCATAGTGTACTTTCAGTGATGTGCAAATCCATTCTTTTTCTAAGCCATGGTATGCATGCTATGCAGTGACAGGATGCCAGAAATGCACAAATTTACATCTCTGACTTTTATATTTCATATTTTTTATGGTTTTGATACATTGTAAAATCCTATTAGTCTAAAACAATGAAAAAAAAAATTATAGACTATAATCCAAAAGTAAATAGGTAAGAAATGATACTTCAGCATGTATTAGTTACTCAGTTATGCAGTTTCAATCCTTGCTGGGAAAAAAAAAATATATATCCAAGAAAAAAAGGGAATGATGATTCAGACAAGCAGTTTCATAATAAGCTAATTCAACCTGGTATTTAGTCCCATCACAAACACTCATTCCAAACGCCACAATGCTGATTCCACCTAGAAATAGCCAAAACAAAGAATTCAGCTTCCATAGTCTACAAGTTTTCTTGTCCTCTCCCTAAATAAAACCAGACAGATGGAGCAATCTTTGGAAATCCTGTGAAAACTGATACATCTGCGGTAGGGAATTTGGAACAGACTATATTTAGAAAAACTAATAGATCTACCAAAACCTAAGATTGAAAGTACTATGCGAATAGGCAGCCTCGCAGCATGTGTTTTCTCCCACTACAGAAAGCATATACAATAGGGTCCAAACTAAGCTCATTCCTGGGGTTTGGCTTTATTCAAAAGAAACGAATGTTAAGGTAGCTAAGTTTTAGCTCAGGTCTCTTTCCGAGACTTGGCAGGTCTTACAACAAACCTCTCAGGACAACCAAGTGTTTGCTGCAGGTCTTAACTCTCTCCAATTGTTGCTGCCTCCTCACCGAGTGAAGTTCTCAGCCAGCTTCCTCCCCCGGTAACTGCCACCCAGTCCTACTAAATAACAGGGAGGACAGTGTCCCACCCACTAGGGTACATAGAATACTTGATATATGGTCTTGGGAAATTAAATGCAAAAAAAGAAGCAGCTCCCATCACTGTTGCTCCTGTTAATCCCAGGAGGGACAGAGGTTGTCAATCTGTCACACTGTGGTTGTAGGTAAAATTCAGGTAAAGCACATAAACTCAACTTTATAGAGGGAATAAAACTGCGCAAATGGTCCTATAAGAAGCCTTTGACCTGCTGTCCACAACTTTAAAACATGCCATTCCAGTCAAGGTTGCTCTACACCTGGCTAAATAGGATACTGGGAGAAGGAGAGCAGAGAGAGGTAGCATGGGAAGAGGTAGTAGCATGGACTTCTGTGGAGGTTAACAGCCAGAGGAAGGAAATGATGAATTTACTGATGGCTTAGCTGTAGTCTTTACTGTAGTGTTTTTATTGTTATTTAGGGTAAAACTAGCATAAGCTGTACTGAATTCACACCTTCATTTGCCAGAGCAGATGTACCCTGCAAATGTAAAGCCACTCTAAAGTCTTTGTTGTTATAACCTTCAACAGCCTATGGAGAAAAGCAAGTACTGCCTAGTGACTATTGTAGCACAAATTCCCCATAGCCCTAGTTACATAAGCCACCATTTAAAATGCACACTTCAGTTATAATGTGCACATGAAAAGCTGCTTCACTGACTCCTTCCTTGCAGAGTATACTGAGCTCCCCATAGGAGACGTTTATGTTACAAGATCAGTTAAACGGAAACTTTAAAGAAGCTATTAAGAGTTTCATCCCATGGTTACACTTTCTTTCTAGCCCTCCTGCAAAGCATTTGGGATTATCCTAGGACACTGAGAGTGAGGAAGTTAGCTAAGAGACTGGCCGCATACAGAAAATGTGCCGGGGGCTGGCTATGAGTTGGGCAGGAAGGGGAAGTTGCCTCACACATGACTGGGGGTTACGGCACACATTGAGCTGTACTTGTTCCCTGATGACAGGCGCTTCCTCATGTGCTCACGAAACCGCTGCCACTTCACAGGACTACAAAGGGGAGTTGAATTAATTCCTGTTTGTTTGCCCTGACACGTGCCAGTGAAGAATGAAATATCTTCCAAAGTGAATGACCAAGCACATCTGGGAGAGATTTGTTCAACTAATGTTAAAAAGCTAAATGTTACCTTTACTGTATAGCAATTGATCACTGAGCAATCTTCTTTCAGGCTGTAAATGATGTTTGGTATTATCACTGTATTACTGACTTTCAGGAAATGGGGTTTGCAGTACAAAGGTAGATCCATATCAGTTAAAATTCATTTGGCATCTCCTCCCCCACACCCACCTTTAAAAAAACTTTCAAAACCCACACCTGAAACGTTAAATGGTGTTTCTTATGCTTTAAATACTAGCATTTTTAAACACAGGCTGGACGGAGCTATAGATTGTCGAGACACTTCCAGTTTGTGGCTATAAAACTTCCGAGGATATCGGCCGAGACTTCTGCAGGCTGCACAGAAAGAGCGTCTCAAAGCCCCATGCTTGCCAGAGTTCGCTCTGTGCAGTAGCACATTATTTGGGAAGCAGTGCTTCTACTCCATTCTTTAATGTTTTTCCAGGAAGAAAAGCACATTGGCTGTGTATCTCTCTTCCATAGTGCTTCTGCTAAAGTCAGAGTTTTCATACAAGCGGTGGTGAGTGAGGGAACTGGCATGCCTCTACAATATGTCTGTATCTGAGTTCCCAGCATTTAACTGGGATCATAGTATTCAGTCTTACTTGTTTCCCAGTCTGTCACAGGGCTCTCAAGTCATGGTATCAATTGCCTACCACTATGGTATGCAAGCTGCTTTACAGTTCTGCACATGAGCCTGCACCTTTTGCCTTGAAGAGGAAAACACTGCTGTCTAATTGTCCATGACAGATCCAGAAGATGCTGCTGGCATTATGTTTCAGTGGGACTGGAGGGTGTTCATGGGGCCCTGAAAAGCAGCAGCTGCTGCTCCGGATCCTGCTACCTCTGCCATTGTGCAAGGAATACTGGCACAAACAAAATTAACATCTGGTCTATAATGTGAGGAGTTATCCCAGCTCTTAGCAGCACTAATACCTGAAATCCCTCAGGGGTTGGTCTGGAAAAGAAATGACTTGTAGAATTTTCAGTCAGGAATTATCCTGCCAGGAACTGTTCCTTACTTTCCTTCCCAATGCGCCAGCAAGATTAGTGCTGAATCCACACAGAAAAACCTACTGAAGACAGTGAGTGGAATATGTCAGTGTACCCAGATGTAGAAATCAAGAACTGTATGTAGAAGGAAGCTTCCTCCCCTTTACTGTATAACTATTTTCATTTGCTCTGTCTTGAAAAACTGGGTACTGTTTTGAGATGTTGTTGAAATGCTAGTCAAAACCCATTTCATGAACAACAGAATACTTAGGGGAAGAGCACTGAAAAGGCAAAAGTGGTAAAGTAATTAATAAAAAAACTGAAGGACTGCATTTAAAACTGACCAAATTGTACCAAATAAAAGACAAGAATGCTTTGAAGAGTAACTAAGTGCTGATTCCTCCACTTAGAGATTTTGTTGTGATAATGAGCAGTATCAGAGATAATTTAGTCATCAAAAATAGTCTTGTATCTCAAGCCTTGTCTTTCTCAAGATTGACTTTAATGTTTGCTGCTGAAATCCAAAGTGTTGGAAGCATGTGCGTCCAAGACTATAGTTTGAAACCTAGCAACTCATTGTACAAAGCCACTTTACTCAGGATTGCTGACGGTATTTTCTCTGCTCATTGTCACATAATGCACATATTTCTAAACATCCATCTGCATTTCTTCTGTTTCTTTGATAGCCACTGCCTTTTAATGTTGTCCTCAGAAAGGAAAGAGTTGAGTTTGGGCTACAGACTTCAGTGTTGCTTCCACTGATGTTATTACAGCAGCATCCCCTCTACTATGAGCTTACAGAGGACTGACTGTTGTTTTGAAAATAGATCATCATATATTTTATTTTAAGAAGACTCTATAAACATGACTATTTTGCTTGAATACTTCTTTATACCATACTTTGAATATTTAAGACCTCTCTTTGCTATGTTAAAAGCAGGCACTGTTGAATAACTGATGTATTTCCCCAAAGAAGAGTTCAATTTGCCTAGTTCCTAATCCTGTAATTACTTATGCATGTAGTTAAGAATACAAACACTTCCCTTGTAATCACATGGAGAAAGATATGCTGAATCATGGTCTTTGCTATATAGTCTCAGTTTCTAGAGGTGCTCCCATAATTCAGTAATAAGAATGGTCCTTTTTTATTCCTACTTAAAGGAGTATTGTATCAACACAGAAGGATTTGCAGTGCAGGTTTCCACAAGAAAGTGTTGGGGTTTTTTTTGTTCTAATAGTTATCTGTCTGAAGGCGAAGAAACATTTTAACCACCCATTCAGTAAATATTGATTTAGCTTTTAGCCAGGCTTTGTATTCTTCAAGAACAAAGAACCAAGGTATGAAATCCTATTGCCTAAACTGCCAAACTCAATGGCAAAATTCTCATTGGCTTCCGTATAGGTGAGGATTTGACGAGGAACATTTATGTATGTCATATAGGCCAGTTCTGGTAGTGTGGAGACTTACAAGGTGCTCACAAAATAAAAACCAACAGAAACTCAGGCATGCAGAACTATCAGAAGTTGGTTAGACCACCACACGAATTTTTAGCTTCCCAGTCACACACACACCTTCTCTAACTGTTCTTCCTGCTAAATAAATAAACCACAAAGAAAAGCCTAGAAAACACCAACTAGTACCCAAGTAGATTTTGCGAGGCTTGTATATAAAACTAATATATATATGTGCTTTTTTTTTCTCTCAATCCTCATTCAGGCATGACTGAAGCCAAGGATGGAGAATAAACTGATTAATCAATTGTTTCTTCAGAACCTTAAAAAAAACTTATAAATAAGTTTTATATATTGCTATTAATGCTGTAATATTGAATTTTCTGAAATAGATCCAGTGGACATTTCAGCTGTTTCAGGTTTCCCATGCTGTCTTGCGTTATATAGAGATGGCTTTCATTAATACTGAAATAAACCCTATGCTGTCTTTACATAGTAGGCTTTGGCCACTCTATTACCTTCCTCCCTTTCTATGTCAGTTGTAAACTGCTTGAAAAATACTCTGTTTCATGCTTCTCCACTGCTGGTATACAACATCTTTAAAGATTCAGAAGAGGCAGGAAGGCTAAAAAGACAACAGGTAGGTAATACAGCAGATGTCTCTGTCTCCAGGTAAAATTGCTCAGAGTAACAAGTTTTTTTTTCTTCAGAGTGCAGGTGGAGAGGCCATGAATGAAAACAAATTTCTGAACACAGACTCCAGCACAGGATCAGTGGAAACAACCGTCAAGCCGTTGCCATTTAAAGATCCAAACTTCACTGTAAGCATGTGATTTTAACAACTTGAAATTCTAAACTCTCAAATAAAACAATAACTAGGATTCTCTTTAACCATATTGCTAATGTAAATATGAAGAAAGTCAGCTCAACAGCCAAATAAAAGGTCGACAGTTTTTAAGATATTCACCTCAAGCCCATGCCACACTATGGTCCAAAGCACATGGTGCGGTATCTCACAAACTTCCACAACTAGAGTTGTGGTACTTTGTGAGATAACATTCCCTGCTGTGAATGTAGGAATCCCATCTCCCAGTTCCTAGCAAAGGCAGGCTGCAATGCAAACTGAAATCAGACAGAGTCATTAGCAACCAGCATTTTGCTCCTCTCCTGGTCCCTGAAACTCTTTTACAGACCTGTGGTGTCTGTTCTTCCAGTAATTGCTAGATTTAGAAGCAAAGGCTCCGTGCTCCCCAGAAGCTCGGCCTGCTGGCATTCAGGAGTCATGTAAACTCTGACAGCTGATGAAGTACTGGCTGCTAAAACACTCTGAGGTTTAAATTGGGGGAGAAGGTGAGGAAGACTACAGCTAGTAGTGCTGTCACTGCTGGGTTGTTTTTTTTAATATCTTTTTATCTCACTGTGCCAAGACCAACTCGTTGGCACACTGTACAACTGCTTTCTAGACAAGCAAACTTCTCAGACTGCTGGTCCTAAGCCAGTACTTAGAAAGAAGGATTTTATCCCAGATTTCATTCTGTATGAATAAGATACACTATCCCATAGCAGAAAACCTGAGTAATCAGACATCGCACAGCTCACTAAGCACAGGTTTGGCAGGGGATATAAAATTAATTTCTGACTTGCAAGTTGCCCTCTGTCTGCTTTGCAGAAGACTTCTGTCACAAGAGGGGCATTCAAACAACCGCATATTTTGCTCACTCTAATGCTGCAGTGAGTACCAGTGTCTTTGAGATATGGGGCTTATTGGAAAAGCTACATTTGTGCCCAGAGGCGTTCCATGTATCGTCCATAAGGGATTCAAATAGCCATGATGCTCTGTTCTTCTGTTCTTAGAGGGCTGTCACCATTTCCAAAGAGGCAATACTAATGCCTGCATGCTCAAAATAATAATGAATGTACAGGACCTTTGGCAACTGATGCAGAAATAGTAGACAGTTATAATAAAAACATGAAATTGTCCTCTCCAATACTGTAACTAATTTGAGAAGAAATGTATTGAGTTTTACCTAGCTTTTTGTCAGTATGAACTGGTGGTAACAATTTGGATGATGTTTTGCATTCTGCTGGCCTAACTTGCCTTTAAAAGAAGAAAATAAATCACATAATGTCTATCCCATCAATATACCCAAGTTTGAACCACTGCAGAGGGTAGCCTTAAAAGCAGAGAAGAAAGAAATTACCTTCTTCTAACCTGAATGGAATTTGCATCCCTTGGCAATGGGGATGGGGAAGAAGACCTTCCAACTATTGTGCAGAGCAATGAGTAGCATCACCTGTCCTAGTTCCAGCTTTCCCTGAGCTTCACTAGTGCAGAGGTTGCTTGGTTCATTTGCACTTGGCAGCCATTGCCTTTTGACTGTAGGTATGTGAGGTAATACCCCAATTCCTAGGAGGCATAAGTTCATATAAACCCAATAGTTGCTTTTGGTAAACCAGATCACTGGAAAAAAAAATCATTATGCAATGATTTGGGGGAATATTAATATTGTGAATTTGAATTACTATTGCGGTACTACATCTATTTTCATTTCATATTCCAACAGTATCTATTTTACAATGATCTCTAGATTACTAAGATGTTACCCTCAGAGCAAACTTTTGCATGTACTTTCTATACTGGATATTCATTGCCAAAACCCAGTATATCATCAGCTCATGAGCATCTTTTCTGAATATATCTTACGTCTACAGAAAAAAGCTTTCTCATTGAATTCTTCCTTCTATCCTTCTCAGCAATTTAACAAGCTAATTTATAAACCAATCACAACAGAAGTGTTTCTGCAGAACTTTGCCAAGTTCTGATAAGACTGATGTGGCAGGTGGTAATTATTAACAGAAATAACAACAACTCCCCAGATGTAAGAACATTTTCTTTTCTGAAGTAAAGCTGTAAATCTATGTCCTTTGATCATTTAGAAGTAGTACAGTATGTTGTGCAGCTTCTGTCTCTGGAGGGACATAAATAAATTACTCTGTAGCAATCACATTTGATAACTGAAACTACTATTATAGTACCTGTGGCAAGCTTTCCATTAGTGTACCTTTCAAAATGCAAAATTGTCTTGGCAGCCAACATTCTATTTATTACTCCTTTTCTATTCTTCTGTCTTCTATCCTTTGAAAGACAAATAAAATTTCCAGAAACTTTCTCATAATATTCATTACATTTTGCAAGATCAGTTGTGTTTTCTAATCTGTAAAAGGGCTAGAGCTGCCCCTGTAATATGCTGTAAAAAGGAGAGAGAAAATTTAGCCATGTAATCACAACTTTAGACAACTTCACAGTAATAAGTTCCAATAAGATGGGAAGTACATACAGAGTCCTGTAATCTCGGGCTAAACTTGACAACATTGATTTTCTATTTCCATGTAAAAAGAAGATTTTAATTTCCTTCAGTTAATCGTAAGCATAGTAGCTTTGACACAGTCCAAAAAGCTTTGTTTTTCTTGCAGCCAGGATTAAAGTGTACAGTATCTTAGCCTGCTGATGAAATAAGTGAGGATAACAAATGGTTCATGACAAGATAAGACATATCAGAAGGACTATGAAATAGAAGTGTCATGCTCTGAAATAGCATTCTTCATTTATTTTTTTCTCTAAACCCCATATCTTTAATTCTAGCACTCCAGCATTGGTGGAGCAGCAGCTGGCAAGAAGAACAGAACTTGGAAGAACCTGAAACAAATTCTTGCTTCTGAAAGGGCATTGCCATGGCAACTAAATGATCCTAGCTGTAAGCTGCTTAGACGCTTTGCATGTATTTATAAATAATAAAATCCACACAAATAACTTTCTTTAAAACAAACCTAAATTGTTTCATCAGTGCATGCAGTATCCTGCTTGAACAGGGTCCAGCAGTACATTTAAGACTAGTCCAGTCATCAGCCCTGAGTGGAAAGTAGGGGGAGGCAAATAATTTGGAATATTGTGACAAAGTTCAAATACATTCATTCAGGGAGAGTGTAATAAAGGGAATGTATTTATCTGAAGCAGGTCAGAAACTTCTTATTCCCATCAGGTTTTGATCACCTCTTTACTGCTGCATATAGCCCAGATGTCTTCTGATAAGTGACTGCTGCTTGATTACCTGTATTTGAACTATTTTCAAGTAGATTCTGCTAAGCCACACACCTGCAATAGCTTAGGCTTCAGCCCAAGGTTCCTATCCAGCTCCTTATCCTAGATTCTTGGGAGGTTTAAATCCTACATCCCCTATTTAGTTCAGAACAGCTGAAACTACACTGCTAGCAGTCCTGATTAGCAGTTCTAACTGGTGCACATCTATCACAGTAGAGTTACAGCAGTGGTCTTAATCTAGACAAAACTTCAAGTCTACTCATAAAGTAGGATACAATTGAACACAGCTAGAGGAAGAATGCGATCCTCAGATTCTACTTGAGCAAGTGGAGGCATTTCAGAATTGAGCATATGTATACAGTTTTTGTCAGACTTGGTGCTTTATCCAAAAATAGCTTGCCATTTTTTGAAGTGTTTTAGACACAACTGTTACAGAAAAATGCAAGCTACTGTGTGTTCCTGGCTATTGTAACTGACAAGCTGCTGATGTTGCTATTTCTATTACGTTCTGTTTGCAACCATCAATTTACAGGATTTTTAAGAAGGAGGGAAAAGAAATTCAGTTGCATATTTAAAACCAGCTGTCTGTGGCGTTAGTGTCTTTTGAATTATGAGATGATGAGTTAGAAATTTGATATGCATGGAGAATTTGAATTGATCATCTGAATGAGGTGCAAGATAGATCAGGAAGCAGGAAAGAAATGAATCAGGTACAAGATATTTTTGTAAACATCCAAAAATGGCGATTTAACTATTTACACATACCAAATGTGTCCTAAAATAATTTATGAATGAGAGTTGCGATCTAAAGGGCACCAAAGAGCAGCAATTTCCATCATTTAATTTAAACATTCAGACAATTTTCTAGGTCATTGGCTGGGCTTAAAGTGGTACATGCTTAAAGATTTAACTGATTTAAAAGATTGCCTTTCTGGATTATGGTATTTCAGATCTGCAATCTTGAGCAACATTTTGTGGCCTTAACACACAGCATGCGTATGATAATGGCTATTCTTTGCAAATAACTGACTGCAAAAGAATTAGTTGAGACTGAAATCAACACATTTCAAATAGGGGAAGGCAGTTCTTCTTATTAAACTTGTACTTCAACAGGTGAGCTGATCCAGGCTGTTCAGTACAGTGCTAACAGGCTAAATATTTTCTGATTCTTATTTCTTTGCCTTAGTGTTGCTAGTTAATAGAGACCTCAGATCATAAAGGCAGTCTTTTAAAGAAGTATTGTTACCTATTTACATTATTTTGGGTTATGTTTCAAAATATATATAGCACACTGAATTTACCCCTTTGTTTCTCTCTAGATTTTAATATTGATGCTCCTCCTTCCTTTAAGCCTGCCAAGAAATATTCAGATATTTCAGGACTTCCGGTAAGTATTTTGTTTTTCTCTTCAAAATTGGCATCTCACTTTCCACAATGAAATAAAGCTGGTGCTTGCTTTTGTAAAAGATGTACTTGCTGAGGTTCCTATTCAGCCTTGTGCTTAATAGCTGTCCAGTGATTTAGGGCCAAACCCCAAATACTGTGACTACATCACAAAATCCTTTGGTTGTTAATAGATGTCAGGACAGATTAAATCCCTTTTCCTGCCAGGATGTGGGTGATAGGTGGCTCTCCTATCACACCATGTTCCCAGCTGTAGAGTCTGCATTGGTCCCCATCATTTCTGATTCTTTGGAGTGTTACAGGGAAAGCTGGTAGCCCACAGTCTCCATGACTGCTAACTTTGTCAAGCTATAGCCACACAGACAGAAACTCTCCATGCTGAGTTTGCCTGAAGCTGATTTATTTCATTGTATTCTTTAGAAAAAGTTTTAAAAAGATGGCTCAGCAATTTCCAAACATAGTACGAGGCAAAATCATATTGATTAAAAAACCCCCAACCACTTGTTGTCATTGCTCTCAAACTTTCCCTCAAACAAATGAGTCTGAGACAGACGCTTGGCATGGACTTTTGAGAATGTCAAATACCTCCATGCTTCAGAGCTGGAACTTGGATTTTGGCAGATAGCCTGTGTGTCACAGATGGGCTTTTTTACATGGTTTTATTAAAAAAAAGAAAAAAAAAGCGGAGAAAAAAAAAAGTAAAAGGAAAACGAAAACGAAACCAACCCACATTTCACTTAGATATGGTTTTCACATGCTTCAAAAGTCTCGGTAGTTACAATTTGGCACCTGAATTCCCCAAAGATTCCGTTGGCACAAAACAAGACTAAAGACATTGAATTCTGCCCAACAAAAATTTTGTATCTCCTGCATACACTGTTCCTATGTGACATGAATAATTTAAATTATACTTAAAACAAAACAGGTGTTGGCAACAGCATATTTTTTCACTTTTCCCCCTCAGACCCCAGTGATTTATTTTCTAGAATCCCATACATGTATTACAATTGAAATGAATGGGAATTTTGTATTTTGGACTACAAAAAGCATTAAGTAATGCTGTCGTGGTTTAAGCCTCTATAATTCACACAGTCTCTCTCTCACTCACTCCCCCCTCTTTCTTCCCCCCGCTCCTGGAGGGATGGGAAGGAGAATCAAAAAGAATGCAACTCCCACAGGTTGAGATAAGAACAGTTTAGTAACTAAAGTATAACACAAATCACTGCTGCTACCACCAATAATAATAATGACAAGGCAAATACAAGGAAAGAATACAATTGCTCACCACCTATACCCAGCCCGACCAAGCAGTGCACGCCCACCCTTCCAGGTCTCTGCTCTCCACTTTACATCCTGGGCATGATGTGCTGTGGCATGGAATACCTCTTTGGTCAGTTTGGGTCAGGTGTCCTGTCTCTGCCTCCTCCCGGCTTCCCCTCCTCCCTGGCAGAGCATGAGACTCAGAAAGTCCTTGGTCAGACCAAAACATCACTAAGCAGTAACCGAAACACTGGTGTTATCAGCGCTGTTCCCAGGCCCAAAATCAAAAACACAGCACTGCACCAGCTACCAAGAAGGAGAAAAATGACTGCTGCTGCTGAACCCAGGACAAATGCGTACACTAAATAACTCCAATAATGAAAACTTTGTTACATCAAAGAGTGTTAGACAGAATTTCTGGGTCCCTTCCCACATTTTAATCTGGTTTTCATCCATAGGGTAGTAGCCCACCTCACAGGCTTGATATCATCTCATAGAGATGCTTATAAAAGTGCACATTTGTTATGTTAATGCAGGTTAACACACCTTGCATTCTGTACACTGAATTAGGTGAAAGTCTCTGTTGGGAAAAAAAAAAAAGGATGAGCACTTAATTAAGGACTGCCTTATAGTGGATACACAGTGGCTACACAGTGCAGGGCATAAAGAATGGCTATAGTGCCGACTGCAATCCTGCACATCCTAGCATTTGAGTTCTTGATCTGTAGCATATGTTTTCTTTGACTTCTTTATTTTTCAAGTAACACATTTAAATGAGGCACCTAGGAGGTAGCATGTTTCCAGTCTGTGCCTTTGAGCATGATTTGGAAATGGAGCGAATTGCTCAGATTGAGGCTGCTAACCCTCAGTGCTCAAGAGGGAATGGAAAAGCAACATCTCCCTTGCAGATGAACTGGCAGACAGCAAATGGAAGGGACTGCTCAAAAACTCAGGGAAAATAATTCCCTCAAGCCAGGCTGACTTACAGTATTGTACTCTTAGGATACTCTTGCCTTGATGTAATAGCAGCTTGTTTTCAGACTAGGAGCAGGGGTCAGCTGAATAAGGAACCTTGCATAAGTACTCCTACTCTATAAGATGCAGTGAATGGAGGAAAAGAGATTAGGTGGACATGTGAAACAACGAGCAGATTTCACCAAAACAGCAAAAATTCCATATTGGGTCACTTAATTGTTTTCATCTGTTTCCTGTCCTCTCCCCTCAGATTTGCTTTGCAAGTATTAGTGGCATTACTAATACTAATTAGTGGCATAACCACAGGTATTGTTAGAATTGCTGCAACATCGGTGACCTGTGGGGGGTTTGTGTGGGGCAGAAGGCATAAGTGTGTAAGTCCCTTTCTCTACCCCATCTCTAAGGAGCCAAATAATGCTTTCCAGCATTGGCCTTTGGTGCATTTCAAAACTAGTCAGCCCTCGCACCTATGAAGATGATGGTGCAGGTAGGCTATAGATGTGAGTGAAGACCCTATCCCTACCAGCTAAGGGTCAGTTTAGCCATAGAAAATAAGTCTTCCTCTCAGTTCCTCAGTTTTATTTTGTCAGCTCCTCCTTTCTGTCATTGATTTATGTACTCTTAACTACTCTAGCTCAGTATAAATACTCTCCTTCCTATATGAGTCCATTCAGTGCTGCTTTTGTTTCCCTTTTTATCTTTCCACTTTTTTTTCCCCTTAATTTTCCATCTCTAATTGCATTGTGAGTCAAGTTTCCTATTTTACCTGTCCTGCAAGGTTTCTCCAGGCTGTGATAAAAATACCGTGTTTAAAAAAGATCTTTTTTGTTAAGATAACTGAGACAGTGTGTCCTTTAAATTGCTAAGCTGGAAATGTTTCATAAGAAGCAGTAAATATATTTTCAAACTAATTCCCTAACAAGAAGATATGTGGTATAATAGAATATTTTAGAAATATAGTGTAAGAAAAACATCCCTTTATTTTCGGTGTAAAATCTGGAAGGATTTATGTAAGAATATATTTTCTGTGGGAATGCTGGATTCCCCATGGGTGGAAAAAAAAATAGTACAATAAATCCATTAGCATTACCTAATATTGGAAGAATGAAATGGCCTAACAGGCACCAAAAAAAAGGAAGTGTATTAAAACACTCTTGTCAGTATACCTGCAGTTCTATTAAACCCCACAATTAAATTCTACTGATCCTCTTCTCTTTCTGTGTGTAACACAGCTGGAATTAAATTTACCAACGGTCTGAGCAGAGCTGCTGGTTTATATTTGTAAGGCAAACTAGAGTTCAATAGCTATTATCTACTATATTGACAATGCAAAATAGAACTATTCTTTCAAAATTTGCAAGATGAGTATTTAGATATTTGAACATGCAAAACAGAGTAATTTATTGTAAAGCAGATAAAAAACCTCAAACAACCAAACATTCAGATGTTTATATTTCTCTTCCTTTTTTGAAAATGGATCAGCCTTGTTACTATAGAAACAGGTCGAGATAACTTATTTATTGTATTTGGAGAGCATGTATCTGTGGCCTTTGACTTAGTTTCTAAACAAGACAGGTTTTTTTACTTTGCAAAATCACCTCACTTCTCTAATCTGTTGTAATTATTCCTGAAGTAGGAGTGAACTTTGTTTTTAGACTGAAGTCATGGCATAAATGAGTAGTTAGGATTCATTAAGGTGTGCAAACAGTACAGCCCAATGAGAAGTATCAGAATGGTGAAGAGTTCTGCCATAACATTTTTAACCCAGATTGATGTGCAATACAAATTGCAGGTGTTGCTTGGCTGGTTTATTACAGATTTATGCATATTTAAAAAGCAGTTGACTTGGTTAGATTTTTCTTACAAAAGGGCAGAATTAAAGTGTGAAATAAAGATAAATCTGTGCATGAATTTATACATGGTAACATCAAGTTACCACCAGAAATAAATTTACTCCTAAAGCCCTAACTTTGTTTGAGAATTAATTGATCGTTTGACTATTAGCTCACTACACTTATTTAACCTTGTGGCTTTTCTTTGTGAAAAAACAAGCTACAAATAACGCTTAATTTACTGCTATGTCTTATCAGGGCAGATGATTAACCGAATTGTTGCCATGATCAACAGATCCTTTCCAACTTAATAGTGGTAGAGAGCTCTGCACTTATGAAGGGAATGCTCTGGCTCCTCCTGGCCTTTTCTTTTTCAGTAGCAATGTCTTAAGGGATATCAGCTGCCTGTGCCTTGCAGCCTGCCACCATGTGCTGATAAAAAAAGTTACAGAAGAGTACTTCTAGAACCTTGGCAGGCACTTGGCAATCCAGTGCTGAACAGGCAGTGATTGCCCTGAAGGCTGAAGGTGGAGAGGCACTACCCTGAAGCTGCCTTCTGCCAGCCCAGCCTCCTGTGCTGCCCCGGAGCTCAAGGTTTCTGTAGCAACATGGAATGGGAGAGGATGAAGGAAACTGGCACTGCTTCCAGGCGCCTAAGGTCCAAATATAGCAAGGGATACAAGCGTAGCCCAGGGTTAGCTGGCCAGGCTGCTATTCTGAAAGCAGGCATCTGTAGTAAAGCACTAAACTGAGTTCAAATTTCTTATCAGTTCAGTCACAGAACCATAAGCTGAGACTCCCTTGCTTTAACAGCCACTTTAAAATAAATTAAAAGCCAAGTTGTATGCAGGAAGAGAAAATCAGTCCAAAACTATCAGAGCACCCATAATTCAGCCTCTTTGTGGGTAATTTATTGGCAGCAGCCTGACTCTTTGGAGAGCCGCCTTGAGAGAGACTGCACAAGGCACAGAGTTGCTAGGGTGAGTTTAGAAAGTTGAGGAATTTCTTTTGCACAGTGTTTTGTATGAAACTATTTCAGCTCTCTGTTATGTTTAATGCATTTCTAATGTGATTTTATAGGGGTCTGTTAACATCTCTTAAGTTCTGACATGAGGAGAAAGAAAAAAGTACAAACCCTTGGTCACATGGAAGAACAGCAGTGCTGTTACTGGGGAAAGAAACTCATTATTTTGTAGTCTTGTAATTAGATACTTTTTTTAGTATTTTGTTTTGAGATTTTATTTGAGTAGTGCTTCTTCCTTTGTTTCTTTTTCAGGCAAATTACACAGATCCCCAGAGCAAGCTAAGATTTAGTACTATTGAAGAATTTGCCTACATTCGGATGCTCCCTTCAGATGTGGTTACAGGATATCTGGCTCTAAGGAAAGCAACAAGTATTGTTTCCTGAAAAGACCAAATATTGTTGTGTGTATTGCTTGTGAACAGTGCTAATTTTGCGAATCATGGTGGAAACTGACTGCGGGACTGAGGTTCCTTAAAAAACTATCCATGGATTCTTACATCTGGAAATAGTTGATATGTGAATTTGAAGAACATATGGATTTAATTTTGATAAATGCTGATATTTGTTAGTTTGCCAATTTGTAAGCAATTTGGTTTGGTGAACAGAATAACTTAGACCTTAAGGGTATGTATGTGCACCATAATGTCTGAGTTTTATTAATTTCTGTAGAGATGGGATTTCATCTCCACCCTGTATATTTTATGTACTGCTCTGGCTCAGAAGAAACAGTCATTTGAGTTAAGGAAAAGGTACCAAGATATCCCAACTTCTAAACCTGCCTTGCCAGATGTGCTTGCCACTTGGCTGGGAAAAAGGTTGTCCATTTGTAAAATAAAGCTAAAATATTTAGTAAGTGATGCTATTGTGATGACTGTTTATGGTAGTGAGCACTGTGGAAATGAATGGCCTCACCAAATATTTGCATTTGAGAACAGTCACAACCGTAGTCTCTTGTTTTAATCTTGACTCCCAAGTTCAGGCTCAACCACCTCTATCCTCCAACCACACAGCCTTCACACCCATGCTCCACCAACTGCCCTGTAGCTGTGACGCTTGCCTCTCTTATCTCTCTGAGTCAGTGGGTGTTAGAAAAGCTGCTAGGCAAGTTACCACTTGCTGTGGGAATGCTTCCTTTCCATGTGCAAAACTGCCAAATGGAAGACATCCCACAGCTTGTCAGTCCTGAAATGCCCAGGTCACTGAGGAGGTGAGACGCTGATTATGGGACAGCATTCCTGTTTCACCCAGGCTCCATCATGGACATTGGGATCTTATTCAAGGCCCCTCTTCTCTCTGATTGCACAAACAGCATGCAGTGGTAACTGGTTAGTGTCTAAGCTACACTTTGAATGTGATTTTCTGTAGACATGTTAACTATGAGAACAGATTTTTTTTTTCTCATTGAAAGAAAAAAAGTATGCGGATTGTTGTTAATGGTAGCTTCATTTCAGTTCCAAAACAGGAAAAAACAATAATGGGACACATTGTTTAATGAAAGTCTGTGGGACTCATTCCTCAGTTTTTGTGATCTAATATTTACAAAACTGAAGTAATTTAAAAAGTCTTTGACATGCTTACAATAGATCCTTCAAAGTCCTGGATACCAGATAATGCTACAACTGTATCACAGAACAAAAAAGAATAAGACTAGATATCTCTCTTGATGCCATTAAGCATCCAAGCCACATTCTCTTGCATTTAGAATGTTTTAAATAGCTTTAGAATGGATGTTTTTATCTTACTTTATGTACTGAAGGTATGTTTATAAGATAAGCTTAACACTGATAAGAAAAGAAAACACATAGAACTGCTGTAAGATCATTTATGCTTTAAGCAGACAGCAGCTCAGAAAATAGCATTTCACCAGCTTATTCTCTCCCACAAATATTTTTAGCATTCTTTGGGAATGACTGTTTAGGAACCCAGACTCCCCCACCATCAGAAGTGCTCCGTGAACTCCTGTGCTGTATATTAAGATGTTGCTTCTCAGCTAATTTCTACAGTGTGGTGTTTGTGCATTCCATTTTCAAAACCTAAGTGTCTTACTGAGAAAATGGGCATCAGAAAAGTAAATACAGCTTAGATTTGGCAAAACGTTAGTGACTTGTCTCTCAGTGCTCTCTGTCCATACCATGGCTTCTGTTTTCACTTTTCTTTTGTTCCTTGTTTATTCCTTTGTTAACTACTGGCCCTTTCTTCTTAGTGATATCTCACTTTTACTCATTAGGCTGTGCAGTAGTCAAGCCAAGAGTGGTGAGTCAGCCACCAGCACCATTCAGCATTACATTGGTCAACAACAGTTTACTGTGTGAAGCAATCAAAATGAATTTGTTTTAGCAGGAAGCTGAGGACAGAAGAGATCTAGCGGCAAACATGTACGACATTGTTCAGTCCTACTAGGCTCTCCTTGGGAACAGCATGTGGACCTGCTGCCTTCATCAGTGCTTCTATGGGAGAACTGAGCAATACCTCCCTTGCTGTATGTAAAATATGGATAAGTGAAGAGCTCATCTGTGTCATGGAGTAATTTTAAACCATGTTTTATTGACAGCTTTAGAAGAAGTGAAAACTGAGAAGTACATTTATATTTAAAAGTATTTACTGGATGCTATTGCGATAAACACAAGTAAGCTGAATTAAATTGAAAGGAGGGCAAAAGAAAGGCATTTGAAAAGACCATTTCAGTTTTGGGAGAATATATTTTGACTAATTGTACTGTCACGTCTGCAAAGCAGAAAGCCAGCAGTCAGGGTGAGGACTAATTTGTTCAAGTACAGCCGTTACTACCTGTGAAGTATCACCTGAATGCATTATTTAATACAGACCACAGATGGCTTCAGCCTCACGTGCATCTGCATTAATATGTTCACCTGTCATCCCCCTTCATTACCCTTATAACAGCTTACAGCATACCAGTTGCTAAGCTCCCACAGCAATCTCACTGACATTAACGGAAAGTGAGCTTCTCCAGCAGCTCGCGAGGTACAGTCCAATTGGCAAAGCTTTACCCTTAGTCTTTTTGGCAGGTAGAAAACATATTTTCCTTGCCTCATCTGTCTTACCCCTCAGAAAGAATGAGGATGTTCACCAGAGGCCAAGCTCCTGTTTTCCTGTGCAGCTACCTGCCCTGCTCACTGCTGGAGATGAGGGGTCACCTCCAGCTTGCTTGGGGTT